>CAWUFW010001292.1:1492444-2984889 GCA_963921515.1 Calotriton arnoldi | reverse complement strand
GCTTACCTTCTGCGCCGTACGCGTCCGTGCCTGTTCCGGTAGTAGATGTAGAATATTGGTATGATCGGGACGAAGGGATTCATGGTTGGTTCGTGTCGTTCGTCCTTCTCGTTGCTTCGCGTCGTCCTCGCCGCTTGGCTTCGTCCTCGTCGCTTCGCTTCGTCCTCGTCGCTTCGCGTCGTCCTCGTCTGTGCTGTGTTCGTCTCGTAGCCGTGGATCGTGTTGTGGCGCGATTCGGAGCTTATGTGCGCCTCTCCCGGATGCTTTGACGTGCCGTGCGTAGCGACGGGTTCGGCGCGTACGGAAGCGCATCGTACTTGTCCGGCCGGACGGGGCTGCATTTTCCCTTCCGTGCGACTCGATTCGGCGTTTCCGGATTCGCCTCGGTCGGAGAACAGGACCTGGTTTGGGTGAGTACGGCTCGGCCGGAATTTTTGCTGTTGTGCGCATCGTACTTGCTCGTTCGGTGTGCTGTACGGATCGGTCGGGAAACTGGCTTTCGCATGGCTTTTTTCCCGACCGAATGGTATTGGGTGCGCCTCCGACCGAGATCGGAATCGGCCCCATAGAGTTTTGTCACCTTTGATTGATTATTTTTTTTTAATGAGTGCATGTTTCTCTAAATGGTACTTCTATCGTTATGTTCATGTTTTCAGCTCCCCTGAAGAAGGGTCAATGACCCGAATGCATTGGGAAAATGTTCAGAAGCTGACTTTATACAATGTATAAATATGTTTGCATACAAAATGTGTTGTAACATTACCAAGTGTATATAATGCTCCAATACAATGTTTTATTGGCAATTTGGATATGTTGAGAATTGCTTATTAAATGTAAAGACATGTAGTCAAATTTAGGTACCAATTAGGGACCCATAGGGTCCAGTAGTAGTGCGTATTGTGTTGAGTACTCCGAGTGGTGTGCACGAAAGAGAAAAGATAAACCTTTTGCCAGGCCCAAACCTTCCTGTTTAATACAAATAGGTCACCCCTAGGGTAGGCCCTGGACAGCCCAGAGGGCAGGGTGCAGTGTATTCAAAAAGTAGGACATGTACTTTTTAAGTTTTACATATCCTGATAGTAAAAAACTCTTAGATTCGTTTTTCACTATTGCAAGTCCTACCTCTCCCTCAGAAAAAATGGGAGTTACCGTATTACATATAATAAACTATAACTTTCAAATAGGAACAAGTGAACTGTTCAGGTTTGATGTCTTGGTAATTGTAATGAAGAATCCTCTTTTATCGTGTAGTCAGATTTTTAATTACAATTTTGACAATGCCACTTTTAGAAAGTTGGCATTTTCCTGCCTTAGCCAATTAGTTCCTGCAGCCTGTCTCTGGGTCACATGACTGTGTGCAGTTGGCTGTTGGACTGTGTGTACTCCTTGTAGACAGCCACATCCAATAGAGAGCTTAGGAGTGCCTGAACAGACCATTGCTGGCAGGATGGGAGGGGGAGTTAGGCACAGCCCCTCTTACACCTGAATAGGCTGTGTCCTGCCTTTACACAAATGACGCATACCCCCTGTAGTTAGTCTGGAGCCAGGGTGGGGAGGCAGGAAACCTGTACATTTCAAAGGGAAAAATCTAGAAGCTTCTCCCACTTTAAAGGAGACACCAGGTACAAATATTGGTCCTCAGACACCAACTCTGATATCTAGAAACAAAGCTTAAGGTATGAAGCAGATATGTGGATCATGTTGGCTGCTAGGTGCATTGTGATGTTCAGGTCAGATTTCCTCTGGATAGTCTGGCTGTGGTCACAAAGAAATCAAAATGTGAGCAATAATGTCTACAATTTTATATCATTATACCTTTTTGTAGCTTCTTAGTTGACTTAGAAAGGACCTCTAGATTAACCTGTACATGTAAGCATTCAAACCACTGTGTAGCTCGCCTATTCAAATTATCATTTAATACTTAAATGGAATAAATTCAAAGGAAAGCTGCTTGGAAGGAAACCCTCTTCAAAAATAAAAAGTATCTTGTGAGGGTCTAAAGGCCAGGATGCAGCACCCCCCGTTTGTTAAAATAGTCGAGAAATAGCCATTTCTTTTGGCAAATACCAAACTTGGAGTTTATGTTGGAAAATTAAAAATCCATATTCTAGAGTTGAAGAATAAACTGAATTTCATATTGAATCCTCAAGGTGAGGCCCTATTAGTACTGCAAATGAGTAAAAATATTGGAATATTCAAAGGAGGCACAGCTTCATGGTTGGTTTTTTAAACTGATGACAAATATCACACACTATGTGGCATAATCGATTAGTCCCTTTTATTTAGCAGGTTTGGGGTGATATAATCGGTTGGAAATGGTTAAAAAAGGATTCTTGAGAGTCAGCTATATCAACTAAATGAGAATCAAAGCTCTCCTGAAAAATGGCATCAGTCTTCAGCATATCTTGGCCCAATAGTAATACTGAAAGTGTGGCAGTGCCCATTCTCTGTTTGCAAATGGCAATTGTAAAAACTGCATGCCCATCAGCAGTTTATTATTCCCCAAATAAAGGAATAAACTACCATGTTCAATCTAGAGAAGAGTGAGTGGCAGGGCATAAACAGGAGTGTGCAGAAGAAAGATTATACTTTGGCTACTTTGATCATTTTGATCAAGTTGATCTGCTCTAAGAGTGATATCTGTTGTTCCCCTTCATTTGCAACACAAATAATATTCCTGCAGTAGTGATTTGAAATTCCTATAATTAATATTAAAATAATGGCTGTTTAGAAATGCTGCACGGTATTGAAGATCCTGAACAGCCATATGATCTTGAAATTAAATATGCCTGTTTAATAGATTTTAAATCTTCATGGTGTTCAATTTATAGTTTGAGTAATCACCATTGGCAGGCAAAGGCTTTAATAGTGGGTAGAGCTGCCACAGGATCTCAATTTCAAATCAAAATGTAATCTGAAAATGCCATAACTTTTGGATTGGTATTAACATGAAAACACTTTTGACATTTACTCTGTTTGACTCACTATAAGGGCATAACTATATAAACTAACAAGAAAGAACAGATCCGACAAATATACTTGTCACAACGCTACTGTTGCTGGTTGGGGTTGAGAGGAGGCTTAAGCTTCTAGGGTTGAGAATAGACTGGCATGGCTCTGCTGAATACAGCTGTTAGTAATATTGGTCAAATATAATCCTCGTTATCATATCCTCCTCGGTTATGCTAGTGCTAGTCTGTCACTTACTGGCCTCGGTGCACATGGTTGCCAATGTAGGCCATATCTTGCACAGGACTAGAAAATCCTAGATCCAGAGGTCTGTGTCCACTGAATACTCTGTCAAGGGATAGATTTCTGCAATCTGGGAGTAAATAAAGGCTATTTCCGCTAAACTTTCTCCTGAGTCAGATCATATTCATATTTTTGCACTAACAGGGCATGGTATCTTTCAGATGTTAAATACACAAAAAAAGTGATGGGAGCAATGCTTGTAAATAGTATAACCGGTGGTTATTGCTCAGGGTATCATTCCAACCCTTTTTTGGTCCATTATAACACCTCAGATTAGAATCAGCCATGTGCAAATCCTTCATGACCCTGCTCCAACAGGAAAAGTCATGCCCGAACTACTAAACCAGGTTCTCTCTGAACTGGAACACGAGCAACTCAAGGCCGGTTTCGGCCTAGTTCGCCCTCTTCAGTTGCGTGCAGCTTAGTTCCGGTGGCACAGTGACCACGGGACCCACTTGTGGGCATACCCATGGCCACTTAAGGCATTACATCAAACACACAAAAAGGGATGAGAGGAATGCTTGCAAATAGTGTAACCACCGGCAATCACTGCATCTGACTGAAGAAGCCCAAATAGGCCAACATCGGACTTGGGTTGCTTGTGTTCTAGTTCAGTGAGGACCTGGCTTGGCAGTTTCCGCTGGACTTAGCCGTGGAAAACAGGGGATCAGAGGGGAGCATCATGAATCAGCACATGATTATTTCATGCAGGCTCAATTTTGCACTTCTGGGAAGGAATTGCTCTTGTGGACCATAATCCTAATGGTAGGGCATCAGGCAATTTTTACTGTGTCTCCAAGCATATCTTCGCTATCTTGTTCTAAAGGTACCATTGCTGCTTTCTTCTTTGCCTGCGGACTCTGGGTTAAAGGCAAAATGAAAATGCTGATACACTCCTAGGGCCCTGCAAACTGCCTGGGCTACTGCTAACAAGAAAGGTGTTCCGCGGTCACTACTGATTCAGTATGGTACTCCATGCCAAGGAATAAAGTGTCTGAGTAACCACTTAGCGACTGTGATGGCATCTGCATGGGCACACAGGTAAGCGTTCACTCATTCTGAGAACATACACATGAATACAAAGACATGAATAATTTGCACATTTAAGAATCTGGATAAAATCCACCTGAATATGCACTAATGGGCCCCAATGGGGATGGTGAACAGTGAGGATGGCCTTAATCCCTTAGCCGATATTGGGTGACAGGCAGATGGGGCAGAGCAGTCAATAACTCTGGGCTATGAAGGGCGGAAATTAAGGGCGGACAATACCAAATGGGTTTGCTGCAGCATGTCATGCCATCCCTACCAACATGGGCTGCTCAGTGATACAACCACACAAGGTTGGGGAGTAGACATTTCAGTGCAACCACACACCCACTGCAGTCTCTCCATACACCCTTAGGGTCTTATTTACATTGCGGCTTGATCCAGAACTGTTTTTCAATTTCAGAGGCTTGCTCCTGCAATTGGGACAAATCTTTTAAATAAATCAGTTCTCATAAAATACATGGACACATCAGCATTACTAGACAAGGTGGCATTTTTTCAGCGGAATCAGCTGGGGCATTGCCCCTTGAACATCATAATAAGGGTGCTGATGCGCAGCACACTTCGTCACTGCCACAGATTCTGGTAATTGCAAAGCATTTAAAAGATTTTGACATATTGTCAGTTTTCTGTTTGAATATTATTGTTAAATTGACAGTACATTTCTTTCAATGTCAACGGTGAAGATGAATATAAGAAGGATTTGAAACGCACAGGTAACACCAATATTTGCAGTAAATATTAATTAAGTATGGATTGGCAATAGGAATGGGGAAAGGAGGAGAAAAGAGTGACATAATAGTTTAGTAGCATTGGAGTCCCTGAGCAAAGGTGTTTATCGTTCGTCCATTGCATCACACCACAGGCAAACATCCAAGTTCCCCATAGGAAGAGCAAGAGCATGAGCATACAAACAGTGGATGGACCCTGTGTGTCCCAGCCCAGTGCTATTATGTCTTAAGACCTGAACTCAGTGATCTGGGTGATCTAATTGAAACCACATGCCTATGGATATTGCCCGTTTTTAAGGGGGATCCGGCTGAGGTTAGGAAACCCCTTTTTAGATCTCGCGCCTAGCGTTGCAGTGCGCAGCATTGCTCGCGCAGCCCGAGACCTCTAGAAAGGGCTTCTGAAAACGACCCACACGCTCGTGCGTGTGGTTTTGTTTTCAGAAGCCCTCATTGGCTGTAGCGTGCGTTTTTTTAGAAAAAACGGCACGCGATTGGGCAAAGGCGGGCGCATGTCCCGCCTTCGCTCCTCCCATTCCCGACGGTGGCCAGAACGCGCAGCAGCGCGCGTTCGCCTCGCTGCCGCTGCCGCGCTCCCTGGCCCCCGCTCCTCTGTGGTGCGCGCGCACCACTGGTTTCTAAAATGTTATGCATAAATCACCCCATTGGCGCGCACGTATAATAAAACACTGTTGCATTTGCTCTTACATTTTTTTACATTTCCTGTTTTGCACCCTGACCCATTCCCCGTTCTTGCACATCCCAATCTATACATTACAACACAAGGAAACTCCTGCAGAGATATAAAACATCGAGAAAATAAATTCTTCAATTAACTTCCATTACGGGCATTTTAAGTATAAGAAAAAAATAAGATTACTTTTTGTGAAAAAAATGTAATTCTACAAACTAAATCGGAGCGCTAGTTTTAAACCTTACTAAAAAACCTCTAGATTTTATGCAGCTGTATTGTGTACGTGCACGCAACAGCTGGACCACCAATGTATAAGTGGCCTAAAGGACGCATGCGTTTTAGCCCGTTTCTAAAGCATTTTGACGCGGACATCCGGTGGCACCGGAAGGGACGTCACCCAGGAAGTAACTTCACTGCCTGTGCCGACATTATCAGAAACAGGCGAGGATCTCAGAGGTACATGAAATAGGAGAATGATTGCTTTCCTTTCCCCTGTTCAAATGCATTATTCAGCAACTAACAACTTGAAGATCTGGCATTCAGCCCATGTTTCCGAATTGCTTCGAGGTGAAAGCGTGGTCAGCGAAATAGGGGGATCGGATCGTGCTCACGAAATAGCGGGCACCCGGTTACAATTTTTTTGTTGCATATTTATATAGCGCGAACTCGACCCGAAGGTATTGGAGTGCTTTACATGAGCACCGTATTTACATTACACATTCAGGCATGGGGAGATTAAGTGATTTAATTCTGGTTTCCAGCACCAAAGTCGGCAGTCTAGCCGACGGACCACATCCTCTCCCCTTTTTGGGGAGTATTTTGGGGGTATTGGGTGTTTTTCTTTCTGGCATTGCATCTGAACTAATATTTAATCTGCAGCAGTCTTCTTCCTCGTTTAATTGTGGCCTGACTCTGAGCATTCTTCTGGAGATAAGTACAATTACGTTTTATTTTACCTAAAACTACTCCGCTCCGTATTTGCTCATTGAAAATGTATGCATTCCATTTCCGTGCTCCTAATGTTCATCAACAACAGCTGACCTGTAGTTTTTTTCTTTTTCCTGATGGTTAATAATGCCTGTTCTATCTTTTACGTTCTGGCCTTTCTGGTCTGTATGTTAATTGACATCCGATCCCTTCGTGTCGAGTTCTGCTCCATGGAGTTGAGGAGGGCATGCCATCGTCCTATCTGAGACTGCTAGCCTCTGATAGCAAGAGAGTATGTTTTGTTTAGTCTCTAATGGGACGAGGGTTTGTTTTTTTCGGTTTTGTGGCGCAGAGCTTGGCCCGAAGGGATTGGAGCGCTTGTACAAGGGCATTCATTATATTACACAGGGTCACATTTGGTTTTCCTTTAGGCACGGGAAGCTTACGTGATTTGCCGATCATAGGATGTTGAGTGCACGCCAGATCTTTTTGAGGTACTATCTGGTAGTTCCTTCAGGTATGACCGCATACTCATCTGAGCTTCCAATTTATTAGGTATAACCTGCAGTTTTGGCGATCCCTGCCTGTATGGGTTTTACAATGGAGGCAGTTTGTGGCTTTTTCTAGGGCACATCTATCTACCACGATTTGAGGCTGCCTGTTTATCACCTCACTTAGGCTATGTTGTTTGCAAAGCTATTCTTCAGTCATTGCTCGGTCAGTCTGCTGGGGCCGTGACATTTTTAACATTACGGGACCACCAGTGATACAAACGTGGTGGCAATAATAGTGTCCGTCTTTCCATTCATCCCACCTACCACTGGTACCTTGATTCTTGGGAAGCTTTGAATGGCACACTTTATTGGACTAATGTTCTTCTAAATCACACATTTCGACCATAATCATGCTCTTTGCCTTGCAGATGCTGATTTTCAGTCTTGCCTGTGGTAAGGGGCACAGTGGTGTCAGTCATAACGTCTCAGCTGTTCCTGCAGCCCGTGCTCCCCTTTTCGCATAGTTAACCACACAGCTCTTTGGATCTCCACAACTCTGCTATCAAGTATTTCAAATGTCAACGTCTGCCATCATATGTTCAGTAAAAACATATATGTAGATGTCGAAGTGGTTAAAAACGGTGTTAGAATATTTTGGCCTCCCTCCTACTTGGTTGTTTCTGAACCAAACCTGAGTTTCTCACAACCTGTATGAGTAGTGCAGGTGAGTTATTTTTTGCTTTCTGCTTTGAAGTCATGTTTATCAGATTATAAAACCTGGGACTCTAGGTACAGAATGCAGTGTGAAACCGGACCTGGCAAAGCAAATAGTTGGCCGTCAGCCTTCTGGCTTTGTCAGTGCTAGTTTTGCATCATCATGTCTTTTTGCAAAACGCTGTCAGTAGAAGCTGCAGGGTTCTTGTCAGTGTAAAAAAATAGCTAAAAGCAAAGATTTTTTTGTTCTCTGATGGCACACCTGCTATAACAGTTGATGACACTGAAGGAACTACGTTATCTCACAATGTGTTCCTCATGAAAGGAAAGAACGATGTTACAGTGAAGTTA
This sequence comes from Calotriton arnoldi, assembly GCA_963921515.1. Lineage (NCBI taxonomy): Eukaryota > Metazoa > Chordata > Amphibia > Caudata > Salamandridae > Calotriton > Calotriton arnoldi. The sequence goes on along the minus strand of CAWUFW010001292.1, from coordinate 2,976,679 downwards.
GTAATTGGCTTGAGTGTGCTGACCCTTTGGCCACTGTATGCTGCAGCGGGTGGGACAAAAATGTAAATGACGTAACAGACCAGTGAAAGAAGAGGCCTGGCTGAACATCCTTGCAATTTAAATATATTGGATATATAATTTTAGTGAAATCACCAGACATAAAAACACCTGGGTTGGATGACCTATATAAGAAATGATGCTTGAAACTCATTCTATCACCTTTTTTCCTCTCTTGAATCTTTATTCTCTCTTCTCATCTTATACTTTTTGCCAGTCTTCCTCTCAATTTCTATTGTTCCATCATCTTTTCATCATAATTTTGTTTTTCCTATCATGTTTCAGTCTTCCTTTCTATTTCTTATTTAATCTACTTAATGAAGTTCCCTTTGAGGTCAAAGCCTACCAGACAGCACACCGTACATCATTTAGAGAGTTGTTGCTAATTCTTTCCCTACTTGGGCCTCTCGGAATTTACCTGTTCTCCGGTATTAGCCACACCTTCTCCAAAATCAGAAGGATAACTCTGTAAGCTATGCCATTGACAACAAGCATTTGCAATGTAATAGGTCTCGCATTTGCAAAAGTTTGAGCTATTGGCATTGTAAATGACAAACATTTTATCTATGTGTTGGTTTTGAAAACAGATAAATAAAAGGCATTGTCATTTACAATGCCAATAGCTTAAACTCTCGCAAATGCAATAGGTCTGGCATTATTACAGTTTGAGCTATTGGTGTTGCATTATTTAGCAATGCCAATAGCTCAAACTTTAATAATGCGAGACCTATTGCATTGCAAATGCTTGTTATTGATAGGAGCCCAAAGTCATAACTCACTCCAAACAGGTACTTTGAGGTCTTGCATACAGTAACAATCTTTTCTGTAGCTAGGATCCAAGCTCGAGTGAAGGCAATAAGCTCAGTAACTTGAGTTGATTTTACAGATGGAAGATGACAACTCTTCACAATTTGATACACAGTGCATATAGCATAACCAGCAAGTAGGGCACCCTCATCCCTTCTGAGACATGATTCATCCACAAAATATGTTAACTCACACTCATTGTTGGGTACATCTGTCAGATCAAAAGGGGGTTTTTAACATGGGCAGTAGCAAGGGCACAATCATGGGAATTTCCATCCTCATTGGTGGGCAATAGAGAAGCATGGTTCAAAGGGGGAAAATAAACCATGGTAATATAGGAAGCAGACAACAGCAATACTTTGCATCAAGATAGGAAGGGGAGAAATGCTGAGTTTTCAGGATGAGTAAAGGTCCTGTGCGAATTTGTACATGTTGGCTACTGCTGATGATAGGCAATAAAACCCCTTTTATAGGATATATCCCTTCCTAGGGTATTCTTGTTACCTTCTTCTGAGGGTCCACCTCCACCTTTACTGGTGCTATCGAAGAGATGAACTCCACATCATTGGCCCATTCGGACCACAATGTAAATGGTACCTATGAAAGCAACTCAGTTAATTCAGGGAACATGACAACCATGCCGACTTCACCTGGGCAAGTTAAGCTCTCACATTATAGTGAAAGAAGCAGGTTTTCGTGTTGTTGAGGTATGATCAAGATCACTCCTTCTGGGGTACAAAAGACAGTAAAATTATGCTTACACAACCGACTGCATCTCTCAACATGCACAAGAGAGATAAAGGGGAAAATTCCGATGTTTTAGAACCGAGTAACTTGCACCTGTGTCAATAAGGCAAGTATTAAGTTTACCATCAATGATATAATTCACATAGGGCCCCTTCTGATCTACTGGCATGAGGGTATACATCACACCATTGGACCTTCTCGGGCTGTCCTAAAATTCAGGGTAAGGATTGATGATAACCAGACTGGTCGGGGAGACCTGGTGCATTAGATGAAGTATTGGAACCATTTTGTTCCAAATGACCCAGCTGAACACAAGCAAAACAAGAACCTCATGCTCCTGGGGGGCCTCTCCCCTTATGTTCACTTTCCCAATTCTCCCGCCCATCTGCCCCTCCCCTTCTGTCTCCCCTTTAAAGCTCCTCATCCCATCCCCTTCACTGTCCTTTGCATACTCTGAAATTTCCTTTGATTCAGCACTTTCTTTCTTTTTCTCATGTGAGGACACACAGTTGTTTGGGCACCATCACCAATTCAGCTAACCTTTTAGTCTGCCATCCAATACAAATTGTCTTTAACTGACTCATAACATTTTGTAATAATCCCTCTACAAAAGCAACACCTACAACTTCCTGAGCCATCTCCGTCGGTCAGGCTATGCCTAAACACCTTTCAAACACATCCTAAGTCGGTCCAAATAATCTGCTGGTATCTCACCTTTATTTTGTTTTCAATGCAAGTCCAATCGGTTTTCACTGAGAAACCATCTGCAATTACATTCAAATCTGCATCCTTTGCAGCACTCAATTCCCCATCATTCCCTGAGCCACACTCAGCGATGCACTTTTTCTACCAATCGTTCTCTCTCCTCACTTGGCACCACCAGTCGAAGCATTTGATTCACATCCACCCATTTCAGTTTGTATACCTCAAACACGCTTCATAGTTCTTCTTGGATCTGAGTGTGATTTTCCCAAATATTGGGGAATTCTTAAATTAAATTGGAGAGGTCCATGGGAAATCGACCATAAAGTCTACCCTCTGCCATGGGGGAGTTCCTCAAGGGGTGAAGGGTAGAAGAGGAAGCATCCTCATCACCTGCATCACTTGGATCGGGAGAAGAGATGTATCTTCTAGACAAATGATCTGCAGTCTGTTTCAAGTTTTGTAGAGTAATAGTGGGACTTTGTTCTCATTGGTCTCTACATACCAGGTTGGAATTGGTATGTGTTCCAGATCAATCATAGTAGTAGAATCAGCCTCCGACCTGGTTAATTTGCTGCCAGCCAATTGCATCACAGTGCTCATTTGCGCATGTCCTCCTTTGAGTTCCAGTTGATGGCGGTCCCTGCAGGCGCTGCTCTGTTTTCAGGGGCATCACCCCCTGCACACATAGTTCCATCATCAACATGGGGAACCTAACGAAAAAATCCTCCAAACTTGTGTCCTCGTTCTCTTTCTCCTTCTCTTGTGGTCCGGTGATCAAGAGAAATAGATACAGAGGAGGCAAAGCAGTTGGGGTGCAGGCTCTGTCTCCATAGTTACTAATTTGACATTCCAATTTCTCCTGGGTATTGCTCATACTTTAGTCTTGGGATTCTTGTTTACGTTTGTGTGACTCCTCATGCTGTATGAAGAGTGGCCATTGTTCAACATCTGTCCTGTTTTTAGTCTCCTTCAATTTTTTGGGTCAATTAGCTTATCTTTCTATATCGAAGGTACCATGTTCTGGAAAGGACTTCTTCCCATCCTCCTTAGGGAGTCGCATCCACTCTCGTAAATATTTGAATGTGCATTTACAATATTGTGGGTAGGTAGTATGAGCACGAGTCCCTTTTGGTGGGGTCTCGTGTGTTTAGACTGTCTGGCCACCATCACTGTTCATTGAAATTCTCTCTCTCTCAAGTAACGAGGAAAGGCGCTTCAGGGCTTTTGCTCACTTTCATCCCTTGGGTGGAGGCAGGGAAGAAAACGGAGAACAGGATAGAATTCCCTTCAGTTATTTCTTCTAACTGATCTCGTGGAGGGAGGGGGGTGGCATTGTGCACTTGTAGGAAGGTGGAATCTGACTATATGGTTGCCCCCACTTTTTTATGGTGTTTTGCTGGTTTATGACTTAGTTGGACTGGGATCCTGCTATTCAGGGCCCCAGTCTATCTGCTTTTCTCTGTAAAAGGTTTCCATGTGCCTTAGGCACATCTCTGATTGGAATCTGGAGTGCCCTTATAAGTCCCTAGTATATGGTATACTATGTACCAAGGGCATAGGTACCTCAGAGGCCTACCAGGGGCTGCAGCATGTATTGTGCCACCCTGGAAGGCCATCCAAACTGACACCACAGGTCTGCTACTGCAGCCTGGGTAAGGTGGTGCATGCACCCCTTACTGTGATATAGGTTACCTATATCACTACATACATACACACATATAAACCTATAAGTCACTCCTATGGCAGGCCTTATCAATCCTGAAGGCAGAGTGCGTGGTTCCTATGTGAGGGGGTGCCCCTGCATGAGCAGGGCCCCTCTGCAGCGTTCTGAGACCCTTCTCTGATGCTGTTTGTAGTGCAGCCTGACCATATACTCTTAAGCGCATTATAACCTCGCGTTAAATGCTAACTTTGGAATGGCTGCACCTAAACATGTCGTGTTTGGTGTCAAACATCTTGGAATACTACCCCCCGCCAATTCTGGCGGCGGGGGTAGCATTCAACCCTTCTAGAGGGAGAGACATGTTAACCCTGGCCTGGCCGGTAACTTCTTTCTAAAGCCTGGCATCACAAAATGGATGCTACTGCCACAGACACAAGTCTGGCCTCCTGCTGCTGGACAAAACTCCGGCAGGGGTGGCCTGGACAATAGGTTTCCTGTCCCAGGGAGGTGTGACCACCTCCCCAGACAGGATAATGTGTATTGGGGCTGGGCGGGAGCACTTTCTGGTGCTTTGAAGTCCTGCACTGGGGGCACACTTGGTGTCCCTGTGCATACCCCAGTTCAAACCGGATCAGGGGCTTGCAGCCCCTGCTTTGGCGCGAACTGGACAAAGGAAAGGGGTGTAGCCACCCCTCTGCCCTGACCCACCCATAGGTGGGGCCACAGAGTAGTCCAACCCCTATCCTTAGTATAAGTATAGGAACCCAGTCCTTAGGACTTTAGATTATCCCTGGACGAAACTCTGAAACAGAATCCTGGACCTTCGACGCTCTACTCACGATTAGAGGACAGAAGAATCTCCTTGGGGTCAAGGAGTGACTCCCCTGCATGGCAGGCACCAAAGAAGCATCTGTCCGGTTCGCATTTCTGAAGCTCCCGTCGGACGCCGAAGTCATCGCATCACCAGAGGTAGATTCTCAGACTTCCCCGAGGCTACCCTGAGTCCCCAGCAAAGCTGAGGCCCGTGGCTATCGTGGGTGACTTGAGACCGTGACCCCTGGACACCGAGCACATTTGCAAGTGCATCCTCTTCTGGGTATCCCACGAAGTCGTGCTTTGGGCTCCGAGTAGCCCTAGCCTCCAGCACCAACTGCACAGAAGATCACTGGCCTCCACTCTACGAGTGTCCTGTGAGCCAGATCCACGTGCGACGTCTTGAGGCTCCTTCGCGGTCGCTAGCCCATTGGCTAGTAGCCCTTAACGAAGGCCAATCTTTTTCTTACTTGGCATCCTGGTTGCTCCAGGCCTGCCCTCACTTACCCTTGCTGGGTGAGTTCCCCTGACCTTGCTGGTCTGCACCATCGACGATCTACATCTTCATCGAGACTTGCCGTTGCCAAGGCTTGTTGGGTCCAATCCGGTCGCCGACACCTCAGCACTCGACAGACATCGTGTACCAGCCCGAATCCTGCTTCTGGTCGCCGACAACGCCTCCTGGACCTCGTGGCTGAAGAGTCAAGACGACCGTCAACGCACCTGAAGCACTCGACATCGGTGGGCATCTGTCCATCGCCCTCCTGGTCACTGGCTAGTGACCCAGACTCTGTCCCCTCTGCTTTCAGGTTCTTCAGATCTCCGATCCACTCTTGGATCCACCCGGACACTTTCCACTTGGTCGCCAGCAGCACTTTGCAGCAGATCGCCATTCAAATCGACGACGAAACCCGACCCCGAAAGACACCTATGCACCCGGCTTCCCTTGGTGAGGTAACACGAGTACTCCGGTGCTCCCGTGGGTAGAGACTCTTCAAAGTACTAGTTCTCAAAGGGTTCGCTCCAAGTCCTCCTTTAAGTGTCCCTTTTCTTTAATTTCCCGATCACGACTTTCTCCATAGAAGTCAACGGCGTATCGCGGTTGTGTATTTACACTGCACGCGTCCCCCGTGGGTCCCCTGTGTCACTACCTTGGGTGGTTCCTTGTGGTCCAAGCACTTCTAGAGGCTCTAGGCCTAGTGTCTAGTTCAGTCGTGGTTCTTATACCACTTTATTGGTATATGGTTTGGTACGCCCCTAGGGCCCAAACGTGTATTTGTGCTATTACTGTGTTTAAATAACTTCTAACTTATGTACTTCGAACTCTAGCCTCATAAAGAGACTAGAGGGGTGTGTTTAGCAATAAATACATATATTTTGAATATATACCTGGTGTGGTGCTCTTTCATTTGATCACTCAAGAGATTATAGACTGGTAAAACAAGCTGCTTTACATTCCTTCAAGACTTAGCCTGAAGGCTGCTCTCCATAGCTACCACTAGGATAGCTTTCAATAAGGTTGTCTTTAACCTATCTCCAATAAGGGGTTGTTTGGACTGGTGCAAGGTGCCCACTATAATTAGTGGACAGCATATGCCAGGCCAACTTCTCACAGCACTCATACCCAAAGATCTCCTTGTGTTCAACGGACCTTAAGTCAACTGAAGGGGTCAGGAAGCTAGATCAGAAAGTCTCTTTCTCTAACCCTTCAAGGGCCTATGCTTTAGGTCCTGGCACTTCTGCCTATCTTGCCTGTTGCAACACTATTTCTAGATCCCACTCGCTATATACTATGATTTTACACTCACACTCCTTTTGCGCACTCTAGATTCCTCTCAGTCCTACCCGAGTAACATTTGTGCTCACCCTCTTTGACAATACATTACCACAACACATTACAAGTCATGTAAAAAAGCAAAGAACAAACAATAAGTGTAGTTAGACTTTACCTAAAATTCTGTTTCAATTCACACTCATACCTTTGTCCAATTCAACAGGCCCAATGCTGGATCCTTCTCCACCACAGTTTCCCTGGAAAATATTTTCCCTCACATCTGGTGCCTAAGGCCGTCATGTGGAGCTCGGTCCAGTGCTTCATTGCTTTCTTTCTGTTGAGGTAATTCCTGAAGCCACAAGCACTGTTAAAGATAAAATACAGCATGTCTGAAAGCCCACAGTCTAACTTGCATTTAATGAAAACAAAAGCTGTCTCAGTAAAAAATGACGACAAAAAAGGGAAGCACAACAGCTAAATAATTAAAAGACAATTGTTGTTTCAACTGACCAGGGCTCTCACTGGAAAAGGGTCCGTTGAAGCATAATGCTAAAATACATGACATTTAGGACAGTTTTTAGGATTTCTCTCACTTAAAATTTATGGAACCGAATCTCGTGTCAGAAACATGTTAATTTCAGCAAAACTTATGTAATGTGCAAGTGGCAGGATTTTCTCCCAGAGGAAGCGCAAGACGGCCTTGAGGAGAAGATAGCATTGATGAATACAATTCTGATCCCTTTATTTTCCTAAAATCCCGCATATAGTTCCTAGTTTTAAATTCAAGGTTATACTTTGTAGAAATGAGCAAATGTACGATCTTGAATACATGGATCATGGGCCAACTAGAACCATGAAATTTAGCCAGCATAATTATGGCTAATAGATAGCTCAAATGAATACGAAACAACATCCGTATTTGCTTATAAAATACCAATACACACTTTTGCCATGTATATGTAAAATAATAATACTGTAATACATAGTAAAATATGATTATGTTTTCACACTTCCATCAAGGACTAATATTTGTTTCTAAAGAAGGACATTCTGTGAACTGCAAATTTGTATTTTATTGTGGGAGTACTGTGCCTAGTTTGCGGATAGTTGCATTTTCTTCTATGGCTTAGGCGTAAAATCAGCCTTCCCCTTTCCTTACAATGCATTGTTTGCATATCAGGTAACTAGCATCTGCACACATTTCTGGACTCCTTCCCTTGCATGGCAGTATGGCTCCTATAGAAGACATTCCTCTCCTTGGTACTTTTCAATAGAATTTAAGAATCCTCATTGCGATCTTTAGATAGCTCTCTCTCCTCCTCCTGGAGACAGTTTGGTTCTCCTCTGAATCATTGACATTTTCACTGACCCTACAACACTTCTCAGCACTCTTGACGCCACCTTTTCTTAGTGACTCACCTAGGATGAGTAACCCTCAAGAGGACCCATCTTTTTAAGAAAATTTAAATAATGTTCACCTGATGTCCCATGTCCAATACTTTTCCCTAGACCATCTCCAGATAGTCCCCTACTTCCTCACCCTTACCATTACTGCAGGAATAGGTTATGATATTTTGCAACCAACAGGCCTGCAGTCAGGATTGGGAGGTGTCACTACTACATATGGTCAGATAACAATGCAGGAAGGCTTCATCCAGCCGAGCACTTCTCCTTTCTTCTAAGCCATGAACACATTCTAGGGTACGCTGACTGGACCTAGCTGCCAGTTTGTAGACACCATCTCAGTTAAAGTTATATCTGTTTTGCTCTCATTTCTATGGCTTGTACAAATTGTGGGAGTAGTGTGAAATTAAGGAATGCCTAATGCTACCGAATGCCTAATACTAACATGATGTTGCAGTGAATGTAGTGCTTCCTGCTAACATAGTGAGATTTCCAGGACAGAACTTCGACTCCTGGGAAGGCCAGCTCACACTTCCATCCCTTAGATGTTGATTCACTAAGTATCACTAAATTGTGATATAATAGCGCATTATTAAAAACATTTAGAAATTGTTCACTGGAATCTTAAGTGCAATTTGAAAAACACGCTATTCTTGGGTTTCAATGTTTTGTTCGAGCACCTCGCTCTAGTAGTAACATTCACACAAAAATAATGCTATTACGAACTCGATTAAAAATAAGCTAAAATCTGCGTTATAGGCCACCAGCAGAAAAATCAATCACGAGAGGTTCAGACACATGCTTAAAGTTTGGATTCTTTGAACGATCTCGTCTTATCTTCCAGGTCAGTCCGTTTATCAACGAGAACACCAGGAAAAAGTTTCTCATCTATGGCAACAACAGTGGGCCGGTTCCAAGTGCGCTCCTTGACTACCTGGACAAAGACGTCATCCCAGACTTCCTAGGGGGAGAATGTGTGGTAAGTATAGCAAGGCGGCCCCATTCTGCTCTTGCCCTGGTTACTGCAAAACGATGTAGCGACACAATATTCTCTGCTTAAGACATCTGCTAACTGTGACAATGTACTCCTACTAGTGCACAATACTCTCTTGCCCAACCAAACATGAGGCTATAACAATTGTATCTACTGACTGACATGGTGCAACCACTGCTTTCACATTCCCTCTCACAAAGGTAGACTATGAACAGGTACAATCTGTTTCTATTGTGCTCCAAGTATGAATACCTAATAGTCCTCGTGCGGGAGCAGTATGAATAAGCTGGGGCTCGTGACTTAGAATCTCAAGCACAAGGGAACCAGTGAGCTGTCACTCACTCAAAAATCTTTATTCGATCTCTTGTAAAAACAGATCATAAAAGCATCAGTTCAACAAATAGGCCCTAACACAATTTTGTAAAAGATCCATATAAGAGAGAAGGAAAAGAGAACCACAATTTTAAAAACATTTAAAATCATTACAAAACATTAGTTTCACGAATGGTCTCTGCCAATAAAATTAACCCCTTCGCTGCTAGGCCTTTCCCCCCCTGTGCAAAGCCTTTTTTTTAGCTATTTGGGGTAGTTTGCGCTTAGGCCCCTGTAACTTTTTGACCACATAAGGTATCCACGCTAAATTTGCGTCCTTTTCTTCCAACATCATGGGGATTGGAAAGGTACCCAGGGTTTGTGGATTCCCCTGGAGGGGACCCAGAAAATAGCCAAAATACAGCTACATTTTTTTTTTTTTTTATGGGAAAAAAGGGCTACAGATGAAAGCGTCTGGTTTTTTCCCTGCAAATGACATCAACAAAGGGGTTGTGGTGCTGAAATCTCCATTTTCCCAGCTTTCAGGGACAAGCAGACTTTTGTCAGAAAACCAACATTTTTTACACAGTTTTGGCATTTTTCTGGGACATAGCCTATTTCTGCTATTTTTTGTGCTTTTAACCTCCTTCCAGTTAATGGTAGAAATGGGTATGAAAGCAATAATGGATCCTGGAAAGCTATACATTTTAGAAAAGTAGACACAATTTTGAATTCAGCAAGGGGTCATTTGTGTAGATCCTTCAAGGTTTCTTTATAGAAACTAACAGTTGAATATAGGAAAATTTGAAAATTAGTTGAAAAAAACAGCCATTTGTGTCAACGTTTTCACCTGTAACTTCTTCTAATTATGACAGCTGTTTGAAAGCAATATACTCTTACATCCGCTGAACCTTTCTGGTTGTGGGGATATATAGGACTTGTAGGTTCAGCAAGAACCCGACGAACCCAGAACCAATAACTGAGCAGTGTCTTGCAATGGTTTTTTATTATGTACCGGATATATAGCAATTAATTTGGGAAAATATATACATGGAAAAATCGGTATGAAAGACACCTATGTATTTCTGAAATTGGAACAAAATATAGAGTTTAGAAACAGTAGATATTTGCACATTTCCGAAATTGTGAGTACCATTACTAGCATGAGAATTATAGGTCATTTTTCAAAATGACTTCTTTTTTACACATTGTATTTCATTTGGAAGGCAGAAATGCATCGAAAGTCAATAGGTAATAACAGTTGCTCTACAATTCTGTGTTACCCTAAGTCTCCTGATAAAAATGGTACCTCACTTGTGTGGGTAGGCCTCGTGCCCGCGACAGGAAACGGCTCAAAACGCAACGTGGACACACTTTATTTTACAGTGAAAACTGACCCTTTTTTGCAAAGTGCCTAGCTGTAGATTTTGAACCCTAGCTCTGCCGGCACCTAGGGAAACCTATCAAACCTATACATTTTTGAAAACTAGACACCCAGGGAATCCAGGATGGGGTGACTTGTCTGGCTCTCACTAGGTTCTGTTACCCACAATCCCTTGCAAACCTCAAAATTTGTCAAAAAAACCACATTTTCCTCAAATTTCTGTGGTGGAAAGTTCTGGAATCTGCGTGGATCCACAAAATTCCACCCCCCCGCATTCCCCAAAGTCTTCCGAGAAAAATGGTACCTCACTTGTGTGGGTAGGCCTAGTGCCCGCGACAGGAAACGGCCCAAAACGCAACGTGGACACACCACATTTTCACAGTGAAAACTGACCCTTTTTTTGCAAAGTGCCTAGCTGTAGATTTTGAACACTAGCTCTGCCGGCACGTAGGGAAACCTAGCAAACCTATACATTTTTGAAAACTAGACACCCAGGGGAATCCAGGATAGGGGGTGATTTGACTGGCTCTCACCAGGTTCTGTTACCCAGAATCCCATGCAAACCTAAACATTTGTCAAAAAAAACAAATTTTCCTCACACTTCTGTGGTGGAAAGTTCTGGAATCTGCGTGGATCCACAAAATTTCACCCACCCCACGTTCCCCAAAGTCTTCCGAGAAAAATGATACCTCACTTCCGTGGGTAGGCCTAGTGCCCGCGACAGGAAACGGCCCAAAACGCAACGTGGACACACCACATTTTCACAGTGAAAACGGACCCTTTTTTTGCAAAGTGCCTAGCTGTAGATTTTGAACCCTAACTCTTCCAGCACCTAGGGAAACCTAGCAAACCTATACATTTTTGAAAACTAGACACCCAGGGGAATCCAGGATGGGGTGACTTGTCTGGCTCTCACCAGGTTCTGTTACCCAGAATCCCTTGCAAACCTAAACATTTGTCAAAAAAAACACATTTTCCTCACATTTCTGTGGTGGAAAGTTATGGAATCTGCGTGGATTCACAAAATACTACCCACCCCGCGTTCTACAAAGTCTTTCGAGAAAAATGGTACCTCACTTGTGTGGGTAGGCCTAGTGCCCGTGACAGGAAACGGCCCAAAACGCAATGTGCACACCACATTTTCACAGTGAAAACTGACCCTTTTTTTTGCAAAGTGCCTAGCTGTAGATTTTGAACCCTAGCTCTGCCGGCACCTAGGGAAACCTAGCAAACCTATACATTTTTGAAAAATAGACACCCAGGGGAACCCAGGATGGGGGGGCAGATAGACTGGAATTTCTCGGGGGGGGTATTGTCATGCCCATTTTGGGCAGCCCCCACCCCTACATGAATACAAAAAAAAATCTGTGGTTTCTAGTGGGCTCTCTGCCCTTGAGGGGGGGCAGATTGGGGGCTACTGCCCCCATATGCCCCCCAGGGGGGGCTGAAAGACTGGAATGTTTGCGGGTGGGGGTGGGGGCATTGGCATGCCCATTTTGGGCAGCCCCCACCCCTGATTCAAATTGGCAAAAAAAATCCCTGGCGTCTAGTGGGCTTTTTGCCACCCCGGGGGGGCAGATTGGGGGCTACTGCCCCTATCTGCCCACCAGGGGAGACAGAAAGGCTGTAATTTTTGTGGGGGCTGTGGGGGCATTGGCATGCCCGTTTTGGGCAGCCCCCACCCTAATTGAAATTGCCCCAAAAAAAATCCCTGGCTTCTAGTGGGCTTTTTGCCCCCCCGGGGGGGCAGAAAGGCTGTAATTTTGGCGGGGGTGGGGGCATTGGCATGCCCGTTTTGGGCAGCCCCCACCCTAATTCAAATTGCCCCCAAAAAAATCCCTGGCATCTAATGGGCTTTTTACCCCCCCCCGGTGGGCAGAAAGGCTGTAATTGTGGCTGGGGGTGGGGGCATTGGCATGCCCGTTTTGGGCAGCCCCCAACCTAATTAAATTGCCCCAAAAAAATCCCTGGCGTCTAGTGGGCTTTCTGCCCCCCCCGGGGGGCAGATTGGGGGCTACTGCCTCCATCTGCCCCCCAGGGGGGCAGAAAGGCTGTAATTGTGGTGGGGGGTGGGGGCATTGGCATGCCCGTTTTGAGCAGCCCCCACCCTAACTAAAATTGTGCAAAACAAATCCCTGGCGTATAGTGTGCTTTCTGCCCCCCCCCGGGGGGGCAGAAAGGCTGTATTTGTGGCGGGGTGGGGGCATTGGCATGCCCGTTTTGGTCAGCCCCCACCCTAAAAAAAATGGCCCAAAAAAATATCCCTGGTGTCTAGTGGGCTTTCTGCCCCCCGGGGGGGCAGATTGGGGGCTACTGCCCCCATATGCCCCCCAGGGGGGGCAGAAAGACTGAATTTGGCCAATTTGTATTGGGGGAGCAAAGGCCCTTGCCCAAGGGGCCGCTCCCCCCTCCCTGGTGTCTAGTGGATAAATCCCTGCTTGGGGATCACCCTCCTGGGGCGATCCCCAAGCAGGGATCCACTAGGGAGGGGTACCATTGGAAAGGGGAGATTCTCCCCTTTCCAATGATACCTCTCCCGTCTTTCTACGTGCTCAGGGGGCTGAGATAGCCCCCTGAGCACGTAGAAAGTGAAACTGAAATGAGCCTAAAGGCTCATTTCAGTTTCGGTTTCTATGAAATGACGTCAGCGCGACGTGCGCGCTGATCGTCATTTCACAGAAACAGGGGGGGCCTCGGGAGCTGGGGAAGCTCTTCCCCAGCTCCCGAGGCTTTAGGGGAGAAAAAGAAATCCATCTGGTGCCTGCACCAGAGGGATTTCCTGTGCAATGGCGTCGGACGCGCGGGAGCACTTATGCGTCGGACGGCTCCCGCGCGTCCGACGCATGCAAAGGGTTAATATTTAAAATCATGTATGGGAACAGCCAAAATACTGTAAACAGTTCCAATAGCTAAGGTCCTTAACCTTAAAAAGCAGTCAATGTATCCCGGATTTTGCAACATTTTAAATCAGGGGAACCCAGTTCTTCCTCCTTCTCATGCATGCCCACAAAAAACGGGCCACAGAGAAGGAAACAAAGGGGTCATAAAGAGCCTTTAGGAAATACAGTGCCACCCTACATTGGGTGAAGTTATGTCGCCTTAAAATCAGGAAGATAAAAGCTTTCCTTTCGGTATGATAAAACTTGCAAAATAACATTATGTGTAAGTCTGATTGGGGAGAGGGGTTGTCGCAAGGGCAGGGAAGCAGATCTGAATGTCTAAACTTCCTCACTGGGTGGGCAAGCATCAGAGGGATATAATTCAGACGGAAACGCAGTAAGATAAATCTGTGGTGAGGGAAACTAATACACGAGAGATAAGAAAATCCATCGCTTAGTCCTGGAGGAATAAGATCGTATACAGACGTTGCCCATTTTTTGTGGTTTTTTTCCCTCCGAAGAAAGCTAGCCCTTTGGAGATACAGCTCAATGTTTTGCCTCTTCGATACCTTCCCACACAGTGAGGGATCCCTAAATAGATCTCCCTGCCCAATTGCGGTCAGTTCAGCCTCTATATAGCTAAGCCAGCCAATCCTGCTGTGATGGTCCAGCTTCAAACAGCTAAGGATTATACGTTGAGTTAAGTTGACCGTGGACCTACGCCAGATCGAAAGCCACAGCAGGATTGGGGCCAGTCTGATGGAATCAAGCAAATAAGGTAGCCCTAATTCGAGATGTTAGGTGTAATTAGAGTCTGATTGGGGTAAGGATACCCGATTTTTGAAGAAGGTGTCTTCCAATCTCTGAAGCTGGTCGACATTTGCCGTCCCCCAGACTCCCGCCCCATACGTTACCACTGCCTTTGTTTTGGCTTGGTAGATGTTTTTAATCACTCCCAGAGGACTGGCACCCAGCCTTCTTGCAAAACCCTTAACAGCCTGCAGACTCCTTTCCATAGCTGAGGCTCTTCCCCCAACCAGGTTTTTCCAGGAGTGGTTCTTGTCAAATAAGACCCCCAGGTAGGAAAAGGAGTCTACCACTTCAAGTTTCTTAGAGGCCAGCTGGAACTGGGGGTGTTTTTCACCTTTTCTTGCGCCTGCTATGACAATGAATGTTTTGGCCTCATTTACTCTAAGGTCTAATGAGGCCATAAATGAGGCATATGTTGTTATAAGGGATTGTAGAGCAACCCCTGTCCTAGCGAGCAGAACCGCATCATCTGCGTACGCCAGTATTGGAAGGGCCGATTGTCAAAAATTGGCACATCCAGGGGAGCTCTGGTCAGGGCGGCATCCACCCCGTTAGTATAGATGGAAAAAAGAAACGGGGCGATGACACAACCCTGCCTCACTCCCCTCTCAATTTTAAATGGGCGTGTACATTCCCCATTACCGCCGTACCGGACAGAGGAAGAGGCATTGGCGTATAACTGGCGGATGAAGCGGATTATCAGTGGGTCAACCCCCATCTCTTCCAGCATGGGCCACAGCTTCTGGTGGGAAACACAGTCAAAGGCCGCCGAGAGGTCCATAAATGCCATATAGATCCTCCCCCCTTTCACTTTAGTATACTTATCTATACAGAGTGACAAGTTGAGACATTGATCCACCGTCCCTTTTCCCCTCTGGGATCCATATTGCGCTTGCATCAGTATGTTATTTTACTCGGCCCAAGTCTCCAATCTGGATAATAGGAGCCGGCCCATAAGCTTTGCCGTAGTATCCAGAAGAGAGATGGGACGGTAGTTCTTTGGGGAACCCCTATCCCCTTTCTTGTAGATGGGAACAATTATACTCTGGTTCCAAGATGGTAAAGGGCCCTCAGCTGCTATTTTATTAAACACATTTCTGAGTCGGGGACCCACAGATCATAATTCTGCTGAAAGAGATCTATCGGGACCCCGTCGGGGCCTAGCGCTTTCCCTGTTGGACAAGACTCCAGACCTCTCCTAACTTCCGCTAGTGAAAATTTCAAACATCCTGATGGTATGCTATCTGGGTCAACAAGAGGTAAGGGTGAAATGTTATTGGAGCAAAAGATGGTTTCAAAGTGAGTCACCCATTCCTCCTCGTCTACATGGGAGTCCAATGAGGGATCCTTTGAGCCCTTAAAATAAGGGGCATTTATGACTGTCCAGAACTCCCTGCTGCTGCCCAAATTCGCAGCGTGCTCCAAATCATTCCAAGCCTTCTCCCTTATTTCCTTCTTTCTTTTTTCCCTAGCCAGGTTATAGTTGCTACGTAACAATTTAATTTCTCCTGGGTCTCTGCGGTGGACTTTAAGGGCCTTCATGAGGGCGGTCCTAGCTTTGGAGCATTCGTGATCGAACCAGCCTCTGTTTCGATTAGAATTCGACGATTTTGGGCAAGTAAGTGCCAGTTTTAAATTCGTTAAAAGTGCTGTAAAGTGGCTGACTAAATGCGGAGACGTGGTCCCCTCAGCCAGGCAAAGAATAATATCTTCCCTTACATGCGCTATTATTTCAGTGCCCAGATTCAGCTTCTCGACCTGTGACCATTTTAACTGATAGCCATTTTTTCCTAAGTAGCGATAGGTTATCTATTATCTGTTGATGTTCTTTCCCCTTACAGGGGAGGTCTAAGGAGCTAATAAGGATAGCATGGTCAGTATAGGGTGTAAACCAATTATCTAAGTGGACCACTTTTGTGCTTAGTGTGGAAGAGACTAGAATTAAATTGATCATGGATTCCTGTGTACCCCGCTTAAATGTTTTCCCCAGCTGACCTGCTTTTAAGTTGTTGATTATTCCCAAGTTACTTGAATGTAGGAAGTTATTCAGAGTATCGCCGTATTCATTATGTGAAAAATGTGTGAGGGGGTTATCATTGGAGTCATTTAAACCACACACCTTAGAGTCTGAATATTTACAAAGGTGAGTATTAAAGTCCCCCACCCAAATGATTTGGAGCGTACCTTTTTTATTGACTCGGGTAATTTTCCCTAGCTCCCTGATTCGGTCTTCTGCTACTTTTTTCATATTTCGCCCGAACTCATTATTATAGAAATTAACTAGAATCCATGGGCCCTCATTTTTAAACTCCAGATGAAAAAGCTGGAAATGAATATTTGGGGAATCAACTTGCCTTATTTGAACAGGGATGGTATTGGAGGTCAGGGTTAATAATCCCCCCTTCGCTCGCTCTGCCTGATGGAGAAGGTACTGCAGGAGTATGAAAAGAACGAAAACCAGGGAAAAAGACGGCTCCTTAACCCATGTCTCCTGGAAGCAGATAATCTCCAAGGAGTGCCAAAGGTTGTGCCACTGTTCGTTGCCTAGTTCAGAGGCAATTCCTGCCACATTCCAGGATGCCAGGGTAATCTTATTTTTGTACAAATTACATTGGGTGAGAGAGGTCAAGGATATTGCCTGTGTGCCATGAGGAGGACTAGGTGGCCTAGGTAATCTAGCTGGGGACGTTGGTAGTCAATCATAGGATTCTAAGTCGGAGAGGGGGGCAAATCTATTTTGTAACCTTACCTCCTGTGAAATATTGGGGCCGGGCACATGTCTCATAGGTAAATGGGCTGGCTTTAACCCACCACTAATCCCCACTCCTGAATTCGCAGGCTGTTTATAGAAGTGTTGCAATGGTAGAGGTATGATTTGGGTATTCCTACTGGGAATCCTTTGAAGATTGACCTGAACAAGAGGACCCACCTGAGGGTTGTTAAAGTTTATCACCACACAATCCCCCCGATAGTCTTTGGGGAGCTACCCACCCACCCTACTCTCCTAGCCATGATGATTTTATCTGCCAAATAGTGGTCCCACATTTCAGAGTTCCTTAGATTGTGTGAAAGCCAATGAAGGCATTTGTCCATCAGTTGTGATGTTGATTCCAGCTGATTGTCCCGGAGTGGGGGTACACTGGCCAGGACCAGTACCAGAGGGGAGGCTTCTGGCGGGAGATGGAGTGCTATCAGAAAGTGGTCGTCTGTGTGGTCATCAGTTGGGGCGGCATGGGTGCCTCGTATTCCTGGAGCTTGATAAGGAGCCCTTGAAACCTCCTTCAATGAGAGTGGTTGGTGACGTATGACCCAGGGTTCCATTTCCTGATGATTTTGGACCTCCATTTGCAAGCCCACTCATTGTAGAAGATGACCCACAAACCCGGGTGACAGAGCTGCCTATATTATCCCGCGTTGGTGCAGATGCGGGGGGTCTAGTCTCTCTTAAAGGGACTGAGGATACATCTGCGGGTATGCATGGAGGATGCACTCTGGGGGGAACATCCAGTAGGCGAACAGATGTATTAGATGTTATTAGGCTAGCCAATCTCTGTTCAATCTGTGTCAATTTAGTTAAAATTGGATCCAGGAGTGACATCAGCCTTTTGCTTGCTTCTACCCATAGATCCTCATTAATTAAGGGTTGTAAGGGCAAACTGTTTGCTGTCTGGGTCATTACAGATATTCCGTGAGTCAGTGTGGCGGCTTTAGACTGAGTACCCCTTAGTTTTGGGGCGCGAGTAGCTTTAATCTGTTTGGTGTTAATGGTCGCGCCCGCCCTGCGCCGCTTTGCAGGGGGATCATTTACTGGGTCTATTAATAAATCAGCTGGGGACGGAGTTTCTGAGACCCCTCTAACTATGACCGACGGTGAACTACAGCTGGGCGGCAAATCCTGTTGCCCCGGTGTGTAGTTGCTAAATATTATCGAATGAGACAAACAGGTTTGAGGGGGGCCTCCTGAGTGCCCCCCGGGGGTGACGTCGGTGGGAGGAGAAGCGGTTTCATAGACAAACGCCTCTGAGTTAACTCGATTTCATGAGTAAGGACGCTGGCTGCTCTAGCCAAGAATGCATCCAGGGTTGCTACAGGGCCTCCACCCGTTCTTTCCATAGGGCCTTTGCGCTTTCCCATATTGTAAAAAAACAAACAACGAAAATGAAAGGCTACCTTTTGTCCGATGCCAGTTGTTAGATGGGTGGCCCAGCCCAGCCTCCTCCGAGCTCCGTCGGGCGTGGACGGGCCTGCCCCTGGCCTTGCCCGGGCGCGTTCCCGCGCCGCATCCGGCGTTCTCCCTTTGAAGCGCGTCCTCGCGCTATGCGGCACGGGAGTTGTAGTCCCTGAGGGGAATGCGGCGTCTGGAAGACCAGCAGTGAGCCAGGAAGAAGCGAGGAGCAGCTACAGGGCACCGCGGTCCGGCGTTATCCTTTTAAACCGCGTCCTCGGGCTATGCAGCACGGGAGTTGTAGTCCCTGAGGGGAATGCGGCGTCTGGAAGACCAGCAGGGAGCCAGGAAGAAGCGAGGAGCAGCTATGTAAATGATTGCTGTGCTATGACCTGTAGATATGTTCTTATTATGCACGTCACAGAGGATCTTTTGCACGAAGTCATTGGTGAGTTGTGACTATATTTGATTCCTATGCACGAGTCTCAAGGTCCCTTGTACAAAGCAGCCCACTTAGCTGAAAACATGTTTTTTCTGCGCATAAGGTATATTGCTCCTCCGTCACTTAAATATAGTCTGTGTAAGCTGTGCAGGTAAAATACTACTGTAACAAGATGAAAGCATACTCAGGAATGCCTTTAACATATGCCCCATAATGTGAGCTAACCATGCTAAACAAAGCGACCAATTCTCAAAGGTAATTTCAGTCATAAACATACCTCTATATACCTCTGCAACCGAAAATATTTTTTTTGTGCCTTTCAAAAATACACTTACACATTCTTGGCAGACGTAAATGTTTTTACTTCTGCGGATTTCTCTGTAATAAATATGGAGAAATCTACTGTAGTAAATCTCACGCAAGAGGTGGGAAGTACCCCCGTTAGTGTTGGAACACCCACAATCTGGTAGGTTTGTGGGAAATCACTTACTGATCCGATCCTTTGACAACAAGGAAACGGTCAGAGATTTACTCCAAAATAGGAAGTGTAACATATCATGACATGATTCCAGACAGAGCTAAAACCATAATATCGCCCACAGTAACAAAAGCAGCAGATGGGGTTGGGGGTGGGGGGAGCGCGGGGCTGGTCCGACAAAATTGCTAGGACTGCTTTCGGTTCCTAGTCCGGCCCTGGTAGGGTGCCCCGGATTGCCTGAACAGTGCCGGGTTTTCACCAGCTGTCCCAGCAGATCACCGCAAATGTTGCTCATGTCCCGATTTTTAGAGAGGGTCGACTGAAAACAGTGGGTGGCAGGTGCCCAACGTCCATTGGGGTGAAAGTGTTTTAGCCCAGTTGAAAAAACACTTTCTCAAGAATACAACTGAAGCCAATATATACAAAAATTACGAATTCATTTCCATACTTAGCACGCATAGAGCTCTGCCCCATTAACACACTCTTTCATTATCAAACCTGCCCATTTTCCATTTCTAGCCTTCTTCTCACAAACAACCTTTTCAAACATTCGTCTGGACTGTGCTGTGTTATCATCCTAGTTGGTACACCTCTCCATCTAATGAACAACATCCTAGATGTGCAACCGCCAGGGCCCCTCGCCCATGCACAGTGCCAACCTAGTCAGTGTCTGTTCTTCGGGGGCCCCCCAGCACCGAGGGGGCTGTGGTAGCTAATGCTTCAGTAACATGCAGAGAGTGTCCGGGAATATATTCTGCATTCAGACAACACACCCATAATTTTCTCCGCTCACCCTTCACTTTCATGCTCACCCTGCACTCACAGCAGTCACACTGCACTTATGCATTCCCACTGCACTTACTCTGCACTCACATGAGCACACCACCACCCTGCACTCACATGACACTCTACTCACCTGTCCCTCTCACCACTCACACTGCACTCAATCACAAAGAAGTACATTACTCACCATTTTTTTATTCATGAAGTTTTATAAAGCGCTAACAAGACTAAAATTTTGGTGCCAGAGCGCTGAAAAACCTAACAAATAGCATTAAATATACAAGGAGCAAACTATAGAATATACAGCATAAAAAGATAATACAAAGAGACATAGTGAAAACACCAGCAATGAAATCAAATTGGCATGGAAAGTCGACTCAGATAGAAGGACATTATTCAGTAGTCTCATTTCCTCTTCGTTTTTTAAAAGAGTGAATGATGGGATGGTGCTGATCTCTGGGGAAAGAGAGCTCCAAATTCTTGGGGCAATTCCAGAGAAAGTTCTCTTAGAGGTTTTCTTTTTGTGACATTTTTGGGGTTTCAGCCGTAGGGAGCATGTACTACGATAAGCTCTATTCCTTCCGGATAGAACGAGTTTCTGAGCCAGGTAGCAAGGAGTGTTGTGGTGGATGGCTTTGTACATCATGCATGCTATTTTTAGGTGGATTCTAGATTCATAGGGTAGCCAGTTCAGAGAGTGGAGAGCCGGGGTGATGTGATAATTTTTCTTTATGCCTGTGATGAGCTGTGCAGCTGCGTTGAAGGTAGCCCTCAGCGGTGCTAGTTTGTTTTTCGGTAGGCCAACGAGGGTAGCATTCCCCTAGTCAAGTCTGGAGATCACAAGAGCCTGAAACCCCATCTTGAGATGTGCATTGGGCAGGAAAGGCTTTAGTTTTCTTAAGACGTGGAGATGGAAATTGGCCCCTCTGGTTGTGGAGCTGATGTGATTCACCATGGAGAGGTGGTTGTTTAGTGTTATTCCTAGGGATTTCGCTGAATCAATGAAATGTGGGGTACAGGTCAAGGCGGTGAGTAGTGGGAGCCAGTCTTTGATGTTAGAGGTTGGGTTGGGAGGCAAGGTTAATAGGAATATGGTTTTGAGGGCGCTAAGTTTGAGGTGGTTAAGAGTTAACCATTGCTGAGTTGTGTTCAAGATGTTATTGATAGTGTTGATGTCGTTAGGGGAGGTAATCTTCATGTACAATTGCATATCATCAGCGTACATATGGTAGGAGATGTTAGAGTGTTTGAGGATTTCAGCCAGGGGTTCCATGTAAAGATTAAACAGGGTGGGGAAAAGTGAAGAACCTTGGAGAACACCGATAGTGACCAGTGTCCGATCGGATAAGTCATGATTGATTAGGAGTCGTTGAGATCTGTTTTGTAGGAATGAGCAAAACCATTTTAAGACAGTACCAGAGAGACTGATCTTAAGTTCTAAAAGGTTCAGGAGGGTTTCATGTTTGACTGTGTCAAATGCTGCTGATAGGTCACGAAGGATTAAAGACAGGATTCATTATGATCGAGAAAGCGTAAAGCCTCGTCGACAATGTGGACCATGGCGGTTTCAGTAATGTGACCTGGTCTGAAACCAGATTGCCAGTGGTCGAGGAGTTGGTGCTGGTCAATGTGATTGCAGAGTTGTTTATGAACACATTTTTCCAGGAGCTTGGCTATGGTTGGGATGCTCGAAATGGGGCGAAAATTGTTAAGATCAGAGAGGTCCGCGTCTGGCTTTTTTAGGATACGTGTGACTTGTCCACTTTTTGGACACTCCAGCATGGTGTCTTGCTTAAGAGAGGTGTTGATAATTCTGGTCCATAGGGGTATCAGGAGGTGTGAAGTTTCCTTGAGGAATTTGGAGGGGAGAGGGTTATTGAAGTGGTTGGAAAGTTTAGTGGACAACAGTAGTTTTGAGACGTCAGAGTCCTCAAATGTCTGAAAGATGGACCACAAGGCATTGCTTTTAGGTTTAAAGAGAAGGTTGCTAGGACAGATTTCCTGCGAGGTGGAGGTGCATTGTGTCGGGGTTTCAGGCAGAAAGCAATTCACAGCAGTGCGGAGCTCATTGTCAATTGACTTAGTATTCTCAAAAAAGAAGGAGGACAATGTTTGACAATTAGGTAGGGTTGTAGTGTCAGACGTGGAGGATTTATGTTTCCTATTAATTTGTTGTTTCACCAGTCCAAAGAGTTTTTTTGGGACAGTTGAAGGCTGTGTCCAGTTGCTGAAGGAAAAATTATGATTTGGCACTTCTGATGCACCTATTGTAGTTCCTTCTTTTTTTACGCAACAGTTTAAGGTTTGAAAGAGATGGGGTCTGTCTCCACACTCTTCCTGCAAGTCTAAGGGTGCGGCGTTCCTCGTTAAGACTACAGTTAAACCAGGTATTAGTTCTTCTTTTCGGGACACTCTTTAATCGTTTGGGGGCAATGGAGTCCATTATGTGAGGCATAGAGCTGAAGTAGTGCTAAGTGAGGTTTTGAGCGTCAACCATATCGGTGGGAGGAGACAAGAAGTTAAGGCTGGTGGCGGATATCATGTCTGGATTGAGATTGAGGGTGTTTCTGATCCAATGTTTAGTTTTCACGGGCTGGCCTATGCGGATGGTTGCCTTTTCAACAATGAAGAAGGTGATGCAGTGATGATCGGTCCAGTGGCAGGGTGAAATAGAATCCAATAGTATGGTATTTTCCTTGGCTATGAATAAGTCTAAGATGGCCCCTTTTATATGAGAATGGCGGTTACAGACTTGGGTCAGGTTGAGGTCATGGAGGAAAGTCTTAAAGCAATTCACTAGTGGACCCTTAGTGTTGTTCCAAGTAATGTTGAAGTCATCTAGGAAAATCTGGTTGTTGTATGAGGCAAGGTTGGTGGAGATGATCTCCATGATTTGTTCGATGAAGGTAATACTATCACCTGGGGATGGTAGAAAGTGTGCAGAGTGCAGGTGGTGTTGTCTGGTAGAGATATTGATCATCATATATTTTCACAGCCAGATGTTAGAGAGGAAAGTGATTGTATGACAGAGAGGTTAGATCGATAAATACAAGCAATACCGCCCCCGAGATGGATAGCACGATCTTGACGGATGATAGAGTAGCTGGATTTAGCCAGGTTTCAGTGAGAATTAGGAGATCCAAGTCCAAGTTGAGTAATAAGTCCTGTATGTCTGCAGCGTGTTTCACTGCTGATCTGCAGTTGAGTAGTGAGCATTTTAGATAGGTTTTGCTAACGGTAGTGGAAGATTGTGAGATGAAGACAAGTTTGAGGTTAGATTTATTAATGAGTTTGGGTTTGGCATGTGGTATCCTTGGCGGTTGGGTGATAATGGTTTGAATCCTAACTGGAGGTGAGACGTGGTGGGTGGGGTCATAAAGATAGAGAAGGGAGAGGATATCTTTGGTCAAAAGGTATTTGACAAGCCTGTTGGGTTGGGTGGAATGGTCTAGATTAAGTTTGCATCTCCATCTAGGTTGAGATCCTGAGTATGCACAACTAACTGTGGGAGGGGGAGTGGGAAAGAGAAGATTACAGTGCTGGTGGTAGATCGAAAGGTTCAACATATTGAGTTCCAGATTAGAGGTGATGCATAGAAGACTAAGAATATCAGCCTGCAACAACTGTATATTAGATTGTAAAGTATCCAGCGTAGAATAGAGTATGGGGGTATTAGTGTGAGTGGTGTTACAGCAGAGAAGTGACATGGGAGGGGAGTTATCTAAAATATTGTGTGTGAAGGAGGGGTTCTTTAGTTTGGAACAACAGTTAGTAGTCTTAGGAGGATCACAATCTAAGGTGATGGGAATATGGTCAGATACCGTAATGTGATGAGGAGTGAGGGGAAGCGAATAAGAGAGGTCGTAGAGGCAAGAGGTTGAGAGAATGATGAGAGGCTGCTATCCAGAGGTATTGATGTCAGAGAAGGAGCATGTTAAGGCTGAGGAAGTGGGAGACATGTGGTTTGTGGGAGCCCCTGCATGTGTAGTGATAGTGATTCGCTGATTGGGGGAGATGTGTATCCCAAGCTGAGAGGGAGCAGTGTTGTGAATTATTTCGTTATTAGGTTGGATGTGAGGGTTGACTAAGTGAGGGTTGGAGGAATGGTCGGCGCTAATCCCAGTGGGGTTACTGTTCTGAGATGACGAGACATCAGGTATGGTAGTGTGGGCAACAGTCCGGGGAGAATAATGGGAGGACGGGTGGATAGGAATGGATGGGTAGTGTATGTTATTGGGAGGAGGATCCCTAGGTAGTTGGGATAGGTGTGGTGAGGTAAAGTCAGTGCTGAGTTTGTCCTTGAGAAAAGGGAAGACATTGTCAAAGAGTTCCAGGTTGCGGTTAGAGGAATGAATGAGCACTATAAATTAAGCGAAATGCGACCAGCAAAGGATAGTGAAGGGTTCTGCCTAGCCACCTGTGGGGGTTCCATGATGCTGGGCAAAAAGAGGGTGAGTATGTGAATAATAGTCAGGTACCACACAAGGAGAGAATGGGCGAGTATGGGAGCAACAGACTGGAACCACACAGCTGGCTGCCGAGAAGCAAGCAGCAGTGTGGGAACAATTTAAAAGGGGTTGTATTTCAAATGTAAAGCTGGTCTGGTGGAGGAAGGCCTTAGGTCGTTATCACAAAGTGGAAAGTGAGGGAAAATGGAGGGCGAGAGGAGGGCCATTAAGCTATCTTGCTAGGGATCAGGTAGGTGAGTGGAGGAGTGGTAAGGATATGTAGAGCACCAGAGAACCACAGAGAGATGAGCTTGTCCGAAATAGGAAGGGAATCTGAAGATGGGTTTTGAATACAAAAATATAGGTAGGAACTTTGCTATAGAATGATGTCGCATGGATGATAATTGTTGTTTTCTCGTAGATATATTAGAAGAGGCCAGTAGGTAGCGCTGGAATCTCACAAATCAGACTGTTTTCCTTTGAAAAAGTGTAGCACTTTTACAAATTGCTTTGAGAAAAATAGGAATAATGCCAGGGGGCACTCGATCAGTTTGGCTACAAAAAAAAAATAAAAAATTAATGAACAGACTGACTGCCTAAATCCATGAAAGCAAGCACAGAGTCAGTCCCCAAGGCTTAGATGGAAAAAGCCAAAGAGTCTCCAGAGGCTGTAGAAACCACCATTGCTCCACACACCACATCCAGACTAGTGGAAGTGAGGGCAATGGTGTTGCAGACGTGCATGAGAACCAGGTAGAGGGGAATCTGGAGCGGAGGCGGCGCGATGAGAGCAAGACCAGAGGTAGCGAAAATCAACTTCAAAGGAGTTGAAATAAGTAAGCCAGAATGACCGTTCTGGGATCTCTTAGAGCCCACAGCAAGATTGGCTGTTTTGCCGAGTCGAGCCTCCCATCCTCCCTGCTACAGCAGAGGAGGGACAACAAGGAAGACTCCTCGCCGGAAACTGCTCCGGGCAGCACAAGCCCAGCTGGGGACCAAAGCGTCGGAAAGTCCCAGCGGCAGAGGTGAGGGGATAGGGCAGGGGAGTCTCACCATTAGTGCCTGGATTAAGCACCATGCTCAGGTCCCGAGCAGTGGGCGGCAGAAGAGTACAGAGGCTCAGAGAGCCCCTGGGGCGAAGCAGGATCCTCTGTCGTGGGGCCAGTGAGTGAGGCCAGAAGATTGGATCCTCTAGCTTCTACTTTGATTTTCTTCGCTGTATTCCTTGTTGGTTGCATGCACTACAGTGATACATACTGGGAGAGGGGTCAATGGGCTGGGCTTCACAGGAATGTACGCCAATAGTGATGTCTTGCATGGGAGCCAAGCACCTCCCTCTCAGTCAGCCATCTTGTATCTTTTTTTTATTGCAGATTTATATAGCGACCCGAAGGTATTGGAGCGCTTTACATGAGCACCGGTTACGTTACACAAGGACACATTTAGGCACGGGAGATTAAGTGATTTGCCCAGAATCACAGGATGTGGACGCGACCCTGAGGCTCGAACCTTGGTTTCCAGCACCAAAGTCGGCAGTCTAGCCGACGGACCACATCCTCTCCCCAATCTTATCCATGGAGTCAGTCCTCCCACTCTGCACAGTCACCTGCACCTAAACTCAAAGGGGCACTCACTTCACCTACTCCTCTCACCCTACTCTCACACAGGTACATCGCTCACCCTGCACTCACATGGGCACTCCTGTTACTCACATGGGCACACCATTCACCTTGCCCTCACACCTCTCAAACAGGCACATCACTCACCTTGAACTGACACCACTCATCCTGCACTCCCTCCTCTCACCCTGCACTCACACAGGCACAGTGCTCAGCCTGCACTCGCACATGCACTCCATTTACTGATCACTCACTCAGCTCACTATGCCTGCACACAGGCACAATGGGCTGCCAGGAGGACTTGCAGGACATTAAACCAAATTTGACCCAAACTTTAAAAAAACATTCTTGGGGGGGCTCTCCCGAAACCACTTGCAAGAAGTCTGTTTACTCGTTTTGCTCGCTGGAATTCAGGGGAATTGTCACACCCTACCGCCTACAAAGATCTTTAGCTGCCACTGATTAGCAGAATTGGCAGGGTGCAGAGGGGACAGTGTAAGAGTAAATTGGGCACTGTGTCTGCAGAAAGGACAGGAGCAGGAATTTGGCAATGAAGTAATAGCATTGTCAAATCTTAAAATGGACATAATTGCTTGCATTTCAAAAGTGGCTAAGCTTGTCACTGTCTTCTCCTACCTTTAATTGTTCCTGATTTCAAGTCAAAATTGGTCCATGCGGTCCAGGCTATATCAATAACTCTGAATTTGGCTTCTATGGCTCGAAGGCGCTGGTTGTGTGTGGGCTGCTGCAGTAGGGGAGAGTGAACTGAGACAGTGGATTGGTGCAGGAGGAAGGATGGGCATGAGACTGTTGCGCTTCAGCAACTGGCCTGTCCATCGGCGCACTGGGATGGGAGGGCAAAAGAAACTGCTTTATTCTGCACAGCAAAAATGTAAATGAAAAAAAAACATGCACAGAAGCCTTTGCAGCATTAAGGTGAATGCCGCAGACATTTTGAATAAGGAAATATCCTTACTGAGAAGCTCTATTTACCAATACGATTAGCCTATCAATAGAAACATAGTCCACGCTGAAATTAATGCACACAGTGAGCATGCCATGACACTTCAGCAATATTATTAGCCAATACTACTATTTTTTCTCGATGGCAGCAAACACCATCTCCCAAATAAACTACTGTACTCAAGGTAACCAACATGTGGGAGGAGACAAAGCCAATCTCTCAGGTGTGGTTCTTAAAGCTCTTTATCTCACTCTTGCAGGGTTTTTTTGTATTTGTCTTCTCCCTTTGTCAGAATTTTTCCACCTTTCTCTTCCCCCATTTCTGTTTTTCAGACTTTTGTTCTGAAACAAAGTCTAATGAGGAAAAATAAGTGCAGGACACCAAAAATGAGAGCAAGTGGGTTCCACTTTCAACCATCAGCTCAAATTAAGCACTGCCACTAACCCTAATATTTTGAGACCTGTATATAAGAGCAGCCTTATTTTGCTACATCCCAATTGTAACTTAAGTCGACAATGGGTCATAAGCATTTTCTGGACTTGGAATGATAAATATATCACAGGCAGATAATCCAGCCACAAAATGAATCAGTGAATTGGTAAAAGGAGTGTTGTTAATATGCTTTTGTGCAGTGTCAAATATTCAAAAGCATGTTTGTTAAAATATCAGGTTTGTCCAATTATGTTTACATTTTACAGGCTGTTACTACTTTCTCTCATATTGTCTATGAGGATAGCTCAGACCCCATTTCTGGAAATACTTGTCCTGCCCTATTGGCAGAAGTGTTAGCCCCCCCCCCCCCCTCCGAAGTTCTGGTCTAGTTGCGCTCCTGGTGGGTGGTATGTTTTTATGTGCTCCAAAGCAGGGCTAGTTAGCAGCTCTTATCAGAAAGCATTTTAATTAAAAAGGTAAGATACCCGGCTTAACAATTGCATTTTATTTCCTTACTAGTCATTTTCAGTGTTTCTATGTCAATGAGCGCTGTCCTTCTGTGCCCCTCCAAGGATGTAAAATTGTAGTCCTTCTATTATTTTAGCAAAATGTCCCTTTTTCTGTTTTAAAAATCTGGTCACCCTACAGAGGGTGAAGTTACATGCCATTTCCAATACAAGGCCTGGATATCCGTGCCGGCCGCAGCTTTCCAGATATACCACTGGAAATACATTTAAATTACAAAAATCAGTAAAATGGGATTCGTAAAAAGGCATACTTTTACAGGTGCAGTTTTACAACTTTGTTCTTGAATTGGATCCAAAATATATTCATGTTGTACAAGCTCAGTACCAAAAATGCAAGCTCAACATATGCATGAGATGTGTGCGTGTTTTCCCTCATGGTCGTATTCTGCAAGGATTGAATGTGCACTTTCCATTTGAACACAGTATATGTGTGTCTGAGGAAGGGTCCAGTGGGCCAGAGTAGCAAGGGAGTAAATTAGAATAACCCCCACTTTGATCCAAACCTCTGATGGTACCAAGCAAGCAAAGCAAGTGAACCCGACAATCGCTGGAAGAGGTTCCTTGACTCTTCCACCCAAGCAGCTATCCAAGAATCCTTTCACCCTCCCTTCCAGCCACTAATAGCCACTTTTCCGCCTTTCCATTCTGTCAACCATTCATTCTTTGATAATCATCCAATCTTTCACCATACCATCCATCCCTGGTTCATTCCATCCCCCGTTCACAAATCAATTGCTATGCACACATCCATCCATGTATCCATTGATCCTTTGACACATCCATCTGTCAGTAAATCATATTCATCAATTGATCCTTTCACCCATCTATCCATACGCTGAACTTTCCATTTACTCTGCCGTCCTCTATTCTTTCACCTGCCTACCCACCTAGCTAATCACCCATCTGTTCAACCTTCCACCTTCCATGGATCTATCCTTCTTTCCTACCTTTATTTCACCCTTCTTTTCTTTCTTTCACCCTTCTTTCCATTGTAATCTTTCTTTCCTTTTTTTCACACTTCTTTCCTCTCTTACACCTTTTCTTTCTTTTACCCTTCTTTTCATTTTCATCCTTCTTTTCTTTCTTTCACACTTCTTTCCTCTCTTATACCTTTTCTTTTCTTCTTTCACCCTTCTTTCCATTTTCATCCTTCTTTCCTTTCTTTTACACTTCTTTCCTTTCTTTCACACTTCTTTCCTCTCTTACACCCTTCCTTCATTTCTTTTACCCTTCTTTCCTTTCTTTCATCCTTCTTTCCTTTCTTTCACACTTCTTTCCTCTCTTACACCCTTCTTTTCTTTCTTTCACCCTTCTGTCCTTGAAGCCTTCTCTCCTTTCTTTCACCCTTCTTTCTTTTCTTTCACCCTTCCTTGCTTTCACCCTACCTTCCTTCATTCCCTTTTCTGCCTACCCATGTTTATTTCTCCCTTGTCCCACTTGCTCTTCCATTTCATCATTGTTGTCCCTTTTCCCCCATTTTCTTAACTTCCTCTGTCTCCTACACTGTATTTGTTTAATCTTAGAGCACTAGAGCCCGACGCTGACAGCTTTAGTCAGAGGAGCTGCAGAAAATAGAGGCTCTTAAATAACTCTATCCCCGCTGTAGCTTCTAAAGTGGGGGGTTCACAACGTCCTTGAGTAAATCATGCAAGTGCCTCTGGGACTTGCTAATGTTCAGTAATCCCAATGCATGGCTGCTCTAGTAACACTTGACACTAGCTTCCCCCTAGATTAGCCTTGAAAGGGGAAAAAGTCAGTATTACCTAACTTGGTGGCCCTGTGGCCCTTATGTTTAAAAAAATGCTTGTTCTTTTGCAGTGCAGCGTCCCAGAGGGGGGACTCGTTCCCAAGTCACACTACCAACGAGAGGTGCCAGAGACGCCAGATCACCTCCGTTTGTGGAACGACAGCATCTATCATTCAGCGTGCGTCTTCAGAGGTGCTCCTCACGAGGTCAGGTCTCTACGGCGTTGCATATGGACTCACACTGCATGGGGATGCATGCTAGGAAGGGTCTTTAGGTCTTTGTGGAGCCACACGTTTTAAGTCTAGGATGCCCTGGATGCAGTTTATGCTTCTTAGAGAGTGCTAACAGCTTGAGTTAACCAATGGCTAATTCTTTCTGACATCGTTAGTGACCAGGCACTGGTTTTTTATACCCCAGAGGGATGAATTACTGGATAATTAGTGTTTGCCTCTTCTTGAAGATTCTGTCCACTTTCCTTGACTAAGTGAGGTTGTTCTGTGGCCCCGGGTACAAACTGAAAATGATCTGTGATGAATACCAATTAGAAATGTGTCAGGTGTGATGCCTTCCACCAGTCTATGGTCCTGATGAAAGCCAAGTAATCCTTACTGGGCACAAGAAGGCAGATTTGAAAAACTGGTATGCAGTTCCTAAGTGTGGGGGAGAGTGTTCAGGTCTGTTAAGAAGTGCCCTCACACACCCCGGAGGATATCATGCTTCATCATTGGGCCTGCTCCTCGTCGGGCTGGCGCTGCAATGCCCGACGGGCACCCGCGAAGGGGCTCTTTAGCGGAGATCTTTTGTAGATGAAGCCGTAAGGTGCAGGCTAGGAATAAAATTAATATAAAGGGCAGCCCTAGACCTATTTTAAACAATACTGCACACTCATCGTACTACCCAGTCCACGTACCCACATGCACCTTACGGCTTCATCTACAAAAGATGAAGAATGACATCCTCCGGGTTGTGTGAGGGCACTTCTTAACAGACCTGAACACTCTCCCCCACACTTAGGAACTGCATACCAGTTTTTCAAATACACGACTGAGGAGTACGTGTGCAGGACCTGATTAAAAAGCTCCTGGTTCCTCTTGTTTAAGAGACACAAGAAGGCAGAAACATGTTGACCAATCTCTTGATGCACAGTGCATAATGCAACTCGTAGCATCAACATTTTGTTTTTAATCTTGGCAGGGGGGCCTGGGAATGAAAAGGACAATACTGGCAGTTGTAGGCACCCAAGACAATTTTAATCTGTTTGAGCCCCAACGCTTGATCATTTAAAAAAAATAAAAATGCAAAGAGCTCCTTCAAACAAAACGAGGTAGAGCCCACCTAGAGACGGTACTCATATCTGTGGCAAGGGCTCGATGATGAAGCATGCCACTGAAATAAAACCTGGTGGGTGAAAATCTAAAAAAACTGTAGGTTTTCCTATGGAAAAAGACGATACCTTTAGGTGGCCACTCGTTTTGATTATGGATTTTGGTAAAAAGGTCAGGTCTAGATGAAGATGTCAAATGTGATGGGCCACTTAGGTAGTCATGCAGACTTGATTTACCTTCTATCACTGCTGTGTATCTTGGTCAAAGAATAAAGGTTCTATTAATTATCTGTAATCTTCATTACCCTGAGTCCCAGTCTCCCACGTCACAGTCCTTGTTCCTGCCTTCCTCTGCTCCTTTGGCACCTGTAGGAACACATTATTTACTTGGTACTTACGGTACTTCAGGGGAAAGGACGTGAGGGAACATAGGGAAGGGGGGTTTAGTCAATGAAAAGAGAAGAATGGTTTTCATTTGCCTAGTGCTGACAATATTGGCCTTTCCTCACAACTATTGTAGTAAGGGTATCTGTCTCTGAAGGAATGGCCTCGCGCAGTATGGACTGGATGAGAAAGACGGCTGAAGGGGTAGTTCTTCTTGGGTGGGTTGTTGTAAGGCCTTGCACTACCACCTCTTATAAGTTCCGTTTAATCTAGTGCTATTGGCTGCTGCTTTTTTCAAGAGTCTAGTGCTCATGGTAATTCTGTTCGCATGTAACAAGCCAAGTGATTAAATGTAAAAATTCAGACAAAACATATACCATGTCAAACGCAACCTTGTTGTCGAGGTAAAAACTAGGAATCAAACTGGGAGCAAATAGGAAATCTAAGAAAGCATGATTTCATCTTTACAGCAGTTTTGGAATCAAGATTTAAACAAGCATTGGAAATGCAATAGGTCTAGCTTTTGTTTGAGTTAGAGCAATTGGCATTGTAAATGGCAATGTCTTTTATTTGTGTGTTATGGACTGTATGTATGTGGTGTATAGTGGAGTTATGTGGGCTGGATTGGATGAGTTGTGGAATTGTGTGGAGTGGATTTGTGTAGTGAAATTGTGGCATAGTGTGCTGTGTAATTATGTGGATAGTAAATATGTGGTATTGGATGTAGTGGAATTATGTGGAGTGGTATTGTGTGTTATGGTGTGCAATTATGTGGAATGGTATTTTGTGTTGTGGAGTGTTATGTAGTGGTGTGCTGTGGAATTTTGTGATATGATGTTGAATTATATGTTGTGATTTGTGCTGTGGAATTTTGTGATATGATGTTGAATTATATGTTGTGATTTAGATATATGTGGTGCCCTAATAGACACTGATTTCCTTAAAGGATGGCAACAATGATAGAGGGTGAATTTGTAGCTTTAGAAACAAATTCCATATGAGAAAGCTAGGAGAAACTGGCCACAGGATAAAGTGAGAGCACAAGAGCAAACAGTATAATATGCACAGATATCTCTCTTTCTGAAAAAAGCATTGTGTTGCCACACGAACGCAAGCGAATGGAGAGATACCATTGAATGCGTGCAGTTCTGCAACTGTCTAGGTCACACAATTAAGGGAATCAGTTAAGGTCCACCTTTTAAGTTATCAGAAAGTGATGTACCATAAAATTGAAAATAGTTTTTGTAGAAAAGAGAAACAACTAACCAAACGAAGACGTAAGGTGAGGGGCATCAGGTTAACATGCTATTAAAGACGACAAAGCAGATTTCTATCCTTGCTTGTCAACAGAAAAGACAAAGTAAGGCAAACCCATGTGTGGTGTTGTGGGCTGGCATATGCTAGATACTGGTCATCTTAACACTTTAATACCACCTCGTGAAACAGTGTCCAATAATAGCATCAGATGGCAAATTATTCTGATAAGTGAGAGTGGGAAAGAGAATAACGAGAGCCAAATGAAGGGTACATTGTTTGATTGCCGATGAGAATAAATGGGTAAATACATGCATGAAGAGACTGCAACTAAGTGAACCTTCTCTAGATCTGAGCATTGATATTTAAGGCTTAGAATCAATGAGGTGGTCTGAACCGAAACAAAGATTTCAAAGACACCCACAGGGTACTATGAACAAGGTTGAAGGGACTGGTGCAGTTATGCCCAGCACATGCTCTGCGGATTCCTGTACCAACACAGCAGTCACAAGCATCTACATGCTGCCACAGCACTGTGCCTTCTCCTCTCCTGCACTTGGGACATGGTGTCCCTTCAGCCAGCGCCTTCTCAGCTGCTGATGTGCCCATTTCGGCCATTGTCCAGAAGGATGTGCCGAATTATGCCTTGTTATTAGGTTCTCACATGGCATGCACAATCCCGAAAAAGCTCACCATACACCCAAAGGGATTTAAGTGGCTGGATCTCACTGTTCCTGGGGCCTGACAGTGGTGCTTGTGTTGTTACGGCTACGTGCCGCACTACTGATAAAAATGTGCATTAATAGTGATTTAAAAAAAAAAAATCGAACAAAAACACTGTCATTTAATTCTTGTGCAAGTGCAAATATTAGGCTCAAATTCAGCAGCATTTAAAAACAAATCGATAGCACAACAAAAACATACTTCTCTACTTCTAGACACTTCACCAGGATGGGCAAAATCCAAGATTTTATAAGATCGTCAATGGGCGGATTTGCAGTTCTATGGTAACTTCATGGTGACCACATCGCACCCTTATTCTTGAAACATTTGATGAGGTGATTCTCGAGGCCGGCGCTCTCCGCCATTGTGCTGCCAGCGGCTGAGATTCGGGACTCAGAGGAGCTGCTACTGCACCCGCCTTCTGCCAGGAGGTGGCCAAGCCCTACCCTGCCCCACCCTCAGCTTCCGCAGTAGGACACGGGTTGGGCATGTTGGGTGTGGGTGATCCAATGATAAAAGTGAGAGCCTGCTAATATATTAAGCGCGGCGCTCATGTTAAAGTTAAAGTGCGGTGCCCAAGGGCGGGATGGGGATGAGGTCTTTAAGCTGCGGGCGCCATTGTTGACTGTGTGGGCCCGGGTACAATAACAGAAAGGCACGAGGGCGCCATGTTAGCGCCTTATTGAAAAAAAATGTTTCACATACACGACGGCCCCTCGCATCGCATGCCGCCTCTTCTGAGCAGTGAAACATAAGGCATGCAGGGCTGGTTTTTAAAAAAAAGGTGCGGGGGCGTGGCTGGGCAAGATGGCCGAGCGGACGTAATTCGTCTCGGCTCCTGGTCTGCGCTCGCGTCTCGGTGCATACCTGCTGAAGCGCAACGCCGCCACTGATGCCGTGATCACCGATCGAGAGCCCTACGGCTGGTGCACGTAAGGAGCCCAAGAATCTGCTGCAAGCTTTCCACTGAAGGCCATAACGGAGTCTCGCTAGACCGGCCGCGGAGCTCCCAAAGATGGCGACCGCCACCCTCTGAGCTGCTACGGCTCTCGCCTGATGCGGTGGAGACCGCGAGGACAAAGTTACATCGGAATTCCGCTCCTCTAAACGAGTAGCACACGTTGAAGGGCCCCACCGAAGTCACTACTGCAGCGGAGAAGTACAAGCGGAGGATACACGTCGCGGCCGGCCCGGCCGTTATACGCCTGTGACGGGGCGGGCCGGTGGGGGAGAGACATGTATCCAATACAGACTGGTGGACTGCAGTGCCTCTCTCCCCCCCTCTTGTTTCCCCCCAACAGGACGGCTGGAAGACACAAACAGAGGCTATAGTGAACCCGATAGAGGAAAACATCATCGGCTCCTTTAACTGGGGATTCCAGGACGACGGGCTTCCCCCTCCTGACGTCAACACGTTCTTGACGATAAAAACGGAGGACTCCAGGAAGCGAGTGTGCGTTGCCACCGGAGCGGAGGAGGAAGATTCGGGCGAAGGAGCGTATGCGGAAAGTCGAAGAGAGAGTGAGGACAACACCACAGGACGAGGACCGAGACCATCCGGACCCCGGGCTGAGCCAGGAGGCCAACGTCCCCACGTTTCGCCGAGTCACGTTCCAGGAGGAGCGTGGCTTACCCAGGTACGGGAAAGGTTCTCAGGGTGGGTTGGGAGGAGGGACGCCCCGAAGAGTTAACCGGGAGCTCGAGAACCCTCACAAGATCCCCCATTAGTTTTCCTGCACTACCGCTCACAAAACATGCCTTCCCCATCAGCAGTTATAAGAGCACGAGAGTGTGTGGTGTCCTTTCACTCCCTGGTCCCTGGTTTGCCGTTCCCCGGGATAATATCCTGACACGATTGTTTTCCCGTCTCTTTCACGCACCATCACCACGGAGGGCCGACCGAGTCCACGCACCGGAGCCTGGGAACTGGGATCGAAGACCGGAGAGGGAAGTAGAAGGACCCCAGGCACGACGGATCCTGCAGCGTTTGCCACAGAAAGACTGACAAGCAGGCATAAACGGACACTTGGCAAAATAAAACCATACTTGAATCGACCTGGCCTCCGACCTATTATTACAACCCCGCCACAACTGGTGTCAGAAGTGGGATTACCATCCCAGTCCGTCAGTAAACCTGTGATGGACGCGGTGATACAGCAGCTCATCAAAGGCCAGGAGAAACTAGAATGGGTCATAGAGAGGCAGATGACGTCCGCCCAGGCCGACCGGGAGGTGTTCCAGAACACCATCACAGCACAGATGGGAAGCCTACAGATGGTGACACAAGATCCCGGCAATCCTGTACCCGGGGAGAGACGCGCCCCCATTCCGGGACCATCAGGGGTGTCCCTCCAGAAGTACGTATCAGGTGATGATCCGGATGCGTTCTTGCTGAATTTTGAACGAGCAGCCAGAGCGTGTGGGTGGCCCGAGGAGAAGTGGCACTTCTTTCTAGCGCCACTCCTAACCGGAGAGGCTCAATCGGCCTACCAAGTAGCCAATGCCAACGCGATAACACCTTACCAGGAGGTCAAAGACGTGATCCTGGATCACCTGGGTCTAGATGCGGAGGCCTATAGAGTGCGTTTCCGTAAGGAGAGGGGGGTGCCGGGTGAAAACCCAAAGACTTTATTTTTCCGGCTGAAAATGGCGGCAGATAAATGGCTAAAACCTGCCACTAGTACAAAAGACGACATCATGAACCGCGTGTACCTTGAACAGTTCATGGAGGCTCTCCCCTATGGCACACAGAGATGGCTTAAACAGCACTCTAACCTTACCGCTGAACAGGCCATCGAAATGGCCACCAATTTCTCACGAGCACAACCTCGGACACCACACTGGGACAACGAGAAACCGAATAAAGGTGTAGCGCCCCCAAAGACTGAAAGGAGATCTAAGCCATGGATGGACATGCCAAAACTCAAAAACACCAGGTCAGAGATACCGACGTTCCGGGGCCCACAGTGCTTCGAATGTGGCGACTGGGGCCACATCGCCCGCCTCTGTCCTAGAAAGAAACCAGCGGAGGAACCTATGGAGGTCGGGTACCTCCCGAAGGCCGTGCTGTACTCTGCCGAAATGGGGACCTCGTTTTATGTACGTGTACAGGTGAATGGGCGGCGGGTGAAGGCATTGCTAGATTCTGGGTGTAGGCAGTCTGTATCACAGAAAAACCTAGTCCTCCCCTCACAATACGTCCCTAACACGTTAGTACATATCCGCTGTGTACACGGAGATGTGAAACCCTACCCCTTGCAGTGGTTACCATGGTTCCAATAGCCAGACCCTCCTGTACGGTGCGGGTGGGGGTGGTTGATACCCTACCCGAAGACCTTATCATAGGCATTGACAACCCCAACTTCCTATCCCTGTTCCAAAGCCAAATAGAAAGCCAGGTAGGAAACCAGGCAAGACCCGTCCCTGCCCTCACTACCACAGAGCCATGGGTCTTAGATCGGAATTTTCGCTTTGCACAAACCAACGACACCACTTTGTTCAATGCCTGGGAATCCGCACATGTCAACCAGAGCAGCTCATCCCCTCCTTATCCCCATTTTCTGATCAAGGACGACCTCCTATATCGACAAGGAGGTCCGGAGGAGCCAACCCAGCTCCTCGTCCCATTACCCTTCCGAGAACAAATACTTTTCTTCTCTCACGCCCACCTCACAGCGGGACACTCAGGGTCGGAGAAAACCACACAGAATGTGTTACGTCATTTCTTTTGGCCAGGGATTTACAAAGATGTTAAAACGTATTGTCAGACATGTGACATATGCCAGAAGAAGAACATGCAACGTCCGCCGGCAGTGCCACTTCAGCCCATGCCGATCATAGGACAGCCATTTGAGAGAGTCGGTATGGACCTGATAGGACCTCTGCCTAAGACCCCTAAAGGTAACCTATATGCCCTGGTGATCGTGGACTATGCCACGAGATTCCCTGAGGCGTTTCCACTACGAGCACCCACTACTAAAAACATTGCCGAAAAACTTCTCGAACTATTCTCAAGGGTAGGATTCCCCAAGGAAATTCTAACTGACCAGGGTACGCCCTTCGTGTCCAGGTTGATGAAGGAGGTGTGTCGTTCCCTGGATCTCCAGCACCTGCGCACATCTGTGTACCATCCCCAGACCGACGGCCTCGTGGAGAGGTACAATCGGTCCCTCAAAACAACTCTGAAGAAGATGTTGACCGTCGAGGGTAGAGACTGGGACCGACTCTTACCTTTGGCCTTGTACGTCCTACGGGCCCAAGTACAGAGCAGCCTGGGTTGCTCGGCGTTCGAGATGTTATACGGATGGCAACCCCGATCCCTCCTTGAGATAACCAAGGACGCTTGGGAGTTGGAAGGGGAAAACGACAGAAGGTCCCTTCTGGAATACACGCACCAGTTAAGGTCCAAACTGGGAAAACTGAGGGACCTGGCCTACTCCAACTTGGAGAAGAGCAGGGAGAAACAGAAGAAATGCTACGATAAAGGAAAACGATGGAGGAAACTGTCGGTCGGCGATTGGGTATTGGTCCTACTCCCTTCCTCAACCCGGAAGTTTCAAAGTGAATGGCTGGGTCCGTATAAAGTGATAGAAGTCATAGGAAACACCACGTACCGGGTCCAGATCACCACCAACCGGAAGCAATGTTATCATATCAACCTTTTAAAGAAATGGTTGGGGCCACTACCCGAAACCGCCCACTTAACACTGCCTACTTCTTCCTCGGGAACCACCACCCTCGATCAGCTCATAATCAACGACGGACTTACTGAAGACCAGAAGAAAGACCTCCACCAAACTCTGAAACCTTTTTCAGCCATCTTTTCTGACACGCCGGGGAAAACCTCACTGACCGAACACAGGATCGAAACACAGGAAGGGAAAACCGTAAAACAGAGACCCTACCGAGTGCCTGCGGCTAGGAGAACAGCAGTAAGAAAGGAAGTGCAAGAGATGCTATGCCTCGGGTAATACGCCCTCCAAAAGTGACTGGTCTTCACCTATCGTGATGGTTCCCAAGCCGGACGGTTCCATACGGTTCTGCATGGACTTCCGCGCCCTGAATGCGATATCGACCTTTGATGCATACCCAATCCCGAGAGTCGACGAGCTCATCGAGAAGTTAGGCGACTCCAAGTACATTACAACATTTGATTTAACAAAGGGTACTGGCAGGTACACCTCCGAGAAAAAGACCGGAAGAAAACCGCTTTCTCAACCGAAGAAGGTCTGTTCGAGTTTAACGTTCTTCCGTTCGGCCTCCATGGGGCACCTGCTACATTCCAAAGACTGATGAATTCCATCCTATAGGAGTACCCTTCGTTTTGTTCATCGTACCTAGACAACATCGTCGTGTTCAGCACAACCTGGGAAGAGCACTTACGACACCTACGAATCATCCTACAGACCTTAGAACAGGCCGGGCTTCATATCAACGCCAAAAAATCCCGAGCGGCCTATCAGAGGGTGAAGTACCTGGGTTACGTTCTGGGACACGGGGCGATCGCCCCACAGGCCGAAAAGTAAGAGCAATAGCGGAGGCTCCTTTTCCTTCCAGCAAAAGAGAGCTGCGGGCGTTTTAGGGCTGATCGGCTATTACCGACGATTTATCCCACAGTTCGCAAATGTAGCAGCCCCTTTGACGGACGTCCTTCGAAAAGAAGCCCGACAACAACAACTGCTGCATCCCACTGCAGAGATGCTTAACGCATTTCAGCGCCTGATAAAGACCATTACCACGGGTCCCGTGCTGGTCTCCCCAGACCTTGACAAAACCTTCATACTGTCCACTGACGCTTCTAACTACGGGGTGGGTGCAGTGCTGTCCCAGATCGGGGGGGATGGACTAGAACACCCTGTCTTATACATTAGCAGGAAACTGTTCCCCAGAGAGTGCAAGTACCCAACAATCGAAAGGGAATGCCTAGCGGTTAAGTGGGCTATAGATAAGCTACGTTACTACCTGGAAGGGAGTCCCTTCATTCTGTACACGGACCATGCCCCCTTGCAGTGGATGTGCCGGAATAAAGCCCAAAACCCCAGGGTACTCCGCTGGTTTTTGGCATTGCAGCCTTTTTCCTTTGAAGTGCGCCATCGGAAAGGTAAAGAGAACGGGAATGCGGACTATCTCTCCCGGGTATTCCCTCTCCCCGATCGGGAGAATCCGGGGGAGGTGTGTGACGAGGCGGGGCCGGTGGGGGAGAGACATGTATCCAATACAGACTGGTGGACTGCAGTGCCTCTCTCCCCCTCTTGTTTCCCCCAACAGGACGACTGGAAGACACAAACAGAGGCTATAGTGAACCCGATAGAGGAAAACATCGTCGGCTCCTTTAACTGGGGATTCCAGGACGACGGGCTTCCCCCTCCTGACGTCAACACGTTCTTGACGATAAGAACGGAGGACTCCAGGAAGCGAGTGTGCGTTGCCACCGGAGCGGAGGAGGAAGATTCGGGCGAAGGAGCGTATGCGGAGAGTCGAAGAGAGAGTGAGGACAACACCACAGGACGAGGACCGAGACCATCCGGACCCCGGGCTGAGCCAGGAGGCCAACGTCCCCACGTTTCGCCGAGTCACGTTCCAGGAGGAGCGTGGCTTACCCAGGTACGGGAAAGGTTCTCAGGGTGGGTTGGGAGGAGGGACGCCCGAAGAGTTAACCGGAGGCTCGAGAACCCTCACAAGATCCCCCATTAGTTTTCCTGCACTACCGCTCACAAAACACGCCTTCCCCATCAGCAGTTATAAGAGCACGAGAGTGTGTGGTGTCCTTTCACTCCCTGGTCCCTGGTTTGCCGTTCCCCGGGATAATATCCTGACACGATTGTTTTCCGTCTCTTTCACGCACCATCACCACAGAGGGCCGACCGAGTCTACACACCGGAGCCTGGGAACTGGGATCGAAGACCGGAGAGGGAAGTAGAAGGACCCCAGGCACGACGGATCCTGCAGCGTTTGCCACAGAAAGACTGACAAGCAGGCATAAACGAACACTTGGCAAAATAAAACCATACTTGAATCGACCTGGCCTCCGACCTATTATTACAACCCCGCCACAACGCCGCACCGCCAAACCAATCAGGTGCGTTGGGGACCCCATGTAAATTGAAGTACTGACGAGTCACACAAGCGGAGCAATAAAGGCATGAATAATCCTACCTGGGCTGTACAGAGTGAGAGGACTGTTGACTCCCGGGAGAAGCACACACTCTGTGCCTGACTCTAAAATGGCGGACAAGACACGAGCAGGCAGCGTTGTGGGAGATACGCTCAGCGCCGCATAAGGCCCGCACACAACCTCCGCTCTGGTCTCCCGCGGCGGAGGTGGGACACTACGACGGCAACATAGCACAAGGTCCAGGCACCCTGGGGGGACTGAAATCGCTCCAAAATACAGCGCTCTAACATGAGACAGTAAGAACCTGCGCTCTCTGGAAGAATCACACTTGGAACGGGGGAAGGGCCCAGCCGCCACACTTTCTCCAGAGTTTGAACCGGCGGATACGATGGCGACGGATACACAATTGGGCCGCGAAAAGTGAAGATTCCCCCCATCGCCGCAGAAGCGACTAGTGGGAGTCGGTTTTGGTCGGGAAAACAGGCGAACATCTGCATAGTGACTCGGGCTCCCTGGCGTTGTGGGATTGAGGAGAGCGTCCGACAAGCCGGCACCCACATCGCGGCCCTTCTCCTAAAGGGCTGGTAACAACACTCCGAGAGACCAGCGGCCTACTGGGAGGTAGAGAACAGACTCCCACCGAAAACCACCAGCAACCCGCGGCAGCAGCTTACAGCAGAGATAAGGGGTGCGGTAGAGGGCCTCCCGTACGAAAAGAGTGGGGATATCACTGGGCCCGCCTCTATGCCGCCAAAGAAGGCGCTGCCCAAAGCCACGAATAGAGTCTCTAACTTCTTTCCCCCAGCGGACAAACACCTACCATCAGAACGCGACGACAGCGCAGACACCATGGCCCTCACGAAAGATGACCTCATGGCTTCCCTACGTGATTTCAAAACGGAACTCAGAAAGGAGCTTAGCCAGGACATTAAGGCCTCCGTTGAACAATTGAAGACCGACCTCAATGAGAGAATGGCCACCCTCCAACAGGATGTGGACTCTGTGGAAGTCAGAGTGGTAGACTTGGAGACGCAGACTCAGGAAGTCGACAAACGAACCTCTGACATGCAAGACAAAATGCACGCCCTCCAAGACCAATTGCACCAAACCCAACTGAAAGCTGAAGATCTAGAAAATAAGGCTCAGAGAGACAACCTACGGATCCGTGATCTGGAGGAGGGGGCGGAAGGCTCAGATCTTGAAGCTTTCCTTGAAGGCCTATTTGCAGAGATCATAAGCCCACAAACACTTAAAATCAAGCTGGAGCGGGCGCATAGAGTCGGGGGTGCGCCGGCTGGAGAACGGAGGCAAACGCGAGACGTGCTCGCAAAATTTCACTCTTACAAGGTGAAAGAAGCAGTCTTACTGGCGGCCAGGAAAAACAGTGCGATCTCCTTCCAGGGTCATACCTGCAGCATCTACCAGGACTTGGCGCCCGCAACCCTAGCGAGGCGTCAGCAGTTTAGACCCATTACGTCAAAACTACGTGACGACAAAGTCAGACACCGCTGGACATACCCGTTTGGCCTGAGTTTTGAGTACAAAAACAAGCAACGTCACATTACAGAATTGAGGGAGGGGTTGGACTTACTGGGCCTCCCTGCAACCGATCTTGAGCCTTCACAGAGTAAAGCACAAGGGTCAAACCGAAATGGCTCACCTCCATC
The DNA here is from genome assembly GCA_963921515.1 of Calotriton arnoldi. NCBI lineage: Eukaryota > Metazoa > Chordata > Amphibia > Caudata > Salamandridae > Calotriton > Calotriton arnoldi. The sequence continues at coordinate 2,934,259 of CAWUFW010001292.1, read as the reverse complement.
GCAATGGTCCACAAGCTCAAAGGGGAATCACAAGTGAGGCTTAAGTCAAGAGACTTCATGGTGCGATTCAACAGGGATTAAGGAGCTATGTTCTTTCCCAAGACGGACACTTTTGCTCAGTCGAAGGCCACCGATGATTGGCATCCGGTCGACAGACCCAGGGTTGAGGACAGATTCGAGTTGCTCAGCATCGGAGATCCAACATTCAAGGCGAACTTTGCTACTTTCGACCTCCCGAGACGGGCGCGGATGGGGACATCGGTCACGCCATCCACCAACTCGTCCGGATAGATGGTTACATCTACGGTCGGAGACTCACCATCGATCCAACACATGTTGTTGGTAAAGTTGGGGGTTGGGATTTTTCTTTTTTTTCATAGTTTTTTGGGAGGGGGAGGGTTAAGGGCGTGGTGGCAGCTTCACTTAGATATGCAACACACCGATACTCTGGCCAGGGTACACCTAACAAGACAGGCTCACCTGGGTGGTCCACTCTTGTCAACTATTGAAGCTGAACGCAATGTCTTGCATAAGAGGGATGTGAGAGGGAGGGAGGAGTCTCCTCTGGGAAGATGGTACTCTCTATAGGATAGTGAAACGTCAAGCGCCTAAACTCGCCACAAAGGAGACAAAAAATCTGGAAATATCTCACTGACCACCACTTTGACATAGTGGCACTTCAGGAGACACATCTCCGGAGGGCTGAAGAATCGAGGCTTAAACACAAACAATACCCCCTTATTTACAGATCCTCAGCACTCACCAAGCAACGTGGGGTTGCACTCCTATTCCATACCTCGACGAAGTTTCAACCGCTGGCTATCCAATCAGACAAGGAGGGTAGGATGGTTATGGTCAAGGGGACACTGAAGGGTAAACTGTGCACCTTTATCGCGGCCTAAGCGCCCAGTGCTGGCCAAACGGGATTTTTATCTACCCTACTAGACAAACTAGATGATTTTGCGGAACGGCCAACGATCCTAATGGGTGATTTTAATCTTACCTGGCAAGCAGATTTAGACAGCACCCATCCACACAGATCTGAAACTAGCTCATTCACCGCCGACACTAAGCAAAGAATACATGATTCTGGCCTTCGCAATGCCTGGCGTACCATGTATCCTCAGTCTAGAGACTATACATTTTACTCTCACGTACACCACACCTACTCCAGATTGGATTATATTTTTCTCAGTCAAAACCTATTGGGCACCCTCAAGGAGGCTAAGATTTTCCCCCTCTCCCTTTCTGACCACTGTCCCGTCTCGATTTGTTTACAATGGGGGGCAGCCTCAACGACCACACCTAAATGGTATTTCCCGATCTTGCTTACACGGGACAGGGTGATGCGAACCGAACGGCGAGAAGCGATCGCTGACTTTTTAAAATTAAATAGACCTGAAGACACCTCCATGGGCAATACCTGGGACGCTTTCAAACAGTCATAAGGGGGAAATGCATAGAACTTAATTCCACCCTAAACAGACAACAAGCTAAAGAGAGGGAAAACCTAGAGACGGAGCTGGAACTGGCGGAAAAGGCACACAAGAACAATCCCACTAGAGCTTCTCTGCACACCCTTACCGCACTCCGGGGTAAACTGAAGGCTATCTACAATAACAGGGCGGAGCACACACTTTTGAAACTACGCCACATCTCATACACTCAGGGGAACAAAATAGGCAAACATTTAGCTAGGCAACTGAAAGAGAAACGCGACAAGGAATACATTGGAGGCATACAGGATGGGAACAACGAGCTAATACACACAGATAAAGATAAGGCAGACATCTTCGGATCCTTTTACAGGGCGCTTTACACTGGGTAACCACGAGATGAAGAGCTGCAGGGTAATTATCTCCAGGCCTTGCAATTCCCCCAGGTATCACAAGACTCGAATGACAGACTCACGGCCCCCATAACAGCAGAGGAAGTGACTGCGACCATCGCTTCCCTCAAACTACACAAGACGGATTGACGGCCCACTTCTATAAAACCTTTGCACCCAACCTCATACCTCACCTCACGAGTCTTTTAAACCAAATGGCGGAGGCCGGAGAGGTGACCCCCTCAATGGCCGAGGCTGTCGTGACGGTCATCCCTAAACCCGGGAAAAATGTACATCTATGTGCCTCCTACCGCCCAATCGCGCTCTTAAATTTAGATGCGAAGCTCTACTCTGCTATTTTAGCAGCCCGGCTGAATGACCTGATGCCAGACCTAATCCACCCTGATCAATCCGGCTTCATAAAAGGACGCCAGACACATGATAATATCAGACGCACAATACATCTCATTGAAAAAGTCACCAAACTAAAGATTCCCGCAGTGCTCGTTGGATTGGACGCCGAGAAGGCCTTTGATCGGGTGGATTGGACATTTCTCTTTCGCACGCTGAAGCACTTTGGCTTCGCAGATAAATGTATTCATATGATTAAGGCCAACTACACCCATCCCCGCTCTAGGGTGCAGGTCAATGGAGTACTCTCGGCCCCCTTTTTTCTTACGAGAGGCACTAGACAAGGGTGCCCTTTGTCGCCTTTACTATTCGCTCTCAGTATTGAGCCGCTGGCAATGACCATTCGGGAGACGCCGACGATTAAAGGGATACCCTTTGGTGGAGACACCCATAAAATCTCACTGTTTGCGGATGATGTGCTCTTGTCCCTTGCAGAACCCTCACTATCACTTCCCGCACTGCAATCTGAGCTGGCCAAGTTTGAGGCAGTGGCAGGCTTTAAGATTAACCTCGATAAATCATATATACTTAACCTCAAGGTCCCAAATGACGAGGCCGGCTACTTACAGTCTCACTCCCCTCTGCAATGGACTGACCACTCCCTTCAATACCTGGGGATCCAGTTGACGCCAAGCGTGGAAGGGCTTTACAAAGCCAACTTCCCGGCTGCTCGTCTCCAACTCCAAAATGATCTTAAGCGTTGGAAGCCATTGTTTATTTCCTGGCTCGGCCGAATACATGTGGTCAAAATGACGATGCGTCCCAAACTGTTATATCTTTTTCAGGCTCTGCCTATTGATCTGGATATGACTTTCCTACCTAAAATTAAATCTATGCTCACACGGATCATATGGCAAGGTGGGAGGGCCCGATTATCTTTTTCAATATTGAGGCGTCCCAGAGCGGAGGGTGGAGTGGGACTACGGGATCTAGGCCTTTATTATAAAGCCGCTCAGTTGCGGATAGTGACGGAGTGGTTTAAAAGGGAGTCGGAGAAACACTGGCTCCATATGGATAGAGCCATTGCGGGGAGGACAATTTGGGACCTAATATGGAAGCCCAAAAAAGAGAGACCCACGAATGCGTATATCAGCACCCCCACTCGCACCGTCTTGAAAGTGTAGGACTCGGTGTCAGGGAATGAACAGTGGACCACGTTCCCCTCCCCCTACACACCGATTCACTTCAATCTGGCTTTTCCACCGGCCGCGCGGGAAGGCCCCTTTGACGCCTGGAGAGAAGGTGGCTGCCTTATGCTAGACCACTTATTTCATAATTATGATATTCTCACCTTCGACAATTGCAGAAGAGAGTTCCGCTTAAACCCGGAGGAACACTTCCACTACCTCCAGCTCAGACACTGGGCACTCACCCCTCACGTTCACGATGCAGCTACAAGGGGGAATAAGGGCTTTGAAAAATTTGTGAGAATGGTGGGATCTATGAGAGGGGTGATTTCCTTCCTATATAACTATCTGCTCTCCTCCACACACTCAGCTTGTCTTCGATACATGTCTATGTGGGAGGGGGTGCTACAAAGAGAAATATCAGACAAGGAGTGGGCTGCGCTATGGTTCGACATCACAAAATGTAATCACTCTCTGGAGCTTAGGGAAGCGCACTTAAAAACACTGATGGACTGGTACCTGCATCCTGCCAAACTCAAACGAATCTTCCCGAACACATCAGATAGATGCTGGAGAGGCTGTGGATTGCTCCGGGATTTCCAACACATCTGGTGGGACTGCCCCACCATAAGACCATTCTGGGAGGAAATCCTAGCACAAATTAAGACCATGTTGGGCTACCCCATACCGACTACTATGGAGGGGGTCCTCTTAGGCATCCGTGATCCTTCTCTTAAACACCAAACCAAAGCATATAAAGCCATTATGTGGACATGTATAGGAGCTGCGAAAGTAACACTCGCAGCTGCTTGGAAGAAAAAGTCAGCCCCCACCCTTTCATTATGGCACTCGCGACTCTGGAAACTATTATGTCTTGAGAGAATGGCGGACATCTTCCGCGATGACTATAAGAGCTTTGAATACAAGTGGGGACCACTGGTTGCTTTTCTTACACGGGGCTTGCCGCTGGCAGTTTGTCCGCCTTCAATTAGGGATATGCATCTCTTCCAATTCTAAACATCTACAGACACAACCAGCCAACACGTGTTTCGTCACAATGGGAGATATCCCGTGACTTCTTCAGGGCTGTTTAATAGAACACGTATGGTGTTTTCATGGAATCGCCTCGCCGGTGATAATTCCGACCCGGCTGGTCTGGTTAAGCAACCGAAGAAAGATGTAGTAAAGCCGAAAATCCCTGTGTGGAGATCTTGAATTGAAAGTGCCAGTTAAGTGTAGATCGGCGAGCGCTCGTCAAGATACCGTTAAGCGAAATCAAGGTGCCGCTTGGGAGCGATTAGCGGCGGGTGCGCGTCAATCACAATCTTCAGCGTGTGAGCTGATGTCAGAACCAGGCACTGGTCCTCCTCTGTTTCACTTCCGAAAAGAGGAGGACCCGTGCCTGGTTCTGACATCAGCTCACACGCTGAAGATTGTGATTGACGGCGCACCCGCCGCTAATCGCTCCCCAAGCTGCACCTTTGATTTCGGCTATAACGGTATCTTTGACCGGCGCTCTCCGCCGATCTACCCTTAACTGGCACTTTCAATTCAAGATCTCCACACAGGGATTTTCGGCTTTACTTACATTTTTTCTTCGGTTGCTTAACCCAGACCAGCCGGGTCGGAATTATCACCGGCGAGGCGATTCCATGAAAACACCATACGTGTTCTATTAAACAGCCCTGAAGAAGTCACGGGATATCTCCCATTGTGACGAAACACGTGTTGGCTGGTTGTGTCTGCCAATGTTAAATATTAAATGAATTGAAAAATTCCTATTAATCGTGAATGGACCATCTATGAGAGTAACTGTGATGACAAAGACTTTGCGTAATAGCATACTTACCCAATAACGTGTGCCTGGGAATCTTGTTTCTCTCTAATTGTGCGGGTTTTGCCCACACAGACATAGGGGTTTTAGGGTATCTCCCCTATCCTGGCTGCACCGTGCTACATACTTAGTTACATACATAACGCAAACAGAGCAAGGCGCCACACTTCCTGGCACATCATAAACCCTATCTTTCAGACAATTCTAAACATCTAACACATGACCAGACGGTGAAACATCTTCCATATATAGCATTACCACCACTTACCTTGTTGCTGGGAGGGGGGGGTTTCTTCTTTTTTTTAAAAAAAAATTTTATGATTGTGTTTCTAATTGGGGTACCTTCCCGGTTGGAAGGGTTGGGTAAAATCCTGTCACAAAAGAAAGACGGGTTGTCTGTTCGCATCTTTACGACGGGGATATCCTATGCCTGTACATTACAAGAAACTGTACTGGACATTATAGAATTCCTATAAAGGAAAGCTTGGGTATGACTGAACAAGCGACTACAACCTCGCTACTTCTCATGATGCAATGCTTTGTATTTTTGACTCTGAAGCTTCTTTTGCTGTACTGTACAAAGTGTATGCCAAACAAAAATGCTAATAAATACACGTTTGACAAAAAAAAAAAAAAAGTGCGTTGCCAAAGAGTGTGTCAAGCAGGATCAAAGCAATTAAAGAAAACTGTGCTCCTAGGCTGTTATGAAAAGGTACAAAAAAGTTAAAGTGCGGCATGCAGGGGCGGGATGGGGATGAGGGTCTTTAAGCTGTGGGGGCCATTGTTGACTGTGTGCGCCCGTGTACAATAACAGAAAGGCGCGAATTAAAGATAAAGTGCGGTGTAGATCCATATGAAAAAAATATTTGCAATGCAATAGGTCTCGCATTTAAATGCGAGACCTATGGCATTGCAAACAAGTGGCCGCCATTGTCCCAGCTCAATAAACAAAAAAAGTACACGTACCGAGTAACAACCAAGTAAAAGGGCCAGTAGCCATGGGAGGATACAAATGACGACATGGCCGTACTAAGGAGGGACTAACAAGCATATTAAGGAATCAAACGCCAGCATTTACGAAGGACAAAGACACAAGCCAATGAAAAATAAGGGCGGGGCTTCTCCTCCGTACTCTACCTACAACAGATCGCCAGAGCTCAGGCTTGACCTAAAAAGGAACCACCTCCGAGGCAAGCAATTGAATAACACAAAATGATTTAAAGTGGATAATATTATAGCAGTTGCCACTTGACACACCTGTCCCTCTACTTGGTATGAGATGTTTATCCCATTTGTATTCATCATAACACTGTAACCTGTGATATAAATACATGAGACGAGCTTTTACTCTCCAGACTGGCCCATGCCTAAATCAACCTGAGCCCTTGTGTAGTAATCCAGTGTACCACACAACCCAGGTTGATTGAGGAAAAGTATTTATTCATGTCGTGCCTTAACAGCACCTGGAGACAACTGCCATCCTGGTTAACATCACCCACATTCCAATAATAACATGGAACATATATACAATACCATTCTACTCAGCATGTGAGCACTACGATAGATCACCACAACATTTTCACTTTTTCACATGGAATAATTTACACATGACCATTGAATACCATATTTAATTGACAATAATACCGTTAAAATAGAAAACAACATAACTATAAACAAAGATACCATAACAGAAACCCAGCAGTACCGAGGAAAATAATCCTCAACTGGAGAAAACAACGTTTTCTTGTAAAACCCTCACCCACCAGGGTTACCCTTGGAGGCATGCTTCATCATCGGGTCTATCGCTATGGAGTGGGGCGTGCTGCGACCTACAGAATATGTGGGAGCACTTCAAAGACTATACCATGGTTCCTCCGGAAGAGAGTGAAGCCTGTAGTCACATTCGAATCAAGGCTGCAGCTCTGCTGATCTACCTACTGGTGTTACCCGCCGGGGACCGCATCATGGAGGAACCATGGGGCAATAGCAATATGATATAAATGAGCAAAAGGCAACATTCATCAGATAGGTGGTGTAGGTATATACACCTTTCAGTTGAATGCAATACGTGTATTGAGATGTAGCAGGAATGGTACATGGGAGCTATCATCATTGTAAATCATTGTTTCCCTAGGTCATGATGAAAAGCCAATAGGGGTACGGCTTGAAACATGTTGACACTTTAGGAAACCGGATACATGACACCCTAATTTCCTACCCCTCCCCCCCTGTTTTTAATCATACCAGCTAGAGGTCTGAATAAATAGGTAAAACCTACTAGGCAGGTATTTTTAAACTCACTCTAACACACAAACCAAATCCCCCACTCCTATTTTTTACACCATCTCCTTTATTATTGTATTGTCTTTGAGGTGCTCCCACATATTCCATAGGTCGCAACATGCCATACTCCGTAGCGGAATGGGATGGACCCGATGATGAAGCATGCCACCAAGGAGTAATCCTAGTGGATGAGGGCTTTTCAAGAAAACTTTGTTTTCTCCAGTCGAGGGTTATTTTCCTTGGTACTACTGGGTTTCTGTTATGGTATTTTGAATCTGTTTTGGAGGATGAACCCAGACTATCCTCTCTCTCCCCCCTTACTTTGATATATATAAACAAAGATAAACATAAAATGAAACTTAATCTCTACGCCTTGGCATGCATAGACACACTCTAAACACCATTTGACCAGACACAATTAACCCTATGTTTTACAAATGAAACCTTACAGGTTTCCCAATGATTCTTCTTGGGCGAGAAAGATTACCCACACCCCAGGTATCATCCCTAAATGTAACATCCTCCTCTTGTGCATCCATCATGCCTCTGCTTCTGACTTTCACTACTCTAGAACAATTCCGACATTCATTCCTTTCACTTTAACAGAATGACAACTAACAGCATCTACTTTTACAGGTTCACTGAACTTTGGTTGACCTTTTGGCACATGAGAAGGTTCTCTTATGCAGATCCAATCTCCTTTCATAATTTCATTCCCATGCCCGCCCACTCCATATTTCTCATCAAAACTTTGCTTCGATTTTCTCTGTGCCATCACCACCTTTGGGCGGACACACATATCCATGTCACTTTCATGGGAAGAGCCAAACTTACACTTTTTCAACCATGCTGGAAACAATTTGCTAGCAGGTAACCGACCTATTATAATCTTGAAATGTGTCTTACTTGTAACCGATTGGACTGGTATTGTGGGCAAACAACATATCATCCACAGCTGTGTGAACGCCAATACTCTTCTTAACAGCCCATTGGATACAATCTACTAACGTTCTTTTCATTTTCTCCACCAAACCATTTGCCTGTGGAAGATACAGTGCAACCCTTTTGTGCTTGATACCAGATTTACTCAAAAACATTCTAATTTCTCTTGAAACCAATTGGACTCCATTTTCGGAGATTAACTCATTTGGAAAAACATTCTCTCATAAAGGTTTTGTCGAAAAATAATATTAAAACACAAGTATTTTGTTCCGGGACAAATTCAACTTGCCACAACTTACAATAATAGTCAACCAAATTGATGGCATATCTAAGCCTTGGTGGCAAAATACTGAAAGGACAAATGAAATCCACTGCAAGCTTGGACCAAAGCCTTTCAGGAAGCTCCACAGGGTGTAGAGGTGGTGTAGCGGTTTTCAAAACCTTGTCACTTGTCGAACAAATAACACAATCCCCGACAGTCTTTACAATTTCATTGTCCATATTGGGCCATCAAAAATTAACAAAATCCCCAGCACACGTCTGTAAAGTAATGTTAAATACCAAAGCAAGTATACATAAATTATAAACACAGTTTCAGAAATCTTCTCTTTCTTTTATTCTTTTCTTTTCTGATCAGCCAACACGTGTTTCGTCGCAAACACTGGGAAATCGTTCCGCGACTTTCTCAAGGCTAAGTAAACAAAATAAACAATGGCCCTTGTGACACCATACATAAAACTGGTGTGCACAAGCTCAATTCAAATGTGAACGTGACATAATGTGCAAGTGCATAAACATGCACAAGGTGGACCTATAATAAAAGATAGTGACTTCGTGAGCATCAATTTGTGAAGTTAAAACAAACTTATTGCGCAAGTGTATTTCATATTTTATAATCCCTATATCCAGGTGATGGAGAAAAACCTAATGAGTAAAAAGCTACCAAAACCCGAAAATGTCTAAAGGCATCTAGACCAAGCCGCAAGTACACAAGACTGAACACTATAAAGAAACACCTAGCCCGTGTATGTCCAACCCTTCTCTCATTGCCGTGAGTGAATAAAGCCCTCAAAGACCAAAAAGGGTGACTAAAATCTCACCCATCTCACCCATCTAACCAACTACATGCATCACCAACATGATATTTCTTCTGTGAGGGGTACCTTAAATGTCATAGGTAGTAATCTATGCGGAAGTAAACAAAAGAGTACAGTTAGAAAACTTGTCAAAATTAATCCTCTTAATCAAGTGTATGTCCAGAATAGCATTATGAATAAAATCACCACCTACTTTCCATATGGTGATAATTCCATCCCACATGCGTTACACTGCATGTGAGTCTAGTGTCCTTGCTTCAAATTGTTCAGAAACCAAATCCCCGTAACTTTCAGTATGAGCGCTTCTGAAAAGGAAAGGAAAAGCTACGATGTAACCGGCTTCCCTTCCAATAAGTGCTCTCCTTCAGACACTTTCCATAATTATAAATAGCTATATGGCGCTCAAGCGAGACCCATAAGTAATTGATCGCAAAGTTCAAAACAAACCACCGCACTGTTTAAACTCTGGTTGCAAACCCAGAGATCTTACTGCTCCGCGTCGTAGTACAGCCGCAACTAGATAAGTCAATCAGGTCCTCGAGTACGAGACCCGGAAGTGAAAGTCTCCCGCAATAATGAAAATTTGAGGCTGTACACAGTCGTGCTGAATCTGATCCCGTACTGCGTATGAATAACAAAACCCGATAGCCGCAATCTGTGACTAGCATAAATGAAAACAACTCTGAAGCGTCCCGAAATCGGCGACTTATTCCTTGGTGACATTAGGAAGTCATTGTTATCCAAATACGTGTGTGCATTCAAACTAAGTAAAGAGTATAAATTCTTAATACAAATCCGGTCATCACAATTTAAAAGACCAAATAATACTGTCTAATACCCTAATATATCATCAGACGGCGCCATTTGCTTGAGTGTTTGTGAGAATACGCATTACTAACTGTCCAAAATTGCGTATTGAATCAGTGGCTGCTGTGAGAGCTTGCTAATGTAATATCGCTCATCGTGAATGAGACCTTCCATATCCTCGGTATGTAAAACCAATAAGTAACTACAATTTCTTCATCCTCATTAGAGCTATGTTCAAAGTATACTGTGTTTCTCCATCTCCTGGACCATGTACATGGATTCAAAAGTGTCAGAAAAATCCTATGAACTGAATGGCTGGAATTAACGGTACATTTAACAGGGGGTTGCATATGTCAAAGGACATACCCAACTCATGCATTTCTTATGTCAGTACATTACAGAGGCAACCAAACAATATATGTGATGTGAACACAAAGCAGCGTGTGACAAAATTATATACAGGTGACGTAGCCTGCACATCCCTCTTCGGATCAGGCATGTTATGATGTACATATTCTGACGAGCATCATTTATCTCCCCAGAAAGTAATGAAGCTCCTGGTCAACATTGAGCCCTATCTCCGTGCTGCGAAGTCTGAGAATCCAAAAGGCTTCACGCCTGCGCAAAGTCAATTCCCTGTTGCCCCCTCTAGGGTGCCTCAGGACCTGGTCAATGCCATAAAATGTGAATATCCGGGGGGCGTGGCTAGCCGACACCCAAGATGGCCGTGATGGTGTGAAGCTCCGAGCTTCTAAAACTTAACTTTCCCCCTACCTCCGTTAAAATATCTGATAAGCTCGTTTGACTTCAAGACCTGGGTCCTCACGGAGCCAAGGAGTCGCCCGGTCCCAAGATTGCGGCGATCCGCCATCTCTGCCCCACACAATCGGACTTGCGACTCTGGACCGAGGCCGCAAGGACGTGCTGGCCGGGAGGACGTCCGGAGCCGCTCCACTAGACATCCGCTGCTGCTGTCGGGGCCTGTGGGCGCAGGGCAGCGCTCTGCTTTCGGCGAGGCTGGTGCGCGGCAGAAGAGGGCGGAGCTGCTTGTTGGACGCGGCACTGTGCCGGGTGGGCTCCAGTACGCGCATGATTGATGGTGAGCCGCGGGGGCTGGGGTCCGGGTTTCCGAAGCTGCTGCGGAGGTCGGGGGCATCGTGATAGGCCCCCCACCCCATCGCACCATTGACTGCAGGGCTGCAGGTGTAACTGGGGTTCTAAACAACTGATCAACGTCGGGGCCGCCATTGTTCTGCAGCGCGGTGCCCCTCCCCCATCTGCATCGAGTGCTTCACTATACACCAACTTTGAGGGCGCTTGAGCTTGGAGGCTACATGGATTCGGCTCTTGAGCCCTGCTGGATCCATGTTGTGGCTTGGACTGGACGTGTTCTGACCTGTCTGTGCCCCTATTTGTTTCAAGTGCTCAGGGGCTTTGTGCAGCAGCCATTTTGGGTAGACGTTTGTTTCCCACATCATCCACGGCAAAGAGCAGTTTCACTGGTGCTTTGTTAGGAGTGCAGTGCAGGTTGAACTTCTACATTTTATTACAGGTACGAGCCCCCCAGTATTTGGGTCCCACCACCCCCTTCACTTGAAGTCTGCAGTTGGGGTTGGTTCCGAAGCTATGGCTACTAATAAAGGGGCCGGCAGTCCAGCTTGGTGAAACTGTCCAAATTTGCCCACACTAAAGTCGACGCGGCGGAGGAGAAGCAAACAGAGAGTGAAATGCAACAGCCAGCGGTCACAGAGGGTCCATCTCTTGTCGACGTCATGGAGGCTATTCAAGGGGTTCGCACGGCGTTGGAACACAAGATTGACACAATAACGATGGAAGTTACCCTCATACGCCCTGATCTTCACAAAATGGGGGACAGAGTCAAAGAAACAGAAGACTCAGTCAAAACACTTCAAACCTCAACAAAGTCCCTTGAATCACGGTTAAGCGATTACAGGCCCAAGCCTTAGACTTTGAGGCAAAGTTGGAGGATTATGAAGGGCGCGCACGACGAAACAACGTTCGTATTTTGGGGGTTCCCGAAAAGTCAGAAGGACAGGCCGTGGATTTGTTAGTCGAGGAGCTAATACAGAAGCATCTACAGCCCCGGTCCCTCTCCAAATATTTCTCGGTGGAACGGGCGCATCGGGTGCCGGGTGGCCCCCCAAGGCCGGGCGCCCCTCCGTGGCCCTTACTCGCAAGGATATTCAATTTTCGGGATAGGGACATCATCCTTCAAGCAGCCAGGGCTGCCCCGACACTTAAATTCGATAATTCTACTATTACCTTTTTTCCGGACTTTACCTATAAGGTACAACAGAGACGTAGATCCTTCCTCAAAGTAAAGCGGGCACTTCGCGGTCACAACCTTAAATATGCCATGCTCTTTCCGGCCAAATTGAGAGTGATTGCTGAGGGGAAATCGTGGTTTTTCCAAACTCCAGAGGAGACCTGGGATTGGCTTGAAGGTTGGCGTTCCTCCAGCGCTCGCCGACGATCATCTCCGAGTCAAGAGCAGAGACTGGACAGTCAGCAAGAAAGAACCGACAGAAGTGGGAGTGAATGACTGTTGGCCCCGTTCTCATTTAGAGCGGACCCGCGTTGCCTGCCAGAAATGGGACGGTCTCTGGGCCCGCTGCAGTTACGATGAGTATTGACTGATTCTGTGTGGGCGAGGGTCCATTTGTATGGTGAGATACGGAATTGGGGGTGAGGATTCCTTTTATTAGGAGAGGCGCCACGAACTAACAGACTGGTTGGTGGTGGATTTGGCGCACTGCGTCATACTATAGTTGGGGGGCAGGGTGGCGGATGGAATGTAAAATTAAATTACTGTACGGGTTGGCTCCTGACTCCGGCTGTGCTAGGTTTAAGAGCTCATATATTCGTTTTTCGGGGGATTGGTAATGCAACCTTTTGGGTAGTCCAGCGGTGTAACGTTTCCCTCTTTAGATTAGAATTGTTTGGGGATTACAGGCGCTCTGCAAAATTGGGGGGTGGGCAGTTTTGAGTCCACGTTGCAGGGAGGCAGGGTGGGGGTGGGTTCCAGGGTTGTTAATGGGTGTTGTTGCAGTCTTTGTATGTGTGCTCAGTACAATTTTATATGCAATGTTTTTTTCACGGCAAACTGGGTCGTTCCTAGTGTTGTTTCCAGGGTGCACGAACGAAGTATTTACTATTCCTTGTGCTGCTGTGGATGGGGGGGGGGGTGTCGGCACTACCCCTCAGTTATCCTACACACATCAGGGCATTTATCGGTTGTTTAAATGAGTACTAATCAAGGTTCAACCCCGCAATTGGGACGCTTGAAACTGCTCTCTTGGAACTTGAACGGCCTGGGGGATCGTATTAAACCGGGAATTGTTCTACAATATTTGAAACGGCAGGCCCCTCATCTGGTTCTGCTCCAAGAAACCCATATTCAGGGTACCTCCTACTGCGCTCTTAATAGATGGGGATATAAGTTAGTTGCTCATGCGGGTTATGCGAGAGGATCCAGAGGGGTGGGCATTCTGGTACGAAGGTCCCTCCCTTTTCAAATACAGAAAATTACCCGAGATCCACTGGGCAGGTTTGTGACGGTTTCGGGACAGTGGGAGGGGAGGCCCCTTAATGTAACTTCTCTTTATGCGCCCCCCAAACTCCATTCCATCACGCTGGCTGACTTGGGACCTCATATGTTGAACTTGCCGGATGGTGATGTATTAGTGGGGGGAGATTGTAACGCTGCTCTCAACGGGGAACTGGACTGTCTCCCATCCAGGAGGGGAGAGCTGTCTGGTAAATTAGTGGCAGAATTTCTCGAGGCGCTGGGCTTGATAGACGTGTGGAGGACATGTAATCCCACCTCCTCCCAATACACATTTGATTCTGGGGTACATGGGAGCCTGTCCCGAATTATCTTTTTGTAGGGCCTCTCAGCTCCCCATGTTTGATGGGACCTCCTTCCTTCCCAGAGGTATTTCTGACTATTCCCCGATTGTGACGTATTATGGAGGTGTTCCTCCCCCTACTCGACACGAAATGGTTCTTAGCCCTTGGTATCTTGAAGTGCCAGAGATCAGAGAACAGTTGATGAAAGCTACCCAAAATTATTTCGCAGAAAATGATGGTTCGGTGTCGTCGGACGTAACGCTATGAGAGGCCTACAAGGTGGTAATCCGAGGTAGTGGAGTGGCGGCGGTTGCGGGTCATAGGAAAGAGAAGCGTAAACAATTGGACGATCTTGAAAAGGAGGTTACCGCATTAGAGGGCGAGTTGGTGGCCTCTCATACGTCCGCTACCGCGCATAAGTTATCCATAAAACAATAGGAATATAGGGATATTGCGGAAGAAGCGGCTAAGAGCCAGTACCGGGCCACCCAACATCGCATTTATGATATAGGTGATAAGGCTAGCAAGTTATTAGCATGGTTGGACAAAAGAGAGTTGGCCAATAGATGGGTGGCTCAGATCGTGGGACGGAGGGGAGAGGCAATACAGGACAGGGTTTAGATTGCGGGGGAGTTTGCCAGTTATTTTGAGCAGGTATATACTTCCAGTCGTCAACCCAGGCGGAAGCGGCGGAACTGTTGGCTACTTTGCCGCTACCTGTTTTGGATGCCCAAGACGTAGAGGATTTAGATGCAGCTTTGACAGCAGAAGAGGTGTCTAAGGCAATCAGCTCACTGCAGTCCGGTAAAGCCGTGGGCCCGAGTGGCCTTCCAATAGAATTGTATAAGTCAAATGTTGCGACTATTGCCCCCTTCCTAGTGCGAATGTATGAGGAGAGTGTGAGTCAGGGTACTTTGCCGGCAACGCAAAATTAGCAAATATAGTGGTCATTCATAAAGCACGTAAACCCCCCGAGCAAAGCAGCTCTTACCGCCCTATCTCCTTACTTGACCCTGAGGTTAAAATCCTAGCTAAGATTCTAGCACGACGTCTCTCCCCGTGCCTCCTCAAATTAGTACATCCGGACCAATCAGGCTTTATGCCTACCAGGAATACAGCATTGAATCTCCGCCGTCTATACGGCATCCTGGGTAGGGTCACTACTATACAGGAGGATTCCATTATAATGTCTCTTGATGCCAAAATGGCATTTGACATGATTGAATGGTCATTTCTTTTTGCTGTGCTTGAAAGATATGGATTCGGTGGTCGGTTCCTGTCCAGGGTGCGTCTTCTTTACTCTGACCCCCTTGCTAGGATTTCAGTAAATGGTGCTCGGTCTGCACCCTTCGCATTGGGTAGGGGTACGAGACAGGGCTGCCCGCTCTCGCCCCTGCTCTTTGCCTTGGCCCTTGAGCCGCTGGCGATCTGGATAAGGGGAGACCCTCTTGTCAGGGGCCTTAATTGGTCGCTGGATTGGACAGATAATATTTCCCTCTACGCCAATGACGTCTTGCTGTACCTGGCTCATCCGCCCTTTTCGATCCGACGAGTGCTGCATATCTTTGAGCTATTCCAAAAATATTCCGGATACACTATTAATTGGGATAAATCCCTGATTTATGTTTTGAGCGGGGACCCTCCAGTTTTGCTGGCGGGCTATGAGGCCCAAATAGTAACAGATGGCTTTAGATATTTAGGAATATATATTACATTGGATTCCTCAGCGTTTTACGAACATAATTTAAAGCCCCCCTTGCTCCGCCTTCGAGCGGACATAAACCATGGGAAAATGCTACCCCTCACGCTATTAGGTAGAGCGGCACTTTACAAGATGATGGCACTCCCGCGCTTTCTGTATGCCCTGCAAAGTACGCCATATTTACTTTCACCGCAATACTTTTAGTCAATCGATTCGGAGGTCCGTGCCCTCCTTTGGAACCGAGGTTCTCCCCGGAGTGCTCTCACAAAATTGACAAAAAGCTGGTACGATGGTGCCATTGCTCTGCCTGATATTAGATCTTACTACTGGGCCTCACAGTTAGTTGTTTTAAATCATTGGGCCCATCGACCTGTATCGGAACCCGCCTATAGAATGGACAGACATAACATGTCTTCTGGCACTTATCTAAGGGCCCTTTACGAGGGGACAAGGTACGCACCCAGATTTACTCCAACGTCTTCTACAGTAGACATATGGCACAAAGCAACACGTGCTCTGGGGTGGAAAGACAAGATCACGCAAGTTACCCCTTTACTGGAAACGGACCGTCTAGGTATGTTGTCGAAGCAGCCAGGGTTTGATAAATGGGACCTGATCGGTCTCTCGAAAGTCGGAGACATGTGGGCGAAGGGGAGAGTAATTCCATTTAGCGATTTGCAAAGAGACTACCAGTTGCATGAAAGAGAAACTTTTCACTACCTCCAGGCCAGAAACGCTTTGTACAAAGCTATTCCAAAGGACTCGGATTTGCCGATTTCCTCGCCTCTGGAGGATAGATTGTTGGATGAATATCTTCCGGAGAGGGCCATCTCATTGACCTACCGTAAGATCCTTAATCATACTCCAGACGCTCAGGAGAAAGTACGTGCAAAATGGGCGGATGACATTGGGGACTTGGATGATGACGATTGGCGGGAGGCATTGGCCTCACCTCACGAGGTAGCGATCAGATCAAGATTTAAACTTATACAACTCAAATTGTTGCATCGGACTTATTACACTAGCACGGTGCTGGTCAAAATGAAGGTATTGGATTCCCCTGATTGTCCCCGTGGGTGTGGAAACGTTGGTACCTATATACATCAATGGTGGCAGTGCCCGGTCCTCCAGAGACATTGGGAAAGGGTTCTCGAAGGTATGTCCCGTATTTGTAATTCCTCTATAGAAGTTTCCCCCCGGCTCTGTCTGTTAAACATCTGGGAGGCCACGGATCTGTCACGTGCTGAGCAGAAGTGGGTTGCATTGGGCTGTGTGGTAGCGAAGCACAATATAGCTAGAACCTGGAGAGGAGGAGTCCAGTTAAACTACACGGACTGGGAGTCTGATATGGACTGGTGCAGGCAAGCGTAAAGGGCTGTTTATGAAAGTAGGGGTTGTCCACATAAATGGACAAAAATCTGGGGCCCTTGGAATGAGAGTAGGGGTTTGTTTTGCACTCCAGTTTGCCTCCCCCCTTCCCTTGTGGTGGACGAGGAAGACATTTAAGTGAGTTAACTATGGAACAATGCTGTGTGCCAATGGTACGATAACCCATTGCCTGAACTTGAATCTGTACTGTTTGTCGTTATTAATGGAAGTCTAAATTGATGCAATGTACTGCACTTTTTGTCGTATTGTGAGTTTTATGTTATTTTTTAATAAAAAAGATTTTTAATAAAATGTGAATATCCTATTTCTGGTCTGTGTGGGGCATTGCGCTATGTGAGCAGCAATGGGATATCTGATATCCCCTTGTTTGACCGCTCTCATGTGTTCCCCTATTCTTTCACGCAGAGTTCTTATGGTGCTGCCCACATACTTCTTGCCGCATTTGCACTCGATCACGTATACAACATACTTTGTGTAGCAGTTAATATCAGACATAATCTTATATGTTTTGTCACCTGGGCCCTTGAAAAGTGTTTTCTTACTGCTGGTCCACTTACATGCACTGCAGTGTCCACACCCATAAAACCCAATCATGCGAGGAGGCAGCCAGCCAACTCACATTCGCTCTCATCCCAGGGTAGCTTGGGCTCAATAGATTTCTAAGGGATACACCCCTTCGATAGGTAATGTCTGGCCTGTCCGTAATAGATCCACACAGGGATCTGTCTCCTCTCAGAATATGCCAATATCTGTTTAAACTACGCACTAGCACCCTTGACCAAGTATTATAATTGGTCACCATGTGTATCTTCTCATCTTTTTTGGCAGTCTTGACCCGTTCCCTCAATGTATCCTGTCTTTTAATCTTGTGTATTCTTTGTTCAGCTTTAGAAAGCGTGTGTTTATCATAACCCCTTCTGCGGAAGCGGGCCATCATCCCTTTCTTACACTCCTCAAATTCAGGGTCGTAACTGCAATTACGTCTAGCCCGGATTAGTTCCCCAAAAGGGATGGCCCTAATCTGGTGTGCCGGGTGCGCACTAGATGCATGCAGTATAGCATTGCAAGCGGTCTTTTTGCGAAAAATTCTGCTGTGTATCTTGTTCTCCCTGACATAAAGCTCTACATCTAGGAAGGTAATCTTGTTTGTACTGAATTCAAAAGTAAATCTGATGTTACATTCGTTGCTGTTAAGGTATTCAAAAAACCCCACGAGTTTGTCAATGGTGCCCGTCCAGATCATCAGGCAATCATCGATGTACCTACCCCAATACAGGATAGAGTCATTCCATCTGGTGCCCATGGGACCCCAGATCATCATCTCCTCGAACCAATCCATAAAGAGGTTGGCATACGAGGGAGAAAACCTGGAGCCCATGGCCACCCCTTGTTTCTGTCTGTACCACCTATCCTTGAACAAAAAAATGTTATTATCCAAGATAAGCTCAATCATGTTAATCAACATCTCTGTGTGGTTCCATGCACTAGCAGATCTGGTGTTGAGAATCTTTCTAATGGCACGTAACCCAATTTCTCTCTGTATGCTGGTGTACAGAGCCGTGACATCCAAGGTAACTAAGGTCATATTATCTTCCCAATTCAAGTCTGTGAGAATCCCTAAGATGTGCTTGGTGTCATGGATGTACGATGGTAAGTTACTAACCATCGGTTTCAGGAATGTATCTACATATATTGGGCCACCAATACACTGAACGTACTCTTCTTTTAGTGACTGTTTGCCCCAAATTGCCCTTGTGCCCAGCCTGAATGAACCACCCTCTGTGACACAGGTGGTATAAACTTGTCACCTTTCATAATTAAAGTCTCATCCTCTAATGTCAGCTCATCAGAAATCTTAAAGTATAGTTGGACAATTGAATGTAATGAACTCTCCTTTGACCATCCTCCAACCACAAATTCACAAACCATTTTTGAACATCATCTTTCTCCAAACAATCCATCCATTCCTCTCTATCAAAAGCACTCTCAAAACACACATCAACAGCTGCAATGTAACATTCTTGGTCCTCATCCTCAGGTTCACCTTCCATGAACACAGAAGTTGATCTTGACCGGTAGTCCGCTTTTATATTCTTCCAGCCAGGGATATACTCTATCACAAAATTGTAATAGAGAGGTTTTGCACTCAATCTGGCAATTCTGGGCATCAAATCTCTGATAACATCTCCACTCAAAATACCAACCAGAGGTTTATGGTCTGTCAATATCATAAACTTCCTCCCCCAGACAAAACACTTTAATCGTTCAATAGCCCAACAACAAGCAAGCAGTTCCTTTTCAATTACAGAACATTTTCTCTCATTGTCTCGCAGAGCCCTGGAAGCAAAACCTATAGTCCTTTCACTTTGCCCAACCATTTGGGAAAGGGTAACCCTTAATCCACTGTTACTGGCGTCAACAGCAATAAGGCATTGACTTGCAGGATCATACGGTGCCAACATTTTCTCTGAACTTATCTCTTTCTTCAACTGGACAAATTCCTCCTGACTCCTCTCATCCCACTTGAAAATTGTATTTTTTTTAGCAAATTTCTCAATTTCACAGGCTTACTGGCAAACTTTTTGATGAACTTAGCATAACATTCACATACACACAAAAACAATGACTGCTGTTTTTTACTGTTGGGTGCCAGGGCTTTTACAATGCCTTCTACTAAACCTGGGCATGGTTCTACCCCTTGTTGTGAAAAAACATGGCCCAAATATTCAATCCTGTACTTGGCAAATGCACACTTCTTAACATTTGCAACAACCCCAGTCCAACTTTCCAAAAACATTATGCATTATTTTGTTGTGTTTCTGCATGTCGCTGGCAGCTAACACGTATGCAAAAAGAAGCGTGGCGGTCTTTATATTCCCTAGCGAAGGAGCATCAGCTGGGATCCTAGCTAAGAGTTCCACAACTTGGTTGATATAAAGGGAAATTAACGTGGGGACCAGGACACAGCCTTGCTGGACTCCCCTGTTGACAATAATGGGGTCGGTGACTTGACTCTGATTGCCCCATCGCACCCTGGCATAGTTATCGTCATGAAGATGAATAACAAGTGTCAGGATCTCCAGAGGCATCCCCATAACTCTCAAAACCGCCCAAAGCTTTCCACGGGGCACAAGGTCGAATGCTGACTTCAGGTCTACGAAAGCAACATATAGGCTCCCCTTACCCAATACCACCACCTTCCAGTAAAGAAGAATAAATCTAAAAGCCTGGTCAATTGTTCCCGTTTTTTGTCAGAATCCGGCTTGGAATGGCGACAGTATGTTTTTCTCTGCCATCCAGTCCTGGATTCTCACTAGAAGGGTATGGCTAAATACCTTCTGTATGCAGTCTATCAAACTAATAGGACTCCATCTCATATTCCCCACTGTTCCATCAACGAGCCCCTGATGCCCTGAACAGGATGCTGACCTGATGCATATGCTGTGGGCTTGCCCTACAATATCCTCATACTGGGTACAGACTGGCGCTACACTGGTGAAGGTAACTGGTGGGACTAACTGGAGTTCAGGTGAGAGTTGTATTCTGGGTCTCTACCCACGCCCCAAAGGCAATAGGGTGAGAGCACGGTTTGCGGGCTTGTCGCTTATTGTGGCTAACAGATCCTGACCAGAAGGTGGAAATCTGCAACAGCCCCAATGATATCCCAGTGGAGGAGGAGGTGGAGAGGTGGGGTCTAGCAGAAAATGATGCTCTCCGAGGGGAGGAATATTGTCAATTGCGGAAGCAGCCGATAGCCATGGAGTGGGATGCACTGTTGGAACCCTTTATAACACTAGAGCTGCCTTACAATTAAACACTGATCCTAACTAATGGGAGGACTGCTGTAGCACCCCTGAAGCTCCTGCACTGTGCCCCCTTACTAATCCCTGGCAGGATGCAACGAGTGATCGTCAGCCACTGTTGGGTATGCGGTCTGACTCCAGAGCCATATTGCCCCAGAATGTTCCAGCAAATTGCTGAACAACATGATACATCTTCTCACTGACCTATTTGCTACCCAATGAGTCGCAACAAGACATGCATACAGGGATGAATGTCAAGTTTCAGGGGAGTGAGAGAAGGAAAATTTGGAATATTGGTTAATGCCATATGCTTTTGAAAACCTCAAACTCGCTGCATTGTCTCATACTTGTGATGTATAAGCTCTGCTTTAACAAGAATCCTATGAATCTGTGTGGACAAGAATAATATGCTCGAGACGAATAACGCTGTATATGTTTTTTCCCCGAAAGGACGATTGTAATGCTGACATATTACAATGCTAAGGGCCCGATTCCGATGTTGTTTGGAAGGCCCTCCCAGATGCGTCCGGAGGCGAACAGTACAACCAACACGTATTGGGAGCCGGTTAAACCAAACAACGCAGTACGATGCACAAAAACCTTTACTCACCGAACAAGACGGTCACTTCGATTCCGTCCTCATAGTCCAAACGAAAAGCCTCCGGAAACACAGAAAGAAGCTGTCCGGAGGCATTTCCAAGTCCGATTACAAACGCCGAAGTACGATGGGTACTTCCCATGCGCCGAATCCGTCGCTACAACCAACACGTCAGAGCAGCCGGAAGGGGAGTATTTCAGCACCGATTCGCGCCACAACACGATTCCTGCTGAACGAGACGTGCAGCCATGAATCCTATTGTGCATGTAATCCCCATACTCTACCTCTTCAAGCACTACTGCAACCGACGCGTTAGTTGCAAAAGGCAAGTATGACACCTACCCATACAGGAATGTCCAGTCAATATGGGGGGTGGCAACTACCTACAGCACTGTCCAGTCAATATGGGGGTGGCAACTACCTACAGCAATGTCCAATCAATATGGGGGGTGGCAACAGCAATGGCCAGTCAATATGGGGGTTGGCAACTACCTGCAGCAATGTCCAGTCAAAATGGGGGGGGGTGGCAACTACCTACAGCAATGTCCAGTCAATAGGAGGGGTGGCAAATACTTACAGCAATGTCCAGTAAATAGGAGGGGTGGCAATAGCAATATCCAGTCAATAGGAGGGGTGGCAACTACCTACAGCAATGTCCAGTCAATAGGAGGGGTGGCAAATACCTACAGCAATGTCCAGTCAATAGGAGGGGTGGCAACAGCAATGTCCAGTCAATAGGAGGGGAATCAAATACCTACAGCAATGTCCAGTCAATAGGAGGGGTGGCAACAGCAATGTCCAGTCAATAGGAGGGGTGGCAACTACCTACAGCAATGTCCAGTCAATATGGGGGGTGGCAACAGCAATGTCCAGTCAATATGGGGGTTGGCAACTACCTACAGCAATGTCCAGTCAAAATGGAGTGGTGGCAACTACCTACAGCAATGTCCAGTCAATAGGAGGGGTGACAACTAACTACAGCACTGTCCAGTCAAAATGGGGGGGGGGTGGCAACAGCAATGTCCAGTCAATAGGAGGGGTGGCAACTACCTACAGCAATGTCCAGTCAATATGGGGGGTGGCAACTACCTACAGCAATGTCCAGTCAATATGAGGGGTGGCAACAGCAATGTCCAGTCAATATGGGGGTTGGCAACTACCTACAGCAATGTCCAGTCAAAATGGGGGGGGGGTGGCAACTACCTACAGCAATGTCCAGTCAATAGGAGGGGTGGCAACTACCTACATCAATGTCCAGTCAATAGGAGGGGTGGCAACTACCTACAGCAATGTCCAGTCAATAGGAAGGGTAACAACAGTAATGTCCAGTCAATAGGAGGGGTGGCAACTACCTACAGCAATGTCCAGTCAATATGGGGGTGGCAACTACCTACAGCAATGTCCAGTCAAAATGGGGGGTGGCAACTACCTACAGCACTGTCCAGCCATAGGAGGGGTGGCAACTACCTACAGCAATGTCCAGTCAAAATGGGGGGGTGGCAACTACCTACAGCAATATCCAGTCAGGAGGGGTGGCAACAGCAATGTCCAGTCAATAGGAGGTGTGGCAACTACCTACTGCAATGTCCAGTCAATATGGGGGGTAGCAACTACCTACAGCAATGTCCAGTCACAATGGGGGGGGTGGCAACTACCTACAGCACTGTCCAGTCAATAGGAGGGGTGGCAACAGCAATGTCCAGTCAATAGGTGGGATGGCAACAGCAATGTCCAGTCAATAGGAGGGGTAGAAACTACCTACAGCAATGTCCAGTCAATATGGGGGGTGGCAACAGCAATGTCCAGTCAATATGGGGGGTGGCAACTACCTACAGCAATCCCCAGTCAAAATGGGGGGTGGCAACTACCTACAGCAATGTCCAGTCAATATGGGGGGGTGGCAACAGCAATGTCCAGTCAATAGGAGGGTGGCAACTACCTACAGCAATGTCCAGTCAATATGGGCGGTGGCAACAGCAATGCCCAGTTAATATGGGGGGTGGCAACAGCAATGTCCAGACAATAGGAGGGGTGGCAACTACCTACAGCAATGTTGAAGAAAATATGTGCTTTTGTTGGTGGATACACCATATATGTATATGCATATGTGGTTTTGTGTGGAAATACCCCCATACATGAAGATGCCTAACTTGATTTTGTGGCCAATCCCCCCATACATGAAGATGCCTATCTTGTGTTGGGGGTAAATACACCCATACATGAGAATACCTAACTTGATTTTGTGGCCAATCCCCCCATACATGAAGATGCCTATCTTGTGTTGAGGGTAAATATACCCATACATGAGAAAACCTAATTTGATTTTAGGGTAAATACCCCCATACATGAAGATGCCCATCTTGTGTTGGGGGTAAATACCCCCATACATGAAGATGCCTAACTTGTGTTGGGGTAAATACCCCCATACATGAAGATGCCTAACTTGTGTTGGGGGTAAAGACCCCCATACATGAAGATTCCTAACTTGATTTTGGGGTAAAGACCCACATACATCAAGATGCCTAACTTGTTTTGGGGCAAATACTCTCATACATGAAGAGGCATTCCTTGTGTTTGGGGTAAATACCCTGTCACGCAACAAGAACGACAAGGAGGCTCTGGATATCACTGAGTTATCAGCTTTATTATGCACATCTGCTATGGAGGGGTAATTTGGTTGGCTTGGTGGTCCGATCCGGTTTCTTCTCTGGGTTCCCGTCCGGTTCTTCGGTCTGTCTCTCCTACAGGTCTTCCCCTCGGGAAACAGAATGGAGAGGCTATTAATAACAGTCCTGTTATTAATCCTTAACTGGTGAATGGGCTAATATTCCCGCCCTCTATTGTGCAGTAGGGTTTGCTTCTTCTATTCAGTCGTGTTGCTCCACACGATAAAGGGGATGTGAGGGGGACCCGCCCCGTGAGGAGAGGGAGAAGAACGGAGAGATAACTCCTCTCTTAGTCCCTGGGTGCCCGTTTTCCTACTCCCAACTTGCCTCGCATGCCACTCAGTTAACTTCATGTAATGGGGGTTTACGCCTGCATGCCCTGTTACAGCCTCACAGGACCCCACATTGGGGTACTTCTCTAGATACAGCACCTTAGTATCCCAAAACCACCACTTGAGTGAACACCCAACCCCTCATTAACCCTCTGGCAGTACAAATCACTTGCCTGAAACCGTGACCCTGCAACGGGGTCACGGCTGCCTCGTCCTCAGCGCTTTCCCGCAGGTCGACCTCTCTTGGCTGGTCTCGTCTTTTCCCTTCTCCTGGCGCTGGCGTTCTCTCCTCCCGGTCGGCGATGTCCGCTGCTCCTCCCGTCTCCCTGGCCGTCTCTCCCTCGAACGCGGCTTCCCCGTGCCCCGCCTCTTTTCTCCCCGCATCCTCTTCCGGTTTGCTGCTCCGCCTCCCGTCAGCAGGTAGCACGTCCTCCGTGGTGTCCCCGGGGCCTCCAGGGACCGCCCCCGCCGCCACTCCGTCACATACCCCCCATATATGATTATGCATATCTGGTGTGCGTGAAAATACCCCTATACAATAAGTTTCATTACCTGGGTTGGGGGTAAAAAGAAAGTATTAAAAATGGATATGAAAAATGAAACTTATATCAGTACATGTGGAGTACATGCTGCAGGTATTTCCACAAAAAACAAGCTCATAAGGTATTGTCAAGGAAAGGTATTCACACATTGTTGCAGAAAAGCTAAATCCTAACCTTGAGGAATGGGTACAGTGGAGATGCAGGTGCACCACAGGGTCACCTGCAGACCATGGTTATGTGGGCCTTCATAGACCAGCAGAATGGACTCACACACTTACACAGTCCCAACCAGGACAATGCAACATTATGTCACAATTTCAATGGAATATCATCTGTTCTTTGAATAGAGGCTGCTCGTCAGCCTTTGTGACAGAACCACCATGGTGCACTGCCTTACATGCATTGACAGAGGTAGAGTCATGTTGAACACACAAACTTCACTGTCAGGACATGACAGGTACAGGGTTTTGGCCTCAATGTAGGGGCCTTGCAGGGAAGTACAACATTGATCTGCAGCATCGCTCATTTAACTACAAAACATTTGCCCAGTAAAAACATACATGCCATGTTCAAGAGATGATCACAGATTGTGTGTCAATTATATTTTGAGTGCCTGAGCATCATTGTGATCACAATCAGAACATGGGTCAATAGCATGTTGTGTATGCAGGTTGAGGGATTTTCATCATCAGGTAGTTACAGCCAGCATGCTAAATTCTAGGGGAATATCACATTTGATGCTAGACCAGGAATAATAATAAACACACATGTGTGATTACACAGTGAATGCATAAGTCCACCACAACATACACAGAAACATTGCAGGACAACACCACTCTAATTTACTAACTAAAGTAAGACCTTGTGATGCATTTCACACTCTGATCCAAGACATAATTTGGCAATGACAACCATGAAATGCAGACCCCACATCTTAAAATACCTTCTGTCAAAGTGCACAAACTACATGTAACATATGCAAAACATGCCCCACTAATATCATTGTATATATAAAAAACAATTCCACTTGTCAGACAATCAACTCTGAAACAAGTTGTTGAACAACAATGTTTTTATTTTTTTTTAAATTGCTTTATTCAGCAGTAAAATAAATATATCTCTCATCATAAACAAAAGGCCATTGGCCAGTCCATCACTGGTTAGTGTCCATGTGACCTTTGAACATCAGGCCAAAACATTCTTGCCAGCACAATTCCTGCAAGGGAACACCTCCCCTGAGAGTGGCATCTTGGGGGCATGCCAGGCACCAAAGAGGACAAACTATTTGGGACTGGGTTGTGTTTTGGGAGGGATGGGAGCAGGAGGGGTTTCAGGGTCCACTGCAGTGGTAGGGTCTGATGGCGGGGTGTGGGACTCCACTGCAGTGGTTGGCTTTGATTGTGAGGGGGTGCAGCTGTAGTGGGTTGGGCAGTTTGAGCTGGGGATGGTGTGGCCTTAACTAATTTAGGGATTTTAAATTTTGTGAGGGGTGAGTCTGAAATGGGGAGGGGAGGTGTCTTTTCAGTGGGTGTTTTAGCCAATTTTGATGTACTGGGCTTGTCTGGGGATCTATGGGGTGTAGGAGTGGAGGCTTTGGATTGGGACCGGAGGGATTTTCTACGGAGAGTTGATGCTTTCTGTTCCTTGGAGGGTGTGGTGGGGCTAGCAGATGCTACAGGTAGGACATCCTGGAGATACTTCCTCTTCTTAGGAGGGGGGGTGCATGTCTGTGGAGGAAAAAATTAAATGGGAACAAGGTGGGGAGCCTGGGTTGAGGGTGGTACAGGAGCGGAAAGGGTAGGGTCTGTGGAGGCAGAGGGTTGTGAGGTATGCAGAGTGTCACTGGATGCATGTGTGTCGGGTGCTGTCACTTCCTTTGGGGTGAGTGTGCTGTCTGTAGCATGAGTGTGCGCGGGTGTGGCTTGTGACTTTTGTCTGTGTGTTTGTGTGCTGCGTGTGGATGTTGCAGTGTGTGACTGTGTGTGTTTGCATGTGCTTGGGTCAGGGAGGGTAGTTGGGACGGTGGATGAGGAAGAGGTAGGAGGGGGGAGGTACTGCTGGAGGAAAGATATTGCTGCCGTCAGTGTTGAGGCCATCGCCTGATTTGATCTCTGTAGGGCAGACATGTTTGAGTGAATGCCCTCCATGTACGATGACATGTCTGTCAAAAGAGTCGTGTGTGCATGGAGGACACTCAGCATTGATGTCTGCCCCACAGAGATCTGCCTCAGGAGGTCATTGGTCTCTACACTGAGGGCAGCAGGGGAGACAGGTGCCGGGGGTGAGGTGCCTGGCCCAAAGGATAGTTTGCCCCTAACACGGTTGCAGCCACGGACAGTGGAACTGGGAGCAGCAGGGAGGATGGAGATGGTAGGGGTGGTGAAGGTGGACTCTGATGTTGTAGATGCAGTCTCTGTGTCCCCCACCACCACATGGGAGTCCTCACCGGAGCTGTGATCTGATTCAGAAGCTGCAGATGTTGTTGCAGATCCGCTGCCAGTGAGACTCCCCTCACCCTCTCCGTCACTGGGTCCCCCCTCCGATGACTCTTCAGTGGACCCAGTTTGACGTTCTGCTCCCACAACATCCGTGGCACTCTCTGCTCCCGTGTCAGCTGATGATGCTGTGTCCAAGTAATAAAAATATTTATATGAGTCATCCATACCTAGTTGACACATAGTTAAGACACAGATGCAAATAGATATCAGACATCACATTGAGTTGTGCTATTAGCACATGCTGCATTAACAGAAATGGTACTTGTATGCCTGCCACTTTCACATTGCTCAATGTCACATGATGTGATCAGCGACTTTGCAAGTATCAACATCAAAGTACAGAAGAAGAATGTTGACTAATGGAGTTTGTGGCAGGGAATGTTTTGTCTTGTGCTCATGATGGACTTGTGGACTGGTATTACTTTCTCCTCTTCTGCATGTGAGTAGAGCCATCAAAAAGTTGATATGAATCTCAGATGTCATTGAAACATGGTACACATCCTGAAATCATTAGTCATCTATAGTTGAACCATTGGCTCATATGTCACGGCTCACATGTCTACCTTGTCAAACATGCACAATGCATACTCATTGCATGAGTCATATTACACAGTTCACAGTGATTGATAACGTGTTCAGTAGCTTTGCATACCCAATGTCAGTAGACACATATGAGGGTCATCATGGAGACACCAAGACAGAACGCATAGCTGGTCCGACAGGCATGTAGCACACTGTCCTGTGTCATCTATGCACGGTGTCATGTAGCAGAATCATATATTTTGAAGACTGAAAACAAATAAAGTTTCATAGATGTAATTAATGGTCTACAAACGTCCACGTCTGAAATTTTCAGCTTCACAATGCCTCAGGCGGAACACCATTCCACTGACACATCTGGGTGCAATGACTGCATGGATTGTTGTGACTGAACCCATTTCCAGCATGAGTACAGTCAACACTGTTGAACAATCTTGCCTACACTGAACAAGTCCAACATCATATGGACAAAGTCTGACTGTCCCTCCCTTTGATTAAAAAGTATGCACATTTTCTACTACTGAGATTGCTCATGTCTTACGTACCATGTGGTAAACAAATTTTCAATTGGTGCACATTTTACATCTCAGAATCTGACAGTAATGCAAAAAAAACCTTGTTTACCAAACCATCATATTTGAGTACTCAAGACCAGAAACACACATGTCAACAGTTGTGACTGTGTAGTTCACATCATACCTAAAAAAATCATGACATGTTGCAATCAGTGACAACCTGTGTTTGACAATGAATGGCTTGTGATTTCACCATCACATACTCCTACACATGGACTCCCTTTTCCAAATGTTGTCTGTATGTTTTGACATTACATCATGGGAAGGACATTGTGACATGTGGTCCGAGTCACCCTAGCTGTGAATGTCCCCTGGGATACATGTGATCACAATTGGCAGCACGTCAGTGAAAAAGACCTTTGCACATGGACCAAGATGAATAAATCTATGTCTCTACATGGAGAAATCCTTTTTCACAAAATGTTTTGCATGTGATTTGCAAAATTGGAATCACCTATCACAACATACTTCAATGATTTGTTCCAACCACTCTGAGAACAGGATCACACATCAGTGGATGTGCAGACACTGGTAAAGCCATGGGATTCATGCAGAAACTCATACACACGTCTTGTGTAAATTATTAAGCACACATGTGCATGTCAACACTGTTACAATCCCTGAACATGACTAATTCACATGTCCCTGATGAATGGGTCATTACCTGTCATCTATTGCTCCATCTGCTTTTTTTATCTAGTGCGAATGCCTGCACGTATGGCATACTTACAACCACTAAAAGTACCATCAAGCTCAGATCACAAAACCTGCCGGTATAAAGGTAGAAATGCAACATGTAAGTGACTCACCCCCTCCTTGCTGCTGTTGGGCCTTCAACTGCCCATCCATGTCAGGGAAGACCACCGCTATGATGCGTCGCATGTTGGGGGTCAATCTTCGTCGGCCGCCTCGCTTGCCCGGTTGTGACAGGCCCAGCTGGACCTCAGCAATCTTCTTGGCCCAGCCACGAAGGTCCTGCCACCTCTTGCGGCAATGACGAACACGACAATATGCGACCCCCACGTCACGCACCATCTTGGCGATGGTCAGCCACATTCTGTCCTTCTCATGGGAGTTGACCTGTAAGGATGACATGGTGATAGTCCCTTCGTCTACATGCGTCATGTGTCTCTATCATACACTGACATACCTATCTCATTACATGTTTTAACAAATAACTATGATAATGCATGTGGCATCATGTGCATCAGTCATGTGTACAATCTAATCTCTGTTCCATTTGGGACAGTGATGACATGTTTGACCCAGGACACACACTTCTACAGCAGTGTGCCTGTCAAAATCAGTTCCAGACACCCAGTTATGTTTAAAAATAGCATAAATGAATATCTCTGATAGAGATTCATACTGCAAGTAATGCACAGTTGTCACACATGTCCAAGGGCAATGCACTGTCAATCTCACTCACCTGCTCCTCTGGTTTGCCATACATCTGGCTGTGTAGTGGCAGGAGTGTGTCCAGCAGGGCCTGATTCTCCTCCTCAGTGAAAGCTGGGGCCCTGGGGTGTGTCCTTGCCATTGTGGCTACCAGAGGATGTCGTCACAGCAGCAGAGAGATGGGGAGGTGCAGGAATGAAGCAGGTAGTGCTGGCAAGTAAAGTCTCTAGGGAACAGAAAGACTTATATCTAAACAGCAGAGGCGGTCTCAATACATGCATCAAAAGTGATAGGTTTGCGACATTGTACAAATCGGGCCAATGCATTACTTTACTAGCAAAAGACACGCCTACCGCGACGTTCAAACACTCTTCATGTGATCTCTTTTGAAATGGATACATTGGTGATGTGAGGTAACAGAGTCGTTTTCCTTGTGCTGAAGAAATGAGTCGAAACACGCGTCGCTCACCAAGCCAACAAACAGCCAATGGCTGTGACCGAATCGTTTCGGATGCGGAGGACGCGTCCTTTGAAAACTCACCCCCGTCTTTCACCATGACAACCAATGGCTGTAAACGAATCGTTTCAGAAGCAGAGGACGCGTCCTTTGAATACTCACTGCGTCTTTCACCATGACAACCAATGGCTGTAAACGAATCGTTTCGGATGCGGAGGACGCATCCTTTGAATACTCATCCGCGTCTTTCACCATGACAACCAATGGCTGTAAACGAATTGTTTCGGATGCGGAGGACGCGTCCTTTGAATAATCGGTCGTCAGAGCACACACTGGTGTGGATGATGTATCTTAGTATAGTACATGTGTGTATGCACCATATATATAAAAAAATGAGATGTACATTAATGAGACATACTCCCATGAGGAGCTAACCTTAAGGGACACATGCCACACTGTATAATTTGCATGTAAAGCATGTCTGGATTGGAAGTGCTGTTTTCTGCATTGTATTGGTCACAATGAACATCATTTTATGTGTGAATGTACATGTGCAATCTTGCCTTGGCACTGCATTAGTGACCTGTATGACCAATTGCACACTTAAAGAAATTTCAGACTGTAGATGTCTGTGGTGTCAGTAATGGCAAGGATTTTACCATTGGATGATTGGACAGTGAAATCATTATGCATGTTCATCTGGTTAGTGCAATGTGAATTAGTAGTCTATCTGTGTGCCCCAGACTGCAGTGTATGATATTGTTACCTATTTCTAAATCCACTACATTGAAAATAATCAGTGTATGTGAATTTATGTGTAAAGTAGACATAAATGAATGACAGTGTCCAACCTGTGACAGTGTTGGGCATGACTGTGTATTTGGGATGATGTGTATATCATGTGTTACACATCTCTTGAATGACATGTTCCTATTCAGTCTTATTAATGTACATGTAATATTTTTTAAAACATTAAAGTGACATATTTGAACTATTGATCCTTAGAATATGTGCTGTTTGCAGACATTCATGATGTCAGACACTAGTGACTTATACATTACACCACTATAATTGCTGTGTCACCATACCCTGATAACATGTCTGTGTATGCTACTGATGCTGGCATATGTATATAAGGAAAAGTTTTGATAATTAAATCATGTATTTGAAGGATCTGTAGGTTCAATTGTGTTCACGTTTCATGTTCCCTTTGTCTCTAAGCATGTTGCATGGTACATTGTGACTTGACAACAACTGTGTTCATACTCTACATATAGGTATCGTAGACGACCTGCAGTCCACAGGCCCTTTCCAGACCTGGCAACCATGGAAGAACGTGACACCATCAGGAAGTACCGCTTCACAAGGCCAATCATTGAAGACTTGACTGCGCAGTTGTCACCTCATCTACAGCCTGGTCGGCCATATCCAACTGCACTGACGGACAAAGTGAAGGTGATGGCAGCTTTACACTTCTTTGCCACCGGTACATTTCAGTACACAGTGGCAACATCTGGTGGGATGTCACAAACCACGTTCAGCCGTGTTCTGCAAGATGTTTTGGCTGCATTGATGAATTTTCTGTGCCAATACATAAAGTTTCCAACACCTGGAGAATTTGGAGACAGCAAGGGTGCATTTTATGCATTGGGGCACTTACCCCATGTAATTGGCTCCATTGATGATGGCACCCACATTGCATTGGTGCCACCACAGGCTTCTGAGGTAGTGTATCGTAACCGCAAACATTACCACTCAATTAATGCCCAGGTGGTTTGTTTGGCAGACATGACCATCTCCCACGTCTGTGCACATTTCCCTGGATCTGCACATGATGCTTACATCATGAGGAACAGTGCCATCCCCCGTTTGATATCACGGGCACAACATGACCATGCTTGGCTTGTTGGTAGGTGATGTGACATGTGTGCTGTGTTGTGTGTAGATTGTATGTCTGATAATGCTCTGTTAACCAACTACAGATCATATTTTTCTGTTTGCAATGTAGGAGACTCTCGGTACCCCAACCAACCTTGGTTACTGACGCCACTCCATAACCCAATCACCCCTGCCGAAATGCGGTATAATGAGGCACATGGTTGCAGCCGGAGAGTCATTGAGCGGTGTTTTGGCCTCCTGAAGACAAGATTCCGCTGTCTTGACCGGACGGGAGGAGCCCTACAATATGCACCATTGAAGGTGTGCAACATTATCAATGCTTGCTGCATGCTCCACAACCTGGCTATACGGAGGTAAATTCCACTTATACAGGACGATGGAGGCCAGCATCATTCAGCGAGGGAGGATCCTCCACTGGAACATGACGACAGTGGGGATGATGATGATGGTGAGGATTTGAGGCGACAGCTTATCAACATCTTCTTCACATGAGTGTAGGTATGCAATGACAGTAGGGGAGTACCCCCAAGTGTTTGTTGTTGTGTTGCTGGTGCACAATGTGTATGTATGTTTGTGAGTGTATACAAATTGCCATGATGTTAGTTGTATGATAAGTATTTGTGAGATGGAAAAGTTGAGATGTACAGTGTTACGGTGAATCAAAGATAGTTTACACACTGACAATCTTGTGCTTCAGCTTTAATCTTGTCAAAATTGAAGAGGCTCAGTCCTGTGTTCCTAACTCTGTTCTATGTTTCTCCTTACCAGGGTACTAGGCCGTGTCAACCATGAAATTTGTGACCCCACCAGATACCTGATGCTTGCACCTACTCAAACATTGGACTTGTTTGGAAATCCAGGACACGCTATTCCTTTTGGACTGATGGACATTTTTCTTCATGTTACAGCTTTTTCTTACTGTGTGATGTCCATTTAAATGGTGTTAATGTGCAAGGTTGTGTCAGGGAAATAATCCTATGATACACAAGGATTCATGCCTTGTGTGTTTTCACACATTCAAAGTAATTAAAAAAATAAACATGCTCCATGATGCATTGTTATGCTAACAAAAGTGTGTTTATTGTGTCTTAAAATGGTGCTAGTATTTGGACCAATATACTTGCATTGCATCTGTAACATGTCCAATGGTTTGGGCCATGACCTGGTTGTGTCCCGCTATCATGTTGTGACAATGTACATATACTCACAAGACAGTAATGTACTCCTTCAAAGTGATGTGTTACCAATGTTGTGCACACTTGCTTCTTTGCCTTTTTCAACATCATTACAGTTATTACCTTAGTTATTCAAAGTAACGACATTACCACTTTTTTGGGTGCAGAGTGATTTATTTGAGTGCATATTGTAAAGATATCTGTGCACATCATGGGGGTATCATGCACGCACGCAGAAAGCACCCTGGTTCACCACAGAACTCCAAGAGGCCAGACGCTCCTGCAGACGCCTAGAAAAAACCTGGCGAAACCTGAAAACCACGGAAGCACGGAACGACCACAAGAACGCCCTAAAGGAATACCACCAGCGCATAAGAGACACGAAACGGACCTTCATAAGAGACAAAATCCAGACCAACGTGACCAACATCAAGGAACTGTTCAACATCATACAGCAGTTCGCAAAACCCACCTGCGAAGCCACAGACATCACTCCTTCCCAGGAACTCTGCGACAAGCTCAGCTCCTACTTCCACCTCAAAATCAAGGCGCTCTACGACAACTTCAGTAAACCTACGGCAAGCACCACCCCCCTACCCACCACCGACAATAAGCCGACCATCACAGCCTGGGTTCCCGCTAGCATTGAAATCATCACAGCGACCATGAAGAAAACCCACTCAGGAGCCCCAACCGACCCATGCCCTCCGCACATCTTCCACAGAGCCGCCACCGCCATCGCACCCGAACTATGACGGACCATCAACGCCTCCCTCAGTTCAGGCATCTGCCCAGATGACTGGAAACGGGCGGATGTAAAACCCCTCCTCAAGAAACCATCAGCCGACCCGACGGACCTGAAAAACTACCGGCCCATCTCTCTCCTCCCCTTTGCGGCCAAAGTCACAGAGCGACTCGTGAACGCCCAGCTGACCACCTTCATAGAAGATAACTCCATCCTCGACGCCTCCCAATCCGGATTCCGCAGCAACCACAGCACAGAGACCGCCCTCCTCGCCGCCACTGACGACATCCGCACGCTACTCGACCAGGGACACACCTCGGCCCTCGTCCTTCTAGACCTCTCCGCAGCCTTCAACACTGTGTCTCATCGCACTCTCGCGGCCAGACTGCACGACGCAGGTATACAGGGAGTAGCACTAGCCTGGATCCAGTCCTTCCTCTCCGGCAGAACCCAGAGGATCCGACTCCCTCCCTTCCTCTCCAAACCCACCGAAATCAACTGCGGAGTTCCACATGGATCATCACTCAGCCCCACTCTCTTAAACATCTACATGGCCCCCCTCGCCACCATCGTCAGACAACATGGGCTCAGCATCGTATCCTACGCCGACGACACCCAGCTCATCCTCTCGCTCACGAAGAATCCCGATGACACCAGACTTCGTTTCCAGGACGGTATGAAAGACGTGGCAGCCTGGATGAAACACAGCTGCCTGAAGCTAAACTCAGAAAAGACCGAGGTCCTCATCCTCGGGCCCTGCACCTCCGCCTGGGACAACACCTGGTGGCCCTCCGCTCTCGGGAACCCACCCACCCCCACAGACCACGCTCGGAACCTCGGCATCATCCTTGACTCTTCACTCTCCATGAACCTTCAGATCAACGCCTTCGCCTCCACTAGCTTCAACTGCCTTCGCATCCTCCGAAAGACTTTCAAGTGGATCCCCCCCGACTGCAGAAGGACCGTGACCCACGCACTCATCACCAGCAGGCTGGACTACGGCAACGCCCTCTATGCTGGAATCACCTAAACTCTTCTACACAGGCTCCAGACCATCCAGAACGCCGCAGCCAGACTCGTCCTCGGGACACCGCGCTATGAGCACATGACCCAACACCTACGTGACCTCCACTGGCTCCCCGTCGAGAAGAGGGTCGCCTTCAAACTCCTCACACACACCTACAAATCCCTCCACAACATCGGACCCAAATACCTCAACGAGCGACTATCCTTCCACGTACCCAAGAGAAACCTCCGCTCCACCGACCTCGCCCTGGCGCAGGTCCCCCGCATCCGTAGACACAGGACTGGCGGAAGAGCTTTCGCCTACATCGCAGCCAAAGCCTGGAACGAGCTCCCGGTGAACATCAGACGCACCCCGACCCTGCACTTGTTTAGGCAGGACCTCAAGACCTGGCTCTTCGACGGATCCGGAGCCGCCCCGCCCTCAGCGCCTTGAGACCCTCATGGGTGAGTAGCACGCTTTACAAACCCTGATTGATTGATTGATTGATCATCAACAAACCAAACTAAATTATATAAGTGCAGATAGTAGTTGGTAGTGTTTGTAGATGAGGTATTCCGAAGTAGATGCACAGTTATGTGAGTCCATAGTCCAACTTAGACCCTCCAGCCAATGTGGGAGAGTTGTGTGATAGTCAACAAAGTGAATGGTTGGCACACAATGGAGGATATAAGGAGCAGGTAGTCACTTCCTGGGTGTGATGCGTAGACATCTGTCTCTCACTGTTTATTCTTTGGACGACCGACTCCATGTTTTTCAGGGAGACCCTCAGGTGCAGCACCTAATGAGCAGTGGTATTTAGTTGGGTAAATGAAGGCGCCACTCGGGAGAGATAACACAAATATTTGATATTTACTTGCTGTATTGATCACGGTGCTGCAAGGTGAAGAGAACCACTGACCTCCTCAAAACACAAAATGGCCTTGGCCAATTGACAGATATACAAAGGAATTCCTCAGCACACGTCTGTTATGTCACAATATACATAAACATGCTTGATGTGAGCATAAGTAAAATACAAGTAGGTAAGTTCTTATTTCTTTTTCCTTTTTATTTTCCGATGTTCAGACAGCCGACACGTGTTTCGTCGCTCACATGGGAATTAATCCCGCGACTTTATCAAGGCTGCATAAAAACAGAATGAATACTCAATGTATCACCTTCTTTAAATTGGGTGTACAGAACTAGTCAGAGATTACATTCAGCGGCCGGTGCCATGCTTCATCACAATATGTTATCTCATTGGTTGTGTGCCCACATGCACAAAATATAAAACACCAGAAACATTGAAAATTTTCTTCAAATGTGACCCAATAATCCGTAGATCAAAAGATCCAGAATCCCAAAAGAAAAAGATGGAGTAAGAAGAATTCCGTGGTATAGTCTCAGTAGTAAGTGCAATATAAACCATATATAGTGCCATTCGGTAGTGTCAAAATATAATTTACTCAGACCGTGTATGACGACTCCAAGAATGAACATTCCTGGGGTGAGATCAGAGTGGAGCCCAAAAGGTGAGATAAAAGATTTTTTGTTTGAACTTAATTTAACAAAAAACCAAATTATGTTGGGTAAATACCTATTGTCTTCCTGTGTATAACCCTGTAAAGAAACCAGAAAGCGCCCTGAGTATAAATAGGACCATCAGGCAAAAGTCACATACGACTAAAGTTGCAAACTCAAAGTAACAATTGGCCCACCTACTTTATTAGTGGTGTTAATTCCAACCCACACTGGGATTCAATATCTCGCGACGTCTCACTTCTCAATGTTAAATCCAAGGGATCCCTGTATGTCCCAGAAGTCCAGAATCTACAAAGATATAGCCAGTCATGTTTCACTCCATAAGATTTATGGTTCAAAATGAATACCTCATCCAATCTCATTGTAGACTAACCATGTGATATTTACCTTCCCTGAGCAATGTCAAGCTCTATTTATTCAAACCCCAATAGTCAAAATCTAGGTGCAGAATGACCAATCTAACACTGCACCATTTGTCATAACACTGAATACAGCTTGACATCACAACAAAGCTATTCAGTTTATATCCGCTTTATCTATCTCCTCATATTGATGCTAGAGTACCATTTGATCCATCTAGTAAATCGTAAAGATAAGCTTCCTCCATTCCTGTGCTATATCTAGAGTGTCAACAAGCTAAAATGAATCCGTCATGCTAGTTGCTCCATTAGCACTATCATGCTAACGATGAATCTGACAACAAGAACTCACAATATTCTATTCTTCCTTAAAGTCAAAAGCCCCCTGGTCAGTTGATCCCCTTACCTTATTTCTTAGTAGTTTGATCCCACACACGGACGTCGCTCCTCGTGTTGCCGAGTACGGTGCACGAATGAGGCTCCTGGTTCCCGCCATTTTATACCGGCTTCACTCAAGTTCAATAGAAACCGAGGAAGGACAGCTATCCAGTTTCTCAGCAATCAGAGAAGAAGGACTCAAGTATAACCTAGTTGCATAACGGTGGCCATCTTGTAACGACACTGAATCCCTAACATCAGTATGTTCTTATTCATTAAGGTGCAAAGCGGTCTTCTGGCAGCAACAATACCTATTGCCTATAAAATAATCCGAAATAAGATTGCGGGGCTACCGTTATTGTGCGGGAAACGCGGTGATATAGTCCTATATGCAGACATTGCATCCTGCATTATAGACACAAGGGCTGATATTGTGTAGCGTAAGGGGTATAAAGATAAGGTGTGTAGAGGCTGTATATTATGTCATTTTCATGTGAAAGGTGCCTCATGGTCTATGATACATGCATTTTCCATGCTTCATGAACATCTATATAGTGACATGTCTATATATAAAGGGCAGTGTGAAAGTGCCAAGCAGGTGTTCCATTCTAATCCTATTTTACTAGGTGCATATTCTTTATCTCCATCTCTTCAGGGTCCTGATTGCCATAACATGGTTAATGAAATTTAAAAAAAATTGATTTCTCTCTACAAATGTTAAAACATCAGTGCTCATGGGGAAAATAACGTCATAAATGTAATTAGCATTGAGATATAAACCAAAACAAATAAAAATTCCCATGTAAGCGACGAAACACGTGTCGGCTGTCTGAACATCGGAAAATAAAAAGGACCCTCAGGTGCAGGTTTCTCTCCGCCAGAGTCCACATCCTTCCCTGTGGCTGTTGCAGATGTTGTTGCAGTGGATGTGGTAGGCACACAGGGAGGTGTGGAGATGTTGGTGGCAATCTTGCGGAGGGAGGTGGCAATGTCCCTGTACACCTCAGTCTGTTCATCCACTTTTGACATAGACCTGTCCTGTTTTTCATTTTGGGCTGCCTGCTGCTGTTGCATAGTCCTGAGGATCCCTATGACCTGGCCCATCTCTCCTTGTGAATCCTCATATACATTGAGGATTCTGGAGAGGTTTTGGATCTCCACATCATCGGCACCAGCTGCATGATGTTGCTGATCCCCACGACACCTCCCACCACCCCTACCCACCCGAGCAGGACCAGTTGGTGCTGGCACAGTCGACACGGAGCCTCCTTCATCGTTGTAATTGGTGTTGTTGGGCAACTCCAGAGTGCCCCGTGTTGCTGTGGTGTTGTTGGTCTCCTGGGATGCTGTGTCCGTGCAGGTAGGGGTTAGCTGGGTGTTGGCAGCTGAGGCAGGAGTGGTTGCAGAGGATCGGGGTCTTTCCGCCACTGGCTACTCTGGGGTGACCCATACCAGAAGGGCCAGGTCTGTCGTCATCATCAGAAGAACGATGAGAGTCATCAACGCCGGTGGGCTCTTGGTCGATCTGAGTCTGGGCCTGGCTGTCCTGGATGGTTCCAGTGTTGTCCTCAGCTGGCACTGTAGGTACAAACATAACACAATGACTGATGTGAATGTCCACTGCAACTCAAATCATACACATTACATAGGCTAACTAAGCTCATGATAAGTAACTGTAAATAGATTGGACTCCTTAATCCATGATGCAGACATATTTTTTGTGATGACTCTATTTTTGAGACAAGAGGGGGATTGATGGACATGTCCAGGTATGTGCATCAATGGGCTTGTTGTGTTTGATTCACATAGCATGTTGGAAGACATTGACTGGTTATTGACACCCTATGAATAACACAGGTGTGTTTAGGTTGTCCACATATTTTCTTGCACAGTGAGATACATACACTTTCTTGCCCTTTGTGCGTACTCTTTGTGGGCCTATGTACTGGTCTTAGTACATGCCTTCAGCAGTCACATTGGTGTGTCTGCCTACACACTCACATTCTGTTAACTTAGCCTGATAGGTGTGGGAATGGAGTGATTGAGGTGCTTCTTGTTTTCATCTCATTTTACACATGTGAATGGCTGTGAGTAGGAGAATTGTGTGACAGTTTAACTTTGTGTCTACACAGATCATGTACTTTGTAAATTGACTCCATGGTCAAATGATTTCACAATCTTACCTTTGTGCCATTTTGTGGCAAAGAACTATGATTAACTGATGTTTGAGTGATTGTTGTATATTTGTGAAACTTACACCCCTCCTCCCACCCAGCCCCCCCATGCCACATGGAAGAGTGTTGTGCAGCCAATGTTTGTGAGTGAATGTGGAAGATATGTGTCTATGTTCGCTGGTCTTTGTGGCACATAGGCAAATGTGGCAGTTGTTATAGGTTCAGACAATATTCCCTAGTGTCTGCCATCTTGCAAGTACACATGAACTCACTGAGAGATAGACATAGCCCATAATAAAGTGGTTGTGCTGTGTGTGTAGAAGTGTTTGGTGTTATTCAAAGTCCCATCAGTGCCACTCCTACATACACCTTCATGCCCAGTGCTAACAGGCAACCAGGACATG
Organism: Calotriton arnoldi; assembly: GCA_963921515.1. Taxonomy (NCBI): domain Eukaryota; kingdom Metazoa; phylum Chordata; class Amphibia; order Caudata; family Salamandridae; genus Calotriton; species Calotriton arnoldi. The sequence continues at coordinate 2,893,878 of CAWUFW010001292.1, read as the reverse complement.
AGCTTAGCTCACAGTGTGTCCAAATATAATGGTTGACTGTCTGGCACTGGGAACATGTTTCTGACTTATAGACAACTTGCCTCATGGCCCTGTGCACCACACAGCATGCCACAGTCTCTGCCATTTCATATTAGTATGTCCACTCACTGTCAGGTAATCATGGTTTTTAGTGGTCTTATGTGGCTGTTTCTGCAGATGAGTGTTCACACTGGACAGACATCCCATCAGGCCATGTAATACGCACACTCTTACTTGCATGCAAATGCCGAACACATGGAACTATGCTTTCCTGCAAGTGTGTGGATGTGTACTGACAAGTCTGGCGGACACTGGTGCCCGGTGTTTTGAGCACAAGTTGATGTTGCTATTTGTTGATAAGTCAGACACCAGTACCCTGTGTCATGCATCCTGCTAGTAAAGTCAAAATCCCTGTGTGTACGCTTAATTCATGTTGGTCTGTTTGTGATGTTGATGAAGGTGTATGTTGCCCACTGCCTGATGTGATTAGAAGGATTTAGAAATGCTCCTCCTCCGAGCAGCCCAGCACAGTCCTCTGTGACTTTGACTAACTGGCAGTGATGGTAAGTATTCTGACCAGGCTGCAGACACTGGTACATGGTGGTAAATGTGAATCAAAATCACAGAAAAGACCTTGTGCAGAAAACACCATGCACCAGTGTCGGGCATCTTGCTGTTGCACTTCCATTCACTGTCAGTTAGGCATTGTCTCAGGTAAAGTGGCTGTTCGTGGTGGATGTAGTATTGTTTAACATTACTCCAACTCCCACCAGGCTCTGTCCTTCGCACACTCTTCCCACACAGTGAAAACAGACTGCATGTCAGAAGGATTTCCGTGCGGCGTTTGGGAATAGATTGAGATGTGTGACACTTGTGCCTGGTGTCTGATTATTGTAAGAATCCAAACAGGGACTTGAGTTAAAAACACCAGTTCACATTGTCAAACATCTTGTCAGTACATTGCTACTCACTTACAAGTAAGCAGACTTTTTGCTAGGCTAGTTGGGCAGGTTGGGTAGATTGTGTGTCTGACAAGACCTGATGTGAGTTGTACTTGTTGCAAATGCACCTACTCCCACCCAGACATGCTGACTCCTGTGTGCCTGTATTTACCTCACAGTGTGGATAAATGTACTGGCAATGTGGCTGGTACTGGTGCATGGTTTTGGACATGAATGCAACTCATATCATGGACCTGATCTCCAAACACCATGTAACAGTGTCAGACATCTTACTAGTCCACTTACCCTCACTGTGAGTGTGGCTTAGGCCAGGTGGAGTTAGCTAGTCTGGATGGGAGGAGTAGTCTTTTCAATGGCTACAAATTGCATAAGGCCCTGTCCTGCATACACCTTTCCACCCACATCAAACAGACCAGCATGTACTATGCTTACCTCATTGTGATACAAATTATCACAGACGTATACCTGACACTGGTGCCTGTTTGACTTGATTGCAAAACACATCAAGGCTTTCTGCTCCAGACACCATGCAGCAGTGTCAGACATCTTGGCAGCACATTGCCACTCACTGTCAGGTAAGCAGAGTCCCATATATGCTATTTTTGCTATGTATGAAGGTGTGTGGAGGCCAGAGCATGATGGTAGATATGGTCATGGCAGATACTCCTCCTCACAACCAGCACAACCAGCTCATCTGTGGCAATGGCTACCTGACAGTGAATGTAAGTGTACTCACAAGATGGCTGACACAGTTGCATGATGGTTTGTGCACAGGGCCTTGCTGGAAGTTGGTTTCAAGATCAACACTATGCAGCAGTGTCAGCCACCTTGCCAGTACACTTCTCCTCACTGTGATGTAAGCATATGCCCAGGGGAGTTTGAATGGCTGGGTGGGTGGATGAGTATTTTCAATGTCTACAAGTCACATGATGCCTTGGCCCACACATACCTTCCCACACATCAGCAAAAGGCTACCTGTAACTCTGCTTCCCTGACAGTGAGTGTGAATGTACTTGCAAGCTGTCTGACACTGATGACTGGTGCCTATGTGTCCACAAGCAGTGCATAGTTGTACAGGCAGATGTCACCAGTGTCAGCCATTTTTTCAGTAGATTTCTATTCACCATCAGGTATGCATGGTTCTTGGTGGTCTGTTTGTGCTGTTTATGAGGAGGAGTGTTTGCTATGACTCCATCTGCCATCATGCTCCATACTCCACACACCTTCCTACACATCCTAAATATCTTAACTGTGAGTCTACTTTCCTGACGGTGATTGGCAATGTGCTTCAGAGATGTCTGACACTGGTGACAGGTGTCTGATTTGTCCACTACTCACCAACAGTGCCTTTGACTCAAAACATCAGTGTGCAGGGCCAGACACCTTGCCAGTACATTATAATTGACTGTAATGTAAGCTAATTTAAATATTGTCTTGTTGGTGTGTGTGTGAGGATGAGTTTTTGCACTGACTTCCCCACCCACCATGCCCTGTCCTACACACACCTTCACAGCCAGCACAGACAGCAGACCAGGATCTATGCTATTCCTGATGCTGAATGGAAACTGTACTATCAAGATGTCTGACACTGGGTAGTGGTGTGAGAAGCACAAGGCCATGATAGGAGTTGTGGACAACTCTAACACCATGCACAAGTGCCAGACATCCTGCAAGTACACTTCCAATCATTGTCAGGACACCACTCTTCCTGGTGGCCTTGTTGGTCTATATGTGAAGGTGTGTGTGTGTGATAGAGCCTGATAGGTGATGTTGTCAGTGCAAACACTCCTTCTCCCACACTACCCAAACAGGTCATCTGGGCCTATGTCTACCTGACAGTGAATGGAAGTCTAATGTAGAGTTGTCTGACACTGGTGCGTGTAGTTTGACTTGACTACAACTCCCATCAGGCCTTGTTCTCCAGACGCATGCAGCAGTGTCAGCCATGATGATGGTACTTTTCCACTGACTGTGAGGCTTGCATAATCTCAGCATATATGTGTGGGCTGTGTGTGTGGAGGAGTGTTTGCAGTGACTACAAGTCCCATGGTGCCTGTGGCCAGACCCACCTTCCCAGGCATCCCAAACAGACTACCTGTGACTGTGCTTTCCTGTGAGTGAGTGGAAAAGTACTGGGCCAAGATGTCTGACACTGGTGCGTGTAGTTTGACTTGACTACAACTCCCATCAGGCCTTGTTCTCCAGACAGCATGCAGCCATGCTGCTGGTACTTTTCCACTGACTGTGAGGCTTGCATAATCCCAGCATGTATATGTAGGCTGTGTGTGTGGAGGAGTATTTGCAGTGACTACAAGTCCCATGGTGCCTGTGGCCAGACCCACCTTCCCAGGCATCCCAAACAGCCTACCTGTGACTGTGCTTTCCTGTGAGTGAGTGGAAAAGTACTGGGCCAAGATGTCTGACACTGGTGCTAGTTGTGTGGAGTAGATGGCCTATCTGTGAGTTTTTGAAAAGTATGTACATGGTTATGGTTTGTTGCATTATCAATCTATTTTGAGTTATTTTTGTATAAAATATGACATACACATCACATGCTATTAGAATCTAGTACATTTTGTCATTTTAAACTGGCCTTAGTTTAACTGTATCCTTTGAAGTGCTGTCTCTAGAGGTGTGATTAAACTTTATTTGAATGTGGATTGTGTACTCACCAGACTCTTTTGATCCTGGGATTCCGTAGACGCCCTCCGGCGGAAGGATGTCACGCACGTTCTCCTCCCAGGATGTGAAGTGGACAGGTTGTGCAGGAGGGCCACCGCCAGTCTGCTGGCTTTGGAAATGTTCCCTGGCCATCAGCTTCTTGACCCTCCTTCGCACATCAGAGTACCTGGTCCTGATATCTTCCATTGTGCGCAAGCAAGGTGCTTGAGCATTCACCTTGTTAACTATCCTCTCCCACATCCTATTTCTCTGGGCAAGGGGGGTCTGTTGGACTAGGTTACCGAATAACTGTGGCTCTACTCTGACAATCTCATCTACAAGCACTTCCAACTCCTTATCAGTAAAACGTGGATGCTTCCTTTTGGACATGGTGAGGGAGAGTGTGAAGGTGAGGGTGAGTATGGATGTGAGGGTGAATCAGTAACAAGTTGTGTGCATATGTGTTTTTTTAGTGAAATGATATCTGTGCTGGGTGTGTGTGTGTGAGTGTGTGAGGCAGAGAGCAAGGAATGTCTGGTGCAAGCTCCTTGAGAGTATTGGCATTTGTGGCAAAGGATCATGGCCATGGTGTTGGCCCTTCATGTAGGTGCATTTGTGGGTGTGTTTTTATTTTTTATTTTTTATTTGCCAATGCTTTATTTGGGTGTTTTTGACTCCCCCATTGACATTTCATACACGGACCGACACGTTTCCGTAACCGTTTCAAATGCAACATCAACTCACTGCGTGTTGATACGAGTCCGACTCGTGACCGGCATGCGAATGTTGAACGTTTACAAACGTGTCGGTCACATCGATGCGGTTTATGGAGCCTTCGTTCGGAATGATGGCGTTCCGTACGATTCGGTTGTGTTTCACATGGGATGCATCGTCTACGTCGAATGGAGGGCTCGCGGTCGAGTCGTACGGAAAGCATTACAAATCCGAGTCAGTCGGGATGCTTTCCGCACAACATCGGAATCGGGACCTAAGTCTTTTGAAAATCAATAAAATTTGTGGTAAAACATTAAAAAAAGGATTGGTAATTTTCCCTCAGTGCTGGCTGACCTAGACCCAAATGCTGTAGCCAACCCGATTTGGAAAGTGAAAGGCAACATCTAGGTAAAACAAATATGCAGATATTCATACAAGCCATGCTGCTCTGGTACTGTTTTTTCAGGCAACGTGAGGGAAAACAGTATGATAGGACTTTTATTATAATCAATTGAATTACTCTATATTTTTGGTTTCAAATAGTAAGTCCATGTTCACAAAAAATACATTAAAAAAAAATCTCACACTGGTTCAAATGGCCCCTACCTATAAAGTCGGATTCTTGGGTACATTAAAAAAATGTATAGCTTTCCTTCATATTCATTTTTTATTAATTAGATTTTGCCTTATTAAGTGGTGCATGGTCCATACACAATCACAATTTACTGTAAGACATGTGTAAAAAATTGGGTTATTAGTTGTGCAGGATGTGAGTCTTACTCAAGTAATAGGTCAACAATTATCTCCTTGCTGGGAACCAAGTGCTCCTCTCTCACGTTCTGAAGCAGAGCAGTCCAAGGACTACTCCGGGGAGGTGGTGTGTGCTAGTAATATCTGTCCACAGGCACGCAGTAACAGGACTCAATAAATGATTGTCCCGTCAATGCTTTTTGTTAGAAAGGAAAGGTACATTTTTACACACACTCCTAAATACTATGCATTATTTTACAGATATATAGACCTGACAGATAGAAATACCTTTGGTGACATTCTGAAATCACATTTGTCCCCTAGTGGGTCATTAACCCCATAATCACAATTCCTCCTACCTATACCAGATGCAAGATCAAAAAAGAATGGAGTGTCATTTTAAATATGCAGGCCTATTGGCTTGGTCAAGTGGTCACCACATCAAAATTTAAGGCAAGCCTATTGCCTTTGTCAAGGAGTCACCATATTTAAATAGAACACAAGCCTATTAGCATTGTCAAGTGGTTACCATATTAAAATATAAGGCACACCTATTGGCTTTGTCAAGAGGTCACCACATAACTCACATGTTAAAAGTGACTATCACGTCAATAGAGTCAATAACCAGGTTTCAAAGCAATCATTATTGTTAGTAATGTTTACCAAAAATCATTGTCAGCAATATACTTTAAATAAAGCATTGAAAATCAAAGTAACAGGTGTCCAGAGTGTTTCTTTTACCACTTCAGGCCACATAAAATGCAACCATAGTCCAACCAATAGAGCTGAAGAGCACCAAGCTCCAGCTCCACGAATGCTTGAAAATGGTCAAAGTCTCTGCAGGTCAGGCATCCTCTGATCTGGAAGACATATGGTTAATTATCATAATTCAACCTTATGAGGCTGCTTTTCCTCCTGCAGCCCCCAGAGCAAGAGCACTATGCATGAGTGATGGTGGTGCCTCTGCCCCACCTGAAGCACCACAATAAAGAAATAAGGCTAGAATCAAGCCCTTGCCTGCATTATGGGGCTCTCCCAAACAGGAACAGCGAATAAATATTAAGCAGGTTCTACCGCCGTACTGCTTCTATTGCGCGGCCTCAGTGCCTTTTGTTTCCTTTTTCTCCTTTATAGATGGGTGCCCCATTCCCACCTGGAGCACCCACACTAGCACACATGGGCAGTACGGGGAGGTCACTTCAGCACTGCACAGCCAGCTCCTTTCCCACCCAGCATTGTCTCATGCCAGCACAGGAGCAGGAGTGCTTTCAGTGACGTTGGCTCTTTCCTTTGGGTGGGGACTTCCATTGGGGCCTCAATATAGGGTCCTGGGCCACACACAACCGCTCGCCAGGCTGCATCCTTGCCACACTGCCCGGCATGACTTGGTCATGTTGGGCCTAGGGGGATGGGTTCCCCAGGGCTGAAAGAGTCTCTGGGAAGGGGGCCCAATATATACCCCTCTTCCCAATAATCAATAAAATCATCATTACCCCGACTACCGGGCACTGGCCCGCCCAGGGGGTATGTTTAAAAATTGCAGCGGAACACAATGCACTCTGGTTCTTGAGCAGGGGTCAAAGGTCAAAACAGTTATAGCTGCATAACTCGGATCCCTATGGACTGATTTCAATTATCTTGGGCTTATTTTACTCCTGGTGGCAAGCTGTAGCCACAAGGAGCAATTTCAGCAGGCCTCCAGGCCTCAAAAGGTGCACACCTTGCGGGGATCTGGTTTTACTGGCTCCTTGCACCAGCCTTCTCCTCTACTTTCGACTCCACAGATCTCATGGCCTCCTGGCTGTCTTGCATGGCATCTGGAGGGCAGCAGAGCTCAAGTCTACCCTCAAATGAACCTCAGGGATATAAGGGGGGCAGTGCCACTGGCCCTGGAGAGACCCTCTAGTCCTGGGGATCAGCTGCAGGCAAAGTCCTTAGTCCATCAGGGGCATCAGGTGGTTTCTCCTTCCAGCTGTCCATAGTGTTGCTGCCGCTGCTGTCCAGGTCCAGGATCTTGCTTTGTCTCTTCCTTGTGCAGGGGTTTATAAGTGTGGGTGGAAAGTTCTAGATGCTGGGCACCCTTTGGCCATTCCTTGGATGTCACATCATCCCTTCGCCCCTGTCCCAACTCTCCTGAACAGCATTCTGGGACAATCCAATATGGGCAGAACCCTTCTTCACCTGTTTGAAGCTCCTTTGCCCACCCAGAGGTGTGACCATGGAAATGAACAGCCCATCATTTGTATTCACTCTAAACAAATTCCAGAGTAGCCCCGCAACCACTGGGTTTGGAGTCAAGTTGACTAGCAGGATAATAAAGAAGGTAAGCCCAAGTATCAACTTCATCTGCCTGTGACAGGGATGGCCCTTTAAAGATAATCCAGGCCATCCTGTCAATGAAGGAATCTTCCGCCTCACACCTATGGCCCTTTTTTCACTCTCTGGGAGCAATAAACATCTCACTGCAGGGGACGCTGCAGCTACTAGGTGACAGACGAGCGCATGCAAGCTTAAGGTAGATTCAGTTTCACCATATACATAAATTTCACATTTATTAAATGTAACCATGTAGCTCAATGTTTCTCTATGGCAGCAGGCAGTTTTGCTACAGTAAAAATAGCTTTTGGGGTCATTTCACTGTATATCATTCACCCGGCCTTTATGGGCAAAAAGGTCTACTTAGGGGTGACTTAATAATCTTTCAAATGAAGGTTAGGCCTGTCAAAAAGTTGTTTTTTTAGAGGTCGAATTTGCAGTTTAAAACTGCCACAGGCAGGTTATCTGTGAGTAGTTACCAGGCAGCCCATAATAGTACTCTCTCAGGTGCAGCCTGCAAACGTGCTCACACGTGTAAACACGTGTTCACATGTAACCAACCCAGAGCCCTTTAACCGAGCGGTGTGGCAGCGGCTTCATCTTAAAAGGCAACACTAGTGGTAAACATGCACAGTACAATTTACCATGCAATTACAGTGAGTGAGACTTGGGTAGTGAGACTCACCCACAATAAAGGTCCAAAAACTGGGCGATCAAAAGCAAAAAACCCTGGCAGACTAAATTGGCGGAACCCATTTGCAACACCATGTATCTGTTGAAGCCTCTGATTATTGCAGGATACAGACCACCGCCAAATACTGTATACCTCTACGACCAGAAGAGTGTGACGTATGCAAATGTATTACTTTTGTAGCTCAGCCTTCAGTGTAAAAACTTACAGATGAAAACAATGTCACCATTTCTCTTTTCTCTTTTTTCCTACTTACAGTATTTTGTTTTATTTAAAGGATTTGAGTCTTTGGGAAAATGTTGATCGATCTACACAAATGATGTCTGGCTGAGTTTAGAATTTTGTCTAGTTTTCAGAACTCATAGCTTTCTGGGTTCAACCATGAAGGTTATACCTCTTTCACCTCCAAACTGGAAATAGGTAGAAATCGCAAAATATGACATACTGACCACAACTTAGACAATTCTAACCACTGAATGAAATAAAAACCACCCTGCTTGTTTTTTAACCCCTTCGATGCGCGTGACGAGCTCAGCTCGTCATGCTGCGCGGTAGCGCTGTGCGCATGACGAGCTGAGCTCGTCACGACCACACCCGCGATTGGAATGTCCAGCACACGAGCGGAATTCCGATCGCGGTCAAGGGGTTAAAACTGGGAAGGGAATGTTCCTAGCACAGCAAGCCTTTTGTTGATAACAGTTGATTATTAAAAAGACGCTTTCTTGCTAAACACTTTATTCTAATTTTTCACAGAAAACCAAAATTTGCCCACATTTGGCTTTTTTCTCGGGCATATCCCAAATAAATCACAAACCCTGAGTCCATAAACAATCTAGACCAACAGGACACCAATTTTGCCTGTATATCTTTTGTAGAAAAAAGTTATGAAGGCTTAAGCGCAAACTGCCATGAATGTAAAAAAAGGGGTCAATGGCTCGGGGAGTTCTCTGCACTTAAGGGGTCAATGTGGCAACACATGCAAACACAGGCAAGCACAAATGCGTATATTAGGTGTATCCTGTAACCTTTCTCACATTCCTGTCCCTATGAGATAAACGTTCCATAGACTGTTAACCCACAAAAAACTTTCAGGTGATATTATGTTTACAAGATGTTAACACGTTAAAAAGATTGTTTACTAGAGTTAAACCGTTACTTAGTAGACAGATACATATATGTTGGACCAGGCCATTTCTGCAGGGTCACTCCAGATTTTTTCCTACCTCTGACTTCCTTTGCTCCCTTTTTGTTGGCTTTTATGACTCTGTGCACTTTTAACCTGCTAACCAGTGGTAACATGCTTATGCTCCTCCCTTTAAAACATGGTAAAAATTGCCTACACCCGATTGGTACATTTACTTTACTTGTATCTTCCTAGTATATGGTACTATATGCACCCAGAGCCTGTAAATTAAATGCTACTAGTGGGCTGCAGCACTCATTGTGGCACCCACTAAAGTAGCCTTTTAAAACAAGTCTCGGGCATGCAGTCTTAAACTGTTATTTTTTCCTTGCAAAACAAACCTTTTGTAGTCCTAAGCCTTCCTTTTTAATCCTTAACAAGTCACCCCTAAGGTAGGCCCTAAAACGTCTTAGCTCCTGATGCATGGCATCTAAAAAGTAGAATGTGTGCCTAATGTTTACATGTCCTAATAGTGAAAAACTCCTAAAGTAATTTTTCCCTATTCTAAGGGCTATCTCTCCTATAGACTAACACTGGTTTACTTTATTACACTTAATAAGTGCTAACTTCAGATTGGAAACAGATGGAGATATTATGTTTACACTCAAATGAATTGTAATTTAAATTCCTCTGTAATAACATCAGATTTTAAGTTACAATTTTGAAAAATGCCATTTGTAGAAAGTTGTCATTTTCTTGCCCAAACCAAAGTTGCTCTTCTGTCATGTCCAGGGTCACGTGACTGTGAATAACTCTCTTGTGGTGTTTTGTGTATTGCTTTCAAACATAGGGAACAAAGAAGGCCTAAGTGTGAGAGGAGTCGGTCTTCCTTTTGGGATGGCTGGGGTGGAGCTGTATCCTGCCCTGATTACATTTCAAGAGGTTCTGTTTACAGCATCCACAAAGGAACCTGACACCAGGCCTGCCCTGCCTTTTGTCACCTTAGACAGTTTGGAACCAAACCCAGGGAAAGGAGAAGAACTGACCAGAACCAGTTTTGGAGGTGGGCCAGGGAATTCCCCCACACAAAGGTTTGCAACAGGTATAAAGACTGGACATCTCATAAGATTACTCCTTGACCTATAGAAGATTCAGAAAAAGGACTGACCTGCTGCTAGAAGGACTGCCCTGCTGTCCGAAGAAGGAAAGTCGGACCTGCTTGCCTTGATCCCAGGCTACCCAGAGTAACTGCAAGGGCCACAGGGCTAACCTCCTGTATAAGCTACAGGGACATGAGAACACTTTGGGCGTTTCTTCAAATTCAACTCTGGTCAATAGACCTCTGTAGTAGCCTGAGAGGAAGAACGGTGAACATCAATTTTAAATCTCAAAGCACAGCGAGATCATTAGGACCACTCAATAAGAAGTCTGAGTCAGTAACTTGACGTTAAAAGGTTTATTACAAACTTAAATCCAGACTGATATAAATCAATCTTAACAACATGCTATAGAAGTATACATTTATCAAAGGAAGACCAAAGCGTCTTGCAATATTGACCCCCAACAACAAAAAGGGAATATAAGGATCTCAGTAGCGGCGATAAAGAATATAAGGAAAAGTACTGGATAACGTGACCACTGGTTTCAATCCTTCTCCCCGTACATGGAAAAGATTTGCAGCACCTACTAAACCCTACACTAACCTAAGGTTAGGGGAAAACCTATTGAATCAAGGTAGCAAGAAAGGTGTCAGCATTAGAACCTCTGTAGAAGTTCTGTAGGTAAGTGTTAGAAACGGGTGCGGAGCGGGAAGGCTAAACCAGGAGCATTGTGTAAAGCATCCGCGCAGCACACACAGGCGACGCACCAGGCACACTATAAAAAGGAGACCACACCAGTTGGAGTAAGAAAAACAGCATATGTATTATGCAATCAGCATAGCAGAATGTAACCACAGTGGTAACACGGCGCCAACCGGCACCCGGTAGACAAACGGTGGGGACTATTTACAGGGCAGCGCCAATCGGGCCGCTGCCAGAATCATTATAGGCACAGAATGAATGTACGAGCATCAGTAACTGTGTAACAACCAGCACTTACAGGCAAGATCCTGAACGTAGCAATGTCCCTTAGCATAAACCAAGGTAGGCATAAACCTGTGAACATCGGAGCATCCTCATCAACATGGGCGCGTTATTCAGAAAACATCTTCAGGCCTAGCCCCCCTTATCAGATAGAAGCACATTATGCAGTAGGCCAGCAATGTAGCCTTAGGGGTAAAACATTAGGCCTATAAACATTAGCATAGGGCATACGCATGTGAGGCATCATCAATATGACATCCTTAGGCGTACCCAACTGGCTCAGGCAACCACCTGGACATACTCTTAGGCACCAGTCATGCGGCATCGGTCACATTGGGCATAAACCATACCGCCCGCGTAACATGGGCATACAAAACCTCCTTATCCTAAATGCATTAGGCATGAACAGAAACCATCCCAATGTGGCATTAGGCAGGGACCTGTGGGCATAACAACTCTACTTGCCCCAACTGTCGCAGTTCAGTCTTTGTCGCCACTGCGCCGGGGGAACCCCTACTCTGGGACTCTGAAAGGAAACTGGCCCCACGATGTAAGTTGGAGTCCCTCTCCTGGACTCGAATGCACAAATGCCCAAAAAGAGTACTGGCACCCCCCGTGCCCCTGTGAGCCCCACTCGGGGACTCGGGAATACAAAAATTATGTGGCCCACAAAGTACTGGTCAGTTGGGGGTCCCCTCCTGGGACCCGAGGCTCAAGAAAAAGGCCTCCCGTTGCAGCGACCCGCAACTGCGGCGTCGCTGTGTAGCCCCCAGGGCACTGTGGCCCGGTCCGTAAGGGGAGCCCCACGGGGGCTTCAACACAAACGTGGCCCACAAGGAAAAAAATGTGGCAGCGGCCCGCAACTGCGGCACCGCTGTGCAGCCCAACGTGGGAGAGGGATGAAGGGTAGCTGCCCGCTGCCAACCGGGGCAGCTACCTGGCCAACCAGAGAAATATCGGCGGCCCCTCCCTGGGCCCCGGGGGCCTCAGGCACCGACAACGTGCCTCGGCCGGCCCCCCCGGGGGTTGGAACACACAGCCCCACTCACCGGCAGTCCTGCAGGCGTCGCGCTGCTTCAGGCAGCACTCCACTCTTCACCCGAGGCCCCTCCTGGGACCCGGGACTTTGTCCTGGAGCCGGCGAGGCTCCAAACGACTCCGGCGGCGCCCGGGGCTCTCCTCTGGTCACGGGGAGCCCCCACCACTTCCTTCCCTTCCGGAGCGAAGTCTCCGGCGGCATTGGGGCCAGCGTAGGGCAGGCTCCCGCCTGGCTCCTGGGCAGACACGAGGCTCCCTCTTCACCCGGGGCCCCTCCGGGACCCGGGACTTCAAGGCAGATCCCGCTTCCTCTCGGGGCTCTCCTCTGGTCACGGGGAGCCCCGCCAACGCCAGCACCTTGCCGGACTTCACCCGGGCCCCCTCCTGGGACCCGGGACTTTGGTGGGGAGCCCGCCGGCTCCGGACCTACTGCTTCCTCCGTCGCGGGGCAGGCCTTCCGCCAGGCGCTCCTGCCGGCGCCAATCCCAGCGCGGCTCCCCTGACGTCACGGGGAAGCCCGTGCGTCGCTCCTGGGCCGGCGGCGGTGATTCCCGGCAGTTCCTCTTTTCCTCACAGAGGGGTGGGCTCCCTCCTGGTATAAGCACACACGCGGGGTGGGCACCCGCCAGTAGTCCCACACCGCAGGCAACCGCGGGGTAGGCTCCCGCTATATTTCAAAAGCAATAACGCGGGGTGGGCACCCGCGAAGGACCACAAATGCGGGGTGGGCTCCCGCTATTTTTAAAGAATCAGCTCCCTCAGGCAGCGCAGCACGGCAGGGGACAGGTGCTTCTCAGCACAGTGCTGTAGAACTCACACACGTTGCAGCCGCGCGCTGCAGGCCACCAGCACTCCTCCTGGGCAGTTAAGATCAAGCGCTCTCCTCAGGCAGGGAGAAAGTTGTAGCGCTGATTCCCGGGGTGCAGGAACAAAAGGTGCTTGGGGTGCTGAAAAATAGCTGTAGCGCTCACAAGGCGCTAGGGAGCAGGCAGAAAGGCACAGTCAATGGACTTATGGCGCACTCGCAGCACAGCGCTGCAGGTGTCAGCTCCTCACCTCCTGGTCAGTAAGATACAGCGCTCTTCTTCTCCAGGCGCTAGCCAGCAGGCAGGGCACAGTTGTGGTGCTCACGAGGCGCTAGGGGCCAGGAGACAGGTAATGCAGGGCGAGATCAGCGGCCCGCAGGGCGGCTCACCAGTCCTGAAGCAGCAGTTCCTAGGAACAGTCATCCTCCATTATGGTTGCAATCCTGCCAACACAGCAGCCTCCACTCCGGCAGTGTCTCTTTACTAGCCCAGGGGGACAACAGAGGGGTGTAGATGGGCACAGGGGCCAGCACACAGGCCCAATGTGGCGGTACCTCCTGGTAGAGTTCCCCCTCGGTCACTTCTCCTGCTCTGGCACTGAGCACATGGCAGCCCAGCCCCTCCTATATATCCGCCCCTCACCCCACCTACCAGAGAAGGCTGGCAACTTCTGGAAGGTTCCCTGGGGAACCGGTCTTAACTGGTTTAGGGGGAGGTGTAGGGCACCCTGGCTGCCAGGTTTCCCTCCAAAAGCTGGGAGTGCTGGGAAACAACATCTAGACCGCCACTGAACTCAGTCAGGCGGCACAAGGGCAGGCAGAAATGGCGTCCATTTTAAAAGTGACAGTGACACCATTACACAGTATTACCCTTTTACATTTTAGACACATCAGGTAAATACATAGGCCAGGGGGGAAAAGCGAAAAATTTTGGGAACATAAGGGCCAAGTCCAACAGTAAGGATTTATGTATAGCATGAAGGCACACAATCAGAGATGTCAAGAGAGGTCTGTACCGTCTAAGTCTAAAGGGAATCTGACTAAACCCCAAGGTAGGTTCACTAATTTAAATGCACAAAGAACATTCAAGAAAACATGACCTCATACACATCATATTATGTTTTCCAATTCCCGAAAAAGAACTTGGCACCTTGAACACTACTCCCATATTCCAGTTTTCGCTTCTAAAGCATCCTTGGTTCCTCCCTTCGTCTGATAGTACCAATTGATAACATGCCCTTTGGTCATCATTCAAATCATTTGACCTTGCCAGCTCTTCCTTGCCTGGCTATTTCTGAAATACAAAGTGCTTTTCACTAACTAACGAATGCCTTTGGTTTGCACCTGTAGAAGAGAGAAACATGCAGAATAACAACTTTCATGCTAGTATTAACTGTTTCGACTGTAAGCTTAAGGCCCACAATCACGCTAACTTAACATTTCTCTTTGAAACATTTTAGTTCTATTACCTATATATAATGAATCAATCAATCAACCTACATATAATCCAATAAATGAAATCTTTAATAATGATTCAAGATATATCATGCTGTATTCTTATATGGGGCACAATAAACTAACCAGAAATATCAAAAGAGCGAGGAAGGAATGCCTAACTCCCACTCTGCTTCCAAATTTATGTACCAAAATATCAAAAGGGAGTGGGATCAGATGTTATAGGAGGATCTCTTTGGAGGTTAAGACCCGATGATGACTCTACCGGCTATTAGTACGTTAGTGGCGAAAACATACCATTGACCGAGAATAGCTGTTGAGGCACCCAAATAATTTTCCAAAGAGATACTCCTATAACACCAGATCCTATTCCCTTTTCATATTTTGGCCCAATAAACTAATATATGTAATTTTAAGCAAAAACGACAACTGGTCACAATAAATAAAGAAAGCATTAAACACACGTGATTCATTCTCACTAATCCGTAGCAAATGCACTGTATTAAATGAATTTTAGCGCACCACCTTATAATCTAAACCTATGGAAGATTAGTATCAGCAATCCAGATGTTTCTCAAAAGGAAAAACTTTAATATAGACACACATATATGTCAAAACACACAATAGATGCACTTTCTCTACCTTTGGTGCACCACATCTCATTAGTATTATTGCGTCAGACGAGTACATAAGGTCAAGTGTAATATATATATATATATATATAAATGCTCCAAATCTCCTTCCCAAATAATCCGAAAGAGAACAGCACTCACGGGAGAAGGAATCTTCCGAAACGCGTTTGTTTGTCGCGCATTAAAGTAACTTGAAACTTCTCCCGTGAGTGCTGTTCTCTTTCGGATTATTTGGGAAGGAGATTTGAAGCATTTATATTGGCGTTGGGGCACCACCACGCATAAAGCACCCGTCCACGAGTGATCCGGCTTTTGGTGCACAGGAGCAGTGATATATATATATATATATATATATATATATATATATATATATATATTATCTACTGGCGGTCGCCAGTAGATAGTTATAGTTACAACCTATTATCCATAGGAAATCCGCGACATTCTATTTGAAATAACGTTGGCGCCGGTTGACGAATCTTCGTGAAAGTTTCCAACTTGTTGGGGCGCTCCGCTCCGCTCCTACCCTGAAAGTCTCGGGGTGATACGTGAAGCGGGGGCCGAGAAAAAGGGGGTCCCAAAACGCGTTTTCCCCATTCATTTTTCCATAGGAACCTTTAGTCGCAGCTACAGCCCGAACTGCTGAACGGAATTACACCAAATTTGGCAAAGAGGTAGTCCTTGGTTCAGACTGGTGCCTTTTGCTTAAATGGTGTAAATCCGTTCAGTAGTTCCTGAGAAAATCAAAAGTAAAAGTACATATATATCTATGGGCGCGTCGGATACGCGTACCCTCAGCGCACCCTGCGCGCACCGTCCCGATCACGAGCTGCATGCTAATTGGCTGTCAGCTGGCTGTCAACATTCCGATTCAGGAAGTGTTGGCAGCCATTTTGTCCCTCGGTAGAACCGAGGGACAGAAACAAGTGCGCAAAGCGCAAAAGGGGGCAGGGTAGAAACACCCTGACCCCCTAGGTCTGCTCAGGGGTCCCACAAGGACCCCTGGGCAGAAAAAGATTTTTTTTTTTTTAAATCGGCGGGAGGCGCTTAGGGTGCGCGTATCCCGCCGAGAAAAAAAAGAAACAAGTGTGCAAAACGCACAAAGGGGGCAGGGTAGAAACACCCTAACCCCTAGGCCTGCTCAGGGGTCCCACAAGGACCCCTGGGCAAAAAAGCATTTAAAAAAAAAATCGGCAGGATGCGCTCAGGGTGCGCGAATCCTGCGAGAAATAAATCGAGCGAGGTCTCCCGCGCTTGATTGTATTTGCCCCGGGTGGCCCAAGTCCCGGGGGCATGCTGGGGGTTTATTTTATGTATGGGGGCCTCAAGGGCCCCCAAGCCCGAGGACCGCCACCCCCGGGGCTTTCTTTAAAAATGGTGCGGGAGGGCTCTGAGCCCTCCCGCAGCCCCGGGACCACCACCTCCCGGGGCTTTTTTAAAAATTAAACAACCTGTGTGGGGGCTCCAGCCCCCACACGCCCGGGACCGCCACCTCCCGAGGCACTAACAAATTAAAATGGGGGTCCGTTTTGGACCCCGAAGCCCGGGGACCACCACCTCCCGGGGCTGTGCTGATGTAGGGAGGGGGCCGCGCGGCCCCCTCCTGGAGCCCTTGATGGCCCTGGGGACCACCACCCCCAGGGCCGGCTCCTGCAGTGTCCCGGGGTGCCTACCCCCGGGACACTGTAGTTTGCTATGGCAGGACGGGAGCCTCGCGGCTCCCGTCCTGCCATAGCAAACTGCTTGGATATTGGAAGAGAGAGCAGGAAACCTGCTCTCTCTTCCAATATCCAAAGCGATTGCTTTCCACATGGGGAGCAGCATGTCAGCTGCTCCCCATGTGGAACTAGCAATGCCGGCTCCCAAGGGACGTGGGAGCCGGCGGGACTGTGGGGGATTGGGGACCCCCACAGTCCCCCAACGGAGAGGGCCAGCCCGGGGGATGGGGTCCCCGGGGCAAGTAGTGGCCCGGGAGGGGGCCACGCGGCCCCCTCCCCAAAAAGAGCAAAAAAATTTTTTTAAAAAGGAAAGGCCGGCCCCGGGGATGGGGTCCCCGGGGCCTTAAAATGGCCAGAGGAGGGGGCCACGCTGCCCCCTCAAAAAAAAAAAATATAGAGGCCATGCCCCGGGGATGGGGTCCCCGGGGCCAATACAGGCCAAGGGAAGGGGGGCCACGCAGCCCCCTTCCCGTTTTTTTAAAGGTAATTTTAAAAGGGGTAAGGCCCTGGGGGATGGGGTCCCCAGGGCCCAAAAAGAAAAAGGAAGGGGGGCCACACAGACCCCCTTCAGGGAGAAAAAAAATAATTTTTTAAAACGATCGGGCCCGCAGGCCCCGCCCCTTCCTTCACCACTCTGCAAACGCGCCCCTGGCGCGTTTGCAGAGAGGACGAATTCCCCTTGAATACTGGGGGTCCCTGGGGGCCAACTAGCCCACCAGGTACCTCCAGTATGCGCCAGGGAGCTGCCTTGCAGAGAGGTGTACAGAGGCCACGCCCCTTTTACACCTCTCTGCAACGCAGCTCTGTGGCGCTTTTGGAGGTATATGGTGGGCTAGTTGGACTCCGGGGACCCTCAGGATTCAAGGGGACTTAATCCCCCAACTTAAAACGCGCCACGGGGCGCGTTTGCACAGTGGTGAAGGGAGGGGCGGGGCTTCAGGTGACATGTGTGCAAACAGGCCCCGTGGCGCGTTTTAAGATGGGGAATTAAATCCCCTTCAATCCTGAGGGTCCCTGAGGGCCAACTAGCCCAACAGGTACATCCAGAAAGCGCCACAGAGCTGCGTTGCAGAGAGGTGTAAAAGGGTGTGGCCTCTCTATACGTCTCTGCAACGCAGCCCCTGGCGCATATTGGAGGTTCCTGGTGGGCTAGTTGGCCCCTAGGGACCCTCAGGATTCAAGGGGACTTAATCCCCCAACTTATAACGCGCAACGGGCGCGTTTGCACAGATGTCACCTGAGCCCCCGCCCCCTCCCTTCACCATTGTGCAAATATTCCTCTAAAATCAGCCGAAATACGAATTCCGATTTACTCACCTGTTATCAGGAGAGACCTCAGTGCTGCATCTTTCAGCCCAGTACTGGTCCTGAAAAGTAATTTTAACCGTACTTACCGGTAACTTGAATTTCCTTCATAGGCTAACATTGACTGGTTTCACTTGGAAATTCTTCTAAGTGTGGAGTTTTGGAACTTT
The DNA here is from genome assembly GCA_963921515.1 of Calotriton arnoldi. NCBI lineage: Eukaryota > Metazoa > Chordata > Amphibia > Caudata > Salamandridae > Calotriton > Calotriton arnoldi. The sequence goes on along the minus strand of CAWUFW010001292.1, from coordinate 2,875,436 downwards.
AAAATATTCCTCTAAAATCAGCCGAAATACGAATTCCGATTTACTCACCTGTTATCAGGAGAGACCTCAGTGCTGCATCTTTCAGCCCAGTACTGGTCCTGAAAAGTAATTTTAACCGTACTTACCGGTAACTTGAATTTCCTTCATAGGCTAACATTGACTGGTTTCACTTGGAAATTCTTCTAAGTGTGGAGTTTTGGAACTTTAAAATATTCCTTTAAAATCAGCCGAAATACGAATTCCGATTTACTCACCTGTTATCAGGAGAGACCTCAGTGCTGCATCTTTCAGCCCAGTACTAATCCTCAAAAGTAATTTTAGCCGTACTTACCAGTAACTTGAATTTCCTTGCATAGGATATCATTGCCTGCTTTTTGCTGAAAAAGTTTCTAAGTGTTGATTTTTGGAACTTTAAAATATTCCTCTAAAATCAGCCGAAATCCGAATTCTGATTTACTCACCTGTTATCAGGAGAGACCTCAGTGCTGCATCTTTCAGCCAAGTACTGATCCTCAAAATTAATTTTAACCGTACTTACCGGTAACTTGAATTTCCTTCATAGGCTAACATTGACTGGTTTCACTTGGAAATTCTTCTAAGTGTGGAGTTTTGGAACTTTATAATATTCCTCTAAAATCAACCAAAGTACGAATTCCAATTTACTCACCTGTTATCAGGAGAGAACCCAGTGCTGCATCTTTTAGCCCAGCACTGACCCTGAAAAGTAATTTTAACCGTACTTACCAGTAACTTATATTTTCTAACATAGGAATCCATTGTCTGGTTTTCAGCAGAAAACTTTCAAAGTGTCGATTTTCACAAACTACAAATATTCCTTAAAAATCGCCTGTATGACTTAAACGCATTCATTCAACTGTTTACAGGAGATGCACCAGTGCTGGATCCAGGATCCAAAACTGAGTAAGAAAAAGTAACGATAACAGTTTTTACCTGCTAAGTGAATTTCCTTCCATAGGATAACATTGGTGATTCTATGAGAAAAAGTTTCTAAGTGTCAACTTTTAAAGTACAATAATATTCCTTAAAAATCACGACTGTAACCAAAACGCTTTTACTCAACTGTTTACAGGAGATGTGCCAGGACTGAATCTAGGATCCAGTCAGGTGGTTAGAAAAGTAATCCATAAAGTAACTAATTGCATTTAACTAGAAATTCACATTGAGCTGAATGTTGCATTGTGTTTGAAAATGTGTTGCACATTGCAACAACTGTAACTACTGTACTTAAAAGTCTATTGCCTATGTGCAAAGTATTTAAACTAAAGTAATTCATTCTGAGAAAGTATTTTTTGTAATGTAATGTATAATGTAATTACAATGTAATTTAAATAATAAAATATGTAAAAAAAAATTGTTTCTAAAAATGTAGTAAATCAGTATTTTAAAAATTTATATAACAATTAATACATTTAAAAATTGTCATTTACAAAACCTTTGAAATTCACTGAAAAAACCGTAGGTTTCAGACATGTTATAGTTACAAATTAGCATTTAAAAAACCTTTGAAATTCACTGAAAAAACCATAGGTTTCAGGGACGTTATAGTTACAAATTAGCATTTAAAAAACCTTTGAAATTCACTGAAAAAACCATAGGTTTTAGGGACAGTTATAGTTAGTTGGACATTGCACTCGTACAAAACCCGTGAAATTCCCCCGTTATAGTTAGTCCAGCTAACTATAACTCACGCCCCATAATGCACTGCTGATGACGTCACATATTACATCACTCATGACATGGTCAGTGACATCACTGATGACATCACTGATGACATCTCAAATGACATCACTGATGACATCACTGATGACATCATCCATGTGATAATTTCATGCATCTTCTCACACCCTAATATAACCTTTGATACACCCACTCTAAAGTACAGACTGCCAGTCGCAAAACCATAGACACTCCAACACCAATAACTACATACCCACTCACTGATTCTTAGGTCTACACACACACATCCACTCACTCACCCGAACAGTCACTCATATTTACGGTCACTCAGTACAGGACTATCATATGCACTCATACTCCTATATAGACACTCAAACACCGCCACTCATCCATAGAGGTACTCACACACCTAGTCAGTCATGCAAATAATTAAACACACTACCATTTACTCACCTATACAGTTATACACACACAGCTCACTTACTCATACAAATACTAGCACATTCTTACGCTCTTATACAATCACTGATACAAGCACACACTCATCCATACAGCCACTATCACAATCAGTCACTCTTGCTTATAGCTATTTATATACTCCAACACACATATATACTGCCTTTCACATATGTAGTTACTCACACATGTACCACTGGGACATACATTCACTCACTAACACACTCTTACACACACTTACCCACCCATACAGTCTATCACAGATGCACTCTTGAAACCATCCACCCAATGAATCACCCACTCACACATCTATGCACAGAGTCGCACACACCCTCCCACACAAACACTCAGGCACCCATACAGATACTCACACAAGCATTCAATAACTCATATAGACACTCATGTAGCTATTCTCAAACACATGCAGCCACTTACAAAGCAACAGACAGACGGATACAGACATTCACCCAGTTTAGTCACTAACCCATGCATTCAGTAAGATACGTTAAATCACTCACTTATACAGTCAGTCACGCACCTACTAAATCATCCATACAGACACTTACACACCCACTCATTCTTCAATACGTCTTTTCCTATATATATTAAAAATATTTAAACTTTACAGAAACACACAGTCACTGGATGATGTCATCAGTGATATCATCAGTGATGTCATTTGAGATGTCATCAGTGATGTCATCAGTGATGTCACTGACCATGTCATGAGTGATGTAATATGTGGCGTCATCAGCAGTGCATTGCGGGCGTGAGTTATAGTTAGCTGGACTAACTATAACGGGGAATTTCACGGGTTTTGTACGAGTGCAATGTCCAACTAACTATAACTGTCCCTAAAACCTATGGTTTTTCAGTGAATTTCAAAGGTTTTTTAAATGCTAATTTGTAACTATAACGTCCCTGAAACCTATGTTTTTTTCAGTGAATATATAGATATTCACTGAAAAAACCATAGGTTTCAGGCATGTTAGAGTTAGAAATTAGCATTTAAAACCTTAGAAATTCACTGAAAAAACCATAGGTTTCAGGGACGTTATAGTTAGTTGGACATTTCACTCATACAAAACCAGAGAAATTCCACCATTATAGTTAGTTCCGCTAACTATAACTCGCGCCCCGCAATGCACTGCTGATGACGTCACATATTACATCATTCATGACATGTTCAGTGACATCACTGATGACATCTCAAATGACATCACTGATGACATCATCCAGTGACTGTGTGTTTTATAAAGTTTAAATATGTTTTATATATATGCCAAGGTGTATTGAAGAATGAGTTGGTGTATAAGTGTCTGGATGGAGGATTTAGTAGGTGCGTGAGTGACTGTATAAGTGAGTGATTAAATGTGTCTTACTGAATGCATGGGTTAGTGACTAAACTGTGTGAATGTCTGTATCAGTCTGTCTGTTGTTGTGTAAGCTGCTGCATGGGTTGGTCAGTAGCTACATGAGTGTCTATATGGGTTATCGATTGGTTGCCTGAGTATTTGTATGGGTGCCTGAGTGTGTGTGTGGGTGGGTGGAGGTTTGTGACTCTGTGCATAGATGTGTGAGTGGTTGATTCACTGGGTGTATGGGTTCAAGAGTGCATGTGGAAACAGCTGTATGGGTGGGTGAGTGTGTGTATGGGTGTGTTGGTGAGTGAATGGATGTCTCAGTGGTACATGTCGAAGTAACTACATATGTAAAAGGCAGTGTATGTGAGAGTTGGAGTATATAAATGACTATACGTGAGAGTCAGTGATTGTGAGAGTGGCTGTATGGATGAGTGTGTACTTGTATCAGTGATTGTGTAAGAGAGTAAGTATGCGTTAGTATCTGTATGAATAAGTGATGTGGTGTGTGTATAACTGTATAGGTGAGTAAATGGAAGTGTGATTGATTCTTTGCATGACTGACTAGGTGTGTGAGTAACTCTGGATGAGTGGTGGTGTGTGAGTGTCTGTATAGGTGTATGAGTGCATATGATAGTGCTGTATTAATGTGTGACTGCATCTGTGAGTGGCTGTATGGGTGAATGAGTGGACGTGTGTGTAGACCTAGGAATCAGTGAGTGGGTATGTAGTAACTGGTATTGGTGTGTCTATGGTTTCGAAAATGGTAGTCTGTATTTTAGAGTGGGTGTATCAAAGGTTATATTAGGGTGTGAGGAGGTGCATCAGATTATCACGCGGATGATGTCATCAGTGATGTTATTTGAGATGTCATCAGTGATGTCATCAGTGATGTCACTGACCATGTCATGAATGATGTAATATGTGACGTCATCAGCAGTGCATTGCGGGGGCGTGAGTTATAGTTAGCTGAACTAACTAACAGTGGAATTTCTCTGGTTTTGTACGAGTGAAATGTCCAACTAACTATAACGTCCCTGAAACCTATGATTTTTCAGGGAATTTCTAAGGTTTTTTAAATGCTAATTTCTAACTATAACGTGCCTGAAACCTATGGTTTTTTCAGTGAATTTCAAAGGTTTTTTAAATGCAAATTTTTATCTACACGTCCCTATTAAGTCCCCTTGAATCCTGAGGGTCCCTGGGGGCCAACTAGCCCACCAGGTACCGCCAGTAAGCGCCACAGAGCTGCGTTGCAGAATGGTGTAAAAAGGGGCATGGCCTCGGACCACCTCTCTGGAACGCAGCTCTGTGGCACTTACTGGAGGTACCTGGTGGGCTAGTTGGCCCTTAGAGACCCTCAGGATTTAAAGCGACTTAATCCCCCAATTTACAATGCGCCGGGGGCACATTTGCACACTTGTTTTGTTAGGCCCCGCCCCCTCTCTGCACCACTGTGCAAATGGGCCCCCTGGCGCGTTGTAAATTGGGGGATTAATTCCCCTTGAGTCCTGAGGGTCCCTGGGGCCCAACTAGCCCACCAGGTACCTACCACCCTGTCATAGCAAACAGCAGTGTCCCCCTCCCTTCAGTTTCAAAGCCCCGGGGAGGTGGTGGTCCCCGGGTCTCAGGGGTCCACAACGGACCCCCAAATTTAAATACAGAGTGCCCCGGGGAGGGAGTGGTCCCCGGGGCGTGTGGGGGGGCTCGAGCCCCCCACACATGTTTGTTTTTTTAAAAGAGAAAGCCCCGGGGAGGTGGCGGTCCCCGGGGCTGCGGGGGGGCCGCGTGCCCCCCGAGTTTAATGTGCAAAGCCCCGGGGAGGTGGTGGTCCCCGGGACGTGCGGGGGGGCTCGAGCCCCCCCACACATGTTTTTTTTTTTTAAAAGAGAAAGACCCGGGGAGGTGGTGGCCCCCGGGGCTGTGGGGGGGCTGCTTGCCCCCCGCAAATCATAAATGAAGCCCCGGGGAGGTGGTGGTCCCCAGGGCTGTGGGGGCCCCCCGCAACATAATTACTCGTGCCCCCGGGACCTGGCCCACCCGGGGGCTTAAATACAACGAAGCGCGGGAGTCTGCGCTTCGTTTTTTAAAAATGTTATCGGCAGGTTTCGCGCACCCAGCGCGATTTCTGCCATTTAAAAAAAAAAATGCTTTTTTAGGCCTAAGGGATCAGGGTGTTTCTACCCTGCCCCCTTTTTTTGTTTTTCACGTTTTTTCCCCTGATTTCTTGTGACTCGGTTACCGAGTCACAAGATGGCTGCCAACACTTCCTGGTTTGGAGTGTTGGCAGCCAATTAGAATGAAGCTCGTGGTCGGGAGGGTTCACAAATCTACCGCGGCCATAGATATCAAAACTTTTTCTTTCTTTAATTTCTCAGCAACTACTGAATGGATTTACACCATTTAACAAAAAGGGCTCTTTCTGAACCAAGACCTAACTTTTTGCCAAATTTTGTGTAATTCCGTTCAGCAGTTCGGGCTGTAGCTTTGTCTAAAGTTTCCTATGGAAAATTACATGGGGAAAACGCGTTTTGGGACTCCCCTTTTTTCTCGGCCCCCGCTTGACGAATCACCCTGAAACTTTAAAGACAGGAGCTGACCGGAGCGCACCACTAGTTTTGAAAATTTCGCGAAGATTCGTCAAACGGCGCCAAAGTTATTGGGAAAACAAAAAACGCTTTTCCTATGGAAACTAGGTCCTAACTATAACTACCTACTGGCGACTGCCAGTAGGTAATATATATATATATATATATATATATATATATATATATACAGCCTAGCAAAACAGAAAAGGATGGAGCCAAACTGCACAGCTCAATCACCCCTCTGATGGCGATCGAGCCATCACAGATTACAATCATATCATTATCAGATTAGACCAATCAAAACCTAGTGCTCTTAAGCATCTTTTGTCTAGACTCCTCCAGATGCTTCATGTCATAATATCTGTTCTAACCTTCTTCTAACTCTATATCTGTTCTCTTTCTCTTCACTCCCTGTCTAACTTGAGTATATTGATATCGCTTAAAGATCAGAAATAGGAATATTGCACAAAGGGCAATTATCAAAAGAGGTTTCAAAATGGCACCCAAAATTCCACTTCCCGAGTATCGAAACCATTTGCCTAACGAAGCAAACCCATATCCAATAGTTTTTTGGGGGGAGTTTTATATAGCGCAACCTCGATCGGAAGGTATCAGAGTGCTTTACATGCGCACCAGTTGCGTTACAGATGGACGCATTCATTTTGTTAGGCATAGGGAGATTAAGAGATTTTTCAAGAATCACAGGATGTTGAGCGTCCCTGCCGAGACCCAAATCTGGTTCCCCAGCTTTAAGGTCAACCGCTCTAGCCATAAGGCAACATCCTCTCAAGGACCTGTCGCTTGCAACTCTTTCAAATCTTTCTTGAACCTGGATATATTCTTAATATATTTCTCCAGGTCCTTACTTTCGTCTGGGATATAAGTACAGCATTGCTGAACTTTCAAAATCTGGCAGACTCCGCCCTCTTTTGCGAGCAAAAGATCTAATGCAAGGCGGTTCTGCAAAACCATGGCCCTTCTCGCAATCATCTCAGTATTTACAAGTAATAGGGAATTTGTGGTACTAGTAGCCAACTTATCCACTATTGTAGACAGCTTTCTAATTTTCAAATCATTTAGAATTACTCCTACAGACAAAACTATGGCACCAAAAATATCTCCTACTACTTCTGCTGCACTAACACCTCGTTTAGTTTTGGATTTTTCTTCTCATACGTAATCATTAAAATGTTCCACATGATAAGTGTTCGGAAAAACTATGACAAGCTAACAGATACCATGCCATCAATGTGGCAATTTGAAATATGCATTTTGTCAACAAATAAAATAGACTCCAGGAATCACAAGATCTTGTCCCTCCAGGAAACGAGGATTTTCCCCCCTTGCTTGAAAAGTATGTACACATTCACTCTCCCCCACAAACAATGGATCTATTTAAGTCTGATCAACATGTTTACACAACTTTCCTTTGTGTTTCCAATCTAAAACTACAGCTGGTAAATTTCCTTTTTCCTGATGTTCAATTTCTTCACTACTCCACTTATGAGTTTTAAGATTCTGATCCATTTCAGTTTGAGATTTTAGGTCTCTCCATCTATCCTCCACCAAATCCAAAAATGTTTTTTCCACATCTGACATCAAGCAAGTCAAATTATGTCTGTTTGCACACACAGTATCTAGTGACTTAAGGGATACAAAATATTTGTCTGCAATCTCTGCACCTTTAAAATAAGGGGATCTTGTGGAAGAACTACGTTATAATTTGAAAAATAATATTGAAAACTATCTTCTCCATAGAATATACTTAATAGAAGACTACAAGAAATACCATATGTCAGAGGGAGATGGTAGTAGATAATTCCCTCTAAAGCAGAAGCGGGTAAGTAAGTATAAACATAGCAACTTCTAGCATTCATTGTGTCTATATACTCATAAAGCATTCTAAAATAAATGTTCAAGGTTTAGTCCCCCTTGATACTTCTGTGTAATTGCTTAACCCCCACAACTGCATGTTACTATCAGAAGAATGTGGCGTGATAATGGCATCAGTAGACTTAGATTCGGTGCAGAGACAGAATATCGAATAAAAAATATCGAGCTGCACAAATATCGAGTCATAAATATTGTGGTTCAGAAATATCGACAGCAAGAATATCATGGTCAAGAATATCGATTTAGGGTAAGTAATATTGATTTAAAAAATATCGAAGTGTTTAATATCGTTCTCAAAAATATAGTTGTTAAAAATATCGTTTTTTATTAATGTTATGTATTTAGTATATATTTTATATGTATATCGTGGTTCAGAAATATCGACAGCAAGAATATCATGGTCAAGAATATCGATTTAGGGTAAGTAATATTAATTTAAAAAATACCGAAGTGTTTAATATCGTTTTCAAAAATATAGTTGTTAAAAATATCGTTTTTTATTAATGTTATGTATTTTAGTATATATTTTATATGTATGTGTTGTATGTTTTTGTATAACAATTGTTTGTATTTTTAATATATGTGTTTAATTTTTAGTAGTTGTTAAAAAAAAATGTATTTGAATTTTGTGTTTTTAGTTCCGTACTGGGTTGTGGGTTTATAGGGGAATAGGGGGGGGAAGTAATTTAATTATATTAAATGTATTGATTATTTTTTATTTATTAATATTTGTTTAATTGATATGGTATAGTGTTAAATGTGTAAAGTAATTTATTATTAATTAATTAAGAATTGGTTGTTAATTAATTTTAATTAATTAATTGTGTAATTAATTTTAGGTGGGTGTTGTGGTGTTTATAGGTGTAAAGGGTGGGAAGTAATTTATTTTTAATTAATGAATTAATAACTGGTTGTTAATTTTAATTAATTAAATGATAATTAATTATGGTAATTGTGTAATTAAGTTTAGGTGTGTGTTGTGGTGTTTATAGGTGTAAAGGGTGGGAAGTAATTTATTTTTAATTTATGAATTATGAATTGGTTAATTAATTTTAATTTAATGGGTAATTGATTCTGGTAATTAATTTTAGGTGTGTGTTGTGGTGTTTATAGGTGTTAAGGGTGGGAAGTAATTTATTTTTAATTGATGAATTAATAATTGGATGTTAATTAATTTTAATTAATTAATTTGAAATTAATTATGGTAATTGTGTAATTAATTTTAGGTGTGTGTTTTGGTGTTTATAGGAGTAAAGGGTGGGAAGTAATTTGTATTTAATTAATTAATATATAGTTGTTAATTAATGTTAATTATTTGATATGTATTTTGGGCAATTGTTCTTTTTGTGTGTTGTTTTTACGTTTACATGGTTAAAGGGTGGGTATTAAATACATTTTAATTATTTTATTATTAGTTGTTAACAGTAATAGTTTTTAATTTAAAAATAAGTTGTAATTGTGTTTTATTATTTTAGAGTTTCATTTAGGTGTATGCTGTGGATATCATAATGTTAAAGTGTGTGCAGTCAATTAATGTTTATTCTTTTTTCATTAATATTTTTTAAATTGATTATTAATTATGTTAATTATGGAGAATAAAAATTACAAATGTTGAAGTGTTTTGTTATTGGTGTGGGGTTATAGGGTAGGAAATAAAATAAATACATTTATGTAATAATTAATTTATTTGTTTGCAAATATTGTATAGTTTAAAATATTTTTTTTTATAAATGTATGTATTATTTTATTTGACATAATATTTGTAGGTTTTTGTTATATGTAATCAATATTATAATATATTTTCTTTTTATATATTTAAGATATTTGATTTTTCATTTCTAAATATTGTTTATTTATTTTATGATTTTTTAACTGTTTGAGTGTGAATAGTAATTTTTGTCTCTTCGCTATCCAACACTTTCCCTAATGTTCCACTCACTGGAGTGGGAATAGTAATTTTTACCTCTCCGCTATCCAGCACTTTCCCTACTGTTGCACTCACTGGAGTGGGCGTAGTAATCTTTACCTCTCCGCTATCCAGCATTTTCCCTACTGTTGCACTCACTGGAGTGGGAATAGTAATTTTTACCCCTACGCTATTCAACACTTTCACTACTGTTGCACTCACTGGAGTTGGAATAATAATTTTTACCCCTCCGCTATCCAACACTTTCTCTACTGTTGCACTCAGTGGAGTGAGAATAGTAATTTTTACCCCTCCGCTATCCAACACTTTCCATACTGTTGCACTCACTGGAGTTGGAATAGTCATTTTTACCCCTCTGCTATCCAACACTTTCTCTACAGTTGCACTCACTGGAGTGGGAATAGTAATTTGTTCCCCTCCGCTATCCAACACTTTCTCTACTGTTGCACTAACCAGAGTTGGAATAGTAATTTTTACCCCTCCGCTATCCAGCACTTTCTCTACTGTTGCATTCAGTGGAGTGGGAATAGTAATTTTTATCCCTCCGCTATCCAACACTTTCTTTACTGTTGCACTCACTGGAGTGGGAATAGTAACTTTTACCCCTCTGCTATCCAACACTTTCTCTAATGTTGCATTCACTGGAGTGGGAATAAAAAATGTTACCCCTCCGCTATCCAACACTTATCCTACTGTTGCATTCAGTGGAGTGGGAATAGTAATTTTTTCCACTCTGCTATCCAACACTTTCCCTACTGTTGCACTCACTGGAGTGGGAATAGTAATTTTTACCCCTACGCTATCCAACACTTATCCTACTGTTGCACTCACTGGAGTGGGTATAGTAATTTTTACGCCTCCACTATCCAACACTTTCCCTACTGTTGCACTCTTTGGAGTGGGAATAGTAATTGTTATGATAGAAATCAAATAGAAGAGCGAGGAAAGGTAGAAGCCAGTTCACTTCCCCTGGGTATATATGCAAGTATCAAAGGGAACTAGCTACTGGGTAGGAGCTCCTGATATGTGTATGTAAAGCAACACATATTTGTTTTTGAAGACCCTCACTCACCAACCTAGTTGGTGACATGCTTCATCATCGGGTCCCACCCAAGGTACCGAATGTACCTTGGGTGTGCTTCAACGCCTGGATGCAGCGGTGCTGGTTCTGTGCAGTGAGTATGCAGTGAAGGTGAAATGAGTGTGGTTTAAAAACTGTCCAGAGGGTCCCGTTGAACAACAAAAGACTATTTTAATGTGTGGGCCCTCGGCAGTGATTAAAAAGGAGAGGTGGATATCTCTGGAGATAGTTAGGCTCCAATATCCTGTGTGGTCAACATGTTTCAGCCAGACTCTCACTACTGGGCTGGCTTTCTTCAGGACCTTATGTGCGTGGGATTAAAATGGTGGTCTAAAACTATATGTGTCAGAGACCATCTATGTGGCGCACTCGCTAAGGTGCGTTATGTGATAGAGGATGGTTTCCTCTCGCGACGCATACCTGTTGGTAGGGATAAAAAAGGCGACAAACAAACATACACATTGAAACATTTAGATGAAATCGTTTAAGCACATCCAATAGTGTGAATCAGGAGCATGGTGTCGGTGCTCTATGCGGATAAAATGCGCGGTGAAGACGGACCGTGGCGTTTTTGTGCATTGTAATTAAATCAAAACAATGTATACGCCTCGTATATATGCGTTATCAAGTGAAAATCAATGTGCGATAATGCATAGTGATGAATAAAAGGATAAAAATAATAAAAACATGATATGCTCACTCAGAAATTGTCTGAGAAGTGCCCCATGAGTTCCGTGGGGGCCCGACCTATTGTCACACTCTGTGTGTTGGAAAAAGGAAAGAGAAAATGAAAGGCACATACGGTGTAATTCTCTAGCGTGCCGTGTGGCTGGGGGACTCTGTGTCCCGCTTAGGCTGGAACCCCCCAGAAAAAACCCACTTACTTCTTCAAGATCAGAGGCCAGTCTCCATACCTAGTCTGGCCGCATCGGAACTCCGATGATGAATGCCTGGAGCGGGAGTTTAAATACCTTGACAGCCACTGCGGGTTAAAGCCGGTTTCTGTAACGGGCTCCAGGTGCGCGTGGTCTGTAGAGTAAACAGAGAAGAAAGCAAGCGCACGTGTTTGTTTGCTGGCGCTGCGTGTAAATAAAGTTTAAAGTTTGATTGAATTATGTGTAAATTTACACGGTTATCGGGTATTTCCTGTATAATGTGGCTAAACTTTATAAATAATTTAGGGAGATTTTAGGAAAGATTTTAAGGAAAGATTTTTGGGAAAAGATTTTTGGCTGTGTTGTGCGAGAGAAGAGGCGCGCTTTGGTCATATCTGCCTGAAGGTGAAGTGGCAGGGTGACCATGCTCCGTACTGTGTCCACATACAGTGTGGGCGTGGACCAGATACACACGTGTTGGTCCCTACGTATGGGGATCATGCGTGTAATTTCAAAGTATGATTGGGCAATTTCCTCTATGATATGGCATGGCTTAGAAATAGAAGGATATAGGTGGCAGTGTTAAGCTTGAATGAGGCACCCATTATGTGAAGCCTGGATGGTTTCTGCCTGCTAGTGGAAATGCAGGCAGACAGGTCTCCATACTTAGTATGTGCAGTCCGCAAGGACCGAGTGCGCATGCATAAGCTTCTGAGTCAGGGGATCGTACATCATTGAGTGTATAGATGAAAACTTACACATGTATCAGTATAGTGTGTCTAGAATATTCGGGTCATCTCATAGTTAACAGTGAAGACTGTTCCATGGAATATTGTCATTTAATCCTGTTTTGTTAGTGGAAAGGCGGTATATCCAGCGTTGTTCCTTTTGTAACAGGATTTTGTCATTAGTAGTGCTGTGACATGCAATGTGTTCTATAACGGTCCACCTGATGTCATTAGGTGTGTGTCCTGTAGTAAGGAAATGATCTGTAAGTCTACTCAGGTTCTTTTTGCAACGTATGGTGCTGCGGTGTTCCACGATGCGCGTCCTAACTGTGCGGCTTGTCATGCCTACATAGCGTAATTTGCAGGGACATTCAATAAGGTAAATTACGTTTGTAGAATTACAGTTTGTGTGCTTGGTTTGGTACCAAGTTTTGTCTGTCTCTAGATCCAGGGTTTTGGTTGCTTTTGTTAGGTGACAGACGCTGCAGTCACCGCAGGGATAGTGGCCTACTATCCCTGGAAGGCCCCATGCATTCAGTATGATGTTAGTCATGGGGGTGGGTCTTTCCTTTGGTCTTGTAGAGACCAGTCGGTCCCGGAGGCTGCCCGCTTTTTTGTACACAAAGAGTGGGGGGTCCCATGTGAGGGTACCAGTATTCAGTATGCGCCAGTTTTTTAAAATTATTTTGGCCACCTGGTTGGAGGCCGCATTGTACGTGGTGACACAAGTAAGCGGGGTTGGAGTATTCTCCCGTATATATTGTCTTCCAAAAGGGCTTCTCTTGGTTGATTGCGTGCCCGTTTATTGGTAGTCCGGATGATTTTATCTGGGTATCCACGTTCCCCTTGTTTCTTAGCCAATGTGGATGACTGTGTTTTATAATCCTGTATGTGGCTACAATTGCGACGTATGTGCAAAAATTGGCCATAGGGAAGGTTTTCCCTGAGGTGCCTGGGGTGAAAACTTCCAAATTGAAGCAAGGAGTTTCTTGATGTGGGTTTATAGTAGGTCGTTGTCTGGAGTTTACCCTCTATGGCCATGATGTTGAGATCCAGAAATGCAATGTTGGAATTGCTGGCACTGCTGGTAAATCCCAGGAATGGGTCCCGTTCATTAAATAATTTTAAAAAACTGGCGCATACTGAATACTGGTACCCTCACATGGGACCCCCCACTCTTTGCGTACAAAAAAGCGGGCAGCCTCCGGGACCGACTGGTCTCTACAAGACCAAAGGAAAGACCCACCCCCATGACTAACACCATACTGAATGCATGGGGCCTTCCAGGGATAGTAGGCCACTATCCCTGCGGTGACTGCAGCGTCTGTCACCTAACAAAAGCAACCAAAACCCTGGATCTAGAGACAGACAAAACTTGGTACCAAACCAAGCACACGAACTGTAATTCTACAAACGTAATTTGCCTTATTGAATGTCCCTGCAAATTACGCTATGTAGGCATGACAAGCCGCAAAGTTAGGACGCGCATCGTGGAACACCGCAGCACCATACGTTGCAAAAAGAACCTGAGTAGACTTACAGATCATTTCCTTACTACAGGACACACACCTAATGACATCAGGTGGACCGTTATAGAACACATTGCATGTCACAGCACTACTAATGACAAAATCCTGTTACAAAAGGAACAACGCTGGATATACCGCCTTTCCACTAACAAAACAGGATTAAATGACAATATTCCGTGGAACAGTCTTCACTGTTAACTATGAGATGACCCGAATATTCTAGACACACTATACTGATACATGTGTAAGATTTCATCTATACACTCAATGATGTACGATCCCCTGACTCAGAGGCTTATGAATGCGCACTCGGTCCTTGCGGACTGCACATACTAAGTATGGAGCCCTGTCTACCTGCATTTCAACTAGCACTACTAATGACAAAATCCTGTTACAAAAGGAACAACGCTGGATATACCGCCTTTCCACTAACAAAACAGGATTAAATGACAATATTCTGTGGAACAGTCTTCACTGTTAACTATGAGATGACCCGAATATTCTAGACACACTATACTGATACATGTGTAAGATTTCATCTATACACTCAATGATGTACGATCCCCTGACTCAGAGGCTTATGCATGTGCACTCGGTCCTTGCGGACTGCACATACTAAGTATGGAGACCTGTCTGCCTGCATTTCCACTAGCAGGCAGAAACCATCCAGGCTTCACATAATGGGTGCCTCATTCAAGCTTAACACTGCCACCTATATCCTTCTATTTCTAAGCCATGCCATATCATAGAGGAAATTGCCCAATCATACTTTGAAATTACACGCATGATCCCCATACGTAGGGGCCAACACGTGTGTATCTGGTCCACACCCACACTGTATGTGGACACAGTACGGAGCATGGTCACCCTGCCACTTCACCTTCAGGCAGATATGACCAAAGCGCGCCTCTTCTCTCGCATAACACAGACAAAAATCTTTTCCCAAAAATATTTCCTTAAAATCTTTCCTAAAATCTCCCTAAATTATTTATAAAGTTTAGCCACATTATACAGGGAAATACCCGATAACCGTGTAAATTTACACATAATTCAATCAAACTTTAAACTTTATTTACACGCAGCGCCAGCAAACAAACACGTGCGCTTGCTTTCTTCTCTGTTTACTCTACAGACCACGCGCACCTGGAGCCCGTTACAGAAACCGGCTTTAACCCGCAGTGGCTGTCAAGGTATTTAAACTCCCGCTCCAGGCATTCATCATCGGAGTTCCGATGCGGCCAGACTAGGTACGGAGACGGGACTCTGATCTTGAAGAAGTAAGTGGGTTTTTCTGGGGGGTTCCAGCCTAAGAGGGACACGGAGTCCCCCAGCCACACGGCACGCTAGAGAATTACACCGTATGTGCCTTTCATTTTCTCTTTCCTTTTTCCAACACACAGAGGGGTCGATTCCGATTCGGGCCGGAAATCTCTCCGACCGAGCCGGACCCGGAGAGATTTCCGACCGAATCGGACCCGTGCAGTCCGACCGAACGAGTACGATGCGTCCGTATGTTATCGGACACGAGTCGGTCGGACTCCCATTGAACTCAATGGGAGCCGGTCGTACAACGCGTACGCGGGCTCCCATTGCCTCAATGGGTGCGAGGCGGACAAGGGCGCCCTCTACAGCGAGTACGCCGCGAAGCGCCTCGCGGCGTACACGCACAGGTAGGGGGACCCTTGGGTCCCCCCTGTGTGCGCCTCGCACGGGTACGCGTACAGGGGGTCCGACACGGACCCCAAAGTACGGCTCCGACAGCGAAGTTCGAGTCGGACGGCGCGAGTCGGTCGGAGCGGTCGAGGTGCGCATCGTACTTACCCGGCCGGAAAACGTCTCCATTGCGCGGTGCGAATCGGGTCCGAGCGAGTCGGTCGGAGCGGTTCGAGTCCGAGCGAGTCGGTCGGAGTTGTCGGGACGCCCGGACGAGTCGGTCGGCGAGTCCGCGATCGTACTCGCTCGGCCGGACCCGCGTACGGTTCGGTCGGGAAACAGGCTTTCGCATGGCTTTTTTCCCGACCGAATGGTATTGGGTCCGCCTCCGACCGAGATCGGAATCGGCCCCAGAGTGTGACAATAGGTCGGGCCCCCCACGGAACTCATGGGGCACTTCTCAGACAATTTCTGAGTGAGCATATCATGTTTTTATTATTTTTATCCTTTTATTCATCACTATGCATTATCGCACATTGATTTTCACTTGATAACGCATATATACGAGGCGTATACATTGTTTTGATTTAATTACAATGCACAAAAACGCCACAGTCCGTCTTCACCGCGCATTTTATCCGCATAGAGCACGGACACCACGCTCCTGATTCACTCTATTGGATGTGCTTAAAACGATTTCAGCTAAATGTTTCAATGTGTATGTTTGTTTGTCGCCTTTTTTACCCCTACCAACAGGTATGCGTCGCGAGAGGAAACCATCCTCTATCACATAACGCACCTTAGCGAGTGCGCCACATAGATGGTCTCTGACACATATAGTTTTAGACCACCATTTTAATCCCACGCACATAAGGTCCTGAAGAAAGCCAGCCCAGTAGTGAGAGTCTGGCTGAAACATGTTGACCACACAGGATATCGGAGCCTAACTATCTCCAGAGATATCCACCTCTCCTTTTAATCACTGCCGAGGGCCCACACATTAAAATAGTCTTTTGTTGTTCAACGGGACCCTCTGGACAGTTTTTAAACCACACTCATTTCACCTTCACTGCATACTCACTGCACAGAACCATCTCCGCTGCATCCAGGCTTTGAAGCACACCCAAGGTACATTCGGTACCTTGGGTGGGACCCGATGATGAAGCATGTCACCAACTAGGTTGGTGAGTGAGGGTCTTCAAAAACACATATGTGTTGCTTTACATACACATATCAGGAGCTCCTACCCAGTAGCTAGTTCCCTTTGATACTTGCATATATACCCAGGGGAAGTGAACTGGCTTCTACCTTTCCTCGCTCTTCTCTTTGATTTCTATCATTATTAGCAGCGCACAGCTGTAAGAGTTATCTTCTACTACCACCGCCATTCACCATGGCGGAGAACCCCGGCTTAACCTTTGCTGAAGAAGAAATCAGTGAAATTCTTTCTAACCCACCCCTAATGGCTGATGTTAATATATCCCAAGCAATAGCCCAGACAACTGACTGGGACAAACTCACCGAGCAAAAGCGCAACAGAATCCGTACCATTTTACATGGCGTAATCCTCACGGAGTATCTCCGTACCAATACAGCACCAAAGGGCCTATTAGTGACCAATGCCCCCAGGATCTTCCTGGAGGATGCCTCCTTCAGGAAGGACTGGGCACAGATAGCGTGGCACTGCACCAGGGACTGGTTAGTGCTCATCATTAAGACCGCTAAACGCCTCTCTGATGCCATGATCATTGACATTCAAGCAACTGAGAACCACTTTAAAACAACCCTTACATGTTTCAAGAAAAACTGGATGAAACCAACAGGGAAGTGACAGAATACAAGGAGTACCTTACCCAATCTAAAATCAATAAATTTCAGAAGGACCTCAAAAGGTTCTCGTACAACAAAGCTTACCCATATGCTGATGAAAATTACACTATACCCCACCGACAGGAATCCAAATCAGACACTTCTGAGGATGATAGTTCATTTTCCAGCCGATCCAGTACTGGCAGTGCACAAAACACACATAACAGAGGAAGAACATCCAAATGGCGACAACCATGGGGTCACATACCATCAACAAGGCCAAAATTATGGCCCACCACTTTTCAACCTCCCACCGCAGAACCCTTTCTTCGGATGGCCACCCATGTACCAACCCGGCCAACAGGCGTATTACCAACCCAACCAATGCCCTCCTTTTTTAGGGAGAGGCCGCCGCTCACGAGGAAGGAGACGAAACCAACCCCAAGTACACTGGTCAGATGAAGAGGGACCAGCAGGGGCCACCAGAAGCAAAACAAGGGAACCACAACCAGGACACAGTGGAACGAGATGAATAAGACCAACCAACATACACCTTCTCTGGTGTTCAATCTGTCAAACATCCCACTCTCAACGACAGAGGAAGAGGTTCTCAACAAAGGACTCTCATTTGTACCTACAACTCGCCTAGATAAATTCCAGCTTCATGTGGAACTGGCGGAATTTTTTCGCAAATTAAAATTGAAGGCGTTCTTTCAGAAGCAGCCACTCACAGAGACCACACGCCTTACCAATGAAACAGGACTCAGACCTAAGTCCACTTTCCTCCCACCACCTGCATGCATCCCGGTTGAAATAGCCACCTTTGAACAGGCGGTCTTTAACCAAATCGAGGAATTGAACCAATCGAAACCCTTCAACAACTTCACCAAAAAGAAAGGAAGCTGTACGTAATCTCCAAGACAACCCCCACATTGTCATTAAACCAGCGGACAAGGGGGGAGGCATAGTTATCCAGAACAAAACGGATTATACTACTGAATGCAGAAGACTACTGAGTGATGCCAGAAACTACAGACGCCTCCAGGAAGATCCCACCACTACACTCCAGAACACTATCACCTCTCTGGTAGAGACAGCAGAGGCTCTCAACAAGATCTCTAAACAGGAAGCTGACTTCCTCCTTACCAAAAAGCCTAAAATACCATTTTTCTACACGGTTCCAAAAATCCATAAGGACACAAGACCACCACCAGGACGCCCTATAGTGTCAGGAATCAATTCCTTATTGGAACCATTATCACGTTTCTGTGATTTTTTCCTAAACCCAATGGTGCAGAAGTCGTCCACATACATCAAGGACACAAAACATCTACTAAACCTGATCCAGGACATCGATTTTGACCCCATGTCCCAACTCTTAGTGGGACTGGACATCGAAAGCTTATATACCAGTCTCCCACAGGATGATACCGTCAGGGTCCTCAGAACCATGTTACAAGAATCTACTTGGGAGCACAACACACCAAGAGAATTCATCTTCCAATGCGCAACCCTAGCCCTCAAACACAATTACTTTGAATTTGAAGGTGATTTCTACCTACAGACGAACGGTACATCTATGGGCAGCGTCTTTGCTCCGAGTGTGGCTGGACTTTATGTCTACCACTTTGAGAAAGAACACATCCTACAAACCAATAACCCATACAACAAAAACATCCAATTCTGGCGTCGATACATAGACGACATTCTTCTGATATGGACAGGATCCAAGGATTCCTTGACCACTTTCCTCATATGGCTCAATGAACGGGACCCTTTCCTGTGATTTACCAGCAGTGCCAGCAATTCCAACATTGCATTTCTGGATCTCAACATCATGGCCATAGAGGGTAAACTCCAGACAACGACCTACTATAAACCCACATCAAGAAACTCCTTGCTTCAATTTGGAAGTTTTCACCCCAGGCACCTCAGGGAAAACCTTCCCTATGGCCAATTTTTGCGCATACGTCGCAATTGTAGCCACATACAGGATTATAAAACACAGTCATCCACATTGGCTAATAAACTAGGGGAACGTGGATACCCAGATAAAATCATCCGGACTACCACTAAACGGGCACGCAATCAACCAAGAGAAGCCTTTTTGGAAGACAATATACGGGAGAATACTCCAACCCCGCTTACTTGTGTCAACACGTACAATGCGGCCTCCAACCAGGTGGCCAAAATAATTTTAAAAAAACTGGCGCATACTGAATACTGGTACCCTCACATGGGACCACCCACTCTTTGCGTACATAAAAGCGGGCAGCCTCCGGGACCGACTGGTCTCTACAAGACCAAAGGAAAGACCCACCCCCATGACTAACACCATACTGAATGCATGGGGCCTTCCAGGGATAGTAGGCCACTATCCCTGCGGTGACTGCAATGTCTGTCACCTAACAAAAGTAACCAAAACCCTGGATCTAGAGACAGACAAAACTTGGTACCAAACCAAGCACTCGAACTGTAATTCTACAAACGTAATTTACCTTATTGAATGTCCCTGCAAATTACGCTATGTAGGCATGACAAGCCGCAAAGTTAGGACGCGCATCGTGGAACACCGCAGCACCATACGTTGCAAAAAGAACCTGAGTAGACTTACAGATCATTTCCTTACTACAGGACACACACCTAATGACATCAGGTGGACCGTTATAGAACACATTGCATGTCACAGCACTACTAATGACAAAATCCTGTTACAAAAGGAACAACGCTGGATATACCGCCTTTCCACTAACAAAACAGGATTAAATGACAATATTCCGTGGAACAGTCTTCACTGTTAACTATGAGATGACCCAAATATTCTAGACACACTATACTGATACATGTGTAAGTTTTCATCTATACACTCAATGATGTACGATCCCCTGACTCAGAGGCTTATGCATGCGCACTCGGTCCTTGCGGACTGCACATACTAAGTATGGAGACCTGTCTGCCTGCATTTCCACTAGCAGGCAGAAACCATCCAGGCTTCACATAATGGGTGCCTCATTCAAGCTTAACACTGCCACCTATATACTTCTATTTCTAAGCCATGCCATATCATAGAGGAAATTGCCCAATCATACTTTGAAATTACACGCATGATCCCCATACGTAGGGACCAACACGTGTGTATCTGGTCCACGCCCACACTGTATGTGGACACAGTACGGAGCATGGTCACCCTGCCACTTCACCTTCAGGCAGATATGACCAAAGCGCGCCTCTTCTCTCGCACAACACAGCCAAAAATCTTTTCCCAAAAATCTTTCCTTAAAATCTTTCCTAAAATCTCCCTAAATTATTTATAAAGTTTAGCCACATTATACAGGGAAATACCCGATAACCGTGTAAATTTACACATAATTCAATCAAACTTTAAACTTTATTTACACGCAGCGCCAGCAAACAAACACGTGCGCTTGCTTTCTTCTCTGTTTACTCTACAGACCACGCGCACCTGGAGCCCGTTACAGAAACCGGCTTTAACCCGCAGTGGCTGTCAAGGTATTTAAACTCCCGCTCCGCTCCAGGCATTCATCATCGGAGTTCCGATGCGGCCAGACTAGGTATGGAGACTGGCCTCTGATCTTGAAGAAGTAAGTGGGTTTTTTCTGGGGGGTTCCAGCCTAAGAGGGACACAGAGTCCCCCAGCCACACGGCACGCTAGAGAATTACACCGTATGTGCCTTTCATTTTCTCTTTCCTTTTTCCAACACACAGAGTGTGACAATAGGTCGGGCCCCCCACGGAACTCATGGGGCACTTCTCAGACAATTTCTGAGTGAGCATATCATGTTTTTATTATTTTTATCCTTTTATTCATCACTATGCATTATCGCACATTGATTTTCACTTGATAACGCATATATACGAGGCGTATACATTGTTTTGATTTAATTACAATGCACAAAAACGCCACGGTCCGTCTTCATTGCGCATTTTATCCGCATAGAGCACGGACACCACGCTCCTGATTCACACTATTGGATGTGCTTAAACGATTTCATCTAAATGTTTCAATGTGTATGTTTGTTTGTCGCCTTTTTTACCCCTACCAACAGGTATGCGTCGCGAGAGGAAACCATCCTCTATCACATAACGCACCTTAGCGAGTGCGCCACATAGATGGTCTCTGACACATATAGTTTTAGACCACCATTTTAATCCCACGCACATAAGGTCCTGAAGAAAGCCAGCCCAGTAGTGAGAGTCTGGCTGAAACATGTTGACCACACAGGATATCGGAGCCTAACTATCTCCAGAGATATCCACCTCTCCTTTTAATCACTGCCGAGGGCCCACACATTAAAATAGTCTTTTGTTGTTCAACGGGACCCTCTGGACAGTTTTTAAACCACACTCATTTCACCTTCACTGCATACTCACTGCACAGAACCAGCTCCGCTGCATCCAGGCGTTGAAGCACACCCAAGGTACATTCGGTACCTTGGGTGGGACCCGATGATGAAGCATGTCACCAACTAGGTTGGTGAGTGAGGGTCTTCAAAAACACATATGTGTTGCTTTACATACACATATCAGGAGCTCCTACCCAGTAGCTAGTTCCATTTGATACTTGTGAATAGTAATTGTTAGCCCTCCGCTACCCAACACTTTCGCTAGTGTTGCACTGACTATATTGGGAAATTTAAGTTTAAATGTTTTTTAATAGTTTGTTTTAATTTATTATAGATTTTTTTTATATATTTTAAATTATTGATATATATATATTTTATTTTTATATAATTTTAAACTTTTAAAATAAATTAAAAATAATAGTTTATTAATTATTTGAAAGTAAATATATATATATATATATGGAACAGCAGCTGTACATAGGATCGTGGACGGGCCCACCTGTGGGGTCCATACAGGACTTGATTATGTGCTACCCGCACTACACTTCCCAGAAGGCACAGTTTCATTCGAACCTCCCATCGGGGGGTGTGTCAGAAGTGGGTCAGCGGTTGCGCACACCGCTCCATTAAAGCCTCTGAAGAGAAGCATATGGTGCTTCGAAACGCGTCAGGCAATACCACTATGGAGCGGCTCCTACGGGCGGTTCCCCGTCCTTACCTACACATGAATCAAGCTGGTGCTCGAGTGCTACTTACAGGTGGACAACCTTGGAGCAGTGATATATATATATATATATATATATATATATATATATATATATATATATATATATATATATATATATTATTAGGTTTGTGTATTTATCTTTTTTTTAAATTAAGTTTATTTGTTATATTTAGTTAAAATGTATATTACATTTAATTTATTTATGTCATCGATATTCTGTCAGTGAACCCTTAGATTCTACTGAGCTATCTGTAGCTGAATATAACCCTATAAGCACAATAACTAATACTACAACTAAAGCCATTAGTGTGCCAACTATGATGTATCTAACCTAGTATTATTATTAAGGTTGACTTCCATTACTTCGTTGGAATATAAACCTTGGGTGGAATGCAGCAGCTGCAGTGACTTCTCTTCTGGTTTCCACCTGTGCAAACAGCACAACCAAATTTCAAATGATATGTAACTTAATATGTACAAAATTACCTCGCCTTATTAATGGGACACTGATTATGGATTTTAAATGCACCCCTGCACAGAGGCCCATCTGAGGGCTTTGAATTGTGCCGGTAACAGCGGGAAGTTACGTGCACCCATCCAGGGTTGAACTGCAGCTCGCACCACAAGGTCCATAATGCTTAGCCCATCCATGGGCGTGGAATCGTTTCAAATAGAGGGTGTGACAAGCATCGCAAACACAGGTCGAGCCTTTGAAGAAGAAGCAACTGAGCTTCGAAACGCGTCGGCGAAATTGACCTGCAATCGATTGAGGAGCTGTGAAAGCAGTCTGTTCAGAGGAGCATTTTGACCAATAAAGCAATTTTGCACGTCAGTGGTCCGAGTGCATTCCTGCCTAGGGGCAAATTGGAGCAGAATGTAAAATCGCGGCCGTCCTTGCCGCGAGGATATGCACCATCCCGAGATAACTGGGGGCCAGAGGCAAAGGATTTACCTCGCCTTATTAATGGGACACTGATTATGGATTTTAAATGCACCCCTGCACAGAGGCCCATCTGAGGGCTTTGAATTGTGCCGGTAACAGCGGGAAGTTACGTGCACCCATCCAGGGTTGAACTGCAGCTCGCACCACAAGGTCCATAATGCTTAGCCCATCCATGGGCGTGGAATCGTTTCAAATAGAGGGTGTGACAAGCATCGCAAACACAGGTCGAGCCTTTGAAGAAGAAGCAACTGAGCTTCGAAACGCGTCGGCGAAATTGACCTGCAATCGATTGAGGAGCTGTGAAAGCAGTCTGTTCAGAGGAGCATTTTGACCAATAAAGCAATTTTGCACGTCAGTGGTCCGAGTGCATTCCTGCCTAGGGGCAAATTGGAGCAGAATGTAAAATCGCGGCCGTCCTTGCCGCGAGGATATGCACCATCCCGAGATAACTGGGGGCCAGAGGCAAAGGATTTACCTCGCCTTATTAATGGGACACTGATTATGGATTTTAAATGCACCCCTGCACAGAGGCCCATCTGAGGGCTTTGAATTGTGCCGGTAACAGCGGGAAGTTACGTGCACCCATCCAGGGTTGAACTGCAGCTCGCACCACAAGGTCCATAATGCTTAGCCCATCCATGGGCGTGGAATCGTTTCAAATAGAGGGTGTGACAAGCATCGCAAACACAGGTCGAGCCTTTGAAGAAGAAGCAACTGAGCTTCGAAACGCGTCGGCGAAATTGACCTGCAATCGATTGAGGAGCTGTGAAAGCAGTCTGTTCAGAGGAGCATTTTGACCAATAAAGCAATTTTGCACGTCAGTGGTCCGAGTGCATTCCTGCCTAGGGGCAAATTGGAGCAGAATATATATATATATATATATATATATATATATATATATATATATATATATATATATATATATATATATATTATTAGGTTTGTGTATTTATCTTTTTTTTAAATTAAGTTTATTTGTTATATTTAGTTAAAATGTATATTACATTTAATTTATTTATGTCATCGATATTCTGTCAGTGAACCCTTAGATTCTACTGAGCTATCTGTAGCTGAATATAACCCTATAAGCACAATAACTAATACTACAACTAAAGCCATTAGTGTGCCAACTATGATGTATCTAACCTAGTATTATTATTAAGGTTGACTTCCATTACTTCGTAGGAATCTAAACCTTGGGTGGAATGCAGCAGCTGCAGTGACTTCTCTTCTGGTTTCCACCTGTGCAAACAGCACAACCAAATTTCAAATGATATGTAACTTAATATGTACAAAAATCCTCGGAAATGTTCTTTAGCCCTACTCTGTGTTCTTCCCAAACCCCTAGGCTCCTTTAGTTCCCTTGAGCCTCTGTATTTTTCTTTCTTCCCTACAAAGTCTATGCAATATCTTTAATAATAATAAACAGTTCTATTTCACTCACTATTAGTCCCAATATGAAATGCTACAGTTCATCAACTAGCACCAGAAACTTGTTAGCAGCCAAAAAGGGAAATTCAGCCACATCTAAGATAAGTTGTCTCAAGACACGCAGCCTTGTCAACAAAGTAAGCTCAAAGGTTAAATCAAACTGGAGATCAAGTCCCCTGAGTTTCAATTGAACGATCACAGTGATCCCAAAATTCACAGAAATCCCTCTCCCTGTCATTCATGGTATAAGTACATCCAGCAAGGCACTCTTGCTCGATTCGATCTCCTGAGTGTTGTCTCTTGTCCTCCTTCACTCAGGTATGAATCCTCTATATCCTGCTTGCCGGACCATTCTCACTCTCTCCTGCCTTCTCAGCCAACGTTCTTCTGCTACCCCTCGTGGCTCTCTAGCAGTCGTCCCTTCATCAGGGTCCGAGTCTATCCCTGTTTCGACCACTGGATGAGCCTCTTCTTCACCAGTTTCGTCATCGAACTCTCCAGAACCCTCCTCAGGCCAATCAAGTTCTATTTCAGTTTCTGACTGTTCCCCTGCAGCTTGGCTAACCTGCTCCTGTCCTCGGCCACCACTGACTCTTCTGGGAGAGGTGCTATTATTTCATCAAGGGGACACAGAACCTTGCGAGTATGGGCAGCATATATCGAGTTGGGTGGACCTCTGCACTTTATCTGTAGTTACCAGTATAACCTGGTATGGCCCCCGCCAACGAGGCTCAAGGCACGACTTCTGTACGTGCTTCTTTACCACCACCCAGTCTCTGAGACGTAGGTCTTGGCACTGCTCCTGATGTGGTGGGTCTGTAGCAGCTTCAACCTGATGATGCACCACGCCAGCCAATCCTTTACATTAATCTAGTATCAGATCATCAGTAATGTTTACCAGAGCATTTGCAGGTACAGCTGGTAATCTCATTTACCTTCCCATGATGATTTTATGAGGAGTTAGTCCTTTCCTACGATCAGGTGTGCCGTCACAGACTCATCAATACCAACGGCAAAGCATCCGCCCATTCCAAAGACATAGAAGCACACACTTTGGCAAGTCTTGATTTCAGTGTCCCAGTGACTTGCTCCATCAGACCTGAAGCCTCAGGTCAGTAACTATAATGCAGTCTCTGTTCAACCTGCAAGGTAGCACACAGCATCCTCAGGACTTCGCTATTGAAGTGCGTGCCTCAGTACGATTTCAAAGAAGTCAGGAAGCCGAACCTTGGTATCAACTCCCTCAACAACAATTTTGCTACTGTGAGACTATCATTCCTTCTTGTAGGATACGTCTCAAACCCATTGTGAAAAAATGCACACAAGAACCAATACGTAACTCAGCCCATTGCACACAGGCATCTCAATAAAGTCCAGATACATCATATTAAAGGGACCACCTGACCTCCCTATGTGGCTCAATGTCACTGCAGTTCTTTTCCCTACATTGTTCTGTTGGCATACAACTGTAACATTAAGCTTCTGCCATCAACCTGAACTTTGGATTAAACCATGTTTGGCAAAACAATCTGACCATAGGATCCCTTCCTACATGAGTCGACCATGGTAATGTCTAGCCATTAGCGGCAACAAACTAATTGGCAACACAGGTCTGCCATCTCCTGAAACCCTTATTTCATCCTCATCTTTTTAAACATGACCTGCATTTACTCATCTCTGCTGTTCTGCTTCTGACACCTCTTCCTGCAACCTCTTAATTTCATTCCAAGTATCTGCTGCTCTGAGTAAAAGATTGGAATTGGTCACATCTGTTCCTTCGTTTACATACTCTCCAGTAAATGTACAAGCATTGTAAGCACAGTACCTTGCGACTTCATCTTCATATCTGTTGCTGACTGTCACATAGTCATCTCCCTTGCAGTGTGCGGAAAATGTTACGACTGCAACTTGCGCAGGCAATTGCAAGCCCTTTAACAGTTTTCTCACCTGCTCACCATTACATATGGGGATCCTGATGATTTCATAAATCGCCTCTGGGACCATAACTGTCCGAAGTCGTGCACCACACCAAAGTCATACTATCTGTAAATATAGTCACATGTAATCGATCTGAAATGTGGCATGCTCGGGTAAGAGTAATCAGTTCAACCACTTGTGCGGATACTACTCCTTGAAGTCAAGCAGCTTTTACTACTACTGAAATGGTACAGAATGCATAATCCACTCTCAAATTTCCTTTGTGATCTCGTAAATACAAGCAATCCAGAAACAATACCTAAGCAGATTCAGATAGTGGTTCATCTTGTATATCTGGTCCCGGCTTGGTGCATAGATCAGTGACATTGAACAGGCATGCTCCACTTCACCATCATCATTGTCATTATCAGGAAAGGGTGGCAAAGTAGCAGGATTCAAAATAGAACATCTCTTCAGGGACACGTTCGCAGCCGCCAGTATGATTTGCTCATACCGGGTTAGGCAACTGTTCGTAAGGTGCTGTGTCCTTGTTCTAGTTAACAAAATCGCAACAGAATGAGAAACATACACAGTCAAGAAATGACCCATTAATTTACTTTCGCACCTTTCAATGCTGACACCTGCCACTGACACTGCTTCAAGGCAGTCAGGCAGTGCTGCAGCTACTGGATCTAACGTGGTTGAGAAATAGGCAACTGGTCTTTGAGCTCCCCTATGATTATTTGTTAACACTGAAAGAGTGCAGCCCTCTCTTTCACTGCAGAAAAGCAAAAACACTTTGTTGTAATGAGGAATTCCTAGTGCCAGGCCGTGGCAGAGACTTTCTCTCAACTCTAGAAAAGCAACCAAACAATCATTGTCCCAAAACACCAGATCCAACACATCCTTGTGTGTTAGCCTCTGTAAAGGCTTGGCCACTAGGGAAACGTTAGGTATCTACTGACGACAGTAGCCCACCATTTCCAAAAACATCCTCACTTCTTTCTATGTCATTGTGGATTCATTTGCATGATCACCAAGAGTCTCTCTTGTGACATCCTTCTCGCACCTTTCTCAATGTGATGACTAAGATATATGACTTCTCTCAAAGAGTACTGCACCGTACTAGGGGATCCCCCCCCTGTCCAAACCCTCCCCTGGGTGGGGCCTCTGAATCATCCCAACCCTTTCCTTAGGGCACTAAAGGGCTTACCTTGGTGTAGGTCCCTAGATTCGTCATGGGACACGATTCAATTCAGACACCACTTCAACTTCTATCGTCTGGGCACTCTGGACTTTGCTGGACTTCGTTTCGGCTCAACTTTGTCTCCCTGCTTGTGTGCTGCATCGTCTGTGCCTGTGCACCATACAGGAACCTTCCAAGTCCTGTGGGCATCCAAGACACCTGAAGGAATCTCCCTTGAAGTGAAGCAGTCACTTCCCTGCATTCGCAGGCACCGCAACTAAGGTGACTGGTCTGCTGATCCTGAGATCCTACGGACTCCGAAAAGCCCTGCAACACAGGTGGTGGTTCTTCTAATTTCTTGAGGCCTGCCCTGTCCTCTCACTATGTTTGAGGGCAGTATCCCTCGTCGGAGCCGCAGGAACCAAACACGTGTGCACTGCGTCGACTTGCAGTTGCAAAGGCTTGTTGGCTTCCTTCCACCAAGATCTTCAGGCTCCTAGTAGCCCAAACCTCAAGCATCTCCAGTGACTAAATTGTTTGTCCACAACGCATCGTTTGCACCATGGTCTGCATCTTTTGGTGAGCTGCTCAAGGTCCTCTTGCGACTCCAGTGCCTCCGGCCTGTGGGTCCTGTTGAGGGTCATCTTTGTTTCCTTTGGGCTCCCCTGATTGCTTGGGGCCTGCCCTGACTCCTCTGCTGTTGGTGAGTCCCCTTAACCTTGCTGGTCCCGACATTGCACCTTCTTGGACTTCCACATTGTTTGCAGTTGCCAAGGCTTGTTGGTGCTCCGAGGGACACCAACCCCTCAACTCTCGACATCCGACATGGGACAGCTCATGCGTGGCTCCTGGTCTCCTCAGCATCGCCTGGTCCTTACAGCTGCAGAGTCAAGGTCACCGTCAACTCTCCTGCAACTCCCGACATCGGTGGGCATTCGTCTTCCAGGACTTCGGGTCACTCCTGAGTGACATAGACTCTGTCCCCTCTGCTTGCAGGTACTCCTCAACTTGAATCCACCTTCGGATTCCACCGGACACTTTCTCCTTCTCCAGCAGTGGCATTTTCCTGAAGTCATCCATTGGGTTCCACAGCGGTTTCCGACACCACTTCACACATATGCACCTGGCTTCCCTGGTGTAGGTATCGTTGGTACTGGGGTATCCATGGGTAGGGTGGCTCTCCAACCTTCTGTCTTCCACAGGGTTTCTTCAGGGTCCACTGTGAAGGAAGGGTCCTTTTTCTTTAAAATTGCAACCGTGACTTACATGTTGATTTGTAAGGAGAATGCGGTCGTGTTCCCACACTGCACACAATCTCCGTGGGGTTCCTAGTCACTCACCTTGGGTAGTTTCTTGGGTCCCCGGCACTTCTACATCCTCTGGGCATTGTCTTGACACGAGTTGTGGTTCTTATATCACTTTCTTAGTATATGCTTTGGTCCCCCCCTTGGGGTCCACTGTGTATTCTGTGCTATTTATGTGATTTCTATGCAAAGTATGGTGTGCATTGTGCATATCTCCGGGTAGGAGATATCTGTATGTGTTAGTGAGTATTATATAATAAATACATATTTTTATAAATACATTGTGTGGTTCTTTTTCACTTAATCTGTAGCTATAAGATTGTATTCTGGTAAAACAAGCTGCTTTACACTCCTTCTCGGCTAAGCCTGAAGGCTGCTCTCCACAGCTACCACTTAGAGAGCTTTCTAAGGTTGTCTAAGACTCCCTAAATCACCATAAGGGTTGTCTGGACTGGTGCTGGGGGTCCACTTACATAAGTGTACATCATATACCAGGCCAGCCTCTCACATTGGTGGCAGTGGTGGGATTCAAGCCTGCATTGTTTTACCAGATAAATCTTGGTGTTGATTAATTGAAAAACCATCACTAATACTTGGCACATATAATACAAGCTTAGAATAGTATGTTCTACTTAACTTAGGGTTGGGTAGTTAAGGGTCTAGCACACCCTTTCTCCAACCTTAGAGAGTTTAGTTCCCACTAGGTTAGGTAGGTGCAACACCACACCACACTTAGTATGTCTTCTAAAGGAGAGGCCAGTGGCTCTCTGCCTTCTAGATACAGTGAGCTTTCGGTCCAAGAATTGAAAGCACTGTGTGCCTCTAGAGAGTTTAAGGCAGGGAAAAATGCCAACACTCAGCGCCTCCTACAGGTGTTACTGTTAGATGACCTACAGAAAGCTAGTGGGTAGGATGAACAGGATAGAGTGGGTGGGCAGGTAACAGAAGATAGGTTAGGAGGGCACCCCCTCTATGACCTTGATGCTGACCCTGACCAGGAGGAGTCTCATGACTCCCACCTGGACATCTCAAACCCCCAAGAGGAAGGTACAGATGGCACAGAAGGTAACCCCAGGGATGGGTCCTCCTTTGTTCCTCCTGGAATGGTTCAGAGTAGACTCGGGAGGTCTAGATCCTCCTCTAGAGAGTCCAATGCTTCAGGACAGTCTATAGGGACCTCTGTATCTAGCAAGAGGGACATCTCTTTGGATAGGGAGTACCAACTGTTGGAACTTGAGAAAACAAGGCTTAGACTCAGGCAAGATCAGTTGGCCGTTGACAAAGAGTCCCTAGAATTCCAGAGAGCTAGGAAGAAATTGGGACTAGAGTCCCATGGTGGCAGCAACAGTGTCCCTAGCGTTAGAGAAACTTCTTCTGGCCATAGGAACCTGAACAAGATAGTCCCTCCCTACCATGTTGGGGATGACATCCACAAATGGATAACTGCCTTGGAAAGGACCTGTAAAGTTCAGAGGGTCCCCGAGGAACAGTGGGCAGCTATGTTGTGTCTCTCCTTTGCTGACAAAGGTAGAGATAAGCTCCTCACTGTTAGAGAAGAGGATGCTGATAACGACTCAGTACTGAAGAGTGCTCTCATAGATGGGTTTGGCTTAACCACTGAACAGTACAGGATTAAGTTCAAAGACACCCAGAAAGCACACACCCAGGACTGGGCAGATTTTGTGGATAGTGCCATTAAGGCTCTGGAAGGCTGGCTACATGGAAGCAAAGTGCATGACTACCAAGGATTGTACAATTTGATTATGAGGGAGCAGATCCTTAATAATTGTCAGAAACAGCTTTTGCACCAGTACCTGGTGGACTCTGATCTGTCCTCTCCCCAAGAATTGGGAAAGAAGGCAGACAAATGGGTTCACACCAGGGTTAAGCAGAGAAACCAGGGTGGTGGTGGTGACCAGAAGAAAGATACTTCCAAAACCCAAGAGAAAGGTGGGGATAAGTCTGAAGAAAAGTCCTCTGAAGGTCCCCAAAAGGCTTCCTCTGGGGGTGGGTCCCAAACTCCTCCTTCCCCTGGAAAGAACCTTTATTGCCATGTTTGCAAAAAAACAAGGTCACAAAAATATGACTCTAATTGTCCCAATGCTACTACTACTACTACTACTACAACACCCCCTAGTGCCCCAAGTAGTAGTCCCCCAGGTAGTAATAGCACACCCAAAAAGTTAGTTGGGTTCTCATGGGGTACAGACAGGAGCCTCTGATTAATGGTCAGAAAGCTGTAGCCTATAGGGACACAGGGGCTAGCGTCACTATGGTGACAGGAAACCTGGTGTCCCCACTTCAGCTTTTACCTGAGTACATGTACCAGGTGACCAATACTGATGGTGTTAGAACAAATCATCCCATGGCCATAGTCAATCTCAGCTGGGGAGGGGTCACTGGTCCTAAAAGAGTTGCAGCGTCCCCAAACTTACCTGCAGATTTCCTCTTGGGCAATGATTTGGAAACTTCAGCCTGGGCTGAAGTAGAACTGAAGGCCCATCTAGAAATGTTAGGCCTCCCTGAGAAGTTTGGTGTGACCCCTAGGGCCCCAGCCCAACCACAGAGAAATTCAGGAGCCGTGGAGCCTGAAAGAATGGCCCACTCTACTCCCCACAGAGAGCACATGGGAGGAAGAAAAGTATTTTCAACCCCAGACTTTAGGTGAGGGTCAGCCTCCTCAGGGAACTGATCCTACCCCTCGTGAAGAAACTGCCCCAGAGGAGGTCAGGCCTGTCCTGGCAGAGCCACTGAGGGCAGGGGAATCTTCCAAAGAGGTACCCAGTCTGGAGCAGGTATCCTGCCCCTCTCTACCAGGCCTCAGTCAGCCTAGGGCTGCAGAGGTCAGGGATGTCAATGGACCCCCCAGGGCCCACTGCCAAGAGGAATCCCCCCATCCACAGATTAGGAACACCCAGCCTTGTAATACTAGCCAGGTGGATAATCTTCAACTATCTGAGGGATCCCTCTTACCCTTAGCAAATGACATCCCCCAAATGGATTTTGTTGGGCAAACTAAAACCTGGGACAAGGCTGTCACAAACCTTCCCTGGCCCTCCATTGTTCCAACCAGGCAGGATCAACCAAAAGTTGTAAGCAACCCAAGGTTGACCCCTAGGGATAAGTACAAGTCAGTCATAGAGGGAAGGGCCTCTATTGTGGCCAGTGCTCTGAGGAAGTTGAGACCAACCCTGTTAGGGCCTCACTTCCTTAATCAGTCACCCCACAAGCCTCTCTCTTGGCTCAAACAGATGTCAGGTAGACACCCCAAACTTTTGAGAGGATCCAAGACCCTACAGGGGAGGAACTTTTCAGTGGACCATAAGATAGGGGGTATCCATGCTAGTGCAGGACCTTCCTTATATGGCCACTTAGGAAATAAAGACTCAATTGGGCAAGGTTAGCCTTATCTCCTTTTATTTGGGGGGGTTATGTAGGAAGGTAGGATCCTTCTGCATGGTTACCTCCACTCTTTGCCTGGTGCTAAGCTGTTTTCGACTAGTCTCACTGGGATCCTGCTAATCAGGACCCCTGTCTCTCTGCTTTCTCCCCTAAATTGTCATGTTCAGTACTTAGGTACATCCCAGATTGGATACTGAGGTACCCTTATCAGCCCCTAGTATATGGTACTAAGGTACCCAGGGGATAGGTACCCCAGAGGTCC
Source organism: Calotriton arnoldi (assembly GCA_963921515.1). NCBI lineage: Eukaryota > Metazoa > Chordata > Amphibia > Caudata > Salamandridae > Calotriton > Calotriton arnoldi. The sequence goes on along the minus strand of CAWUFW010001292.1, from coordinate 2,842,302 downwards.
CCCATGGGCTGAAGCATGTATTATGCCACCCATGGGAGACCATTCAAATTGTACCTACAGGCCTGCCATTGCAGCCTGTGAAAGCTTGTGCTAGCACCACTTATGAAAGATATAGGTTTCTGAACTTAAAACCTATAAGTCACCCCTATAGCAGGCCTTTGCAATCCTGAAGGCAGGGTGCTTAGTTCTAAGTGTGAGGGTGCCCCTGCATGAGGAGAACACCCCTACAGCCTACGGAGTCCATTCTCCCGGGTTGTAAGTGAAGCAGCCATATACCATATAGAGGGGCAGCGCGTAATTACGTGATGACCATCTTGAAAATGGCTGCAACGAATCCTGTCATGTTTGGTATCAAACATGTTGGAATCATAACTCCCACACCGTAAACGGTATGGGAGGTATGATTCCAAGCACTGGAATGGGCCTCCGTTAGGCTCTCAGTGCACCCGGTAGCAGTCTTCTAGACCCAGACAGCACAACATGGCTGCTGCCGACCAGAGACACGATTCTGCCCTCCTGCTGCTGAGCCAAGCTCGAGCAGGGGAAGGCAGAACAATAGGTATCCTGTCACAGGGAGGTGTGACCACCTCCCAGACAGGATTTAGTGTATTTGTTGCTTCCTTGCATAGTCCAGTTCAAACCATCTCTGGGAGCCGTTGGCTCCCGCTCTTGCGCGAAACTGGACAAAGGACATGGGAGTATCCTCCCCCTGTCCAAATCCTCCCCTGGGAGGGTCCCCTGAATCATCCCAACTCTTTCCTTAGGGTACTTAAGGGCTTACCTTGGTGTAGGTCCTTAGATTCGTCGTGGGACACGATTCAATTCAGACACCACTTCAACTTCTACTGTCTGGGCACTCTCGACTACGCTGGACTTCGTTTGGGCTCGACTTCATCTCTCTGCTTGTCTGCTGCATCGTCTGTGCCTGTGCACCATACAGGACCCTTCCATGGCCTGTGGGCATCCAAGACACCTGAAGGAATCTCCCTTGAAGTGAAGGAGTCACTTCCCTGCATTCGCAGGCACCGCAACTAAGCTGACCAGTCTGCTGATCCTGAGCTCCTACCGACTCCGAAAGGCTCCGCCACACAGGAGGTGGTTCTTCTCATCCCTCGAGGCCTGCCCTGCATTCTCACCAAGTTTGAGGGCAGTATCCATCGTCAAAGCCCCAGGAGCCAAACCCCTGTGCACCGCATTGACTTGCAGTTGCGAAGGCTTGTTGGCTTCCTTCCACCATGATCTTCGGGCTCCAAGTAGCTCCAACCTCAAGCATCTCCAGTGACTAAATTCTTCGCCCACACTGCATCGTTTGCACCGTGGCCTGCATCTTTTGGTGAGCAGCTCAAGGTCCTCTTGCGACTCCAGTGCCTCCGGCCTGTGGGTCCTGTTGAGGGTCATCTTTGTTTCTTTTGAGCTCCCCTGATTGCTCGGGGCCTGCCCTGATTCCCCTGCTTCTGGTGGGTCCCCTTAACCTTGCTGGTCCCGACATTGCACCTTCTTCTACTTTCTCATTGTTTGCAGTTGCCAAGGCTTGTTGGTGCTCCCGACGGACACCGACCCCTCAACTCTCGACATCAGACGTGGGACAGCTTGTGCATGGCTCTTTGTCTTCCTCAGCGTCGCCTGGTCCTCACAGCTGCAGAGTCAAGGTCACCGTCAACTCTCGTGCAACTCCCGACATCGGTGGGCATTTGTCTTCCAGATCTCCGGGTCACTTCTGAGTGACATAGACTCTGTCCCCTCTGCTTGCAGGTACTCCTCAACTTGAATCCACCTTCGTTCTTGTGTCCTTGTGCCCGCACTGCTGCCCGCCATCCCGCTGATCTTGCCCTGGTGGGACAGGAGTCCCAGGGCAAGATCGCGATTTGCGATTCCCTAAATGCATTCGCAATTTAAGTAATCGCAAATTTTGAAATTACTTAAATTGCGAATTTGCATTTGGGTTGATGCATCCCAAATGCAAAAATACCGGTCGCAAAGGGGCAGATTCTGCGAATCTGCCCCTTTGCGACCGGTATTTAGAATGATACATGTGCCCCTAAGACCAGGATGTACCTTAGAAGCTTTAGATACTGCCTTTACTTCAGGTTTGCTGCTATGCATATTTAAAGGTGGGTTCCAGGTAAGTGAACCCCGATCTGGTAACCCCAGGAATGACCTTGTCACAGGGCCCATGGGGACATTTTCGTCTTCTCAAAGTTAGCATGTGCACGCTCACTACAGATTGTCCGCTGCTTTGCGCACGTTAATACATGAGTTTATTTTGCAAATTACTCTTTTGCCATTGTCACATGAGAACCTACCACTGTGTTCACACTCTGCAGGTTCCTGGGATTTAGTCTGAACATTGTGAGCAAGGTCGATCAACAATGCCCCTTGTTATTCTGTTCTGGTCAGACCCTAGCATCGAGACAAAACATACCAATGCAGCTGTTGTTTGGGAATACATACTTTGGTCTTATTGGAATACACGAATAGGTAGCACACACTTGGAGAGGGACCTTTCCAGGGAGAAGAGCAAGACAGCACCTATGATGTAGATCTACCATCTATAGACTGAGGTACGGGATCTGCAGATAATGCCCAGAGATCTCCTAATATATAATATTTCTGCTTCTATACAAGGGGAGGGAGGTTAGGCTAAACTGTCTTTTCATGACAGCTCCTTTCATGATTTACGGATTACTTGCTATGGTGACCGTATTTGTGTTATGCATTCTCCTGCTTATTGTGGCACTTATACTGCACATTAGAGCACGTTAGTTAAAATAAATATTTTAAACTTGTTCGTGTCTCTGTCAGATCTTATTGTGGACAAGTACAAGAGTGTGAGCGAAAGGGTGTGTCTTGCAACTGCGATTCCTGAGAGAGTCGGGAGTGTTGTGTTCTGGGGTGTCTAACCACCTGTTTCTCTGTGAGTGAGTAGGAGAGCAAGTGAGACACTATAGCTAGTCGGTTCTGGCCTCATGGGTACTAAGGTGGTAGGATGACTCAGTCTATGTGCACTAAGGTCCCATAATCCTACGCATAGTGTTTGTGCAGAATCCCTGCAACAACCTTAAAGGCCCAAATTCTGTTTGATGCACTGATGGGTCTGCACTTCCACCACAAGGAGAACTTGCATTTATCAGGCTTAAGGAGAAAATATTCCCAACCTCCGACTCATGGGTGTAATTTCTGATACTTGTTGCTGAGCAGGAACAGCTGAGATTTTAATCCAGTTATCCCCAGACCCAGGTTCATATAAAGAAATCACTGGTCCAATGGTAACAGGAACTGTAAGTGCATCTGGGACTGTACAACCAGTGGCGTATACAGGAACGCAAGTCCCTGAATTTTCTCCTATCATGTTTTGATTCACTGTAATAGTCCCCATCACGCTCTGGTCCTTCTCACAGGAGAAATCCCTAGCATTACAGGACTCGTACTTATTGGTGCAGTAGGCAATCCAGTATTCCCACCTGCAGCCTTGCTCCCACCTCCCTCCATTCGAATCTCATTATACAGAGGTGGTCGCTCAGACATTAATACATCTAAAAGTCACAAGTATCACTATCACTATTTTCATCTTTCTCTCCAGATTCTCTTGTTTTATTTTTACTCTTTTTGGTCCCTCTTTCCACTTCTCAATGGGTAGACTTTTGCTCCCTCTATCATGCCAGTTCTCCACCTTTTCTCCTTTGAATCCCACCTTGCATCTGCATAAGTACGCACTGCTTTTTTCACTCTTCCCAGATATCTCTCTTTTTCTCTGGTGTGAGCCGCATGCTCCCAAGCGTTAAGCGCTTCGAATTGTGTGGGTCTGGTTGTAGTTTCATCTCATATAGAATTCTCCTCCCATTTTCAATAATTCTCAAATTAAATGTACAATAACGTGGGAATGGCAATGCACCTTCTTTCTCAGTGATCTTGTGCCATTGTTCAAGCCAAATAAATGTATGTAACTGTACATTTATCGCCATATAATGGCCTGCAGTGTCTTTGGGCGGGGCTTCTTCATCCCCTCTAAGAGGTATCTGAGCATTTTCTCTAAACAAATCTGGCACAAGTATAAAACATTTCATTTTCAAATAAAATGTGTTCGTTTCAACACAAAAATCAATATTTTACTTAAAAATCTCATTCCAAATTATCAACCAATAACCTTGTGATGTAGAAAGCCAATAACAGCGCGACATCACACCAACCGACCTATCTCCCACGAGGCACGCTGTGTCAACAATCTCATTCCTTGCAGTAGCTCACCGTCCTTAACAATTTTCATGCACACACTCTTTTCGGCAACAAGCTTGCAACTAAATACAATGTAATAACAACAAATAAAAATTGTCTGCTGTCCTAACGAATCGAGAGAAATCAATCATACAAATGTAACACAAACACACATTCAAATGAAAACTCGTCCTGCGAGGAATCACTCTGAACAATGCAGCTTTCCGCTGCACAAAAGGTCCACTACACTAATCATACCTCACTTTCACACAAGAGATAAACATCCCTATCTTAATTGGGCTGTCAACAGCGTCTCACGGCAAACCCTACAAAAACTCAGCAGACAATTACAATACAGTGGGGTAGATTTTCAAACATTTTGAGCTGGGTTAACGTCACAAAAATGACGCTAACCAGCACAAAATGTTTTTTACCAATTTACTTTCCAGTGCAAAGTTTCTTTTGCTTTGGAAAGTGAAAGGCACACAGATGATGCACGGAATGCAGAGCAAATCAAACATTCACCCCCAGTCAAGAGATCTAGGTTAAATCCATTGTTCTTTTGCTCACCATGCCACCCCAATTCAGACCTAGCCGTATGCAAATCAGTCTTGACCCTGTACCTCATGGGAACAGTCCAGCCCTAACTGCCAAGCCAGGTCCTCCCTGGACCGGAAACAGGCATCCTGGGACCTGTTTCGGGGCATCACCCCTCATCAGCCAGGCTAGCTTGAATCCAGTGGCACAGTGAGCCTGAGACCCACGTCTGGGCATACCCGGCGCACTTAGGGCGAGACAGCAAAAGGCACACAGATGATGGACAGAATGCAGAGCAAATCAAACATTCACCCCCGTCAAGAGATCTGAGTTAAATCCATTGTTCCTTTGCTCACCATGCTACCCCAGTTCAGACCCAGCCATATGCAAATCTGTCTTGACTATGTGCCTCATGGGAACAGTCCAGCCCGAACTGCCAAGCCAGGTCCTCCCTGGACCGGAAAAGAGCATCCTGGGACCGGTTTCGGGGCATCATGCCTCATCAGCCAGGCTAGCTTGAATCCAGTGGCACAGTGAGCCCGGGACCCACACCTGGGCATCCTTGGCACACTTAGGGTGAGAAAGCAAAATGCAAACATCTAATGGACAGAATGCAGAACAAATCAAACATTCACCCCCAGTCAAGAGATCTGGGTTAAATCCATTGTTCTTTTGCACATTATGCCACCCCAGTTCAGACCCAGTCATATGCAAATCAGTCTTGACACTGTGCCTCATGAGTACAATCCAGCCCGAACTGCCAAGCCGGGTCCTCCCTGGACCAGAAATAAGCATCCTGGGACCGGTTTCGGGGCATCACCCCTCATCAGCCAGGCTAGCTTGAATCTAGTGGCACCATGAGCCCAGGACCCAATCAATCAATCAATCAGGGAATTGTAAGCGCGCTACTCACCCGTGAGGGTCTCCAGGCACTGAGGGTGGCGTCCGCAGATCTGTTTAGTGGAAGAGCCAGGTCTTGAGGGTCTTCCTGAAGGTGTTCAGGGAGGGGGCGCGTCTGATGTCTGCCGGTAGCTCGTTCCAGGTCTTGGCTGCAATGTGAGAGAAGGATCTTCCGCCTGCTCTGGCTCTGTGGATGCGCGGGGTTTCGGCCAGTGCGAGGTTGGAAGATCGGCGGTTTCTTTTGGGTACGTGGAAGTTGATTCTGTCATTGAGGTATTTGGGACCGTTGTTGTGTAGGCATTTGTAGGCGTGAGTGAGGATTTTGAAAGTGACTCTTTTCTCCATGGGGAGCCAGTGGAGACTTCGTAGGTGTTGGCTGATGTGTTCGTGTCGGGGGATGCCGAGGACAAGTCTGGCGGCGGTGTTCTGTATTGTCTAGAGTTTGCGGAGTAAGGACTTGTTGATGCCGGCGTAGAGTGCGTTTCCATAGTCCAGTCTGCTGGTGATGAGTGCGTGGATGACTGTCTTCCTGACTCAGGGGGGATCCACTTGAAGGTCTTGCGGAGGATGCGCAGGGTGTTGAAGCAGCTGGAGGTGACGGCGTTGACCTGACGGTTCATGGTGAGTGATGAGTCGAGTACAATGCCGAGGTTCTTGGTGTGGTCTGAGGGGGAAGGTGGGCTTCCGAGGGCGGTCGGCCACCAGGTGCTGTCCCATGCAGAAGGGGTGGTACCGAGGACGAGGACTCCTGTCTTCTCGGCGTTGAGCTTTAGGCAGCTGTTGGTCATCCAGACTGCGACGTCTTGCATTCCTTTCTGGAAGTTGAGTTTGGCAGTGGTGGGGTCTTTGGTGAGGGAGAGGATGAGCTGGGTGTCGTCGGCGTAGGATACGATGTTGAGGCCGTGTTGTCAGACGATGGCTGCGAGGGGGGCCATGTAGATGTTGAAGAGGGTGGGGCTCAGTGATGAACCCTGTGGGACTCTGCAGGTGATTTTCGTGGGGTCAGAGAGGAAGGGTGGGAGTCTGATCCTTTGGCTTCTTCCGGTGAGGAATGATCGGATCCAGTCCAGGGCTGTTCCTTGTATGCCTGCGTCGTGTAGTCTGGCGACTAGTGTGCGGTGGGAGACGGTGTCGAAGGCCGATGATAGGTCGAGTAGGATGAGGGCTGCGGAGTGGCCTTGGTCCAGGAGGGTGCGGATGTCGTCTGTGGCGGCGAGCAGGGCGGTCTCTGTACTGTGGTTGCTTCGGAATCCGGATTGGGACGGGTCGAGGACGGCGTTCTCTTCAATGAATCGTGTCAGTTTCCTGTTGACTGTTTTCTCTGCAACTTTGGCTGCGAAGGGGAGGAGCGAGATGGGCCGATAGTTCTTGAGGTCGGTGGGGTCAGCTGTGGGCTTCTTGAGCAGGGGTCTGACTTCTGCACGCTTCCAGTCATCTGGGAAGGTGCCTGTTTTGAAGGTGGTGTTGATGGTGCGTTGTAGTTCGGGTGCGATGGAGGCTGCGGCTCTGTGGTAGATGTGAGGGGGGCAGGGGTCGGTGGGGGCCCCCGAGTGGATGCTTTTCATGGTCGAGGCGGTGTCTTCGGCCGTGATTGGTGTCCAGTTGGAGATGGTGGGCTGGCTGGTGTTTCTGGAGGGGCGGGGGCCCGTCTGTGGCACCTGGTGGATGGTCGATGAAGTTGTCGCAGAGGTTTTTGATCTTGAGGTGGAAATAGGTTCCAAGCTTGTCGCAGAGGTCTTGGGATGGGGTGATGTCTGTGGCTTCGCTGCGTGGGTTGGTGAATTCTTGAATGACACTGAAAAGTTCCTTGGAGTTGGCCAGGATTTTGGTGTGGATGAAGTTCCTCTTGGTGGCTCTGATCTGGTTGTGGTAGTCCATCATGGCGTCCTTGTAGGTGGTGTGGTTTTCGGTTGTCTTGGTGTTTCTCCAGTTCTTCTCCAGGCGTCTGCAGGTGCATCTGGCTTCTTGGAGGGCGGTGGTGAACCAGGCGGCTTTCCTGGGGCGTTGTCTGTCGGGGTTGCATAGCGGGCGAGCTCGTCTGCGCAGTTGGAGATCCAGGTGTGGAGTTCTCTGGCTGCATCGTTTGCGTCGGGTGCCCAGGTGTGGTTGTCTCGGGTGAGGGTGGGGTTAAGTTGCTCGTCGGTAACCTTGCTCCAGTTCCTTCGTGGTGGGCGTGGGGCTGGTTTGGGTGCCTTGGGTTTGTTGATGGCGAAGTGTACGCAGTGGTGGTCGGTCCATGGCGGCTGCGTTGTGTGGCTGAATTGGACGCTGTTTCCTGCCGCGAAGATGGGGTCGAGGGTGTGTCCTGCTCTGTGGGTCGGTGTGTTGACGAGTTGTTTAAGTCCGATGCTGGCGAGGTTGTCATGAAGGATAGTGGAGTTGGGGTCGCTGGGATTGTCGAGGTGGAAGTTCAGGTCTCCAATGAGTATGTAGTTTGTTGAGGCGATGGCGTGGGATGCGATGAAGTCGGTGATGGTGGTGGCGAAGGGTGTTCGGGGGCCGGGGGGTCTGTAGACGAGGGTTCCTCGGAGTGTGGCTTTGGGGGTGGTCTGGATCTGGAAGTGCAGGTGTTCGGCGGAGGGGAATGTTCGCTGGAGGTGGTGAGGCGGAGGGTGCTCTTGTGGGCGATGGCGTGGCCCCCTCCTGGGTGGTTGGGGCGGTCCTTCCTCTGGATCTTGTATCCGTCTGGGATGGTGGTGCTGATGTCGGGGGCGGAGGATGCGTTGGTCCAGGTCTCTGTGAAGAAGGCGATGTCGGGCGATAAAGAGTCGAGTAGGTTCCAGATTTCCATGGCGTCTTTGTGTACGGAGCATACGCTGAGGAGGATGCATTTTATGGTGTCGCCGGGGCTGGGATCAGCGGTGTTGGAGGCCGGGGTGGCGGTGAGGGTCTGGCGGCAGTGGAGGCAGGAGAACTGGCCATGGGTCGTGTTCGGCGAGGCCTGTTAGCATTCTCTAAGTCTTCCAGAGTTGAGTGCGAGGAGGGTGGTGGTGTCATAGCGATGGGTAGTGGGAGGTCCAGGGTTCCTGGCGCTGGCCACGGTCGGGTCGCGGACGGGCACAGACGGGCTTGACTTTGGTGCGGCGCGTCCGCTGCGCCATTAAGTAGGGGAGGTGGGAGAGAGGAGAGGCTGGGAGGCGGGAGTGGGGGAATTCCGGGGGGAGGGGCCGCAGAGGCAGCAGCGGCAAAAGGCAGGCACAAGAAAATAAAAACAGTGGTGGAATTAGAGCAAGACACAGATGGGCACAATAACAGTGGCACACCAGGGAAAAAATTAGGAAAAAAAACAGCTGAGAAAGGTTACGGTGGTTGCAGGCAGTCTGGTCCCAGTTGGAGCGGGCAGCAGGCGCAGAAGCAGGCAGCAGCCTCGAACCTCCCAAGGAGGAGGTCGGGGTCTGGCGGCAAGAGATGGCACAGCGGAGCTGCGGGGAGAGAGTGGACCTACTCGACGCACTTAGGGTGAGAAAGCAAAAGGCACACAGATGATGGACAGAATGCAGAGCAAATCAAACATTCACCCCCAGTTCAGACCCAGCCATATGCAAATCAGTCTTGACCCCTGTGTCTCATGGGAACAGTCCAGCCCGAACTGCCAAGCCAGGTCCTCCCTGGACTGGAAACAAGCATCCTGGGACCAGTTTTGGGGCATCTCCCTCATCAGCCAGGGTAGCTTGAATCCAGTGGCACAGTGAGCCCGGAACCCACCTCTAGGCATACATGACGCACTTAGGGCAAGAAAGCAAAACACACACAGATGATGGACGGAATGCAGAGGAAATCAAACATTCACCCCAGTCAAGAGATCCGGGTTAAATTCATCGTTCTTCTGCTCACCATGCCACCCCAGTTCAGACCCAGCCATATGCAAATCAGTCTTGACCCTGTGCCTCATGGGAACAGTCCAGCCCGAACTGCCAAGCCAGGTCCTCCCTGGACAGGAAACAAGCATCCTGGGATATGTTTCGGGGCATCACCCCTAATCAGCCAGGCTAGCTTAAATCCAGTGGCACAGTGAGCCCGGGACCCACGTCTGGGCATACCCGTCGCATTTAGGGCGAGAAAGCAAAAGGCACACAGATGATGGACAGAATGCAGAGCAAATCAAACATTCACCCCCAGTCAAGAGATCTGAGTTAAATCCATCGTTCTTTTGCTCACCATGCCACCCCAGTTCAGACACAGCCATATGCAAATCAGTCTTGACCCTGTGCCTCATGGGAACAGTCCAGCCCGAACTGCCAAGCCCGGTCCTCCCTGGATTGGAAATAAGCATTCTGGGACAGGTTTTGGGGCATCACGCCTCATCAGCCAGGCTAGCTTGAATCCAGTGGCACAGTGAGCCCGGGACCCACGTCTGGGCATCCCTGGCGCACTTAGGGTGAGAAAGCAAAAGGCACACAGATAATGGATGGAATGCAGAGAAAATCAAACATTCACCCCCAGTCAAGAGATCTGGGTTAAATCCATTGTTCTTATGCTCATCATGCCACCCAAGTTCACACCCAGCTATATGCAAATCAGTCTTGATCCTGTGTTTCATGGGAACAGTCCAGCCCGAACTGCCAAGCCAGATCCTCCCTGGACCGGAAATAAGCATTCTGGGAATGGTTTCAGGGCATCACCCCTCATCAGCCAGGCTTGCTTGAATCCAGTGGCACAGTGAGCCCGGAACCACGTCTGGGCATACCCTGCCAACTTAGGGCGAGAAAGCAAAAGGCACACAGATGATGGACAGAATGCAGAGAAAATCAAACATTCATCCCCAGTCAAGAGATCTGGGTTAAATACATCGTTCTTTTGCTCACCATGCCACCCCAGTTCAGACCCAGCCATATGCAAATCAGTCTTGACCCTGTGCCTCATGGGAACAGTCCAGCCTGAACTGCCAAGCCAGGTCCTCCATGGACCAGAAACAAACATCCTGGGGCCGGTTTCGGGGCATCACCCCTCATCAGCCAGGCTAGCTTGAATCCAGTGGCACAGTGAGCCCGGGACCCACGTCTGGGCATACCCGGCGAACTTAGGGCGAGAAAGCAAAAGGCACACAGATGATGAACGAAATGCAGAGCAAATCAAACATTCACCCCCAGTCAAGAGATCTGGGTTAAATCCATTGTTCTTTTGCTCACCATGCCACCCCAGTTCAGACCCTACAAGTAATGCAAAGCAGCGCAAAGCATTGCTTTGTGTTACCTAGCACCAAGGGGACGTTACATGGGTGGTACATGGGCGTTCATTTCTCCTTTCTTTTCCTACTTTGCATGTGTGCTGCACTGTGCAAAACATATGCTAGACTCAGGCACGCATCTTAGCTCTATGGGTCTAAGGTGTGTCTGGTACCCGGCAGGTGAAATCAGCACCAGCGCTAGGGAGATGGAAGGAGAGAGCCATATCTCTGTAGATATGGTGGTCTCCTGCTCCCTCCCTGTCACGGAATGCAGGGCAGCATTCTTGGCTGCTGTGCTGTGTTGCGTGACTTCTTTGAAAATATGCCCAAGTGTCTTCTATACTTTTTAATATCATCCCGGTATCTTAGCCCACGTCAGACCCGATATCAACTTCTTTAATATAAGCGTTGCACTCACACAATCATATAAAATATTACTACATCATGTCACACAATCTCCGCCAGACACCACGCAATTGTCACAAAGACTGCAAGCTAAACATAAGCCATTTACACACAGCCCTATTGATACTCACTCCTCCACTGTTACAATTCGCTTTCGAACCACTGGAACATCCCCAGCACCAATTCTCCAAGTCGAAACATGGGCACTAGGGACTAAGATTGGGTCTGGACTAATCTAAACAGTTTCCTAATCCCTCTACTTCAGGTACAAACCATTTCGATATGCTACCATCTGAGAATGCTCTGGGCAATTTCTCCCTATTCAACTCTGGTCAATAGATCTTTGTAGTAGCCTGAGAGGAAGAGGGGTTAACATCAATTTTAAATCTCAAAGTACAGTGTGATCATTAGGAAATAAGAAGTCTGAGTCAGTAACTTGACGTTAAAACGTTTATTACAAACTCAAAGCCAGACTGATATAAATCAATCCCAAGAACATGCTATAGAATTATAAATGTATCAATGGAAGGCCAAAGCGTCTAACAATATTGGTCCTCAACAACAAAGAGCATATAAGGATCTCAGTAGCTACGACACAGAATATAAGGAAAAGTACTTGATAACAGGATGAATGGTTTCGATCCTTCTCCCCCTACATGGAAAAGATTTGCAGCATCTTCTAGATGTACCAGCTCCACTCACCTGAATAACAGGTACTGCGGGAACGAAGTTAGTCCCATTCACCCACCCTGTACCTTGACCCTCCGTGCCTACCAAAACACAGCACGGGCGGACAACGCACCGGGGGGGAAGGTAGGAAGGAAAAGAAAACAAGGATGGCAAGGATGACGCAAGTCTTCTTGTCGCGGGACTGCACTAACACATCAGGCACACAAAAGAACCCCAAGGATTTATGCTGCAGAAAAAGAGAAGACAGACATCAGTAAGTAAACACCCCGGAAACACAAGGTGATACAATGCAGTGAACTTAGCAATCCAATTTGCCCCTGCTCACCCCCTCAAAGTTAGGGACCAAACTCCACTGACTCCTGATTAGTCTCTGTCTTCTTCGTTGATGCAACCAGAAAAAGGAGACTCCCACAAAACAGATAGGACTGCACAAGATCAGGGTAAGGGATACCCAAAAAGTTATGTGAACAGCGGGAAAAAACACAAGGCACAGAAAACCCACCTACGGTCCGTTAGTAAATCTCCAAAAATATAAGGGGGTAGTCCATTGGCTTAACAATCCTCCAGTGAACTGGTAAAATACAAACAAAATGAAAAATCACGAGCAACAAGGTTAAATATCACCTCGCACCCCTGAACATCCTGTAGAGCGTAACTCCTCAATTCCAGGACCCCAAAGAAAAGGAAGGGGGAAATCGACAAGTCCGATAAGTTCCAGCCGGAACGTACACTGCTCAAGGCCACAACAACGGGGAATCCAATCCGTTCAGCAGGGAATCCAGAAGGTCACGTCAGCGTCCAGAATCCTTCCGGGGCACAAACCGGAAGAGAACCCAAGCAAGGAAAACCAAGAAGGCGGGTCTTTTATACTCCCCATACCGCCCTCTGAACCAACAGCGGCTGCGCAAATAAAACCAAGGAAACGCTGCAGCGCGCGGAAAGAAAAGAAGGGAAAACGCACTCGCCACAAAACAGCGGAAGTCATGCACACGGTGCAGGCAAGGACATCAGACCGTAACACTAGACCCTACGCTAACCCAAACATATGGGAAACCCTATTGGATCAAGGTAGCAAGAAAGGTGTCAGCATCAGAACTTCTGCAGAAGTTTAATAAGTAAGGAGTCATTTATAGCATGAAGACACACATCAGAGAAGCCAAGAGAGGTCTGCACCTTCCTTAGCCTAAAGGGAATCCGACTAAACCCCAAGGTGGGTTCACTAATTAAAATGCACAAAAAACATTCGAGAACACATGACCTCATACACATCATAATGTGTTTTCCAATTCCCAGTAAATAACTTGGCACCTCAAACACTACTCTCATATTCCAGTCTCCGCTTCCAAAGCATCCTTGGTTCCTTCCTTCGTCTGATAGTACCAACTGGAACTCTCCCTATGTTCTTCATCAAAATCATTTGACCTTGCCAGTTCTTCCTTACCTCGCTATCTCTGAAATACAGTGTGCTTTTCACTAACTAACGAATGCCTTTAGTTTGCACCTGCAGAAGAGAGAAACATGCAGAAAAACAACTTTCATGCTAGTATTAACTGTCTCAACTGTAAGCTTAAGGCCCACAATCACGCTAACTTAAAATTTCTCTTTAAAACATTTTAGTTCTATAACCTACATATAATCCAATAAAGCAATCTTTAATAATGAATCAATCTATATCATGATGTATTCTTATATGTGATATATAGAACAAGTGGTTCTGTCGGGGAATAGCAATTGCTTTGCTCGATGTATATAATGCACTTTGAACTCTCAAATTCTAACAGCATACAGTACAATTTCAATTTAGAAGTTGGTTCATCAACAATGTTCAAGAACCAATAGGGATAAAGGGGAACACACCATAGAAGCAAGGCAATTTTAGTCAAAAGTAAAATTATTTACTAGAATATAATATCCAGCAGACAATGAATATGGCTGTCAAAGCAACATTACATAGACGGCGATGTAAAGGTGACTGAAGTGCAGAATAAGTGACTTGTGGTGATATGTGAAACCAAAAGTGCTATACACGTATTATACACATGGGTGATACATAGAACAATGAAAATAACAATGGAGGTCATTACGATGACGGGCGGACAAAGTCCGCCCGCCATCGCAACGGAAAAGGGACCGCCCGCAAGAGGTGCGGCGGTCCCGCTGTGCCTATTAGGATGCGACCGCCACCATGGCGGTCGCATCCTGTATATTTAACATTGTGGCGGGCGGTGCTGTATTCAGCACCCGCCACAATGTTAAAAGGGCATGTTGTGCATATGCACGCACAACGTGACAGGCACCGCGCGGTGCCTGCCACCTTGTGCATGCAAATGTCGGGGGGTACCATGGGTACCCCCAAGTGCAGCCACCCACCCCCCCAACCACCTGGGGGCCCGCAACGGGACCCCAAAGGCCTTCTCCGCATGCCTTTCCATGGCGGAGTCTCCGCCATGGAAAGGCATGAGACCGCCATCATTGTAATATGGATGGCGGTGCCTGCAAGGCACCTCCACCATATTGCAGGCCTTTTCCGCCCGGTAGGCAATCGGGCGGATTGCCTACCGGCGGAAAACTGGCGGACGGTCTTTCCGTCTGCCTGGGTCCCCACCGCCATCGTAATATGGCGGGGGGGAAATGTTAGGCGGGCGGACGAAAATGGCGGGCGGATCGCCACCGCCATACGGGCGGCGGCGATCCGTCCGCCATCGTAATGACCCCCAATGTTATTCATCTCTGTCCATTCCTTAATGCATGAAAACACAACCCAAGTATTATTTTATGTTTGGGTCAGGGAGACTGCATGGACTAGTGTGACAGTAACGTCGACGTTTCGACCCTGGATGAAAGCGCAGCTTAATATGCGTCAGAGGCGGGTCTTCATCAAGACAAGGGGGGGGAACAAAAGTTGACAGCTGCAAGGAAAAATGCCAGGGATCTTATTGGGTAAGTCGATAGAGATCCAAGTATAACTGGAAGGTAGTCCGATTAGATGCACAAACACCAGGAGCAGCGCAACGGAAGCAGACGAAATAGAACACGTCTCTTCGAATTTTAACGATCGCCTGGGGGCGGCGTTGCACAAAGTGTTTAAATATCTTGTCTCCAACCGGCTGGTGGAGCATTTACCCGATTACTTCGACATCAGCAATTTCAGACCACAACCTCCTGGTGTAGGTCTACTTGTGCATCTAATCGGAATACCTTCCAGTTATACAGTTATACTTGGATCTCTATCGACTTACCCAATAGGATCTCTGGCATTTTTCCTTGCGGCTGTCAACTTTTGTTCCCCCCCCCTTGTCCTGATGAAGACCCGCCTCTGACGCATATTAAGCTGCGCTTTCATCCAGGGTCGAAACATCGACGTTACTGTCACACTAGTCCATGCAGTCTCCCTGACCCGAACATAAAATAATACTTGGGTTGTGTTTTCATGCATTAAGGAATGGACAGAGATGAATAACATTGTTATTTTCATTGTTCTATGTATCACCCCTGTGTATAATACGTGTATAGCACTTTTGGTTTCACATATCACCACAAGTCACTTATTCTGCACTTCAGTCACCTTTACATCGCCGTCTATGTAATGTTGCTTTGACAGCCATATTCATTGTCTGCTGGATATTATATTCTAGTAAATAATTTTACTTTTGACTAAAATTGCCTTGCTTCTATGGTGTGTTCCCCTTTATCCCTATTGGTTCTTGAAAATTGTTGATGAACCAACTTCTAAATTGAAATTGTACTGTATGCTGTTAGAATTTGAGAGTTCAAAGTGCATTATATACATCGAGCTATTCCCCGACAGAACCACTTGTTCTATATATCACAAATACCCAGGTTCTGAGGGACACAGGGTTACCCCATTATCGCTAATGGTACTCTTATATGTGGCACAATAAACTAATACATGTAATTTGAAGCAAAAATAACAACTGGTCACAATTAAGAAAGCATTAAACACACGTGATTCATTCTTACTATTCCCTAGCGAGTGCTCTGCATTAAATGCATTATAGCTCACCACCTTACAATCTAAACCTATGGAAGATTAGTATCAGCAATCCAGATGTTTCTGAAAAGGAAAAACGTTAATATATACACACATATATGTCAAAACACACAATAGATTCACTTTCTATACCTTTGGTGCACCACATCTCATTAGTATTATTGTGTCACACGAGTACATAAGGCTAATATATATATATCTATATCGGAAAAGGATGGAGCCAAACTACGCTGCTCCAGACACAACAAGCTTCCAGAGGCCTCCCTGCAACTGTCCAGCTGGCCACAACCAACTGGATCGTCCTGGACCTGCCTGAGCCCTCCTGCCGACCTCTGCTGGATTGAGTCCTGATCTCCAAGAGGGTTCTCCCAGGTCTCAGGATCCCAACAAGAAGATCCAGTGAGACCTGCTCTTCATGCAAACAGTGACTGTCCAAGATGGCTGGAAAAACAACACCTGCACTTCATGCCGACAGCGACCGTCCACACCGATCAACCAACACAAAGCTCAAGCTGCGAACGGCTCTTCGCGCTACAGCAACAGCCGTCTGTGACACTCAACCAGCTCTTCACTCAGAAAGCCTCTTCCTCGTGCCCCCCCTCCAACAGGAACAGAACTCTTTGTGCCAGACTTGAGAAGGTAACTCTTCAGCGGGACTAAACTGGTCTCTGTATTCGAACTGCGCTCCATCGTGGTTGGCCTGAACCTGTGACTTCCGCCTGGTCTAGTGCAACCAGATAATCGGAGGCAACACTTTGCATTTCTTGGTGCTGTTATCACCAAAAACTTTAAAAATTAATAGCTTCGGTTCTGCGGATTGGATTTTGTTCATTTAGTGTCATTTTTATTTTTTTTATTTACTCTAATTTTCTAAATTGGTTTTGGGGTTTGCTTTTGTTGTATTTTCACTGTATGGCTGTTTCTGTGCTGCATACATACTTTACGCATTGCCTCTAAAGTAAGCCTCACTGATTTGCGCCAGGCTACCAGAGGGTTAGGCACAGGTTAATTTAGTGACTTTTGTGGTTCACCCTGACAAGCATTGTGTTTATCATTTGAGTGGGACTTCCACCTCTTTCCATTATTAACCCAATTTCCTACAATAAGCTTGTATTACAAATATTTCACAATATAGTTCTGGGGGTAAAGGAAAGGCTTTTCTTACAAATGTAAGCAGACAGAGAGGCGCTTGTTCAGGAGCTTGTAGTTCTCTGTAGCAGTAGTCCTAAATTGGTCACCTTTTCTGACGAGTGTGCTGTTTCTCAGCATTGTCAATGTTGTCTTGAGAGGAAGGACATTGACCTGTGGGCTCTTGCACTTAGCCCTAACGTTTCCTTAATTCTAGGCTCCCGTGGACATGCCAGTAAGTTAGGCTAATGTTCCTACCTCAGAACCTTGTGTGTAACCAACAGGTTACATTATCAGTAACATGGGACAGTACCTTCAGTGGAGAAGTGAGAGAGAAGTTGGAGTTATGGGTGAAGGAAGAAATGGTTAAATGAGGAAGTAGTGAAGAAGAAGTGATGTAGGAGTATGTTGGAAATGGAGGAGTGAAATGTGGGTTTATTGGTGGGTGTGCTAGTGATGGGACACTGAGATAGCAGTGGTGAATTGTCAGTGTTGAGAGAAGTAAAGGGAGTAGGATGCCGATGTCAGAGAACTACTTTGAAGAAGACTTGGCTTTTAAGTGAAATCCAGGTGGAATGCTGGATAATATTGCTGTTGTGGGGTTTACACACCACTAATGAACTGCGAAAACCTGAAATGAAACTGACAGATCATAGACTGGAAACAATGATCTCTTTAATAATATACAATAGCCTTACATACACATTTCTATCTGATTTGTGATGAAAAGAGCCACTAGGCGAGCACAATATCTCACATGTGCCCACCATAGGTCTAAGATACAAATTATAGTTGAGAGGCATTTTGGGGGGGTCTTGTCACTGGGGGGGGGGACGACATACAGAGGCAAATGGCACATTATATTTGACAGCAACCTATTGGTGGTAGACATAATCTGAGACACAGAGAAATCTAGAGGTGGGACTAACTCCTCTAAAGCCATGTGTTTGTTTTATGGTTTGTTAGAGTACTGATTTGCAATTGAAATTGCATTATATTTGCACTTACCACACGACGAGGTATTGAAGTCCTTTACGGCGAGTAGAGCTCTACTCCAAATCCCAAATTAGTGGGTAATCCATTGGTTATTGGGATTAGCAAGGAAACCAGTCCATGCATGTACTCTAGTATCTTTGTAATACATTACTGAGTTAGGTGCCGTCATTAATGGGAGGGAGTATGTGCAAAGCCAACGGTTGATGAATTGTCTCGATATTGTTAGGTTGCAGGGATATGGTTTTAAAGAAACCAACATTAAGGCAGACAAGGATGTGACTTAGAGTGGTCTATATTCAAGGGAGGCATGCAAAAGGTAGAAGGAGAGGGCCATTCAACAGAGATAAAGGAAGGACAAATTGAAAGTTTAAGTCAAGGTCAATGTTTCCTATGAGGTTTTAGGGATAAAGTGGGTGGGGTTGTTTTCAGTTTTGAGGTAGCATGCAGTCTGTGCTTGTAAACCTGTAAAAAGAAACAACAAACCATCTGCTGCAAGACCTAACTACAGTTTTAAATTATACTCTAAAAGAATGTGACTTTAAGCAGTCTTTTAACAGACCCTCTAACTAACATTGCCTCAAAAAGCAACCCCAATGCTTGTCGAGGCCCTTTAGAAGTGACCGACAAGCAGTGCTCACATTTAAGCACATCCCAATACCTGTACCTACCATTTGGCAGCACCATTGAGGAAGTTAAGGTCTAAAATTGTTTGAGGCATGTGGTGTTATTTTTAGCTCTTGTGCACACCGCCCCACTGTATGGAATGCAATCAATGGGTTCAAACCCAGAAAGGACCCCTGTGTGTACCTACTCCAGCAGCAGCAGCATGTCAGGGACTGTCCGGGACTATGTGGGGAACACAGTCAGGGACGTGGGCAAGGACTGGGAACGGGGTACAAAACGTACACAGAGAGAGGAGTACAGCGCTGCCCAGGATCACACAGGAAGTCAGAGGAGAAAAGGGATCCAAAGGGGAAGCCTGTACAAAGGAACAAGATGGCTAAGACTCAGAAAGGAAGGGCACTCACAAGTCAATTTAGCATTCAGACTAACTACACCCAGGACGGACGTGCAAGACATATATATAATACAACATTAACAATAAAGGGGAGTGTGGGGTAAAGCACTCAGGAGCTCCACACGGTAAGACTGAAGCTCAGTAAGTTCCTCACCCACAATTGCTGTTACAGATACTGACTGAAAATACCCACATATAGGATATGTATGCAAAGGCAGGGTCTGTGGAGCGTATACCTATGGTGATGTTATAACAGTAACTCAAAGACAATACTCACAGTGAACAAGAAACACCACCTAGGTAGTCAGCTGTGCCCACGGATCCTGGCGATCAAACAGGAACACGCAATGCAGTAACAGCAAAGGGGTAGAACTAAACACAAGCACAATAGACAAGGAGTTAGCAGGGAGGAGTGCTTAACAGGAAAGGAAGGAAATCACAGGGCACATTTGGCAGAAAGCAGGTAACAAACATACAAGGTAACAGAAGCAAGACAGCAGAATAGAAAGACAGCAAACTAGAACTGGAACCAAGGAAATGGGAAGAAAGGCAGGGACTGGAAAAGGATATACAGAAGGGGAGGCTACAAGGGTATACTAGAATAGTGCAGGTTCAGGAATCAAGAAAACAAAGCATAGAAGGCAGTGCTGGGGCAGGAACAAGAATTGAGCTAAGGCTCAGGAGTCAAGGTAGCACTGCAGGTAGTACTAGTACAGGAGAAGGGAAACTGCTGCAGGTCAGAAACAAGGAATGCCAAGGCTCAGGAGTCAGGATAGCACTGCAGGCAGTGCTAGGTCAGGAGAAGGGAAACTGCTGCAGGTCAGGAACAAGGAATGCCAAGGCTCAGGAGTCAGGGTAGCACTGCAGGCAGTGCTAGGTCAGGAGAAGGGAAACTGCTGCAGGTCAGGAACAAGGAATGCTAAGGCTCAGGAGTCAGGGTAGCACTGCAGGCAGTGCTAGTCCAAGGGAACAGGAAATAGCTACAGCTCAGGAAACAAGGAGTCAAGAGAGCACTGCAAGCAGTGCAAATCAGGCACAAGAAATAGCTGAAGCCCAGGAACAGGAATAGCTATAACTCAGGAAACAAGGTAGCACTGCAGGCAGTGCTAATTCAGGTACAAGGAATAGATATAGCTCAGGAACTCAGGAAACAAGGTAGCACTGCAGGCAGTGCTAATTCAAGCACAAGGAATAGCTATAGCTCAGGAATCAAGGAACAAGGATTAACTATAGCTAAGGAATCAAGGAAACCAAACAGCTCAGGAAACAAGGATCGGTCTCACCGGAAAACAGCTACAATGACCAACACTGGGCTGAAGGGAGCTGGGGCTTAAATGAGCTCACAGTACTCATGCACATCAGGTGTGAGCAGGCTAGCAGCAGCCAGCCACAGGTGAGCTGAATTCCTCCACCCATCCTTGGCCTGCAGGGGTGGAGACGAAGCAGTGAGCAGGGAATTCTGGGTAATGGAGTTTCAGGCATGAGCAGGATGGCTTCCACAAAACCCGGCATGGATTGGGAATGGATGTCAATTCCCAAGTAGTGTCGAAATGGCTGGAAGGCAGTATGTACATGAAGGGGAGGGTCTGGAAGCTTGTTAGAACACTGGGTAGCCCCACAATTCGGCCCCCTGGTGGTGGACACGAGAATGCAGGGAGCGAGTCGTGACACAGCACATCCAATACTAGAAGTATTGCTATAGTTCATGCAACTCATTTTACACCATATATAAACTAGCCCATTCATTACCTGGTTCCGAAGGGTGCCAGCCATTACAGGCAATGCGGTCCCGGGCCCCCTGAAGAGCTCCAATATCAATCCACTTTGAATCCTACCAGAAGTTGCATACAGCTCTTGCAGTCCCAAAGTTGTGTGGGTAACTGGTAATAATTGAATGCAGAAACAATTAGGATATGCATTCACTCTCTTCCATTTACGAACACTAGGCAAGACTTTGTGCCCTCATTATGGCCATCTAATGGGTAAAACATCTACCATTTGTATTCACGGTGCAATTGATGATTGAGGAATAACGGACGCAAGCTTTTTCCTTGCTTCCGGGCATACAGGCATTCACAAAAAGGAACTAGAGCGTGTTTGTGTACTGCTATGAGGACAGCCGATGCATATTCAGAATCACTCAAACAAATCTAAAGGTACATTTTTGTGTGGTAATAATAAACTTTTCTGAGTCATGACTTTTTAAAATCGAACTGGCACGAGGTCAGCAGAGGGACTTCATAATGCACGGTACTGACATTCGACAACCACAGGTAGTCTTGTCAGATGAATTGCAAGAATACATTGGCTATCTAGAATTGGACACTATTACATTATACTAAAGAGAAGTTACAGTGTCTTATCCTCCTTTAGTGCCGACAATCATAAATGATACACCATGTGCGGGGTTATTACTGCTGTCTCTCCTCTGTTTGAACATTACACAACAGCTCCAGAAATGACATGGACATGGGCGCCTTTATCTGTGGGTTCATGCCCATTTCTAATGCACGCTCTCAGGTAAACAGGCACAATGCTGTAACTCACGGCCTACCAGCACAGACACTAAATGACCGTCTAGGGGGTGACACAAATGTGAATCACATTGGCAACCACACCTGTGGCAGAAGGGGACTGCCTCTTTCGTCGATTTTATGCTTAGTGGAGTTTGATCTCGTGATGAAAGTTAGGGTACACTTTTGATTACACTACATATGTTTCCTGTGGTGAGGACGGTGAAGACAGACCAGTGGCACATTCTAAATTGTTCTTTGCGGGTAATACAGGGAGGGCAGTTCTCCTATGCGCACTCTGTGAGTGATACTGTTTTAAACTCCTGGAAGTTGTTTGAAACATGAAGACAGACCTTTTGTTATAAAACTTGGACAGGCCCCTTTTCACGTTCTGCCCGAGTATATGTGCTTTGGAGTTACAGTGTCGCCACATGTATGTTTTTGAAGGGAAATGAATGATCCATGACGTGTCACTCTCTGTGGAATTTGGTGGTGAGAACAAACACTTGAACACTATAAGTCGGTGGAATGTGAAGTCTATTTAAAGACCGAAGAGTTGGAAAAGATGATAACCCTCGTGCCCATGGATTTGTTATATACTGATTGGAAGAGTCCGGCATTTCTAATGTTGTTTTATTTCTGTTTTTCTAAGGTTGTCATTCAGATCCTGGAGTGTAAATCTGTGATCACGTGGGATTTTGACATCCTCCGAGGGGACCTGCACTTTAGCATCTTCCACTCTAAGCAGGCACCAGAGACTCCACATTCGAACACGGGTCAGACACCAATTTCAAACCAAGCAACCAACAATATGCAAGTCATACACAAGAGCTGGATTCTTGGTGTGGATTACAGTCGAGTAGAGTCTCCGTTGGTCTGCAGAGAAGGGGAGAGTATACAGGTTTGTCATTTAGCAAAGTCGGTCATTAACATTTCTTAAGTGGAACCAAGCCAAAGCCTAAACTTCTCTCAAACAGTCATTACTTAACACCTGAAGCGTCCTCAAACAGAACAAAGCTAACATATTACTTACTAAACCCTACAACCCCCTCTGCTCCACCTAAAGTCTTCCCTCGAGCATCAAATTAGATCCAGTGACACACAAAGTCAGCACAACTTCGGAATCACCTTGAAGGAGGAGCATCTCAAATTCTGAAATCTTGTGAAGAGCTGCCCATCCTCTGAACCTGCCTACAAAACAGCTCATGTAAACAATTAAGGGTCTAGAAATTAATTTACGTTCGCCCATATGCCCACCCACACGACTGGATGAAACAA
The DNA here is from genome assembly GCA_963921515.1 of Calotriton arnoldi. Lineage (NCBI taxonomy): Eukaryota > Metazoa > Chordata > Amphibia > Caudata > Salamandridae > Calotriton > Calotriton arnoldi. Next base: position 2,819,446 of record CAWUFW010001292.1, on the reverse strand, counting down.
AGAACTATCTAAAATGAACACCAGTCTGCAAGACTGCCTTGGAACAACAGGTCTGAAGCAGAGGCCAGCCACCCTTTAACCTCTAAACACTTCTGAAGAAGCAGTTACTGAAAACATGTAGCCTCCTCAAGAAGTTGTAACCCATACTCTGAAATCCGAAGAATCAAGGGTATTACAGCTTCAGATCCACCCTTATTCCATCTAAGTCCTTTCTTTTTAAGGATCCTAGCTGACATATATCATTCAAAGCGTATGCCTTCTTTTCTTTTTCTGATCATTAGATTGTCCCCATATCCCTTGGTCCTGAAGAGACCCTGCACTGTAAAAGGGTCGAAACGCCGTCGACTGTATTTGAAAGCGAACCAGTTTAATAGCTCTGACTATTGTACACAGAAGCTGGAATCATTACTAAGTTAATCTTTGGTCGCCTTTTTTTAAAAATTGTGGATACCAAGCTGTACACATTACATGTTTTTCACTGTTTGTTTTGTGGTTCCATTTCACTTGGGGACACAAAAGCACTATTGTCTTTTCTTGGTCTGTGTATACATCAATTTGAATTTTACAAATCTGATAAAAAGAATTAATGTGAACATAAAGTCTGCAAGGCCCTCTTTCTTTCTGACATCACCTTAACCCGTTTCTGTGATTGCGATTGTGCATTTGATTATTATTATAGATTAGCCTAACTTTCCGCTGGAACCGCTGTTTCTGTTACACTCAGATCCACCCTACAGCAGTACCAACGCTGCCTTTAAAACTTTGTCAATCTTTGTCAATTTGTCAAATCGTTTAAAATTCCATAAGCAAAATAAGACAACAGAAACCTGCAAGGCTTCTTAAAACACGCCATCTCACCTTCAGAGCCCTCCTCAAGCAGCACACTGCAGCTTCGGAACTCTCTTCAAGCTGTAACAATATCATCTCAAAGCCCTCCGCAAACAGGCTCACCCCAACCTCTAAACCTCCTCAAAATAATGATGATTGCATTTTATAATACTCCAGCGAGTGTCCCGGCGCGACATCAACTAAAAAAAGATCCTACGGGACTTACACTTGTCTGAATAGCCATGTCTTTAGTTTTTTCTTGAATAACACCAGGCCCCTCATTGCACGAAGTTTCACAAGGAGCCTGTTCCAGGCTGCCAACCCTAGAAGCATCAGGGACCTTCCACCTGTTCTTGTACGTCGTATCTTGGGGACTGCAGCTCAAAAACTATTGGCAGACCTTAATTGTCTTGTGGGATTGTAAAAACCAAACCTGGTTCTGAGATACGTGGGGCCGACTTGATGTAAGGCGTCATGTACAAGTACCAGAGTCATAAATTTGACTCTTTCCCTAATGGGTAACTAGTGAAATGCCAGCAGATGGGGTCAAATATGTGTTCTCGTAGGCACATTTAACAAATGTTGTGTAGCCACATTCTGGATTACCTGTAGTCTGTTCATCAAATATTATGGTAGACCAAGGTACAGGGCATTGCCATAATCAATCCTAGATGTGATCAGCACCTGGGTGGCCATTTTCTTTGCTGAAAAGGACAGGAGAGGCAAAAATGACTTTAGGGTCTTCAAAATCCTGAAACAGGTCCCTACTAACCCCTTTACTTGAGGCCTAAAAGACAGTCTGTCATCAAATTTAATGCCCAGATTTTTCACGACATCTTTTTGGGATACCGGTGTGGCTGCATCATCTGGCCGAAAAGTTTGCCAGAGACCTATTGGAGTCTTTCCAAAGAAGAGAATTTCAGTTTTCTCTTCAGTTTTCTTAAGTTGAGCGGTTGCTAGCTACTGGAAAATGGCCATCAGGCAGATTTTAATCTGGCTACCCTCTAACTCAATACCTCTGTCCCAGGTAAAGAGCAGTTGCGTATCATCTGCATAGGAGATCACTTTGGCTCCCAGCTTTTGAGCAAGTTGCACCAGAGGGGTAAGATATATATTGAAGAGAGTGGGGCTCAGAGCAGACCCCTGAGGAACTCCCACCAGCATGTCCTGAGGGGTGGCGGAGTAGGGAGGTGTCCAAACTTGCTGGCTCCGCTTTGCTAGAAAAGACAATAGCCAAGCAAATGCTTGTCCTGTTACTCCAATAGCCTGGAGACGATCCAGCAGCATCAAATGGGGGACCGTATTGAATGCTGCCGATAAGGTGGAATAGTTTTTGAGGTTGGGGAGAGCCTTTTTGACTAGCCTATCCTATGAACTTGCTTCAGTCATTAAACAGTCAACCTTTTAGCCCTCCCCAACAAGGGACATCGAAAAACATTTGAAACCTCCTGAGGCAGGAGCAACCAACCCACTGACCCCTCAAGCAGGACCAACAAAATATCTGAACATCATCAGCCCCTCTTAAATTAGAGTAACCCACTTACTGAATCCCCATTAGGCAGAAGTAGCATAACCGCATAGCTATCCTAAAGCAGAAATAACCTAACCTTTAAACTCCTTAAATGCCATAGCTTCTGACCCTGAAACTCACTTCAGTAAAGACCACTTCAACCTCCGAATCCTTAAGTACGATCAGGCCAACCTCTGAAATTGTTAAATGTATTCCAATCTCAACTTCCAAATGCTTCTCAGGCAGGACACGTTTCAGATGCTGTGAGGGGTAAGGGTGTGGAGAAATGGGGAGAGAGAGAGAGAAAATATGTTTGTGTGTGCAGACTTGTCCGTGGGTATGTCGGCTGTCCGTTTGTCTAATATGAAGTCTTTCAAAAATGGCAGTGTCCCTCCACACTAATACACACACTTGCACTGTAAATAGCAGCACGTGGCCAATAAATGGCTAACCACCATGCTGTGGTAGAAGCTCTGCATGGGAAATTACACTCTGAGTATGAGTGTGATGGCCTGTCACTAGATGGCTAGCCTAATAGTGTGAGACAGAAGGAAACCTGGGCTGCCTTAATACTGGCTGGCTCCTGCCCAGTCTTACTAGATCCCTCACTGTCATGTATACTACAAACACACCTAGTGTAGTAGGGGCACCTCATTATGAATGACAATTCACATCAATGCAAGTGGTATTGGAACTGATATTGAGCTCTCACTGACTAAAACCCCATGACATCACAGGGTTGCCTTTTGTTTCTCCATGACCCTTCAGCATCATCCTAATTACTGATGAGAAGACAGGTGAAGGGCTAGACCTTAAAAGTACAGAAATTAATGAGGATTTTTAGAGCTCTTTTACATTTCTATTCCTGCTTCTCCCTTCAGAGCTTCTGAAACCAAGGCTAGCAACAACAAGCCAGTGGTAGCATTTGCTGCCCAAGGTAACCACTATTCTTTATCCTTGCAGATTGCCACACACAAGGAAGCCAAGTATGACCACTCCTACTCTCTCCCATAGCTCCTCCATTGCTGCTAAATTCCCAGTGGAGGTGGATTGTTGGCTGTGTTGAAGGACGGATGAATGGGCAGAGAGACTGTAGAAAGGATAAATAAACTAATGATTGTGTTCTGAATAGTTCATTTTCATTCTCTCCTAGGGCTCTCATGTAACCCGCTGGCCGGGTTTCTACATCTTGCAGTGGAAAATGTGCAGCCCATCCTCCTGCACAGGCAACAGCATTGTTAGTGTTGACGATGTCTTGGCATCTCTGCATGGATCTTGCCACAGGTGCAGGTTGATGTACTACTATGAGGTCTTAGCCTCCAAAGACTTCAGGTAGGTAACCCCAATCAAGCTGACTGTATGGCTAGCTCAATTAGGCTATTTGTCTGCAACATTTAGGTTCCTCTACTGTTCAAATGATGAATCCCAGGGTCATATGGCTGGTTCCAACATTAAATAAGCCTTTTCTACCTTGATATGGTCTAATAAAAATAGATTTGGTTTAACTTGGATATCTTTAACTTTTTTCATTTGGTTGAACTTTTACCAGCTCTTAAGGAATCTAATGGTTTATTCCAAAAAAGGCTAAGACTCTTTAGGACAGGATGCCATAACCTGCAATGCTGAGATAAGCAAGCAAGCTCGAGTCAGTTTCCTAAGTACTCTGGAGCTCTGCTGTGTGTCGAGCAATTAACTTAAAATCACTGCTAGTAGTCACTCAAGACTTATAATAAAAAGACATTTTGTCACCACCAAATATTTGGAGTCTTCAGAGAGCAAGACAAATACAGTATGAATGATCTGTTGCTAGAGCTCCTTTAAGCTTCTGGCCCTACTCCCACTCCAAGCACACAGAAGACCAAATCAGAGTGTTTTGACCCACCTCTTGAAAGCCAATGTCGGAGAAAAGAGTACACAGGTTCTACTGCAGCAAATTCAACCACTATACCAAGGAGTGCAGGACATTTGCCTCACTGAAAACCGTATGCGTGGCAGGTTTGAGTCATCAATCTCCAATAACAGTGACACAATAGAAGTATTTATAAACTAACTTCTATGAAAAAGATGGAACCAAATGAGAATCAACCTCAGAAGCAAGATCCTGACAATATTTATCGTAGTTCTATAGAGCAAAGGTAGCCAAAAGGCAGCGGAACACTGTACATGATCAAAGACAAGCATAAAGGCAACAAGTAAGAGGAGAGGAAGCTGGTTTGTGTGTGGTTAATGCATTGGGGTGCAGTGTTCTTTAAAGAGGTGAGTGTTCAACTTTTTCCTAAATTGGAGCAGCGTTGGAATGGTCCTTAAGGATATGGAAATGTTGTTCCAGATCCTGGGTGCATAGATGGAAAAGGTCTGCTGTCTTATTTTTTCAGTTTCACACTTCTTAGTCTGCTGTTTGATAGTGTCCTGACTGCAAGTATGCTGAAATCCACTAGAGATCATGATCTTCTCCGCAAGATAAGCGGCAGTGCTGCTTGTGTTACCTTTGTAAATTATGCAGCTGGATGGAGGCACCAGAGAGCTGTCAACCAAGATGGCCACTTGATTTGCGAATTCCGGTGGCCCGAGCAAAACAACATTGCACCAACGCCTCACACAGCGGCACAACTCAGGGCGCTGCTGGGCAGGGGGTGGTGAGACTGTGTCCCGACGCCTGGTGCCTGCTGTGACCGGCTAGGAGAGGAGATTAAGCCAAACAGACTGGGGCTGACCCAGCTGTGAGGGTCCGCTGTTCCTAAGGTTGGCCGGGATCGTGCTGCCAGGCCCGGAGCATAGGCCCGTTGGCGATCCAGCATTGGGGGCAGGCACTGGCTCTGATGCGCTAATGCCCGGGAGGGTTGTAAGAGGCCACTGCTCTCGGATGTGGTAAGCTGATTTTGGACCGCAGGGAGAGTGGCTGTGAGGCCGGGACCTGTTGGGGCCTCTTACCGCAATGGTGCAGCCAGCTGCTGTGCGGCCTCCCTGCCATCCAGTTTTGCAGTGGCCTGCCCAGGTGGCAGCATTGCAGCCGGAACCGGAACTTAGGGCCGGGGCCTATCGGGGGCTTCCACCACTGCTGCGCAGCTGGCCATCACATCAAGAAGATATTCTGCTGCGGGCTGCCTGTGTGGAGACGCTGCTCCTCATTGGGAGCTGGGGCCTGTCAGGGCCTATACTGCTGCGCAGCCGGCTGCCCACACAGCTGAGCCTCCTGTGTGACTGTGCCGGGGCTTGGCAGAGACAGGGGCCTGGAACGCAAAGGTATGCCTGAACAGCAAGCCTCAAACCATCTTGGTATCTGGGAGGGCTCTTTTTCACAATGCTCTGCACACAGATGAGGGCCCCCCTGCTGCATAAGGCTCGGCCCGCTGACGTGGACCCACTGCTGCCTGCAGCTCTGGGAAGCTCAGGTCTTGGAGCCACATGACTATCCCCAGTGGCGTAAAGTATGCCCATTGATGTGCCACGGGCCCCACTTCTGCGGGTCGCCAACAAGGCTTCTGAAGATTTGCATCTGGGGATCGGTAAACCTTTCTGTCCTGGTAAACCTTTCTGTCCTGGGTGAGGCTCTGGTTTTCAATATTGATTGCCCTATTCTCCCCATCATTGTCTACAGTACCAGCTGGTCGATAGTGGTTCCTCTGTCGTCTTCTTTGGCTGTGTCAGGAGCCCATCTCCCGGACCTTGTTCTTTGCTGCCCTTGCCTCGCTGTCCTAGCCGGCGGTGATTGGTAGAGAGCTCAGGGTTTCGCTCTGGGGCTTGTCTCACCGGTATCTCAAACATCATGGGCAAGTCGGATCAATGACAAGCCAAACTATACTTTGATAAGCGCAAATCTACTACATCAGTAGAGCAACAAGTCCCCAGTGAAGGAAGTGACCCGAGACGGGCCACCCGGGTCACCCACGACCACCTTTCGGCCTTCCCAGAAATGAAGAGTCGGGATGATAGTGGAGAATACAATCTAATACTTTTATTAGTAAGTACACTGCAGTGGAGTCCGGTCTGACCAGCCTCACGGGATAGCTGTCGAGGGACTGACTTCAAGACCCTTGGTAACACAAAATAAGCTCTCCAACACCTCCCAAGTCCCGCCCCTGGTAGAAAAATACAGCTTGGACAAAGGCTGAACAAAGAAGGCACAGAAGGATGAGCTACCACCTGCAGAATGGGTACATGTTATCAGGCTCCCAAGGTCATCTTGCTCGGTCTCAGCTCTCTCCAGTGTGGGAGCATAACTACGACCAGGGATAGGCATGCGAAAGCAGAATAAACTATTCATTTAGTACATCTGAGTTTCAACCTTGAATATGATAAGGGGGAACAACTGAAAAGCAGCTTTCTGCTGAGGCAAGCAGAGAGGGGCACAGAGGCCGGCTTTCGATCACAACATATCATGGTGGTTACATGGCAGAAAATGGCGTCTCAGATGCTAACTTTAGCCTGCACCATATTGGAAGGGACTGGTAGCACACATTTGCAATAGCGATCAAAGCAAAATAGCTACATGAATGCTAACATAACACAGTATACGATATAGAGGATGGGGCAAAGACACATTCAATTCTAACACCAGTGGTCAGGAAATGAACGGTGCCAAAGTGGGGAAAAGTGCAAGGAACTCAAAGAAAGTTTAAAATCTATTGATAGCAAGCTGGATACACTATCTTCCTGTCTCAATAGTGTTTAATAACGAGTGGACTGTCAAGACTCTAGAGTAATGCAAGCTGAGACCCATATCTCACACCAGAGGACACCCATTGCAAAATGGAGCGCGCCCTGACATCAGCCTTGCGTGAGCTGAAGGCCATTAAAGCACAGAACAAAGATCTGAAGAGCAGGTCGCGGAGAAATAATGTGTAGATCATAGGGGTCCCTGAATGGGCCACCGGAAATAACATGTATACCTTTGTTGAGGAACTGCTAGGAACCCTCTTTAGCCCTGATAGGTTCTCCAGTGCCTTCATTGCTGAGAGGGTGCACCGCACACTGTCCCCCAAACCTAAGCCTGGCCAAAAACCACACCCTATCAATGTGCTCCTGTTACACTACAGGGACAGGGATCTTATATTGAGGCTCACAGAGATACACCTTGGCTGTCCTATGATGGTTTTGGGCTCTCGTTTTGCCCTGTCTTCACACCAGTAGTGCAGGAAGCTCGTCACACCTTTATGTAGGTTAAGAGTCTATTAAGTATTCCATGCTATTTCCAGCAGAGCTGCACCTGGAATTTAAAAGGAAAACACACTTCTTTGTCCATCCCAGCGCTGCCCTAGAATTTATCGAACAGTGTTTCCCACAATGGGGTAGAGCCTTCTTCTGCCTCATCTAGCCAGGCATCCACTGGGGGAACCTGGAGACAGAGCACCACTGCATTCAGCGATAACAATTGATTTTAAATATATATATATGTGCTTACTGATGTCTCTGTGGTCCTTTATGATATATAGCTATGTAACAACTTGTAATGTGTTTTACTACATTTGGCTAGTATGTAGCTGATGTCTCTGATACTGCTACATGAGGTACATTTGCATTGTGGTAGATATTATGCATGAACAAGACCGGCTGTCTTAACTGGTAGCTCTGAATGCGCCGCTTCTGTGTCTTTCCACTTTCAGGCATATGGTTACATATATACCACTATCTGATATACCTTAGCATTGCTCGGGGCTCTGCTGTGCCCTCCAGATGCCCACACACGTGAAGCACAGTGTTTGCCCCTGGGTTTTTTTACCCTGCAGTTTTCATTTGTTTCGTGTTTGTATTATATTACATGCTGATTGGGAGATTTGCCAACAATTGGGGTTGGCGGGGGTGGGCTGAGAGATTTCTGTTAAAGAACTGTGTTTTACCCAATTATCACATGACACAAGGACACACCATCACTGTATATTGGTACATCGATGCATACGATGAATCAATGTTTGACCTTTTCAATGTCAAGCCCAAAGGAGAGGACTAATTGGGTGTCATCTGCATACGAAAGTATCTCGAAACCACAGGATTTGACTAGTTTGGCAAGGGGTGCTACATAGATGTTGAAGAGTGTGGGGAGGAGCCCCGGGGGACCCCCTTTCCCAGGGAGAGGGCCTTAGATTGAAAGGTGCCAATGGAAACCATTTGGGTCCTGCCGTTGAGAAAGTCTTTGGAACAGCCAAAGGATGTAGCCTGAGTGCCTATCTCGTGGAGGAGTTGAATCAAGATGGAGTGTCGAATTTCACTGATAGGTCAAGAAGTGCCAGAATAGCTAGAGCTCAAATGTCCAAAGATAGTATAATTGAATCTACTACTGCTAGTAAGGTGGTTTCTGTACTATGAGAGGTTCTAAAGTCTGATTGTGAGGCATCCAGCAGTTGGAGGCTCTCTAAATAAGAGGAGAGCTGTTTGTTAAGGTAGGACTCCAAGACTTTGCCCATCAAAGGAGGGAGAGATATAGCGTGATATTTAGCTGGCTCCTTTGGGTCTGCCTTAGGCTTTTTTAAGATGGGTGTAACATGTGCAGCTTTCCATTCCCGAGCAACAGTGGTTAGGGTAAAAGATTGGTTGCTTAGTGACGTAACAGTGGGTGCAAGAAGGGTGGATAAGGTGGTTATTAGATAATGGGGACATGGATCAGAGGGAGAGCTGGATTTGGTTTTTGCTAGCGAGTCTAGTATCTGAGTGACAGATATGCTCAAACTTTTCAAGCGCTACCAAAGTATTGTAGTGGGGAAGATTTGTAGCGCAAGAGTGGGCGGAAGATAAAGCATTAGTGTGGAAATTCCAATAGATATTTTTGATTTTAGTTTCAAAATGACTAGCTAAGGTGTCACAAAGTGTCTGAGAGGCAGGGATGGCTGAGGTGCAGGCACGGGGTTGCGGTAAATTCGTTTAGGTCCTTGAATAGTTCTTTTGCAGAGTTTCCCGCTTGATCAATCCTATTAATGGTGTATTGTCTGCGAGCTGTCCTAATTTTGTTGTGATAGACACCTAGTGCTAGTTTGTAATTATTTTTGTTGGTGACTGCTTTTGAGTTCTTCCATTCTCGTTCCCGTCTTTTGCAGCTCGATTTGTCAAACCACAGTTCAACTGTGTACCAGGGGGCATGAGGTCTGCTGGTTTTAGTAACATTTTGTTTATGAGATGCGACTATGTCTAGAGCTTGGGAGACGGAGTCTTGAAACATAGCTAAAGAGTTGATGTCCTGTGAGTTGTCTAGATTAGGAGCATGGAAAGCAGATTGGAAAGATTCCAGTGTAATCTGCTTCCGTGGCCTCGATTTCAGGCGCTTATCGGTTTTAGGTTTTGAGAGATTGACCCTAATAGGGATCTGAAAGCTGATCAGAATATAGTTGGTCCTTGTTAAAGGTTCTGGGATGTCTGTTTAAAGGGACCTACAGTTAGAAAAAATTTGGTCCAACATGTGGCCTGCCAAATGTGTTGGTCCAGTCCCTATCAGGTGAAGGTCGAGCATTTTTCAAGATTAGATAATAGGAGAGGCACGTCAAGGTCAGTGGTTGTTTCTGTGTGGTAGTTGAAGTCCCCAATCAGGAGGAAACTCTGTGTTGATAGCACATGAGGTGCTAGTCATTCTGCAAGTCTGCGACTAAAATCTTTCTTGGGGCCAGGGGTGGTTTACTAGTACACCTCTCCATATGTCACCACGAGGGGTTGCCAGCTTAAATACATCTATCTCCGCCCAGTCGGTGAGTAGAGAATTGATGATCTCCACTTTAGGGAATCCAGGAAAGCAATAGCTACTCCTCCACCTGGCTTAAATTCCCTATCCATTCTGGCAATTTATATTTGTCGGGAAACTCAATCGGTATGCAAGGAAGGGCTAGAGAGTGTAATCAGGTTTCTGTGCTAAAACATATATATGGTTGCATAGATGTAAATAGGTTCCATATTTTGATTGCATGTTTGTCGAAAGGACCTTGCATTGCAGTATAGACTTTGTAGTGCAGGGGGGCGGACTGCGGTTCATTAGCGGAGTCATTAAGTATAGAGGTAGATGTTATTGGGATCTAAGGCCACAAATCAGCAAGAATAGAGCTCTCCCTGTTGTTGAATGGTGAAGTTGCATGTGTGACAGAGCAGGAGAATATAATCTTCATTTATAGCATAAATATGGCCGTTCCAGATGCAATGGTAGTTGGGGGGAAGCAATGCAGACAGCTGGTCCTAAGTTTTTTGAGATCATTTGATTTGTAGCGCTTCATAGAGGAGAAACGTACCTCTGAGGGCGCAGATGCAGAATTCCTGGTGCATGGTGACTTTCAGGCATAGACGGGTGCAGACGGCTTGCCTGTGTCATGTGTTCAGTGGCAGTCGAGGACTGTGAATTCACATACAGTGTTTTTATGGTGTTAGTAGTTGTAACTTGAAGTAGCAAAACTTCAGTGTCTGATGTCCCCCGCCGAGGAGTAGACATTTCTGTATTACTTAATGCTTGTAAAGGGATTTTTTGTATGGTTGTGAGAGAGACAGATAACTACCCAGGAGCCCTTGTGGCCTACTTTGTAGGACTGGCCATAAGGTGTTGTTTTGTGAGATCTATTGAGACAAATCTCTTGTGTTTACAACTAGCAAGCGGTGGCAAAAGTACTGAACTGGTACTTTCAACTGCCAGGACTGGCACAGGTGCTCTGTAGGACGGTCCAAACTCCTTTTTGTCGACAATTTTCTCTCAAACTAGATTTCCAATCTTTGGAATCAGACATGCGTTGCTGGTTGGACTTTCACTTCTTCTGTGGCGGAACGTTTTTTCAGTTCGTTCGAATGGTCATCTAGGAATTCTTTCAGTTCCTGTAAGACAGCCAAACATTAATTGATGTCAAAAGGTGCATCCGCTGCCACTGAACTAGGATTATCAAGGTCTGGAACCCGCATGTGGACACCGAACAGGACGGAGTCCAGCCACCCCAGGATCTTCTGGGCAGATTATTTAAAGCTCTCTGGACTCCATACAGATGATGGATCCAACTACGACTTGAACCTAATACTCTAGCTGTTAAAGACTGCTTCAAGTCACGGTTTTTCCTTGCCACTATTTAATTTCCCTCAGGATGATTTGGGGCGGAATAATGCACAGCCACACCCAGGGTTCCCATGGTATCCCGGAAAGCCCTAGAAGCAAATGCTGGTCCGTGGTCTGAGTGGAATACAGCGGGGAAACATCCATTACAACGCAGTCATTACATCGCACTGCTTTTACAACGCAGCTGTTACAACACAACTGCCTTTACATCGCATGCCATTACAATGCATGCCATTACAACGCATGTCACTACAACGCATGCCATTACAACGCATACCATTAAAACGCATGCCATTACAACGCATTATAAGGTAAGTAATAGAGATTTTTTTAGTTTTAGGGTGGGTGTGGGTTATGGGGTAGATGGGAATAGTAATTTGTACCCCTACACTATCCAACACTTTCCCTACTGTTGCACTCACTGGAGTGGGAATAGTAATTTTTACCCCTACACTATCCAACACTTACCCTACTGTTGCACTCACTGGAGTGGGAATAGTAATTTTTACCCCTACACTATCCAACACTTACCCTACTGTTGCCCTAAAAGTATTATGCATTGTAATGGTATGCATTGTAATTGTATGCGTTGTAATGGAATGCGTTGTGATGGTAGTTTTAAAAATGCGTTGTAATGGCATGCGTTGTAAAATCATGCGATGTAAAAACTGCGTTGTAAAAGCATGCATTGTAAGTGTTTGCGTTGTAACATCATATATTCAATACACCTACCTCATATGACCTGATGAAGACTTGCAGATCTTATATACCAGTTCTAGTTTCAGCTGACCACTGTGGCCATAACCATAGGAACATAGAAGCCAAATCCACTGATAATAAGAAATATTTAAAAGAGCTGTCAGTTTAATGGCCCACAGTGGTTAAGATACACACAAGCCAAGGGTTTGTTTGAAATAAGGAGAGGTGTCTGTGGTGGCCGTGTTGGAGTGGAAGCTTTCATTTGTTGACAAATGACAAAGCTAAGGACATATTGCTTTGTCTGTTTGTATAGACCTGGCCACCAATAGCATTGCTGTAGTAGTGAAACTGTAGTCGCCACACCTACATGGGACAAAGCTAAACCCTCATAACCAGCTAAGATCAATTCTCGCCTGCGGTCTGAATTTGGTATCACTCGATCAGCCACTCCGGAAATACGAGCAAAAGGTAAATTTTGTGCACTCAATAGGTAGGAGTAATTTGATGGATATTTTTAGGTAATGAAGTGACACAGCTTGAAGCTGTAACTGCTACCATGAGGTCTGTATCCACTCTCGTATGGGAACGAGTAATTGCAGCTACGGCAGCAGTTTGGACTGCTGCCTTTGTGGCGTCATCAGCCAGTGGATTCCCAGCAACGTGTATTGCAACACGTTGGTGACAATGTATGAATTACATGAGCCCGTGGCAAAAAATGCCTTAAGATGTGCCACCTCTCCTCAAAGCAACATGCGCTCAATAGTATTCCCTTTAGAGTCTCCGAATCCATTCTGACCCAATAGCGTAAGCGCTCATTGAAAGACAAGACACAATAATACAAATCACACACTATCAGTGTGGGGAATTCAGGATCGGTATTTTCTAGTGCCAGAATTAGAGCTTTGAGTTCAGCCAGCTGTGCAGTGCAATCACCTAGTTATTGTGCAAACGTCTTAAGATGCTGAAAGACTCCAGCTCTCATTTTTCCCCATACCGCTGCATAAGGTGCAGAGTAGTGATGTTTAGTTCCAGGGCAGAACCATCAGTATAGGCAATGAAGTCATACTGGTCAAGAGTCAAAACATAATTGGGCACAGGGTATTCTTGTTCATAATATAGGTATTCTTGTATTGTAGTTTAGGGTCAAAGACATAGTCTACATCAGTAGCTGTTAAGGAGGTGGCCCATTGTATCCATCTAGGATGTGAGGCTTTTGCATTTGGAATGCTGGCCTTGGTGACAGGCTCTGAGGCTGGGATGGGAGTCATGACAATTATGCGTTTCCCCTGAGCCAATGATCTTTCCTTCACAAAAGCCATCTGAACTGCAGTCAGTATTTTGTATGTAGGTGCAAAAAGCATTTCTGCATTGGAATATAAATGTGATTTATATGCAATTGGTACAGTATCACCTTCATTGAAAGTGGCATATGTGTAACCTGGGGCCCCGGCAATTATGCGGACTACAGAATTTGTGGTTTTAACATGTATGTGAGCGTTTGGAAGCAAGCATGTCAGTTTGCATTGATCTCAAAATCTGTGAATGTCTGATGTCCAATGTGTGCTTGAGAAGTCTGGGGGCCAGATGTACGACCATTTTTGCATGCGCAAACGGGTTTGTGAACCCGTTTGCACATGCAAAAACAGCATGGGGAATGTACAAACCCTATTTTGCGAGTCGCAATTTTTTGCGATTCGCAAAATAGGGTTTTGTGACTCGCTATTAGGAAGGGGCGTTCCCTTCCTAATAGCAAGCGCAACCCTATGTAAGAATGTTTTGCGTCCGTAATTGCGGGCGCAAAACACTTGCAAATTACCACCCTCTTCAAGATGGTGGTAATGGGGTCGCAAAAGGGAAGGGGTCCCCAGGGGACCCCTTTCTCCTGTGCAAATGTAGGGAAAATAATTTTTACAGGCAGGCAGTGGTCCCAGGGACCACTACCTGCCCTTACAAAATGAAACGAAAACTTTTTTTTTTTTAATGCATGCCGTTTTCCTTTAAGGGAAAAGGGCTGCATTTTAAAAAAAAACTGCTTTATTTAAAAGCAGTCCCAGACATGGTGGTCTGCTGAGCCCAGCAGGCCACCATACCTGGGAGGGCCTGCCATTCTCAATGGGGTCGCAAATTGCGAGAGGCTTATTAATATTCATGCGCCTCTCTATTTGCGACCCCATTGGGAATCGCTAACAGTGTGAAAAACACTGTTGTACATTGGAAATAGTGCCTCGCAAATTGCGAGTTGCAAAAAACTCGCAATTTGCGAGACGCTATTTCCACGGTCGTACATCTGGCCCTGGATGTATTAATTCATAAAGCAAGTTTCATAATCTGGTATGTATGTTCTACCAAAGATGAGAAAGGCCAAAAGTGATTGTAGCTTTTTTATTGTGTTGGGTGGTTGTAAGAGTGCACATTTCTCTAAGAAATATGGCGCTAAGCTTTTGCCTTCTTTTGATAACTCATACCCCAAGAACATGACACTGAGATAGGCTATTATTGTTTTTTTAGAAGTTGAATTTATAGCCAAATTCAGAAAATCCCACAATAATGCAATCTACTCTGACTAGATGTGTATTTAAGTCATCATCCATAAGGTATATGTCAACGACTTAGGACAATTCTTCTGAATCATTTTCTTGTAGAATTGATGTAACACAGGCAGAACAAGCCTGGGCTGTTTTTATACCCCTGCGGTAGTCGACAAAATCTTTTTTGTGACCCAAGTGCGGTGAATGCGGTTAGATCCCTGCTTTCAGGTGCTATATTTTAGCAGAAAAAGCCATTTGAAATGTCTAACGTGGTTTTATATTTTTGTGCACAATATAGTTCATTAATGCTGCACTATGTGAATTTAGTGCTGCAGATGTGCGTGTCTTACTATTTAAATGTCTGTAGTCTAAGACTAAAGGTGAACAAAGCAAACACAATGACATGATGGACAGAGCACTGAAACTTTTCAGACACTCACCCCCAGTCACAGATCTGGGTTGAATCCATCATCATTCTTTAGCTCACTTCGCCACCTCACTTCAGACCCAGCTATATGCAAATCAGTCTTGACCCTGTGCCTCATGGGAACAGTCGAGCCCAAACTGCCGAGCTAGGTCTTCCCTGAACTGGAAACAAGCATCCTGGGACCGGTTTCGGGGTAACACCCCTCATCAGCCAGGCTAGCTTGAATCCAGTGGCAAAGTGAGCAAGGGACCCACGTCTGGGTATACCCTGCCAACTTAGGGTGAACAAAGCAAACACAAGGAGATGATGGACAGAGCGCTGAATCTTTTTAGACACTCACCCCCAGTCACAGATCTGCGTTGAATCCATCATTGTTCTTTAGCTCACTTCGCCACCTCACTTCAGACCCAGCTATATGCAAATCAGTCTTGACCCTGTGCCTTATGGGAACAGTCCAGCCCAAACTGCCAAGGGAGGTCTTCCCTGACCCGGAAACAAGTATCCTGGGACCGGTTTCAGGGTAACACCCCTCATCAGCCAGGCCAGCTTGACTCCAGTGGCAAAGTGTGCAAGGGACCCACATCTGGGCATACCCTGCCAACTTAGGGTGAACAAAGCAAACACAAGGAGATGATGGACGGAGTGCTGAAACTTTTCAGACACTCACCCCCAGTCACAGATCTAGGTTGAATCCATCATCGTTCTTTAGCTCACTTCGCCACCTCAGTTCAGACCCAGCTATATGCAAACCAGTCTTGACCCTGTGCCTCATGGGAACAGTCCAGCCCAAACTGCCAAGCTAGGTCTTCCTTGAACCGGAAACAAGCATCCTGGGACCGGTTTCGGGGTAACACCCCTCATCAGCCAGGCTAGCTTGAACCCAGTGGCAAAGTGAGCAAGGGACCCACGTCTGGGCATACCCTGCCAACTTAGGTTGAACAAAGCAAACACAAGGGGATGATGGACGGGGCGCTGAAACTTTTCAGACACTCACCCCCAGTCACAGATCTGGGTTGAATCCATCATTGTTCTTTAGCTCACTTCACCACCTCAGTTCAGACCCAGCTATATACAAGTCTTGACCCCGTGCCTCATGGGAACAGTCCAGCCCAAACTGCCAAGCCAGGTCTACCCTTAATGGGAAACAAGCATCCTGGGACTGGTTTCAGGGTAACACCCCTCATCAGCCAGGCTACCTTGAATCCAGTGGCAAAGTGAGCAAGGGACCCACGTCTGGGCATACCCTGCCAACTTAGGGAGAACAAAGCAAGCACAAGGAGATGATGGACGGAGCACTGAAACTTTTCAGACACTCAGCCCCAGTCACAGATCTGGGTTGAATCCATCATTGTTCTTTAGCTCACTTCGCCACCTCAGTTCCGACCCAGCTGTATGCAAATCAGTCTTGACCCTGTGCCTCATGGGAACAGTCCAGCCCAAACTGCTGAGCTAGGTCTTCTCTGAACTGGAAACAAGCATCCTGGGACCGGTTTTGGGGTAACACCCCTCATCAGCCAGGCCAGCTTGACTCCAAAGGGAAAGTGAGCAAGGGACCCACGTCTGGGTAACCCTGCCAATTTTTTTTTTTTTTTACTTTATTTACCAGTTTACAAAATAGCACATCATATCTGCAATATCTTGTACAGTTAAACATATCTGTATCGATACAGCTGGAATCCAGAAAGGAAAATTCGACCGCTACATCGTAATTAACAATCAAGTACTTGCATAGGACACAGTAACCCATTCCATCCATCTCACAGTACCCACCCTGCCTCTAGCAAGCAGAGCACGCCACCCGCGTCGCCACCATGGGAAATTAAGACCCCAGCCGGGGTAAGGTTGGCGAGTGACTGTCCAAACGTTAAAGCTCCCTCCCCACTCAGCCCACCCCTGTGGGCACCAAGCCGTGCTCAGTTTGTGCGGCAGGTTGTGTCTGCACTGCTGCTGTGTAGCGTTTCAGCGGACCCCAGATGTCCCTTGGGTGGGACTTGCTAGGGAGTGTGGTAGAGTATAAATCATAGTTCGTGTTGCAGTATGCGAGACTGTTTAGCCAGCCCTTCAATGTCGGTGCAGTTTTCCGCCCACATTTGAGTGCTATTTCCCTCTTAGCCAGAAGAAGCCCTATCACGGTAAACCGCCGCACAGCCTTCGGAACGTTTTTTACATAACCCAGCAGTGCGACCTCTGGAGAGGGTGTGATGTCCAAATCTGTCATTTCTGCTAATGTCTGAAAAATTGCGGCCCAGTAGGCTTTAATTTTGCCACAATTCCAAGTGAGGTGGGCATAGTCTGCGCGTGGGGAATTGAATTTTAAACAACAGTGTGACCTATCAGGATCCAGTTTGTGTGCCATCACAGGGGTC
This sequence comes from Calotriton arnoldi, assembly GCA_963921515.1. Lineage (NCBI taxonomy): Eukaryota > Metazoa > Chordata > Amphibia > Caudata > Salamandridae > Calotriton > Calotriton arnoldi. The sequence continues at coordinate 2,802,084 of CAWUFW010001292.1, read as the reverse complement.
ATATAGATTCTACGCAAGAATTTAAAGTGAATCAGTTTGTGACGGCTATTGAGGGACACCTCCTTGGTCTGACTGCAACACACCTCCCATTGGTCATCTTGGATGGGGTGCCCCAGGTCCGCCTCCCAGGCGGCTCTAAGCTTGGAATCGGTAACCGGGATCACAGCCGCACATGCCCTGTACATTTCGGAGACTAGATGTTTCTCCTCGGCACTATCAATAACAGCGGAGAGGGGGGCAAACGAATCAGGCTCTAGAGGGAATCCAGGGACAACCGTCCTCAACGCAGATCGTATACGATTAAGTACAAATTTGTCCATGAAGGTGGCGCCACCAAATTTGGCATCTTCCGTCACAGAGAAGGCATGTCCATTAATGTATAAATCCCCAATTGTGTGCAGGTCGAATTTGGAAAGAGTACATTTCACAATCGCTTCATCTGTGATGGGAATCCATCTAGGGTTGGGGATTGGCAGACCAGGAGAATACAACACAGGGGAGCCCGTAATCCTAACCAGCTTCTGCCAGGCCCAGCTAGTGGTGGAGACCATTTGGATGTCCGGGGGGTCTCGAGGGAAGCCCCGGGGAAGTATCGTGTTAAGTGCGTCGGGCAAGACCAGGTCAGCCTCTGGGCGCAAATACGGAATTCTAACATCATGATGAAACCAGAAATGAGCATAGCTGCATTGCGCCACTAAATGGTATAAATGGAGGTTGGGGACCCCAAATCCCCCCCTGTCATAAGGGAGCGTCATCACCTCCCAACGGACCCTGGGTCTCCTGCCTCCCCATGTCAAGCGTATGAGATGTGTGCGTAGTGTCTCAAAGAACCGATTTGTAAGTGGGATAGGAATGTTTTTAAAGAGATATAGGAACTTGGGGAGGACGATCATTTTGATCAACGCCACCCGGCCTGCAATGGAAAGTGGGAGTCGCAGCCATTTATCAATGTGCTGTTCCAATTGGTGGACCGCCTTACCATAGTTCAATTGAATGATTTCAGAGGTGTCAAGGTGTATGTTAATCCCCAGGTATTTGACTGAGTCTGTAGACCAAGCAAGGGGGAACTCACAATCCCATTGCACCGTGCTGGAGGTTAAGGGAAAAATAACTGATTTGTGCCAGTTTATTTCCAATCCAGAGAACCCACCAAATCTAATAATCTCCCTGATCAATGGGTCCAGGTTGCTCTGCGGGTCTCTAACATATAGAATAATGTCATCTGCATATAGTGACACCAGAAGGGGCCCTGTGTTGAATTGAAGCCCCCTTTGCATATGGCGTTCCTGGAAGTGCCGGACCAAGGGATCCATTGCTAATATGAAAAGCAGTGGGGATAAAGGGCAACCCTGCCGTGTGCCGTGAGATAATTTAAAAGAGCGGGAGATCGTACCATTTAGTCGAATTCGGGCTGTAGGGGCGGAATATAGCAGGGCAGTGAGATCAACGAAACCCCTGGGCATACCCAACCTGCGCATAACAAACAGTAGAAAAGGCCACTCCAAGGAATCAAAGGCTTTTTCTGTGTCCAACAGGACTGCTGCCGCCGGTACAGTAGGGTTGATTCTGTGTATAACCGCGAAAAGCGTATGCAGGTTCAAGGAAGTGGACCTGTTAGGTATAAATCCAGATTGGACAGGGGATATTATCTTGTCCAGTAGTAAGGCGAGTCGCATGGCTACCATTTTTGCTAATATCTTGTAATCTAAGTTCAATAGGGAAAGCGGCCTATAAGATCCGCAAAGCAGGGGGTCCTTACCCGGTTTAGGCAGCAGTATGATTACTGCCTCACTGAGAGTGGGAGGCAATTGCCGTTGTTCTAGGGCTTCGTGGTATACCTCGAGGAGTTGAGGGGCCAATATATCTTTATACTGTTTGTAAAAGTCCCCTGTAAATCCGTCGAGGCCGGGAGCAGTGGAGCCATTCAGCTCATCTATGGCGCTAAGGACTTCGTCTAAGGAGAAAGGCTCAGCAAGGAAATCTTGCTTGTATTTCTCCATGTAAACCAAAGCAATGTCTGAAAAATAGTCCTCTAATTCCGCCGGTGTGTGTGTAACTTTTGACGTATACAAGGATTCGTAATAGGTAAGGAATTCCGTGCAAATCTCAGGCGTGCACGAAAGGCGCTGCCCCGTCTCAGAGCTGAGTTCCGTGATGTACGATTTTGCGTAGGGGGGCCACAGTAACCGAGCTAGAGTGCGACCAGGTCTCTCCCCCTCCCCATATCTACGGGCTGTGGCGTACTTGCTAAAGAACTGGGTTTCCCTGTCTGCTGCTTCTCGGAATTCAGTCAGTAGCGTTAGCCTGCGTTTCGTGTCTTCCAAGTCAGAGGAAAGTAGTATTGCGGCATCTATAGCGGTTAGTTGCTGTTCTATGCGGGCCAAGGTTCCCTTGAGGTCCCTCAGAATCCCTGCGTGCTTCGCGATGGTGACTCCCCTAATGTACGCCTTAAAGGCCTCCCAAAGAACCCCCCAAGAATTCCACCGACCCCGTGTTCAGTTCAAAATACTCTTCTATGGCCTCTCTGAGTTCAGACTGAAAGAGGTCATCCTCCAGTGCTCTGCCGGGGAACCTCCACTGTCGCTTGTGCCCTTCTGGTCTGGGTATGCTCAGTTTAAGGATCACAGGGGAGTGGTCCGAGTATGTCCTGGGGAGCGTCCTTGTGGTCCTATACCATGTAGTGGGCTGCGGGGCGATTAGCCAGTAATGAAGCCTCGTCCACGTGTCGTGCTGCGCCGAATAGTGTGTGTAATCAGTGGCTGTGGGGTTGCGCTTCCTAAAAACATCCGTAAGATGCAGGGAATCACACAGGGACATCAGAGCCCGTCGTGAGTGCGGCTTAGTGTCGGTGGAAGTAGATGAACAGTCAAGTGTACGATTAAGGAGTAGGTTGTAGTCCCCCCCCCATCAGAACACTGTCAGTGACCATGCGCAAAATCTTGGCATGCAGATCCTGAAAGAATTCAGGGCAATCAACGTTGGGGGCATAGAGACAGACAAGTGTCACCACATGACCCATCAAGGTGCCCACTACTATAACGTATCGGCCTTCGCTATCAGAGTAGCTTTCGTGGAGAGAGAAAGGGAGCCTCTTATGGATCAGGATAGCCGTGCCCCGGGCATATGTGCTGTAGTTTGAGAAAAAACGATGCTGGCCCCAACTAGTTGCAAATCGTGTGGCGTCCACTTTAGGCAAGTGCGTTTCCTGCAAAAAGGCAACATCCACCTGGTGCCTCTGCAGGTAGTGCAGTACCTGCTTCCCTTTTCTAGGATTGTTGAGTCCCCTAACATTCCAGGTTATGACAGTGAGGTTAGAGTGGTCGGAGATATCAGGTAGTGCTGCCATATGGACTGTTGGAAAGCATTGTGTGCAAGCGGTGTGCGGTACGAAATAGCAGTATGTACTGCGAACATCTGGTAATCAAAGTGTAAATAACAGGTCTTGAGACATCCCCACCCCCCACCCATCCTCGCATCCCATTATGCAAGGAACCAACCCTCTGAAACTTTTGCCCAACGCATCATGTAACCAACCCAAAAGGAATTGCAAGTAAATCAAACGACACATTACAATCAGTGACTTTGCCATGTGCTACGCACAAGGGGGGAGGCAACGCTCCGACAGTGCCCGGCAATTTTAACAAACATGTAGATAGAACATTGTATTTCTGTCTCAACCTTAGCGACGTTAATTTTCAAATCAACAATTTTGCTGCTAACCCTGCAGAGAAATCAGTCATTAGAGAATAGTTCTACACTGGCAACAGAACCACTGTGGGGGGGGAGGAACCAGCGCCATCCCTGCTCTGCTGGGTGCTCGAGTTTTTGTAGGTTCTGCAGAACTCCTGGACAGCGGTGGGAGATTCAAATATGCGGGACCGCCCATTTATGTCCACTCGTAACCTTGCAGGATATAGCATGCCATATCGCAAACCCAGGTTGCGTAGTGTAGCTTTGACACCTGAATATTTTCGTCTTGCTTCCTGAACCATCATGGTAAAGTCAGGATAGAGTGCCACCGCGGAACCCTGCCATGAGAGCGTCCCACGCTCCCTAGCTAATCAGAGTGCAGTGTCTCTGTCCCGATAGTTCATTATGCGTGCTATGAAGGGCCTAGGCGGGCATCCCGGATTAGGGCGGGGGCCCAGGGATCGATGAGCTCGCTCGACCACAAAGCCGACGGTGAAGGCCTCCTTCCCAAAGATGTCAGTGAGCATAGTTTCAACAAATATATCCATTCTTCCCGTGTTTGTGGACTCCGGGATTCCGAGAATTCGAAGGTTATTGCGCCGACTGCGCGCTTCCAAATCCTCATTCTTGATGGCGACATCCTTTAGGATTTTCTCCACTCGTTCCAGCCGTTTGAGGGACTGTGCTGCCCCATCCTCAAGATCAGAGGTTCTGCCTTCTACTGTGTCCAGCCGCCGCTCATGCGTGTCCAGCCTGGTACCCATAGCATCCAAACGTTTATCTAGTGTGTCGAACCTGCCATCCAGTGATTTAAAGCCAGCTCTCATCTCCGCCAACAGTGCAGTCTGGGCGGCGGCTGAGTCCGCCGTGACGGTCGCCTCCTGGCCACCCTCCACCATAGTGCTACTGGAGTCTTGCGTTTTGTCCGTTGCCTTGCTGAACGATAATACCCTCTGCCGCGGGTCCTTTCTGCCCATGCCTTCTTACATGCGGGTCGCGGTGGCGGTGTATAGCCCACCAATGGAGATTACGCCAGGCCTGCCAGGCCAGTCATCGACTATTGAGGCTTATATGGCGGCAGGGGGGTCTTCAAGATGGCAGCGTGGGGGCAACTATGAGGAAATGCTGTAGGCCCACGGCCAAGCTTATGGATACTGCAAATGTCCGTCAACACTCCCGCCCCGAATGATCAACTAGGGCTAGAGAGCCGCTGTGCCTAAACTTAATGGCCTGAGGGGCCGCCACATGCAGGCGCCAGGATGCACCAAGGAGCCAGGCAATGCTGAATAAAGTCACTCTGAGGTTTCGGTGTTACAGGCCGGTCAAGCTGGCGCTCCGGGAATGATGCAGTGGATTCAGTGCGGTCCCGGCCCAATCTCAAACAGGGGGAGCGCATGCACCTCACCAGCGGCAGATCACAGATACCGCGGCTGCTCAGGATGTACATATGTCAGTGTTCAGGCGGGGCTCATGATCTAGGGCCACGTCCCTCACCCCCACGGACCCGACCGCGCAACCGGATGGTTGCCTCCCTGGCTCACCAAAGGTCACTGTCACCTCGGGGCCTGCGGGAGCATTGGGAATGTCACGCGCGCGCCCCAGGTAGAACCGGGGGAAGGGGGCGCAGCAACAGCGGAATCAGGCCCGATCGGGCGGGGGGAAGGCCGCAAGCGGATCACTCACCCCGGTGCAGGATTCAGCAATGAGCCGCCGCAACACCCGCAACGCCGCAGAGTTCGAGTCCGGCCATGGAGGCCATTGTTAACCACGCCAGTGGTGCGGAGAAGGCCCTTCCCTCAGCCCTACGGAGCCGATTCCTCCGGATTGCCGGCACCCAGAACGAAACGGGAAAGCGTCCCGGCTGCGCCAGTCCTAACGGCAGCGATAGAGCGGCTTGCGACGTCAAAGCAAGCAGAGCATCGGGAGACATACGCTGTGTACCGGGACTGGCTGACGGAGCTTCAGAGCCGCGCGGCCATCTTGGTCCGCGGCTTGGCCACACCCCATCTACCCTGACAACTTAGGGTGAACAACGCAAACACAAGGAGATGATGGACGGAGTGCTGAAACTTTTCAGACACTCACCCCCAGTCACAGATCTGGGTTGAATCCATCATCGTTCTTTAGCTCACTTCGCCACCTCAGTTCAGACCCAGCTATATGCAAATCAGTCTTGGCCCTGTGCCTCATGGGAACAGTCGAGCCCACACTGCCAAGCCAGGTCTTCCCTGAACCGGAAACAAGCATCCTGGAACCAGTTTCGGGGTAACACCAGACATCAGCCAAGCTAGCTTGAATCCAGTGGCAAAGTGAGCAAGGGACCCACATCTGGCAATACCCTGCAACTTAGTGTGAACAAAGCAAACACAAGGAGATGATGGACGGAGCGCTGAAACTTTTCAGACACTCACCCCGAGTCACAGATCTGGGTTGAATCCATTATCGTTCTTTAGCTCACTTCGCCACCTCAGTTCAGACCCAGCTATATGCAAACCAGTCTTGACCCTGTGCCTCATGGGAATAGTCCAGCCCTATCTGCCAAGCTAGGTCTTCGCTGAACCGGAAACAAGCATCCTGGGACCGGTTTCGGGGTAACACCCCTCATCAGCCAGGCTAGCTTGAATCCAGTGGCAAAGTGAGCAAGGGACCCACGTCTGGGCATACCCTGCCAACTTAAGGTGAACAAAGCAAACACAAGGAGATGATGGACGGAGCGCTGAAACTTTTCAGACACTCACCCCCAGTCACAGATCTGGGTTGAATCCATCATTGTTCCTTAGCTCACTTCGCCACCTCAATTCAGACCCAGCTATATGCAAATCATTCTTGACCCTGTGCCTCATGGGAACAGTCCAGCCCAAACTGCCAACCCAGGTCTTCCCTGAACCAGAAACAAGCATCCTGGGACCTGTTTTGGGGTAACACCCCTCATCAGCCAGGCTAGCTTGAATCCAGTGGCAAAGTGAGCAAGGGACCCACATCTGGGTATACCCTGCCAACTTAGGGTGAACAAAGCAAACACAAGGAGATGTTGGACAGAGCGCTGAAACATTTCAGACACTCACCCCTAGTCACAGATCTGCGTTGCATCCATCATCGTTCTTTAGCTCACTTCGCCACCTCAGTTCAGACCCAGCTAAATGCAAATCAGTCTTGACCCTGTGCCTCATGGGAACAGTCGAGCCCAAACTGCCAAGCCAGGTCTTTCCTGCACCGGAAACAAGAATCCTGGGACCGGTTTCGGGGTAACATCCCTCATCAGCCAGGCTAGCTTGAATCCAGTGGCAAAGTGAGCAAGGGACCCACGTCTGGGCATACCCTGCAACTTAGGGTGAACAAAGCAAACACAAGGAGATGATGGACTGAGTGCTGAAACCTTTCAGACACTCACCCCCAGTCAAAGATGTGGGTTGAATCCATCATCATTCTTTAGCTCACTTCGCCACCTCAGTTCAGACCCAGCTATATGCAAATCAAATCAGTATTGACCCTGTGCCTCATTGGAGCATTCCAGCCCAAAGTGCCAAGCTAGGCCTTCCCTGAACCGGAAACAAGCATCCTGGGACCGGTTATGGAACACCCCTCATCAGCCATGCTAGCTTGAATCCTATCCTGGCTGATGAGGGGTGAAACCTCGAAACCAGTCCTAGGATGCTTGTTTCCCGTCCAGGGAGGACCTGGCTTGGCAGTTCGGGCTGGACTGTTCCCATGAGGCACAGGGTCAAGACTGATTTGCATATGGCCAGGTCTAAACTGGGGTGGCATGGTGAGCAAAAGAATGATGGATTTAACCCAGATCTCTTGACTGGGGGTGTATGTTTTGATTTGTTCTGCATTCCGTCCATCAATTGTGTGTCATTTGCTTTCTCGCCCTAAGTGCGCAGAGCTTGCCCAGACGTGGGTGCGGGCTCACTGTGCCACTGGATTCAAGCTATCCTGGCTGATGAGGGGTGAAACCCCGAAACCGGTCCTAGGATGCTTGTTTCCGGTCCAGGGATTGACCTGGCTTGGCAATCTGAAAGAAACAGTTAGTTATAGATTCCTTACCTTAGAATCTCCCCAGGCGTCAGACTGGATCCGGAAAGTTTTTCGTCAGCAGTACCCCTGCGGGTCTGAAGGTGGCGTCGGTCGATTCCGAGTCCGTCATCGGCGTCATGGCCGCCGGGATGACATCGCGGTAGCTACATAGACGCCGCCCTCGCGCGCTGACGTCTGTTCTTTCTTTTTCCGTGCCAGCAAGTGCAGATCCGGGAAGAGCGGTACCCAAGTCACTTTTTGACTGAGTTTTTGCGACTTTTGTCGACTTCGTTTTTGAGTCTTTATCCGACTCCTGGTGCACGAGGGATGCCCGGTTTCAAGGCATGCGGTTCCTGTAGACGAATGATGTCGGTGACGGATCCGCACCGCGTGTGCCTCTTCTGCCTGGAGCACAACCATGACCCCAAGTCGTGCTCCGACTGTCGAACCATGGCCCCGAAGTCTTTGCGGGAGCGGTCCCGAAAGCTCCTCGAGGCCTGGCAGTCGGCTTCGCGTCGCGCAAAGTCCCGGTCTTGTGGGAGGTCGAGGGATCCTCATCACTCCTCTTCTAAGTCTTCGCACTCGGGGTAAGGTAAGTCGAAGCACAAAAAGTCGAAGAAGCATCGTCGCTCTTTGACTTCCCCTCGTCCATCGGCCGACGCGACGCAGGGTGCGGGTGGTGCCCCTCCCGTGTCTCCGAGTGCGGAGCCTTCAGGGTTGACTCCGGCCTTCCCTCCCTTCCCGGGACCGGGAGCGACCCCTGCCCAGCTTCGTCAATTTTACGAAGCGATGCACGCCATCTTTGGGCAGTCCGACTCCGCCGGCGCGCCTTCGGGCCAGCGGACTCGGCTGGGGGCCCTAGGCCTTCGACGCCGGCGGCTTCGGCCTCGGCACCGCAGGGTCCCCTTGGATCCAGGCCTGGATCCGGATCGGTGCCGATCAACCTCGTTACACCTCCACCGGCACCACGTCCGCAGCCGACGCCGGCTGGACCCCCAGCTGGCGTTGACCCCGGCTTCCACCCCGATGTGGACACGGAGCCGGACCGGATGATTGCCCGACGCCACCGCCTGGCCACGGGCGACCCCACTTTCCTCTCCCAACACCCCACCCCTGAGAGCTTGGTGGTTCAAGCCTCCACCTCTAAAGGCGCCTTCCCTACCGCACCAACAGATAGGGAATCCAAAAAGCTGGACCACCTTGGGAAGAAAATGTTTTCTTCCGCCAGCTTGGGAATGCAGTCGGTAAACATCGCATATCTGTTGAGCCGTTACACCCACTCTGTGTGGGATACAGTGGCGCAGGTGCTGCCTCAGTGCCCGGAGGAGGCCCGGGCCATACTCTCCCGTGCAGTTGCAGAGGGGAGAGACGCAGCGAAGTTTACCATCCGCTGTGGGCTGGGACGCGCGCAGATGTGAGTTACTCGCGCTTTCAGCTTTGTTAATTCTTGCTTTTAAATGGTTTTAGCTGCTTTTTTATATAAACCTTGATTAGCCTTAGTGCTCTCCTGACTCCTGGCATTATTACCTTTGCACCTTGCACTTTACTGACCGCCGCATAAAGGGCTCCTACCTTCAGACGCCTTCAGACGCCTTCAGCCCCACACCCCGGTCCACCGCGGGCTTGCCCGATTGTTGTGGAGGGTGTTGGGGACTTTCAGGTTCTTCCCTTCCGGTTTCTCTTGGAGGCGGAGCGAGTTGGTTAGCGCTCTAGCGCCCGCTTCCTATTTAAACAACATGGCATTTTCCTCGCGCAGCGGACGCGCGCAGATGTGAGTTACTCGCGCTTTCAGCTTTGTTAATTCTTGCTTTTAAATGGTTTTAGCTGCTTCTTTATATAAACCTTGATTAGCCTTAGGCTCTCATGACTCCTGGCATTATTACCTTTGCACCTTGCACTTTACTGACCGCCGCATAAAGGGCTCCTACCTTCAGACGCCTTCAGCCCCACACCTCGGTCCAACGCAGGCTTGCCCGATTGTTGTGGAGGGTGTTGGGGACTTTCAGGTTCTTCCCTTCCGGTTTCTCTTGGGGGCGGAGTGAGTTGGTTAGCGCTCTAGCGCCCGCTTCCTATTTAAACAATATGGCATTTTCCTCACGCAGCGGGCGCGCCATCGGCGCGCCAAAGGCAAGCCCGTCTGCGCCCGGCCGCGCCTGTTCCGCGGCCAGCGCTAGCCATGCTGCCGGTAGCCCCTCCGGTGCCCCTATTCACTGGTCTAGGACTCAACTACTTAATTTGAGAGACAAGTGCTGCATTGCCCCGGCTATACATGAGTTTTCCGGGCCCCCTGCTCATTTTAAATGTGATTCTTGTTCATTCACATTTAAGGTAGATCCCACAGCACCGCCCTTTGTATCCCCTACTTCCTTTTGCTCCTCAAAGGGGAATACAATCTTCTTCCCCCCCATTAAAGCCTGTCTACTCAACTGCAGATCCCTCCCACGCCACTTGGATGATATTTGGCTCTCCCTTGAAACGCATGCCTGGGATCTAATGTTTCTTACCGAAACCTGGGTCAGGGATTTCTCCAATCCCGACCTTAATATAGCTATCCCCAGTGACTATCGCTTTGCGGGGGTAAATCGGGCAAACAACAAGGTGGGAGGTGGGGTTGCAGTGGTCCTATGCTCTAGTTGGGAAATCTCTTTTAGGAAACTCTTAAACATTGGTCCCTTAGAAGCTATGTATTTTAGTATCACTGTTGCACCCAACGTAGCCATGGCTGGAATCCTAATTTATAGACCCCCCAACTCCCCGCCCCAGCATCTATTAGAACTCTACAATATAGTTGCTGACTTGTCGCTTAAACATCCCCACTTTATGATCCTTGGCGATTTTAACATGCATGTGGATGATATGCACTGCACTAAAGCAGGCCAGCTCCTAGAAACTCTGGAAGGCCTAAATTTGACCCAGCGGGTTAGTGGCCCCACCCATCGGGCCGGTCATACACTTGACCTACTTTTCTCTAACAATCCTAACTTGGCCACAGCATCTCCCATTCCTCTTACGTGGTCTGACCATTTCTTAATCCCGTTTAGTATGGCAATACCCTCTTGTTCGGCTAACTCTTCCATGGCCCGGGATTACAGCAGGAAATGGTTTAAAATTACCTGTAATGCTATGACACCTGCTCTTTCCTCCATCCCCCTTCAGCTAACGGGTGAGCCGGAACTAGATGTGTCTAATTTTAATAGCTGGCTCTCCTCAGCCCTTGATACTGTCGCTCCCTTGCAACCTATTATTTCCTCAAGACAAAAACCATCAGCCCCATGGTTTACCCCGGCACTGCGCATCGAGAAAAGCCGCTGTAAGAAACTTGAGCGCAGCTGGAGATCATTTTATGGTCCCGAGGCTAAATTAATCTACAAAGCCGCCTTAAAGAACTTTCACAAACTTAAGCGCTCGGCAATGAGAGAGTACTTCATCAATAAAGTCAACATCACCGGTAATTCATCAAAAACTCTCTTCAAAATAGTTAAAGATTTTATTAAGCCATCTGCTTTATCAAGCACAGTTCCTCCCACCCAGGATCTCTGTAATGGGCTATCGGACTTCTTTCATGATAAAATTCTGGACATTTATTCAACGTTTGTCCCTACACCATGTTCCCCTATCCAAGACACCGAGGTAGCTAATGGTGATGCGTTTACGCTCTTCCACCCGATCTCCATTGATATTTCACTTCAAAAACTTCTCGCCTGCAAATCAGGCTCCCCAAAGGATCCCTGCCCGGCACAATTATTTAGCTCCTTAGCCCCCCTTATTATTTCCCCTTTGAATCTGATTTGGAATTCCTCCCTGCGCACTGGGATTTTCCCCTCAATCTGGAAACAGGCCCTCCTAGTACCAATCCTCAAAAAATCTGATGCTGACCCATCTGTCTTTAAAAATTATCGTCCTATTTCTCTTTTACCAAAGCCAGCTAAAGTCCAGGAAAAATTAGTTCTGGAACAACTGTCAAGTTATCTCGAATCCCGGCATCTTTTCCATGATTCCCAGTCCGGGTTTAGATCCGGTTATAGTACTGACTGCCCTCCTTGAGGTCTCTGAGACCGTTCGCGAATGCGTGGATGCAGGCGAAGCAGCTATGTTGGTGCTTCTTGACCTGTCCGCAGCATTCGACACGGTCTCTCATGCTATCTTGCTTGAGAGACTCAACAGTCTTGGGATCCAGTGCACCCCTTTGTCCTGGATACGATCCTACCTTAGCGGCCGCACCCAACAAGTTTCCCTTCAGCCATTTGTCTCCGAGGAGAAACCCTTGAGCTGTGGGGTTCCCCAGGGCTCTGCTTTGAGCCCACTCTTCTTCAATGTATACCTCTCCCCTCTGGCTACATTGGTAGAATCCTGCGGAGTCAGAGTGATCTCTTATGCTGACGATACACAGTTGGTGTTCTCATTTAAAGATCACTCTGAAGCAGCATTTTCTAATTTCAGACGCTGTCTGTGTAATATCTCTATCTGGATGTCATTAAATACGCTCAGGCTCAACTCAGACAAAACCGAGGTGCTGTTTTTTAATTAAAAAAATAACCCTCTGCCATTGCTTTGGTGGCCATCTGAGCTGAATCCCCCCCGAAACCTGTGGACTCGGCTAGGAATCTTGGGTTCCGGTTTGACAATGAGCGATCCTGCAAATCCCAAATATACCAGGTCTCCTCTGCCTGTTTTGGTAAACTGCACATGCTCCGCAAAATCCTTCCCTTTCTCCCTCTGGACTCTCGTCAGACCATTATTCATGCCCTGATCACCTCACATCTCGACTACGCAAATAGTCTTTATGCGGGGGCACCAGCTTATCTGATCAGACGCTTGCTGATCGTTCAAAACGCGGCTGCCAGGCTGATTTGTAACATCCCATATCGCCATTCGATTTCACCCCACTTGAAGAAGCTTCACTGGCTTCCAGTGATCAAACGTATCCAGTTCAAGTCTCTTGTCCTGGCTTTTAGAGCGATTCAGGGTCGTGGTCCAGCTTATCTTAGAGCTCGACTCAAGCATTCTCAGTCTAATCGTACCCTTAGATCGAATCATCTTCGCCTTTTGGCGACTCCTCATTTCCGCCGGTCCAGAATGGGTGGCAGAGCTTTTGCAGTGATTACTGCCAAAACTTGGAACAGCCTGCCACTTTCCCTGCGTATGGCAGAGTCTGAAACCATTTTCCGACGTGTTCTGAAGACCTGGCTGTTTTCCAGCCCTTAGCCCCCTTCTGGGACTTGCATCTGCCACCTGTCTTAGCGCCGGGACACCCCCGCTGGGGGTAGCTGTGCGCTTTATAAGTTTCTAAATAATAATAATAATACCACCGACGCACTTGGCAGGACGATTTCAACGTCAGTAGCCCTTCGCTGCTACGCCTGGTTGCTTTCGACTGGTTTTTCTGGGGATGTCCAATCCACCCTTATGGACATGCCCTTTGATGGCCGTCGCCTTTTCGGCGACAAGGCAGACAACGCGCTAGAGCGCTTTAAGGTCCTTGGGCCTCTCCACCACCCACCCTGCGCAGTCTGCCTTTCGCCTCTTTCGTGGCTATGGAAGGGGTGCCCCGCTACGTCCTGCCCAGAGCCACAGGCCGGGGCAAGCTCTTCAGCCACAGCGCGGCCGGGTACGTGGGAACAACCGGCGTGGTTCTGGGGTCCAGCGGGTGAGCCAGTCCACCACAGCCCCCTCTGCAGCAGCCTCCAAACCTTCCTAGTCTGACCTTTCAGGGCCACCAAACGCCAGTGGGCAGCAGGATCCGCCATCACCTCCCCCACTGGTGCACCATCACGTCGGACAGGTGGGTTTTGTAAATAGTCTGAAGGGGCTACTCCCTCCCCTTCAAGACTACCCCTCCCTCCATGCCACCTCAGTACCATCGCATGTCGGAGGATCACCTGGCCCTTTTCCAACAGGAAGTTTCGGCACTCTTGGCCAAGGGTGCCATCGAGCGCGTTCCTGCCCCAGAAGTAGGTCGTGGTTGCTATTCCCACTACTTTCTGGTACCCAAAAAGGACAAAGGCCTGCGTCCTATCTTGGATCTCAGGAACGTCAACCGCTTCCTCCGGAAGGAGAAGTTCAAGATGTTGACGCTCGCTCAGGTCTTATCCGCCCTCGACCCTGGAGACTGGATGGTAGCGATGGACTTGCAGGACGCTTACTTTCACATCCCCGTCCTGCCGGTCCACCGCCATTACCTGCGGTTCACGGTAGGCCACAAGCACTTTCAGTTTACTGTGCTCCCCTTTGGCCTTACCAGCGCCCCTCGGGTGTTCACGAAGGTGATGGCGATGGTCGCAGCTCATCTGCGCAGATCAGGGGTTACAGTCTTCCCCTATCTCGACGACTGGCTGTTGAAGGCGGGCTCGCCCCAGGCTGTCGTCTCCCACCTCCAGACTACGGCCGACCTCTTGCATTCGCTGGGTTTCTCCATCAACGTGCCGAAGTCACACCTGACTCCCTCTCAGATGCTCCTCTTCATCGGAGCGGTTCTGGACACGGCGCAGTTTCAAGTTTATCCTCCCAAACAGCGAGTCCGGGATATTCGGTCTATGATTCCGATCTTTCAGCCCCTATCCCGGGTTTCAGTCAGGATGACCCTGAGGCTGCTGGGCCTCATGGCCTCCTCCATCCTGCTGGTCGATCATGCCAGGTGGCATATGTGGGCTCTGCAGTGAGACCTGAAGTTCCAGTGGGCGCAGCATCAGGGGAATCTGTCCGATTGCGTCCAGATCTCGGAGGGCACTGCACAACAATTGCAGTGCTGGCTCACGAACCAGGATTGGGTCAACGGCAGATCCCTCTCCCTTCCCCAACCAGAGTTCACAGTGGTGATCGATGCATCACTTCTGGGATGGGGCGGCCACATGGGGGAGGCAGAGATCAGAGGCCTCTGGTCTCCGGCGGAAATCTGGGCTCCATATCAACCTTCTGGAGCTTCGGGCGATTCGTCTTGCACTCAAAGCATTCCTTCCCTCTGTCCGGGAAAGAGTAGTGCAGGTGTTCGGGGACAACACCACCGCTATGTGGTACTGCAACAAACAGGGCGGGGTGGGGTCGCGGACCCTATGTCAAGAGGCCCTCCGCCTCTGGACATGGCTGGAACATCAGGGCATATCCCTGGTGGTTCAACACCTGGCAGGTTCACTGAACACCAGGGCGGACGAACTTAGCCGCAGGTGCATGATGGATCACGAATGGCATCATCACTCGGAGGCGGTGCAAGGTCTCTTTCAGCAGTGGGTAGAGCCTTGGTTAGATCTATTCGCCACCGAAGAGAACGTACAATGTCAGCAATTCTGCGCGTTGGAATTTCCAAGGCGGCACTCGCTGGTGACGCTTTTCGTCGCGAGTGGAGTTGCGGTCTTCTATACGCCTTTCCGCCTATACCACTTCTGCCCAGAGTGCTGAAGAAGATCAAGCGCGACCGGGCCCAAGTCATTCTTGTGGCTCCGGATTGGGCACGAAGAGTCTGGTATCCCGAGCCGCTCAATATGGCCATCGATCCTCCGATCCGACTGCCTCTTCGGAAGGATCTTCTGTCGCAGCAGCAGGGGACGGTCCTCCACCCGAACCTGTCCAGCCTCCACCTCCTTGCGTGGAGATTGAGCGGCTGCAGTTGACGTTGTTTGACCTGCCTCCCGAAGTCTGTGATGTAATCTTGGCAGCCAGGCGTCCCTCCACTAAGACGGTATACGGCTGCCGATGGAACAAATTTGTGGCATGGTGCACAGCAAAGGCTGTGAATCCCCTTTCCGCCCCTCTTTCTGAGGTTCTGTGATGAGGTGTCTGCCCATGATCCGCAGACAGGAGACGAACCGGACGTGTTCCCCCCTTATGTTTCCCCTCTCCTCTGTTTCCAGTCTTCTGCTGCTCTCGATTGCCGGGAACCGCACTGTTCCTTTAAGGATGTGGATCTCCAGCCTCCTGGTCCGCCACATGTGACCTGGTCACATGCACCTATCAACGACGGGAGGCGTTCAGAGACGGAAGTGAAAGCGACCGGCGCCGGCACAACGAGAGAAGCTCCCGAGTCGAGTGGTCGCCTGCCAGAACCTTTTCCTTCTCTTTCCCTTTTGGTTTACATCCTGGATCACGGAGCGTGAAGATCCGAAGAGGACGCAACGACTCCTGGGCCCCCGGACACTGACGGATACCGGAGCGGACGCCCCGTATCCCCCCCCCTTCCTCTGACTAACTGTTAACCTCAAAGAATAAAATCCCTTTGAAACGCTACCTCTCGCCGTCATTCCGTCTCTAAGCGCCACACATGGTGGAGAATAAAGGCACAGTAGCTCCATAGGACAGACATGGAGAACCTTATCCAACAGCTGGTAGTAGGACAGCAGAAACTGGAATGGGCGCTGGAGAAGCAGATGTCATCGGCCCAGGCCGACAGGGACTTGTTTAGGGACACTATAAGCCAGCAGGTCGACTGCATCCAGAAGGTGGCGACAGACCAGCCATCGCCGAACCCCGGGGCCCACACCAGTGGCCCTAACATAGTGTTACAAAAACTTCTTCCTGGTGATGACCCGGATGCCTTCCTGATGAACTTTGAAAGGGCTGCAAGGGCCTGTGCTTGGCCGGAAGCCAAGTGGCCTTTCTTCTTGGCACCACTCCTAAGCGGTGAAGCGCAGGCTGCATATCAGGTGGCCAACCCCACAGGGAACACTCCCTAAGCAGTTATAAAACGTGTTATCCTAGACCATCTCGGAATGGATCCAGAGGCGTATCGGATACGCTTCAGAAAAGAAAGAGGAGCACCAGGGGAAAACCCAAAAACCCTGTACTTCCGATTAAAAGCCGCTGCAGATAAGTGGCTCAAGCCCCTAGAACATACCAAAGAGGAGATAATGGAGTCCATATACCTCGAACAGTATCTAGAGGCATTACCCTATCCCACGCAACGCTGGTTGAAGCAGCATCCACACCTGTCTGTCGAGGAGGCCGTGAACATGGCCACAACGTTCGCAAGAGCCCAGCCTCGTGTTATACAGGGAGATAACACTCTAAACAGGACCACCATATCTCCGCACAAGTTCGAGAGAAAGCCAGTAAAACCCCTGTCCGAACCTCCACGCGCTCAATTTCGCTCCGATCCTCTCCCCCACAAAGGACCCCAGTGTTATGATTGTGGAGAGTGGGGCCACATCGCTCGCTTCTGTCCCCACAAAAAACCACCTGATGAGCCAATGGACGTTAGCTGTATTCCATCTACTGTGTACTACACTGAAGAGATGGGACCTTGCTTCTACGTAAGTGTCAAGATAGAGGGGAGGGAGGTCAGAGCATTGTTGGATTCTGGTTGCCGGCAATCGGTTGTTCGTGAGTCCCTGATAAGCCCATCTGTTCCCCTGACAGATGAACGGATACCCATACGGTGCGTTCATGGGGATGTCCGTACATATCCAGTAGTATGCCTCCCTATCTCTCTCCCGAACGGTAGAACCATCCAGACCAGACTAGGGGTGTTATCCAACTGGCCAGAACAGCTAATCCTGGGATTAGACAATCCTCTGTTCCTACACCTCCTGAGGGTGACCGTACGTCCTCCTAGACCATTCCTGCAAGAACAGCCGTCTTTCCTAACCCAAGCCCCCTGGCTTTCTGATCGTAGTTTTAAATACAACCAAGAGCACGATCCAACCCTCCAAGCTGCTTGGGATCACGCCCGTCAGTCAGCCTTGTCACCCCAGCCAGTGTTTCCTCTTTTCCACATTGAGAATGATCTCCTATATAGGACCGGGAGTCCCGGAGATTCGCCCCAACTCCTGGTGCCCCAGACCTTCAGGGCGCAGATCTTATTTTTTGCCCACACACACTTGCTTGCGGGACACAGGGGGGCACAAAAAACCACAGAAATGGTCCTACAACATTTCTATTGGCCAGGCATTTATAACAATATCGCAAAATTCTGTCAGGAGAGTGAGGTCTGTCAACGTAAGAACCCCTACAGACCTCCTGCAGCTCCCCTTCAGCCTCTTCCGATTATCGGAAAGGCCGTTTGAACGCGTGGGAATGGACCTTATAGGCCCCTTCCCTCGCACTAGGAAAGGCAATCAGTATGCGCTGGTCGTAGTTGATTATGCCACCCGTTACCCCGAGGCCTTCCCTTTGCGCGCCCCACAACCACCAACATCAGTGACCGATTGATAGAGTTGTTCTCACGTGTGGGGTTCCCTAAGGAAATCTTGACCGACCAAGGGACCCCTTTCGTGTCACGCTTGATGAGCCAGATTTGTAAATCGCTCAACATCTCTCACATCAGAACCTCAGTATATCACCCCCAGACTGACGGTCTCTGTGAGCGTTACAATGCCACGCTGAAGCTTTCCCTTAAAAGATGCTTAGTGTTGAGGGTCGCGAATGGGACATGCTCCTTCCTCTGGCTCTTTTTGTGGTGCGAAGCCAGGTGCAGTCTAGCTTAGGCTGTTCACCATTCGAATTGCTGTATGGGAGACGACCTCGGGACTTGTTGGAAATCACCAAGGAGGCCTGGGAACAGGAAAAACAAGAGGAAACCCGGTCTTTCCTAGACTACACCATGGCGTTACGCACCCGCATACATAAACTGAGAGACTTCGCTGAGGCGAACCTAGAAAAAGCGCAAACCAAACAACAAACACTGTATAACCACGGAAAGAAATGGCGGCAGCTCGCCGTAGGCGACTGGGTACTAATCCTCCTACCCTCCAGCCTGTCTAAAGTCCGATCCAAATGGAAGGGTCCTTTTCGCATTACAAAAAAATCGGGTTGACCACCTATGTAATACAAATCACCAAAAAAAGGTCCCAGATGTATCATATCAACCTTATAAAAAAATGGTTGGGTCCCATACCTCAGAATGTACAGATCACAATCCCCTCTGAAAAGAACAACTGCACCTTAGAGCAGATAATTGTGAACGACTCCTTATCAGGTACCCAAAAAGAAGCCTTACACACCGCCTTGTTACCATTCGCTTCTTTGTTTTCCGATCTTCCCGGGAGAACAACATTGGTAGAACACACTATTCCCACCCTCCCCGGGAAGACCGTCAAACAAAGACCCTATCGCATACCCGCCGCACGGAGAGAGGCCATTAAAAGGGAGGTTGAAAACATGCTGGAGATGGGAGTGATAAAACCTTCCCGGAGTGAATGGTCATCTCCGATAGTCCTAGTGCCAAAACTGGACGGCTCTGTCCGGTTTTGCATGGACTTTCGGGCAGTTAACAGCATCTCTAAGTTCGACTCCTACCCTTTGCCACGCGTTGACGAACTGATTGAAAAGCTTGGGGATGCCCGATACATAACTACCCTCGACCTCACAAAAGGATATTGGCAGGTGCCCCTCAAAGCCCAAGACCAAGAGAAAACGGCTTTCTCTACGCCTACAGGTCTCTACGAATTTACCGTTTTACCCTTTGGCCTCCATGGGGCACCTGCTACCTTCCAAAGACTCATGAATAAAGTACTACCTGACCATCAAGAGTATTCATCCGCTTACCTGGATGATATTGTCATCTATAGCCCGTGTTGGGACCTTCATGTACAGCATTGTCAACAGGTGTTCCGTGCATTACAGCAGGCAGGGCTTCATATCAATGCCAAAAAGTCTAGAGTAGGCTTTCAAAAGTTAGGTACCTGTGCTATCTCTTGGGTAATGGGGTTATTGAGCCGCAAGCGAAAAGGTCAGAGCAATAGTCAATACACCCTTCCCTTCCACAAAAAAAGAGGTCAGGGCCTTCCCTGGCTTACTAGGCTATTATAGGAGATTCATCCCCAGGTAT
Organism: Calotriton arnoldi; assembly: GCA_963921515.1. Classification (NCBI taxonomy): domain Eukaryota; kingdom Metazoa; phylum Chordata; class Amphibia; order Caudata; family Salamandridae; genus Calotriton; species Calotriton arnoldi. The sequence goes on along the minus strand of CAWUFW010001292.1, from coordinate 2,782,622 downwards.
TCAGAGATTGCTAGCCCCTTGACAGACCTCCTTAGAAACCAGGTGAAACCCAGAGACCTCCTGAACCCTTCCCCTTTGGCTGAGCGTGCTTTTGTGGAGCTGAAGACCGCCATCACGTCAGGTCCTGTCCTGAGATCCCCGAACTTCTCTAAGGGTTTCATTCTCCAGACGGATGCCTCTGACAACGGTCTGGGTGCGGTGTTGTCCCAGGAGTCGGACGATGGGGTTGAACATCCGGTGCTGTATATCAGCCGTAAACTGTTTCCTCGGGAACACCGGTACCCAGTTATCGAGAAGGAGTGTCTTGCCATCAAGTGGGCCGTGGAGAAGCTACACTACTATCTGGAGGGCTCTCGTTTCCTTCTGTACACTGACCATGCTCCTTTGCTCTGGATGAGCCGTAATAAGGGGAATAACCCCAGGGTGCTTAGGTGGTTCCTCTCGTTGCAGCCCTTCTCATTTGAGGTTCGACACCGTCGGGGTGCCGCTAACGGGAATGCGGACTTCCTCTCTCGGATTCCCCTGTCCCCCGATCGGGAACAGTCTGGGGTAGGGGTGTGTGACGAGGTGTCTGCCCATGATCCGCAGACAGGAGACGATCCGGACGTGTTCCCCCTTATGTTTCCCCTCTCCTCTGTTTCCAGTCTTCTGCTGCTCTCGATTGCCGGGAACCGCACTGTTCCTTTAAGGATGTGGATCTCCAGCCTCCTGGACCGCCACATGTGACCTGGTCACATGCACCTATCAACGACGGGAGGCGTTCAGAGACGGAAGTGAAAGCGACCGGCGCCGGCACAACGAGAGAAGCTCCCGAGTCGAGTGGTCGCCTGCCAGAACCTACCGAAGCGGAATCCGATGACCTGGACGTCCTGCAGCGGAATCTCTACAGCGGAAAGAGGGAGCCGAACCCGATTCGGCACTGCGACCACGCCAGCCACGTTCCAGGAGGAGCGTGGCTTAAAGAGGTACGTGATCGTGTCTCGGCCTTTTGGGTTAAGGGTAGGGAGGCGGGACGGTAACTGGCACCCAGAAGCCATAGTATAAGACGTGTTGACATAGCAGGGCACGCGATTCACTGGTGGCGGTACTTGGGTCTTACGTCCCCACTCCCTTCCCTTTTGCCAGGAATTGCCTCCACGGGGCCCCGCCTTACTTTTCCTTCTCTTTCCCTTTTGGTTTACATCCTGGATCACGGAGCGTGAAGATCCGAAGAGGATGCAACGACTCCTGGGCCCCTGGACACTGACGGATACCGGAGCGGACGCCCCGTATCCCCCCCCCTTCCTCTGACTAACTGTTAACCTCAAAGAATAAAATCCCTTTGAAACGCTACCTCTCGCCGTCATTCCGTCTCTAAGCGCCACAGGTTCTCTTGTTCCTCCTTTCTTTGGCTCAGCAGGGCTCTGCTCTGGGCACTATCAAGGGCTACCTCTCAGCCATTTCAGCCTTTCTTAGGCTTCCTGATCAGCCTTCTCTTTTCAAGTCCCCTGTTGTAAATAGGTTTCTTAAGGGCATTACTCATCTTTTTCCTCCTGTTCCCCTCGTAATGCCCCAGTGGGACTTGAACTTGGTTCTTACATATCTTATGTGCGCTCCTTTTGAGCCGCTTCATAATTGCCCTCTCAGGCTTCTAACTCTAAAAACTGCATTTCTGGTGGCCATCACCTCTGTTCGCAGGGTGAGTGAGCTACAAACTCTTTCTTCTAAGCCTCCCTTTCTGGCTATCCATCCGGACAAGGTCGTCCTGAGAACTAGACCTTCCTTCCTTCCCAAGGTGGTTACTTCTTTCCACATTGGCCAAACCATCACTTTGCCCACCTTCTTTCCGCCTCCGCATCCTTCGAAAGAGGAAGAGAGGCTCCACCGTCTGGATCCAAAAAGTGCGTTTCTTTCTACTTGGATCGCACAAAACAATTCCGGGTGGATGACCAGCTCTTTGTTGGGTACGTGGGCGCTAAGAAAGGTCAGACCGTGCACAAACGGACCATCTCCAGGTGGGTCGTTCTGTGCATCAAAGCCTGCTATTCTTTGGCTAAGAAGGAGCCTCCAGTGGGGCTGCGCGCCCATTCCACCAGGGCGACGGCAGCTACTACTGCCTTTGGACGAGGAGTCCCCCTGAATGACATCTGTCAGGCAGCTACGTGGGCATCGTTGCACACGTTTACAAGACACTACTGCCTGGACACTCAAGTCTGGAGAGACGGCTTCTTTGGCCATTCTGTTCTCCAGGACTTTCTGGTGTGAACTTGGTTCGCAGACCCACCTGCGGGGTTGGTATTGCTGGGGTATCTATTCTAAGGTAAATAATCTATAACTAACTGTTTCTTTCAGATGAACAAGTTACTTACCTTCGGTAACGATATATCTGTAAGAAACATAGGTTAGTTATAGATTCCTTACCGCCCCACCCATCCTCCCCGTTCTGCGAACTGACTTCTAGGGTTAAGGACATCCTTTCAGGGCCCTAGTTTTGTGCACCAGTGGTCAGTGTCTTGCATGGCTCTGCGCTTCTGGCGTGGAAAGACGTGTACAGAACTGATGTCAGCGCGCGAGTGCGGCGTCTATGTAGCTACCGCGATGTCATCCCGGCGACCACGACGCCGACGACGGACGCGGAGTCGACCGACGCCACCTTCAGACGCGCAGGGGTACTGCTGACGAAAAACTTTCCGGATCCAGTCTGACCCCTGGGGGGATTCTAAGGTAAGGAATCTATAACTGACCTATGTTTCTTACAGATATATCGTTACCGAAGGTAAGTGACTTGTTCATTCGGGCTGGACTGTTCCCATGAGGCACAGGGTCAAGACTCATTTGCATATGGCCAGGTCTAAACTGGGGTGGCATGGTGAGCAAAAGAATGATGGATTTAACCCAGATCTCTTGACTGGGGGTGAATGTTTTGATTTGTTCTGCATTCCGTCCATCAATTGTGTGTCTTTTGCTTTCTTGCCCTAAGTGCGCCGGGTATGCCCAGACATGGGTTCCAGGCTCACTGTGCCACTGGATTCAAGCTATCCTGGCTGATGAGGGGTGAAGCCCCGCAACCCGTCCTAGGATGCTTGTTTCCAGTCAAGGGAGGACCTGGCTTGGCAGTTTGGGCTGCACTGTTCCCATGAGGCACAGGGTCAAGACTGATTTGCACATGGCCAGGTCTAAACTGGGGTGGCATGGTGAGCAAAAGAATGATTGATTTAACCCAAATCTCTTGACTGGGGGTGAATCTTTTGATTTGTTCTGCATTCCGTTCATCAATTGTGTGTCGTTTGCTTTCTCGCCCTAAGTGCGCCGGGTATGCCTAGACGTGGGTCCCGGGCTCACTGTGCCACTGGATTCAAGCTATCCTGGCTGATGAGGGGTGAAACCCCGAAACCGGTCCTAGGATGCTTGTTTCCGGTCCAGGGAGGACCTGGCTTGGCAGTTCAGGCTGGACTGTCCCCATGAGGCACAGGGTCAAGACTGATTTGCATATGGCCAGGTCTAAACTGGGGAGGCATGGTGAGCAAAAGAATGATGGATTTAACCCAGATTTCTTGACTGGGGGTGAATGTTTTGATATGTTCTGCATTCCGTCCATCAATTGTGTGTCTTTTGTAGTGTAAGACTAAGCGGTATGAATGATCTGGTTTTGCTACTGGAAACAATGGATTGTTTATGAATGAGATACAAGACTCTATTATGCCTTGATATTCAAGTTGTGTTAGAATTCTCTAACTGGGGGTTTAGCTTAATGGGATATTGTTGTTGAACTTGTGGGCTAGACCTTATAGGTATGACATGATAAGGTGAATCTAGATCCCAGCCTACATAATTGTTGTATAATGCTGGGGCTTGTGCAAGGGCCCTCTCCATGGCATATGCATGTTTAATTCCTTCAGGAACAAGGACAGAGAAGGATGGTGTTATTATGTCTTCCCCATGTGGGACTTTTCTAACAAACTTAGGTGGACAGTCACTCTAAGCCACGAGAATGTTATATGTTAGTGTGAACATTTCCCAGAAAAGGACTTAAAAGGTGGGAGGTATATCGTCCTCGAATTGGATGTCCAAATCATAAAATCTACCCGAGAGCTAACTCTCTGATTCTGTGTTTCCACCTGAGCAAAATCATTAGTTGCTCTCGCCACCAGAAACTCTTGAAGATTCTGGCAAACTATTGTGGCCTCTGCTATGCTGTCTAGCAAAGTCAGCGCCCACTCCTTGTTCCGAAGCAGCGTCCTCAATATGTGTGGCATATTTAAGGGAAATACCTGCCACTTTCGTCTGCTTGAATTGAGGCTTCTGTAGTGGAAATTTTTCTTCTTTTTAGTGATGATGACAGATGAGCATTCTTTTTCGGTTTCACATACTCTTCTGATCTGCGCTCAGATCATCCTTCTTTCTCCAAGTGTTTTTTTAATGTTTCCTGAAAGGAACTAGAAGGACGTGTATCAGTATACTGATACCCATCAGGCTGTTTCATTGTGTCACAGTTATACAACTTATAGCTTTTTTCAGAGGACTCTGGTTTGGGAAATTCACCCCGTGACTTTGTGTTTTCTTTATTTTCCTGTTTATCCCAGTGTTTTTTAGAAGACTCTGTTGCCTGGTTCGAGTTATCCTTATTGAATTAACCTTTAATTGGGCTGTTCCCAAATTATCTCGACGTATAGATGTATAGGTTTCAGCATTAATTTTTGGTAGTTCACGCTCCTGATCCTCTAACGGAACCTGCGTGAGGGGTTGACACACTGCCAAGGCTGCTGCTTCTCCTTTTATGTAACTTAAAATTATTGAGGCTACTGTGGCATAGTTGGCAAAAGTTTCATCACCAAATCCAGGGCAGGGGCAGCCCAGTAATCATTTTGAATCTGCCTTAGCACTTCAGGCAAAACAGCTATGGATGGTGTACTATGCGTGATGGCATTGTTGCGGGGATTCTGCACATGCACAGAACTATGCGCAGGAAAACAGGACCTCTGTGTATAGGGGCTGAACCTTCCTACCACCTTAGTACCCAAAATCCCAAAACCGACTAGCTATAGTGTCTCATTCGTTCTCTTACATAATCATGAAGCTACAAATGATTAGACAACCCAGAACCCAACACTCCTGACTCTCTCAGGAATCGCGGTAGAAAGACGTACCCTTTCGCTCACTCACTCGTACTTGTCCACAATAAGACTGGTCAGAGTCACTGTTATAGTTCAAAATGTTTATTTTAACTATTGTGCTCTATAATGCAGTACAGAGCCACTACCAGCAGCGAAATGCACAAACCTAAAACAGTTAGCATGGTAACAATTCCATAGAATATAAAGAGGGATGTCATCATATACAGACAGTGGAAAAACTACTATAAGGCCTAACCACCCTCCCCTTGGTAAGGTGAAGTTTATTATATAAAGGAAGATCTCTGGGCTTTGTCAGCAGACCCCATACCTTAGTGCCTAGATGGAAGTTTTACATCATAGGAACAGCATAGCTCTTCTCCCTGGAAAGGTCCCTCTCCAAGTGTGTGTTTGAACAACATGCCTCCCCGTAATATCAAAGCACGAGTTTCCAGCAGTGCAGCTATGTTAGCATGTTTTGTCTAGGTGCTAGGGACTGACCAGAACAGAATAACAAGGGGCATTGTTTATCGACCTTGCACATCGTGTTCAGACTAAACTCCAGGAACCGGCAGAGAACGCAGAAAGCAGACAGTCCTCATGTGAAAGGCACAAACAATGTCTTACAAAATAAATTCATGTAGTAACGTCTGCAAAAGCAGCATCATGGCCTCAGAGCTCATGCTAACATAGCAATGTCAACAATGACCCTAACGGCCAAATAACACCCTCCCCTTGGTAAGGTCATAGCATTTAGACAAAAGACCAAAACAGAGTTCAAAGGTAAGCAGAGTTAAAACACACTTGAAAAAAACAAATTGGAAAAAATAAAAAAAAAATACAAATTTTTGTCGTTAAAAATGTTGTTTCACGGAAAACGTGATCAATATGGAGGTGGTGAATCCATTAAAGTATGTGAATGCAATTCGTTCCAAAAGGTCATCCCTATCGTTAGTAGAAAAAAAGGATGCCATCCAATCAAGTAGGCTGAAGGAACAGATGTATTCCTCATAATCCGATGCTTCCAAGAGCATATCCGGGCAACTTGCATGATATTCGATGAAGCTCCGTCGCAGGAGGTTCTGCGCAGCCTCACAGATATTCCATTCAGCCAAGACTCCAAGTGCAGCCGCATGCGCCATACGTCCATCCCTAGAACAGGCCTGCCCATGGGCCACTAAGGGACCTAGTCACTGGTCATAATCCGGGTCTGAACATGACGTATTGGAGAGGCACAAATCCAAAGCCCAATAGAAGGGGCATCGCTGACAGTAGAACACAGGTTGCACGCAAGTGAAGTAGGCAAAGCGAAAAGTTAGTCCATAACTCACGCTAAGCGTTGCTAATGGCAAGCATCCAAAAAGTTGTTGCATTCGGTCACGGTACAGTTGCAATTGGCCTGGTCTGTGCATTACCACAAGATGAGCAGCCATTGCCTAGCAGGAACAGAAGCATCAGGATTCCACCAGCTTGCGCCAGTATTAATGGGAATCCTCCGAAGACGCTGGAAAAAATAGAATGAATAAAGGCCGGTATTACTCCAAATATCGTCTGAAAAGAAGTCACAAGGCCGGATCCCACAAGTTTAAAAAAATTAGCAAGGCCTTGGGTGTCAGACGCATTGAATATTTGATGTATAAGCTCCCCAAAGTGAAGTGGGAGGTTTGTGTTCAGAAGTGACTGAATCTCGCTAGATGTTCTAGCCACCTGCAATTCGAAGGTCTCTCGAGCCGAAGTGAGAGGCACTTCTTGTTGAAACAATAGCGCTTTGAGTCTGCTTAATTTGTTGAAATCTGTTTTCAAAGTCGGAATGGAAGGCCAAATGGAACTATCTACTTTCTCATGCGGGGGCGGAAAAAGCACATTGCTACAACAAGTAACACGTTGTGAAACAGTTACTATATACGGGATTCCTGCCCGTAAACCACAGCAGTCGTGGTTATTCAAAATAAGATAACTGCTGTTAGTAAGCAATGTAAAAGCAGGAATTATTGCTGGGACGGGAGTTCCTTTAAAAAAATAAGCAAGATTAGGCGTGGAGACATTAGAAGCGCCGTGCAACTTAACATGTTTGCAAACTAGGGAATGTCCTACTGTGGAATCGCAGTCCTCCCCTGTTAGGAAAACTTCCTTATCCTCCCGATGACATCTGTAAGTGAAAGGTAGGGACCATAATTTATGGAGAAACGTACTTCCCAGGGGTTCAAAGCGGCCAATTGGGAAATGTTTCATGCAAGATTTAAATTGAAACAGCGAAAATGGGCGAGAGAACCCCATGAATTAACCACACAGCTGAATCTGTCTCCGCCACAGAGAATGGCAAGTGTTCTAATTGTTCAATGTGTAATAGCGTGTATGTAGTGTCTTTCATGGACATAAACCTCTGTTTATCACTTAGATTGAATGGTAAAAACAAAGCAGAAGCATTCAAATAATCCCAAGGTTCTTTTCCCATTTTGAGAGTCTGTAATGTCCAGGCAAACTGCAGCACTGATCGTAATTGATTTTGAGCATGATATAACACAGATACATCGTTCTGAACAATATCAATATCACAGATGAAACAATATTATCCAAGGTATAAATGCGGGAGGACAGTGTATTGATTCTATTGTCGACTACTGCAAGGACTTTTTCTAAATTTGCTTTGTCAATTTGGCGCAGACGAAGGGCTGCTTCAATCTGCGATAGTTTCCATACTTCATTGTAAGCCACATAGATAAACCTCTTTGTTTTAGGAATCCTAGGACCTAAGATAAAATCAGCCAAATTGATTTCTTTCGACAAGAGTGACAAGTGTTGTTTTACTGACGATAAAGAGGAGTGTTCCAACCATTGTTGGCACAATTTACCCACCGAATATGTGGTGACTGAATGTGAATGTGGAAAACGTGGATCTGGTCTAGTCTGTGTAAAACCAGGCGTTACATTATAAAAACGCAGTTGGCATGCATTTGAACTGGTTTGCCACAGCAACCAACCGGTAGGGTCAACATCAGAGACATTGAAAGTGTCATTTCGAAACAGAGTTTGCAATACCTCGATCGAATAATTTGTGTGTGTGCGCCGACTATCATACTCTGCCAATGATGGAATGGACAGGATATTTAAATGTTTGACAGTTGTCAGGCCAAAGCAAGTAGTTTGGTGCACTGTATCATTTAAAAGTAACATTTGTACCGGAATTAGGCAGGCACGATGTAAAGCTTCAGTTCCCTGTACCTGCCAAGCCTTAGTGCCCCAAACTGATTTCAAATTAATGGTATTTTTCCAGTGATCATAACCCTGTTTGGCCAATTAAGTTCTAAAGGAATTAGAATAGATTAATTTTGTGTGGGTTAGAATAAATTTGGATTGTGACGACAATTGTAATTTAAAGAAATAGGATTCTGTATTAGACGTGTTATAATCTGTGAAATAGGTGAATTTATCCCTAAGGGTTTTAGAACTCCCCTGTAAAGAAGTTGGACAATGTTCCCATTGTGTGTAATTAAAAACAGGTCTTAACATGTTTGTTTTGTGTAAGTAATGATGCCCATAATGTTGATAACAGAATAAATCAGCATAATTGGCTGAATTTAAATATAAATCTTCAGCATCAAAAGAAGCATAATACTTTAAATCTGAAAACAATGAATGTACTGCTTGTACATCCCAATCATCGGATTGTATGTCCGGTGTTACCACATCTCCTAAAGAAACGCGAAACACGTATGGTATCTTGAGGACTTCCGTCGGGCCGTGAATTTCAAATGCTACTTTATCCTAAACAATGCCATCTGCAACCGGGAAAGCCGAAATGTTCACAAGGGCTTGATCACGTTTCATGATATGGGACGATGTATGGGGGGCCAGAATTCCATCGACCAATTTTACAGCAGAGCGTTCTGGCAAATAATGACCATTGATGAGCAAGAAAAATACTGTCACAAATTTAATCGACATGAAGAGGAAAATCAGGATAAGTATCAACCAAATGTACGTCCAGGGCGGACCAGGTAAGTCTTTTTGAACCAAGAGATGAAGATACTTGTTTTTGTCGGTGGAAGAGCCAAAGTGGAAGACGAGGAGGAAGAGTCATAAGAGAAGCTTGTACGGTCCCCATAATAATCGCTTGCTCCCATATTCATCAAAGGCGGTAGGGTGGCATCAGCTTGATGTTGTCGAGGACTGTTTGGTACTTCACTGTGGGACTCTTCCGCAGGGTAAGTATACTCGACTTCTGCGGTGGAAGAGGATGGAGTCAGGACAGGCAAAAGGTCAATAGTAGTTTCCATCTCACCCTCAGTGATACGAGGATGGGTCGAAGAGCTCGAATGCACCGGATTCATAGAGATAGCGTTGCATGAAACTGCAGGAGTTACACTATTCAGAATCGGCCAGACGGTGTAGCTTGACATTGTCCACTGAAATGTATCTGTTGTCTTTGCGACCAGGCAAAGGTGGTAGTATGACTGTATGAGTACCCTTCAATCCAAGTACTGGGACTGGTGCACGATAAGAGGGACCAAATTCTTTCTTGCTCTCCAGCTTTTCTCGTACCAGATCTCCAATCTTAGGAAGCCAACCGGCGACCGGAATCAGCATTGCTGTGTCATTGGAAGAGGGCAAATGTTCAGTTGCGCAGCTGTCACTGGTCTTTTGTAGGTCCTGTAACATAGTAGAATGATTATCCACATCAAAGGTTGCGGCAGCCGCCACAACGTCTAGACCATCAAGGTCTGGCACAAACATTTTAATTCCAAAGAGCATTTCGTATGGGGTCCGCCCACCCAGAGATCTTCTAGGGAGATTATTGAGTGCACGTTGAACTCCATACAAATGGGCCAGCCAGTTCCTGCCACTACCTAAGACCCTAGCTGACAAAGATTGCTTTAAGTCACGGTTCATCCGCTCCACTATAGAATTGTCCTCAGGCATGTATGGAGACGAAAACTGCAACAGCACCCCTATCGACTACATCGCGTCCTTGTACGCCTTAGAGGCGAACGCTGGACCTTGGTCAGAATGGAAGGTGCCACAGGCAAACATCCCGACAAAGACACGCAAATCTCTAATGACATTTCGAGCATCAGCACTGCATTGTGGCCAAACCCAAAGGATTCTAGTGCATGAATCAACTGCAACAAAAATGTATTTATATGTAGTAACAGAAGACAATGGACCGCAGTGATCAAGATATACACAGCCAAATGGCTGATTAGAAATACATAGCTGTGTTTGTGGTGGGCATGAGACCGTAGATGGTTTGATTTGCTTACAAATGTCACAAGAAAGTACATAATTACAGGTTTCTTTATATAAACCACACCACCAATAACGTTGCTGTAAAATAGAGACAGTCGCAGACACTCCGGCTTGCGCAGAAGCCATGCCCTCGTGTGCGGCAATGATCAAAGCAAGTCTGCGGTCCATGTTGGGAATCAGCCGATCTCCAACTGATGGAATTTTAGCATAAGGAACTTGTTCGGGAGATAAATGATAAGAATACTTCGAAGGGAAGCCCTGCGGATAAGCAATTCCATCCTTCGTAGCAGCTACAGCTGCCAGAATGTCATTATCTATCTTAGTCATGGACCTTGTAACTGCTGCAACGGAACACGTGGCTACTGCAGATTTGGCCACCTCGTCAGCCAAAGAATTACCAAGAGCATGTGCTCCCACACGCTGATGGCCAAGAGTATGTATAACCTGTGTAAGGGGCAGACGTCGTTTAAGTTCTGCCACTCAAACCCAAAGTGTTTTATGCTTGATTGCACTGCCTTTAGAGCCTCGATAGTCATTTTGAGACCAAAAGAACAAGTTGTCATTAAAAGACTAAACACAGTAGTAAGAATCGCATACAATAAGAGTATTCACATTAGTATCAGCAAACCCAAGAGCTAGAACAAGAGCACGCAGCTCCGCCAATTGTGCTGTACAGTCTCCAAGTGCCTGAGTATGCACTATAGAAGACTTCAATTCTCCATTAACAATTGAACCAGCCACAATAGCGCAAGTCTATGAATAAGCATGTTTGGAACCGGTGGCCGGTTGAGCCGAGCCATCTGTATAAATGATACATTTGTACTCATCCAATGGAAGCAACGACAAAGGAGGAGGATGAACATGTTCATACTGTAAAAACTCCTGTGTCTGAAGAGCAGGATCAAAGATAAATGTGACATCAGCCGATGTCAAAGAAGTAGCCCATTGTCTCCAACGGGGATGTAGTGCCTTAGAGTTGGGTACACTTGCCTTAGTCACTGCTTCTAAAGCAGGGAGAGGCGTGACCATAAGAATGCGTTTTCCTTGCACTAGCGAGCGTTCTTTCAGAATTGCCATTTGGACAGCCGCCAAAATTTTTTCAACATTCGAAAAACGCATTTCAGCCGATGTGTACAAATGTGATTTGTATGCAATTGGTACTGTGTCTCCCTCATTGAAGGTCAAGTAAGTGAAACCCACCGTCCCCGGTACTATACGTATCACGAGGTTCGTGGTATTATCACACGTCAACAAGTAGTTAGTCGCAAGCATATCTGATTGCAAAGATTGCAGAATAGTGGTATGATCCGGAAGCCAGCTGGCAAAAGAGTATGTTGGTTGTATCAATGCATAAAGCGGTTTGATACGCTGGGCATAGTCGGGGATGTAAGTCCTTCCGAAATTTAAAAATCCCAGCAAAGACTGAAGTTTCTTCAGCATAGAGGGAGGTTGCAATTGTGCACATTTCTCCAGAAAATGGGGGGCTAACCCCGAACCTTCATTATTGAGCTCATAGCCCAAAAAGAGCACCGCAAAATGCTCGATGTGTGATTTTGCAAAATTGAATTTGTATCTATAGTCGGCAAACGATAAAATGATGCGGTCGACTCGGACAAGATGCGGCATTAGTTCGTTGTCCGTCAGATAAATATCATCTACGTACGAGAACACTTCCGGATCTATGCTGGAAAAAGCCCCGGGGCTATTCTTATACCCCATATGCAAGTGCGTAACTTTTTCTGATTTCCGACGGCAGTGAATGCTGTCAAGTCACGACTCTCAGGAGCCAAGTTATGACTGTAGAAACCACTTGATATATCCAGTGTAGTTTTGTATTTTTTCCGAATAAGGATGTTCATTAGCGCAGAGCTATGTGTGTTCTGTACCGCAAATGTACGACAATGACTATTCAGATTTCGATAATCCAATACAATGTGATATGAACCGTCAGGTTTTGCTACCGGAAAAAGAGGATTATTCATCGGTGATACACAGGACTCAATCACTCCCTGATACTCCAACTGAGTTAGAATGTCACAAACGGGAGCCTTAGCCTCTCTTCTGATTGGATACTGCGGTTGTGGTTGCAGCATAGACCGTAATGGTATCTCATGTGTTGGTGAATCAATATCCCAGCCCACCTGATTGCGGTACACCGCTGGGGCAAGGGCCAAAGCCCACTCAGCTGCGTAAGCCTTTGCATGTTCCTCAGGGACATAACGCGAAAAACTCGGAAGTATCACGTCCTCCCCTCTAGAAGTGGCTAGCACAAATGGTGGAGGCCAATCTGCCTCCACCAACAAAATGTCGTATGAGGAGGTGAGATTTTCCCAGAAAACCGCCGTGATTGTACACTGTATATCACCTTCAATTTGGATCACAATTTCATAGTCTATCCGGGGGGGCAACTCGTGTATCTGCTGTTTCTACTGTAATAAATGTATCAGTTGCTCTCGCCTCCAGACAGGGATGCAGTGCCTCCCGCACTATGGTAACCTCCGCTGCGCTGTCAAGCAGAGTCACCGCCCAAGTCCAATCTAGAAGCCGCGTTCTCACCGTCTGAGGCATACTTCGCTGTTAAAGGGGCAACCTTTTTCTTCTGATACGGAGGTCGAAAACGAGGCAGTTCCTCTTGTTTGGTTTTAATGTCAAACTGTCGAGGTTGATCTCGTCCCTGTTGTGTGGTCAGACCTTTGCCACGATCCTGGCGTTCCCCACCACCGACTTGAGAGTCCGTTGTGTCCTGTAAAGAATGAGGAGAGCGCTGATCAGGGACGTGAAACCGATCAGGAGTCTTAATTTTTGCGTGGTCGCGCAAATCATAAGTACGCTCAGAAGAATCAGGTGTCGGCGAACCAGCACTCGAACCTTGCTTCTGTTGCTGCTGCACCTGTTTTTTATTTCTCCAGTTCTTTTTAGGAAAGAACGGGCGCCCATCCTTATCAGTCTGGGCGTTTTGTTGTGTTTGGGCTTGAGTTTGTGTTTGAGTAAAAGGCTTAATTCCCAGACTATTGCGCCCTAAGGTTTTATAAGCTTTAGCATCAATCTTGATGTTTGTCTGCGTCTGCCACAGCCTCCAAGCGTTGCGCCACTTGCAAGCTTACAGCATCACCCTTAACATTAGCAAGGATCATATCGAAACAATGTCGAACACCCCCACCAGTCTCATCCCCAACTCCAGAGCCGCCTCGCCCCATGTTCATCCTGAACACGTTTTATCACGGAAGGGAGTACGGTCATTGAGGGGGTGCCGAAACACATCGAATAAACTGCTGCAAACACTTACAAGTGTTACAATCAGCTAATTCGGGAACCAGGCCTTTGGGTAAACTCATAGTCAGGATCCTGTGCTTCTCCACAGGCGTGGTATTTGGAAAAACAGCTTCGAGTTGTCCAAATTTTTCAGCAAGCCAATAAGGAAGCTCGTCTTTATTTTGCGGATGCTTGCCCATCACTGAATTAACCATGACAGGACTGATGGTTACTCCACCAGGTCCAGGTGGTTGCGCAGCAACGCCAGGTGGTCCCACCTGGAAGTTGCGCGACATGAACTGAATAACAGCTCTATGTACTCATATTAACGAAGTATGCAATACGCATAGCTCTGCGACTGTAGCATTAACATAATTTGGGTGCGGGGTATACCCAGCCAAAACGGGCCAAGTGGCCCCATCTATCGATAAGGGGCCTAAACGGACCGGAGTCATAGGGTGAGGAAGGGTGCCATTAAACCATATTGAATGTTGCCAGGCCGTTAGCGGAACTTCAAGAGATCTATAAGCTCAATATTTCTGCGGAAGGGCAGTGGCAGTATATTCGTGAAACAAATTATGTGTCCCATCGACTGCCGGAAAGGTGACCCAAGAATAAAATACCTCAAAGCGGTGAGCTGCATCCGCTTCAACAACAAAAATAAGCGCAACACCAGCATTAGGGACTCCATAATGAGTCAAATAAGCCATGGCTGGTGCCCGGTTAGGCGGTGCAATGACAACCGCCATAACCAATAGCAGAGAATAACAACTTACGTGTGGCAGCGCAACAACGGGTTAAGAAGAAAGAGAAAGAACTTTTAAAATTCAAGCTTGAAAAACCTATAAAACATCAATATAGGAGGCTACACTGTCACAACTGTCTCCGGAAACAGATGTTAGGGGATTGTGGAGAAGCACAAGCACTATTCAGGAGTCTCGCAGATAGGTACCAGACCAAACGGCGGCGCCATGTTGCGAGGATTCTGCACATGCACAGAACTATGCGCAGGAAAACAGGACCTCTGTGTATAGGGGCTGAACCTTCCTACCACTTTAGTACCCAAAATCCCAAAACCGACTAGCTATAGTGTCTCATTCGTTCTCCTACATAATCATGAAACTACAAATGATTAGACAACCCAGAACACAACACTCTAGACTCTCTCAGGAATCGCGGTAGCAAGACGTATTCTTTCGCTCACTCACTTGTACTTGTCCACAATAAGACTGGTCAGAGTCACTGTTATAGTTCAAAATTTTATTTTAACTATTGTGCTCTATAATGCAGTATACGAGCCACTACCAGCAGCGAAATGCATAAACCTAAAACAGTTAGCATGGTTACAATTCCATCATATACAGACAGTGGAAAAAGGATTATAAGGCCTAATCACCCTCCCATTGGTAAGGTGAAGTTTAATATATAAAGGAAGATCTCGGCTTTATCAGCAGACCCCATACCTTAGTGCCTAGATGGAAGTTTTACATCATAGGAACAGCATAGCTCTCCTCCCTGGAAAGGTCCCTCTCCAGGTGGGTGTTTGAACAACATGCCTCCCTGTAATATCAAAGCATGAGTTTCCAGCAGTGCAGCTGTGTTAGCATGTTTTGTCTAGGTGCTAGGGACTGACCAGAACAGAATAACAAGGGGCATTGTTTATCGACCTTGCACATCGTGTTCAGACTAAACTCCAGGAACAGGCAGAGAACGCAGAAAGCAGACAGTCCTCATGTGAAAGGCACAAACAAAGTCTTGCAAAATAAAGTCATGTAGTAACGTGCGCAAAAGCAGCATCATGGCCGCAGAGCTCATGCTAACTTAGCAATATCAACAATGACCCTAACGGCCACATAACAGTATTTATTGCAGCAAACACTGTGACCCAAATGGCAGATTCATCTACCGGGGAAACCATCCCTACAGATAGGCACATTGTGAGAATTCTATGTTTATCTTGGGGTCCCGTATGGGGAAATACTGCTTTAAGTTGTCGTGTAGTTCCTATAAACCTATATAGAATCTGCGCGTTTAGACAACATATACTGTAGGATTGGAGTCAGACTGATTCTAGACACCCTTACCGTATATGTTAGCCTGTATACCAGCTAGCTCATAGTGCCACTAGAAACCCCTCTTACCAAGGAGAGAATAGTTCTTGGCAACTATCGAACATGACAACCCTGTCCCATCAGGGATCGCGGAAACAGTGTACTTTTCGCTCAGTCACTCGTGCTCACTTTGGCTCAGAGAGGTACACATAATAAACAGAGAGGACGTTTTTCAATAAGTATTTATTTAACCAGCGTCATTCTAGTATAAAATAGGTGTGCTGAAACAACCATTAGACAGTAACAGATATAAATGATTATAAGCACTAACGGAGTAAAAGGATGGTAGAGTCCGACCATCGTGCTAACACAATGAATACAAGCAAGTATATAAAATACATGGCAGTAAAATGCGTACTCCTACGATGCGTCCCTAACTAGATGTACCTGAATGTACCTAGCATGTATGTGGGTGTAAAGGCCAAGAATCCCTCTAGGATAAAGTCAACCCCATTACCTGAAGTGAGAGACTGTGGGACCCCGTCTTTGTCTCGAGATGGACACCCCGCAAGGGATGTCAGACCACTGCGAGCTGGAGTGTCTGCATGCAGGAGTCTCAGCGTCTCACGTCAGTGTGTCGGCATGGAAGTCCTTTTCTCCTCTGACTATCTCAGCAAGAGATGATGTATATATACCCAAAGTAGTACCCCCTGGGGATATACCTTGCTGGGTCATGTCGGGCTAGGGTGATGGAAGGAATGACCCTTATACATAGTTATTATGCAGGAGATGATAGGACTGCTGTCCTGCTGTGATTCCAAGAATCCTCATGCATAATGAATGAGGCTTAAGCTTTTCGGAGAAAACCCCAAGTCATCTTTGGACATTACCGTAACTAGGTAAAAGGTCAGTGCTAAGAACTGTTATGTAGTGTAATGGTAGGGGAGAATATAGGTGAAAGGTTAGTGATTCCTTGAGCCTATATTGGGGTATCTATATGGAACATAACACCCACTCCTCATCCAACTGGACAACATACTAAAAATTCTAAGTACTGCAAAATGTGGTACGCAACTATTAATAAGTCCATTAAAAATAGTACTTGAAAAAGTAAAATTTCTAAAAAATGCTAAAAAAAAGGGAAAAATAGTGCATGTGATAGAAGTCTGTACTAAATAAGTTCGTATATATAGTCCGAACAATGAGAGACTGAAAGCCATGCAGTTTAGAAAAAGTGTTTTGTTTAAAATTCCAAATCTAGTTTTTGAAAAAGGACGAATTTTCCCAGCACACGATGAGCCAAATGTTTATGTGTCCTGGCTGGGAGACGCAACATTACTGTTGCCTGCAATCGCAGACGACGGTCCCTGCAACACCTCGCAAATCACGGTAATCGAGCACAGATGTTCCTCCGTATTCACCACAGCCATTGCTGGGGATGTACTAGTGTCATCCGAGGCCTGAGCAATTGTTGAGGAGCCGGTATCCTTCCTGACAGGAGCTGAAGCATCCTGTGGTGGCTCTAAGAATGCAGACATCAACATTGGGTTACGCTGAGGACACTGCAGAACATGGGCCGTTATCGGGTCCAGTAAAGCATCAACGTCCAATTGTTGGAAGTGTTAGACAGAGATCCAACACGCATTCTTGTCCGCAGAACAGGCATCGGAGGACAGGCAGAATACAGTCGATCCAGACTGGTCTAAATGACAAGCACCAAGACTCGCTCAGTTCTCGAAGACAAGGTGTGCCCAGATGGATTACCATGTGATCACGGTATCGGCGCTCCAAGAGCGTGCGTTCCATCTCCTTGGTGACTGGGACGTCCATTGCGTAGCAGAAAAAGGACAATCAGGATACCTGCTATTAGAAACATGTGCCATCGTAATCTGTTTTTCTGTTAGATTGTATACATTAAATAAGGACGTACTGTTGATAAATTGCCAAGGCACATAACCAGCGCGCAATGATTGCAGCGTCCAGCTTAATAACATAATAGAACGTAGTTGAGATTGTCTGTGTTGTAGTATGGACAAGTCTTGTTCTATCAATAGCAGAAGATACAATGTTGCCCAGTGAATAAATCCTGGATGTTAATGAAGTCATACCATTGTCAACTACAGCTAACGCCTTTTCTAGGTTAATCTTATCATTTCACGAAGTCTCTCTGTGGCTTCTTGTTGAGAGATTTTCCAGAGTTCCTTATAGACAGCGTAATAGAAACGTTTCTGACGTGGCTTTCGGGGACCTAGTAAAAAGTCTCTTAAATCCACCTCACCTGGGAGTAAGGATAAGTGCTGTTTCACCTGGGACAGTGCCGAGGTTTTTAGCCAATCGAGGCACAACTTCCCAACACTGTATGATGTCACTACCCCCGGATGTTCTCTCTGTGCATATCGTGGGTCTGGCCTATGGATACTAAACCCTTTGGTTGTACCCCTGAATCTTGATTGACATCTGTTTGTGTCTGTGGGCCAAACTAACCATCCCTTCCAATTGGGGTCTGAAGTATTGTACTGCATGATGTCATCGATTGTATCCCCTCCACATGAGGTAAAATTGATGTGTGAAGGTGTGGGAAACTGTGGTGTGTTCAAATCCTTGTTCTTGGCTAGTCCAAGACAGGAAGTTTGTTGCACAGGTTCATTCAGAAATATCATTTGTTGCGGAATGAGGCACGCTCTAAATAGTGCTTCTGTTCCCTGAACTTGCCATTCTTTAGAACCTCAGACTGATTTTGTATCTATAGTATCCTTCCATAAGTCGAAACCCTGTACAGACAGTTGGGAAATAAAGGATGCAGAATAAATCTGTTTGGTGTTAGTCAGCTTATTTTTCTGTGCAGGTGTAGGTGCAACCTTATAGAAATATGAGGTTGGGTCAGAAGTGTTAAACCCTGAAAAATATGAAAATTTCTGTGCAAAAGTTTTCGAACGAACTTTCGGCAATGTTGGGCAATGTTCCCATTGGTGGCATGTGAAAACATTATGAGGGATACTCGATTTGTGTAAAAAGTGATGACTATACTGATGGTAAAAGTACATACTACAAAGTCAGATGTGTCTTCTAGCATTTCATTGTTTGAAAATGCAGCGGATTTTTCCAAATCACACAACATATTATTTACAGTTTCAAAGTCCCAATCATCAGAAAATGTACTGAAGGTAATGATATCATTAAGAGATATTTTAAATAAATGTGGTATTTTTAAAAGTTCAGTAGGGCCAAATACATCATAATCAACCTTGTCCCAAACTATACCATCAGGAATTGGATCAGCTGTAATGTTCACGGAAAGCAATTCTCTTTGTTCACGATGAGATGACGTATGAGGTTTCAGGACCAAGTTCACATTGGATACTGCAGAGCGTTCTGGGAGATAATTTCCATTAAGAAAGTAAGCAAAAAAACAGTCGCTAGGCCAATCCAGAACAGAAAAAACAATATCCCAGATATTATCCAGAGCTGGAGCTAGGGTGATACTAAGTAAGCCTTTTTCAGAAAAGTGTAGAATTCACGAATTTGTTGCTTACGGGAAACTGGAGCTGGCGGTGTCTCAGGTTCACTTGGATCAAGAGAGAAGGTATCAAAATCGATGAAGTAGCCAGATGCAGATTGATCTATCTTTGGTAGCTCGGCAGGTTGTGTTGAACCGGCAGGTGTCTCTTGTCGAGGCATATTGACATAGACATCGGTGGTAGGCCGAATTGATATTTGTCTTTCATTTGTTGTTTGAAGTTCTGTTTCCAGAGGAACGAGTTCCCTTTCATTGTTGGAGATTCCTTCACTTCGAATTGGCGACTCTTCGAAAGTTATGAGTCTTTCTGTCTGAACTTCCTGTATGGTAGCGAGAGGAGTGCGTCGGCTACCCAGGAGGCCACGAGGCCTACTATTCAGTATCAGCCACATAGTGTGGTTTGATCAGATCAATGGAGACGAATCTCTTTTCTTTTTTGCCGGCAAGAGGCGGAAGAAGTAATGTTCTTGTTCCTTCGACTGCCAGGACAGGTACAGGCTTTCTGTAGGATGGCCCAAATTCTTTCTTGTCCTTGATCTTTTCTCTGACCAGATCCCCGACGTTTTGGACCCAGACAGGTCTTGCTGTGACAGATTTGACTTCCCCAGTGGCGGTCCGTTTTACTTGCATGTTGCTTAGTAGTGCTCTGGATTAATTCAGATCCTGTAAAACAGCCTAACGTTTATTGATGTCAAATGGTTTTTCATCCGCCACTGTGCCTTCACAATCGAGATCGGGTACCCACATTCTCGTCCCAAATAGGACCTCATAAGGAGTGACAACCCCCTAGAAAGCTTCTTGGCATGTTGTTGAGGGCACGCTGTACCCCATATAGGTGATTGACCCAACTACCACCCGAGCCTAATACTCTTGCTGTTAAAGACTGCTTTAAGTCCCGGTTTTTCCTCTCCACAACCAAATTTCCCTCAGGATGGTATGGAGAGGAGTACCGCAATGCTACACCCAAACCTTCCATGGCTTCCTTGTAAGCCCTAGAGCTAAACGCGGGGCCACGGTCAGAATGTAATGTGCCAACTGCGTATGTCCCTATGAAGACTCGCAAATCTTTTATAACAGTTTGAGTGTCAGCCAAGCGCTGATGCCATACCCATAGGAATCTTGAGCATGATTCCACTGACACCAAGATATACTTGTAAGCCCCATCCGAATGTAGGGGGCCGCAGTGGTCCAGATAGATACACGATAGTGGTCTGTCTGATATTAGTAAAGGTATCTGCGCTGGACGTGCTACGGTGGAACCCTTCATCTGCTGACAGATGTCGCATGTTAAGACAAAATTCTTCGTCTGTTTTGTTAAACCAGGCCACCAATAGCGTTGTTTCAGTAAAGAAACGGTTGCGGTAATCCCTGCGTATGCAGAACCTAGACCCTCATGTGCAGCTAGTATTAAACCTAATCTGTGATCTATGTTTGGTATTACTCTATCCCCCACTCCAGGAATCTGAGCATACGGAATGTTGATGCATCTAACTTGTAGGAGTATTTGAGTGGAAAACCTTTCGGTAAGGCTGGGCTGTTTTTGCGTGAAGCAATGACAGCTACCATTATCTGTCCGTCTATTTTCGTTTTTCAACGAGTGATTGCAGCTTCGGCAGCAGTACGTACTGCCCCCTTTCCAGCTTCATTGGCCAATGAATTCCCTTCAACGTGAACGCCAGCACTTTGATGACTCAGCGTGTGTATAACGTGAGCTCTTGGTAGTTAGTTTTTCAACTCAGCTACCGGTTCCCAAAGCATTTTGTGCTTAATTGTGCCACCTTTTGAGTCCTTAAACCCATTTTGACCCCAGTAGTGTAGATATTCGTTGTATGACTGGACACAATAAAAAGAATTGCACACAATTAGTGTGGGGAATTCTCGATCCGTATTTATTAGTGCCAGTAGTAGCGCTTTTAGTTCTGTCAGCTGAGCCGTGCAGTCTCCTAGAGACTGTGTCTTTGTATCGCTGGGATGAAACTTACCTTCCCGCATACGACCTTTTACAATCGCACAAGCGGCGCTGTATTGCTGTTTACTTCCTATGGCCGGCTGAGCAGATCCGTCAGTGTAAATAATGTATTCATACTGATCTAGAGGCATTATTTCATTTGGGAGAGGATATTCCTGTTCATATTGTAGGAATGCTTGTGTTTTTAGCCTTAGGTCATATCTGTATTCTACATCTGTTGCAGTGAGAGAATTAGCCCATTGTATCCATCTTGGATGTAAGGCTTTAGCATTAAGAAAGCTTGCCTTTGTAGCAGCCTCTAAGGCTGGTACTGGAGTTACGACAATTATTTGTTTCCCCTGAGCCAGTGCTCTCTCTCTTACTACAGCGGTCTGTACTGCTGTCAGTATTTTCTCTGTAGAAGCAAAGTGCATTTCAGCATTTGTGTACAAATGTGATTTGTAAGCTATGGGTACCGTTTCGCCTTCATTGAAGGTTAGGTAAGTGTACCCAGATTGACCCGCTATAACGCGGATCACAAGATTGCGTACGTTTACGCGTGTCTGCAAGTGTTTTGAAGCTATCATGTCAGCTTGTAGGGAACAAAGGATATCTGTGTGTTCCTGTGTCCAATTTGAGAAGAAAAGGTATGCAGTTCCTGTGAAGGAGAGGGAAAGGGGGCAGGGCAGGGGACTGGCAGGTCCCTGGCTACAAACGAGAAAATTTAGTAGGAAAGGAGAAGGACTGGGAAGTCCTTCCTTCGGAATGAGTGCCTCACACACCCAGCCTGCTGGGTGTCATGCTCATCATCGGGCATGTCCTCGCCGGGTCGGCGCTGCAATACCCGACGGGCACCCTATGCAGGGGCTCTTTGGCGGAGATCTTTTATTCCTTGCCGTATGGTGCGGTGGGTGTGAGGGGCCTTAAAAGTGTAGGTGTGCAATTGTGTGAACTAAAACAGGAAATAGAAGAGTCAGGTAAATTAAACTTTAATGATCCTGCCTTCCCTGATTAAAAATGAAGTTGGCAACTCACTGCAAAATCCTGCAGCGTGTTATGCTCAATCTTGTGCGGTCAACATGTTTCTTGCCTGTTAAGTCAGGAGATCTAGTGGCAATTCTTCAGGACCTAATAAAAATAAAACTCTACACTATAATAGACTATGATGTTCTCAACCTATTAACAAAAGGTAGGGGGCACCAAGAGGTAAAGTACTTGATGATGCAGCAGCCAATCTGAAATGAAAAATACAACAATGAAGACAATTCATATCAGAGAGCAATCATACTCTAGTATTCTGACCTCTTATCCTCAATAGTGCCACCAGTCTGTGCACCATAACAAATGCAGTGTGCATTGCTAAAAGTGGTCACGCTTGTCAACCACGATACTCTTGCTGTGCTCGATGCCTTAGTATATGTAAAAGTGAAGCACAGCGGGTTCAAATCATGCGGTGAGTAATTAAAAACGGAGAAGAAGTGGCAACATACTGAGTAAAAAGCAACTCACCTAAAACTATCTTTAGAATGGCCCTTCAGTTCACGGCAGTGTAGGACACAGTAAAGTGTTAGTGTCCTAGGAAGGAGGGGGCCCAAAAGAAGTAGAATGAGCGTGCACACAAGACACGCGGATGATGGACAAAATTTGGGGGTTGGTAGCCTCTGGTGTAGCGAGAGGCAACAGTAAGGTGGCTAAGAACCAGGACCTCACGTCTCGGATCGCCATTCACGATCAAACAGGCGCAGCAGCCAGCCCCTGCCCGCCGGCGAGGCGGCGGCCGCCCTCAGGAGAGTGGTAGCCGCACCGTCCGCCGAAATGCCAGTATGCCGGAGGCCGCCTGCAAAGGGATGGAATCATGAGGGGCGCGCCCAGATCGCGAGTATGCTGTCGACGCCGAAACTCGGCGTCCAAGCCTGTGCCTAAGAAAGTGTCCTCGTACAGGCAAAAGTCAAACCAAGATCCTCCTGCACTGGGGAGAAAGATTGTACTCACCAAGAAACCGCGCCCAGGTGACGAGTGACCTACCCTGCACTGCCGGATCCGGGAGGTAATGAACCCAGCCGAGCTGGGGTTTTAAATGGTAGTGAAAATGGCGCGCAGGGCGGGGACATGTCATCAAGAACACTGGAGACTAGTGTGTGCTTAGCCCCCGGTGGAGAGAGGTGGAGATGTATGGTGGCCATCTTGGAAGAATCTCATATGCCACAACAGGCGCCATCTTTGACCGTGCAAATTAGAGCATACAAAAAATGTATATAGCGCGTGACTGTAAAAACAGAGAGGTGGAAATGTATGGTGGCCATCTTGGAAGAATCTCATAAGTCACAACAGGCGCCATCTTTGAACGTGCAAAATTCGCCTGTTGTGGCATATGAGATTCTTCCAAGATGGCCACCATACATCTCCACCTCTCTCCACCGGGGCTAAGCACACACTAGTCTCCAGTGTTCTTGATGACATGTCCCCGCCCTGCGCGCCATTTTCGCTACCATTTAAAACCCCAGCTCGGCTGGGTTCATTACCTCCCGGATCCGGCAGTGCAGGGTAGGTCACCCGTCACCTGGGCGCGGTTTCTTGGTGAGTACAATCTTTCTCCCCAGTGCAGGAGGATCTTGGTTTGACTTTTGCCTGTACGAGGACACTTTCTTAGGCACAGGCTTGGACGCCGAGTTTCGGCGTCGACAGCATACCCGCGATCTGGGGCGCGCCTCATGATTCCATCCCTTTGCAGGCGGCCTCCGGCATACTGGCATTTCGGCGGACGGTGCGGCTACCACTCTCCTGAGGGGCGGCCGCCCGCCTCGCCGGCGGGCAGGGGCTGGCTGCTGCGCCTGTTTGATCGTGAATGGCGATCCGAGACGTGGGGTCCTGGTTCTTAGCCACCTTACTGTTGCCTCTCGCTACACCAGAGGCTACCAACCCCCAAATTTTGTCCATCATCCGCGTGTCTTGTGTACACGCTCATTCTACTTCTTTTGGGCCCCCTCCCTTCCTAGGACACTAACACTTTACTGTGTCCTACACTTGCCGTGAACTGAAGGGGCCATTCTAAAGATAGTTTTAGGTGAGTTGCTTTTACTCAGTATGTTGCCACTTCTTCTCCGTTTTTAATTACTCACCGCATGATTTGAACCCGCTGTGCTTCACTTTTACATATACTAAGGCATCGAGCACAGCAAGGGTATCGTGGTTGACAAGCGTGACCACTTTTTAGCAATGCACACTGCATTTGTTATGGTGCACAGACTGATGGCACTATTGAGGGATAAGAGGGCAGAATTTTAGAGTATGATTGCTCTCTGATATGAATTGTCTTCATTGTTGTATTTTTCATTTCAGATTGGCTGCTGCATCATCAGGTACTTTACCTCTTGGTGCCCCCCACCTTTTTGTTAATAGGTTAGAACATCATAGTCTATTATAGTGTAGAGTTTTATTTTTATTAGGTCCTGAAGAATTGCCACTAGATCTCCCTGACTTAACAGGCAAGAAACATGTTGACCGCACAAGATTGAGCATAACACGCTGCAGGATTTTTGCAGTGAGTTGCCAACTTCATTTTTAATCAGGGGAAGGCAGGATCATTAAAGTTTAATTTACCTGACTCTTCTATTTCCCTGTTTTAGTTCACACAATTGCACACCTACACTTTTAAGGCCCCTCACACCCACCGCACCATACGGCAAGGAATAAAAGATCTCCGCCAAAGAGCCCCTGCATAGGGTGCCCGTCGGGTATTGCAGCGCCGACCCGACGAGGAGCATGCCCGATGATGAAGCATGACACCCAGCAGGCTGGGTGTGTGAGGGCACTCATTCCGAAAGGAAGGACTTCCCAGTCCTTCTCCTTTCCTACTAAATTTTCTCTTTTGTAGCCAGGGACCTTGCCAGTCCCCTGCCCTGCCCCCTTTCCCTCTCCTTCACAGGAACTGCATACCTTTTCTTCTCAAGTTTATCCAGGGCATGTATGCTGGACCTCTCTAAAAGCCCAGAGTCCCCCTCTTTGTTTGATTCCCAGTACGGTTCGGTACCGTGGGACTTCAGGTTACCAGGAACGCAAATCGTATTCCCTGGCCCAGTACACAACTCGAAGTTGACCACCGATCAACTCGCGTTATCTTCCTCCCTAGACTCCACCGTGACAATATGGAGGGAGTTCAGGGACTAAGCTTCGGTGACGAAGTGGCAGCAGAGATTCTAAAAACACCCACGATTTTGGGCACTGATGGCACCTCTGCCTCAGGTAGCCAGACAGACGACTGGTCCTCACTAACGGCCATGAAACGGGAATGGTTAAAAATCACCTTGCATGGCGCCATGATGACCGAGTATTTACGGGCCAACATAGCCCCTAACGGTCTCATAGTCAACAACTTTCCCCGTCTCTTTTTGGATGATGCAGTATTCAAAAAGAATGGTCCCTAGTGGCATGGAAATGCACTAGGGACTTACTCATCCTAATTATTAACACAGCGAAAAGACTAGCAGACGCCCTTCTTGTCCGGATACAAATAGCTGAGAGCAACCTTAAGACTATGATTGTGATGACAATATACAAGGGCAAGCTTACCGAAATCAACAATGAGATTGCTGAAAACAAAGAGTTTCTGATGAAACAAAAGATCAGTAAACTGCAAAAAGATATCCAAAGGTTCGACAAGGAAAAAGTCTACCCTTATTTAAAGGCCGACTTTACTTCAAATAAAACCAGTTACTCCTCAGATGAGGGTACTACGCAAACAAGGAGGGGATCCTCTTCGAGCAGCGACTCTAGCACAGGCAGTTGGGGTAATTACAATCCTAGACGCAACACACGATCGGGTTACACCCACCACCCCATGCAACCCTATCAAGGTCCACCAATGTGGCATTTTCCAGGGTACCCGCAGGGTCCACCATGTTACCCACAAGGGCCACCACAATTCTTTGCTGGCAACAATCAGCCTTTTTTAGGAAGAGGCTGGGGCAGAGGAAAAGGGCGGAGAAGAGGAAATGCCAAACAAGTACACTGGCAGGAAGAGACCCAGAACTCCGTAGAGACCAGGAGTATGACCAGGGGGAAGAAAAACTAGTAGTGAATCTCTCCCCTAGGAACCTCACGGAGATAGATCTAGCAGTTCTGCGTAAAGGTCTGGGCTATGTTCCTACCCCTCGTACCGACCTTTTCCGGGATCAATGCGAAATACACAGCTTCTTCCGCAAAGTGAGGCTTAATGCTTTTTTCAAAGACAGACCCACTCCAACCAGCAATGATTCAGGGTTACATAATCCCTCTACCTTTACACCTAATAACAGCATGGTGCCCAACGAAATCCTAACCTTTGAGCAGGCAGTGCTCAAAGACTTAAATGAGGACAGGTCTAGTACCCCTTTTCACAATTTCTCTAAAGAGGAATGGGTAGCGGCTAGATCTCTCGCTGATGACTCGAACATTACTATTAAGCAGGCTGATAAAGGAGGGGCCATTGTAATCATGTCCACTAGTGACTACGATACTGAATGTCTACGACAACTCAGTAAGGCAGAATACTACACCCCAATTTCTGTCAATCCAACTAAAAGACTGACCACCTTAATTTCATCTATGGTTTTTACAGCTGAAACAGAAGGCTGGATAAGCAAAAAGGAGGCTGAATTCCTGGTCACAAGAGATCCTAAAACGCCATACTTTTATACCTTACCTAAAATACACAAAGGCGTGAGACCAGTTCCGGGGAGGCCTATCGTGTCAGGTATTGGTTCACTGTTGGAACCCTTGTCCAGGTTTTGTGATCATTTCCTACAGCCACTAGTTAAGGAGGCACCATCATTCCTTCTAGATACCACTGATGTACTCCGTTTGATAGAGGGTTTTCAATGCCAGGATGAGATTAATATGTTGGTAACCCTGGACGTGGAGGCGTTGTACACCAACATCCCTCAACGTGCTACTCTAGAAGTGATTGAGGATGCTCTCAACTCCACTGATTGGAACTCTCCCACACCGGTTTCTTTTATCATGGAATGTGCCACCCTTGCCCTTACCGAAAACTTTTTGAGTACAACAACAAACTCTACCACCAGACACAGGGTACTTCCATGGGCAGCACTTTCGCTCCAAGTTTGGCCTGTCTGTACGTGGCAGCTTTTGAAACTAGGCTCATTTTCGATGTTCGTAATCCTTATTTAAATAACCTGATATTGTGGAAGCGTTACATCGACGACATCTTGATCTTTTGGAAGGGAGATAGGACAACGTGTGACGATTTTTGTGCATGGGTCAATACTTTGAACCCCTACCTTAAATTTACCCACACGATCTCTGACTGTAGGGTGCCCTTTCTCGACCTCAACATCATCCTGACTGAGGGACGCTTGAGTACCAAACTGTATAAAAAGCCCACTGACAGCAACAGTCTCCTCTTGTTTAGCAGCCACCACCCTAGGGCCCTGAAAGATAACTTACCGTTTGGCCAATTCCTCCGTATCAGGAGAAATTGCAGCTCTGCCGAGGATTACAAATCAGAAGCCAAGAATTTGGCAGCTAACCTACATGCACGGGAATATCCACGACATAAAGTAGCTGTAGCCATGAAAAGGGCAAGGCATAATAACAGAGAGGCCCTGTTGGAAACTAATCGCAAAGAACACATTGAGACACTCACTTGCGTTACATCCTTCACCCCCGATTCCAACAGGATTAGAAACATTATTCGCAAGCACTGGGGTATTCTCAACACAGGTGATCTAAGACTCCCCACACCCAGGTTTGCGTTCAAAAGAACCAGTAACCTCAAAGATATATTGATTCATACCAGACCCAAAACTAAAACTGCACCCACACAGAGAGTTCTTTGGGACCTTCCACCAGTCTCAGGACACTACCCTTGTGGGTCCTGTGTAGCGTGCACATTGACCAAACCCACTAAAGAAATAACTTTTTCTAACAATTTCACTTGGAAATTAACTAAACATACCAACTGCAACACTACTAATTGCATCTACTTGCTTTCATGCCCATGCAACCTTTGGTATGTGGGTATGACAACAAGGTCAGCAAAAACTCGGATCGGGGAACATAAGAGTAACATACGGTGTCACAAAGTAACGACCAAACTCTACACACATTTCGAGACTGTTGGACACACTTGTGACAACTTGAGTTGGGTTATTTTGGAAGCACATTCTGCCATCTCCCCAGGTGCACTTTTTAGGATCGAACAGAGATGGATTTTTCGTCTGGCCACTGATAAACACGGGCTCAACGAAGATATTCCCTGGAGTAGCCTTAACAGAACGTAGCTGATACCATTCTGCCATGGCCAATTGTCTGGTTTTACAGTCACGCGCTAGATGCAATCTCTTATGCTCTATTTTGCACGTTCAAAGATGGCGCCTGTTGTGACTTATGAGATTCTTCCAAGATGGCCACCATACATTTCCACCTCTCTGTTTTTACAGTCACGCGCTATATACATTTTTTGTATGCTCTAATTTGCACGGTCAAAGATGGCGCCTGTTGTGGCATATGAGATTCTTCCAAGATGGCCACCATACATCTCCACCTCTCTCCACCGGGGGCTAAGTACACACTAGTCTCCAGTGTTCTTGATGACATGTCCCCACCCTGCGCGCCATTTTCGCTACCATTTAAAACCCCAGCTCGGCTGGGTTCATTACCTCCCGGATCCGGCAGTGCAGGGTAGGTCACTCGTCACCTGGGCGCGGTTTCTTGGTGAGTACAATCTTTCTCCCCAGTGCAGGAGGATCTTGGTTTGACTTTTGCCTGTACGAGGACACTTTCTTAGGCACAGGCTTGGATGCCGAGTTTCGGCGTCGACAGCATACCCGCGATCTGGGGCGCGCCCCTCACGATTCCATCCCTTTGCAGGCAGCCTCCGGCATACTGGCATTTCGGCGGACGGTGCGGCTACCACTCTCCTGAGGGGCGACCGCCCGCCTCGCCGGCGGGCAGGGGCTGGCTGCTGCGCCTGTTTGATCGTGAATGGCGATCCGAGACGTGGGGTCCTGGTTCTTAGCCACCTTACTGTTGCCTCTCGCTACACCAGAGGCTACCAACCCCCAAATTTTGTCCATCATCCGCGTGTCTTGTGTACACGCTCATTCTACTTCTTTTGGGCCCCCTCCCTTCCTAGGACACTAACACTTTACTGTGTCCTACACTTGCCGTGAACTGAAGGGGCCATTCTAAAGATAGTTTTAGGTGAGTTGCTTTTTACTCAGTATGTTGCCACTTCTTCTCCGTTTTTAATTACTCACCGCATGATTTGAACCCGCTGTGCTTCACTTTTACATATACTAAGGCATCGAGCACAGCAAGGGTATCGTGGTTGACAAGCGTGACCACTTTTTAGCAATGCACACTGCATTTGTTATGGTGCACAGACTGGTGGCACTATTGAGGGATAAGAGGGCAGAATTTTAGAGTATGATTGCTCTCTGATATGAATTGTCTTCATTGTTGTATTTTTCATTTCAGATTGGCTGCTGCATCATCAGGTACTTTACCTCTTGGTGCCCCCCACCTTTTTGTTAATAGGTTAGAACATCATAGTCTATTATAGTGTAGAGTTTTATTTTTATTAGGTCCTGAAGAATTGCCACTAGATCTCCCTGACTTAACAGGCAAGAAACATGTTGACCGCACAAGATTGAGCATAACACGCTGCAGGATTTTTGCAGTGAGTTGCCAACTTCATTTTTAATCAGGGGGAAGGCAGGATCATTAAAGTTTAATTTACCTGACTCTTCTATTTCCCTGTTTTAGTTCACACAATTGCACACCTACACTTTTAAGGCCCCTCACACCCACCGCACCATACGGCAAGGAATAAAAGATCTCCGCCAAAGAGCCCCTGCATAGGGTGCCCGTCGGGTATTGCAGCGCCGACCCGACGAGGAGCATGCCCGATGATGAAGCATGACACCCAGCAGGCTGGGTGTGTGAGGGCACTCATTCCGAAAGGAAGGACTTCCCAGTCCTTCTCCTTTCCTACTAAATTTTCTCTTTTTGTAGCCAGGGACCTTGCCAGTCCCCTGCCCTGCCCCCTTTCCCTCTCCTTCACAGGAACTGCATACCTTTTCTTCTCAAGTTTATCCAGGGCATGTATGCTGGACCTCTCTAAAAGCCCAGAGTCCCCCTCTTTTGTTTGATTCCCAGTACGGTTCAGTACCGTGGGACTTCAGGTTACCAGGAACGCAAATCGTATTCCCTGGCCCAGTACACAACTCGAAGTTGACCACCGATCAACTCGCGTTATCTTCCTCCCTAGACTCCACCGTGACAATATGGAAGGAGTTCAGGGACTAAGCTTCGGTGACGAAGTGGCAGCAGAGATTCTAAAAACACCCACGATTTTGGGCACTGATGGCACCTCTGCCTCAGGTAGCCAGACAGACGACTGGTCCTCACTAACGGCCATGAAACGGGAATGGTTAAAAATCACCTTGCATGGCGCCATGATGACCGAGTATTTACGGGCCAACATAGCCCCTAACGGTCTCATAGTCAACAACTTTCCCCGTCTCTTTTTGGATGATGCAGTATTCAAAAGAATGGTCCCTAGTGGCATGGAAATGCACTAGGGACTTACTCATCCTAATTATTAACACAGCGAAAAGACTAGCAGACGCCCTTCTTGTCCGGATACAAATAGCTGAGAGCAACCTTAAGACTATGATTGTGATGACAATATACAAGGGCAAGCTTACCGAAATCAACAATGAGATTGCTGAAAACAAAGAGTTTCTGATGAAACAAAAGATCAGTAAACTGCAAAAAGATATCCAAAGGTTCGACAAGGAAAAAGTCTACCCTTATTTAAAGGCCGACTTTACTTCAAATAAAACCAGTTACTCCTCAGATGAGGGTACTACGCAAACAAGGAGGGGATCCTCTTCGAGCAGCGACTCTAGCACAGGCAGTTGGGGTAATTACAATCCTAGACGCAACACACGATCGGGTTACACCCACCACCCCATGCAACCCTATCAAGGTCCACCAATGTGGCATTTTCCAGGGTACCCGCAGGGTCCACCATGTTACCCACAAGGGCCACCACAATTCTTTGCTGGCAACAATCAGCCTTTTTAGGAAGAGGCTGGGGCAGAGGAAAAGGGCGGAGAAGAGGAAATGCCAAACAAGTACACTGGCAGGAAGAGACCCAGAACTCCGTAGAGACCAGGAGTATGACCAGGGGGAAGAAAAACTAGTAGTGAATCTCTCCCCTAGGAACCTCACGGAGATAGATCTAGCAGTTCTGCGTAAAGGTCTGGGCTATGTTCCTACCCCTCGTACCGACCTTTTCCGGGATCAATGCGAAATACACAGCTTCTTCCGCAAAGTGAGGCTTAATGCTTTTTTCAAAGACAGACCCACTCCAACCAGCAATGATTCAGGGTTACATAATCCCTCTACCTTTACACCTAATAACAGCATGGTGCCCAACGAAATCCTAACCTTTGAGCAGGCAGTGCTCAAAGACTTAAATGAGGACAGGTCTAGTACCCCTTTTCACAATTTCTCTAAAGAGGAATGGGTAGCGGCTAGATCTCTCGCTGATGACTCGAACATTACTATTAAGCAGGCTGATAAAGGAGGGGCCATTGTAATCATGTCCACTAGTGACTACGATACTGAATGTCTACGACAACTCAGTAAGGCAGAATACTACACCCCAATTTCTGTCAATCCAACTAAAAGACTGACCACCTTAATTTCATCTATGGTTTTTACAGCTGAAACAGAAGGCTGGATAAGCAAAAAGGAGGCTGAATTCCTGGTCACAAGAGATCCTAAAACGCCATACTTTTATACCTTACCTAAAATACACAAAGGCGTGAGACCAGTTCCGGGGAGGCCTATCGTGTCAGGTATTGGTTCACTGTTGGAACCCTTGTCCAGGTTTTGTGATCATTTCCTACAGCCACTAGTTAAGGAGACACCATCATTCCTTCTAGATACCACTGATGTACTCCGTTTGATAGAGGGTTTTCAATGCCAGGATGAGATTAATATGTTGGTAACCCTGGACGTGGAGGCGTTGTACACCAACATCCCTCAACGTGCTACTCTAGAAGTGATTGAGGATGCTCTCAACTCCACTGATTGGAACTCTCCCACACCGGTTTCTTTTATCATGGAATGTGCCACCCTTGCCCTTACCGAAAACTTTTTGAGTACAACAACAAACTCTACCACCAGACACAGGGTACTTCCATGGGCAGCACTTTCGCTCCAAGTTTGGCCTGTCTGTACGTGGCAGCTTTTGAAACTAGGCTCATTTTCGATGTTCGTAATCCTTATTTAAATAACCTGATATTGTGGAAGCGTTACATCGACGACATCTTGATCTTTTGGAAGGGAGATAGGACAACGTGTGACGATTTTTGTGCATGGGTCAATACTTTGAACCCCTACCTTAAATTTACCCACACGATCTCTGACTGTAGGGTGCCCTTTCTCGACCTCAACATCATCCTGACTGAGGGACGCTTGAGTACCAAACTGTATAAAAAGCCCACTGACAGCAACAGTCTCCTCTTGTTTAGCAGCCACCACCCTAGGGCCCTGAAAGATAACTTACCGTTTGGCCAATTCCTCCGTATCAGGAGAAATTGCAGCTCTGCCGAGGATTACAAATCAGAAGCCAAGAATTTGGCAGCTAACCTACATGCACGGGAATATCCACGACATAAAGTAGCTGTAGCCATGAAAAGGGCAAGGCATAATAACAGAGAGGCCCTGTTCGAAACTAATCGCAAAGAACACATTGAGACACTCACTTGCGTTACATCCTTCACCCCCGATTCCAACAGGATTAGAAACATTATTCGCAAGCACTGGGGTATTCTCAACACAGGTGATCTAAGACTCCCCACACCCAGGTTTGCGTTCAAAAGAACCAGTAACCTCAAAGATATATTGATTCATACCAGACCCAAAACTAAAACTGCACCCACACAGAGAGTTCTTTGGGACCTTCCACCAGTCTCAGGACACTACCCTTGTGGGTCCTGTGTAGCGTGCACATTGACCAAACCCACTAAAGAAATAACTTTTTCTAACAATTTCACTTGGAAATTAACTAAACATACCAACTGCAACACTACTAATTGCATCTACTTGCTTTCATGCCCATGCAACCTTTGGTATGTGGGTATGACAACAAGGTCAGCAAAAACTCGGATCGGGGAACATAAGAGTAACATACGGTGTCACAAAGTAACGACCAAACTCTACACACATTTCGAGACTGTTGGACACACTTGTGACAACTTGAGTTGGGTTATTTTGGAAGCACATTCTGCCATCTCCCCAGGTGCACTTTTTAGGATCGAACAGAGATGGATTTTTCGTCTGGCCACTGATAAACACGGGCTCAACGAAGATATTCCCTGGAGTAGCCTTAACAGAACGTAGCTGATACCATTCTGCCATGGCCAATTGTCTGGTTTTACAGTCACGCGCTAGATGCAATCTCTTATGCTCTATTTTGCACGTTCAAAGATGGCGCCTGTTGTGACTTATGAGATTCTTCCAAGATGGCCACCATACATTTCCACCTCTCTGTTTTTACAGTCACGCGCTATATACATTTTTTGTATGCTCTAATTTGCACGGTCAAAGATGGCGCCTGTTGTGGCATATGAGATTCTTCCAAGATGGCCACCATACATCTCCACCTCTCTCCACCGGGGGCTAAGCACACACTAGTCTCCAGTGTTCTTGATGACATGTCCCCGCCCTGCGCGCCATTTTCGCTACCATTTAAAACCCCAGCTCGGCTGGGTTCATTACCTCCCGGATCCGGCAGTGCAGGGTAGGTCACTTGTCACCTGGGCGCGGTTTCTTGGTGAGTACAATCTTTCTCCCCAGTGCAGGAGGATCTTGGTTTGACTTTTGCCTGTACGAGGACACTTTCTTAGGCACAGGCTTGGACGCCGAGTTTCGGCGTCGACAGCATACCCGCGATCTGGGGCGCGCCCTCACGATTCCATCCCTTTGCAGGCGGCCTCCGGCATACTGGCATTTCGGCGGACGGTGCGGCTACCACTCTCCTGAGGGGCGGCCGCCCGCCTCGCCGGCGGGCAGGGGTTGGCTGCTGCGCCTGTTTGATCGTGAATGGCGATCCGAGACGTGGGGTCCTGGTTCTTAGCCACCTTACTGTTGCCTCTCGCTACACCAGAGGCTACCAACCCCCAAATTTTGTCCATCATCCGCGTGTCTTGTGTACACGCTCATTCTACTTCTTTTGGGCCCCCTCCCTTCCTAGGACACTAACACTTTACTGTGTCCTACACTTGCCGTGAACTGAAGCGGCCATTCTAAAGATAGTTTTAGGTGAGTTGCTTTTTACTCAGTATGTTGCCACTTCTTCTCCGTTTTTAATTACTCACCGCATGATTTGAACCCGCTGTGCTTCACTTTTACATATACTAAGGCATCGAGCACAGCAAGGGTATCGTGGTTGACAAGCGTGACCACTTTTTAGCAATGCACACTGCATTTGTTATGGTGCACAGACTGGTGGCACTATTGAGGGATAAGAGGGCAGAATTTTAGAGTATGATTGCTCTCTGATATGAATTGTCTTCATTGTTGTATTTTTCATTTCAGATTGGCTGCTGCATCATCAGGTACTTTACCTCTTGGTGCCCCCCACCTTTTTGTTAATAGGTTAGAACATCATAGTCTATTATAGTGTAGAGTTTTATTTTTATTAGGTCCTGAAGAATTGCCACTAGATCTCCCTGACTTAACAGGCAAGAAACATGTTGACCGCACAAGATTGAGCATAACACGCTGCAGGATTTTTGCAGTGAGTTGCCAACTTCATTTTTAATCAGGGGAAGGCAGGATCATTAAAGTTTAATTTACCTGACTCTTCTATTTCCCTGTTTTAGTTCACACAATTGCACACCTACACTTTTAAGGCCCCTCACACCCACCGCACCATACGGCAAGGAATAAAAGATCTCCGCCAAAGAGCCCCTGCATAGGGTGCCCGTCGGGTATTGCAGCGCCGACCCGACGAGGAGCATGCCCGATGATGAAGCATGACACCCAGCAGGCTGGGTGTGTGAGGGCACTCATTCCGAAAGGAAGGAC
This sequence comes from Calotriton arnoldi, assembly GCA_963921515.1. Taxonomy (NCBI): domain Eukaryota; kingdom Metazoa; phylum Chordata; class Amphibia; order Caudata; family Salamandridae; genus Calotriton; species Calotriton arnoldi. The sequence continues at coordinate 2,747,408 of CAWUFW010001292.1, read as the reverse complement.
TTCCCAGTCCTTCTCCTTTCCTACTAAATTTTCTCTTTTGTAGCCAGGGACCTTGCCAGTCCCCTGCCCTGCCCCCTTTCCCTCTCCTTCACAGGAACTGCATACCTTTTCTTCTCAAGTTTATCCAGGGCATGTATGCTGGACCTCTCTAAAAGCCCAGAGTCCCCCTCTTTTGTTTGATTCCTGTGTCCAATGCCTAACTGAAAAATCAGGTCTTACTAAGTCGTAGAAAGGTTTTACTCTTTCTGCGTAATCCAAAATGTATGTTCTGCCAATGTTTAAAAATCCCAACATGGATTGTAAGTTCTTCAAAGGTTTAGGAGGGTGGAGCATCGCGCACTTTTCTGAAAAGTTAGCTGCCAGGCTTTTCCCTTCACTTGATAGCTCGTATCCCAAAAATAGGACATTGTGGTGGGCTATTTTTGATTTTTTTTAAGTTGAATTTGTAGCCCTCAGAGGCAAACCCCAAAATTATGGTGCTCACCCTGGTCAAGTGATCCTGTAAATCATCATCAGTCAGATAAATATCATCTACATAGGACAATGCCTCTTCATCCAAATTTTGAAGTAATTCTGTTACCCTAGCACTGAAAATGCTGTTAGATACCTGCTTTCAGGCGCTATATTTTGGCAGAAGAATCCATTTGAGATATCTAGTGTTGTTTTGCACAATGTTATTATTTAATGCGGCACTATGTGCATGCTGTACTGCAAATGTCTTTGTGCATGTGTTCAGATGTCTATAGTCTAAAACTAGACAGTACAAATTATCGGGTTTCATTACGGGAAACAAAGGATTATTCATTTGAGAGGTGCAAGTTTCTATTACACCTTGGTATTCAAGTTGATCTAGGATCTACCTGACCTGTTTTTTCGCTTCTTGTTTTATTGGGTATTGTCTCTGTGGAGTTGGACTAGTTTTTACTGGGATTTGGTGTGGTGACTCAGCTTCCCACCCAACATGGTTGCGATAAAGTGCTGGAGCAAGGGCTACCGTCCACTCCCGCGCGTATGTATGTTTTAAGTAAATTGGAACGTGGTCAGAAAAAGCTGGTAAAATTACTGTTTCTCCCTTTGGGCAATCCATACCAATTGCAGGCAGCCAATCTTTTTCAGCTAAAAGGATGTCATAGCCAAAAGTCAAGGTCTCCCAAAAGAGACCTTACATTTTTCTGGGTTTGTCCCCCTCCATTTGGAGTGTTATTTCATGTAACCTATGTGGGACACTTACCCTCGTATCAGGTGTTTCCACCGTGATGTGCTCATTCAACTCCGCTGTCACCAGAAATTCCATCAGGTTCTGGCGAGCTATTGTTACTTCTGCTGCGCTGTCTAGCATCGTCAGAGCCCATTCCCTGTTCAGAAGTTGAGACCTCAGAATTCTGGGCATACTTTGAGACCTGCTACTTTCTTCTTTTTAAATTGAGGTTTAGATTGTTGCTTGTCTTCTTTTTTAGAATGATAGCTTGAAGCGCGTGGCGTGTCTCTGGACTTTTTACGCTCTTCTTGTCTGTGTTCTGACCATCCTTCTCTCTCAGGGTTTCTTGGTGAACCCTGAAAGGAACGAGAGGAACGTGTATCAGTATCCTGATACCTGTCAGGTTTTTTAATGTTATCACTATTTCTAAGGTTATATTTCCTTTCGGAGGGCTCCTGTTGAGGAGACCCACTCCTGGATTGAGATCTACTTTCTTTAATTTTTTGGTTTTTATTGTTATTATCCCATTTCTTCTTGGAAGAATCAGGTGCTTGCTTGGAGTTATCCTTTTCAGGACCACCCATGAGTTGAGGTTTTGTTGCTCTAGCTCCCAAACTATCTCTACCTAATTCAGCATAGGTGTCTGTGATAATTTTAGGTAATTCACATTCCTGTTGTAAAGGAGTGAAATCCCTCAGGCGTTGGCGTATTGCCACTGCTGCTGCCTCCCCTTTTATATTTGCTAATATTCTAGCTGATACCTGGGCAAAATTACCTAATAATTTCATCCCTAAGTTCAGAGCAGGTTCTGCTCCATACTCAGTTTGTATTTGTCTTAATACATCTGGTATTACTGCTAATGACGGGATACCATGAGTTCTGGTATATATGGCAGCGAAAACTGTACCCCAAGTGGTACAATGCTCTATCTGGGGAGCTATCCCCATTGGCAAGCAGATTGTTAACATTCTGTGTTTTTCTTGAGGGCTTGTGTGTGGAAATACTGCCTCTAGCTGTGTTATTTTTTGAGCTATCCAGAATGGCATTTGCTCACGTTTAGTGGGCATTCCACCCATACCTGGGTATAGCGTTTGTGGTGTAATTTTAGTTGCAGAACCCTGAATTTGTACTGCTTGTGTAGCTCTTGTTGGCTGAAGTGTGAGTGTTCTCATCACAAACTGTGTCAGGTTTCTGTAAAGTTTTATTATTTCTTTATGAAGTAGATGTAGGTCTGCTACTGGCATTGTGTCAATCTCTGGATGTGGTGTGTAAGCCACAAGGACTGGCCAAGTGGCTCCATCTCTTCCGAGTGGACCTAGTCTAGCTTTGTCTTTTGTATGGGGAAGGGCGCCTTTAAACCAGTTTATGTGCTCCTGGTAGGTGAGCAGAATTTCAATGTCCTCATACAGACAGTACTCATTTGGTGTTTCTTCTTCAGTGTAAGAATGAAATGTATTTGATTGTGCATCTGCTTGTGGGAATTTAACCCATGAATAGAATACCTCTGTTCTATATGATTCATGAGCCTCGATCACGAAAGTTACTGTCCCACCCCTAGCTGTGACTCCGTAGTCTGTTAGCTTTTGAGTAAGGGCATACCTAACATTTTCTGAAATGTTTATTTCCCCTTCTATTTCTTCTTCCCTGACTGCAGCAGGCTGTGCTCGCCCAGCGCCATTTTCGTCAGCCATTTGTTGACAAAGGTTTCAAGGAAGAGTTTCAAGGAAACTGAGATAAGGTTTTATGCACAATAGGAACTGTTTGTCCTTCAAGCTTGATAAACCTACAGCCAATAAATAGGAATTTAGCCTATTCAGCTGTGTCGGATAATTCCCTTCCCACTCCAGACGTCTCTGGGCAAATGTGAGTAGGGGTCTCTGAGAAAAGCACGACTGAACTACTCAGATTTGACTGTTAAATAAGTACCAAACCAACGTTGGTGGCACCATGTCGTGTAGTTCCTAATAAACCTATATAGAATCTGCACGTTTCGACAACATATACTGTAGGATTGGAGTCAGACTGATTCTAGACACCCCTACCGAATATGTTAGCCTGTATACCAGCTAGCTCACAGTGCCACTAGAAACCCCTCTTACCAAGGAGAGAATAGTTCTTGGCAACTATCGAACATGACAACCCTGTCCCATCAGGGATCATGGAAACAGTGTACTTTTCACTCAGTCACTCATGCTCACTTTGTCTCAGAGAAGTACACAGAATAAACGGTGAGGACGTTTTTCAATAAGTATTTATTGAACCAGCGTCATTCTAGTGTAAAATAGGTGTGCTGAAACAACCATTAGACAGTAACAGATATAAATGATTATAAGTACTAACAGAGTAAAAGAATGGTAGAGTTCGACCATCGTGCTAAGACAATGAATACAGGCAAGTATATAAAATACATGACAGTAAAATGCGTACTCCTACCATGCGTCCCTAACTAGATGTACCTGAATGTACCTAGCATGTATGTGGGTGTAAAGGCCAAGAATCCCTCTAGGATAAAGTCAACCCCATTACCTGAAGTGGGAGACTGTGGGGTCCCGTCTTGGTCTCGAGATGGACACTCCGCAAGGGATGTCAGACCACTGCGAGCTGGAGTGTCTGCGTGCAGAAGCCTCAGCGTCTCATGTCAGTGTGTTGGCATGGAAGTCCTTTTCTCTTCTGACTATCTCAGCAAGAGATGATGTATATATACCCAAAGTGGTATCCCCTGGGGATATACCTTGCTGGGTCATGTTGGGCTAGGATGACGGGAGGAATGACCCTTATACATAGTTATTATGCAGGAGATGATAGGCCTGCTGTCCTGCTGTGATTCCAAGAATCCTCATGCATAATGAATGAGGCTTAAGCTTTTCGGAGAAAACCCCATGTCATCTTTGGACATTACCACAACTAGGTAAAAGGTCAGTACTAAGAACCGTTATGTAGTGTAATGGTAGGGGAAAATATAGGTGAAAGGTTGGTGATTCCTTGAGCCTATATTGGGGTACCTATATGGAACATAACAAAGTTGGTTTGTTTTTTGTGCGATTCAGAACGGAATTTCCTCCTGTCTGGTGAGAACTTTACCCAAAGTGGCATTAATAGTAACTGGAGTAATTGCAGGAATTGCTAAATGTGGATGTGCAGCTTGAACAGCCCTCACTGGGTTTGTTGTTATTCACATAACGAACTGTGTTAAACGTCTGCATAGCCTAACTAGACCTGTGTAAAGTGTACGAGGCTCTACATTTGTGAGTCCTCCTAATTGTGGATATGGTGTGTAGCCGGCTAAGACTGGCCATTTTGCCACATCATTGCTGAGGGGACCCAGTGCCATGTTCGCTAGTGGATGTGGTAGGGCGCCTTGGAACCAATTTGTATGTTCCTGAAATGTTAAAGATATTTCTAAACCTTCATAGGCTCTGTATGAGCCTGGTAAGACTGCTTCTGTGTATATATGAAATACTCCAGAGTTGGCATCTGCTGCAGGAAAAGTGACCCAATAATTGAATACCTTTGTTTTACATGCTTCATGGGCCTCTACCACAAAGGTAACATCTCCTCCAGTAAGAGGAAGCCCTTTGGTGTTGTATCATCTGTGTTACTACATGTCTTCAATTGAGTGGAATACCACTGGTACTGCATTTGCATATTTAAGGAACGGAATTTAGAGAAGGAGACACTATAGTGGGGTGATCCTTTTAAAGGTTCAAGCTTGAACAGCCTACAGACAAAAATAGGGGTTCCCTATTTAGCTTAGGAGGATTATTTCCTAACACCATGGACGTCTTTGTATAAGGTGACTAGGGGCTTTGGGCACAAGTAAAAGCTGCTCAGGAGACCCATTAAATAAGTACTTGACCTATAACGTTGGTGACACCATGTCGTACGGTTCCTACTATTTAAGTAAGACTGTATGTTTGGACAACATATGTGTTAAAATATGGGGACTGAGTCCACTCATATAATCAGAATATGTTGGGCCAATTCCTGGCTAGCTCACAGTGCGCCATCTGAACCCCTAAACCTGACAGGGTACCAGATGGTGTCTGCAAACTGAGAACATGGCCACTCTAATTGCCCCAAAGAAATTGGGGAAACACATCTACCCTTTCGTTGTTACCTCAGGCATGCCCAAAGGGAGACACAAGAAATACATGAATTGGCATTAAAAACATTTATTAAGCAATTGGTTGTTGTGTAAAATACATGAGCTGTAATTGGTTCACTGACAAAATATTGAGTACAAAATATCTGCTTACAAAAATAGCGAGTCAAAAATATCGATTTTATAAATATCGACTCCCTATACTTATAATTAAAATTAGAAAAAAAAATTATAGTTTTCACTAATGTAGTTGTCAAAAATATCGATTTTTAAATATATAAATGTAAATAATAAACATTAATTAAATTAAATATTAATACTAATATAATCAAAATAAAATATATATTTTTTTTTGGGGATAAATATAACAATTAATTTAAAAAAATTAAAACAAACATATATTAATATATATATTTTTATTTACATATATCTAATTTAAAAATATAATTAAATTAATATTTTTAATTTATATTATGTTGTAATACTTTTTAAAATGTAATAATATAAAAATATGCATACATATACCCAATGGCATAGAATATTTGTAAAAAATACATTTTAATTCCAAATAAAAAACTCAAACAAAATAAAAATGCAGGGGCCGATTACGATGCGGCCTGTAGCGGCCTGTAAAGGCCCCGGCCCGTGGTCGGAGCCTTCAGGGCTGCATCATAATGGGCCACTCAATTTACTTTCTGACCGCCTCATTATGATGGAGGAGGCCGGAAAGTAAACCAGCCGGTCATTCCGGCTGGCTTCTGACGGGCTCAGAGAGCCCGTCCGCCACTCGGAAGCTGGCTAGTAATCTGAAGGGCGGGCTTTTCCACACTTGAGATTACAATGCACGGTTTCCGACATGGTTTCCATGCCGGCCTGTCCGACATGGAAATCATGACGGAAAGTGTGTTTGGGGGCCCCCAGCAGAGCCCCCTTTGGTGCATGGCCACCGGTTGGAGGCCGAGGGGGCACCTATGGTGTCCCCCTGTTGATCCCTGCACCTACTGGCAGGCACCTTGTGACAACTGCCACAGGGTGCAGGGATGAACTGCGCGTCCCTTTCCTCAATGGGAGCTTGTGTTACGGTCGGTTTACGGCCGTAACACAAGCTCCCATTGAGGAAAAGGAGCAGCACAGTGTTCAGTCGCATCAAAATGAGTCAGTCGGGACCGACGATGGGTGTCGGTCGGTCCCAGGACCGAGTTGTTGTCGGGTAGAAGCAATTCCCCAGACATCAAAATAAGCCCCTTAGAATTCACTAACAATAAATACAATATTAAAAACATTAATAATTATGAATATTATATTTTAAGTAACCAAAAACATATTAATACAAATGTAAACAATATAAATTAAACTACAAAATTTGTAAATTAATATATATACTACTCCCACTACAACTTCTAAATAGTACACCTAGGGGTCGATTCCGATCTCGGCCGGAAGCGCACCTAACAGTATTCGTCCGGAAAAAAAACCAGCCGAGTGCGTGTTTCCTGACCGATTCGAACACTCGTCCGGACGAACAAGTACGATGCGTATAACAACCCAGATTCCGAGCTGAGCCATACTTACCCAATCCAGCTCCTGTTCCCCGCCCCGAGCCGGATCCGTAAACGCCGAATCGAGTCGTACAGAAGCAAATACACAGCACCTTCCGGCCGGACGAGTACGATGCGCACTCCGTACGCGCCGAACCCGTTGCTACGTCCGGGACGTTTGAGCATCCGGGCGAACCGTACATAAGCTCCGTTTCGCGCCACAAGACGATCCACGGCTACGAGACGAACAAGCCTGCTACGAGTACGAGTCGAAGACACGAGAAACCCGAACGAGACGATCCAAGTATGAATCCCATTGCGCAGGTCCTACCTATACTCTACATCTATTACCGGGACCGGCACGGACGTGTACGGCGCAGATGGTAAGTCAAACACCAACAACACAAACAAACGACACGTACCCGAAATATGTCACACACACATAGGGATGCACAAATGACGTACACTAGCAACAGCAGAACCATAGGGGTGGGATGGCCATCACCAATGCCATACACACCCATAGGGGGATGGATGCCTACCACCAACACCACCCTACCACCACCCCTACTCAGGGGGCTGGATGCCTACCACTACCACCACCCCTACTCAGGGGGCCTGGATGCCTGTCACTACCACCACCCCTACTCAGGGGGCTGGATGCCTGTCACTACTACCATCCCCACCCTTAGGGGCTGGATGCCTGCCACTACCACCACCCCTACTGAGGGGGGCTGGATGCCTGCCACTACCACCACCCCACTCAGGGGGGGCTGGATGCCTGTCACTACTACCATCCCCACCCTTAGGGGGATGGATGCCTACCACTACCAGTACCCCCTACTCATAGGGGGCTGGATGCCCATCACTAACAGTCCCCCTACTCATAGGGGGCTGGATGCCCATCACTACCAGTACCCCTACTCATAGGGGGCTGGATGCCCATCACTACTACCATCCCCACTCATAGGGGGCTGGATGCCCATCACTACTACCATCCCCACTCATAGGGGGCTGGATGCCTGTCACTACTACCATCCCCACCCTTACGGGGATGGATGCCTACCACTACCACCACCCCTACTCAGGGGGGGCTGGTTGCCTGCCACTACCACCACCCCTACTCAGGGGGGCTGGATGCCTGCCACTACCACCACCCCATACTCAGGGGGGGCTGGATGCCTGCCACTACCACCACCCAACTCAGGGGGGCCTGGATGCCTGTCACTACTACCATCCCCACCCTTAGGGGGCTGGATGCCTGTCACTACCACCACTCCTACTCGGGGGGGGCTGGATGCCTGCCCCTACCACCACCCCACTCAGGGGGGCCTGGATGCCTGTCACTGCTACCATCCCCACCCTTAGGGGGCTGGATGCCTGCCACTACCACCACCCCTACTCAGGGGGGGGCTGGTTGCCTGCCACTACCAACACCCCTACTCAGGGGGCTGGATGCCTGCCACTACCACCACCCCACTCAGGGGGCTGGATGCCTGCCACTACCACCACCCCTACTCAGGGGGGCTGGATGCCTGTCACTACTACCATCCCCACCCTTAGGGGCTGGATGCCTGCCACTACCACCACCCCTACTCAGGGGGGCTGGATGCCTGCCACTACCACCACCCCTACTCATGGGGGCCTGGATGCCTGTCACTACTACCATCCCCACCCTTAGGGGATGGATGCCTACCACTACCACCACCCCTACTCAGGGGGCCTGGATGCCTACCACTACCACCACCCCTACTCAGGGGGCCTGGATGCCTGTCACTACCACCACCCCTACTCAGGGGGCTGGATGCCTGTCACTACCACCACCCCTACTCAGGGGGCTGGATGCCTGCCACTACCACCACCCCATACTCAGGGGGCTGGATGCCTGCCACTACCACCACCCAACTCAGGGGGCCTGGATGCCTGTCACTACTACCATCCCCACCCTTAGGGGCTGGATGCCTGTCACTACCACCACCCCTACTCAGGGGGCTGGATGCCTGCCACTACCACCACCCCACTCAGGGGGCCTGGATGCCTGTCACTGCTACCATCCCCACCCTTAGGGGGCTGGATGCCTGCCACTACCACCACCCCTACTCAGGGGGCTGGATGCCTGCCACTACCACTACCCCTACTCATGGGGGCCTGGATGCCTGTCACTACTACCATCCCCACCCTTAGGGGATGGATGCCTACCACTACCACCACCCCTACTCAGGGGGCCTGGATGCCTACCACTACCACCACCCCTACTCAGGGGGCCTGGATGCCTGTCACTACCACCACCCCTACTCAGGGGGCTGGATGCCTGCCACTACCACCACCCCTACTCATGGGGGCCTGGATTCCTGTCACTACTACCATCCCCACCCTTAGGGGATGGATGCCTACCACTACCACCACCCCTACTCAGGGGGCCTGGATGCCTACCACTACCACCACCCCTACTCAGGGGGCCTGGATGCCTGTCACTACTACCATCCCCACCCTTAGGGGCTGGATGCCTGCCACTACCACCACCCCTACTCAGGGGTGCTGGATGCCTGCCACTACCACCACCCCACTCAGGGGGGGTTGGATGCCTGTCACTACTACCATCCCCACCCTTAGGGGGATGGATGCCTACCACTACCAGTACCCCCTTCTCATAGGGGGCTGGATGCCCATCACTAACAGTACCCCCTACTCATAGGGGGCTGGATGCCCATCACTACCAGTACCCCTACTCATAGGGGGCTGGATGCCCATCACTACTACCATCCCCACTCATAGGGGGCTGGATGCCCATCACTACTACCATCACCACTCATAGGGGGCTGGATGCCTGTCACTACTACCATCCCCACCCTTACGGGGATGGATGCCTACCACTACCACCACCCCTACTCAGGGGGGGCTGGATGCCTGCCACTACCACCACCCCTACTCAGGGGGGGCTGGATGCCTGCCACTACCACCACCCCACTCAGGGGTGGCTGGATGCCTGCCACTACCACCACCCCTACTCAGGGAGGGCTGGATGCCTGTCACTACTACCATCCCCACCCTTAGGGGGCTGGATGCCTGCCACTACCACCACCCCTACTCAGGGGGGGCTGGATGCCTACCACTACCACCACCCCTACTCAGGGGGGCCTGGATGCCTGTCACTACCACCACCCCTACTCAGGGGGGGCTGGATGCCTGTCACTACCACCACCCCTACTCAGGGGGGGCTGGATGCCTGCCACTACCACCACCCCACTCAGGGGGGCCTGGATGCCTGTCACTACTACCATCCCCACCCTTAGGGGGCTGGATGCCTACCACTACCACCACCCCTACTCAGGGGGCCTGGATGCCTGTCACTACCACCTCCCCTACTCAGGGGGCTGGATGCCTGCCACTACCACCACCACTACTCAGGGGGCTGGATGCCTGCCACTACCACCACCCCACTCAGGGGGCCTGGATGCCTGTCACTACTACCATCCCCACCCTTAGGGGGCTGGATGCCTGCCACTACCACCACCCCTACTCAGGGGGGCTGGATGCCTGCCACTACCACCACCCCTACTCATGGGGGCCTGGATGCCTGTCACTACTACCATCCCCACCCTTAGGGGGATGGATGCCTACCACTACCACCACCCCTACTCAGGGGGCCTGGATGCCTACCACTACCACCACCCCTACTCAGGGGGCCTGGATGCCTGTCACTACCACCACCCCTACTCAGGGGGCTGGATGCCTGCCACTACCACCACCCCTACTCATGGGGGCCTGGATGCCTGTCACTACTACCATCCCCTCCCTTAGGGGATGGATGCCTACCACTACCACCATCCCTACTCAGGGGGCCTGGATGCCTACCACTACCACCACCCCTACTCAGGGGGCCTGGATGCCTGTCACTACCACCACCCCTACTCAGGGGCCTGGATGTCTGCCACTACCACCACCCCTACCCAGGGGGGGCTGGATGCCTGCCACTACCACCACCCCACTCAGGGGGGCCTGGATGCCTGTCACTACTACCATCCCCACCCTTAGGGGGCTGGATGCCTGCCACTACCACCACCCCTACTCAGGGGGGGGCTGGATGCCTGCCACTACCACCACCCCACTCAGGGGGGCCTGGATGCCTGTCACTACTACCAACCCCACCCTTAGGGGGATGGATGCCTCCACTACCACCACCCCTACTCAGGGGGGGCTGGATGCCTGCCACTACCACCACCCCTACTCATGGGGGCCTGGATACCTGTCACTACTACCATCCCCACCCTTAGGGGGATGGATGCCTGCCACTACCTCCACCCCTACTCATAGGACGGGTAATGCATGACACAACCAGTATACTCCCACATAAGGAATGTCTGAAAATTACATCCCCCCCAACACCATGACAAGCGTGTCTGTGTCAAATGCCTACAACACTGAACATGACATTGAACTATACAATGTGACCCCCTAGCACATGTGTCACACATAAATTTGTGTGGCCTCCACAATGCAAGCCGACCATGGCCACTGTGGCAATGGGGTTGAACACCCCATCACCACAACGACCAAAAGGTAAGTGTGGGGTCCATAGCTGATGCACATTTTGAACAGTGTGGCAATGGGGCCCAAAGCCCCATCACCACAGTGACCACAAGGTAGGTGTGGGGTCCATAGCTGATGCACATTTTGAACAGTGTGGCAATGGGGCCCAAAGCCCCATCACCACAGTGACCAAAAGGTGAGTGTGGGGTCCATAGCTGATGCACATTTTGAACAGTGTGGCAATGGGGCCCAAAGCCCCATCACCACAGTGACCAAAAGTGAATTGTGGGGTCCATAGCTGATGCACCTTTTGAACAGTGTGGCAATGGGGCCCAAAGCCCCATCACCACAGTGACCAAAAGGTAGGTGTGGGGTCCATAGCTGATGCACCTTTTGAACAGTGTGGCAATGGGGCCCAAAGCCCCATCACCACAGTGACCACAAGGTGGGTGTGGGGTCCATAGCTGATGTACATTTTGAACAGTGTGGCAATGGGGCCCAAAGCCCCATCACCACAGTGACCAAAAGGTGAGTGTGGGGTCCATAGCTGATGCACATTTTGAACAGTGTGACAATGGGGCCCAAAGCCCCATCACCACAGTGACCAAAAGGGAAGTGTGGGGTCCATAGCTGATGCACCTTTTGAACAGTGTGGCAATGGGGCCCAAAGCCCCATCACCACAGTGACCACAAGGTAGGTGTGGGATCCATAGCTGATGCACATTTTGAACAGTGTGGCAATGGGGCCCAAAGCCCCATCACCACAGTGACCACAAGGTAGGTGTGGGATCCATAGCTGATGCACATTTTGAACAGTGTGGCAATGGGGCCCAAAGCCCCATCACCACAGTGACCACAAGGTAGGTGTGGGGTCCATAGCTGATGCACATTTTGAACAGTGTGGCAAGCCCCATCACCACAGTGACCAAAAGGGAAGTGTGGGGTCCATAGCTGATGCACCTTTTGAACAGTGTGGCAATGGGGCCCAAAGCCCCATCACCACAGTGACCAAAAGGTAGGTGTGGGGTCCATAGCTGATGCACATTGTGAACAGTGTGGCAATGGGGCCCAAAGCCCCATCACCACACTGACCAAAAGGTGAGTGTGGGGTCCATAGCTGATGCACATTTTGAACAGTGTGGCAATGGGGCCCAAAGCCCCATCACCACAGTGACCAAAAGGGAAGGGTAGTCAGGGTAAAAGCTGCCAAAGCCAAACTGCATGGATGATTCCTGGTCACACAACAACAAACACATCAGTGGCATAGTAGTGCTTGTGTCCCATAGCAACATAGATTGGGTGAGGCAAACAGTGCAGTGGCAATAAAACATCGTTTTGGCCATGTGCATACAAACATCACCCATGGGGGCTCACATTGTCAACATTCACAAATAACACAATGACAGAAGTGACCATCATAATGCAGACCCACATATCTGCACCAATGGACACACAAATGTAGATATCCTGTGGAGTCTGTAGATGTCAGGTGAACAAATACCATACCATGGCAGCAATGGGACATACAAACCATGATTATTGTGCTGACTGATGACCTAGGAGTCCCAGGGACAGCAGGGGAAAGCCACCAAACAACATACAGCCAATGGCACACTCAAGATATGCCAATGCAGTGGTGCAAATGCACAAACAGGCAGACACACACTGCATATTAAACACAACAGGTGATGGGGGTGTGTGCCAGTGTCCCCAGGCAACCACACAACACATGAGGAGGCCTGAATTCCAATTACACAGATGTGTATACAGTGCCATACAAAAGTTACTCATGGATCGGATTCCCCTAAGTGGGCAAAGAGGCATTGTTAGATGAGAGGGAGCCCAAATTACACATGTCACACAAGCTTGTAGAAACAGCAACTAACACAGCAAGAGACAGACCCACCACAGCACTACCCCCAGGGACCCCACATTGTGGTGACACTAGCCTGCATGATAATCCCACTGTGATGACAAAGGTAGATGTCATTCACACTGTGAACCACAGACATGTGTCCTGAGCAACAAACTACCATCACACCTACACAAGCACAAATCAATCAGCACGGCCTGCCAGCCATGGCCAATATGGAGGTAGGGGTCTAGCCGTGCAACAACTCACATTTGCACACACTCAACACCACACACCTTGATCTCCACCAATGTGCAGCAGTGAAGCTCACATCGACTGGTGACATTGCACATGCACCCATGACAATCCCAGGGGTGGTGGTGGGAACTAAGGTGCAGAACCCCTTCACACATGGCCAGTCAACAAGACTCGTGAATGTCTGACACACTGTACACTACGCGGTACATGGGCATGACAATCAATGGGATCCCGGCCATAGTCACACACCAATGAAGAAGACAAGGTGACACACAAAGAACACACGTACACAACTTCCAACATTGCAGCTCTGACCCTGAGGAGTGGCAGCAGTCACACACACAACGTGTCACAATCACTGAAAGCTACCACAGACTGTAAATTACATGACATGTGTAACCAACAAGTGCCAAGGGGAATCCTGAATGTGTCCCATCTGCGTTTGCCCACATCCCCAGCCCTGACAACAAAGACAACCTGGGATGACAACCTGATGAACCTTAGTTTGCCCTGCACCCACATCCCGGAGTAACCAGGTCCAAGATGCTGGATGAACACAGAACAACTCAGCAAGCATCAGAAACAGGAACATCCGTAGGGACACAGCCTGTGTAGGAAAAGGGAAGGGTACACGCACAGACATGCTTACACAACACAAAACACGGGCCCAGGCAATGTCACGGGATTACACACTGCCATGAGGGCACTCCACTGCTGTGGAAGGTCCGCTGTGCCAAACCTTGTCTGTGCACGACTCAAACATGTCGGCAGAACACTCGGTCAGTGAGTCAACAACTACAACACACTGAAGGCTCTGCTCACATCAGCCTGGGTACGGGAGTGTCACGTCAGTCATCTGCATACACCCAAAACACGTGTCAAGCAAGGTGCACTGTATACACTGATGAGTCCTTCAACTTGGTGTGCTAAACTGCATGTCCAGTGGAGATGGGCACACAGTCAGGGAAATAGAAACATTGAACAGTGGTAAGCCCACCAGATGTGCATCACTGTAAGACAAAGATGTTAATTTACAAATGCAAAACGTACATCCCTGTGTCATATGCTGAACATCACACCCTCAGACTGCAGCAGAGGATGCCATAGATCCAGACTACAAAAGGACACATATCCCATGGTCCACATGGAGTCCATCACAGCAACACTTCATTTTCCTAATCTGAACACTATTACAACTGAAAATGCATGATGATACTCATCTACATCATGTACATCAAAAGAAAAACCACAAGTAAACAAAAATAGGCTTTATTCAGCAAATGTCAATAAAAAATCAGAAGTCCAAATTAAACTAAGGCCAATGGCCAGTCCAAATACACAGTCCCAACAGGGTGATACGTGACAACTTGTCACCCATTGCTTGCCTGCACTGGTAGGGACAGGGGACATCCCCCTTGGAGGGGCATACAAGGGGCAGGCCAGGCACCGCAGGGACAGGATCAGGGGATGCCAGAGTGAGGCAGCGAAGGGGTGGTGGGGCAGGAGTGTCACCGGCAACTGCAGTGGAGGTGTCTGACTCAGGGGGGGCCGGCACCACTGTAGGGCACAAGTCAGATGGTGTTGGTGCTGCAACCACTGCAGTGGGCTGGTCTGATGGAGTGGACTGGGTCCCCACTGCAGTGCCCGAGTCAGATGGGGTGGTTGTGGACTCCACTGCAGTGCATGCCTCCAAGGGAGTGGAAGGGGGGCAGATGAGGTGGGCAGGACAGAGGGGGGACCCGGTCTCCACACCAGTGGCACAAACAGGCTGAGCGTCTGGGTTGGGGTGGAAGAGCAAGTGGCAGGGGGAGGGCCTAAGCAGTTTGGGGATGTGGTATCGGTGTGTGGGGGAACCTGGGGCAGGGTGTGGCGGTGGAACCTGTGGAGTGGTGGCCTGGGGGATGGAGGAGAGAGACTGGGTGGTGGAGCTGCGTGGTGGTGGTGGTGGGGTCTTGCCCTTCCTGGTCTGGGGGACTTCCGAATGGGGTCCTCAGTCTGCCTGCGCCTGGGGGAGGGTGTCCGGGGGCGAGGGGCACTCCCCTCTGTGTGGGTGGACTTCCTCTTCCCCCGGTATGCCGGATCTGCAGGATCGGAGGGGAAGAGGCCGAGGTCACAGAGGAAGACCTGCTGTGTAGGTGGGGTTGCAGGTGAGGCAAGGGAAGGGGTCTTGGAGGGAGAGGATTTGGAGGACTGCAGAGTGACTGTGGATGCCTGTGTGTGTGTCTGTTCCCCATCCCCTGTGTGTGTGGTATCTGTCCCCTGAGGATGCTTGTGTGCACGTCTTGCCTTTCTTTTGGGTGTGTCTGTGCTGCTCGTGTCTGTGTGTTTGGGTGATTGTACAGGTGTGCATGTGCTTTGGACAGGTAGGGTGCCAGGAAGTGTGGATGGGGCAGAGGTAGGAGGGGGGAGGGACTGTTGGAGGAGGGACACTGCTGCCGTCAGGGAGGAGTCCATGGACTTATTGCTCCTCTGTAGGGCTGACATACCCGTCGAGATGCCCTCCATGAACGACACCAGCTGTGTCAACAGAGTGGTGTGTGCATGGAGGACACTCAGCATTGCTGTCTGCCCTACATGGAGCTGCCGAAGTAGGTACACAGACTCCTCACTCAGGGCAGCAGGGGACGCAGGGGGGTGCGGTGCCTGGCACGAAGGAGACACGCTCCCGAACACGGGAGCCTCCACGGACCTCTGGAATTGGAGCCAATGGGAGGGCGGTGCTGGTGGTGGTGGTGGCGGGGCCAGACAGACTAGCTGGGGTGTGGTGGCTGCTGACACCCGCCTCCACAAGGGAGTCATCTTCCGAGCTGCTGTGGTCCTCAGCTGAGGTGGATGGTGCTGAGGACTCCTCGGTGTGGCTCCCCTCGCCCTCCGTGCCACTGGGTCCCTCTGACCACTCGTCGGATGCTGACCCAGTCTGGCTCCGCAGCTCCTCCTGGTCCGTGGAGCTGTCCCCTCCTGTGGCCGTGGATGTATCTGCAAACAATTAGGGAAACAGACAAACATCAGTCACCTGCACTGACCGCACACACCACAGTAAGTACAGCACTTACAGAGCCAGCCCTGGCATCCTTAGTTGAACATTGCCAAAACTCCTCACACAGATTTGGAGAAGCCAATTGTCAGTCTGATGGTCAACCATGGGACTCACACCCCTCCTGCCCTTGCACCCATCTGTCTGGTGCCTGTCTGATGGTAAGACCCCAGTGTGGACACATGCACCACCTACATAGTTGTTGGACATTGCAGGGAACACGGTGAAGTATGTGAACATGCACACATCACATCTCTTGCCACTGAGTCAGTGCAGGTGTCCGGAGAAAGGGATGGCCAGAGTCTAAATAGAAATGCATGTGATGCATACCAGCACCAGACACCATGATGCACCCATGTCCGGATAGTCCATGCCACAATGGGGTGCATGTTGCACATGTCACTCCCCTGCAGGATCACTCTTAGGAAGTTTAATGCCATGACACAGGCATGCGTGCAAAGTCATACATCACTGTCTCCATTCACATGGCCATGGCAGCCAGCCAACAACAGTCTGCACTGTGTCACAATCCTAGGACATGGGGAATGCAAGTTATGTAACTGACAAGTGCACATGTCCATCCCCCACACACCACATCATCTGAACTAGTATTTGTCCACGTCATGCCAATTGGACATATGGGGGACATGAAACACAACTCTCAGAACCTGAGCACCTCACAGTGTGCTGTGAATGAATAACAGCTGCCTGAAAGTCACAGTCGCATACACCTGTGTGCACAGTCAAGTGATCAAACATCTATAAGTCACAGAAGTATCGTCTCTCATGGTCACATCTCAGATGGCATGCTGAGCCCTAACCGACAAACATACCAGTAGTCCTGACAATGAAGCCACAGCACAATGACACAGAGGCAGACACCTGAGGGAACATGTCACTGATCACAACATGTCAGATGATCCACGGGAGTGGGAGTACAGAGTGTATTGTATGCTCTGGAGTAGGCATGACTGTCCAGCTCCACCTGTAAGAGGGATGAGTCCTGGACAGTAGGCAGGTGTCTAAGCACGTGTGACACACTTGATATACATACTCCTGAGGCCCAAACATTCTTCCCACCCGCAGCATGGGGGGGTGCCAAATACCCCAGGGACATGTGGTGAATCAGATCAGCAAGTGGACCACATATCAAAGTTACACCCAGATTACATGTCAGAACTTGGGCATTGTGTAAGCAATTGACCCACCCATGAATCCCACAACATAGTCACCGGAACAAATGCTGTCCCCCACCTTGAGCAAAGCAAAATGCAATGACACAGTCCCCAAGTGACACAATTTCCTGACTGTAAGGGCCACACATATGCGTATCAGATGAGGAGTGGGCATGTCACAATAGAGGGACATGGGTCCTGGACCACAAGACTGATGTACTGTGGAAGTTTAACCAGGCCAGAGGAGGGCACATAGCATATCAGACAAAGTGCACAGTGCTGTCATGGACTCACCCCTCCTTGCTGCTGTCTGGCCTACAGCTGCCCATCCAGGTCAGGGAAGACCACCGCCAGGATCCTGAGCATGTGGGGGTCAGGGTCCGGTGTCCGCCCCTCCTGCGAGGAGGCGACAGCTTCAGCTGGACCCTTGCGATCCTCCGGGTCCAGCCTCGAAGGTCCTGCCACCTCTTCTGGCAGTTGCGGATCCGGCGCTTGTAGTCCCCCACGGATCTTACTGCCCGGGCGATGGTCAGCCAGATTTCCTGCTTCTGGTGGGCATCAACCTGTGAGGATGACAAAGTGAAAATGCCATTACTACACATGCAACATATACGTGCATCACACAGTTGGATATACATGTCTCAATCACTGGGGCACATGATGTACACAGGCAGTGCAACGATGGCTATGAACAGTTTGCCAGCAGTTACTACATGGTATCATTGCATGGGAAGTAAACCTTGTTGGAATGCACTGTTACTGCACTGTACCTGTTCAGTGCATGTAACTACACACTTTGGGGGTCAGAACTACTCAGTGAGCATGCTAGCCAGTGGTGTGCACACTGTAAGTCCTGCTAGTCAGACAACATGCAAAATTAGTAAGGCAGTGGACAGCACACTCACCTGCTCCCCTGGTTTCCCATACAGCTTGCTGTACTGTGGAAGGAGGCTGTCCAGCAGGGCCTGGTTCTCCTCAAGGCTGAAGGCTGGGGCTCTCTCCACAGTACGTGCCATTGCAGTAGCCAGAGGATGCAGAGACAGCAGCAGTGTTGGTGGCAGATGTCGTCCTGGAGCATGTAGTGCAGGCAAGTGAGCTCTCAGGGGAACAGCCAGCATTATATGTGTGCTGCAGAGGCAGATACTGTCCCATGTGTCCAAAGTGATAGGTCCAAGTCGTTTGCATCTTCTGAATCTGACCAATCCATGGAATAGCAACACTAATACACGCCCACAGCATCCTTCAAAAATCCAAGTTCATGACACCCATGATTTTGCAACATTGTTGTGGCTGGCCAACTGAATTCACTGCATCAGACTTGTTGAAGCTTCGAATACGCGTCCGTTGCCATGCCAGGCCCCAGCCAACGCGTGCGCACCGTTCGGTCCATTGCTGTACAACGCGTATGTCGGGATACAACGCGTACCCGCCCACAACAGATGCAATGGGCCAGCCGGGCACACCGATCGGTCCATTGCTGTACAACGCGTACCCGCTCCCAACAGATGCAATGGGCCGGCCGGGCACACTGATCGGTCCATTGCTGTACAACGCGTACCCGCCCACAACAGATGCAATGGGCCGGCCGGGCACACCGATCGGTCCATTGCTGTACAACGCGTACCCGCTCACAACAGATGCAATGGGCCGGCCGGGCACACTGATCGGTCCATTGCTGTACAACGCGTACCCGCCCACAACAGATGCAATGGGCCGGCCAGGCACACCGATCGGTACATTGCTGTACAACGCGTACCCGCTCCCAACAGATGCAATGGGCCGGCCGGGCACAGCGATCGGTCCATTGCTGTACAACGCGTACCCGCTCACAACAGATGCAATGGGCCGGCCGGGCACACCGATCGGTCCATTGCTGTACAACGCGTACCTGCTCACAACAGATGCAATGGGCCCGCCGGGCACACCGATCGGTCCATTGCTGTACAACGCGTACCCGCCCCCAACAGATGCAATGGGCCGGCCGGGCACACCGATCGGTCCATTGCTGTACAACTCGTACCCGCTCCCAACAGATGCAATGGGCCGGCCGGGCACACCGATCGGTCCATTGCTGTACAACGCTGTACTCGCTCACAACAGATGCAATGGGCCGGCCGGGCACACTGATCGGTCCATTGCTGTACAACGCGTACCCGCCCACAACAGATGCAATGGGCCGGCTGGGCACACCGATCGGTCCATTGCTGTACAACGTGTACCCGCCCACAACAGATGCAATGGGCCGGCCGGGCACACCGATCGGTCCATTGCTGTACAACTCGTACCCGCTCCCAACAGATGCAATGGGCCGGCCGGGCACACCAATCGGTCCATTGCTGTACAACGCGTACCCGCTCACAACAGATGCAATGGGCTGGCCGGGCACACCGATCGGTCCATTGCTGTACAACACGTACCCGCCCACAACAGATGCAATGGGCCGGCCGGGCACACCGATCGGTCCATTGCTGTACAACGTGTACCCGCTCACAACAGATGCAATGGGCCGGCCGGGCACACCGATCGGTCCATTGCTGTACAACGCGTACCCGCTCACAACAGATGCAATGGGCCGGCCGGGCACACCGATCGGTCCATTGCTGTACAACGCGTACCTGTACAGGTCAGTCGCATATTTCACCATGCTCGTCACTGGTGAACGTATGCCAGCCACATATACCTGCCAGAGACTCAGGGGCACACCTACAACACCACACCCAGTCCACACTGTTTCCTAAGGCATGTAAGGCTGCATTACCTTTTCTGTGTATGGGAGTTAACATGTGGTTTCTGTGGTGGCACTTGTGGGCAGCCACACCCAGGCTGTGCATGTGTTCATGGGGACAGGGTCCTTTGTGTGTTGTGCACATGACCACTGTGATGTGCAACAGTTCATTTCGGAGCATGTGGCATGGTCACATTTCCAGGTTGTGTATGTGTATGGCATGTCACATACCCCCAGGGTCCCATGGGGGAAGGCATGTACGTCACAGGGTGACCCATTGCCACAATAGTGATGGCCCTCCACAGTCTGTGTGCATGTTGTGTTTCCGATGTCTCTGATTCCATGTGCACGATGGGATACAGTCTCCACATCAACGTTGTTTGTGCATGGACTTTGATGTTGTGCGTCACTGGCGTCCATGTCTGATCCTGCGGAGGCGACAGGGGCCACTACCTGTGGGAGTCATATTTCATTTTCTGACGTGTACATGATACGCCATGTCATGCCAGTGTCCATGTGGCAAGACAGGGTCACTGGGAATCTACCTGTCAATGAGCTGTGATGCCTGTGGCGCATCTGTCCAGACATGTCACTGTGGTGTGTGTGTGGAACGTGACAGCAGTAAATGGGTACTGTGACACAGCCTAATGGTTTCCCATAGCACAACCTGGAACCTGTTGTCCACACATGTTGTACTGAGAAGTTAGATGATGGCCATGTAGGTGCGAGTTATGTCCGAACAGAACGGCACACACATCAAGTACTTGTGTCTCGTAATGATGTATCATGTGAAATTGAGTATGGTGAATGGCACATATGTGGGGTGACTGACAATCTTTCTGTCTTCAACCTATGCACTGCAGGGCTCCAGCTGTCCATAGACCATTCCCTGACCTGGCAACGATGGTGGAACGTGACAGCATCCGACGGTACTGCTTCACCAGGCAGCTGATTGAGGATTTGGCAGTGCGCTTGGCACCACATTTGCAACCTGGCCGGCCGTACCCTACGGCGCTGACCCCCAAGGTGAAGGTAATGGCAGCCCTACACTTCTTTGCCACCGGTACCTTTCAACACACTGTGGCGACTGCCGGTGGGATGTCACAGACTATGTTCAGCCGTGTGCTACGCGATGTTTTGGAGGCAATGTTGAGATGCCTGAACCAGTGCATCTATTTCCCTACACGTCAACAACTCACTGACGTCAAGAGTGACTTCTATGCCCTGGGGAGGATGCCACATGTCATTGGCTCCATTGATGGGACACATGTGGCTTTGGTACCACCACAGGCACATGAGCAGGCATACCGGAACCGGAAACATTACCATTCGATCAATGCTCTGGTGGTATGTCTTGCAGATATGAGCATCACACATGTGTGTGCCCATTTCCCTGGTTCAGCACACAATGCCTACGTGATGAGGAGTAGTCGCATCCCGAGGATGATGGCACAGATGCAGAACCAGCGTGCCTGGCTTGTCGGTGTGTACTGACTTTGTACCATTGTGTGTGTTCTGCTCTGTAGTATTCCGCCCACTTTTCCAACTCAGCTAATGTGCACTTGTCTGTCCGTAGGTGACTCCGGATACCCCAACATGCCGTGGTTGCTGACACCCCTCAGGAACCCTATTTCACCAGCCCAGATGCGCTACAATGAGGCACCTGGTCGGACCAGGAGAGTGATCGAGCGGACATTTGGTCTCCTGAAGAGCCGCTTCCACTGCCTGGACAAGACAGGAGGGGCCCTCCCATATGCCCCAGCAAAGGTGTGCAAGATTGTCAACGTCTGCTGCATGCTACACAACCTGGCAGTGCGGAAGGAGTTGCCTCTCATCCTGGATGACGATGACCAACGTCCGCCACCTGTGGAGGATCCTGGCCTGGACCACGATGCCAGTGATGATGATGATGATGATGGTGATGTCCGCACACAGCTCATCACCAACTTCTTCAGCTGAATGTGAGTATCCAGGGAGATGTAATGTGAATGATGAGAGTTTACATGATATGTGTGGGTGGTGCTCTGGTGCTGTTTGAGTGTGGCCATGTGCTACTTGACCGGATGCATGCAGCAATGTGTCCTTACAGGTAGTCTGTACTCCCCAACAGTGTTGACATGCTAACTTGGTTTTGTGTAGTTGTCTTGTGACATGTATTGGGCATGAGTATTGCAGTTCTGTCCTGTTCTTCAGTGGTTTTAACTGTGTGTCATGTCTGTCCTTCACAGGGTGCTTACTGAGTACTTTGGTCAACTTGGATCCCCCAACACCATGATTCAGCTTTCAGGGTGGCAGCAGTAGTTTCCCTACAGGTGAAGTGCCACACACCCCTGGACTTCATATCTTCTGCACTTGTTGACTGTGTGGCCACTGCCACGTGGGTAAACCTTGCATTTGTAGTGGAAACAACATGTTGCAAATGTGTAATAAACATGTGCTTCACTTTGGGATGTGCGTTGTCTGTGGTCACACATCTGACTGACATTTGCTTACTGCACCTGTGGGCTAGTTGACACAGACTCTGAATAGGTGTGGTGTCTGTGCATTCCACAGTATTTCCTGGCAACATCACTGTAGGCGATGAGTCCGATGGCCCTGGTGTCTGTGTTGTGTAGCCCTAGTGGTGTGTCTCCCTCATATGTGTCACGTCACCATGACTCACATGACAGTGTTGTACTTGCTGTAGCAGTTAGCATACACAGTGTAATTTAGCAGATCATCATCACCATAACAGTATCCACATTTGAATAACAACAGAGGCAAGTATGGTGTACTAGTGATTTTATTTACAAAAATGTGTGTGTGTATAGTGCACAGGATGGTGGGTGCGGTACATTGGGATTGTGATCCAAAGTTCCCAGATGAGTTGCAAGTCTTGGTAGCAGAAATGTCCTGAGTGAAGTCCACAGTCATATGATACATTAGTCCAACTTGAACTCCCCATGTCATGTGGGAGAGTTGTGTTGCATTCGACAGGGTGAAAAGTTTGCACACAAAGGAGAATTTCCGGAACAGGTGTTGGCTTCCTGGGGGATGTACGTGGCCATCAACCTCTCAGTTTTCCTTCCTCGGACGACCCCTCTTCTTTGGGGGGGGACCCTCACGTGCAGGCTGCTGCGGTGCAGGGGAGTCTCCGCCAGAGTCCTCCTCCCTCCCTGTGGCAGTGTCAGTTGTCGCAGCACCAGATGTTGTGGGCACACAGGGAGGTGTGGCCATGTTGGTGCTAATCTGGCGGAGGCATGTCAATATGTCCCTATGCACCGCTGTGAGTTCTTGCAATGTGTCCCACTTGGACTCCATGTGAGACATATGTGTCTCCACACGGGACATGTGGGAGTCCAAGCGGGCATGATGGGCAGCCTGCTGCTGTTGTATGTCATTGAGGATCCCCACTACCTGTCTGACCTCTCCGGTGCTATTCTGGTACGCATCAGCAATGCGTGCCAGTTGTGGGTCATCATGCAGTCCAGACCCCTCTGCAAGCAGCGACCTATGTCTACCACCCCTCCCACCACCCCTGGCGACACGTGCAGGACCTGCGGTGGCACGCACAGGTGACCCGAGGCCCCCTTGGGGGTTGTTAGTGGTGTTGTTGTCCGTTGCTCCACGGTGGGCCTGGGGCCCTGTGCTGTTGTCATCGGTGGTCCTTGGTCTGTCCGTGTCAGCGGGGGTGGTCTGTGTGTTGGCAGTTGTTGGAGGGGGGTGCAGGGGGGTGCAGATGTTGGTCCTGCTGGTGCTGCATGATGACTCACACGGAGGTGCCAGGTAGGTCTTCGCCATCCGAGGAGGGCAGAGGCTGTTCCACACCAGTGAGCTCAGTGTCCCCCGGAGCCTGGGACAGGGACTCCTCCTCGCCTGCTGCTGTGTCCCCATCATCACCTGTATTTGGAAGAGACACACATTGTATGTTATGTTTCTACAGGCATCAATGGTTCACACACCTGACAGTTGTGACTGTACCTCTGGATGCGGGCATGTACATTGCATTGTCCTAAGTTGTCACAGTAAGAGGTTGATATTGGTGTAGCACATTGTCCTGCATACCTGGGGCATTTCAATGTGAATGTTGAGGTGTGTGCATGGCCAGCATTGGTTGTATTTGGTGGACATCCGGCCATCCTTCTCCACCTAGCCCAGTTATCCCACCATGAAGCATGCCACCCTTGCAGTGGGTTCAGGTTGACTCTCAGGATGTCATTCAGTGGTGTCTTGCTGTTCGTTGTTGCACAGTTCCCAGCAGGGCCTTGTGCTCCCCACAGCAGTACCCAGTGTCAGCCATCTTGTCAGTCCTTATCCACTCCCTGTGATGTGAGCATGGTTCAGAGTGGTGTTGATGGGCCAATTGTGAGGGTGAGCAATTTCTGTGACTACAACTCCCATCATGCTATTGCCTACACCCCCCTTCCCATCATGCATGTACTTCCTTCCTTTTGAGTGGACTTCACTGTGTGTGAGTGTGACAGCAATGGCAAGATGGCTGACAGTGTGGTCCTGTTGTTTGTTGGTGCCCAGTTCCCAGCAGGGCCTTGTGCTCCCCACAGCAGTACCCAGTGTCAGACATCTTGTCAGTCCTTATCCACTCCCTGTGATGTGAGCATGGTTCAGAGTGGTGTTGATGGGCCAATTGTGAGGGTGAGCAATATCTGTGACTACAACTCCCATCATGCTATTGCCTACACCCCCTTCCCAGCATGCCCGTACTTCCTTCCTTTTGAGTGGACTTCACTGTGTGTGAGTGTGACAGCAATGGCAAGATGGCTGACAGTGTGGTCCTGTTGTTTGTTGGTGCACAGTTCCCAGCAGGGCCTTGTGCTCCCCACAGCTGAGGCCTGTGTCAGACATCTTTGAGGTGGCTTTTCACTCCCTGTGAGGTGTGCATGCTTCAGTGTGAGCTTGCTGGGCCATGTGGGTGGGGGATGTTGAGCTGTGACTGACACTCCCATCATGCTATTGCCTACACCCCCCTTCCCAGCATGCCCATACTTCCTTCCTTTTGACTCTGCTTCCCTGTGGGGTAGTGTGCCTGTGCTGACAGGAAGGCTGACAGTGTTGTCCTGGCGTTTGTTTGGCTACAAGTCCCAAGAGTGTCCCTGTGCTTCACACAGTATTACCCAGGGTGGTGGTTCTTTGTGGGATCTTCATTTGGAGTGTGAGGCATTGCATTCTCCCAGGTGGGTTATGTGGAGTTTGTGTTGAGGGGGTGTGAGGAGAGCTGCTTGTAACTATGGTCAGTGCTGTCAGTCCTCCTTCCCACCCAGCCAGATATCCCACCATGCAACGTGCTTGCATTGCAGGGAGTGCAAGTTGGCTTTCAGGATGTCAGGCAGTGGTGTTCTGCTGTTTGTTGTTGCACAGTTCCCAGCAGGGCATTGTGCTACCCACAGCAGTACCCAGTGTCAGCCATCTTGTCAGTCCTTATCCACTCCCTGTGATGTGAGCATGGTTCAGAGTGGTGTTAATGGGCCAATTGTGTGGGTGAGCAATATCTGTGACTACAACTCCCATCATGCTATTGCCTACACCCCCCTTCCCAGCATGCCCATACTTCCTTCCTTTTGAGTGGACTTCACTGTGTGTGAGTGTGACAGCAATGGCAAGATGGCTGACAGTGTGGTCCTGTTGTTTGTTGGTGCACAGTTCCCAGCAGGGCCTTATGCTCCCCACAGCAGTACCCAGTGTCAGCCATATTGTCAGTCCTTTTCCACTCCCTGTGTTGTGAGCATGGTTCAGAGTGGTGTTGATGGGCCAAATGTGAGGCTGCCCATTATCTGTTACTACGTGTCCCATCATGCTCTTGGCTACACTGACTTCACCAGCATACACAGGATTCCTTCCTTTCAGTGAGCTTCCCTGTGAGGTGGTGTTCTAGTGGTGGCTAAATATCTGACAGTGTTTGTTGGTTAGATTTGTGCCACTGCCTAGCTCTATTTGTTATTGGGTTTGTACATGTCATGACACAGTTACATATCACTATGACCTGGCATGTATTGTGTTTATCTGACTAACATACACATCTTGGGATGATTATCTTTTGGTTGCTGTGGATTTGCTAGGGGTGCATGGTTTGACTATCCCCTTGACAGTGATGTGTGTATATTGTCACACAATATTGTGTATATTTGTTGTGTACTCACCAGGCTCTGGGATGTTTGATAGTCCATATACGCTCACTGGTGGTAGGATGGCCCGCACCTTCTCCTCCCAGGGCCTGAGGTATACTGGTTTGGCAGGAGGGCCACTGCCGGTGTGCTGGCTCAGGAGGTAATCCTTCTTCAGTAGGTCCCTGACCCTCCTGCGCACATCATACCACCTGTTCTGGATGTCTTCCTTTGTGCGCAAACATGGTGATTGTACGTTGACCCTGTCGACGATCCTCGCCCACATCTTGGTTTTCTGCGCCATGGGGGTCTGTTGGACCAATGTGCCAAACAACTGTGGCTCTACCCTCAGGATCTCGTCTACCATGACTTCCAATTCACTATCTAGGAACTTTGGATTCTTCTTTAGGGGCATGGTGATGGGTGGTGGTGGTGATTGATGTGTGTGTGTGTGTGCAAGTGAGGGTGCGTGAGTGTAGGTTTTGCTGGGTGTGTGTGAGGGTGCTATTTGTTGAGGTGCTAATGGTGTGTGGCTTTTGTGTTGGATGAGCTGTGTGTGTGTCTGTGTTTGCTGTCTGATGGTGTTCTGTGCTGGCAGGTCAGTGGAATTTGCAAAGGATCATGGTAGGGATTTGTGGCCTTTATGTAGGTGGAGTTGTGGGTGTGTCCTTGTTCCATTTTTATCCCCCCCTGTATTTATTGGCTTTGTCATTGCTTGTTTGGCCCTCTTTTTTTGTATTTTTTCATTTGTAATTATTGTGCATGTAGGAGATGTTCTTCTGACCGAGTAGGACGTTGCAGTTGTCTCGTGCGCGCCTCTCCGAGTTGTTCCCGCTGTGTTTCAGCTAGGTTTCATATGCGGCGTACGCGTCGGTCGCGTAGTATTGTGTTTGTTCGGCTGGCTTTTGTATGCGTGTCGGTCGTACGGCTTGGGCTCCGTGCGAATCGGTCTGATTTTGCACCCATTGCATCGTACTGCGCGGGTCGGAGTTCACGGGTACGTTTCGTTCGGGTTGATTCCTGGTGCGTGTCGAACGGTTCTATTCGCATGGTTTCCCGGCCGGATAGCTTGTTTCCGTCCGGGTCGGTCGTTCGGCTTGAGTTCCGTACGAGTCAGTCGTGATTCACATGCATTTCATCGTACTTCCCAGGTCGGGCAACGCCGGTACGTGTCGGTCGGACTATATTCCCGTACCGAGTCGGTCGGGTGGTTTTCCGGCCCGAATCGGATTCGGCCCCAAAGTGTCGAACTGAGGAGGTGTAAAATTCCCAGTCCCAGTACAGCCATTGCAGCAGTAGGGAAAGTGTTGGATTGCAGAGGGTAACATTTACTATTCCCACTACAATAAATGCAACAGTAGGGAAAGTGTTGGAATGCGGAGGGATAAAATGTACTATTCTCTCTCCATTCAAAATAATAGTAGGGATATTCAATATTCTTAGATTATTTCTTCTTACATTGTTCTCCAATAATTCAATTTTTTCCATATGGTCTTTTTCGCTTGCCTTTATTGCCTGAATCTCTACACGATTTTCTTCTACTTCTCTGCCCAAATCCTCCAGTGAGGCTTCCACTGCTGTGACTCGATTCATCAACGTATTGATTTTTTCCTCTAAGGCATCACATGTCCCCTGAATTTTCCCGATTCATTTATGAGGTTGCAAAATTCTGAATATTGAATATCCTGGAAGGGAAGGAAGTGGAGAACATTAAGAGCTTTGTGGTAGCTCTCCTGAATGAGTTTGTCCCTCGGCTGGACCCTGTACTCCTGGAGGAGGACATACAAAGGGTTCACCGTGACCAATTCAAGATGGTGGGTATGAGGAGAAACCCACAAAGGATTTTGATTAACTTTAAGAGCTACACTTTAAGGAGAGGATCTTAAATGACGCCTTGAAAGCTGGTATACATAGCAAGGAAGACTGGTCGTTCCGAATCAGATCGGATATCTCGAGAGCCACACAGGATAGACAATGGGAGCTAGGCCAACATATTCAGGAGTTAAGGTCCTTGGGGCGATGACACAGATGCATTTTCCTGCCTACTTGAAGATTATGTGGAAAAACCAGATGCATAACATAAGAGAGCCTAAAGAAGTGGAGTTTTTAATAAAGCAAATTAAATTGCAAACAAATTAACAAAATTTTAAGGTTGGAGTGAGAGGGATCTCGAAAGGGCGAGCATGGTTTGCCCAAAGAAGGAAGGGAGGGTTCTCCAGGGGGAAGTGGGGGAGGTCTCACATAGTTTTTTTGGTATATGCACAAAGGGTGTGGGAGCATACAAGGAGAAAAACAAAAAAACAGAACTGTCCAAGTTTGTGGAAAAAAGTGAAGTACAGGTGGGGGAAGGAGCAGGAGAGGGTCAGTTTCAACATAATTGGTTAAATGTCAGTTAACATTCTGTCCTGGAATGTGAATGGCCTTAGAGTCAGAAGCAGAAGGCAGAGAATATTGGAGTACTTAAAATTGCCAGATAGCGAAGTCATTATTCTACAGGAGACGCATCTATTAAAGGCAGAATGGAAGGAAATAATGAAAAAACAATGATGGGTAGACAATTATGTTTGCACTGATCAGGCTTGCTGTGTGAAGGGGGTGGCCATCTTGTTTAAGAAATCACTTAAAGCACTGGTGGAGGAAGTACATATGTACTTTAAGGGTAGATGGATTGTGGCTAAATATAAAATTCGAGGGAAAGTACTTGTGATCACAGGTTACTATGGACCTAATGTAGATGATCCCAACCCCTTGCAGTCACTGCTGTTGGGATTTGAGGGGCCTATTTTCCCTTTCCTTACCTTTTCAGAGTGCTGCATGTATGATTGGGTATACTTGCGGGAGGTTTTAGCGCACCGGCAGCAGGTATTTAAAGACGCTGCCTGCTTGACAACATTGCTTGGTTTCTCTTCCGGTTCTAGTATCCGGAAGGTCTTCGCCGGCAGGCTCCTGCTACCTTTGTGTCTTCAGGATCATCGTTCTTCGTGGGATTCAAGCCTGAGGATTGCGGAACTTTGTTGCATTTGGGACTCCTGTCCAGATTCTCCTTCCTTTCCCTTCCCGTTCTCTCGGTAGTTTTTTCTTTTTCAAAAGCGCTTGGTCGCTTTGTTGTTAGGGATTTCAGGTTAAGAAACGCGGCTGCGTTCCCGTTTTCCCTTCTCGCCATTTCCTGCATTTTAGTAAACCTATCCAAGTTGTTATGGGCATTTTTGGGTGCAATCACGAGTAGTCCAGACCAGTGGTATTTTGGGCTCTCTCTTATCACTATATTGTTTTGTTTTTTTGTCTTAGTTAGACTTTTTCCCCTTTGGGTTATTGTTTTTCAAGAAGGTGTCGTTTTAGGGGAACCGGAATAATTGGAACCTGATGTCACTCGATTTATGTTAGGATTTTTGCATTACTCCCAGGATTCGAGTGTCAGGCTGAGATTACGCCCCTTTCAAGTGATTACCCTCTTCAGGCCACATGTCTATCGGAAAGGGGTAAGAGTAACGTTATACCTGCAACAAGTGTACCTGATCATGTGTGTATGTGCTGTTTATATCTAGCTTCCTACTAAATCTGTTATTCTTTCTTTTGAAGGTCAACTGAACCCTTCCTGGGTTAGACAGAGAGGGAAGCACCTGTCAGAGTGAGGTTCTTTCTTGGTTTCCTTGTTTCCCCCACCTTCTCCCGGTGCCTTTGTTAGCCATCACCTTTTATATATTCGGGTGGTGACAGCCAGGGCAAGGGTACAGGATTGGGACTCTCTTCGCTCCTGCAGTGTTGGGCGACATCGGTGTGATGCCAGAACAACTGCATAGCCAACTGTTGGATTTCACGGCCCCTATAATTCTGGCAGGGGATTTTAATTTGTTACTAGATCCAAAGGAAGATAGGTGGCCTAGTAGGAAAACATCTATAGAATCTAATTTACCCAAAATGAGGATGGGGCTAAAACGCTGTGTGGAAGAATTCGGGCTGGTGGATGTCTGGAAAATAAAAGGAGAAAGGGAGAATAACTTCACATTCAGAAACAAGAAATATGGGCATGCCTCTAAGATAGACTATTTTTTAGTAGAGGCCCGAGAAAGTAAAAAGGTCAAGAAAGTAGAGCATCTACCGGCCCATCTATCGGATCACTCAGCGGTCCGACTGGAACTAATGATAGACGAGGTAGGGCCTTTTCAAGGTGGGCACTAGATCAAACCCTGCTCCTCGACCAACAGGTAGTGACATATCTTAAAGCGGCAACTAAGGACTATTTTGATTTAAATAAAGATGGCACCTCTATTCAAGTTATTTGGGATGCATATAAGGCAGTTATCAGGCGGAAGCTGATAAGCTTAGCAGGTTTCAAGAACAGGAATAAAATAAAATTATTAGAAAGGAGATTACAACAGCTAGAGAGGATGGTAGAACAAGGAAGCAGCCCTCAAGAGGAAGTTAAGATGGATGCAGAAATTAAAGAGAAAAAGGAAGAGCTGGCTAATACTTTGGAGACAATCATTAGGAAGAAATGGGAGGCGAGTAAACTCGCAAATTATGGAGAGGGATGCAAGAAATTGCTAGCTTGCAAACTCAGATCAGAACAAAATCAGAATAGGACCCAAGCAAAACAGGCGGCGGGTCAGGAAATCCCTACCTCAATTGATAGAGAGATTGAGAATGCCTTTGCCAAGTTTTTCCAAGATTTATATACAGAGGATACAGTTGCAACAAAAGACTAAATCAATGTGTACCTTGCGAAGCTGGAAATCCCCACTCTGTCAGGAGAGCAAAGGGAGGAATTAAACTCAGAAATAACAATTGGGGAGGTGAGGGAGGCAATAAGGAAACTAAAAAGAGGGAAAGCAGCTGGTCCAGATGCATTACCAAATAAGATCTATATATCCTTAGAAGAGGAGGTCGCCCCGCTTTTGACTCATTTATTGAATTCTGTATTTTTAAAAGGGGAAGATCTGCCGAAGACATGGGACGAGGCAACGATCTGTGTTCTACTGAAATGAGGGAAAGACCCAAAATGTTGTGAGTCATATAGACCTATCTTGCTGTTAAATAGCGATTATAAAATTTACACTCAGATTCTAGCTGGAAGACTGGGGAAGGCGGCCGTCCAATTGATACATCCAGACCAAAAGGGATTTATTAAAGGAAGGCAGATCTTTGAGTTGACACACAAGCTGTTTGGGGCGGTTGATCTAGCAACACAGTTTTGGTCTCAACTGTCGGTCCTCACCTTTGACGTGGCTAAGGCCTTTGATAGGGTGAGTTGGGCTATCCTGCACAGAGTATTAGAGCGATATGGTTTAGGGGTGCGCTTCCTGGGGGCAATAAAATCGATATATAAAAATCCCACCGGTATTATATTGGTCAATGGTAATCCGTCAGGCATATTGGTCAATGGTTATCTGTCAGGCAAAATAGAGATCTCTAGAGGTACAAGGCAGGGCTGCCCACTTTCCCCCCCCCTCCTTTTTGATTTTTACATTGACCCACTAGCTAGTAAAATCAGAGCTAACCAACAGATTTCCCCCTTTGAACATCTGGGCTGGGAGAGGAAAGTTGCCCTATATGCAGATGATTTAATGATATTTACAAAAAATCTTTCATCCTCATTCCCAATAATATCAGACATTTTAGATGAGTTTGGTAAGATCTCAGGTTATCAAGTAAACCGGCAAAAAACAGAAATCATGGAATGGAATTTCCAAAGCAATAACCCATTATTGATAGAGAAGATAAGATATCTTGGTGTCATAGTAATGAAAGACATTGTGAACGTGTGAATTTTGACAGAGTGGTAAAGGAGACCAGGAGACTTTGAAAAAATTGGATTGGACTTCCACTCTCTTTTTTGGGTCGAGTAAATATACTAAAGATGATAATACTACCGAAATTTACTTTTTTATTCAACACAATCCCTCTAGAATTTAAATGAGACTGGTTTAAGAAATTACAGGGAGAGATAAATAGCTTTATATGGGCTTCAAAAGCAACAAGAATAGCCTTGAGGAAACTTCGAAGAAAAAAGGAATAGGGAGGGATTGCCAGCCCAGACTTTTTCAATATTACAGAGCATTCCAATTTAAAAATATGAGATCACTCCTTCAAGAATCCTCGGTTTATGCTCCGCATCTTCAAGCGATGACAAGGAAGGAGGGTGATTTTTTCTCTATAAATTTGGACATCCAAAAATCTTAAAAACAGTCAAACTGAAGATCCTATCAGCAGTGTGTAGACTTTGGTTTCAAATTAGAAGATCTCTAAAAATACCATACTATAGTGACTATGCTCCCATATTGAACTCCCCCGAAACACCGGAATGCTTAAGAGACTAACTTTCAAAACCTCTGTTAGGGGGGTATAATGAGATGGGGTCAACTACATAAAGGAAACACCTTAGTAGATTAGGAGCATATGTCACTAATAACCAACGGTAATCTTTCCAGATTAAAATATTATCAGTTAGTGAGCTGGGGTAAATCACTGGGGAAGGATGGAGAAGGGAACAAGGAAGCAGAAGCAAGATTACTAGGAAGATCAATACAGGAAAAGGAAATCGCTTGTTGGTATTGGAAGCTAATATCTGCCGAAGATGACGATTTCACCCTGCCTATAGAAATATGGGGGAAGGATCTACCGATGCTGGATGTCCAAAATCTCTGGCAAGTATCAATGACTACTTTGTGGTATACTATTAGCTCAGCCCTTCTCAGGAAAAATCATTTATTTACAGTGCACAGGGCGTACTGGTCGCCGAAAAGATTAATGAAAATCAGCAAGTAAACAGTGAAGTGCTGCCCCAAGTGCAGAGAAGAAAAGGCTGATGACATACATATGTTCTGGCAATGTACGCAATTACAGCTATTCTGGCAAGATGTGGGTAAGGTTTTCTCGGAGGTATTGGGTGATGAATTAGAGGTAAGCACAAGCCTAGTATTATTTCGAGTGGTAAATGAAGGTGGGTGAAGTTAAGCAATAGGAAAAAAAAATCTGCTATTTGTATCAATATTGTTAGCAAGGCAGGAGATTTGTATTAAATGCATAACCCATACTCCCTCTATGAGAGAAGAGTGGTTGGCTTTGGTTCAAAAGGTCTGGAAAATGGACCGGTGCAGGTCACAGAATAAGAGATTGGCTTTCTGGGGAATATGGAAACAGGAATTTAATGTCAGGATCTAAGGGGTGTTAAAAGAGCCACAAAAGTCCAATGATTATGCAATATAGAAATAATCCCATATACAGGAATCTAGAGACCGAAACTTTGGAGGTTTCCTCCCCTGTTTAAAAATTGGCTGAGAAAACAGGGGACCTGCTGGGAAAATACCTAATTGGCACAGAGAGATTGCAAGGCCCTTGACCTTTTCAGATACATTTATTGCACAAATGAAGACAAAAAAATAAATAAATAAAAATAACAGTAGGAAAAGTGTTGGGTGTTGGAGGGGTAAAATGTACTATTCCCACTTCAGTCAGTACAACAGTAGGGAAAGTGTTGGATTTCGGAGGGTTAAAATATACTTTTCCCACTCCAATGAGTGCAAAAGTAGGGAAAGTATTGGGTTGCGAAGGGGTAAAATTTACTATTTCCACTCCAGTCATTGTAACAGCAGGGAAAATGTTGGATTGTGGAGGGGTAAAATTCACTACTGCCACTGAGTTCTATGCGGCATTAGAAACAGACTATTTTACTTCAAGTAAAATAAATAATTTCAAAACTATATTAAATAACAAAAAATATAAATATTTAAATATACAAAAATCTATATATTTGTTTTAATTTACAAATTACATATTTTTTGCAATGTTTAATACATATTATAAATTAATACAAATATTATTTTTAACAAAATACCAAAATCTATTGTCAATTGTCAAAGTAATAACAATCAATAAATGCAATATTATTTACAATTAAGCATAACAATTAACACTTACAATAATAATTTACAATTTTAAAAAAGTTACTCTTTTAAAGTTGTTATTACTTACATAACTTTCTACCCTATACCTCTACAAGCTACACGCCACAGATTGACAAATTATATTTAAATGTATAATATTTAGACATTTTACAAAATTAAATATCTATTAAAATATTAATACTAATTAACTACTAATAAAACTATTACATTTAATTACCTTTCCACCCTTTATCTGTACAAAACAAACAATGCACACCTAATATATACATTTTAAAATGTAAATAAAGAATTTACGTAATTAATAATCAATTAAACAATTATTATTACTAATTAACTAAGAATAAATTGATTATATTTAATTAACTTCACACCCTTTACCCCTACAAATACAACTCACACATATAACCTAAACAATATTTTAATTACACATTTACATAATTATCATTTAAACAATTATTTAAAATTAACAATAATTAATATTATAATTTCCTACACATCCTTTACCCATACAAAAACCATAAAACACCCCCAAAAATATATATATTACACAATTTACATAATAATTAAATAATTATTTATAATAATAAATAATTTTAAGATAATTATAATCAATTTACTCCCCAGCCTATACCCATATAAAACCTACAACCCGCATGTTAAATGTAACTTAAAAAAAATATTTATACAATTAACATAAATAATTATCAATTAAATAATTATAAATAAATAACAATTAATTATTAATAAATTATAATTAATTAAATTTCATCCCTATACCCCTACAAAAGACAGAACCCACACCTCAAACTTAATTTTTTTTATTTTTGACTATTTACTTAAATAGTTATCATTTAAATAAATAATAATAATCGCAAATTAATTATAAATTATTTATAATTCATTTATTTCCCACCCTATACCCCTACAAAACCCACAACCCGCACCTAAAACTTAAAAACAAAAAATATTAATTATACAATTAACATAAATAATTATCAGTTAAATATTTGATATTAATTTAAAAATATTTATTAATTAATTATAATTAATTTACTTCCTACCCTATACCCGTACAAAACCCACAACCCGCACCAAAAACGTAACAATTTTTTAAAATTATACAACTAACATAAATATTTAGCAATTCAGTAATTAATATTAATGTAAAAATGTTATGCACTATTTTTAATTTACTTCCCACCCTATTCCTTTATAAACCCCACAACCAGCTACAGTACTAAAAATAACAAAAAACTATTACATTAAATTTAAAAACTACTATTAATGTACAAACCATATTAAAAAACAAAAAATATTTAAACAAACATGTTAAAACATATACAATATACATAGATAAAATACACAAAGATAATTAAAAATTGATATTATTAACAACAATGGGGCCCATTAGGATGGCGGGCGGAAGCACCACCGCCGTGCTGGCGGATGCAAAAACCACCAGTTACCGCCCGCATGCCGCAGCCCACACGCCCGCCAAATTACGATGTGAAAAGGCAGCCAAACACCGCCGGCAAGCCAGCGACGCCATCCGCCATCAAAGTGCGCCCGCTCACGTAGCGGCGCAGCCCAATGGAGACACACCGCCAGACGAAATCACGTACCGCCCGGCGTACAAATTACGATGCCGCAAACAAACAGCTCCCACGGCTAAGAGACACCGCACGTGAAAGTGAGGCGGAAACCCGAACGCCGAGCACAGACACCGAAGAGGCGACCCCCCCGAGCATGAATCCAGCACGCAGGCCCTCCCCATGCTATACCTGATGCACCACCAAGGAGGCAACGTACCGCGGAGACGCTGGTAGGCACACACACAACAAGGGCACGCAAACAGCGCACACAGTGCAAGTGCGGAAAAGGAGGACATGGCACCCCCAACACCCCTGCGTGGACAAGACACATCCACCACTGCACCCACAAATGTAACACAGGGCAAATTGCAACATCTCGCAACTATCATGGGCACACCACCTGGGACCAGGAACTAACGACCCCGTCACGGCACCGCAGCACAGCGGCGATGACGCAGCCACACATGCGCACAACTCAGC
This sequence comes from Calotriton arnoldi, assembly GCA_963921515.1. Lineage (NCBI taxonomy): Eukaryota > Metazoa > Chordata > Amphibia > Caudata > Salamandridae > Calotriton > Calotriton arnoldi. Next base: position 2,710,922 of record CAWUFW010001292.1, on the reverse strand, counting down.
GCCCAACCATAACGCCATGTATGCGTCGCACACAAACAACACAGGGACACAACCAAGCACCACAAACACCAGCCACACCCAGAACGCACATGACACGTGACAGGCCTGCCACAGTCATGTCCCCAACGCCCAATTCACGGACAACACCCAACGTCACACAACCGACGCCCACATGTCAGTGAAGTCACGCAACATCAGGACACACCCCTGTGTGACAAACATGGCGAAGCACACAGCGGCGGCAACACCACCCAGCAGAACATGGGCCCCGTCGGGAAGAGGTACGCCAGTACCACACAGAAACACCCATACCACCCTGCACCCATGAACCAGACATACAAAACGGAACACCAAAGAGCCCGGGGACCGACAACAGGTGGACCCAAGAATGACACCCACACACAAGGCCCAACGCATAGCGGAAAGACAGCCTGCCGCCCACACACGGGAGAGCAGACAGCACTGAATGACCTTCCATTCCAACTCCGAAACCACAACCCGACTAAACAAGCCGGAGAATACAGCCATTGTCCCAAAAAAGACCAACACAGGCAGGCAGAGGAAACCGACCACAGGGCAGATAGCGCATATCACCTAAGAACATACCGAACGGGAAAGAAAAAATATAAAACTCCCCCATGCCGTTCCCATGCAAGTTATCTGGAAGGAGTCACACACCACTGACCTTGAACATTCAGAGAAGCACGTGGGATGAGGGCCCGTGTCCTCCGCACAAGCTAACAGAACACAAGTCCTGCCCCCTACGACCATCACAGACCTCACAGCAACCTCGGAGCTTGCACACTGCAGACTGCACACACAGCCGGAGCACGCCACCACATCGCCCCGCAGCAAAATGGCACCTACAACACACCTACCCAACTACGCCAGACAGGTCAAGCTGTACAAACACAACCTGATACAGATGATGGGATGCGAACCCCTATCCCTGCTGAACGTAAGTTACCGACTGACTTACCGCATCGCATTGTTCAGCTGCGTCATACCCGTCTTCTACTGTCGGAGGTGTCCCTTCCACCATCCTGTGGAGTTGTGCCTCTCCAACCCGGCATGTCCAAGGGCGGACCTGCTACCACTATTCCACCCTCTGGACGCACACGACAGGGTCTGTTCAGCCTATGGGGGCATGGCGTATGTGGCGAACATCGGACCCACACTGCAATGGGACCACTGTGCCTCCACACGACGGATCATGGATCACAGCTACATCGAATGTCACCCAGCATGCCCCATCATGCTCCTACAAGGGACAACTTACAAACAACACCGTGACAGCCACCATCCGCTACATTGGCTGGCAAACATGTACACCACCAATGAAATGGAAGCCCTGCAGGAAGCCATCGCATACCTGTCAACCTGTCAATTCGTAGGACCCCGACGCAATCCCCCAAGTGAGCCATGATGTCCGACACTGTACCCATGCTTAGCTTCCGCACGGACTGGCCAGTAACCACTACAACAGCCATACCAAACGACCTGCAACTGATACCACACCATCAACGACACTGCCATGACATCGGATGTGTCCGGGACATGCACTCTGTTCCCCATCACATCCAGGAACTCTGCATGTATCGGGGGAGGCAGTGGCATGGGATATGTGTATCGCACCCACATGGACAGAACTGCACGTACAACTATGCCATGACATGGATCCTGCGCCCATGGACATATGCACCGCACAGTGGACAGGAATCGCCCGGCTGGAGTATGTGAGAGCTGCACCCCTTCTCCCCCTCCCCGGAAATCCCGTAACAGGACCTTTGCATGGACGACAAGTGCATACAACAACAACACGACCCCAGTGACTGTGACATGTCCAGTAGCCACCATATGGCAACAACAAGTGGGACGCCGTTGCATGCACGTAAGCCCATGCCCTGATGTCAACTCACACGCACGCGTGCATGAGTAACAACAGCAGCACACCTGTCACATGGAACTGAGATGGACTGTGCCCATGATGCCAAGCGGTCTGGTAGGCTAAATGTATACCATCTGTGTCAAAGTCCGCAGCACCGCAGCTATTTGCAAATGAACATTAGCACAGCAACGGCCAAGCAGATGTAACTCTGAAGCCCACATCCCACATGCAACAGCTAATCACATGTACCCCTACACCCTTAGCTATGTGTAATCATGCTCAGTATATCCTCCACATGCATTCCGCTGCCAGTAGTGTCCACTATACTGCATCACAGAGGACATAAGTCACAATACATGGTTTGAAGAAAGAAACTGTCTCTGCTGATTCCTTTCACAAGTACGAATGTGAGATGATGAGAGTGTGTGATGTACACGGCAGTCGTGACATGACTATGTAGTCCACTGTCATTGGATGTCAACGCAAATGAGTAGCACAACTGTGGAAGACACACATGTGTCGTGTGAAGCGGGAGTGACGCTTCGCTCAGGTGGGTGGGTGTGACGGGTAGATGCGCACATGCAAAGTTGAAACACGCTGTGTCGGGAGGGGTCCGGAACTGCACATTACCGCTTCCCTGGGCAATGTTAAAGGCCACCTGTCGGGGGGATGTGAACACGTGTGTGCACAGCAGCCGGGCACATGAACAATGCGGTATCAGGCGTACACGTCAGCCCACCCTCTGTGGACAAGCTGGATCCTGTTGTGCGCCCGCCAGGCCCTTGACAAGGCACACACAGCCCCTGCCGACCAGGTGTATCCCCAACATTGTCAACCTGCACAGGCAATCCAGGGCACGGGATGGCAGTGGAGCATGGTGGGGGAGAGGACTCGGCGCGCTCCTCCGGGACACATCACGCAGGCAAAACATCCTCAATGTGTAGCATGGCTCAAGTCATATGGAAGTATTGGGGGACGCACACATCACGAGCAGGAGTGACGTCACGGAAGGTGGCTCGCACCATCCCACCCATTGCCTACATCTCCACACACATCACATGCCGTTGCAACAGAGAAGCCAGCGCGTGCGCAAGCACCTCCGAGCCCGCCCCAGTGAGGCAAAAGAGTGAATGTGTTGGTCCATCAGCCCCAGATGGACGCGGCATGGGCCGCTAGGGCAGCTACAGCCTCTGTGTGTCGCAGGTGGTGTATCCGGACTGCGGAGACTGCTATGCATTGTCTATGTTGACCGGGTCTCGAGTCGGGGCACCACGCAGGTGGACGGCGTCCCGCCACACATCATGCCGTGAGACAGACCACTCGTTCAACTGGACCCACACATACACTCCTTGGCCTCTCCGGGGCGAGCTTGGGGCTGCATCTGCATGCGCTAGCCCCACAGGTGCAAATGCATATTGGGGGGAGCGAGGGGAGGCCATGAGGACAGGGACAAAGACGACTGTATTACTGTCAGTGAGTTCAAGGAATGACCCTGATGTGGACAGGAAAAGACGTGCCCCGTGTGTATTGCAACTAGTCGCTAATCCGATCACCCTCCCATGTCCTGCATGTAAGCCCGCACCTAGCCCCGCCCACCCGCCACATTGAAATTAGCACCAGCACAACATCATTCACATTCGAAGCACTGACTGGGGGTGACAACCATTGGACACACTTGTTGAGGCCACCCACGCGTACATGTGGGCCCTCCATGATCCATGTCACCTGCGGCAAAGTGATGACATGCGCAATGACGGAAGTGAGGAGAGCTGTCCGCCCCACGCACAGATGGTGCATCAGCTCCACAGACCCAGCAGCGAGTGCAGCAGGGGTCACATGTGCAGGGGCAGCTGTGCCTGGTGTGAAGGCACATTCAAATTGACAGCACATCGACCAATGTGTAGTCTGCCCACATCTACAGTCCATTATCATGCGGACATAGAAAATGAACATAGGGCAACACATCTGTGTGGGTGCACCCACTGTGACCAACACTGCGCAATCATCGACGTACTTGCCCTGTGCATGGCCCACCACGCAACGGAGGTCACATTCAGTGCCACCATCCCACACACACATCCCCATCACGAGACATGGTGTGTCCAATAGTCAGTACTGAGTTAGCGCCCATCTGGAGGGTCCTGAACAGGAGACACATGCAACCCACTAGGCAGTCGGTGCTGTCACCTACTGGCATTGTGCAGTCAATGTGCAGGCCAGGCCTGCTGGGACTGAGAGGGGCAGCATGGCCCAGCCTGACATTCACACGAGCAACAAGTGCACTGAGACCTGCATTGGCAATTGCAGACGTTGGCCTGCACCCAGCTGGCCCGGGACGCCTACCTCCATAGTGGAACACGCAGGGTGCAACCGCGAGGGTCATCGGAGTTGGCCGTAATGGCCTGGCCCATGTTGGTGACAGTCCGCTGATGCCATGTGCACCACACAGTATGATGTGCGCACTGCATCTGCAGGTGTGGCCATGATGTGCGTGTGGGTGCAGGTGCACAATGGACGGGGCCACAACATGCCGTGTGCATAGGCAGGGACGGCCAGTGGCCGGCCCCCACATGTCTGTTAGCATGTCATCATCTGCACATTGGCATGGGTGCATGGTATACGCATATGCACACGCATGTCATCTCTCACTATGTACATCTGCCACTTGGCACGTGCAAGGTTACGTGTCACATGTGATGTGTATTTGCAAGCACACAGCCGTGTTGGCATGGGGCTGTCAATGTGTACACCTGACAATGCTTCTGGAGGTGTGATCCGTACAGTGCTGCACATAGGGTGCAGTGGTGACACCAATGACTGTCTCATATCCCCTCGTGCCACAGGTCCCACTTGTCTTGGCCGCTCAGCCTGTGCCCACATCGTCGTTGGTGTGTGCCATACTCATCCAGCCTCGGAAGCAGTGTGATGCACAGCAGCCAGTCATGTTGCCGTGGTGTTGCCGCTTGCCGAATATGCAGTCAGTCCCCATCAGCACGCCTCACAGGTCATTGAGGCCTGGATCCCCATGTGCATGCACATAGCAATGGTTTGTGTCACTGCCCATTGCTATTGGTGGGAGACCTGTGTAAGTGTATTGTGGCTGTGCTGTCCCTGCATGACAGCTGTTCTGTGACTCATGTTCTTGCTCTGTCATATCAGTTATGTGTATGTGAAAATGCCATGTGGCGTGTTGCTTTGACATGTGTCCACTTCCATCTTTCCTAGGCGGAGACCAAACATTTACCGCCCTTACCAATTGTTGGCGGACATGGAGGATTCTGAGGTCATCCGGAAATTTCGTCTGGACCGACCAACCCTGCATCGACTATGTGCCATGTTGGAACCCCACCTCCGTCCTCGCAGGGTGTATCCGACAGCATTCACCCCCACGGCTAAGGTGATGGCTGCACTGCATTTATTCGCCACTGGGTCATTCCAGCACACAGTGGGCAGTGGAGGTGGGATGTCCCAGCCCATGTTCAGCATGGTGCTGAGGGATGTACTGGCAGCCATGATGCTGTACAGGAACAGGTACATCAGATTCCCCAGGGCACGTGAGTTGGCGGCAGTGAAGGGTGCATTCTATGCCCTTGGACGGATCCCACACGTCGTTGGTGCCATAGACTGCACCCATGTTGGCCTTGTCCCACCACAGGCCACTGAGCAGCTCTTCCGCAACCGGAAGCACACGCACTCCCTGAATGTGCAAGTGGTGTGCCTTGCGGACATGGTCCTTTCCCACGTGTGTGCAAAGTTCCCAGGCTCGGCCCATGACGCGCACATCATGCGCAACAGCATATTACCACGACTGATGACCAATCTGCAACAGGACCGTGGCTGGATTGTCGGTGAGTATGTGGAGTTGTGTAGCGTGCTGGCTTAAGGATGCTGTCTACTGTCCTGTTTGAATTGCAACGGTTCTCTGTGTCCCTCACGCCCAGGTGACTCGGCTTACCCGAATGGGCCCTGGCTGCTCAGTCCATTGTGAAATCCTCGGAGCCCAGCAGATGACCGCTACAATGAGGCACATGGGAGGACCAGACGTGTGGTCGAGCGTACCTTTGGCCTCCTCAAGTCCAGGTTCAGATGCCTGGACCGCACCGGGAATGCGCTGGCGTACTCCCCACAGAAGGTGTGCCAGATAGTGGTGGCGTGCTGCATGCTGCACAATCTGGCCATTCGAAAGCAGATCCCCCTAATTGTGGATGACGGAGATCAACCAGGGCCCCAGCCTGCACACCAGGACAGCTCCAGTGAAGAGGACAGTGGAGAGGATGAAGCTGTGAATGTGCGTCAGCAGCTCATCGCCCGCTACTTCACTTGACGGTGAGTGACCATGTACGACGGCTGATGTAGCTGTAGTTGTGCAGGTGTATGTGTGCTCTGTTACTGGGGCCTTTTGTTCACTGAGTGCTGTGTGTCAATGGTCCATGTCCAGGTTGGTATGCCACTGTCAGTGGCTGTAGCATTGTGCCCTGTTGCTCTCTGAGATGTGTGTGCATTGCTTGTAGTTGGTGACAAGTACTGTGTGATGAGTGTGTGACACACTCATTGAATGTACTCTTGTTCTGTTTTTCACCCCTAGGTCCCTGCAGCCTCTCCTGTCCCATCGACATGCCACACAGCAGATGCTATTCTGCTCATGGTGGCGATTGCACATCGTGGAATAAACCCAGGACACATTAAGCCGATTGTGATCAAGGTGTATTTATTAACAGCGGTGACATGTGATTGTGTGCAAGGTGATGACAAATGTGGTGCAAGCTGTGACAATGAGTTGACGGTCATGGCTGCGTGATGGTCAAGGTGTACCCATGGAGTTCTATGTCCACAGTCCAACAGACACATGCCATTCACATGGCAGTGTGGGGTAGGATCGTATTACAAGTCAATGCAGTAGGTGGTCAAGGTGGCTGGCTGACTCACTGGCGTTTGGTGCGGGCGAAGTCCTCTCTGGACACCTGTTTCCACTTCGGACGGCCCCTTCCACGTTTGGTAGGGGGGTGTTGATGTTCCGCTGGTGGTGGTTGAGGAGTGCTCACTCGCTGTGGACGCAGGGGAACGCGATGCTGCACGAACCTGCGCCACAGCAGGTGGTGGCGGAGGTGGTGTTGCTGGCCTTGCTTGTGCCCTCCCCCCCACCACCAGCTGGCCCATGAGGTCCGCGATTTGGGCCATGTGGGCGTCCATGGACCTCAACACCGCAAGGACCTCCAGCGTGTCACTTGCCGACCTGGCCCATTCGCCTTGGGCCTCTTCATAGGCCCCAAGGACTCTGTCGATTGGCGGCAGGGCTTGGCTCCCAGGCTCAGTTGGCGTTGGCCTGGCCCTGCTCCTCCTACCAGTACTGCTGCCACCGACCTGCCCACTAGCCACATTGCTCACCACGGTCCTCGCTGTGGCTCCCAGGGTGGACCCAGTCGGCCGGACCACCACTTGCGCTGGGGCTGGGGCCAGTGATGACGTGGTGGTGGTCGCGGCGGTGGTGGTGGTTGCGGCAGTGGGAGTGGCCGCAACGACCGTGGGAGTGGCCGCCACAACAGTGGTAGTGGCCGCTACGACAGTGGCAGCAGGGGGCTGTGAGTGGTCATCAGCCCTGGATGATGGGTTGGTGGGTGGGAGGGTGCCTGGGGTGCGGTTGGGCCCTGCCACACCAGATGGGCCTGCTGGGTGGTCCGTGTCCGAATAGGAGGACAGATCCTCCACATCCGTGAGTCCTTGTTGGGGGCTTGCAGGCTGGCTGTGCTGGCTGCTGTCTCCATCTCCAGCATCCAGCAGTTCGTCACCTGTGGGGGAATGAGATATGTTATTGTGTTGCACATGACAAAGTATGTATAGGTTGTCTGACATCCACAGTTCGTGCACAGTCGTGCACAGGTTTCCCGGAGCCGTGTGTGTGGCTGTGCTATTTGTTGTTGTGTGGGCATGCCAATGGGACTGTGTGCTGTGGACATGTGGCATGGGACGGATTGGCAATGCCGATGGGTGTGTTGCTGTGCTCCTGCTTTTTGTGGCTCTGGTGTATGCGGACTCCAGACCCATTGTGGTGGTTGGTTTGTACTATGCTCTTGGGGTTCAAATGTAATGCTTAGAAACGCAGATGGCATAATGGGGGTCAGCCCCCTGAAACGCATTTGAGTTGAACTATGCTTTGGGGGTACATACTGTGAGCCATGGGTGCAGAACGTGACATGTGTTGTGGCAACATGACAGTGCATGGTCTGAGGTGTGTGTATGTCTGACATACCCTGCATATTTGCTGTCTGTTGTGATTTCTGGCCATGTAATTGGACGCATTGTTATGAGTGAGTGATGGTTGTGTGCCACACGACGTATTGCAGATGGTCCAATTCCTTGGTGTGCGTGCTGCCCTGTGCCATGTGCATCAATGCAGTGCTCGGGGGTGTGTGGCCCATGTTATGTGTGTTGTTGCTCACAGTGTGACGTGCGCTTGATTCACTTCTGGCACATGATTTGTCATGGGCATGTTTCTTTGCGTGACTACTGTATGTGGACCAGCTGTTCGGATGACATACCTTTCATGTGACTGGGGCTGACGGATGAGATGGATGGTATGTTGTATGTGCATTGTGTGTCTGTGTGTTTGATGGGTCCAGTGGTGTTCGTGTGCATTTATGTTGTTCCACGCTGTTGCGTCTAGTGTGGTATGTCTTACATGGGCGTAGTTGTGGGATGTGTGGTTGACAGGCAATAGGGGCTACATGGACAGGACTTCGATGGTGTTGCAGTTGTGTGTGATGGGTTGCACTGTGCCTGCCGTGTGGTTCTGTAATCAGTGTGACTTGTGCATGCAGACGTGGCTCCTTGGGTGTTGCTGTGTCTGTGATGGGTCATGTGGGGTGTGACTCTGTGGTTCATGTCCGTGTGCACATTGTTCACATGGTTGTGACAGGGAGCAGTGCTGCGTGTTCCTCTGCTACTTGACATGTCCCATGTGTTAGTCGTAATTCAGTCCTCATGCCTCCAGTCACCCCGCCCTGTCCAGTTTCCCACCTGCAGGTCGTTTTTGAGCGTGCACTGGACTGGATGCAACATGGTTATGGGCGGGGGGTGCTCCATGTTGCAGGTCTGTGGGGGTGGGGGCGGTGTTATGGGTCGTGGTGATGGCTGGACACCCACTGACACCGTTTGTCCTGGGGCGGGATGTCTACCTGTCGGCTGCCGGTGTGCACTGCAGTGGCTGCTACGTGGGTGTGGGCTGTGCTCCTCCTTGCTGTGCTGTGGAACTAGGGGCCTGGTGTGTGTTGTACTTCAGCTGTCCCCCTCCCACCCACTGCCTTTGTGTTGCGGCTACTTACCTGTTACTTGTCGGTTGGTGCAGCTACGGCTGCCACATGGGTGTGGGGGTGCTCGTTGTGGCGCTTCTGGAGTACTAGGGGACCTGTTGGTGGTTACGTGGCTGGCTGGGTGTACACATGCCCCCATGGTTTTGTTAGTTGATATGTTTGGGCTGTGTGTGTGGTGGTGCCTGTTGCATGTGTGAGTGATGTGTTGTGTATTGTGTACTGGACATGGGGGTGTTTGTCCCTCGGAGCTATGGCATGGTGGTAGTGCATGTGAGTACATAGCGGTGTGCTGGTATACATTTGTTTGTACTTACCAGCCTCCACTCTCCCTGGTAATCCGGTGAGGATCTCCGGATGGATGATGATTCGCACCTTCTCCTCCCACGCTTTGAAGGTCTTGTAATGCGCGGGATTCCCTCCGCCAGTCGTGGCAGCCAGCTCTCGATTTTTGCTCTCCTTCTTCTTGACCAGGCTTTTGATGTCGTTCCACCGTTTGTTTATCTCTCCTCTGTTTCTGGGTACGGTCCCGACTGCATTGACCTGGTCTACAATTCTGTTCCACATTCTGTTTCTGGTGGCTAGTGGTGTGTGCTGGACCTGGTTGCCATAGATTTGTGTGTGCACCTTGACGATCTCGTCGACCATGACCGTCAGCTCAGTGGAAGTGAACTTGGGCATTCTGTGTGATGCCATGGTGTTTGTGGTGCTGGTGCGGTGTGTGATGTGTGATGTGCAGGGGGTTTGTGGTGCCGGTGTTTGGTGGTGGTGGTGGTGGTGGGTGTGATGTGTGCGTATCTGTGGTGTGCTGCTGTCCTTGCTGTGTCACTGTGTCCTCTCCTCTCCTCTCTGCTTTGCAATGTTGCAAGGGGTTGTGGTCTGTGGAGGGGCTGCTTTTGTACTTACCTGTTTGGGTGTGTCCTGATGGTCTGTTGTTTTCAGGTGTGTTGTGGCTGGTGTTCTGGGCTTTGTAGTTTATTTGTTTGTCCAGGGGTGGTGTGTTTTCGGGATGTGTACTTTGTCTGTGTATTTGTGCGTGGGTTGCTGTGTGGACTTGTTTGCCATGTTATGTGTGTTTGTTTGAGTCCGCGGCTGTTTCTGTGCAGGGACGTGGCCGCCATGGCTTCTGCCGTGCCCATTTTCTTCAGTGTTGTTTACGCTGGCGGGCGGTGTATTTGTTGTTTTTCCGCGCTCATGTCGGTGCGATCGTAATTTCACGTGCGGTGTCTCGACCGTGAGGGCGGGCGGTTTTGTGTTGTCGTGCGTCTTTCCGTCCGTGGCGGGCGGTTTGACTCCGACTCTGGCAAGGGCGGGCGGTATTTTGTGTTTTTTTTCCGCCGCTGGCGGTTTTCGGTTCGAGGCATCATGATTGCTGGGTCGGTATTCAGACGGTGTAGGCGGGTGGATTTTTGCCGCTTTCATGGGTGGCGGATTTTTTTACGCCCGGTATCGTAATGGGCCTTAATATTTTTAAAATTGATATTACTTACCTTTAAATCAATATTCTTGTCCACAATATTTTTGCTCACGATATTTTTGTGTCACAATATTTCCAACTCGTTATTTGTGTCAGTCGATATTATTGACTTAATATTTTGTCTGAACACCGCTACAATTATTAGAAGAAGGAAACAAAGCCATGTTATCAGCATTACAAGAATGGTGAGAAAGATGAATAATTCATCCATTATAATTATAGCAGTGCTTATATGAATATATGAAAATATATCATAATGATACTCCTACCTAGCACTACCTATAATATAGAGAGCATAGGGTGAATGTGTTCTGCCAGATCGCTTGGAGTAGCCTAACTCCCCATCTACCTGTGTGTGTTATATCAGGAAGCCAGTCTAGGGTAGAACATGCTACCGTCCTTTGTAGGATAGTGATAGAAGTTAGCAGAGCTGGCAATCAGTCACGGGCGAACGTCCAGGATAATCCATGGAAGTGCTACTTAAGCAAGCTAAAGCTCAGTAGCAGTTTATATAATAAAAATTGGTTCCATTTGCACTGTCTCTGAGGTCCATTGTTAATGTCATTGTCTTTCCGATTCAGAGCTGTCTCCTAATGGACAACAAAATATAGGGGCAGCGCCCTCAGTGTACTTTATCTTTGAACACAATGTACAGTGTCATGATAAAATGCTTACAAAGAAATGTGCTTGTAAGCAGAACACTGTCTGAGTACGTTATCATATACGTGCCAAGCACATGAAAAGTCATCGTTTAAGAAGATGTTTAAACGTGAACATGTAAAATGGAAGCTTTTGTGCACGGGCCCTAATGAACCTCACCACACTACACCTAGTCATGTGACCCAGGATGCAGGCTACTGGCACCAAATAGGATAAGAAAATGCCAAGAGGGTTTTACATTACAATTCATTTGAGTGTAAACATGACATTTCTACCTATTGCCAATCAAACGTTATCACTTATTAAATGTAATAAGGTAACCCAATGTTATCCTATGGGAGAGGTAGGCTTGCGGTAGTGAAAAACGAATTTAAGAGTTTTCACTACCAGGACTTGCAAAACTTAAAAGTACATGTCCAACATTTTAAACACAATGCACCCTGCCCTTTAGGCTGTTAAGGACCTACCCAAGGAATGGCTTATATGTAGTAAAAAGAAAGGGTAAGGCCTGGCAAAGGTTTATTTTGGAAGGTAAAAATGGCGGTTAAAACTGCACACATGCTGCGATGGCAGGCCTGAGACATGTTTTCAAATGATACTTAAGTGTGTGGCACAATAGGTACATCAGGCCCACTAGTAAAATTTAATTTATAGCCCTTGGGTACATGTAGTGCAACTTTACTAGGGACTTATAAGTAAATTAAATATGTCATTTGGGTGTAAACCACTCTTACCATGTTTAAACAAGTGAGCACCAGCACTTTAGCACTGGTGAGCAGTGATTACGTGCACAGAGTCCTAAAAGCCAACAAATACGCGTTGAGAAAACAGAAGAGGCAGAGACAAAAAATATTAGGGGGTGACCCTGTAGAGAGGGCCAAGTCCAAAAACCACTCCGCATCCCACCAACAGAACCCAAAAAGACAGTTGCACCCTCAGACTAAGGGTCTGATTAGGATGGGGACCGCCCGACATAGGGGCCGATTCTGATCTGGGTCGGAAAGCTCTCCGACCGATCCGGATCCGGATTGTTTTCCGACCGAGCCGGACCCCTGCAGTCCGACCGAACGAGTACGATGCGGCCGTATGCTGCCGGACTTGGTTCGGTCGGACTCCCATTGAAGTCAATGGGAGCCGGTCGTACGAAGTGTACATGGGCTCCCATTGACTCAATGGGTACGTTAGCGCACAAGGGGGCCCCCTGTAGTGGGTACGCATTGGTGCCATCCACACCGTACACGCATGTATAGGGGGGACCCATGGCTCCCCCCTGTGTCCGACTCGTACGGCTACGGGTGAAGGGGGGTCCGGCACGGACCCCCGAAGACCGCGTCCGGGTGCTTTTTCGTGTCGGAGGCTCCAACTCGATCCGGCTGTCCGGATCATGCATCGTACTGGCTCGGTCGTAAAACGTCTCCATTGTGCGCCACGGATCGAGTGCGAACGAGTCGGACGGAGCGGTTCGGACCCGAAAACGAGTCGTTCAGCGATTTCGCGTTCGCTCGCATCGTACTTGCTCGCTCGGACGACTGTACGAATCGGTCGGAAACACAGCCTCCGACTCGGATCCGGTAAAGCCGAATCCGATTCGGAGCCCTACCGACCGAGATCGGAATCAACCCCCTAGTGTCGGGGGTCCCACATGCCCAATTACAATGTGACCGCCACTGTGGTGGTCGCATTGTGCATGTTTTCCATTGCGGCGGGTGCTGCTGGCTGCAGCACCCGCCGTAATGGAAAAAATGCAGGTTTTGCATTTCCCTGCACTACGTGGCAGGCACCATGTGGTGCCTGCCACATGGTGCAGGGAAATGTAGGGGGGCACCATAGGTGCCCCCCAAGTGCACAAACATCCGGCCCCTGCACAAGGGGGGCCAGCAACAGGCACCCAAAGCATATCCCCGCCAGCCTTTCCATGGCAGTTGAACCGCCATGGAAAGGCTGGTGGGGATGCAGCATTCTAATCTGGCGGACGGTGCCTGCTAGGCACCGCCATCATTTTGAGGATACGGGCGGGTCCGACAGGCAATCCTAATGATTGCCTCTGTCGGACCCGTGGCGGACGGGCTTTCCCCCGCCAGGCACACCGCCCACCATCCTGATCTGGCGGGTGGTAATTGGCTGCACGATGGCGATGAACCCGCCACCGGCAGCCTGCCGGTGGCGAGTTCACCGCCATCATAATCCCCCCAAAATCTTCAGCATACAATTCACAGATTGGAAACAACTCAACTAACAACTACATTTGATAGGCAGGTAAGCTAAGGAGGGTTGACCTATGGTTTGCAACCTCTTACATTCACATAAGATACATCTGCTACAAGGGTTGTTCAACACCAGTAATGTGCAGTCAACAAACCAGCCACCACCAAATGACTGGGAATGGAATAACTGAAGAGATCTGTCACACACTACTGGTCAATTGGAGGACTTTAATTCAGTCCACCAGTGCAGGTCCCAAATATCTATACCCAATGGTCGCTTCTTTATATCTCTTAATGACACTCAGATATGGGATGATTGTAACAATGCCCATCCCAGCAGATCTCTCCACTTATCTCTACCTCCAAACATGCCAGCCTAAGCCCACAACTAAACACAAAATTTCAGATTGGACAACCCAGTGCAATATCCAACTTGGCAGACTGTAATCATAAGAAATACCATAAAAGGACCTGCAGCTGTTCAATGCCACTATCAAGCGTGCTGAAAAAACATATACTGCGTGTCTGTATCTACCATACCTCAACATCCACCACATTGCACAATAATTACACTTCAGTGGTCATCAAGCATGACATGGAAACACTTCTAACATAGGATCACAAAAAAAGAAAAAGACAACACTCTTCCAACTCCACACCATAGCAAACTGTGTTTCATTTGAGCTTTCATAACTGCTGATATACTTTGAAATATTTGTACAGTTCATTTACAGGTATTTAAATTTTGCTGTGTATTAGGACAAACTTGACAGCCTACAATCTTTCTTTTTGCACTCTCAGTACTTCAGCGAGACTGTCAGTTCACTTTATAAAACTCTTTAACTTTGCAGTCAGAGAAAGAAATGTAAACAACATCTCCATGTTAAAAGAATAAGCAGCAATGTGTCAGAAGACATTATATTCAACCTCTGTCTTTGAACACACAGTAAATATAACAAAATAAAAACAAAATTTAAAGGCATTTTCATTATTCATTCACCTTCTGAACTTCAGCATGGTTATTTTGTGGGTGCGGCAGCACTACCAGCACCGCACCTCTACTTTCAGTGCTTATGTTTTTTAAATTACATTGTGTCATTGAAAAGTTAATGCCAGCTGCCTATACCATTTGAAGGGGTGGGGGTGTTAAAGACTAATATGGGCTGGGCCGACCCTAAAATGCCCTCACCATGGTGGCAAAGACCCTGAAAGGATGAGAATGAGAGATAGGAATATCCATTTGGTGTCCTAATTTCAAAATGTGAAACAAGATAACCTGGAATCAATACTGGCTTCCCTGCTTGTCCAAATTGTGCGATTCTAGGCACGTTTTATTTCTCAGAGCCTCCTTTTCTTTATTATTACATATGAGCACACTTTTAAATTCTTGAGTTTAGGTTGTACCCTGTACAAGCACCTCTTATACTTGATTTAATAAGAGTATAATATTTCTTCATCTATAATAAGAAACTAGGCCACATATATAATTTTCATGAATACTGACTTAC
Source organism: Calotriton arnoldi (assembly GCA_963921515.1). Lineage (NCBI taxonomy): Eukaryota > Metazoa > Chordata > Amphibia > Caudata > Salamandridae > Calotriton > Calotriton arnoldi. Next base: position 2,695,881 of record CAWUFW010001292.1, on the reverse strand, counting down.
TTTATTAATGACATTGTAACTGGGGGCAACTCATGAATGTTTCTAAAAACTATCACTTTTAATAAATGTCTGTTTATGCAGTGATATAATCTGATGTACTAAGGTGAAACGATTCCACATGTTAAAGGAATACACTTTTTTTTTATTTTGAAGAGATTATAACATATTTTTACATTGTGTTTGTTGCAAGATATACATACCAAACATTTTCATGGCTCGCCTTGTGCACAGACTCTTAGGGCCAGATGTGCGACCATTAAGTTTTGCGATTCGCAAATTGCGCAAAATTGCAACTCGCAATTTGCGACTCGCAAAACTTAATGTACAACAGTGTCTCAGACACTGTTTGCGATTCCCAATGGGGTCGCAAATTGCATGCCTCATAAATATTAATGAGGCTGTCGCAATTTGCGACCCCATTGGGAATGGCTAGCACTCCCAGGGATGGTGGCCTGCTGGGGTCAGCAGATCACCATGTCTGGAACTGCTTTTTAAATAAAGCAGTCTTTTTTTTTTAAATGCAGCCCATTTTCCTTAAAGGAAAATGGGATGCATTTAAAGAAGAAAAATGAAACTTTTCAGTTTCATTTTTTTAAGGACAGGTAGTGGTTCCTGGGACGACTGCCTGCTCTTAAAAATATTTTCTCACATACTCACAAAGGGGCAGGGGGCCCCTAGAACCCCTTCCCATTTGCGAGTGGTTTACCACCTACTTGAAGTAGGTGTTAAACTGCGAGTGTTTTGCGGCCACAAATGCGGTCGCAAAACAATTGTACATGGCATGGTGACTCGCTATAAAGAAGGGATGCCCCTTCCTAATAGCGGGAGCCACAAATGCTATTTTGCGAGTCAGTGACTCGCAAAATAGCATTTGTACATGCCATTACCCTTTTCTGCGATCGCAAACGGGAGGCTCTCCCGTTTGCGACTGCAAAAAAGGGTCATACATCTGGCCTTTAGAGCCTAGCCAGATGCATGACTCTGCTCTGACTCAGCTCGCCCAACTAATTTGCCAGTACGCCCTCCTCTCTATTTGTGACTCTGGCTTAGTACATGGGGCAGTCAGTCACTTGATAAAAGGATTTGTAAAAGAAGAGGACTAGACACATGGAGCCCTGCCCATATGCACTGATTTCACAACTGTACCCTCAAGGTTTCTTGTAGCAGAGACGAAAAAGAGTGCATGCAGTGAAAATATACATTTAAAATAAGTGATCCCAGGGCAGGGGCTCCAGGCTCTTGTGTTATACATGACCGTAGTCATGAGTTTCTAGGGAAAACTACAAGGCCATGCGGGACAGGCAGGGGTGTAACTTCAGCAGGGTGTTGGGGTGCAACATCCTCAAATGCATTCTTGGTTTGATTGTTGGGTATGGGGGCTCTGCCTGCGTTAGTTTTTCTCGTCATTCTCCTTTCACTAAGAGGTTTAAACTTGTTCATTTTTTGGATGGGGATCTTAAATATATATAGTGATCGGTTTACCAAAATTTGTGACTCTATACCAATTGAAGTACTCATTGAATGAATGCAGCTTTACTACTTTTTGCAATTCTCAAACATTGGCAGTAGTAGGCTGTGCCAGTCTCATGTTTTTAGGCATATTACTGACAATCAAACATCCGAAAAATAATGTGATGAATGCTTTCAAATAGCCTAACCAGTGGCAACCTCTCGGGGTAGCATTCCAACCCATTGTTTTTCGCCCACTACGTCACTCTAGACAGAGGCACACCGAATGCAAATCAGTACTGGCCATGTTCCTCATGGAAACAGTCTAACCCAAACCATGATCATCTCATACCTCCACCCTACAGTCCACTGCTTTTTAGATTGGCAAATTTGAGATTCACACCCCCAACCTCCCCTCTCCCAATCTCACTGATTAAGCTACATCCCTGGGTGATGGTGCAGCATTTTGTGAGCCTGCTTTGTGACAGCATCAAATGCTTCATATTCAGTTTATTGGGCAAGTCAAGCAAGAAGCAGGCACTCTACCGACAAGTTTCAATTAATGCTGCGGAAATGAGGTAACATTGTGAGAAAGCAGTAAATTAAATGGTCTAATTAAATGTCATTTAAATGTGTCTTGCAAAGAGTGAGCACTGTACAATGTCTGACAGTAAGTAAAGGGGTTGACCTTAAAAGAATGTGTTGTTGCTTTTTTTTCAGGGGCTCTATGACCAGCCTGGAATCCTGCAGTGGCTTCTCCCAATTGAGTGGCATCACCAGCTCATCCGGCTTGTCTCACAGCAGTTCAGCCCTCTCTAGATAGCAGCATCCATCATATAACCTCCTGCAGCTGAGATACTCTGCCATTCCATTGATAGTTGCATGGCATGTGTGCAGGGTGGGCAGAACTTAAGAGCCTAATACTGCCTCTGTACCACCTTCATTCCACTTATGTTGGTATTCACTGCCACTTGACAAACATAATGGAGTAAGATTAAAACTGCCTAGTGCGACACTGTACCGTAGCCTCCTGAGGAGCTCTAGTCTTTGAATGTCTACATTGGAATCAAATGTAATCATTATGAAACTCTGCACTTAAAAGAGCCAACAAAGGACTAGACTTGGCACATGTTGAACGATGCCAATGAAGTTTTCAATGGACACCTTGCCCTACACTAAATTGTCTGGCTTCATTGTGTCAGAGCTCTATCTTTGATATTCTTCAAGAACCTGAAGGCACTCTAGAGCCTTACTGACCAGAAGGAACTCCCCAGATTTTCATGCCAGACAAGGCTCTTCGTCAGAACTCTTATATTTGTGTTACTTAAAAACTCTGTCATCACTTTCTCCTAGGTCTCTTGAAAATGATAACAAATCCTGCATTGGTGCTAAATTCAGGTTTTTTGCAATATTTCCCACTACCTCACTCATTCCTCATCACAAAGCCATATACAAACAGATACCAGGGGTTCCAAGAATGAGCTGAGGGTCTGTTGTGAGAAGGTGCATTAGGGCAGGTAAGAGGCAGTCCACTATTGGAGTATCAAGTGAGAGAGCTATCTCTCTCTCAAAACTATTGACTGGCTCACAATTATGACAAGAAATGTGGCATGTCCATCCTGTCCTGCTAAAACAAATGTAACATTGGGAGGTGTTAAGGTGGAAGATTTGATATGAGAGACAAAAAAGAAAAGAATTGATGATATTGTATAGCAACAAGCAGAGAACCTTGCATGACTTGCAGTAGCCCAGCCATGTTGACTTCATAGAAGCACCAATCCTGAGTCTAACCTGTGACTCAGACTGCCACAAGCTTACCAGGCATTCAGAATTGACACCATGCTTGGAAATCTCTTAGTTTCCCCTTGGACCTTCTGATGGGCATATTTACAGCATACCCAAGAAAAGTAGAACATGGTTTATTCATTCTTTGTAGTCACTTCTAAAAGAAGCATGCACAGTAAAACATGAAACATGTCTTAGGAGGCTTACTTAAAGGTTGTTTAGTGATTAAAATGTTAAAGAATATTTGAGTGATCTAACAACTGAATGTCATTGACTGTATATGAATACGTGGAAAATTGTGCTTTTTGTCTGGTTTGCTTATTTGCCTTGAATACAAGTTAAACCTCTTGGTTTTTTTTCAATTTTGCTATGCCTAAAGTCTGGATTGTGAATTAGGCCCTGCATTATACTAGGGTAGAGGAGTTCATCCACGACGAGCTAGTTCGGGCAAGTTTGCAGCTTCCAAATTCCCTAAGGAGTCACAGGTTCCTGTTTCTCTCTCTCTCACTCTTTCTCAAGCACAAGCATGCTGCTATGAGTGCATCCACAGTCCATTGCTGTCCCATTACCACCATCGTCAGTCTTCTTTGCCCCATTTCTCATGATATGAGTTTCTGTCTCTGGTCAGCATGCAAACCTTTACATCAAATTTCCGCTTGAGTGCACTAGCACTGGATCAAGAGTGGTCCCTGCCTGAATTTGATGCCCCCTGCTGGACCCTTCTCTCTTAGTGAGCTAGGTAGGGAATGTACAGAATGCAAGAATAAAGCATTTTTGGTAACCTACGTCAGGCAAGGATCTCCGTTTTAAGATTTCCTCAATTAATTACTGTACAGAAATGCATAAGCTGGGCCATCAAGGTTAGATCAATAAGCATTCAATTCAATGAAAAATATGGCAAAACTCAATAGAGTTCAAGTCAAAATCCAGCATTGATTCGCCTACAAAGGAAGGGAATAGAACTACCCCCTAGCACGGAGAAATTACACCCTTCCATAGGGCTTTAGACAAAAGCTTCATGCATTTACTACATTAGTATATGGTCGACGTGCTCTTGACCAATAGTAATTAAGCAACAGTTTGCAGGGCAATACATTTGAAGATTTTCTCTCTATTCTAATACATGGAGTTCTAGTGTGCACAACATCTGTTTTCAGTAAATAAAAAGCTGCATAGTATATTATTCAGTCTGGGAGAGTTGCACGGCCCTTGGGAAAGTACACTCTGCTCAGGTGGCTACAGGGAATCATTTTCACGGCTAGTGAAGTCTATGAGTCTTTATTATGACACAGGAAAAACAGCAGTTTTAGGTCACATGTTAGACAGCAACATCACGAAAAGATGGATGATGAGGCATACGTTGTCCTAAGTTAGAGAAAACATGAATTCTTATAGTGGCGGCTCGTTAATAATGGGCAAAAAGGCTGCGCTCCCCCTTAATAAAGAGAGCAGCTGAGAGTGTTTAAAGCTGCACGTTTAAGCAAAGAGCGTAACACTCTTAAAAGACAGTAACGTTATGTTTTTTTCTTAAGGAGCAGAAGGATGATTTTTTAAGAGAAGCACACATTTGACGTTGGAACAGGAATGGCCATAACCACATATATGTATGTATTACAAAGTGAATGCATGAGTCCACCACAACACACACTGAAACATCGCTGGGCAACAGAACTCCAATGTACTCCCAAAAGTATGACATTGTGATGCCTCTGTGTACAGTAAAGCCCAGAGGATAATGGCCCAGACAACGCACAAGTCCACAGACCCAGCCACTCAGTACTGATTTCAGTGCCTCCCACTACAACGACCTAGAAGTGGTTGTGTCACAGTCGTCATTGAAATATTTGTAGACGAAATCCATCTGGATTTTGAAAGAAGCATGGGCCAACAACAATGTAGGATACAGTCACCATGTGTGGACTGGGGGCACTGCACACAACACCCAATCTGTATGTGTACAGGGTCATCTTCGGAGAATGTCATTCACAGCAATTCAGCATCTAGCTCCTCAGGCTGTAGTGTGTGCTGCAAAATAATATTCACATTTTGAATGTGCAGATTGTGTCCTGCAGAGTAGTAGGAGTACGCATGAGTCTCAGGACGTAGGATCCACCAACAGTGTTGGAGGGACCAGTGCACAGCCTATTGTGTAAGATAGGCTGCCATCACTGGTGAGGATGCCGGGGGGTGGCTCAATCTGTGGCTCTCCAACACAACTGACATAGCCATCCTCAAGCCAGGGGATATGGGTACATCTTGTGAGGATGAGGGATATGTGCAGAATGTAGTCTGCTTTGTCCACATGTGGCACTGAAACACTGTCTCAAAATCTATGAAAACGTCAAGGAGACCTTCAACAAAGACATAGGCAGTGTTTAACGGGCAAAATGAGAGCTCGTATGGACACACACAAGTGCTACCCTTGCCAAAACAGATTAGAGGTTCAAAAATATTGACAATGCAAACACTTATGGAACTGGGTGTACTGTTCCAGTGTCACATGTGTGTTTGCTTACAGTGCAATGTGTTTTCATCAGCACAACCAGAGATATCATCACAATGAGTCCATCTCCCTTGGTGTCCCCATACCTCGGACATTCAAAGTCAGAATGCCATTAATATCCATGCATGTGTAGTCTACTGGGAAGTGTGGGGATGTGTTTCTGGAGTAGTCTGACCCCAGGTGGCATAACAACACACATCCTTGGCTTTTCACTTGAGGGGTTATAGCCCTCTAAGCAATGGACTGCCATCCAAAGTTCCGGCATCGTGACATTTCAATATAAGCAATCACCACCTCAATCCCAGGGCAGTATCCAAGGGCAAGAATGACCAATCAGTGACAACAACTACCTACAAAGGGTACCTCGCCACTTATGCCCACATACAACTCAGAGAAGGCAAGGCTAGGTGGAGGCAACTTGTCCTCTGATGCCAATAGGTTTTGCATATGCCATTGTACTCAAAGCGGCCATCAAAACAATCAGTCATGAACATTCATTGGCAGACAGCAATCTGCAGCAAACACATACTACATCTTCATATTTCCTTTGGCAACTGTTTTTACCTACTTACATACACATAATCTACACATATGTACATTTCAACTTTACCTCATGGCCTGCCTGAACTCTACTTGTGCGGGTATGACCCATCTCATATCCACCTCAAAGTACATGCTCATCTCTCAAAACTATCATACACACACAAGCACATCATAAGCCCCCTCTGGTGCAGCTAGCCGGAAAAGAATGTCTGCCCCACAAGCTCCAGCCTTGTACTCAAACTCTTCCAACCTGATTTTACAATCTCACACTGGCGCTGCCCTTCTTACATCCACACCTACAATCACAGCACCACTCTTCATCACTATGTACACAACACCTCTCACATTCATGACATGTACACAATGTACTGTACTCATCACCTCCTCATCAGACGTCAAAAGTAACATGTCAAATGGACCACTCTCATGACCAGTTGCACCCTTAGTAATGTCTTGGACTGCACTCATATCACAACGTGCAGCATCACAGCCCACTCTGACATGCACACTTAACACATCACCACATCTCATCTCTCAACAAGACACTTACATTGCTCAGTGAATATGTCCTCAGTCATTCGCATATCACCATACACCCACCCGACTCTGCTTAAGTTCTACAGATAGTGATTTCTAAAACAAATGCATCCACAGATTCAAACACAACAAACATCAACTGGACAACACCTCACATTTCATCATACAGCACCCTAAATTATACAACTGGTGTATGCCCTTTACATACACTTATCCGCTTTGTTACAAATGACAAGTTTAACCTTGTCTCACTGTGGCCCTGTCACATCCACATATGGCTTCCATGCTCCATACCTCCATTGACTTATGCACATTAACAACTACCCTCACTCATTCAAACTGCCCTGTTACAGTCATCTCTCAACGTAGTGCCACAGACTACAGCTCTCATTGTTATGTTTCATATAGGTACCCCAATATAGACTCAGGTAGCAACTTAACCTTTCACCTATATTCTCCCCTACCATTACACTACATAACGGTTCTTGGGACTGACCTTTTACCTAGTTACGGTACTGCTTACAGGATGTGGGGTTTTCCTTGAAAACTAGCCTCATCCATTATACATGAGGATTCTAGGAAACTCAGCAGGACTACCATCTCCTGCATATTAACTATGTACAAGGGTCATTCCTTCCGTCATCCTAAGTCTGACATGACACAGCAAGGTAGAACCCCTGAGGGTACCACTTTGGGTATATAAACACCATATCTTCCTGAGGTAGTCAGAGGAGAAAACGACTTCCATGCCGACACACTGAAGCGCGACGCTGAGGTTTCTGCACGCAGACACTCCAGCTCGCAGTGGTCTGACATCCCTTGCCGGGTGTCCATATCGAGACCAAGACAGGGTCCCACAGTCTCTCACTTCAGGTAATGGGGTTGACTTTATCCTAGAGGTATTCTTGGCTATACACCCACATATATGCTAGGTACACTTAGGTACATCTAGTTAGGGTCGCATCGTAGGAGTACGCATTTATTACTGTCATGTATTTTATATACCTGCCTGTATTCATTGTTTTAGCACGATGGTAGAAATCTACCATCCTTTTACTCTGTTAGTGCTTCTAATCATTTATATCTGATTCTGTCTAAAGGTTGTTTCAGCACACCTATTTTACACTAGAATGACGCTGGTTCAATAAATGCTTATTGAAAAATGTTCCCACCGTTTATTCTGTGTATCTCTCTGAGACAAAGCGAGCACAAGTGACTGAGTGAAAAGTATCGCACTGTTTCTACGATCCTGAGGGATTAGAGTTGTCATGTTCGATAGTTGCCAAGAACTATTCTCTCCTTGTAAGAGGGGTTTCTAGTGGCACTGTGAGCTAGCTGTTATACAGGCTAACATACCCGGTGGGGGTGTCTAGAATCAGTCTGGACACCAATCCTACACTGTATGTTGTCTAAATGCGCAGATCCTATATAGGTTTATAGGAACTACATGACATGGCACAGCCAACGTTGGTTTGGTACTTATTTAACAGTCAAATCTGAGTAGTTCAGTCGTGCTATTCTCAGAGACCCCTACTCACATTTTCCCAGAGACGTCTGGAGTGGGAAGGGAACTATCTGCCACAGCTGAGTAGGCATGTCCTATGTATTGGCTGTAGGTTTATCAAGCTTGAAGGGCAAACACTTCCTATTGTGCATAAAACCTTATCTCAGTTTCCTTGAAACTCTTCCTTGAAAACCTTTGTCAACAATGGCTGATGAAGACACCGCTGTGCGAGCACAACGTGCTGTAGTTGAGGAAGAACTAGAAGGGGAAATCATCATTTCAGAAAATGTCAGAAATACCCTTACTTTAAAACTAGCAGACTACGGAGTCACAGCTAGGGGTGGGACAATAACATTCGTGATTGAGGCTCACGAGTCATATAGAACAGAGGTATTCTATTCATGGGTTAAATTCCCACAAGCAGATGCACAATCAAATACATTTCATTTTTACACTGAAGATGAAACACCAGAGGAATACTGTCTGTATGAGGACGTTGAAGTTCCGCTCACCTACGAGGAGCGAATAAACTGGTTTAAAGGCGCCCTCCTCCACACAAAAGACAAAGTAAGACTTGGTCCGCTCGGAAGAGACGGAGCCACTTGGACAGTCCTTGCGGCTTACACACCGCATCCAGACATAGACTCAATGCCAGTGGCAGACTTACGTCCACTTCATAAAGAAATAATAAAACTTTACAGAAACCTGACACAGTTCATGATGAGAACACTCACACTTCAGCCAACAAGGGCCACACAAACAGGACAAATTCAGGGATCTACAACTAAATAACACCACAAACGCTACACGCAGTTATGGGTAAAATGCCCACTAAACGTGAGCAAATGCTCTGGATAGCTGGATAGCTCAAAAAAATAACACAGCTAGAGGCAGTATTTCCACACACAAGCCTCAAGAAAAGCACAGAATGTTAATGATCTGCCAGCCAATGGGGATAGCTCCCCAAATGGAGGATTGTACCACTTGGGGTACAGTTTTCGCTGCCATATATACCAGAACACATGTTATCCCGTCATTAGCAGTAATACCAGCTGTATTAAGACAAATACAGAATGAGTATGGAGCAGAAACTGCTATGAACTTAGGGACGAAATTATTTGGTAATTTTGCCCATGTATCAGCTATCATATTAGCTAACGTTAAAGGGGATGCAGCAGCAGTGGCAATACGCCAACGCCTAAGGGATTTCCCTACTTTACAACAGGAACATGAATTACCTAAAATTATTGAAGACACCTATGCAGAATTAGGTAGAGATAGTTTGGGAGCTAGAGCAACAAAACCTCAACTGATGGGAGGTCCAGAAAAGGATAACACCAAGCAAGCACCTGATTCTTCCAAGAAGAAATGGGATAGTAATGATAAAAAACAAAAGTATAGAGAGAATAGATCTCAGTCCAGGGGTGGGTATCCTCAACAGGAGGCCTCCGATAAGAGGTACAACCTTAGGAATAGAGATAACATTAAAAAACCTGACAGGTATCAGGATACTGATACACGTTACTCTCGTTCCTTTCAGGGTTCACCAAGAAACTCCAAGAGGGTAGGACGGTCACAACACAGACAAGAAGAGCGTACAAAGTCCAAAGACACGCCACGCCACGCACTTCAGATTATACTTCCAAGAAAGAAGAGAAGCCAAACTCAAAACCTCAATTTAAAAAGAAGATAGTAGCAGGTCTTAAGGTTAGACATGCCCAGAATTCTGAGGACTCAACTTCTGAACGGGGAATGGTCTCTGACGATGCTAGACAGCGCAGCAGAAGTAATAATAGCTTGCCTGAACCTGATGGAATTTCTGGTGACAGCGGAGTTGAATGAGCGTATCGCAGTGGAAACACCTGATACAAGGGTGAGTGTCCCACATAGGTTACATGAAATAACACTCCAAATGGAGGGGGACAAACCCAGAAAAATTAAACGTCTCTTTTGGGAGAACCTGATTTTTGGCTACGACATCCTTTTAGCTGAAAAGGTTTGGCCGCCTGAAATTGTTATGGATTGCCCAAAGGGAGAAACGGTGATTTTACCGTCTTTTTCCGAACTCGTTCCAATTTACTTAAAATACACATACACGCAGGAGTGGGTGGTAGCCCTTGCTCCAGCACTATATCGCAACCATGTTGGGTGGGATGCTGAGTCACCACACCATGTAATCCCAGTAAAAACTACTCCAACTCCACAGAGACAGTACCCAATAAAACAAGAAGCAAAAAAACAGGTCAGGGAGATCTTAAATCAACTTGAATACCAAGGTGTAATTGAAGTTTGCACCTCTCCAATGGATAATCCTTTGTTTCCTCTAATGAAACCCTATAATTCATACCGTCTTGTCTTCGACTACAGACATCTGAACACATGCACTAAAACATTTGCAGTACAGAATGCACATAGTGCTGCATTAATGAATAACATTGTGTGGAAAAAATACAAAACAACACTAGATATCTCAAATGGATTTTTCTGCCAAAATATAGCACCTGAAAGCAGGTATTTAACTGCATTCTCAACGCTAGGTTCCCAGCATCAATTTTGTCGACTCCCCCAAGGGTATAAGAATAGCCTTGGGTTGTTCTCTGCAAGGGTAACAGAGTTACTTCAAAATTTGGATGAAGAGGCATTGTCCTATGTAGATGACATTTATCTGACAGATGATAATTTAAAGGATCACTTGGCCAGGGTGAGCAACATCATTTTGGGGTTCGCCTCGGAGGGCTACAAATTTAATAAAAAAAAAAAAAACAGAATATCCAACCTCAATGTCCTATTTTTGGGATACGAGTTATCAAGTGAAGGGAAAAGCCTGCCAGCTAACTTTTTAGAAAAGTGTGCGCTGCTCCAACCTCCTAAATCGCTGAAAGATTTACAATCCATATTGGGATTTTTAAATTTTGGCAGAGTTAGATTACGCAGAAAAAGTAAAACCTTTCTACGATTTAATAAGACCTGATTTTTCAGTTAGGCATTGGACACAGGGACACACAGATATACTTCGTTCCCTACAAGTTGACATGATAGCTTCAAAACACTTGCAGACACGCGTAAATGTCCGCAACCTGGTGATCCGTGTTACAGCGAGTCAATCTGGGTACACTTACCTAGCCTTCAATGAAGGAGAAACAGTACCCATAGCATACAAATCACACTTGTACACAAACGCTGAAATGCACTTTCCTCTACAGAAAAAATACTGACAGCAGTACAGACAGCTGTAGTAAGAGAAAGAGCACTAGCTCAGGGGAAACAAATAGTTGTCGTAACTCCAGTACCAGCCTTAGAGGCTGCTACAAAGGCAAGTGTTCCTAATGCTAAAGCCTTACATCCAAGATGGATACAATGGGCTAATTCTCTCACTGCAACGGATATTGAATACAGATATGACCCAAGTTTAAAAACACAAGCATTCCTGCAATATGAACAAGAATATCATCTACCAAATGAAATAATGCCTCTAGATCAGTATGACTACATTATTTACACTGACGGATCTGCTCAGCCGGCCATAGGAAGTAAACAGCAATACAGCGCCACGTGTGCGATTGTAAAAGGTCGTATGCAGGATGGCAAGTTCCTTCCCAGCGATACGAAGACGCAGTCTCTAGGAGACTGCACAGCTCAGCTGGCAAAACTAAAAGCCCTATTACTGGCACTAATAAATACGGATCGTAATTCCCCGCACTGATTGTGTGCGATTCTTTTTACTGTGTCAAGTCTTACAATGAATATCTTCACTACTGGGGTAAAATGGGTTTAAAGACTCAAAAGGTGGCACAATTAAGCATAAAATGCTATGGGAACAGGTAGCGGAGTTGAAAATCGAACTACCAAGAGCTCACGTGATACACACGCTGAGTCATCAACGTGATGGCGTTCACGTTAAAGGGAATTCATTGGCCGATTAAGCCACAAAGGGGGCAGTACGTACTGCTGCCGTAGCTGCAATCACTCGTTCAAAAACGAGAATAGACGGACAGAAAATGGTAGCTGTCATTGCTTCACGCAAAAACAGCCCAGCCTTACCGAAAGGTTTTCCACTCAAGTACTTCTACAAGTTAGATGCAAACAACATTCCATATGCTCAGATTCCAGGAGTGGGGGATAGAGTAATACCAAACATGGATCGCAGATTAGGCTTAATACTAGCTGCACACGAGAGTCTAGGTTCTGCACAAGCAGGGATTACCGCGACGGTTTCATTATTGAAACAGCGCTATAGGTGGCCTGGTCTAACTAAACAGACAAAGAATTTTGGCTTAAATTACGACATCTGCCAGCAGATGAAGGGTTCCACCGTGGAGCGTCCAGCGCAGACACCACTACTAATATCAGACAGACCACTCACTTGTGTCTATTTGGACCACTGTGGCCCCCTACAATCAGATGGGGCTTACAAGTATATCTTGGTGGCAGTGGATTCATGCTCCAGATTCCTATGGGTATGGCCTCAGCGCTCGGTTGATGCTCAAACTGTTATAAAAGATTTGCAAGTCTTTATAGGGACATACGCAGTTAGCACAATACATTCTGACCGTGGCCCCGCGTTTAACTCTAGGGCTTACAAGGTAGCCATGGAAGGTTTGGGTGTAGCTTTGCGGTACTCCTCTCCCTACCATCCCGAGGGAAATTCGGTCGTGGAGAGGAAAAACCGGGACTTAAAGCAGTCTTTAACAGCAAGAGTATTAGGTTCGGGTGGTAGTTGGGTCAATCACTCATACGGGGTCCAACGTGCCCTTAATAACATGCCAAGAAGTTCTCTAGGGGGTGCCAAACGACATCAACTCCTGCCAGAATCCAACCTTGTCTAGCTGGTTATACCCCTATCACATCTACCTATCCCTAGCATATCTTACACAGGATTTAACCAGTCTTACAAGCTCGCACACTCTGATTCACACCCCACATTTAAAACCACTCACATTGGAACAATGTGGATACTTCACGTCTCCTACACAAGAACTGCCTATGAACTTAACTCCTACCTTACACTCTCAGACAATCTCTAAATTTCTCCACTCCATTTCCAAATTGGAAACACTAGTCTCTCTCACCTCTACCCTTGTTTAAGCTAGCTTAGCACTTGCAACATTAACCTTGCAAAACACATCTGCAGCTAGGCCTCACATTCCAAAATCCACCTCCTCCCCGGTGTGGCAACTAAGAGCATGGATGTGACACAGGCTCCTGTGGCATCTGCACAGCAGACGGGCCCACAACACTTCTGTGCATTCACAGTCCACTTGGCTTACCACATGTAGCACAGGGCAATCCAACAGACATAACAGCTCTCCTAGTTCAGCTCTGTGTGATCTGGAAGAACATCAAGCATAGCTCGAAAGGACCCCATTGTCAGTCATGCACAAATGACAACCTACACACAAACCATATGCTCAACTACGACTGATGTGTGGTTCTAACTATGAAATCGAAGGTTGGACAGACAAAACACATCATCCACATGATGTACCCAAACAAAAGCAGGATGGCATGACTGACATAAATTAGAATGCACTGGACTATTAAGACCACAGACACCTTGCCTAACAGGAGTATCTACAGAAAGTGGAGTCCTTAGAGGCAACAGGGTCGGAAGACTGTGAGAATACTGCTCACCTTACACTCACCATGGGCACAGGAAATGTATCAGATGAGTACACAGCCATGAAGGGAATTTGCCTACAGTGGAATGCCACCTGTGGCAAGGTGTCATTGCCACTAGTCTACCAGATCTAAAAAAGGCACAGACATGGGTCTACCACTATCAAGTCACATACAAGTATTGAACCAATACTTTGTGTACATGGGTGTGTCCAAAGTGACTACCATTTAGTCAAACTCCATATGTACCCAGGTGTATTGAAGAGACAGGTGTCTTTCTGTACGTCACAAACATATGCAGCATGCTTCTCCTAAATTGTTGTACTTTGCCACACTTGCACTATGTTGACATCTGAAACCATGAACCATGTGGAATTGTGTTTCATAAACAAAGCTCTGTGACTTCATGGCACACTCATAGACACAACCAATGTTAACATTGATATCTAGCCAAAGTAGGCACAAAAATCTAGGATACATACTGATCAAGTGCTTGGTCCATTTGCAAACCACACCATACTGTCATCATTGTCTACTTACATCACATATTACACATGAATGACAGTTAACCAGAAATCCATTTTGAGGACACAGACATTTTGTGAAAATAAATAGGAAATGCTTTATTCAGCATATACTGTAATGAGAAATAGGCCAATGGCCAGTTCAATGAACGTCAATTGTTTTGAGAGCCACATATGTAATGGCCTTCACTGCTTGCCTGCTCCTTGCCACCAAAGGGACACCTCCCACAGGAGGGGCATCTAGAGGGCAGGCCAGGCACCAAGGGAGCAAGTTTAAGGGGGACTGGTTTGGGCTTTGGGAGGGATGGAATCAGGAGGGGTGGGTGGGTCCAATGCATTGGTAGTGCGAGATTGAGGGGGCGGTGGGTCCCCTGCAGTAGTTGGCTCAGATTGAGGAGGGTGGCAGCTGTAGTGGGAGGGCTAGATGGAGGGGGATGGGCTGGGTTTGACCATTTTAAGGATGGTATAATTCAGTATGGTGTGGACAGGAATAGGGTGGGGCTCAGACTTTTTGGGAGGGGTTTTTTGGTGCGGGAGGTATCGGGCTGGGCTGGGGAAGTACGGGTTGGTGGAGGGGGTTTGGACTTGGAAGACCAGGAGAATTTTCTGGTGGGGTGTGATTTTGGGCGTTGTTTTCTACTCAGGGGGCAGATGTAGGTGGTGGACTGCCTCTTCTTCTTGGGAGGGAGTTTGTAGGTGTGGGTAGGGAAGAGGTCCAGGGCACAGAGGTGGAGTGTCTGGGCAGAGGGGGGAACAGGAGAGGCAAGGGTAGGGGTTGTGGAGGCAGAGGGTTCTGAGGTCTGCGGAGTCTCTGTGGATGCATTTGTGTCATCGGCTGGTATTTCCCTGTTGGTGATTGTGCTGTCTGTCTCCTGAGTGTGCATGTGTGTGGGTTTGTACTTGTGTCTGCGTGTTTGTGTGCTGCGTGTGGCTGTTGATGTTCCTGCATGCGTATGTTTGCGTGTGCTTGGGTCAGGGAGGGTAGTTGGGACTGTGGATGGGGAAGAGGCAGGAGGGGGTGGGACAGCTGGAGCTGGGACACTGCTGCCGTCAGGGTGGAGGCCGGAGCCTGATTGGATCTCTGTAGGGCAGACATGTCAGAGTGAATGCCCTCCAGAAATGATACCATTTGTGTAAGGTGATTGCTATGCACCTTGAGGACATTCAGCACTGCTGTCTGCCCCACAGAGATCTGCCTCAGGATGACAATGGCCTCCACTCTCAGGGCTGCAGGGGTGACCGGGACAGGGGGTGAGGTGCCTGGCGCGAAGGAGGCACCTCACCTTCCACGGGAGCGGCCACGGACACTGGGCCTGGGAGCAGCTGGGAGGTAAGAGATGGTAGTGGTGGCGGTGGACTCTAATATAGAGTATTCAGTCCCTGGGTCATCCACCACCACAAGGGAGTCGTCACTGGAGCTGGAGTTGGCTTCAGATCCTGCAGATGTTACATCTGACATGCCCTCAGTGTGGCTCCCCTCACCCTCCACGCCACTGGGTCCCTCCTCCTCAGACTCAGCACTGGACCCAGTCTGGCGAACTGCTCCCCCTTCATCCGTGGCACTGCCTCCTCCCTGGCTGGTGCTGATGCTGTGAACAAGAAGGAAAAAGATTCACATAAGTCATCCGTATGTACTTGACACATAGGTATCATCACAAATCTTCACAGATCAAACAAATACATCATTTTGACTAATGCTATTACCTCTTGATACATTTACATACATGGCACTTGTTAGTCTTCCAGTTAACCACTGCTCCCTCACACATGATGTTATGTACAACATCGGGTGTATCAACATCAAATGCCACAACCACAATGTCAACTACTTCACTATGTAGCAAGTGATGTATCGTCTTTTGCTCCTGACGGTCTTGTGTCATGACATACCTGTCTCATCTCCTGCAAGGGAGTTTAGAGCTCACAATGGAAATAGGATTCACACAATTGAATTGAGATATGATACCCATTCTGCAATCCCTAGTCAACAAATTGGGAACCATTGGCTCTAATGTTACAGGTCAAATGACTTCCTTGTCAAACTTTAAGCTGGCGTAGTCATTGTATGAGTCATATCACACAGATAACAGTGATTGTGCTCATTTGCCCTGTAACTTAGGTTCTCTACTGTCAGGTCACACATCTCACTCTTATTGTGTAGACACCAAGGTAGTAGGCATAGCAAGGGTGAAAGGCACGTGGCACACTGCCTTGTGTCATCTATGTACAGTGTCATGAAGATGAATCAGAATGTTGTGCACATTGTAAACAGCTCACCATTTTCAGATGTGAACAATGGTCGACACACTTCCAAGTCCGATGACTGCATCTTCACAATGCTTCAGGTGGAATACCATGCCACTGGCCCGTCTGGGTGCATTGTCTTTACAGACTATTAGTACTGAACCTCTATTCTTCATGAGTCCGGTCAACACTGTGTACCAATCCTGTCTACATTGCAGATGTCCCCATTTGAATAGGCCAAGTCTGAATGTCCCTCACTTCGTTTCGACATATTGCACACTTTCTACAGCTTACATTGCTCGTTTTCCATCTCATTTTGGTAACTTACTCCGAAATGATGCACATTTGACATCTCTCAATCTGACAGTGATGCATCATACACATGGTTTCCAAAGCCATCAAGTATGAATAGTCAAGAGCATTTACACATGTCAACCATTGTGAATGTGTATCTAACATTATACCTTACAATTTCAGCCATGTTTCCACCAGTGACCACCTGTGTTTGACAGTGAATGGCATGTGTTGTCACTGTTACAGAGTCAGACACATGGACTCACTCTTTTGAATGCAGTGAATGGAATCTTCCACACAATCATGTGAAAGACCAGTGTGACAGGTGACCTAACATTGGCACACTGACCAAGCAAAACTCATCAAGGCCTCAACATTGACGTCACCTGCTGCCGGGGTGTATAGCACAGGCTTTTCACACTTGAGCGCTCCCAATAACAACATACTTCACAGATTTGTTGAGACCACACTGAGAACAGGTCATACATTAGTCAATGTGCTGACACATGTTGGGCAATTGCATTACTCATGAAGGTTATCTCCATGCACATGTTGTTGTAATTTGTGCTGATCACATGAGCATGGCACTACTGTCACTACCCTGAACATAACTACCTCACATGTCCCTGATGAAAGGGGCATAACCGGGCATCTAATAATCCTTGTGCATATGCATCTTTTAAAACTGAACAGTGGTTTTGGATGACTTCCAACCTGTTATAGGGCGAGCAGGCTAAGATACTACAACATGCATGTTTAAAGAAAGCTGTGCGACAAGGCACATACTCACCCCCTCCTTGCTGCTGTGTGGCTTTTAACTTCCCATCCAGGTCAGGGAAGACCACTGCTAGGATCAGGAGCATGTGGGGGGTGAGGGTTCGGCACCCGCCCCTCTTGCCTGGAAGTGACAGGCCCAGCTGGACTTCAGCGATCTTCTTGGTCCAGCCACGAAGGTCCTGCCACTTCTTGCGGCAATGACGGATGTACCGAGTTTCCAACCCCACGGAGCGCTCCTTCCTGGGCGATGGTCCTCCACAGCTTGGCCTTCTAATGGGAGTTGACCTGTAAGGATGATATGGTGACAGACCCTTAGTTCACATGCAACATGTTTCTGAGTCAGACACTTGTACACATAGGTCATGGTCAGAATGGCAACAATGTCTAAGGGGTAGACATATGGCATTATGTGCAGTTGTCCTGTGTTCAATGATGACTCCATCCCATGAGAACAGTGATAAGATGTTTACCCCAGTACACACACCTCTACAGCAGTGTGCCTGCCCAGAACAGTTATCTACACACTTTTAAACTTACAAAAAACAGTTTACATGCTTGCAGATGAGATTCCTAATGCTAGTAGTGCATGGTAATTGCACATGTCCAATGAAAATGCAGGGTGATCATCACTCACCTGCTCCTCTTGTTTGCCATACAGCTGGCTGTACAGTGGCAGGAGGGTGTCCAGCAGGACCTGGTTCTCCTCCTCTGTGAAAGCTGGGGCCCTGACCACTATGCGTGCCATAGTAGCTCCCAGAGGATGTGGGCACAGCAACAGAGAGATGGAGAGGTGCAGGAATGATGCAGGTAGTGCAGGCAAGTGAAGTCTCAAGGGAACAGACAGACTTATATCTATACAGAAGAGACAGTCTTAATTCCATGTGGCCAAAGCGATAGGTTCGCGTCGATCACATTTTCCGAATCGGTCCAATGCATAACATTGCTTGCAGACGACACTGCTATCGCAACGTTCAAACACTCATCATCGGACTGCGATTGACTTTGATACATTGGTGATGGGAGGTTACCAAGTTGGTTTCCACGCGATGAGGACACGAACCGAAACGCGCGTCTGTCACCATAACAACTTGCAGTCATTTTCTGTGTCCGAATCTGTTAGGATGCGGCTACCGCGTCCTTTGAATACTCACCCGCGTCTGTCACCATAACAACTTGCAGCCAATGGCTCTGTCTGAATCGGTGAGGATGCGGCTACGCGTCCTTTGAATACTCACCCGTGTCTGTCACCATAACAACTTGCAGCCAATGGCTCTGTCCGAATCCGTTAGGATGCAGCTACGCATCCTTTGAATACTCACCCGCATGTAATTTTGTGCATTACATGTGTAGAGGCAGTTTTGTCATGATGAAATGGACCTTTAAATGAATAGCTCACACTCCCATGATGAGCTAACCTTGAAGGGCACAAGATACACTGATTTTGAGGCTAATACCAACATGAAACAAAACTACTCCATTTACCCTCCTAGGCTTGGTCACAGTGCCAATCACTTTTGGGGGATGTACAAGTCCATTCTTGATATATTCACTGCATTTGGGGACAGTGTGACCCAGTGAGCAATCCGTTTGATTTCTGACTGTAAATGTTTGGTGTCTAAGTCATGGATAAATTATTTACCTTTCAATGAGTA
This sequence comes from Calotriton arnoldi, assembly GCA_963921515.1. Lineage (NCBI taxonomy): Eukaryota > Metazoa > Chordata > Amphibia > Caudata > Salamandridae > Calotriton > Calotriton arnoldi. The sequence goes on along the minus strand of CAWUFW010001292.1, from coordinate 2,676,453 downwards.
GACTGTGACATTATACAGCCACATAAGCTTGTGTTTGCAATGTGATTTACTAGTGTATCTTTGTGTCCCAGACTTAAGTGGATGATGGTGTTATATATGCAACTCCTACATTGTTTATGTTTTGTGTATGTGATTGCATGTGTATTGCAGACATGATAACATGACAGTGTCCACCCTGTGACAGTAGTGTGCATAATTCACATTGTGAGACGCTGTGTGTATTAGGTGTCCCACATATCTGGCATTACATGATCCTATTGTGGGTACCTTTTAAACATTGTAATTGTTTTCACAAACCTATATCTTGGCTTATTTTGTGGGAGTTGTTGAGTATGTGATGCTTGATCACATAAACGTTAACAGACACTAGTGATTTTTACACTACAGCACTCTAATTGCTGTGTCACCATACCTTGGTAACATGTCTGGGAATTGTCCTAATGCTGTGATATGTATCGAAGGTCAGCCTTTTTTATTGAAATGTGTATTTCCAATGTTCTGTAGTTTTACTTGTGTTCAGATTTCATGTTCTGGTTGTCTAAATGCATGTTGCTTTGTACAATGTGAACTAACACCAACTGTGTTTACACTCTACACATAGGTATCGCAGACGACCTCCAGTGTGCAGGCCCTTTCCAGACCTACAGACCATGGAAGAGCGGGATACCAAAAGGAAATACCGTTTCACAAGGCCAATAATTGAAGACTTGTCTGAGCAGTTGTCACCTCTTTTACAGCCTGGTTGCACGTATCCTGCTGCACTGACGCCCAAAGTGAAGGTTATGGCAGCATTACATTTCTTTGCCACCAGTTCATTCCAGTACACAGTGGGAAAATCTAGAGGAATGTTCCAAGCAATGTTCAGCCATGTCCTTTGGGATGTGTTGGAGGCATTGCTCCGTTACCTGGACCAATACATTAAGTTCCCGACACGTGGAGAATTGTCAGATGTCAAGGGGAAATTCTATGCCTTGGGACGGATACCCCATGTCATTGGCTCTATTGATGGCACCCATTTATTTATTTGTAGAGCGCATCATTCATCCCAAGGGATATCAAGGCGCTAGTCACAACAGTGCTTGGCTGCTGGTATAGAAGGACTGGTGGTTGTTAGTTTTTAGGGAACAGATGAGTTTTAAGTTTTTTCCAAAATATCAGGTAATCGGTTGTGAGACGTAAATCCAAGGGGTGTTCATTCCATTTCTGAGCTGCTAGGTATGAGAAAGATCGTCCACCGGTCCTCACTTTCTTAATGCGCTTAGTTCTGGCTAGTGCTTGATGGAGTGACCGAAGGCTCCTTGTAGGGACATAGAACTCAATTCTCCCCTGGAGAATTCTGGGTCCGCTTAGATGTAGTACTTTATGTGCATGAAAAAGCAGTTTGAATACTGCTCTTTGTCGTATTGGTAGCCAATGCAGGTGTTTCATGCACGTTGATGCGGAACTTAGTCTGCTTATATTGCATACTAGTTTGGCTGCGGCGTTTTGGAGCACCTGAAGCCGCGTGAAGAGGAGCTCGGTCATGCCCACGAATAGGGCATTTCCATAATCAAGCTGACTTATGAGCAGTGCCTGTGTGACTGTTCTTCTGCATTCCAATGGGATCCAGGGAAAAAGTCTGGTTAGTAATTTCAGGGTCGCAAAGCCTTTTCCACAGAGGGCCCGCACATGGTCCTTCATGGATAGGGTAGTATCAATGATGATGCCCAGGTTTCTTGCGCTCTGTTTGGGGGTTGGGACAGCACCAAGAGTTTGTGGCCACCAGGTGGCGTCCCAAATTAGATTGGCACCCCCAAAGAGCAGGATTTCTGATTTCCCTGCATTTAATTTCAAATAATGCTCAGACATCCACTGCGCCATCTCTGAGAGGCAATTATGCAGTTTTGTTTTGGTGATTTCAGATCTTTCCTCAAGGGCCACCATCAGTTGGGTGTCATCCGCGTAGGAGCAAATGCCAATTCCCCATTTTCTACCGATTTTCGCCAGATATGAAACATAGGCGTTAAATAGGGTTGGGCTTAGCGATGCCCCCTGCGGGACACCACAGCTGATGGCGCTAGGTTGAGATCGGAAATGCCTTAGCTGAATCGTTTGAGTACGATTACTTAAGAACGATCTGAGCCATTCCAGAGCTTTGGAATGGATTCCTTTTTCGTAGAGGGTTTCCAACAATCTATTGTGTGAGACCGTGTCGAACGCTGTCGACAGGTCTAATAGTATCAGGGCAACAGCTCCTCCCTGGTCAGTGCGTGTTCTGATGTTATCCATTACTGCCAGTAGTGTAGCCTCTGTGCTGTTAGTAGCCCTGAAACCAGTCTGAGAGGGGTCCAATAGATCGTTGGTTTCCAGAAAATTTGATAGTTGTTTATTTATTAGCCTCTCCAGAACTTTGGAGAGGTATGGCAGTTGGGAGATTGGCCGATAGTTTTCAGGATTAAGGACGTTTGTTCCTGCTTTTTTCAGTAGAGGAATTACTACTGCCTGTTTCCAAGTGTGAGGAAATGCGGCTGAATTAAGAGAGTTGTTGAAGAGCTGCGTGACATAGGGGCAAAGAGTTGAGGCAATTTGAGAAAAAATGAAGTGGGGGCAGGGATCAAGGGGTGATCCAGCCTTCACTTCGCCCATTGCTTTTAGAACCTCGGTCTCTGTGAGGGGGGAGAAATTACTCAATGCTGATGAGGCTTCTGGGTGAGGGGTCCAGAATGTCAGGTTAGTTGTTTCTGTTTTCATAATCGTGCTAAAGGTGGAGTATATTTTGTTTATTTTCTCCGAGAAGAAGTTGCTGATTTTTTCACAGGCTTCTATTGAAGGGGGTAAGCATTGAGACATGCTGGTTGGTTTACTAAGTTCTTTAACTATTTTGTATAGTTCCTTAGCTGAGTTGCAATTTTCATTGATTCGTTGGGCAAAGTATGTCTTCTTTGTATTTCTAATCGCATGGTTATAGGATTTAAGTTCAAACTTGTACCGTAATTTGTCCGTTTCCAGTTTGGACATTCTCCATTGGTGTTCGATATTTTGGCACTTTCTTTTCAGTGCCTTGAGTTGGGGAGTGTACCACTTTTCCGTGGTGGGTCTTTGTGCTCGCTTGGGTTTTAGCTTAGGTGCAAATTGATCCAATGTCGTGCTAATTTCCGTCTCAAGGGTGACTGCTTCCATATTCACTGGGAGATCACCCAGGATCTGAGTATTGTGGGGGAGAAAGTGCGATTGGAACGATGTTTCGGTAACTAGTCTCCAGGCTCTATTAGTTGTCCGCTGGGGTTTAGAGGAATTTGTAGATTTAGCCGGTAGACCTAGTGAGAATGATATGAGCGAATGGTCAGTCCATAGTAATGGTTTAATCTCATGAATGCAAGTGGATTCAATGTTGGAAAAAAGTAGATCGAGGGTGTGCCCTGCTATGTGGGTGGGCCCCTTAATCCATTGTTTCAGTTGTAGGATCTGCATGTCGCTCTCCAGTTGCGAGGCAACAGGATTATCGGTTTTCTCAAAGTGAACATTAAAATCTCCTATGACCATGTAATTTTTGTTTTTCAGACATACCGGGAGGAGTTGGGTGAGGAGCCTTGTACTAAGTTCGATTTGGTGACCTGGAGGGTTATAGATTACAGCACCGGCCAATATAATGAGGCCATCATGGAGAATTAGGAAAAATAGTGTTTCGAGCTCATCCTGGAGGGCCACTTGAACGGGCTTGCAAATCAAGTGGTCCTTGAATAGTATCGCTACCCCCCCTCCCTTTCGGCCGTTCCTATCTTGTTTGACTATTTTGTAGTTAGCTGGTAGGGCATTCGCAATATCAGGGGAGTTCTTATCATCCAGCCAAGTTTCAGTGATGATAATAAGTTCGGGGTTCTTCTCATTAAGGATGTCCCAAATATCAAGGGAGTGTTTTGGGACTGATCTGGCATTAAAGTAAATGCAGGTCAGTTTGCAGGTGTCTGGTGCTACCTGCCTGCTTGTCTGACATGGTCTTAAACTGTCCCATCTACAGCCAAGGCAGGTGAACGGGCCATTCGTGTAGCCCGGATAAGCTTTTGAGCACCGGGTGTTGATATTACTGGCTCTGTGTGAGAGGGCTAGCAGCGCGTCTCTCGAATATCTAAGAGCAGAGCTTGGCGCTGGGTTGTCACAAGCAGGGGATATGGCCCCTGGTCCCGGCCGGCCGCGGACGGGCGCAGACGGGCTTGCCTTAGGCGCGCCTTTGGCGTGGCAGCGGCGCGTCCGCTGCGTGTCCTCGGGCACATCGGTTTAGTATTGTGGAGTCTAGCCCCGCCCTCCCTCGGACCAGAGGTGCCCAGCGATTAGTCCTGCTGCTTCCTGTAACGCCCTCCACTCAATCGGCACACAGCCGTGGTGGACCTCGCGGGGAAGCCAGCAGGGGAGCAGTGCAGCGAGCAGCCGTGACTGTGCAAAGTAAGCCAAGGATTTTAAAAATATGCAAGTAATTTAAAAAACAAGTAAAACAAAGGTAAGAGACCAGAAGCCTTACAGGAGTAATGCAGCGCGTCCTCTGGCACCTCCGTCTATTATCGTGGAGAGCGCGGGAGTCTAGCCCCGCCCTCCCTCGGACCGGATGTGCCCAGCGATTAGTCCTGCTGCTTCCTGTAACGCCCTCCACTCAATCGGCACACAGCCGTGGTGGACTGGGGCGGGGAAGCCAGCAGGGGAGCAGTGCAGCGAGCAGCCGTGGCTGTGCAAAGTAAGCCAAGGATTTTAAAAATATGCAAGTAATTTAAAACACAAGTAAAACAAAGGTAAGAGACCAGCAGCCTTACAGGAGTGCCGCAGCGCGTCCTCTGGCACCTCCGTCTATTATCGTGGCGAGCGCGGGAGTCTAGCCCCGCCCTCCCTCGGACCGGAGGTGCCCAGCGATTAGTCCTGCTGCTTCCTGTAACGCCCTCCACTCAATCGGCACACAGCCGTGGTGGACCGGGGCGGGGAAGCCAGCAGGGGAGCAGTGCAGTGAGCACCCGTGACTGTGCAAAGTAAGCCAAGGATTTTAAAAATATGCAAGTAATTTAAAACACAAGTAAAACAAAGGTAAGAGACCAGCAGCCTTACAGGAGTAATGCAGCTCATCCTCTGGCACCTCTGTCTATTATCGTGGAGAGCGCGGGAGTCTAGCCCCGCCCTCCCTCGGACCGGAGGTGCCCAGCGATTAGTCCTGCTGCTTCCTGCTGCTTCCTGTAACGCCCTCCACTCAATCGGCACACAGCTGTGGTGGACCGGGGCGGGGAAGCCAGCAGGGGAGCAGTGCAGTGAGCAGCCGTGACTGTGCAAAGTAAGCCAAGGATTTTAAAAATATGCAAGTAATTTAAAACACAAGTAAAACAAAGGTAAGAGACCAGCAGCCTTACAGGAGCAACCCATGTTGCATTGATCCCACCACAGGCAAATGAGCAAGTTTATCGCAACAGAAAACATTACCACTCCATCAATGTCCAGGTGGTATGTTTGGCTGACATGTCCATCTCCCATGTCTGCGCACGTTTCCCTGGCTCAGCACATAATGCATATATCCTGAGAAACAGCATCATCCCTCATTTGATGTCTCAGCTGCAACGTGACCATGCCCGGCTTGTTGGTAGGTGATGTGGCATGTGTATGTTGTGGTGTGTGTTGATTGCATGTCAGATAGTGCTCTGTCATCAGACAACTGAATCTTTTTTCTGTGTTAAATGTAGGAGATTCTGGATACTCCAACCAGCCTTGGCTACTGACACCACTACGTAACCCTGCCACCCCTGCAGAAGTGCGGTCAATTGAGGCCCGTGGTAGGACCCGGCGAGTTGTGGAGCGGACCTTTGGGCTACTGAAGACCAGATTCCGCTGTCTGGATCGCACAGGAGGAGCCCTCCAATATGCCCCATTGAAGGTGTGCCAGATCATCACAGCTTGCTGCATGCTCCACAACCTGGCAATACGGAAGGCAATACCTCTCATTCAGGACAATGGAGACCAGCAGCCACCAGCGAGGGAGGATCCAGGACTGGGACATGATGACAGTGGTGATGATGAGAAGGGCTTGGAAACAGCTTATCCACAACTTTTTCACATGATTGTAAGTATGCTATGAGAGGAGGTGACAAACCCCAATAGTTTGTTTGTGTGTTGCTGGTGTACAATGTGTATTTATGCCTGTGAGTGTATGATAATTGTCCTGAGGTTTTTACTGATATGGTTCAATTACATTTGCAGGTTAACATGTACAGTGCTACCATGAATCCTAGCTAGTGTTCACATTGACATTCTTGTGCTTCAGATGACATAGTTTGCAAAAGTGAACTACCTTACTCCTGGGTTCCTGACTCTGTTCTATGTTTCTCCTTACCAGGATACTTTACCATGTCAACTGCAGAGTTGTGACTTCACCAGACCCATGATGCTGTGACATACTCCAACATTGAACTGTTGTGGAAATACCTGGCATGCACTTTCTTCTGGACTGATGGTCATTTCTTTTTACTTGGGAGCATTTTGTTACTGTGTGATGTGATCAGACTTTAGGTTAAGGCACCAGGTTGTATCTGGAAAATAAACCTGTGCTCCACATTGAGGTATTCCTGGTCTGTTTTCACACATCCAAAGAATTTTTTAAACAAAACATGCACCATGATGAGCTGGTTTGCCGACAATGATTGTTGACTGTGCTTGCAAATGGTGATATTTTTGTAGACAAAAGACTTACATTGAATCAGTACCATGTACTACGGATTGTGTGATAACCTGGTTCTGTCTATCTATCATGCTGTGACAAGGTACATTTACTCACAAGTCATTAGTTGACATTTTGGAAGTGATTTGTTACCAATGTTGTTGACACTTTCTTCTTTGTGATTTTGTGTATCATTTCAATCTGTACATTTGGGAATCACAGTCATGACAAGAGCAAATATTTTGTGAAAAGTGATCTATTTTAGTGCATGACGTTAGGAGCTCATTACACGCAATAGTGGAGTGCTCAACAAAAAAATATAAAAGTGCAGATAGGAGTTGGAAGTGTTTGTAGATGAAGTCTTCAAAAGTAAATCTACAGTTATTTGAGTCCAAAGTCCAACTTAGACCCCCCCCATCCAATGTGGGATAGTTCAATGACAGACAGCAAAGTGAACTCTTGGCACACAATGGAGGATATATGGGGCAGATTCGATTGTCACTTCCTGGGGGTGATGCATTGCCATCTGTCTCGCAGGGATTCTTCCTCGGACGACACTTCCAACGTTTTGTGGGGGGACCCTCAGGCAGCTGTGGTGCTGGGCACTCTCCAACAGACTCCACGTCCCTCCCTGTGGCTTATGCAGATGCTTAGGCACCGGATCTTGTGGGCACACAGGGAGGTGTGGGCATGTTGTTAGCAATCTGGCGGAGGCAGGTGACAATGTTCCGGTGCGCCGCAGTCATTTCATCATTCTTTGACATGAAAGTGTCCAGACGTTGGTTTTGAGCTGCCTGCAGCTGTTCAGTGTTCCTGAGGATCCCGATGACCTGGCCAAATTCTCCATGGTGACCTTCGTAAATGTTGAGGATCCAGGAGAGGTTTGGGTGCTCCTCATCAGCAGCACCAGCTCTTTGACGGCGTAGATCCCACGGCCCCTCCCACCACCCCTACCCACCCGAGCAGGACCAGCTCGTGGAGGCACAGTCAACACTGAGCCTCCTTCCTCGTTAACAGGGGTGTTGTTGTCCGCAACTCCAGAGTGCCCTGTGTTTCTGTGCTGGCGGTGGTGCCTCGGGCTGCTGTGTCCGTCAGGGTAGGGGTCAGCTGGGTGTTGTCAGCTGAGGCAGGAGTGGTCGCAGAGGATCCTGCTGTAGCCGCTGCTGGTGCTGTGGGCCGACCCACACCTGATGGGCCAGGTCGTTCCTCGCCGTCCGAGGATTGTTGAGAGACATCAACACCGGAGAGCTCCTGGTCGACCAGAGTCTGGGACTGGCTGTCTTGGTTGGTTCCGGGGGTGTTCCAAGCTCGCCCTGTGGGTACATAAATGACACAATGATTGATGTGAATGTCCACTGCCCCTCAAATCATACCCATTACATAGGTTACTGAACCTAATGATAAGTTAATGTACATAGATTGTCCTTTATCCATGATGCTGGGCTATGTTTTTGGAGTACAATGTAATTCTGACAAGATGGGGTTTAATGACGATGTCCAGCTGTGTGCATAAATGGGCATGTTGTTTTTAGTTGACATTATATGTCCAAAGACATTGACTGGTTTGTGACACCCTCCGAATGACACGGGTTGGTGTTGTCCACATCTATACTTTCACTGTGACATACGTGCTCGTTATCTCCCAATGTTGGTATTTTTCAGGCCTGTGTACTGGGCTTAGTCCATGTCTTTAGCAGTCACATAGGTGTGGCTGCCTATACACTCACAGTCTGTTTATTTACCCTGAAATTTGAGGGAATGGTGTGAGTGAGGTGCTTCTTGTTCTCATCTCATTGTACACAAGTGAATGGCTGTGAGGAGTAAAATGTGTGACCGCTTAGCTTTGTACCTACACAGATAATGTATTTTGTACATTTACTCCATAGTCAGATGAGATCACAAACTCTGCTTTTTGCCATTTTGTGGCAAACTAATTTAATGAGCTGAGGTTTGAGTGCTTAGGCTCTATTTGTGAAACTTACACTCCTCCTCCAACCCAGCCCAACCAGGCCACCAGGAAGAGTGTTGTCCAGACAATGCTGGGAAGTGTACTTGCAAGATGGTTGTCACTGGGGACTGGTGTTTGTAGCACAAAGGCAAATTTGTTAGTTGTGATAGGTTCAGACAGCAGTCCCCAGTGTCAGCATCTTGCTAGTACACATCAACTCACTGTCAGGTAGACATAGGCCCGATGAAGTGGTTGTGCTGTGTGTGTGGAGGAGTGTTTGCTGTTATTCCCACTCCCATCAGTCCAGGTCTTACATACACCTTCCCACCCAGCCAACCTGGAAATATGCTTTATTAACAGTGAGTGGCAATGTACTTGCAAGATCTCTGTCACTGGGGACAGCTGTCTGCCTTGAGACCACCTCACATCAGGGCCTTGTGCTCCAAACACCATGCACCAGTGTCCGACATCTTGATGGTACCTTTCCACTCACTATCATTCACACTGGATCCCAAGGCTGCTGTTTGGGATTTGTGGGACAAATGTGTGTATGGCATTGCCTGATGGGATTTGGATTAATGGCAACCACTACTCCCCCCCACATGGCACATCAGCTTCATCTGGGCCTATGGCTAACTGACAGTGAGTGGAGAATGGACTAGCAAGATTGCAGGCACTGGGGACTGGTCTTTGGAGCACAAAGCCATGATGGTAGTTGTGCTCAATTCAGAGACCAGGGATCCCCGTGAGCCATCTTGCTAGTACACATCCCCTCACTGTCAGGTAGCCATAGGCCCGGATGAGCTGTTTGGTTTGGGTGGGAGGAGGAGTGTTTGCACTGACTCCATCTCCCATCAGGCCCTGTCCTACATACACCTTACCGCCCAGCGCAAACAGCCCAATAGGACTTAAGCTTACCTCACAGTGTGTCAGAATGTACCTGCAGGATGCCGGACACTGGGCACTGGTGTCTGACTTTACAACTCCATTCATGGCCTTGTGCTCCAAACACCATTCCCCAGTCAGAGACATTTTGGCAGTACATTTCTACTCACTGTCAGGAAAGCATGGCTCATAGTGGGCCTGTATGGCTGGGTGGGAGGAGGAGTGTTTGCAATGGCCAGAACTCCCATCAGGCCCTGTACTACACACACTCTTTCCACTGTGCACAAACAGCACCCCTGGAACTATGGTTTCCTGAGAGTGAGTGGATATGTACTGAAAAAGATAGCTGACACTGGTGCCTGGTGTTTTGAGCACAAGGCACTGTTGGTAGTTGTGGAGAAGTCAGACACCAGTGCCCAGTGTCATGCATCCTGCTAGTACATTTTGAAACACTGTGGGTAAGCTTAGTTCCTGTTGAGCTGTTTGTGCTGGGTGGGAAGGTGTATGTTGGACAGGGCCTGATGTGAGTTGTAGCCATTACAAATACTCCTCATCCCACCAGCCCAGCTAACTCCTCTGAGATTATGATTAACTGTCAGTGAGGGGAAGTGTACTAGCAAAGAGGCTGGCACTGCTGCATGGTGTTATACTTGAATCCAAATTCCCAACAAGGCCTTGTGCACCAAACACCATGCAACAGTGTCAGCCATCTTGCCAGTGCACTTCCATGCACTGTCAGATAGTCATAGGCCCAGATGAAGTGGTTGTGCTTGGTGGGAGGAGGAGTGTTTGCATTGACTCCATCTCCCATCAGGCCCTGTCCTAGACACAACTTCCCACCAAGCACAAACAGGCTGCCTGAGACTCGGCTTTCCTGACATTAAGGTGAAATGTGCTGGCAAGAAGGCTGACACTGGGGACTGGTGTTCGAAGCACAAGGCCATGATGGGAGTTGTTGTCAACTCAGACAACAGGCATCACTGTCAGACATCTTGAGAATACACATCTCCTCACTGTCAGGTAAGCGTTGTTCCAGGTGGGCTTGTTGTGCTGTTTAGAATGAGTAGTGTTTGCACTGACTCCATGTCCCATCAGGCCCTGTCCTACACGCACCTTCCCAGCCAGCCCAAACAGACCACCTGGAACTAAGCATACCTCACAGTGAGTGGCAATGTACTTGCAAGATGTCTGACACTGGTGCCTGGTGTCAGAGTTGACCACAAATCCCATCATGGCCTTGTGCTACAAACACCAGTCCCCAGTGTCAGACATTTTGTCAGTACATTGCCACTCACTGTCAGGTAAGCAGAGTTCCAGGTGGGCTGTTTGTGCTGGGTGGTAAAAGTGTGTGTAGAACAGGGCCTGATGGGAGATGTAGTCAGGGCTAACACTCCTCCTCCCAACCAGCCCAAACAGCCCACCAAGTACCATGCTTACCAGACAGTGAGTAGAAATATACTGACAAAATAGCTGAAATTGGTGCCTGTTGTTTGACTTGACTGCAACACCCAACAAGGCCTTCTGCTCCAGACACCATGCATCAGTGTCAGCCATCTTGGCAGCACATTGCCACTCACTGTGAGGAAAGCAGAGTCCCAGGTAAGCTATTTGGGATGGGTAGGAAGGTGCGTGGAGGACAGAGCCTGATGGGAGATGCAGTCAGGGCAAACACTCCTCCTCCCAACCAGCACAACCACTTCATCTGGGCCAATCGCTACCTGACAGTGAATGGTAGTGTACTCACAAGATGGTTGACACTGTTGCATGGTGTTTGGTGCACAAGGTCTTGTTGGGAATTTGAATTCAAGTATAACATCATGCAGCAGTGTCAGTCTCTTTGGTAGTACACTTCCCCTCACTGCCAGTTAGCCATAGTCTCAGAGGAGTTAGCAGGGCTGGGTGGGAGGATGAGTATTTGCAATGGCTACAACTCACATCAGGCCTTGTCCCACACACACATTTTCACCCAGCACCAAAAGCCTACCTGTAACTCTGCTTCCCCTACAGTGAGTGTGGATGTATTTGCAAGATGTCTGACACTGATGACTGGTGCCTATTTGTTCACAACTCCCAGCAGGGTGTATTGGTCCAGACACCAGTCCACAGTGTCAGCCCTTTTCTCACTACATTTCCACTCACTGTCAGGTAAGCATGGTTCCTGGTGGGCTATTTGTGCTGTTTGGGAGGAGGAGTGTTAGCCCTGACTACATCTCCCATCAGGCTCTGTCCCCCACACACCTCCTTACCCATCCCAACTGGCTTACCTGTGAGTCTGCTTTCCTGACAGTGAGGGGCAATGTGCTGCCAAGATGGCTGACACTGGGGACTGGTGTCTGATTTGTCCACAACTCCCAACAGTGCCTTGATCTCAAAATATCAGTCCTCAGTGCCAGACATCTTGCCAGTACATTATCATTGACTGTCAGGGAAACTCAGTTCTATATGGGTTTGTTGGGCTGAGTAGGAGGAGGAGTGTTTGCACTGACTTCGACTCCCATCATGCCCTGTCCTCCACACACCTTCCCAGCCAGCCCAAACAGCACACCTGGAACTATTCAGTCCCTGACAGTCAAAGGAAATGTACTGGCAAGATGGCTGACACTGGGGCCTGGTGTTTGTAGCACAAGGCCATGATGGGATTTGGCTTCAAGTTCAACACCATGTAGCAGTGTCAGCCATCTTGCAAGTACATTTCCCCACACTGTCAGGTAGCCATAGGCCCAGATGAGCTATTTGGACTGGGTGTGAGGAGGAGCGTTTGCTGTCACTACAACTCCCATCAGGCATGGGCCCACACACACCTTCCCACATGGCTCAAACAGCACACCAGATAGAGTGGTGATCAGACAATGAGGGGTAGTGTACAATCAAGATGTCTGACACTGGTGGCTGTTGTCTGAGTTGACCACAACTCCCATCATGGCCTTGTGCTCCAAACAGCAGTTCCCAGGGTCAGCCATCTTGCCAGTACATTTCCACTCACCGTCAGGGACAGCATAGTCCCAGGTGTGCTGTTTGAGCTGGGTGGAGAGGTGTGTGTAGGACAGAGCCTGATGGGAGATGTAGTCAGTGCAAACACTCCTCCTCCCAGGCAGCCCAACCAGGCCACCAGGGAGAGTGATGTCCTGACAATGAGGGAAGAGTACATTCAAGATGTCTGACACTGGTGCCTGCTGTTTGACTTGACTGCAACTCCCATCAAGGCCTTCTGCTCCAGACACCATGCAGCAGTGTCAGCCATCTTACTAGTACATTTCCACTCACTGTCAGGAAAGAATAGTTACAGGTGGGCTATTTGGGCTATGTGGGGGGAGGAGTGTTTGCTGTCACTACAACTCCCATCAGGCCTGTGCCCACTCCCACCTTCCCAGCCATCCCAAACAGCCTACTTGTTACTCTGCGTTCCTGAGAGTGAGTGAAAATGTGCTGGCAAGATGGCTGACACTGGTGACTGGTGTTTGGAGCACAAAGCCTTGCTGTGAGTTTGTAAGAAGTATGTACATGGTAGTAATTTTATGCATTTTAATTTTCATTGTAGGCATGTTGTTTATCAATATGACATACACATCACATGCTCATTTACTCTAGTTTTGTTTTTAATTTAAAAACAGTCATTTGTATAACTGTATCCTTTACAGTGATGTCTATAGAGGTGTAATTGCTAACTTTTTTGTGATGTGGAGTGGGTACTTACCAGACTCTGGTGCTTCTGGTAGTCCATAGACGCTCTCCGGGGAAGGATGGCACGCACCTTCTCCTCCCAGGAAGTGAAGTCCACAGGTGGTGCAGGAGGGCCACGACCAGTCCGCTGGCTTTCAGCATGTTCTCTGGCCAGCAGTTTTTTTACCCTCCTTCACACATCATAATACCTACTCCTGATATCATCCATTGTGTGCAGGACAGGTGCTTCAGCGTTCACCTTGTTGACTATCCTGTCCCACATCCTATTTCTCTGGGAAAGGGGGGTCTGTTAGAATAGGTTCCCAAATAACTGTGGCTCTACTCTATTTCATCTACAAGCACTTCCAACTCCTTCTCTGTGAAACGTGGCTGCTTCCTGGGGGCCTTGGTGAGAATGAGGGTAAATGTGAAGGTGAGTGTAAATATGAAAAAGAGTGTGTGTTTGTAAGAATTTTTTTTAAATGAAATCTGTGCAAGTTGTGTGGTGGGTGAAGTGTGAGTGTGTGAGGCAAAGAGCAGGAAATGTGTTGAGAAGCCTGAGACCTAGCAGCAGTTGTGTTACAGCAAAGGATCAATGTCATGTTTTTGGCCCTTTTATAGGTGGATTGGTGGGTGTGCTCATATTTGGTCATTTTTTGGGGGGGGGAATTTAGCGGTGCCAATGCTTGTTTTGACTGTTTTTATCAGTTTCCAATTGCCATCTGTAAAACGAACGGACATGGTTCAGAAACCGCTTCGGATGCATTGTCATCTGGTTGTGGGGTAAACCGAGTCTGATTCGTAACCGGAATGCTATTTTTCAGTGTTTCCAAACGAGTCGGTCGCATCGGGCTTATTTCCGGACGATTCGGTCGTACATATTGCTTTCCTACCGACTCAGTAGGAGTTTAACATGCAATGCATCCTAATCCGTTGTTCGGGAAGCTCGCGGTCAAGTCATTTGGAAACCATTCCGGAACCGATTCAGTCGGGAGGCTTTCCGGACGATATTGTAATCGGCCCCTTAGAAGTGTTTCAGAGGAAACCAGTCAATACAGTCCTATGGAGGAAAATTAGGTTATTGGTTTGCAGGTAAGTAAATGATCTTTGGGGTTGAGTTTCTGGGGTTAGAACAAGGGTTCCACCAGGGTCAAGGATGCACTCAAAAAGCACCCTCAGCGGCACAAGGACGGCCGGGTGCAGAGTGCTGTGGCCAATGTTATCCAATGGGGGATAGGGAGCCTCCAGTTGGTGGCTGCTCACGGGCACGCCACTTGGAAGTGGGAGCAAAGCTCCTAGGGTTTAGCTCAGGACAAAGGGGGATCCAAGATAGCACACAAAGTGCACCCAAAGTGTCACTGGGGCGGCCGGGTGCAGGGTGTTGGATCGACATTGGGAGCCCTGTTGGTTTCAATAGGGAAGTTCCGGTCAGAACAAACACTGCAGGCTCGGGCATGAAGATCGTCTGGAGGCCTACGAGAACTGAATACAACCCAGGTACTGGAGACGATATGGAAATGCCGTTCTGCTGGCCCTTTAAGACTTGGGAGGAAGGAGCAACAAGCCCCGACCCCTGGAGGCGGGGTTACAACACAACAGAGAAAGATAAGGAGCAGGAAGCCGAGGACGCCGTCGTCGAGTACCGGAAGGAGGAAATCTTTGGGAGTAGACTAGAGGAGACGAAGCGCGAGGTCCCTCAGCTAAGCAGAACCGGAGAGGAGCCGGGAGATCCGTGAGACGCTGACGAGCCCTGCGAAGGAAAGCCAGGAGGCCACCGATATCCCGAAGTGCCCCGCCACGTTCCTGGAGGGACGTGGTTTGCACAGGTATGTGCAATGTTCCTAGGACCAGGGAGGCGGGTGGGAGCAGTGTCCTCTGGAGGCGAGGAGGGAAACGTTTAGGAGTTCCCTTAGAGAGTCTGCGACTGTTGTTTCCTTACGGCTGCATCCTCTAGTCCTCACGGTGACGGTCTCCCTATCCCCTGCACACTGCATCTCCGCTGTTTGGGTGTGTTATCCCTCACTCCCTTCCCACAGTGTGAGTTCGGTATATCCCACTAACAGATACATCCTTTTCTTATCTTTTTGGTACCTTGGGACGAGGCCGATCCCCACGATTTACAACCCCTGAAGAAAGACGCCAAGGAGAAGAAGATAATTCCCTTGAAAGAACGTCAAGACCTTTGTTGTATTTTTGTTTGATGCACTTGTTTGGTCTACGTGACTCAAAATAAAAGAAGTAGACAGCATACGTTGTCGCGTGATTCCTGCCCAGCATGACATATGGTGGAGAATGCGGGCAGCGCGACCTCCATTGTGAGCCCGAAATGGAAGCCCTTATCCAACACATTGTCGAAGGACAAAAGAAGCTAGAATGGGCAATCGAACGCCAGATGATGTCGGCACAGGCGGACCGAGATACCTTTAAGGACATTGGATAGTCCCAGATGGACGCCCTCATGAGAGTAGTGGAGGATCAGCCACAGGTGGTAGGGGGACACAAAACCTCTTGTGTAACCACCTCTGCGACCCCGAACATCTCCCTACAAAAGTACATATCCGGAGAAGACCCGGACGCGTTTTTACTTACCTTCGAGAGGGTGGCCAGGGCCTCGGGTTGGCCGATAGGGAAGTGGCCATTTTTTCTCACTCCTGTTCTATCCGGAGAAGGACAAGCGGCGTACCAGGTCGCTAATGCAGGGGGTGTCACTCCATATGAAGAGGTAAAAGCAGTCATATTGGACCACCTAGGGATGGACTCAGAGTCATATAGGCTCCGCTTTAGAAGAGAAAAAGGAGCCACAGGAGACAACCCTAAGACCCTGTATTTTAAGCTGAAGCTTGCGGCTGATAAATGGCTTAAACCCTCAGACCGGTCCAAGGAGGAGATAATGAATCTCATAAATCTAGAGCAGTCCCTAGAAGCTCTACCGGTTTCCACGCAACGATGGCTTCGGCAGCATTCCAACCTTACTGTGGAGCAGGCTGTGGAAATGGCGACCTCCTTCTCTCGAGCTCAACCCCGCCTTGTCCCACGGGAAGCGGAAAAACCCCCACGAGGAACTCCTATGCCCAGGAAGGCCCTTCTGCCTATCAGAGACCTGGACAGAGCCCGAGTGATCAAACCGGAGACCCCTATACACCGTGGTCCGCAATGCTTCGACTGCGAAGAATGGGGCCATATAGCCCGAGCCTGCCCCCACAAAAAAAGCGCAGAGGAACCTATGGACATCAGCTACGCACTTAGGAGTCTCATGTACACCAAGGAGATGGGTGCCAGCTTTTATGTGAGTTTGACTGTTAACCAAACGCGAGTCATTGCCCTCCTAGATTCAGGATGTCGCCAATCTGTAGTAAGGAGCCAGCTAGTTAGGCCTAGTCAGCTTCTCCCAGGAAGACGGGTACAAATTCGTTGTGTCCATGGTGATATCCGATCCTACCCAGTAGCCCGAATACCCCTACGATATCCGGGCGAACCATCAACCATGGTGACAGTAGGCGTCCTGTCTACCTTACCCGAGGAGTTGATACTAGGGACAGACAATCCCAATTTTCTGGCCTTATTCCTGGACAAGATACGCAAAAAGGGCATCCCTTCCACTGACCTAACACCGGGGTCTCTCGGGCCCTTCTCTCCCAGGAACCGTGGCAATCTGACAAAAGCTTCCATTGGGCCCAAAGTAATGATGCCACTTTGTCTCATGCCTGGCAGGAAGCACGTGTGCCCCAAGCTAGAGCAGCTCCAACCTACCCCTGTTTTCAGGTGTCTAATGGCCTTTTGTATAGGGTCGGCGGACCCAACGAAAACCCCCAGCTGTTGGTTCCTAAGGATTTCCGCGAGCAAATGTTATTCTTTGCACACTCCCATTTGTTAGCAGGTCACTCAGGGGCTCTAAAAACAACACAGAACCTCCTCAGACACTTCTACTGGCCCGGTATTCATGCGCACATAAAAAGGTACTGTCAAGAATGCCCTGTATGTCAGAAGAAAAACCCCTATAGGCCCCCTCTAGTGCCCCTACAGCCATTGCCTATTATAGGCAAACCGTTCGAGCGGATTGGCATGGATATCATAGGCCCCTTACCCAGGTCCACTAAGGGATTTCAATTTGTCTTGGTACTGGTGGATTACGCCACCCGATTCCCTGAGGCTTTTCCCCTCCGAGCCCCTAACACCTCCAACATAGCTGACAAGCTGATTGAGTATTTCTCCCAGGTGGGGTTTCCCCACCAAATCCTAACTGACCAGGGTACACCCTTTGTGTCCAAGTTCATGTACCAAGTCTGTAGGTTGCTAGACATAAAGCATATTAAGACCTCCGTCTATCATCCCCAGACCGACGGACTGGTCGAAAGATACAATGGGACCCTTAAGTTGACATTAAAAAAGATGCTTTCGGGCGAAGGGAGGAACTGGGATCGGCTTCTCCCCCTCGCTCTCTTCGTCATACGGGGACAGGTCCAGAGCAGTCTGGGCTGCTCTTCATTTGAGCTATTGTATGGCCGACAACCGAGGACCCTGTTGGAGATGACGAGGGAAGCTTGGGAGAAGGGGAACGAAGACACCAGTGACCTCCTTGAGTATGCCCGACATCTTCGGTCAAGGATTGGCAAGCTGCGGGATCTGGCCCATGCAAACCTTGAGAAAAGCCAGAAGGCCCAGAAAACCTTTTATGATAAGGGAAAGAAATGGAGGGCCCTTCGGGTTAATGACTGGGTACTTGTTCTTCAACCCACCTCCCTTGCTAAAAGCAAGGCGGAATGGAAAGGCCCGTTCAAGGTGGTAGCTACCATCGGCAAAACCACCTACAAAGTCCAGCTCAACCCCAACAAATACCAAACGTACCATATCAATCTGTTAAAGAAATGGTTAGGTCCTCTACCTCAAAATAACCATTTGGCCCTAGCCCCTATGGTCGGCCCCTGTACCCTGGAGGACCTAGTGGTTAATGAGTCCTTAACAAGAGAACAACAGACGGGTCTGTTGGACCTTCTGGAATCCTTCTCTCCTCTCTTCTCCGATCTACCAGGAAGGACCTCCCTAGTGGAACATCGAATTTAAACAACTCCAGTGAGAGTAGTCAAACAACGACCCTACAGAATACCAGCCGCCCGTCGGGAGGACGTTTCTGAGGAAGTTAAAAAATGTTGCAAATGGGGGTGATTCGTCTGTCACGGAGCGAGTGGTCCTCCCCCATTGTAATGGTACCAAAGTCGGACGGGTTCGTACGGTTTTGTATTGATTTCCGTCAGGTAAACGCCATATCCAAACTAGATGCTTACCCTTTGCCCCGCGTGGATGAGCTCATTGAGAGGTTGGGGGACGCCCGATACATCACCACGCTGGACCTTACAAAAGGATACTGGCAGGTGCCCTTGTGCAGAGCCGATCAGGAAAAGACCGCCTTTTCTACCCCCGACGGTCTCTTAGAATTCACCATGCTCCCTTTTGGTCTCCACGGGGCTCCCGCAACTTTTCAAAGGCTGATGAATACAGTCCTTCGGTCTCATCAGGCATACTCTTCGGCGTATCTGGACGGCTTTGTTATTTACAGTCCGACATGGGAAAATCACCTTGTCCATTGTCGCAAGGTACTCCAGGAGTTGCAAGCCGCAGGACTGCATATTAACATGAAGAAATCCCGTGTCGGGTTCCATAAGGTAAAATATTTGGGATACCTTTTGGGTAACGGGTGTATAGAGCCCCAAGAGGAGAAGATAAAGGCCATCATGAAAACACCTCTCCCCAGTACAAAAAAAGAAGTGAGAGCCTTCCTAGGCCTCCTAGGTTATTACAGGAGATTTATTCCTAACTACTCCGAAATAGCCGCCCTCCTTACAGACCTGCTGAAAAAGGACACCTCCAGAAAGGCTCTGTTAAGTCCCCCTACACCTGTTCTTGAGGCGTTCCACCAACTAAAGGCCGCTATAACTAGTAGTCCAGTACTGGTCTCCCCTGATTACACCATGCCCTTTGTCCTGCAGACCGATGCGTCCGAGGTCGGCATAGGAGCGGTTCTTTCCCAGGTGTCAAAGGATGGGTTAGAACGGCCCTTCCTGTTTGTTAGCCGAAAACTCTTCCCTCGTGAACAACACTACCCTGTAATCGAGAAAGAGTGTTTGGCCGTCAAATGGGCAATAGAAAAGCTGAGATACTACTTGGAGGGTAGACCGTTCACCCTTTACACCCATCACGCCCCTCTCATGTGGATGAGTAGGAACAAGGGTAACAACCCCAGAGTGATGCGCTGGTTTCTATCCCTCCAACCGTATGTCTTTGAGGTCAAACACAGGAAGGGTGCCCTCAATTCCAACGAGGACTTGCTCTCCTGTGTCCCTTTTCTCCCCAATCAGGAAGACTCTAGGGGTGTGGTGTGTCAGGATGCGGCCCCCTTGGACCCCGATCCCATGGAAAAGAAACCACCTCAATGGACCGCACCTCTCTTTCCCTTGCAGCCTCCGAGAACTGAATACGACCCAGGTACTGGAGACGATATGGAAATGCTGTTCTGCTGGCCCTTTAAGACTTGGGAGGAAGGAGCAACAAGCCCCGACCCCTGGAGGCGGGGTTACAACATAACAGAGAAAGATAAGGAACAGGAAGCCAAGGACGGCGTCGTCGAGTACCGGAAGGAGGAAGTCCTTAGGAGAACGAGAGGAGACGCAGCGCGAGGTCCCTCAGCTAAGCAGAACCGGAGAGGAGCCGGGAGATCCGCGAGACGCTGACGAGCCCTGCGAAGGAAATCCAGGAGGCCACCGATATCCCGAAGCACCCCGCCATGTTCCTGGAGGGACGTGGCTTGCACAGGTACGTGCAAGGTTTCTAGGACCAGGGAGGTGGGTGAGAGCAGCGTCCTCGGGAGGCGAGGAGGGAAACGTTTAGGAGTTCCCTTAGAGAGACCGCGACTGTTGTTTCCTTACGGCTGCATCCTCTAGTCCTCACGGTGACGGTCTCCCTATCCCCTGCACCCTGCATCTCCGCTGTCTGGGTGTGTTATCCCTCACTCCCTTCCCACAGTGTGAGTTTGGTATATCCCACTAACAGATACACCCTTTTCTTATCTTTTCGGTACCTTGGGACGAGGCCGATTCCCACGATGTACAACCCCTGAAGAAAGACGCCAAGGAGAAGAAGATAATTCCCCTGAAAGAACGTCAAGACCTTTGTTGTATTTTTGTTTGATGCACTTGTTTGGTCTACGTGACTCGAAATAAAAGAAGTAGACAGCATACGTTGTCGCGTGATTCCTGCCCAGCGTGACAGTCTATTATAAATTCAGTGGGGATGCATGTAGGTTTGGGGCCGTTATCGAGTAAATTCTGGATGATCTGTAGACTCTCGTTGTGGGGAATGTTGGTGGAAAGAGACTCAATGTCTCAGCCGAACATCAGATCAGTCTCGGTGTTGAATGGTCTATCCTCGATTAAGTTGATAAGGTTGGTGCTGTCCTGTATAAAGGTATCAGTGAGAGGGAGAAATTCTTTGAGAATGGCATCTATGTCCTTGCCTAGGGGTTCCAAATGGAGCCGCAACCTGATACAATCGGACGGTCAGGGGGATTGGTAGGGTTCTTATGAATTTTGGGGAGGTATAGATGACTGGGGTCCGAGGATGGGGGTTGTTGAGAAAAGTGTGTTCTTTTTTTAATATGATGCCTGAAATTAAAGCATGGTCAGTGACATCCTGTATTTGACTGTGGATGTTGTGTAGAGGGTCTGATGGAAGGGTCTGGTAGTGGGCTTCATTAGAGAGTTGTCTCATAATTTCTGCGTCATATTTGTCGGTGTCCATGATGATGATGCCCCCACCCTTATCAGCTGGTTGGGTTGTCACGGAGGTCTTTAAGGGCAATTTACTCAGTCAGAGGAAGATTGTATGGGACAAATTCAGATTTGTGTTGCAACTCTGCGATTTGATGGAGTACCAGTCGCTCAAAAGTCAGTATATGTGGAGGCATGCAAGTTGCCGGAGGGAGGAAGGTAGAGGGGAGGGGTGGAAAGTGGACTGGTTCAAGTAGTCCCTTGGGGGCCTGTCTGCAAAGAATTGTTTAAGCCTGATGCGGTGGAAGAAGCAAGGTAGATCTTCCTGGAGTTTAAAGAAGTCGCTATGGTCGGTCGTGACAAAGGAAAGGCCCATGCTCAAGAGTGAGACTTCCTCTGAGGATAGAACGTGTTTGGAGGGATTAAATATGGGAATGGTGTCAATGTTGGACTGGCGGGGAACATCAGGTCCGGCAGAGCAATAACGTCAGACACACCGCAAATTTTACCAATGAGGCCCTCCACAATAATTACACTGGATATTGCTCAATACCCCCCACCATCACTGCCAGACCTGATATTCCCCACCAGTCCAACATTGACACCATTCCCATATTTAATCTCTCCAAACACGTTCTATTTAGGCTACCTGAAAGCCACAGAACCAGACATTGTATATCTGCAGGAAACACATTTAGAGAGAACAGACTGAACATAATGTGGTGGAGATCTTTATGGAAGGAGACATGCTGTTTATATATGAAGGTTTTAGGAAGCTGGCTCTGTATATACTATACCAAAAGCGAGGTATAGTGTGCACAGAGTCCAGTGGGTCCCCAGAGGTATAGCAGAGGCTAAAGTATATCATAATAACAACTCTATTTGTGGTAGTGCGGTCGAGCAGTTAGGCTTATCGGAGGGCAGTTTTAAGCATTTATTGTACACACTCATGCAAGAAATGGAATCACACACTCAAAGACTGAATCCAGACCAATTGGTAAGTATAAAAAAATTATACTTTGTATTTTATTTAAGAATCAAGGGTTACTTAATACAGGCAAGTTGTAATACTTTCAAGGTATCAAAGCTTTTCAGGTAGAAAAGTTGCAGTTTCAAGCAGTACTTCACAGTTGGGAGGAAAATACTTGTTATTCAGGATATACAGTTAGTGCAGTACATAGAGAACGCTATGCAATCCTGTAGGGAAAAAGACAGATGATGGACTTACAAGTAAGTACCCGGCTTACAGGTCCAGTCTTCGGATGGTTTCAGTCCAACACTGTGGGCAATGTCAGTCATAGTAGACTGGGTGCACCCGTAGGTGAGGTTTTCAGTATCTATGCTGCAGCAGTCGATACCGGCAATGAGATTTACCTTCGAGGTCCGCGGAGGGAAATGTAGTAGGTTGGTTTTCTGCAGACTGCCAACATGGTTACCATCGCAGTCGCTGGCGGCTGGCTGCTGTTGTTCAGCTGGAGGAGTTCTACCATTGTTGGACTGTCACAGAAAGGGCGCGGTTGGGCCGGAGGAGTCTGGCAGGGCCACTTGCAAGAGGGTACGGGCTGTCGGGCACCAGCTGCAAAAAGAACAATTGATGGACAGAATGCAGAACAATGTCATACATTCCCCCCAGTACAGAGATCTGGGCCTAAATCCATAGTTTTTTTGCTCACCATGCCATTCCAGTTTGAATTCAGCTATATGCAAATCAGTCTTGACCCTGTGCCCAATGGGAACAGTCCAGCCCGAACTGCCAAGCCAGTTCCTCCCTGGACTGGAAACAAGCATCCTAGGACCGGTTTCGGGGTTTTACCCCTCATCAGCCAGGATAGCTTGACTCCATTGGCATGGAGAGCACGGGATCCACGTCGGGCATATCCGTCCCATTCGGGGTGACAAATACAAAAAGAACAATTGATGGACAGATGGGATCTCAGGCACCAGCTTGGCACAGCTGGGGTCGTGGGGGCCAAGAGGATCCCTA
The DNA here is from genome assembly GCA_963921515.1 of Calotriton arnoldi. NCBI lineage: Eukaryota > Metazoa > Chordata > Amphibia > Caudata > Salamandridae > Calotriton > Calotriton arnoldi. The sequence continues at coordinate 2,653,555 of CAWUFW010001292.1, read as the reverse complement.
GAGGTCGTCTGGCTGGGATGCTTTTTATTTGGCCGGGCAGAGTCGCATTGACAGAAGTGTTGGTCCTCTACCGCTGCAGTCAGGGAGTTTTTTTGTAGCAATGAGTCACGTTGACAACAGTGTCGGTCCTCACTGTGGCACTTCTGGTACCGGTGGATGCCGGGGACTAGAGCCTCTAGTCCAAAGGGAGTTTCTTGGTGCTGTACCGAAGGTTGCAGGGCCTCTGGGGTTTCTCGGAGGTCAGGCAGGGTTTCTGGAAAGACAGCAGGCCCAGTGGTCGACCCGGGTGCATGTGGCGGGGTTCTTGCCGAGGTTTATCTGCAGCGGTTCAGTTCCTGGCCCAGCAGCGGTACTGGTCCAGCTTCTTCTTTGGACCATCGAATCTGAAGAGGTAAGGTTTAGGGGTGCCCCTAAATACTAGATTTACGGGCGTTACAGGGTTGTGCAGGTCAGGACCAATGGATCCCTTCCTTGGGGTATCTACACCCCCTAGTATGCCATCCTCCAGTGGGAAGGGAGCATAATCCTTTTCCTAATTTGCTGAGTTCCCTCATCTTCAAGATTGAGAGGACTTAGATGTATGCTTCACCTCGCCTCCCCCACCTGAGGGGTGGGCTTGGCAAAGGTGGGAACACCTCCCTTCCTGGCCAGGTTTTCCCACTGGTTGTCACAACCAAATGGGGGTCAGAACCGGTGGGAGCCAGTAGCTGATAGCAGCAAAAGGCTGGGGGTAGCTAACAATGACGGAAGGCATTGAAGCTCCCTCTTTGTGGACCCGGCCCATCCTGGAGAGGAGGCATGACACCTCTGCCCTGGATGTCCTTTGTTTTCAGACCCAGAGAGTGGAGGGCTCTCTACCCAGGGGTCCACAAACATGTCTGGTGGTGGCAGATAGCTGGTAACCTGTCAGGAACCACGCCAGGGCTGGTCGTGTTTCAGGGGGAATCTTTAATATGCCCTCTGACTGCATTTTGCATTAAATCCGACACAGGCATTAGTGTGGGCTTAATTTGCTGAGAAGTTTGATACTAAACTTCTCAGTCTTCAGTAAAGCTATCATGGAAGGGGGGAGTTTGTAATGACCATCTCCCAGCCCATGTACTCAAAATGGCTTCACTGCACTTACAATGTCAGGGAATGGCACAGACACTGTAGGGGCACAGCATTCGTGCCGTGCCATTGTGCCCTCACCTGTGGTATAGTGCGCCCTGCTAGAGGGGTGACTTCTCTATGCCACAAGCAGTCTTTGTTAGGCATGGCACTGAGGGACAGGTGCCATGTCGACTTTTGGGGTTTGGGGTCCCACGCTGACACACAGGCTGCAGTGGCAGGGGGTATGTGTCAGGTGAGGAGTCTCTGAGGGTCAATACAATTATCAATTGCCTCTTGGACCATCGATACTCTAATCTTTTAACTTCGCAGCTCTTTTGATTAGTGCCTGCGAGTGTGTTTATATTAATAAACTTAGTTTACTTCATTTTCTTTTTGTGTAGGAAGGTAAGAGCCATAAAGCAAACATTTGCTCAGAAATCAAAAACATTTCAACACAATGTTAATCCTATCAAAAAGTATGTTATTTCTTTTGTTTGTTTTTTCTTTTTCTCTTATGAAAAAACAATTATTACAAACACAAAAGACTTACTTCAACAAATATTGTACTTAAGACTCTATATACAGTGAAACATCAAACCTTAACATACATTACACAAATCTTCATCTTATCAATTAGAATAGTCCTACTCTATTTTTGTAATGTATCGGGCCCTGTTAATTTATGTCTCCTCGATACAAAAATTATTCTTGGGTCCAAAGTGTTGAGGTCAGGGAAAAACCTGTGAAAGTCCGTATCTAAGCCGTCTGAATTCAGCTTAGACTTAGGGGTCGATTCTGATCTCGGTCGGTAGGGCTCCAAATCGGATTTGGCTTTACCGGATCCGAGTCGGAGGCTTTGTTTCCGACCGATTCGTACAGTCGCCCGAGCGAGCAAGTACGATGCGAGTGAACGCGAAATCGACGACCGACCCGTTTCCGGGTCCGAACCGCTCCGTCCGACTCGTTCGCACTCGATTCGTGGCGTGCAATGGAGACGTTTTACGACCGAGCCAGTACAATGCACGATCCGGACAGCCGGATCGAGTCGGAGCCTCCGACACGAAAAAGCTCCCGGACGCGGACTTCGGGGGTCCGTGCCGGACCCCCCTTCACCCGTAGCCGTACGAGTCAAACACAGGGTCCCCCCTATACATGCGTGTACGGTGCGGATGGCACCAACGCGTACCCACTACAGGGGGCCCCCTTGTGCGCAACGTACCCATTGAGTCAATGGGAGCCCATGTACACGTCGTACGACCGGCTCCCATTGACTTCAATGGGAGTCCGACCGAACCGAGTCCGGCAGCATACGGCCGCATCGTACTCGTTCGGTCGGAAAACAATCCGGATCGGTCGGAGAGCTTTCCGACCCAGATCGGAATCGGCCCCTTAATGTCTTTTAGGAGCTTGGTTTTTCAAACACGGGAAACCCTTGGCCTCAGTGTAGGGGGGTGCCGACGCGTTTTGAACTTCGTGTGGGGACCGTGAGGATTTTCGGAAGGTCTTCCTCAGGGCTGGGAGATTCAGTGTAGCACGCTGCAGTGAGGTAGGAGAAGGGGCAGGTTATTCTGATGTCAAGAAGAAGTATTTATGTAAAAATACAATGTGCTTATTCATTTGTAAAAATTACCCATACTTTGTGAGTGCCGTCATGTATCTTGTCCTGGCACGGATTTCCTGATGGCGTGAAACGTCGTCTAGTTTGTGTTTCTTCTTTATGTTTTTTAAAGAAAACTCTAGAAATTCGAAAAAGGGGGGGAGAGGAAGGAGTGTTAATTTGGGGGAGCACTAATCCTGGTTCACAGTCACCTGGCTGTATACTATGTGTACTGGACTCAAGTACTACGGTGTTCTAGGGGAGTGCCGGTAGTGTTAGTCTTATTGTTGGCCGTGTCCATGTGAATGGGGACTTTTGACACACAGGTGTTCCTTTTCTTGCTGCTGCGGGCGCCGATCGTGCAAGCGGTGATGCATGCAACCATTAGTTTAGTGGCGGTGTTAATCTGGTGTGACCCCATGTCTTTCAACTAATACTGGAGACACAATAGCGGATTACCTCAGTTGGAGTCTTCATAGATTCTGGTATCTTCAGTCATCCATCTGGGGGTCTTTGCATTTCTTAAGCTGCCGACGGCGTTTGGATTGAAAGCGACATCCGTGTTCCGGACTTTGGTGTTTTACGAATCTTCGGCCGTGATGACGTTTTGGCGTGGGCGGTCCCAGTGCCTAACTTTGGTGCCTGACTTCCGGTTTGGGTTGTCATAGCGCCGTGGTGGGCAGAAGTAATCAATTCATCAAATATTCAATTTAGTTTACACTGGCCGTGAGATGGCTCATATCTCTTGGGGTGACATCTTTTCTGTGTTTTGGGCACTTGTTGGATTTTGCCTTCGTTTAGACACAAAGTGTGTCCCATACTCTTAAGGGAACGGAGTTAGGGCACAGTTGTTTTAAAAGCAATGCATGATTTCAGTCATTTCGTTGAGCCCATTTTCAGTTGTCCCTAATTTTAAAATGAATTTGGCTTCAAATCGTGCCAAAAGTGTGTCCACATTTTTGCCCTTTACATGCTTCAGAACAGTCCATTGGATGTCGTGCGGGCCATGATCCTTTTGGAGACAGTGTTCCACCATCTGTGCATTATGTACTTTACATTTGATTCTTGATCTGTGCTGCGTAATGCGTTTCTTCACTTGTTGAGTGGTCTTGCCAATATAGGCTAGCTTACAGGGGCACATAATGCAGTATATCACGTTTGTGGTAAATTCGTAGTGGCGGATACTTTTATTTCCGTAATCGAATTGGCTTCCTTCTATGGTGCTTGAGCACAAATTACAATTTCCGCATTTATGGTGCCCTATTACAGTGGGTAGGGCTAACATGGTTTGTAGTGTAGGCTGATTTCTTTTTACTTTCGTATTTGCCCGTACTAGATGATCCCTAATGCTTCTGTTCTTCTTCGGTGCAAATACTGGCATTTCTTTAAAAATGCCTGCCTTTTACTGTGTTCCAGTTCTTTTTCACAATTTTTTTTATTTCGTTTGTCATTCCTGAGAACGTTGTCACGCAGACCAAAGGTGTTTCTTTGGCTTTTTCTTTTGGTGTTAGAAGTGACTCTCTAGGAGTGTACCATGCCCTCAGAATATCAGAATCAGACATCAGAATAACCTGCCCCTTCTCCTACCTCACTGCAGCGTCCTACACTGAATCTCCCAGCCCTGAGGAAGACCTTCCGAAAATCCTCACGGTCCCCACACGAAGGTCGAAACGCGTCGGCACCCCCCTACACTGAGGCCAAGGGTTTCCCGTGTTTGAAAAACCAAGCTCCTAAAAGACATTAAGTCCAAGCTGAATTCAGACGGCTTAGATACGGACTTTCACAGGTTTTTCCCTGACCTCAACACTTTGGACCCAAGAATAATTTTTGTTTCGAGGATGTCACGACTTGCTCCCTGCGTTCTCGTGTTCACCACCAGGGGCTGAACTGTGGGACTCTCCAGTGTTCTAATAAGCTTCCAGACCCTCCCCTTCATGTATATACTGACTTCCAGCCATTTGGACACTATTTGGGAATTGACATCCATTCCCAATCCATGCCGGGTTTTGTGAAAGCCAGCCTGCTCATACTTGAAGCCAGCCTGCTCATGTTTGGAACTCCACTACCTAGAATTCCCTGCTCACTGCTTTGTCTCCACCCCTGCAGGCCAAGGATGGGTGGAGGAATTCAGCTCACCTGTGGCTGGCTGCTGCTAGCCTGCTCACACCTGCTGCATGTGATTACTGTGAGCTCTTTTAAGCCCCAGCTCCCTTCAGCCCAGGGTTGGTCATTGTAGCTGTTTACCGGTGAGACCGATCCTTGTTTCCAGTGCTCCCTGAGCTTTTGCTATTGTTTCCAGTGTTTCCTGAGCTTTAGTTATGCCTTGTTCCTGACCTGCTGCTGTTTTCCTTGTTCCTGAATTAGCACTGCCTGCAGTGCTACCTTGACCCCTGAGCCTTAGTATTCCTTGTTCCTGAACTGCAGCAGTTTCCCTTCTCCTGAATTAGCACTGCTCTCAGTGCTACCTTGTTTCCTGAGTTCCTGAGCTAAAGCTATTCCTTGTACCTGAATTAGCACTGCCTGCAGTGCTCTTGTTTCCTGAGTTCCTGAGCTAGTTATTCTTTGTTCCTGTTCCTGGTCCTGGTCCTGGGCTTCAGCTATTTCTTGTTCCTGATTTGCATTGCTTGCAGTGCTCTCTTGACTCCTTGTTTCCTGAGCTGTAGCTAATTCCCTGTTCCTGAACCAGCACAGCCTGCAGGGCTACCTAGACTCCTGAGCTTTAGCTCAGTTCTTGTTCCTGCCCCAGTTCTGCCTTTTATGCTACTTTGTTTTCTTGATTTCTTAACCTGCACTATTCTAGTATACCCTTGTAGCTTCCCCTTCTGTATATCCCTTTCCAGTCCCTGCCTTTCTTCCCAATTCATTGGTTCCAGTTCCTAGTTTGCTGCCTTTCTATTCTGCTGTCTTGCTTCTGTTGCCTTGTATGTTTGTTACCTGCTTTCTGCCAAGGGTGCCCAGTGATTTCCTGTTAAGCACTCCTCCTTGCTAGCTCCTTGTCTATTGTGCTTGTGTTTAGTTCTACCCCCTTGCTGTTACTGCCTTGCGTGTTCCTGTTTGATCGCCAGGATCCGTGGGCACAGCTGACTACCTAGGTGGTGTTTCTTGTTCAGTGTGAGTATTGTCTTTGAGTTACATTTATAACATCACCATAGGTATAAGCTCCCCAGACCCTGCCTTTGCATGCATATCCTACCTGTGGGTATTTGCAGTCAGTATCTGTAACAGTAATTGTGGGTAAGAAACTTACTGAGCTTCAATCTTACTGTGTGGAGCTCCCGAGTGCTTTACCCCACACTCTCCTTTATTGTTAATGTTGTTTCATATATATGTCTTGCACATTCGTCCTGGGTGTAGTTTTTCTGAAAGCTAAATTGCCTCATGCGTGCCCTTCCTTTCTGAGTCTTACCCATCTTGTTCACTTCTACAGGCTTCCCCTTTGGATCCCTTTTTCTCCTCTGACTCCCTGTATGATCCTGGGCAGCGCTGTACTCCTCTTTCTGTGTACGTTTTCTACCCAGTTCCCAGTCCTTGCCCAAGTCCCTGACTGTGTTCCCCACATAGTCCCGGACAGTCCCTGACAGAATGACCAACCTACATTTCCAGGGTCACTTGTGAGGTTTCTTTGCATTCAGTTAGCTACCACTTTTTTCTCAGAGCTCACCCAGTCAGTTCTTGCCAAGATGTTTAGTGTCAGATCCAGAAAGTCTGCGCATGTTGGCAGACATCCATTTCCTAAGCAGCACAGTTCTATACAACATATTCAAAAGTCCTTGGACTCTAGAGATCGATTCATGGCACAAAATAGACTTTTACGTGCTGAATATTATTCCCTGTGGTTGGCTGATCCTTCTATGTTAGATTTTCATTCAATCTGTAACCCTGATCCTCACCTGATGTCAGCCAGTGACTTACAGGATGAAAACGAATTTCTGCAAACCTTGTTAGCAGCAGAAAGACAAAATAGCAATTTAGAGAGTGGTACTATTAAGGAAATTTTTCTGAAGTTTGTAACTTAGAGACCCCCTGTCAAGACAATGATTTCTTTGAAGACATTTTCCAGACACAGTATTTATCAGCATCTTACCAAACTGGTAGTTCAATGACCCCAGTTAAAGCATGTTTAACCACACAGCAGCCAAAGAAAGAGCAGATTCATTTCATAACCTCTGTTTTCCTTTCAGATAATGTTACCCAGTCTTGTAGTCCAGTAAAGATCACAACACCGGATACTAGAGGGACCTTGTTAAATACTACTTTCAAAGTAAACTGTGATCAGTTTGCCAAAAGAGCGAGAAGACCTACTAGAACACAGGTGGCTAAAAGCCAGTTTGAGCTTGTTGTGAAATTGCCAAGTCTACCACAGTCCTTGTAGAGAAAGATCTGCAGTCTTCCCAGAATATAATTACATCTAAGATTCTTGAACTACAGCGAGAGAATAAAATGTTTCAGACTCTGTTAAAAAATTATAACCCAGAGTTCAAGTGGGAATCTAAAACCCCTGTACAAGACAACTTTTCCACTTCTATGTTAGCTTCATTAGAATTGGAGAATGAAACCTTGCGCTCACTTTTGCGTTCCCCTCAGAGCTGGTCCAGCAATTGTGTGAATAATACTGTGGCTGATCACTCAGATTCCATTCAGAAAAGCCATAGTACCTTTTCTCACAGTGCAGTTAATGAAAGTATGTGTTTGAAGTCTGAATTTTGTAACTCCTCTGGTGTTTTGTCTTCCAGTGCTAAATTACATCCAGGTGCTACATCTGAGATGTGTCCCTCCACTTTTCAGGAACCCCAAATGCCAGGCAAAACAAAAAACATCTCTTTGCTTTCTTTTCCTAGTAGTGAGGTCAGTTCTATCGCAGAGATAACCCATAGACAGGCCATTGACATACAGACAAAACCTGAACCAGTGACCCACATAATCCCTGATGTGACAAAATCCTGTGACTCAGACCATGCTCTTGATTTAATGGCTGTGACTGAAGTCAACCTCCGTGCTGAGAAGAAACAAAATCCTGACCCCTTGCCTGCTCCCTTGCCTTCAAGCACAACACAAATTGAAAAGTCAGGAAATGATAATGCTCTATGCTCCGATGCATTTGTACCACCTTGTAATGCTGAAGAAAATGAAAAGATCTCCCATGACCAAGTAATCTCTGGCCTATTTCCTCTGACTAAGAGTTGTGAACTGCCAAATGGTAAAGGAAGTCTGGTCATCAGAAACTCTAAGAAAAGCACTATTCTTAGCCATCCCGAAGAAAGTGTTTCAGTGTATTTTAATGAGCCAAGAAACTGAAGATTTCAGTATTGACAACAGGGAATCTACTGTTCACGGGCTATCGCCATTCCCAGAATTTAAAGTTTGTCATCCTTGTGCCTCTCTGCCATCAGCTTGTCTTCTTGCAGAGTCTCCAGAATCCTCAGCCGGCCTGCTGCTTTCAGAGTCTCCAGAGTCCTCAGCCGGCCTGCTGCTTTCAGAGTCTCCAGAGTCCTCAGCCGGCCTGCTGCCATCTGAGCCCGAGCCTGCAGCTTGCCTGCCATCTGAGCCCGAGCCTGCAGCTTGCCTGCCATCTGAGCCCGAGCCTGCAGCTTGCCTGCCATCTGAGCCCGAGCCTGCAGCCTGCCTGCCATCTGAGCCCGAGCCTGCAGCCTGCCTGCCATCTGAGCGCGAGCCTGCAGCCTGCCTGCCATCTGAGCGCGAGCCTGCAGCCTGCCTGCCATCTGAGCGCAAGCCTGCAGCCTGCCTGCCATTAGTACCGGAGCCTCCAGAATGCCTGCATTCAAAGCCCAAGCCCTCAGCTCACCTGCCTAATAAGTCAGAGTCTCCAACCTGTCTGACTTCAGAGCCAGACCTTCCAGGCTGCCTGCCTTCCGAGCCAGAGCTTCCAGGCGGCCTGCCTTCAGAACCAGAGCTTTCAGGCAGCCTGCCTTCAGAACCAGAGCTTTCAGGCTGCCTGCCTTCAGCACCAGAGGTTCCAGGCTGCCTGCCTTCCAAACCAGACCTTCCAGGCTGCCTGCCTTCCGAACCAGAGATTCCAGGCTACCTGCCTTCCGAACCGGAGCTTCCAGGCTACCTGCCTTCCGAACCGGAGCTTCCAGGCTACCTGCCTTCTGAACCGGAGCTTCCAGGCTTCCTGCCTTCCGAACCAGAGCTTCTAGGCTCCCTGCCTTCCGACCTTGAGCCTCTATCTTGCCAACTTTTTGACCCTGTGCTTCCAGCTAGCCAGCCTTCAAAGGTCTCAGCACATATACTTTCAGAGACTGAACTTCCAGCCGCAGAGACAAAACTCTCAACATATCAGCCTCCAGGGCCTGGGTCTCCTGCATACCTGCTTCCAGCGTCTCCTGCATGTGAGTGTTCTGTATGTTTTCCTCCAGGGCCAGAGCTTCAAGTCTGCTTCCTGTTACCTCCTTTGACTTCAGCCAGCTTGCCTTTGACCTCTGTGCCTCCTGCCAATCCGTTATCTGTTTTTGACCCTACAGTCAATCTGCCTTCGTTTCTAGAGTGCTACTCTAGACTGCCATCATCTGGAATTCAAACACCTTTGATTCGGGGTTCTAAGCCCCCAATACTGGATTTGGATGCTTCAGGTTCTGCCTCCAATACTCCTGTTAATTTACAGCCTAATATTCTACCCTCCAGACCATCACATTTGTACCGCAGTCCTCTGGTATCTTGCACTACATCTCTGATGGAAATGAACTTACTTCTTAGGAACAAAGGCTTTGAATCCAGTTCCAGATTCCGGGAGACGGTCCTTGGAGGGGGTGTACTGTCACGACTTGCTCCCTGCGTTCTCGTGTTCACCACCAGGGGGCTGAACTGTGGGACTCTCCAGTGTTCTAATAAGCTTCCAGACCCTCCCCTTCATGTATATACTGACTTCCAGCCATTTGGACACTATTTGGGAATTGACATCCATTCCCAATCCATGCCGGGTTTTGTGAAAGCCAGCCTGCTCATGTTTGGAACTCGACTACCTAGAATTCCCTGCTCACTGCTTTGTCTCCACCCCTGCAGGCCAAGGATGGGTGGAGGAATTCAGCTCACCTGTGGCTGGCTGCTGCTAGCCTGCTCACACTTGCTGCATGTGATTACTGTGAGCTCTTTTAAGACCCAGCTCCCTTCAGCCCAGGGTTGGTCATTGTAGCTGGTTACCGGTGAGACCGATCCTTGTTTCCAGTGCTCCCTGAGCTTTTGCTATTGTTTCCAGTGTTTCCTGAGCTTTAGTTATGCCTTGTTCCTGACCTGCTGCTGTTTTCCTTGTTCCTGAATTAGCACTGCCTGCAGTGCTACCTTGACCCCTGAGCCTTAGTATTCCTTGTTCCTGAACTGCAGCAGTTTCCCTTCTCCTGAATTAGCACTGCTTGCAGTGCTACCTTGTTTCCTGAGTTCCTGAGCTATAGCTATTCCTTGTACCTGAATTAGCACTGCCTGCAGTGCTCTTGTTTCCTGAGTTCCTGAGCTAGTTATTCTTTGTTCCTGGTCCTGGTCCTGGTCCTGGGCTTCAGCTATTTCTTGTTCCTGATTTGCATTGCTTGCAGTGCTCTCTTAACTCCTTGTTTCCTTAGCTGTAGCTAATTCCCTGTTCCTGAACCAGCACTGCCTGCAGGGCTACCTAGACTCCTGAGCTTTAGCTCAGTTCTTGTTCCTGCCCCAGCTCTGCCTTCTATGCTACTTTGTTTTCTTGATTTCTTAACCTGCACTATTCTAGTATACCCTTGTAGCTTCCCCTTCTGTATATCCCTTTCCAGTCCCTGCCTTTCTTCCCAATTCATTGGTTCCAGTTCCTAGTTTGCTGCCTTTCTATTCTGCTGTCTTGCTTCTGTTGCCTTGTATGTTTGTTACCTGCTTTCTGCCAAGTGTGCCCAGTGATTTCCTTCCTTTCCTGTTAAGCACTCCTCCTTGCTAGCTCCTTGTCTATTGTGCTTGTGTTTAGTTCTACCCCCTTGCTGTTACTGCCTTGCGTGTTCCTGTTTGTTCGCCAGGATCCGTGGGCACAGCTGACTACCTAGGTGGTGTTTCTTGTTCACTGTGAGTATTGTCTTTGAGTTACATTTATAACATCACCATAGGTATAAGCTCCACAGACCCTGCCTTTGCATGCATATCCTACCTGTGGGTATTTGCAGTCAGTATCTGTAACAGTAATTGTGGGTAAGAAACTTACTGAGCTTCAATCTTACCGTGTGGAGCTCCCGAGTGCTTTACCCCACACTCCCCTTTATTGTTAATGTTGTTTCATATATATGTCTTGCACATTCGTCCTGGGTGTAGTTTTTCTGAAAGCTAAATTGCCTCATGCGTGCCCTTCCTTTCTGAGTCTTACCCATCTTGTTCACTTCTACAGGCTTCCCCTTTGAATCCCTTTTTCTCCTCTGACTCCCTGTATGATCCTGGGCAGCGCTGTACTCCTCTTTCTGTGTACGTTTTCTACCCAGTTCCCAGTCCTTGCCCAAGTCCCTGACTGTGTTCCCCACATAGTCCCGGACAGACCCTGACAGAGGAGACATAAATTAACAGGGCCCGATACATTACAAAAATAGAGTAGGACTATTCTAATTATATACAGTGAAACATCAAACCTTAACATACATTACACAAATCTTCATCGTATCAGAGTCTTAAGTACAATATTTGTTGAAGTAAGTCTTTTGTGTTTGTAATAATTGTTTTGTCATAAGAGAAAAAGAAAAAACAAAAAAAGAAATAACATACTTTTTGATAAGATTAACATTGTGTTGAAATGTTTTTGATTTCTGAGCAAATGTTTGCTTTATGGTTCTTACCTTCCTACACAAAAAGAAAATGAAGTAAACTAAGTTTATTAATATAAACACACTCGCAGGCACTAATCAAAAGACCCGCAAAGTTAAAAGATTAGAGTATCGATGGTCCAAGAGGCAATTGATAATTGTATTGTTCAAACGGATTCCAGCCTCTTAGGTCCTTAATAGAATCACTCCCCTTTTTGGAAATGCATGAGTCTCTGAGGGTGGCATAATATATGCTGCAGCCCTCCGAGGCTTTCTCGGGTCACAGGGCCCTTTGGTGCCAGTGGTACCTTTTACAAGGCCAAAGGTGGTGCCAATAGTGGATGAAAAGATACAGTTTTGGGAAAAAACACAAGTGCTGGGGCCTGGTTACCAGGTTCCCAGCGCATACTTTAGTCAGGTTGGCATCAGTTCTAGGCAAAAAGTTAGGGGTGACCGTGCAAAAAGGGGCACTTTTCTACACAAGCCCCTCCCCCAAATGAAAGAGGATAAGACTAACCTTTCCCAAGAGAGTCTTCATTGTCTAAGTGGAGAACCTGGAAAGGCCATCTGCATTGACATGGGCAGTCCCAGGTCTATGTTCCACCTCAAAAGTTTAGGATTTTCAACTTACATTTGCATTAGCCATTTGAGAGGTCTGTGATCAGTTTGTATCAGGAAGTGAGCACCAAACAGGTATGGTCTCAGCTTCTTCAGGGACCAAACCACAGCAAAGGCCTCCCTCTCGATGACACTCCAGCACTGTTTCCTGGGGAGTAACTTCCTGCTTATAAAAGCAACAGGCTGGTCTTGACCTTCATCATTGGTCTGTGATAGGACAGCTCCTATCCCTAGCTCAGAGGCATCAGTTTGCACAATTAACTGCATGGTGCTTGCTTCTTTTAGGGTGTAAAAAGCCTTTTGACAACTAACTGTCCAGTTCACTTTCTTGGGCATTCTTTTGGAGGTGAGTTCTGTTAGGAGTATCTGAATGGATCCATATTCTTTCATAAACCTCCTGTAGTACCCAGTCAAGCCAATGAATGCCCTTACTTGTTTCTGGGTTGTGGGAGCCTCCCAGTTCAGAATTGTCTGGGTCTTGGGTTGTAATGGTTGCACTTGGCCTCCACCCACAAGGTGGCCAAAGTATACAACAGTTCCCTGCCCTATCTGGCACTTGGATGCCTTGATAGTTAGGCCTGCAGACTGCTGGACCTGTAAAACATTCCCCAGGTGGATCAGGTGATCCTGCCAGGTGGAGCTAAAGACAGCAATATCATTGTGATATGCTGCACTAAAGGTCTTCACGCCAGCAAGGACTTGATTCACCAACCTTTGGAAGGTGGCAGGGGCATTCTTTAGACCAAAGGGCATAACAGTAAACTGATGATCCCCATCAGGGGTGGAGAATGCTGTCTTAACTTTGGCTCCTGGGGCCATGCCAATCTGCCAGTACCCTGCAGTTAAGTCAAAGGTACTGAGAAATTGGTCTGCACCCAATGTGTCTATTATTTCATCAGCCCTTGGGATTGGGTGTGCATCTGTGTTGGTGACAAAGTTGAGACCTCTGTAGTCCACACCAAACCTGATTTCTTGCTTTCCACCGGGGGGTGAGGTTTGGGGACTATCTTCACTGGGCTGGCCCAGGGATTCTCAATGACCCCCAACTCCAGCATCTTGCTCACTTCAGCCTTGATGCTCTCCTTAACATGGTCAGACTGGTGATAGATCTTTCTGTTGATAGGCAAGCTGTCTCCAGTGTCCACATCATGGGTACACCAGTGTGTCTGACCAGGGAATAAGGAGAAGAGCTCAGCATACTGCTGCAGGACCTGCCTGCAGTCGGCCAGATGTTGGTCAGAGAGGGTATTTAAGTAGTTAACTCCATCCTCTGACCCATCTTTGGAGCTGTAAGAGAGGAGGTCAGGGAGAGGTTCACTCTCTGTCTCCTGATCCATCAGCATGGTTACATTTTCAGGCGATTTACATGGATCACCCTTTTGGGGGACCTGCAAGTGCCCAAGTCTACCAAGTAGGTAGTAACTTTCCCTTTTTTTCTAAGATGGGGTTAAGTCCACTCCATTTGTCTTGGAGGGCCCTTGGTGCCACAGACTCCAAAACCAACACCATTTGCCCTGGTTGGAACTCCACCAGTTCCGGTTTCTGGTCATACCACAGCTTCTGGAGCTGTTGGCTGGCCTCTAGATTATTGGATGCCTTTTCCATATTCTCTGCCATTCTGGAGTGAAGGCCTAGTACATAGTGCACCACATCTTGTTTAGGCTCATGGAGAGGTCTCTTCCAGTCTTCTTTTACAAGAGCAAGTGGTCCCCTTACAGGATGGACAAACAGAAGTTCAAAGGGGGCAAATCCTACTCCCTTCTGAGGCACTTCTCTGTAAGCGAAGAGAAGACATGGCAGGAGGACATCCCATCTTCTTTTGAGTTTTTCACGGAGCCCCATGATCATGCCTTTTTAATGTCTTGTTAAACCTTTCAACAAAACAATTGGTTTGTGGGTGATAAGGTATAATGAATTTGTAGTTAACTCCACACTCATTCCACATGTCTTTAGGTAAGCTGACATGAAGCTGGCACCTCTTTCAGAAATCACCTTCTTAGGGAACCCTACCCTTGTAAAGATAGCAATGAGGGCTTTGGCAACTGCAGAGGCTGTAGTAGACCTAAGGGGAATTGCTTCACGATACCTGGTAGCATGATCCACTGCTACCAGTATATATTGGTTTCCTGAGGCTGTGGGTGGTTCAAGTGGACCCACTATGTCCACACCCACCCCCTCAAAGGGAACCCCAACCACTGGTAGTGGAAATAAGGGGGCCTTTGGGTGTCCATCTGTTTTGACACTGGCTTGACAGGTGACACGTGCGCTGACAGATTCCTTCACTTTCTGGGACATCTGGGGCCAGTAGAAATTCCTGACAAGCCTTTCCCAAATTTTAGTCGGGCCCAAGTGCCTGGCTACAGGGATGTCATGGGCCAATGTGAGAGTAAGAACTCTCTGTACATCTGAGGCACTACCACTCTCCTTGTGGTACCAGGTTTGAGGTCTCTGGCCTCAGTATACAGGAGTCTCTCCTCCCAATGTGGGAGCCACTGACATCTCCTTTTTTCCTGGTCAGCAGCTTGCTGCCTCAGGCTTTCAAGAGTTGGACAGACCTGCTGTCAAAGGCACAGCTATTCCCTAGAAGGTCCCCCTGGGCCTAGGATCTCAACCTGGTACGGTCCAAGTCCCACAGGCTCAGTTCCCTCTGGGGTTGACAAGCCCTCTACCTGAGGAGAGGAGTCCTGGTCGTTTTGCTGTTGGGAAGCTGGTTCCCCAGTCTTCCTACCTTTTCTCTTGGGAGGTTGGGACATACTTTCAGGCTCCAACACTCCTTTTTCACCCTTTGCTTGGCTCTGTGCTTAGTGTTTCACACACACAATCTCATCGATTTCTAGCATAGCCGAATGGGTTCTCAATTCTACCTCAGCCCATGCTGAGGTCTCAAGGTCGTTTCCAAGCAGACAAGCAGCTGGCAGTTTTGGGGAAATCACTACCTGTTTCAGGCCAGTACTCCCCCCACCAGTCTAATGTCACCATAGCCAAGGAATGTTCTGTGGTTACACTGTCAGCATTGGTGACTGGATAAGTCTATCCAGTCAGGTATTGTCCTGGGGAAACCAGTGTGTCTTTTACCATGGTGACACTGGCACCTGTATCCCTAAGAGCTTCTACTCTAGTCCCATTAATCAAGGGGTACTGCAGGTACTTCTGCAAACTACTGGGCAATACAGCTAAAGTGGCAAGGTCCACCCCCCCCTTCAGAAACTAAAGTTGCTTCAGTGTAAACCCTGATTTGCTCTGGGTACACTGCGGATCCCATCTGGAGATTAACTACACCAGCAGAAACAGGTGGGGGACTAGGGACAGTCTTTATAGGACAAGTGGCATCTCCAGTTCGGTGTCCCAACTTCTTACAGTTTTTACACCAGGCCTTTAAGGGATCAACATTTTTACTCATGTATCCACCTGTGGATTGCGATACCAAAGGGGATGATGGACGGAGCGTTAGAGCAAATCAAACACTCACCCCCAGTCAACTGATCTGGGTTTAATCCATCATCATTCTTTAGCTCACTCCACCACCCCAGTTCAGACATGGCCATATGCAAATCAGTCTGACCCTGTGCCTCATGGGAACAGTCCAGCCCGAACTGCCAAGCCATGTCTTCCCTGGACCGGAAACAAGCATCCTGGGACCGGTTTCGGGTTCAAAACCCTCATCAGCCAGGCTATCTTGAATCCAGTGGCAAAGTGAGCAAGGGACCCACGTCTGGGCATACCCTGCCAACTTAGGGCGAACAAAGCGATACCAAAGGGGATGATGGACGGAGCGTTAGAGCAAATCAAACACTCACCCCCAGTCAACTGATCTGGGTTTAATCCATCATCATTCTTTAGCTCACTCCACCACCCCAGTTCAGACATGGCCATATGCAAATCAGTCACACCCTGTGTCTCATGGGAACAGTCCAGCCCGAACTGCCAAGCCATGTCTTCCCTGGACATGGCTTGGCAGGGTATGCCCAGACGTGGGTCCCTTGCTCACTTTGCCACTGGATTCAAGATAGCCTGGCTGATGGGGGTTATGAACCCGAAACCGGTCCCAGGATGCTTGTTTCCGGTCCAGGGAAGACATGGCTTGGCAGTTCGGGCTGGACTGTTCCCATTAGGCACAGGGTCAGACTGATTTGCATATGGCCATGTCTGAACTGGGGTGGTGGAGTGAGCTAAAGAATGATGATGGATTAAACCCAGATCAGTTGACTGGGGGTGAGTGTTTGATTTGCTCTAACGCTCCGTCCATCATCCCCTTTGGTATCCACCTGTGGATTGGGAAGTTTTCTGGGGCCCACCCTCCTGTGCAGGTTTTTGGGGCCTTTAGAAGACTCTTGGTTTTTATCTTTAGGGGGTCACTCCCTTTCCCCTGGGGGGGTTTGGTAATCCCTTTCTTCTACTCACCCCCAGTGGTAGTCTTGGTCACCCTAGTCTTGACCCAGTGGTCTGCCTTCTTTCCCAATTCTTGGGCAGAAATTAGACCTAGGTTTACCAGATACTGATGCAACTTTTCATTACTGCAATTATTTAACATGTGTTCTTTCATGAAGAGATTGTACAGTCCAGTATAATCATGCACATCACTTCCAGTTAACCAGCCATCTAGTGTTTTTACTGAGTAGCCTATGAAGTTCAACCCAAGACTGACTCTGGGTTTTGTGAGCCCCCCTGAACCTGATTCTATACTCCTCAGTAGTTCCCTCAATCAGGGTACCCTTCATTAGGTCATAAGACTCAGCATCTGCCCCAGGAAGGGTCAGTAGTCTGTCCTCGCAGTTACCAGTGAACAGTTCACAAAGTAGTGCCCCCCAGTGCGACTTCTTCACTTTACTCATGGCACAGGCCCTCTCAAAGGCTGTGAACCATTTTGTGATATCATCACCCTCCTCAAATTTAGGGACAATCCCTTTGGGGATTTTGGGATTATAAGATCCTTCCTTTTCTTTGATTATTAAATTGCTGCCACCATTTGTGGGTGCTTGACCCAATTGTGCTCTTTGTTTTTCTAGATGCAAGAGTTTGGATTCTAGGGCTATTCTTTTGGTCAACCTTGCTAGAAGAATGTCCTCTTCATTGAGGCTTTCCTCAACTAATTCAGTAGAACTTGATGTCCACCTGTGTGAGGCCTAAGTCCCCTGACTAGTATTCTGGGGGACAGGGGCATAGTGTCCCTGTGTTCCCTCTCTAATGGGAGAGGTTGGGAGTGGACCTCTTCTACATCTTCAAATATCTCCATTGGGGTTCTCATCTCACTACTCAGAGGGGTGGTCTTTAGCATATACTGCCAAGAGCTCCTTGAGCTTTTTCTTGGAGTGGCTAGATTCCATGTTGATATCATCTCTAGATGAGCATACGGGGTGAGGTCGAGCTCCTCACTCTCAATGTTTAAATCAGCCATTATCACAATAATGGTTAGGGACTTTTTTTAAGAGGCTAGAACTTCTAACTACTTCCCCCTAACTAAAGTGAGTTTTTAAATGTCTGGAAAAAAATGCTAAAGGGACTTAACCAAGGCCCTAACGTGATTTCTAGGAATTCAGAAAAATAGTCAATTAAAAAATGAGTTGTACTAAAGTCAATTTTTGGATTCTTGTCGTGTGATCCGGTGTTGACTAAGTTAGTCCACCAAATGCAAAGTCGTAGACCGCACCCCTGATCCACCAATGTAGGAAGCTGGGTCTGTATATACTATACCAAAGCGAGGTTTAGTGTGCACAGAGTCCAGTGGATCCCCAGAGGTATAGCAGAGGCTAAAGTAGATAATACTAGCAGCTCTATTTGTGGTAGTGTGGCCGAGCAGTTAGACTTATCAGAAGGCGGTGTTAAGCATTTATTGTACAAACTCAGGAAAGAAATGGTATCACACACAGAAAGACTGAATCCAGACCAATTGGTAAGTATAAAGAAAATATACTTTGTATTTTGTTTAAGAACCAAGGGTTACTAAATGCAGGCAAGTTGTAATACTTTCAAGGTATCAAAGCTTTTCCGGTAGAAAGGTTTGCAGAGTTTCAAGTGTTTTCGTTCACAGTCGGAAGGAAAATACTTGGTATTCAGGATATACAGTTAGTGCAATTCATAGAGAACACTATTCAATCCTGTGGGGAAAAAGACAGGTGATGGACTTACAAGTAAGAATCTGGCTTACATGTCCAGTCTTCAGATAGTTTCAGGCCAACACACCGGGCAATGTTGGTCGTGTGGGACTGGGGGCACCCGGAGGTGCGGTTTTCAGTTTCTACGCCACGGCGGTCGATACCGGCAACAAGATTTACTCTCGCGTTCTGCGGAGCATAATGTAGTAGGTTGGTTTTCAGTAGACCGCCAACACGGTTACCGTCGTGGTCTTTGGCGGCTGGCTGCTGTCATTTGGCTGGAAGAGTTTCGCTGTTGTTGGACCATCACAGAGAGATCGCAGTTGGACGGTTGGGCCAGAGGAGGCCGACAGGGCCACTTGCAGGAGGGTACAAGATCTCGGGCACCAGCTGGGCACACCTGGGGTCATGGGGGCCAAGAGGATCCCTTGAGGTTGTGGAAGCCGTCAGACTGGGATGTTTTTCGTCTGGCAGGGCAGAGTCGCGTCAACAGAAGTGTCGGTCCTTTACCACTGCAGTCGGGGAGTTATTTTGCAGCAGTGAGTTGCGTCGACACCAGTGTCGGTCTTCATTGGTTCGGGTACCGGCGTACACCGGGGACTAGAGCCTCTAGTCTGGAAGGAGAATCTTGGTGCTTTGGTGAAGGGGTTTCTCTGATGTCAGGCAGGGTTTCTGGAAAGACAGAAGGTCAAGTGGTCGACCCGGGTGCAGGTGGCGGGGTTCTTGCCGAGGTTTGTCTGCAGCAGTTTAGTTCCTGGCACAGCAGCGTTCCAGGTCCATCTTCTTCTTTGGTCCATCGAATCTGAAGAGGTAAGGTACAGGGGTGTCCCTAAATACTAGATTTAGGGGCGTTACACAGGTGTGCAGGGCAGGACCAATGGGCCCCTTCCTTGGGGTGTCTACACCCCCTAGTATGCCTTCCTCCAGAGGGAGGGGGGCATAACCCTCTGCCTAATTGGCTGAGTGCCCTCATCTTCAAGATGGAGGGGACTGAGATGTGTGCTTCACCTCGCCTCCCCCACCTGAGGGGTGGGGTTGACAAAGGTGGGCACACCTCCATTCCTGGCTAGGTTTTTCCGTCGGTTTTCACGCCCAAATGGGAATCAGAACCGGTGGAAGCCAGTTGCTGATAGTAGCAAAAGACTGGGGGTAGCTAACAAAGGCGGTAGGCCTTTGAAGCTTCCTTTTTGTGGACATCCTGGGAGAGGAGGCATGACACTCTGCCCAGGATGTGCTTTGTTTCCAGACGCAGAGAGCATAGGGCTCTCTACCTATGGGTCCAGAAACATGTCTGGTGGTGGCAGATGGCTGGTAACCAGTCAGGAGCCACACCAGGGCTGGTCGTGTTTCAGGGGGCATCTCTAAGATGCCCTCTGAGTGCATTTTGCATTAAATCCGACCCTGACATTAGTGCGGGTTTAATGTGCTGAGAAGTTTGATACCAAACTTCTCGGTCTTCAGTAAAGCCATCATGGAGCGGGGGAGTTCGTGATGACAAACTCCCAGCCCATGGACTCAAAATGGCTTCATTGCACTTACAATGTCTGTGAATGGCACATACACTGTAGGGACACAGCGGTCGTGCCACTGTGCCCTCACCTGTGGTATAGTGCGCCCTGCTAGAAGGGTAACTTGTCTATGCCACAGGCAGTGTTTGTTAGGCATCGTACCCAGGGACGGGTGTCATGTCGACAGTTGGTGTTTGGGGTCCCATGCTGACACACAGGCTGAAGTGGCAGAGGGTATGTGTTAGATGAGGAGTCTCTGAGGGTGGCATAATACATGATGCAGCCCTCTGAGGCTCTTTCTGGTCACAAGGTCCTTTGGTACCAGTGGTACCTTTTACAAGGGACTTATATGTGGGCCAGAGGTGGTGCCAATTGTGGGCGCAAAGCTACAGTTTTAGGAAAGAAGACAAGCGCTGGGACCTGGTTAGCAGGATCCCAGCACACACTGTCAGGTTGGCATCAGTTCTAGGCAGAAAGTTAGGGGTGTCCATGCAAAAAGGAGCACTTTACTACAAAGGTAAAAATATAAACAAAGAGGGCAGGTAACTGATACTCAAAGGCTCACTACATAATATGGTTATAACAATAGGCCCTACTTACGCACTAAATGTTGCACAGTTTGCCTTCCAGAGGAACATTTTAAAAGCCCTAGTGAGTTTCACAAGTAGGGAAATTATTCTCAACGGCGATTTTAATGCAGTTTGGGACCCACAGCTAGAGAGATCACATAAGGCTGTGGGTACTCTCTCTAAAAAATAAATTTAAAAAAGAGCCTTCTAAGAGCTAGGAGTGAGAGATATATGGAGGGAACTGCACATGGATCATATTGAATACACATTTTATGTAGGGAACTGCGCCTAGATCATATTGAATACACGTTTTACACACTCCCATTCACATATCGATTATGTATTTGTAAGTAATGCACTGGCCTCAGAGATAATAGCGGCTGTTATTGGTTCAATGTCAGTATCAGATCATACACCCATACATATAAAACTCCATACACAAAGAAGGTACTAAACCTCCACTATGGAAATTGCACCCATCGCTTCCAAGAGATAGACTCTTTAGAGAAGCATTGGAGAAAGACATAAAAGAAGAATATTTATTGGAAAATGACACTGGAGAAGTGTTGAGTGCAGTGCATTGGGACCCTTTCACGGCAGTGATGAGAGAAAGATGTTTATCTTTTGCGGCCCACCCAAGAAGAGTAAATTAAAGTCACTGGAAATAAACAAAATTGGCGGAAGAGCCGCTGGAGGCGAAAGTGGTAATCATTCAATTAGGCAAGTACATAAGAGAAATAATTCAATGTAAAACGATGAGAAATAAGGGAGACCACAAAAATTAACAAGAAAAAAGGGTCTGTTTTTAGTGGAAGAAGTTATATCAGCCCTACATTACATTAAATGCAGGTGTAACCCAAACGTTTGTGTCCACATATGTGCTCGTGAAGAAGGTGAACAGCGCAGGTGACACATGACAAGGGTGAGGTAACAGCAAAAAACGGCGCAGGGAACAATTTAGTTGATGGTTCAGAAAACAGTCAGCAGGAAATTCATAAATTATTCAGCTGTTTAAAGAAACCACAATAACGCCCATGGATGTGCTGAAAGGTCGACGGCTTTCAACCTGTACAAATTCAGGTCATCATCAGGACCAGGTTACTGGAATACGATGAGTGCTGTATAGGGGGATAAGAGGAAAAAGGGAAGGAATGAAAAAACGGGAGGTACCCGCAGGAGGCAAGTGGTTAAGAGAAGGGAGAGAAGGCTACCTGTGGCGGTCGCGGGGTAACCTTAGGTGTAGAATAAATCATGTCAAGGGAAGGTCTTCCTTAAGGGGTCTGCGTAGGAAGGAAAAAGTGCCATATGAAAGCAAGGGACAGATGGGGTGAGTAAGGAACAACCAGGAGTGGTTGTGCAAGAGATTGAAGGACAATCGGGTAAAGCTTACCACGTGAGATACTTGTAAAGCACTAAGGGTTCGTGTTGATTCAAAGGCAAGCAATCAGCGTAGCCAAGGACCGACTGACTCAGGTTCGAAAGGCGCGGCGAGGTAATCAGCCGGGGTCACGGCTGAAAGGGTAAGAAAGGAAAAGGATTTGGGATGTCCGCCCATCAGGGGGTAAGGAAAATGCGCAGAAGTGGTTAGGTAAATACCTGGTTAGTAGCAGTTACATGCTGTGCCTGTGGGATTCTCAACCAGATACGGCATGTTGAGGAAAGTAAATCCAGGTCGCGGGTGACCAGCAGACGTCTGGGCCTGAGGGACGAATTAATTTGGCCGTTCGCCGTGTTCACGGTCTCAATCAGGACGCAAATCCCGGCTTGCGTGAATTGTAGTCGCTCACAGGGGTTAACGTGAGGTCATATGGGGATTGGAAGGAAAATGCTAGTCTGGGGGAGGGCGAGGGTCGGAGCTAGTCAGTGCCCCCGGGGGTAGGAATAAGAAAGGAGTGTAAACAGAAAAGGGAACACAGGGTAGTGAAAAGCAGTAACGGAAAGGGAGACAGTTGCCCAGTGTGACGGGGCCTGTCCGGGAGACGGGCCCGCATAGCCCGGGGGCAATGGAGGACTCGCACCTCAGCTGTCTCCAGTGACGTCACGGGGGCGGACTCCTACTGCGTCAGGTGGTCCGGAAGCAAGACACATAAAGCGGACAGAGAAGACCAAGGAGGAGGATACCGGGAGCAGGGAGGAAGACGGCGTCGACGCGGAGAGCAGCGGAGCAGTGCGGGAGATGGAGGAAACCGGATCGAGGGACGGAGGTCGGAAGGAGGACGACGCGGACGGAGGTCGGAAGGAGGACGATGCGGACGGAGGTCGGAAGGAGTACGAAGAGGACAGAGGCCCTGGGAAGGAGAACCGACTGAGGAGAAAACGGGAGAGGCGTCCCCGGAGGAAGGCCCCACGGACGAGGCAGCCGCGACCCTGTCAGCGGGTCACAACTTCAGGCAAGTGCTGAAGGGAACGGGGCACTGACTAGGGAGGTGGTGGAGGTCCCAGAACGTATTCACGGGACTCTAGGGAAGGATCAGGGTGGAGAGGGAGGAAGGGTAGGGGTTCACTGTTTCCCTCCCCACACACCCAGAACCAGTTACCCTTTCACTGCCAGAGCAAGTCACGGGCACCGAGGCACAAACCCTCATAGCAGGTCACGGTGAAGATACACCCCCGGCAGAGAAAGAATATCTGAGGAGTAGACAAAAGGCCAGGATAGTCCTAAAGGAGGTGGACCCTGAACGGTGTGAAGTAACACCAAGAGCCCTCACTGGGGTAAGAGAGGGCAGGGGTCGCGAGAAGGAAGAAAAGGGGTAAACCGGGGCAGGAAAACTGCATGTAAAACCAGAGCACAATACTGACGGCCTCTCCTTCTTCTTTTCCCGAGGGGACGTGCACCGCCCAATCGGGCTCCGAAGCAGACGCAGGAAAAGAAGAGTAACAAAGGACACAGACACTGAAAAATCCATACCGTATCAAGAGCTCAGAATATATGCAATAAACTTCCGTAAAACACTCATCACTGGTCTGTGGTACTTGGGCCGGTGACAACCAGATTTGCGAGTTTTCATGAAGCGCAAGAAATACAGTACATGTGCGTTTTTACAGGTTTTCAGTGTGCCCAAATTCAATTTGTACAGTTATCGGCAATCATGGCATGAAAATGAAACAGTACAAATGTTAAAGATAAAAACAGTTATGGCTTTTTTATCCGGGAGATACCCCCCAGATCGGCAACCAGTGTAAACTTGTAGCAGTTTCCTCATGGCGGGTATCGTGGTGCAAGGGAGGAGGAACCTAGGATATTAGTATGTGTAAGAATCACATACATCTGGGTATTGAATTAGTGTGTGTAAGAGGAACAACATAGACGATGACCAGCAGCCACGGCACAACCGTCTAGCATATACAATATAATGGCAAGTACAGTATACAGTAAAATACCCATGGCAGAGTGTGCTTAGCGGGTGTCATGGTACAAAGGGGTAAATGTGTGTGAATCACACGCATCTAGGTGTCATGTTTTGCTTATATAAAAGGAAGGAGACGGTGACCTGTGTCCACGGGACAACCGTCTGGCATGTGAATGGAATGGAACCCATGGGGGTGGCTGACTCAGTGTGCGTTGATGGTGGTGTTCCATTCATCTAGGGTGTTCAATCCACATTAACAGAGTCACATCGAGTGATCCACCTGCATTCGCATTTGTTAAGAAGCAGTTCTAAGTTGCCTCCACGTAAGGGCAGGGTAGGTTGGTCAATGACCTGCCAAATGAAATCAGTCTCTGAATGTTGTTTCTCAATGTAGTGTGGGACTAGAGGAGCAGTCTTAATTTTGCACTTAATGGGACTCTTGTGTTGTATGATGCGTTGTTTGATCATCTGAGTAGTTTGACCAATGTAAATCAAGTCACATGGGCAATGGATGGCGTAAATAACATTGGTGGTGTGGCAGTTAGAGAATTGTTTAAGTTGGTACGTGCGGTTCCTAACCGTGAACTCTTTGGTGTTGATGGTCAGCGGGCAAACTGAGCAATTTTGGCATCTGTAGTGTCCAAGTATGGGTGGTAGACCCCATAATGAGGTGATGGATGTGGTATGTTTGTTATTGTCGGGCCAGGTGACAGCCCGTGCTAGTTGGTCAGACAGGTTGTTGGCCCTCTTATAGGAAAACAAGGGGAGGTTCCTGAAACATGGTTTTTGTGCAGAGCACGTTTCAGTTCTTTGGTATTATATTACTGACTGTATTGCTTGAGGGCCAGAAGGTGGAGACTAAGGGAATGCATGTGTTGGCATGTTTAGTGCTGGGTGATAAAAGGAAGTCCCTGTGGCAATACCATGCGCGTTTGGAGGCGTGAGAAGTCAGGTGTTTAGGATAGCCCTGACTAGTGAGTTTTTCAGACAAGATATCTGCTTCTCAGAAATAATCGTTTTTCCACTTACATTTTCTTCGTATACGAAGGAACTGACCAAAAGGGAGACCATCACGGAGGCCACGTGGATGATAACTGGATTATAGTAGGAGTGTGTTGCGTTCTGTGGGTTTGCGGTACAATGAGGTTCCGATGGAACCCTCTTCCGCATGAAGGGTGAGGTTCAAGAATGGAAGGTCATTTGATCTAGATTCAGATGTAAATTTGAGATGGGGCTGGCAATTATTGAGCCAATCAATGAAAGTGTATAGATTGTCAGCTGTGTCATTCCAGAGTAGCAGAATATTGTCAATATATCTCCGCCACAAGCCAATTTGATTGAGGAAAGGGTTCGCTGGGGTAAGTATGTGTGTGGTTTCCAAATTGTGTACATAAAGGATAGCAAAATTGGGTGCGAAACAAGCTCCCATAGAGACACCCTTGACCTGTACGTAGAATGTGTCTTTATACAAAAAGTAGTTATTGTTTAAGGCAATGCGTAGTAGGTCTATTATAAATTCAGTGGGGATGCATGTAGGTTTGGGGTGGTTATCGAGTAAATTCTGGATGATCTGTAGACCCTCGTTGTGGGGAATGCTGGTGGAAAGAGACTCGATGTCTAAGCCGACCATCAAATCAGTCTCGGAGTTGAATGTTCTGTCCTCGATTAAGTGAATAAGGTCGGTGCTGTCCCGTATAAAGGTATCAGTGAGAGGGACAAATTCTTTGAGAATGGCATCTATGTATTTGCCTACGGGTTCCAAAATAGACCCGCAACCTTATACAATCGGACGGTCAGGGGGATTGGTAGTGTTCTTATGAATTTTGGGGAGGACATAGATGACGGGGGTCCGAGGATGGGGGTTGTTGAGAAAAGTGTGTTTTTTTTTGGATATGATCTCTGAAATTAAAGCATGGTCAGTGATATCCTGTATTTGACTGCGGATGTTGTGTAGAGGGTCTGATGGAAGGGTCTGGTAGTGGGTTTCATTAGAGAGTTGTCTCATAATTTCCGCATCATATTTGTCGGTGTCCATGATGACAATGCCCCGCCCTTATCAGCTGGTTTTATAATTATGTGGGGGTTGTCACGGAGGTCGTTGAGGGCAAGTTTCACTGTCAGAGGAAGATTGTATGGGACAAATTCAGATTGGTGTTGCAACTCTGCGATTTCATGGAGTACTAGTTGCTCAAAAGTCAGTATATGTGGAGGCATGCAAGTTGCCGGAGGGAGAAAGGTAGAGGGGGGGTGGAAAGGGGACTGGTTCAAGTAGTCCCTTGGGAGCCTGTCTGCAAAGAATTGTTTGAGCCTGATGCGGCGGAAGAAGCGTAGTAGGTCTTCCTGGAGTTTAAATGTAATGTAAAATGTAATGTAAATGGAAACTTGTATAGCGCTACTATCACTCCAAGGAGCATCTTGGCGCTGGGACGGAACACCAGAGATGGAGACAACTGGTATACTACTCATGCCAGAGGGGAGATAGATGTTTAAATGAGTGTTTTACATAAAGTATCAGGTGCACTGTAGATCCAAGTTTTAAGTGCCTTCCTAAAGACAGACTCGGAAGCAATCTGACGGAGCTGAGATGGGAGTTTATTCCAAGCCTTTGAGCCTATGACTACAAGTGATTTTCCTCCCTTTGTCACCAATCTAAAAGATGGAATGGTCAATAGATTTGCATTGGATGATCTTAGGCTACGGGAGGGAACGTAGCGTTTGAAGCTAGTTTGAAGATATTGTGGGCCACGTGAATGAAAGGCCCTAAAGGTAATAATAAGGACCTTAAACAAAATTCGTTTATGAACTGGCAACCAATGTAAGCTGTCTAGTGCAGCAGAGGCAGATGATTTCCTAGGCCACTTCAATACCAGCCGGGCAGCCGCGTGCTGGACCATCTGAAGCTTGTGCAAGACTGATTTATTTGTTCCTGCATAAAGACTGTTACAGTAGTCCAGTCTAGATGTAATGAGTGCCACAGCAACGGTTTGCCTGGCTGAGAAGGGGAGCAAGTCAAATAATTTTTTTAGACTTTTTATAAGATGAAAACATGTGCCCGCAACTGCCAGAGATTGTTGTTTGAAAGATAGTGTGGTGTCAAATTTTATTCCTAGGTTTCTGGCTGCATTTATTGTATTAGGAGGGGGGGTGGCATCTTCTGGCCACCAAAGTTTAGGCACAAAGGGATTTTGTTTGCCAAATGGCAAAATCTCTGTTTTTCCGAGTTACACCTTAGATGATTGTCACTCATCCATTTAAAGGTTGCTGAAAGACATTTCCTAAGATTTTCTTCCGCCTTAGTATTGTCATTATCCAGGACCAGGATAAGCTGAGTATCGTCCGCATATGAAATGGTATTGATCTTGAAGGACGATATTAGTTTCATCAAAGGGGACATATAAACATTGAAAAGGGTTGGGCTCAGACTCGATCCTTGAGGGACACCTGATATAAGTGCTTTTTCTTCTGAGTTATATTGTCCTAGCGTGATAACTTGACGCCGGTCTTTCAAAAAGTTCTCAATCCACTCAAGGACATTCCCGGATACACCATATGATGCAAGACGGTCTAACAGAATGGTATGTGAGACCGTATCGAAAGCCGCAGACAAGTCAAGCAGCACCAGGACCGCCTTCTTTCCCTGATCCAGGGCAGCTCGTAAAGTTTCTGCAGTGTACAAAAGGGCAGATTCAGTCGAGTGTTGGGCTCTAAAACCTGACTGGTTGACATGCCATACATTTGTTTCCTCTAAAAACGTGGTAAGTTGTTTATTAACAAATTTTTCAGTTAACTTACACAGGGTGGGTAAAAGCGAGATAGGTCGTAAGTTGGAAAGGGTCGTGGGATCAGCCAATTGCTTTTTCTGGAGGGGTTTTACCGCCGCAAGTTTCCATTCTGTTGGAATCTTAGCTGTAAGAAGCGAAGAGTTTATAATATTGTTTATAATAGGGTTTACAACATCAATGAGGGTGTGTAACAGAGTGGGGGGCAAGGATCAAAAGGGGAGCCTGATTTGGTGGATAAGATGGCCAACTGTGATTCCTCCCTCGTAATAGGTTGAAAAGTTTTCATACAAGCGATATCTGTGTCTACAGAGGTTCTCTTATTTATGATGACTGAAGTCGAGGGAGAAAAGTCTTTTAACAGTGTCAGGACTTTTTCTTCAAAATAGTCTGCTATATTATTACAAAGGCTCTGTGAGGGAGGGATCTCTTGAAGTAGACTATTCGGATTTGTGAACAGATTAACTATTTTGAAGATCTCCTTCTGTTTGTTTTTAGAATTTTTAACAGCCTCAGTATAGAAGGTTTTTTTTAAGCTTTGATCAAAGCATGATATTTTCTGCGTGCAATTTTATAAGTATTGAGGTCACTCCTATCATAATACCGGCGCCATCTACGTTCTAGTACTCTGACTTGGGCTTGCAGTTCTTTCAGGGAATGGGAAAACCATGGTGCGGAAGATTTCTTTTTGAAGGCCTATGTGGTGTAGTAGTAGATGTCAACTGATCTTTTAGCTCAAGCATCCAGTTCTCGTAGAGCTGGGTGTGAGTTATAGGGTCACCAACCAAATTGGGTCTACCCATGATGGCTTTAGAGACGAGATCTGGACGCCCCATAAGTGCCTTCCAGCTAACTTTGTCCTGTTGTTGGAAATTCATATTTTTCTTGATCGAGGCCTTATCCTTTATTACAAATTCAAAGGGGATTAATTTATGATCGGACCAGGTTTGCGTAACAGGGGCTTCACTTTAAGGGTGTTTAGATTAGAACAAATGCAGTCCAAAATATGGCCTGCGTTGTGTGTGGCAGACATTGAGAGTAGTTGGAGGCCAAAGACCTCCATTATCTCCTTAAAACGAATTGCACCAGGGTCCTTAGGAGAGTCAAGATGTAAATTAATATCACCCAATAGAGTGTAATTGGAGAACCTAAAAGCAAGTGTACTAATCACATCACCAATACTTTCTAGGAACTTGTTGTGCTGTCCAGGAGGGCGGTAAACTAATGCCCCTGCAAAGGAGAAGGAGTCATGTAGTTGGATACAAAAACTAATGCTCTCTGCTCCTTTCAGGTCAGGTAGCTGCTCTATTGTGCACTTAAAGGTGTCGCGATAAATAATTGCGAGGCCACCCCCACGTTGCTCTGGTCTATCTGCCCTTTGGATAAGATATCCCGGGGGAAGTGTGTTCACGATGTCTGGGCTGCACCAGGCTTTCAGCCAGGTCTCGGTTAAAAAAGGCAGTCCAGGTCATCGTCAACTATAAGATCATAAATATGCAGTGCATGCTTGCACATTGATCTTGCATTTATAAGGCCCCCACGTAGACTTCTACGTGTGTCCTTCTCCAAGGTTATAGGTGATTGTATGCAGTTAAAGACCTTTTTACAGTTATTACAACTGATAGGTCCCTCCCAATTTACCGCATTCAAAGACTGATGGCATTTAACAGAGACATTGTTTAAAGATAAAATAAGGTCCCTTGAAAGAAGTTGTTTTTGACATGAAGAAACAGCATGTATGGCCCTGGGCCCGGTCTCGGCGCGGAAGGGCGCAGACGGGCTTGCCTCTGGCGTGCCTCCGGCGAGCCAGCGGCGCGCCCGCTGCGCGCGTCCGCTGCGCGTTAGCGCCATCAGCGTTTAAATAGGTGATTGCGACTGATCCTAGTCAGAAGACTAGACCGTCACCTATTCTAAAATGGCCCCCTCAAATGTGCCACAGGAAGTGAGGAAAATGGATACAGTGGGTCGCGTTTTAAGATCCTCCCTCCACACAAACAGCACCAGCTGTGATGGACCGGGGAGTGAAAAACGGCGCCCAGAGAGGTAGGAATCAGAATTAAAACATCGTATATTTAAAGAAAAGTGAATTAAAAACAAATGCTATTTAAAATAATCGTCATTCAGACACACCCAATATCGCCAATACGAGAAGGGAGAATAATTAGGGGTAGATCTACTACGTGCCCCGACAGTGTGAGATCGCAAAATCTCCAATCTTACAAAGCAGCTGTTCCGCTGAGCGTTGGCGCCATCAGCGTTTAAATATGTGATTGCGACTGATCCTAGTCAGAAGACTAGACCGTCACCTATTCTAAAATGGCCCCCTCAAATGTGCCACAGGAAGTGAGGAAAATGGATACAGTGGGTCGCGTTTTAAGATCCTCCCTCCACACAAACAGCACCAGCTGTGATGGACCGGGGAGTGAAAAACGGCGCCCAGAGAGGTAGGAATCAGAATTAAAACATCGTATATTTAAAGAAAAGTGAATTAAAAACAAATGCTATTTAAAATAATCGTCATTCAGACACACCCAATATCGCCAATACGAGAAGGGAGAATAATTAGGGGTAGATCTACTACGTGCCCCGACAGTGTGAGATCGCAAAATCTCCAATCTTACAAAGCAGCTGTTAAAGAAGTCGCTACGGTTGGTCGGGACAGAGGAAAGGCCATTGCTCAAGAGTGAGACTTCCTCCGAGGATAGAACTTGTTTGGAGAGTTTAAATATGGGAATGGTGTCAGTGTTGGACTGACATAACTGTTTTTATCTTTATCATTTGTACTGTTTTCAATTTTATCATTTGTACCATTTCATTTTTATGCCATGATTGCTGATAACTGTACAAATTGAATTCGCGCATACTGAAAACCTGTAAAAACGCACACATATTTTATTTCTTGCGCTTAATGTAAACTTGCAAATCTGGTCCAACTGTCTCCCTTTCCCTTACTGCTTTTCATTACCCTGTGTTCCCTTTTCCGTTTACACTCCTTTCTTATTCCTTCCCCCGGGGGCACTGACTAGCTCTGACCCTCGCCCTCCCCCGGACTAGCATTTTCCTTCCAATCCCTGTATGACCTCATGTTAACCCCTGTGAGCGACTACAATTCATGCAAGCTGCGATCTGCGTCCTGATTGCGACCGTGAACATGGCGCATGGCCGAATTCATTCGCCCCTCGGGCCCAGACTTCTGCTGGTCATCCGCGACCCGGATTTACTTCCCT
This sequence comes from Calotriton arnoldi, assembly GCA_963921515.1. NCBI lineage: Eukaryota > Metazoa > Chordata > Amphibia > Caudata > Salamandridae > Calotriton > Calotriton arnoldi. Next base: position 2,622,967 of record CAWUFW010001292.1, on the reverse strand, counting down.
CAACACGCCATATCTGGTTTGGAATCCCACAGACACGGCGTATAACTGCTACTAACCAGGTATTTATCTAACCACTTCCTCGCATTTTCCTTACCCCCCTGGCGGGCGGACATCCCTAATCCTTTTCCTCCCTTACCCTTTCAGCCGTGACACCGGCTGATTACCTAGCCGCGCATTTCGAACCTGACTCAGTCGGTCCTTGGCTACACTGATTGCTTGTGAATAATTTTTTGTTTTCTTCGTGATTTTTAAGAAGAAGTGTGTATTGCTGATCCGTGAAATGTCAGGGAAAAAGCCACGGAGCAGCACGGAGGTATGGAAAGCAGAGAGCATATCCTATTTCATTGATGAATCCAAGGCAACTTCACCTTCAGTGCAAGCTCATGATGCCTGACAATCGTTCTAAGCAGTATACCAAATTTGGTTTTTTTGACTACTAGGGGCCATTCACCCCCTATTTTTTCGGTCTGGCTTATTTTTGCAGACTGACTTTTGAAAGATAGGCATACTACATATATAAAAAATATTATATTTGAGTGCAGTAGGGATCAGACTAGGTCCTGACGAGTAAAGCAGTGGGGACTGCTTACGAAACATGTTGACCCAGTAGGAGGTATCATATTAAGGTACACCCCCTACACAACCCCATTTTAGTGTTTCCAGCTAGGGAAGTGAATAAAATCTGTTTTTTTTCCACTAGCCAGGGAATTTTTAAAAACCCTTTGTATCTTTCACTGACCCTACCACTCTCACTCCCACACTACACATAGCCTATTTTCACAAACATTAAGTGCTCCCACGTATTCGTAGGTTGTACCACGCCCCGCCCCGTAGTGGGACGGGAAGACCCCCATGATGAAGCATGACACTACGGGATTCGTAGTGTGTGAGGGGTATTTTAAAAACACGTAGTGCTTATCCCTGACATTTCACGGATCAGCAATACACACTTCTTCTTAAAAATCACGAAGAAAACAAAAAATTATTCACTAGTTACCACACAGGGTAGAATCACATTGTTTATAAAAAGTTGTACAGGAGGTAGATTCTACCTGTAGACCTCTACACTCCCTCCTTTTGTTATTTTTTCATACACTGATTGCTTGCCTTTGAATCAACACGAAACCTTCGTGCTTTACAAGTATCCCACACGGTAAGCTTTACCCGATTGTCCTTCAATCTCTCGCACAACCATTCCTGGTTGTTCCTTACTCACCCCATCTGTCTTTTGCTTTCATTCATTGGCACTTTTTCCTTCCTCCGCAGACCCCTTCAGGAAGACCTTCCCTTGACCTGATTTATTTTACACCTAAGGTTACCCCGCAACCGCCACAGGTAGCCTTCTCTCTCTTCTCTTAACCACTTGCCCCCTGCGGGTACCTCCCGTTTTTTCATTCCTTCCCTTTTTCCTCTTATCCCCCTACACAGCACTCATCGTATTATTCCAGTAACCTGGTCCTGATGATGACCTGAAATTGTACAGGTTTAAACGCCGTCGACCTTTCAGCACATCGGTGGGCGTTATTGTGGTTTCTTTAAACAGTGGAATAATTTATGAATTTCCTGCTGACTGTTTTCTGAACCATCAACTAAATTGTTCCCTGTGCCATTTTTTGCTGTTACCTCACCCTTGTCACGTGTCATCTGCGCTGTTCACCTTCTTCACGAGCACATATGTGCACACACACTTTTGGGTTACACCTGCATTTAATGTAATGTAGTGCTGATATAACTACTTCCACTAACAATAGACCCTTTTTTCTTGTTAATTTTTGTGGTCTCCCTTATTTCTCTTCGTTTTACATTGAATTGTTTCTCTTGTGTACTTGCCTAATTCAATGGTTACCGGTTGAGACATTGTCATTTTGCTAAACATATTTACTCAGGTCTCAACTGGGTTAACAGGCATTCTCCTGTATTTGTTCTTTGGAGGCGAAAGTGGAGCACAGGGTTCACCCTTTAATACAACTCAGGCGTGAATTAGCGACGCTTAAAGGCCAACTTAGAGTGGCCTATACTAATAAAGAGAAATCGAGACTGTTGCACTTGAATAGGAGGATGTATGTAACAGGAGACAAGCAGCCCTGCCAAGTACCACACATCAGGCATTAGTCTAATGCATTTCAGTGTGGTGGTCCACATCACAACACTGAAATGCATTAAGCATGCATTATAGCACGGCTCAGCTGTCATGCAGAGCGCTGCTACAATGCACCATCTTGTCATGACTGTGTGAGCAGTAGGGCGCTGCTCCTGGCAGGATAAGGGGGCAGGGTTGATCTGCTCGGCTCGCAGCTCTGCTCTCTCGCTACAATGTATCTAGCTAGACTGACACTTCCCCCCGGGCCTAACACACGAGCATACCTGACGTACAGTCCGTCAGCCAATCATGGCTTGTAAGAAGGCTCTTGAGAGATATACAAATTTATAGGCTAAGGTCAGTGGGGTGTGGCAAGATTTGGTCCGTCCTGCGGTCAGCCACCCCACAGTGCGAGCAAGCGGCATTAAAGTTGACTGTGCTTTTGTTTGAGAAAACTAAATGCGTGCGGCGCCACAGGCAGCTCAGTGCTCTGACCTCGCCGCCGGCTCCTCGCACCAGTGCACAGCGGAGGGTGTGTGTGGACTGTAGAAGGAGTGCTGCGCACCGCAGGCTAGCTCAGAGCTGCCGGGTTGCACCGTAGTGCACCGTGGCAGTGCAGGCTGGGCCCGGGTATGACCACTGACTCACTGCTGCACAGATTCCGGACTGGCTGCTCATCATCATAATGATGCCGCAGGAGGAAAACGACCGACTGTCCCCAGCCCACTGGGCAGCGGCACTTCCTGCATCAAGTAAGTGAGCTGCAATAATTTTTGCGCAAGCACTTCATGAGTGTAAACCAGATTTTTTTTTTTAGAAACAAATTTTATTGTGTCAATAGTCAAACATAGGGCAGAGCCCTTTAATACAAAAGGCATCCGCCATATCATACACCACAAAGTATTGTCATTGACATTTAGGTTACATATTATCGAAATAAAGAATATACAGAACAAAACAACATGAACATATTGAACCCCCTCCCTTTGCACTGTCCCTCAACCGATGAGCCCCATAACTATATGATTGCTTCCTCACCCGATGACCCCATGGCAGTGAAGGCGTAGACGCATCCGCAGAGGACACCGGCTCCAAGTGCAGACCCCGGTAATCCGCCCATCATTTCCAAATCTTGGGGTGCTTTTGCAGGCATCCCCTGGCCTTAAATATTGGTATCTCCAAGCCCATACACAAGTCTAGACCGTTCTTCCATGCTGATACAGAAGGTGGGGCTGATACCTTCCACAACCTTGCAATATCTCTTTTAGCCAGAGTAAGCCCCAGCAGCAACAGGTGCCTTTTATAGATATTGCCCCCGATACCCTCCATGATGTTTAGAATTGCCAATCTTGGTGAGGTGGGGAGCTCCCACCCCAATACCTCTGCAAGGCAAGTCAGGACCCCCCGCCAAAACCTTGTGAGCGCTGTGCCAAATCGTATGAATAAGGGACCCCTCCTACCGACCACACCGCAAGCACACCGGGGATGACACCAGGCCCGCCCTTCACAGCCTTACCCGGGTATAGTAAGCGCGATGCAGATATTTGAATTGGATAAGGTGCAGCTGAATTACTATCGCCGCTCCCCCGAGGGGAGGCCAGCGCATCTGCCCAATCGTTCCCATCTATTTGGCCAAGATCGCGCACCCATGCTTCTCTAAGCTTGTCCAGTGTGGTAGAACTATTTGTCACCAGCGATTGATAGATTTTTGCGATTTTATGGTCGTGTATCTCACCCATAAACACCTTGGCTTCGATAGGATTAAATTTGGGGAGAACCTCTATCTCTGAAATGGTAGGGGAGATAGCATGCCGAGACTGGAGATACTTTGGGTTTTAGGCATCTGGAATTCTCGTTGTAAATCCTGGAAGGATTTCAGGGCAGCGCCTCGCATCACATCCCCTAGTGTAGAGATCCCTATGTTGTCCCACCCAGAGAGCTCAGCCAGTTGTGGTAGTCCACCATCATGCCACAGTGGGGTTTCCCCCGTTAGTCTGCCCCACCACCCCATCCTACGGAGGGACTGTTTCCAGAGCTGGAATACCACCCCATGGCCGGCGGCAGAGAGTTGCGCAGAGATGCTGAGTACAAGATAGTATGAAGGGTAGTCTCTCCCATGTACCATTGCTCCACTACTTATGCGGGGTCCCGCCTATCCCCATACCACCATTCATTCAGTACTAGCAGATGGGATGCCATAGAGTACGATTGGATGTCCGATGCGGCCAACCTCCCGCAATACGTGGACTGGAAGCAAGTCCGCAGCGAGACCCTGGAAGCCCCCCCGCCCACAGAAACTGACCTAACGCCGCATTAACCTGGCGAAACCAAGTATGCAGAATCGGGTATGGATGGTTCAGCAATTGGTAGAGAAAGCACGGCAGCGATACCATTTTAAAAATAGCCGACCTACCATAAATGGAGAGGGGCATGTGTGACCAAGTTTTCACGTCCTCTCGTACCCGCGCCCATATCGGAGCAATATTCCTGTCTCATGCCATGCGTGGTGTATCCGACCGGAAGACTACCAGGTACTTTACTCCCTCCGTCGTTACCTGCACTGCCGATGCCCAAGACCCCAATCCATCCTTTCCCCCCAGTACCCATAAGGTAGACTTACGGGGATTCATAAATAAGCCCGAGGACTCCCCAAAGATTTGCATAATATGGAGCAGTCTCAGCCCCGTCCTGTTGATGTCCGCTAAAAAGAATAATACGTCATCTGCATATAATGCGATGCGGTCTGAGAGTCCGTGAGCCCACTTGAAGCCCTTTACCTGTGCATCCATCCGCACCCATGCCGGCAAGGGCTCCATTGCTAAAGCAAATAGGTACGGCGACAAGGGGCACCCCTGGCGGATGCCCCTTCCGATTGAAAATGTGCAGGAGGTGGACCCAGCAACTTGCACTGATGCCGTAAGGTCTTTATATAGCAATTTTAAGTATGACAAAAATCGTGGCCCAGTATTGAGGCGGTCTAGTAGTGCGAACAGGTACACCCAGCTGAGGGAATCAAACGCCCTATCCATATCTGCCAATAACAGGGTGGCCTGTTCCCCAACTCCCTGGATGGAGGCTATGGCAATGTGGGCCCGTCGGATATTATGGCTTGTAGCTCTCTGAGGCATAAAGCCCGCTTGATCAGGATGGATCAGGTTTGTTATATGTGATTGAAGGCGATTGGCCAATGCTTTGGCCAAAATTTTGGCCTCAACGTTCAACAGCGAAATGGAGCGATATTATGCGTGTTGTTCCGGAGGAAGGCCGGGTTTATGAAAAACAACCACCTCAGCGTGTCTCCACTCCCGTGGAAGGCGACCCCGATCCACCGCCTCGTCCACTACCCTGAGAAAATGGGGCCCCAATTTGGAGAAATATTTCTTTAAAAATTCGTACAGGAATCCATTAGGACCCGGCGCCTTACCAGAATTCAAATCCCCAGTGCCGCGCAAAGCTCCTCCGTGGTGAGTGGAACGTCAAGGTCCGCCCTTGCCTCATCTGAAAGGGCTCGGGGTGGTAGGTCGTCTATGAAACGTTGTATCATGCCTTCCTGCAGGACTTCCTTAGGGGTGTATAGTTCTGCAAAATAGCTCGCAAAGCTCTCCGCTATTAAGGAGGGGTCACTGAGAGCTCTCCCATCCGGGCCCAGTATGCTGGGGACAACCTGGGGGTGCAGGGCCCCTTGACACAGTCTATGTAGAAGTTTGCTGGACTTGTCGCCCCATTGATAAATTCTGCTTCGGGATGCCAGCCATGCCAGTCGGGCCTCGTCCATCAAAATACTAGCATGAGTTTGCTGTGCCAACAACAGCTGGCGGTGCACCAGACCCCCGCCCTCCCCCTACTATGCTGCTTGAGTTATATCATTTGGGCCTCTGACCTCAGGAGTGATTCCGACGGAGTTTACGTGCCGCCGTGCAATAGGAAATGTCGACACTCCGTAGGGTTGGCTTCATGGCCTCCCACAGGGTTTCCACCTCTTCTACCGATCTCACATTAAAGTCTAAGTATTGCTCAATTGCCTGCTCCATATGCGGCCGATATTTCTCATCTTGCAAATGCCAGGGGGAGAGACGCCAACGAAAGGCCTGTCTCTCGGGGCCTATCTGTAACATAAGGGCCACCGGGGAATGATCCGACAGACCCCTTGGAAGGATCTCAGCAGACCTTGCTCTACTGGCGGCACCAGAAGGCACGAATATATAATCCAGGTGGGAGTATGAGTCGTGTGTTGCCGAGGGATAGGTGTACCCCCGCTCCTCCCCATGTAACCGCCTCCACGGATCCGTCCCGCCCAACCCCGCCACCAGGGAGTTCAGTTTAGTGACCTGGTGAGCATTAGAGTAGCCCCCAGCTCTCCATCTAGCTCTAGCCAGGTCCATTACGTCGTTCCAGTCCCCCCCCACTAACGCTAACCCTTCCGGTATGTCAGACCACAGGGTGATGAGGTGCTCAACTAGGACCCACGACAGCGGGGGGGCATACACGCAACCCAGCACCACCTGTTCCTTGTATAGGGAGCCCATAATGAAGATGTATCTCCCCTGAGTGTCTGTCCATGTTTTAACATGTTTGTATGGGATCCTACGATGAATCAGGATCGCAACCCCCAAAGACCCCCTGGTAAAACCGGAGTGGAACACTTGAATGTAGCCATATCTGAGAAGACACAGCGCTTTGGTTCCCATTAGATGAGTCTCCTGGAGCATCAGGATGTCCGCATGATAACGCTTGGCTTGCTGAAGAATAGCCCCCCTTTTTACTTTGCCTAACGCCCCTCTGATGTTCCAACGTACTATTCGAAAGTCGACCCCATGGGCCCACACCTTATTCCTAGGGACTGCCATCGGTATATCCGGGAACTCTGGCATGTGGGACGTTTATCATCCAATGTGTGGGCAGTGGCCGTGCAGGGCATTGACGCAGCGCAAATAAACAACATGTGTTCCCCAACTTCCCCCCTCCCAACTATACCTCAAAACTGCTGAAGTACCTGTCGCAGCGGAGGTGGCTTGCGGACCCCAACGGGAGCCCCCCGCCAATGGTTCCCCAATAACCAGCCCATAATCAACGGACGTTCCCCTCGACTACAGAAAGTCTTACAAAGGTACTAGCCCCCCCTCTCGCCTCATCGGCCTGGGCATGCTTCTCCAACTACCCCCTTCTTTCGTAGCGGCTAGGAGGCCGAGGTCCCTTGTTGAGGCATCGATGTGGATCTGTTAGAGCCACTACGGTTCTTGGATCGCCGTCTGGATCTCGACCTTCTGTTTCCTTTAGGTTTGGGCTTTGGTGGTCTTTGAATGGCATCGCTGGATGACGAGTCCGATTCCATCCTGGGCGGCGTGTGGGGCTGAGTCTTCACCGTCTCGTCCGTCCAGCTGAAGACGACTTCTGGCGTATCGAAGAATAGCGTGCATGATTGGTACACCACCCTCAGCCTGGCTGGGTATAGCAAAGCGTACTGAAGTTTTAGATCTCGGAGGCGGGCTTTGGCTGCCATGAATGATTGTCGCTTCTGCTGGACTAGACGTGTATAATCTGGAAATATAAGGATACAATTGGAGGCATAGGTCAGGGGTTCTTTAGCTCTGGCTTGCTTTAAGATCGTGTCCCTGTCATGGTAGTTTAAGATCTTTGCGATGACAGGCCGCGGCCTGGCGCCCGGGGGCGGCTTCTGCATCAAGGCCCTATGAGCCCTCTCGATAATGAAACAGCGGGACAACGATTCCGGGGGAACCAGTCTGTGAGCCACTGACCGTTCCATGTCCCCCCCTTCACAACCTTCAGGGAACCCCACAAAGCGTAGGTTATTTCTTCTGGCCCTGCCCTCCGCATCTTCCACACGAGACGCCAGGCCTCTGGTTATGGTTTCCAATGACGCCACTTTTTTCTTTAAAGTAGGGACCGAGTCCTCCACCTCTGATATCCGGGTCTCGGTCTCCGTGATACGCTCCACCGCATTCCGCAGATCTTGTCTGATGAGCATAACGTCCGAGCCCACCGCCCCAATTTTCGCATCCAAGGCGTCTCTAGATTGCGTTATCGCCGCCATTAGCGCAGCGTTATCTGGCATGCCTCCCGTTGCGCCCCCTTGATGCCGGGGCCCCTGCTCCAGTGTAGCGATCTAGTGTACTCTGCTTGGAGGACCCTCCCAACATCTTGTCCTTCGTCATGATGTACTCCTGACACTAGCTCCTCAATATGACCCCTCTAGGCCGCCCAAATTGTGCCCTCAGCACAAACCGCGCTAGTATATCCCGCGGTGTGAGGATCTACCCTAGGTGGTTCCTAGGCCCTGGCTGAGGCCTCCCGCCCACAAGCCGCACCGAGATCTAACCCGGCCGCTTCCGCAGGCAGTCCTACCTCCTCCCCCCCTAATGGGTGTCCCGCTCCCTGCCTGTTAACTGCTCCCGATCTTTAAGGGTGGTGCGTCACGGGGCCTGTGTCCGACTCCAGCTCCGTATGCGCCATCTATGAGCCGCCTCCACAGGATAGATCACCAATTCCTATGGACCCCAACTGCTATCTTTACAGCGTCCGCCCCGTGGGCCTAAGTCCAGTGCAGGCCGGGGGGTATGGTCACAAATGCAAGGCAAGATCTCTTTTGCTTGGGGCTCCTCTCACCCTCTAGGCCGCACAGCAGTCAGCTCGGCCCTCGGCGGCCCAGTACCCGGTCCGATCCCTCAGCATGCCACTGTCTACCACCCCCCCGCGGCCCGATCTGACTGCCGAGATGAGGCAATGGATAGGGGGGAAGAGGAAAGGAGGACACTCACCGAGCCTTCGCCTAGATCTTCCCGGCCTCGCATACGCCATCTCCGGCGTTGCTGATTCTCCGATCAGGCCCCCAGGAGCTATTGCGGCCCCCAGCCAGCCCTCACACTGGCGGCTCCCTCAGTGGCGCGGCTCCCTCAGTGGCGCTGCATCCGCCGTTCTCGCCTCCGGCAGCCGTACTGGGATCTCCGCCACGGTACCGCTCACTAGACCGCGCAGCCCGTGAAACACAGCTGCCGCTTCTGGATCTCCTTTCGGCGCTCCTGTGCACCGCAATCACAACTGCCCGACTCTACCACTGTAGCGGGAGTCGTTTCAGGGGTGAAACGGCCAATGAGGTAGGATAATTGCAGGATAATTTGTAGGGCTGAGCAGAGCTCGCCTAACACGCGTCCACCATGATGGATCGCTAGGCCACGCCCCCCGTAAACCAGAATTTTGATTGCTTAGAGAGCCATCCACACTCTGACTCTAATCGCTTTTAATTATAATACTGCTCAGTACTGTCTCATAAGTGCCAGGCCTGAGTGAGTGGCAATATTTGTCCTAAAGCAGACAGTGCACTTGTGTCATGCTATCTTTAACCGTATTTGCTTAGAGAGCTGGCCCATGCAACAGGAAGTTTGAACACTCTCACTCAGCCTCGTTAATAATAGTGGGCGGTGACGCATGCCTGGCGACCCGGGGCCGGTGTGCTCACTGCTAATTGATTTTAATTATTTATAATAATGCTCAGTACTGAGTCTTCACTTTTGAAATAATACAGCCTGCGGCCTGACTGTCTGTTGTGCAGTCCGCGAGTCAGCTGAGATTCAGATTGTTGGCAGTTGAGAGATCCGTGTTGGGGCCGCTCACATCCTGTTTGACTCCTCGGCCCTGGCTGTCCCACGTGGGAAAGAGCGGCCTCAGCGATGTTCCTTTGCATGATTGATTGCCACTGCCAAGGAGGAGTCTGGGGTCCAGCAGCCGGTGTTACTTACCTGGTTAAACAGTACAATCAGGTTACAAGAGCACTAGGTTAGTGAAGTGTCCTTCCATCTCTGGTGCTTTGCAGCGTTTAAAAATCTTCTTAGAGTCTGTTGCTCAAATGGGTGTAATTTCTGGTATTTATATGTTTCCTTCATCTTCATTGTTTGATTTTGCTCGCTAGAAAGTGTCACTCATAGTGGTTGAAATGTCACTTATAATTTCACTGAAATTATGAAAATGTCACACATGGCAATCTGAAGCCTTGGCAGCCATGGACAAGGTGGGAGCTCCATTGGCTAGACTACTTAGTATTAAGAGGAAGAGAGAATACATTAAGGAAATTAGATCAGCGAATGCAACAGCTTTGGTAAGGGAAGAGGATAAATTAGAAGAATTCCATAAATATTACACTTCTCTGTACAACAGGGCAGAGTACTCAATCACACGTTAACAAGACTATATTAAAATCGCACACCTACCTAAAATTAAGCCCACCCAGATGGATAACCTTGAGGCACCAATTAAAGAGGAAGAAGTTATTAAAGCGATAACTGCGCATGAACTTAATAAGGCTCCCAGGCCACGCAGGTTTATAGGCACTTTGTATCAAAAATGTATTAATAAACTGGCTTCGAAACTACTCTGTTAAACCATTGTGCAGAATTAGGTGAACTTTCAGTTTTTTGTGCAGGAGGGAGTCATTAAGGTAATTCCCAAATAAGGCAGGGATAAAAATGTTGTGCCTATTGCAGACCAATTACCCTTTGTAATACAGACATAAAGCTATATTAAGAAATAGTGGCAACAAGAAAAGATCAGATTCTGCCCTAATTTACTGACTCCGATCAGACCAGCTTTGTGGGTGGAAGGCAGGCACATGACAACATCCGCAGGCCAATCCACTTGGATGAAAATATAGGCAAAAAGAAAAGTCACAGTCTTTTTCCTATCTCTTGTCACAAGGAAAACTTTTGACCGGGTGGATTAGATCTCTGTAACTAATGTCATACTCCAGCCCCTCCTACCGGCTATGTCGCCATCTCTATGCGAAAAGAATGAGTCCCATAGCCTTGTGCATCAACCTCCGCACGTGACAACACTTTGCGCAAATCTGCTAACAGCTGGAATGCTGTTACTGGCCTACCATCCTCATGTTGAAAAACCCTTCCCACCACCAACCTGGTCTGTGTGTGAAGTGTGGCCCCCGCTTCACCGGGCAAACCTGTCTACTGGGTAATTCTGAAGCAAAACCGTCCTACCCTGGCCCCTCTAATCCATCTTTGACCTATATAACCATACTTTGAGACCTGCCGCACACCGGCCCACTTCATCCCAGTGCAGCCCTCGACTTTCCCTTCCGCACAGCAGCTCTGACACCAGGAACGCGCCAAAGAACATCCACGTCATCAAAGTGGAAAACAACACCGCTTTGTTATCCCCATGGCATATCGCGGGCAAACTGACAATGACCCTACAAAACATACCCCAAGTCAGCGTCTTCCTCTTTGGCTCCTCACATCCGGCCTACCTGGCCCAACCTTCCAGCATCCACCTCCCCAACTCTCCTGCTGATAGAACGTATCACCAAAACAATTTTCCCATGAACGCTGTACCCGCCAGTTTCCCTGATACTGTAACCCTTGACTGACCTTTCTCAATCAATGAAAAAATGAAATACACCACATCTTCTGTCCTGGCCCATCCCTCCTGCCTCTTCTGTGCTCCACTGTCCAAGAATTCTGACCAAGTTTGAGCATATGCCCTCCATGTAGACACCGCCAACAGCCCTACCACCAACTGCAGCATCCTCTGTCGCCTATGTGGCCAAAGCTCCTGCGGCCTCCGGGTCCTGTCTCTGTCCGCCTCTGTGGCCAGCCCGTGGAATCTCTGCCACTGTGAATGAGACATAGCATCTGCAATGTCATTGTCCACCCCGGAACATGTTTCGCTCTGAACAAAATGTCATACTTCAAACACCGTAACACAAAGACCCAAAGTAATTTCAACACCTGCGCATCCCTGCCAGTTCACCACCTGCACCGCCGCCATATTATCAATCCGAAACATGACTTTCTTGTGTGCCAGCATCTTCCCCATAGTGTCACTGCTACCACTAAAATAAAGAATTCCAGGAAGTCAATACTCTGTCTCCCATATTTTCATGCTAGGGGCATTCCTCTGCATACCACTTCCCCTGCCAACACAGACCAAAACCCACCCCCCTGCAGTATAAGAGTAAATCTGTGCATCCCACACCCCCTCTTTGAGTGCCACCAGTGGCAGTTCATTGAAAGACTCCAAAAAAAAGCACAACATGCACAGGCCCTCCTTTACCCCTGTTGACAACCGCATGTGGTGATGTGACAAAGGTAAGTCGGATAGCAGTAGACCCAAGTGCCTGCAGAAAGTCCTCCCTGCACGCACTACTCTACAGGTAAAGTTAAAATGCCCTATCAACACCTGCACCTCCTAGACTGTCACCTTATCTTTAGCCAACATAGAGTCCAACAGCAAGTGCATTGTAATTTTCTTGTCCTCCAGAAGGCGGGCTTCCATTGCCACTGAATCAATTTCAATACCTAGGAAGAACAGTTACTAGACTGGGTTCCACTGTCTTCCCTGGTGCCGAAGGCACCCCTAGGTCCCCCATGAGCTCCTGAAAACATACCAGCAGCCGCTGGCAGTCCGTGGAACCAGGGTTCCCCATGAAAAAGAAATCATAGCGATAGTGTGTGACCCATGCATCACGAGAACAGCCATTGCGTGAAGGTACTGAACGATTAAAATAAAGCACAAGATATGGAAAACCCCATTGGCAGAGCCTTGCCCACATATTATTGGCCCTCAAATTGAATGCCCAGCAGCTGAAAATCCTCTGGGTGTACCGGCAACAAGCAGAAAGCTGACTTTATGTAACCTTTAGCCATCTGGGCCCCTTTTCCCACCCTCTTCACCAAGGAGAGAGCCACATCCACCGAGGAGTATGGTCATCTGGAATAAAATCATTGACTGATGTCCCTTCCAGCCATGAGAGGTGTTGTATCAACCTAAAGTGCCCTTTTTCTTTCTTAGGAACCACACCATTGGGGGACACAATCAAGTCAGCCATGGGTCAGTCTCCAGATGGGCCCGCCATCCTGCCCTCCTGTATCTCTTTAGTCAACTTATCCCTCACCACTTGCTTGTGTGCACTCACTGACTTCAAATTGTTTGCCCATCGACGCACCTTCAGTGCTTTGTACCCCAATTTGAATCCCCAGCAGAACCCCTCCTTTAGCAGAGTGGCATTCTACCTCTAATCATATTGTGCCAAATCAAAATTCTAGCCTCTCCAATTTAATTGGTGTATGAGCCCTTGCTCCTAGATCCTTGTGCCTCTCTCCCTGCCCAAAAACCTGGTGTTTGACAGTGCTGCTGCGCACCTGCAGGCCCCTGTTGCTGTTGCCATTGCCCCGTTATGTGCCTGTGTGCCCCCCACCCCAGAGCAATGTATGAGGGCATGTCTGCTGGCACATTTTGATAATTTGTGACGGAAATTGCAATACTCCCTCATGCACAGGCCCTTGTTGAAGTCCCAACAGGCTCCCGTCTGACTTGTCTGTCCCTTACTTGTCACCCCACCCCTCCTTGGGTGGGGCGCCCCTGAAAGTGCAGGTACATTATTAGCAACCCACTGTAAGTAAAAATTGTCTTCCCGCATTTGGAGGGGCCTATGGTAAGCTGCCATAGGTCATAATCAATATCCCCCACGGTGCCTCGGGATCCAGAGTCATGCAGGCCCTAAACTCGTTGTCATATTAGGCCCAGGCATATACCCCATAGTTAATTTGGGCCTTACATATTACATCCATATACTTAAAAAGCATCATACATCTCTCTGGGTACTTTTCACGATATATGCTAGCGTATATTAAATAAATCTGCTTTCCAGTTCTCTGTCATCAATAACGCTTTAGGCTGCTCAGATAATTCATATTCTTCTTCCTTTGACTCCTCTTTGGTCCTCAACTCCCTATGTAGTAGTTTAAGCATCTCTACGTACTCTCTCATCCAAATCTTCTCTTTGGTGGTTAATATCAGTTGAGTGTCCAAGGGCTTGGACACCTCATATATGGCATCTTTTTGATCTTCAATTCCTTGCTTTCTGGCGCCTCTGTTTTTCCTTCTGCCTCCTTTGCCCCTGCGTCCCTGCTCTTTTTCGGTCTCTTTGCTTGGACCTCTTTCTGTCCCCCGGGCGACCCTTTCTCTCCCTCTGCAGGTGTATTGTCACCTTGTTTGCTTTCTGCTTGGGCTGTCTCTCCTTTTGCCCTTGCTCTGTGTTCCTCCGTGCCTACACATGAGTCTTTCACATATAGACCCCTGCTCAGCCTAGTCTCCCTGCACTCCATCATCTCCCTCACATCCACACCAATTGTGTCACGGTTCCCAGAGTTTCCACATTGTCTAAGGGATCGTAGAAGCCCACCCACTGACCCATGCAATTGCACCTGTATATGTATAGTGAATGTGCACAACTGTACTAAGGTTCACTGACACTGCTTGTCAGTTTATGTCAGCATTATGTTTTGTTAACATTATGTTTTCAGTAAGTCTTGCATGGTTACTGAAACTGCGTGTCAGTTAATGCCGGTAGTATGTTTTCATCATTGCCCCTGTGATCTCAGTCCCCCAGCACTGCGTACTGATGCTCAAGCACAGTTGCCAATACCGGATTTTGTTGGGGACTGCCAGCAGAGCCTTACCGTGGGATTTGCCGAGATCTCGCGAGATCGCTGCAAATCCCGGTAGCAATTTTGGGTGCGGTCCGGTTATTTAAAACTGCGCCTGAGATTCCAGAAGGTACTCTACCTTGAGGAAACCATCAGGAAAACACCTCTCACTAGTGTTCGTCCAGTAACGAGAGAACCTGCAGCTACCAGCCTTATAAACTTACCTGAGAAATCCCTTTGGACATTGAGACACCAGGACCCTGCCTTTGTGCTGCATCTCGTCAAGCTGCAATGCCGCACGGCCCGCCTGAAAAAACAATAAATTAACTGTAAGTAACGCCACTCTGCCCACTAGAACAACCATGTAGCTGCACTGAGAAGGACAATACATATAAGGTACCCACTGCAAGCAAGCTCGTTAATGCATAATTGATTACTGGTGGCTTGAAGCTACTAACAATCTTCTGATTGCAAACATTGCTACTAACAGGGTCCAGAGCGCGGCCAAATAAAAAAAACAATGTTGTAGAACATTAAACTTAGTTTTTTCAAGCGTTTAACTTTCGTAAATCAGTTGGCTGTTGATCATACATCAGAACTCTTGGAATCACGAAGTACAGCCTGCAGATTTGATGGGCTTACAACACTACGTGGAGATAAATCAAGTGTAAGACATGCAAAGTGATGTATAAAAAACGTGGAACCTTTTTGCAGTGATAACATACATGCTATGTTTCTGTTATCAAATCTATATTTCATTTGTGTCGTGCATTCAACCTCCAGAAACTAATCTGGACATAGGTTCTAAGACAGCAACCAACACTACAGCAGAAGCCAACGTGACTATTTCACGGACGTCATGACTCATGTAGTTGATTGCAGGTAGGAAGGGTGGTTTATAGTGTTAGGGGTTACCTCACTATGGTGGAGCAGAATTCAAAGGCTCAGACAATTCATATATCCTTCTCTTATTTTAAAGGTCGACAACTACTCAAGGGCACCAACGGAAGACGTCCAACCAGGCCCTCTTCCCTGGCCCTTACCACTCTCCCTCGTGGGAATTCACATACACAGGCAGAAAGGTAGGGTACGTGGAGTTGGTTCCATATTGCCCCTGCAAATCAGACAGTGCGAGTATCAGATAAGCATGCATTGTTGATATCTGACAAATTGATACCATTTTTTAGGCTTTTGCTCTGCCCACCATGTCCTTACCTGGCGCCAAAGTCAGTGCCTGCTCCGGGGCCTGCCATCTAGCCATATCTCCGCTCTTCTCCGGCATGCCTTGCCGTCTGTACCGTTGCCGACCAGCCTTTGTGTTCTGGGAAACACAATGCACAACCTAATTAACTGTCCCCCCCACCTACCTGAGCAGACCCTTGATGCCACCACTTGGTCTGCGCCATTTGTGTCTCCTTGTCATCCAACAATTCGCCTTCTTCCAGACTCTCCTCATCATAATCTAGCATTGTCTCACCCAATGCCTACGTACCTCATGCCTCTCTGACATGTGTCTCCTCTCGCTACTGAGATTGGATATCATGCCTGACAATTGCACACTGCTCCATGTCATGTTGAGGGCTCATAAAATGCCCTCCCAGCCACTCTGCTGATGGGAGACATCACATCTCAGGTCACTGGGGTTTGCACAGAACCCTCCCACTGGTTGCACTGACGAGGCTACCCTATACCTTTTTTTGCCAGGGGTCATTACATCCAATGCTGTTGTCCGGCTGGCCGCATCGGGTCTTCCCTTCTCTTCTGCTCGGGGCAACAGAGCCACACTGTGCTCTCCCGAGTTCACCACCGGGTTGTATTGCCCCGTCTGCAAAAAGAAAATAGGCCCGGTACCTAAATCACTCGTATCCAGAGTTGCCCCCAAATCCGGCAACCAACACCATCTACGGTGCACTGCACTTTGCCTCACCTGCTCCCCCCACTCCCCACCTTGCGTCACCTGGGACACTCCGCCAGAGCTACCCAACTTCATCTTCACTTCTGCCCCCCCACTTCGGCCTGCCATGGGAGACACTCTCACCGGCCATCTGCGCCCTGCCTCCACTGACCTGCTTCTCCCCCAGTCTAACTGCTCCTCACTGGGCTCCCCTTCCCATCCCTCTTCCTCACCTTCACTCCAGTCCAATAGCGCTGCCACCAACCCTGAGGCCGGGTCCCTGGTACGCCTGATCTGCTGTTTCCTTCCCCCCTGCCCCCCTCTCTTTTATTGGCCACTACCAGCCTTGCCTCTTCCCCCGTAGACCTTCTCTCCCATTACGCCCTCATCCCTGATGGAACCCTCTCCAACCATCCATCTCAGTGGTTGACATAGCCACTAAATCAGCCATTTCATGGTGTCCTGGCTGCCTCCTCCCAGTTTGCGCCTGCCACCTTCGCCTGTATCCCGCTCCGAGCTGCCCTCGCTTGCCTCTCTTTTCAAACCTTCATGACCTAAGCGGCCTCCTGCAGGTATTCCCCTGCTACACCTCCCCTTTGCAGATGACGCGTGCATATTCCTTAGGTGCTGTGCTGCCTCAACAGTCCCTGGGGCCCTCCGCTACAGTTCAGACTCAGCGCGTGCACTCATCGCGAGCTGCACAAACTTTCCCTCCTCCTGCCTGCCTGCCTCCTGCACCTTCGGGGCTGGTCGTCGCACCCGCAATTGGTCCCGTTCATTCGCCTTGTGGCCTTGCCCCAACGGAATGCAGCGCAGTGGTGAACATGCCAACACCACGGCTGCGACTCCCTTAGAGGCCCGACGTACCAGGTAGCCTCCTTTTGTCATGCCTGCCGCCAGCAAGTCCAGGCAACCCGCCTACTTGAGAAACTGCAAAGCCTACACCACCTTTTCCTCAGTCATGCAGCACATCGCTAAACAGGTAACCCACACTGCAACTATGAGTCTAATTAGCAGAAAAAATTACCAAGTTTATTACCAGCCACTGTGTCACCTAAAGACAAAATGGTAGCTGGTATTTAAAATATATTATCATAGGAGAATGGATCACTTGTCCTGTGTTATTACCAGGGTCTAGGGTGTTAGCCGTCTTTAAAAAAAACCCTCATTCGCGTTTGTGGTACCGTGGCGGTATATCTTGATTATCCGCTTGTGTACCTACGTGAAAAGCATCATCCTTGGGTCCTTCAATATGCTTTCCTCCACCTGGAGGGAGACCTACTGGTGATTACAGTAGTGATCAGAAATGGTGAAAGTGTGAAAAAAGTGAGTTTAAAATTCCCTCCATCTCTCAACAATGTGTTTTATTCTATTGGAGATGGGGGGAGATGGGGCAAGGATTAAAATAAAGGGCGGTGCATATCTAGAAGGGCTACTGTTCAATAGCTGTCACACAAGAAAAAGCTACGGGTCCGGATTAGAGGGAGGTTAAATAACTGTGTGAATGTACTCTACCATACACAATGGGGGAATTCCCTTTTCAGGACGGTTCCCCTCACACACCAGAGGTGTCATGCTTCATCATGGGGGTGCCTCCTCACGCAAAAGACCTAGTCTTTGCGTGGGCTACAACCCCCTCTCTACGAGGGAGGAGCTCAGGGATGTTTTTATTGAGTTAGGCAGGGTATACTAAACCCCTATGTGAGCTTGGCGTGCGTGTGAAAAAGAGAGAAAGTGCAGTGCTGTGATGTGAAAATTTAAAACTGGCTACTGGGTTAGCTATATTGTAGCTTTATTCGGCTACCCGGTGTCAGGATTAAAAACAGTGAGGAGCTGATAACACAAATGCCAACATGAGACAAATGTGTAGATCACTAGACCAACATGTTTCGGCCAGAAAGACCTAAATAGTGTCGCGGCCTTCTTCAGGGTCAGTTGGTTCAGCTACTGCAAAGGTTAAGTGCCAGTACGTGAAAAAACATTAAAAACACGTAAATAAATCAAAAATATGATACTGAACCAGTAATATTTGACTGTTCAGTAAATACTGCATACAACCTATATTGGAGACACAAGACAAATTATCACCATATGCATATCCTGTATACACATATAGCATGAGTAAAACACACAGTGATAAAACCTCCTGAATAATAATATCTAGTAACAACTGGTCATATTAGACCAAAGTGTATTTAGCAAGGACGTGTGACTCACCACAATGGTTTACGCACTTCACTACATCTGTCCCAGCATATTAGCCATGTGATACATGCACCAAAACCTGCCAAAAGAGGTATATGGTATTAAAAACAAAAAAGGTCCAAGAGAGGGATATAAAGATAGAAAATAGAAAATGCGACTGGGTTTGTCAGGTGGCCTATAGTTAAATATAAGCGAAAAGATGTTGATACAAAATCGCTATCATTATAGGTTACAGGTAAAGCCCCTAGATTTGTTAGACTGGTGGCAAAGGCGTAACACAGACTGGTCGATAGGTTAGAAAACCCCAGGCATAAGTCAAAAACACACCTATTTACAAATTAAAAACAAGGGACAAGATAAAATCCCAAAGAGCTATGAAATGACATGCCGTCAAGTAAGCTGATCTGCTGAAAAGGGGCCAGAGAAGATGTCAAACTTGAAAGGGATAAAAAACAAATAAGATTAAAATCCCCTCTGGTGCAGCAATTAGCGTACAAATAAGTTATGAGCTAAATGGCAGGCTCAAAAGTAAGGGCCCGCTAGATCCAGGGCACTCAACAGTCAGACGGGTGGGGGAAGCAATCACCGATCGGGACGGGTTGAGACAACAGGAGGGGGGGGGGGAAGGGGGAAGAGGGGGGGAGGGGAAAAGGAAAGGGAAAGAAGGAAAAAAGGAAAAAGGAGGGGGAGAGAGAAGGAAAGGGGAGGGAAACCAGAGTGCAGGTACCTCTAGTATCCACAAAGTGTGTAGACGCAAGGGATGGAAGGCATGGGAGCACGTAGGACCTCAGCGCCACTGCCTACAATATAATGATCAAGGGACTGAGCAGTGGTGTGAAAGAACACCTCGGTTCTGATAGAACCAAGGTGGCTGCAGATAGGGAAAGACTGGTGCAATACGCAGCGTCTCCTCAACAGAAAAAATTGGTGAAACCTCGATGAAGACAGCATCCGATGGGGTGGGGGGGGGGGGGAGGAAGCGGGAGGGGTGGTGGGGGGGGGGAAGGGAGGGAAGAGGGAGGACCGGAACACTTACCACAAAGTCGTGGAGTAATACCAGCGAGCACGTCCAAGGGCAGAGACACGAAAGCCAGAATGGCTCTCGTTTAAATACACCCCGCATGAATAGGGAATTCAATTCAGCTGGGTTGTAAGACGCGTGCCCGGATGTAAGAGGATCATGGGACTTGTAGTCCTGGCAACCACTCGGGGACTCGGACTATTGCAAGACAAATAAGGATAATAATAGTCAATAATTGTAAAAATACAAATACAATGCAAATAAAATCAGCCCAAATGTGAGTTGAAATAAATGCAATGTGTGCAATGAAGAGTGACCAGGGAGGGGAAGGAAGGGAGGGGGGGAAAAAATATGCACAGGTATTCTTTCCCTGTTCATTTCCTCTCCATCTTGTTTGATCTTGATGCCCCCTGGTTTGCTCGTTCGTGTTATGCTCGCTCGTGCTGTGCATACTTATCAGTACACACATTGCATTTATTTCAACTCACATTTGGGCTGATTTTATTTGCATTGTATTTGTATTTTTATTTCAACTCACATACGGGTTGGTAACTTTACTGAATTGCATTTTTTGCACCACTTTTCCGTTTCGTCTACTGGCTGATCGAGCTGCCCAGTGGTTGCTTGAAACTACATTTCCCATGAGTCTCCACTTCTGGGTAATAGTTGTTGTAGTATCTATCTTTATTTTCCCTACAGGGTAGTCATAATACTGCTCATTTACCACATCGACTTGATAGTCTTTATCATAGGCACTCCACATGGACTATTATTATCCTTATTTGTCTTGCAATAGTCCGAGTCCCCGAGTGGTTGCCAGGACTACAAGTCCCATGATCCTCTTACATCCGGGCACGCGTCTTACAACCCAGCTGAATTGAATTCCCTATTCATGCGGGGTGTATTTAAACGAGAGCCATTCTGGCTTTCGTGTCTCTGCCCTTGGACGTGCTCGCTGGTATTACTCCACGACTTTGTGGTAAGTGTTCCGGTCCTCCCTCTTCCCTCCCTTCCCCCCCCCCCACCACCCCTCCCGCTTCCTCCCCCCCACCCCATCGGATGCTGTCTTCATCGAGGTTTCACCAATTTTTTCTGTTGAGGAGACGCTGCGTATTGCACCAGTCTTTCCCTATCTGCAGCCACCTTGGTTCTATCAGAACCGAGGTGTTCTTTCACACCACTGCTCAGTCCCTTGATCATTATATTGTAGGCAGTGGCGCTGAGGTCCTACGTGCTCCCATGCCTTCCATCCCTTGCGTCTACACACTTTGTGGATACTAGAGGTACCTGCACTCTGGTTTCCTCCCCTTTCCATCTCTCTCCCCTCCTTTTCCTTTTTTCCTTCTTTCCCTTTCCTTTCCCCTCCCCCTCTTCCCCTTCCCCCCCTCCTGTTGTCTCAACCCGTCCCGATCGGTGATTGCTTCCCCCACCCGTCTGACTGTTGAGTGCCCTGGATCTAGCGGGCCCTTACTTTTGAGCCTGCCATTTAGCTCATAACTTATTTGTACGCTAATTGCTGCACCAGAGGGGATTTTAATCTTATTTGTTTTTTATCCCTTTCAAGTTTGACATCTTCTCTGGCCCCTTTTCAGCAGATCAGCTTACTTGACGGCATGTCATTTCATAGCTCTTTGGGATTTTATCTTGTCCCTTGTTTTTAATTTTTTAATTTGTAAATAGGTGTGTTTTTGACTTATGCCTGGGGTTTTCTAACCTATCGACCAGTCTGTGTTACGCCTTTGCCACCAGTCTAACAAATCTAGGGGCTTTACCTGTAACCTATAATGATAGCGATTTTGTATCAACATCTTTTCGCTTATATTTAACTATAGGCCACCTGACAAACCCAGTCGCATTTTCTATTTTCTATCTTTATATCCCTCTCTTGGACCTTTTTGTTTTTAATACCATATACCTCTTTTGGCAGGTTTTGGTGCATGTATCACATGGCTAATATGCTGGGACAGATGTAGTGAAGTGCGTAAACCATTGTGGTGAGTCACACGTCCTTGCTAAATACACTTTGGTCTAATATGACCAGTTGTTACTAGATATTATTATTCAGGAGGTTTTATCACTGTGTGTTTTACTCATGCTATATGTGTATACAGGATATGCATATGGTGATAATTTGTCTTGTGTCTCCAATATAGGTTGTATGCAGTATTTACTGAACAGTCAAATATTACTGGTTCAGTATCATATTTTGATTTATTTACGTGTTTTTAATGTTTTTTCACGTACTGGCACTTAACCTTTGCAGTAGCTGAACCAACTGACCCTGAAGAAGGCCGCGACACTATTTAGGTCTTTCTGGCCGAAACATGTTGGTCTAGTGATCTACACATTTGTCTCATGTTGGCATTTGTGTTATCAGCTCCTCACTGTTTTTAATCCTGACACCGGGTAGCCGAATAAAGCTACAATATAGCTAACCCAGTAGCCAGTTTTAAATTTTCACATCACAGCACTGCACTTTCTCTCTTTTTCACACGCACGCCAAGCTCACATAGGGGTTTAGTATACCCTGCCTAACTCAATAAAAACATCCCTGAGCTCCTCCCTCGTAGAGAGGGGGTTGTAGCCCACGCAAAGACTAGGTCTTTTGCGTGAGGAGGCACCCCCATGATGAAGCATGACACCTCTGGTGTGTGAGGGGAACCGTCCTGAAAAGGGAATTCCCCCATTGTGTATGGTAGAGTACATTCACACAGTTATTTAACCTCCCTCTAATCCGGACCCGTAGCTTTTTCTTGTGTGACATTAATTTGATGGGGAGTTAGCTTACGCAGGTCCTTAAAACTCCTCCAGCCCTTAAGTGTATTGACTACTGTTCAATAGCACCTACTTTAAAAACGTGGGTGGTCGACATGTTTCAGCCCTAGCGTTGCCCAATCGGGTCGGGGGGCTTTCTTCAGGACCAGTGTCGTGCACGCTGCCAAGTTAATGGCGTGCGTAGGTAAGCTGTTGCACTTACCCTTCTTCTCAGATGTTATGGGTCTATATTACCTATAACTGGTGAGAGAGAAAGAGAACAAAAAAGAGACCAAAATGACAGGATATCACGTTAATTAAACACGAAACAAGATCTCTTATGATCACTATCTGTCTTTGAAGATGCTTATGAACAGTAATTGCTGACTTATTCTGAAGTCTCTATTCGGGAAGGGTTGAATAGCACGCAATAAATGCTGTACATGTTACTGAACATCATAACTTACACTGGGCCATGTCTGTAGGAAAGAGTGTGTGGCTCCCCGTGCTATTGATTAGAGAGAATTGGAGCTAATTCTCCATAAAGAAGAACGTCACTATCCCGCTAACCTTTTCGAGCGGTACATCGGGGAGATCAAACACACACCCAACATCACACTACTTCACAATGGCAGAAAACCCGGGACTCAGCTACACTGATGATGAGATCAATGCCATCCTATCAGCACCTTCGTTGCTACAAGAGACTGCTCTCAACCAGACAGTAGCTCAGACCAATGATTGGGACGAACTTACCGAGACAAAGAAGGAACAAGTCAGAACGGCCATCCATGGCCTCATATGACCGAATATCTCCGTGCCAATGCGGCACACAAAGGATTGTGGGTACACAACGCACCTAGAATCTTCTTACAAAACACTCTGTTCCGAAAAGACTGGCCAGCCATCTCGTGGAAATGTACCAGAGACTACTTAGTCCTGATCCTAAAAACAGCCACCAGACTATCGGAAGCCCTGACTGTGAAAATACAAGTAAGTGAAGCCAAAATAAAGACAACGGTCCACATCTCAGTCTACAAGAAGAGGCTGGAAGAAATCAACAAGGAAATGAATGAGACCAGAGAATACATCACACAAAACAAAATACAAAAATTGGGAAAAGATTTTAAACGATTCTCTCAAGAAAAAAGGCACCCCTATACTAAATATGACTATGTAGCTTCCGAACAACACAGTGACAATGACTCTTCCGGAGGGAATTCTACTGAGAACTCCGACTGGAGTGGCAATGAAATACCCCACCAACGACGGAACAGAGGACAAAATAGACGCCATCGTCGCTGATGGCATAACCCTTGGCGGACACCTCAGTTTGGAGACCATCCACAACCACTATATCAACCATTTCCACCAAATTTCCAAGGATGGATGAACCCATACATGCAAGGCCCACCACCTCTAATGGGACCGCAACAAACACAAAGGCCACCTTTCTTAGGTAGAGGCCCAAACAAGCGGAGAGGAAGAAGAAAAGGGGTGACCTGGACAGAACAAGAACAACAAGTCCTAACCCGCAGTATGTCCAAAGAGAGACCAGGACCCAGCACGACAACTCGCTGATAGTAAACCTCACAGATTGGACACTGACAGAAGATCAAGAACGAATCCTGAATAAAGGCCTAGGCTTTGTGCCCACACCACCGCTAGATCAGTTTAAGCTGCAGGGTGAACTGGCTGAATTCTGCAGAAAAATCAAACTCAAAGTGATGGAGCAAGGTCTCGGACACGAGACTTGCTCAAAAGCAATCCTCTCGATGTAACTCACTAGCGAATTACTAACGACATGTCTCGTAATTAATAATATCCATTTTACACTATACGCGGGATAAGAATGAAGCTTGCCTATGTGTTTACTAACTGCAAATAACACAGACGTAGGACTAGAACGCATTTAACATGGGATCTTTACTGCACATGCGTCTACTGCATCTACGTAGTATGACGTGCTTTCGCTTGGAGGGAAATTCTGGCGCTTGCGCAAAGACCTATAGAATGGCCGCTTGAAAGCTCACATGCATGCCACCTGCTTTGCTGAAATTAGAAATGGGTTTATAACTAACGCAAATGCAGAGAGAGAAATAACAAATGGTATGAGATAGAGTAGAGGTTGGAGGTATACAGTGAAATCATTTATTTTTGAGAATAACATTTTTCTTTTCGGCTTTATTATAAGTGCGTATTTGGGCCTGTTAAAGTTGTCCGAGTCGAGCAAACCAATATGGCGCGATGCATGCGCCCTGATACGGAAGCCTGGGAGATGACTAAGGATTTGACACGAGTCCAAGGTCGGCGGAGATGTGCCCTGGGAACATGAGGGTGAAGAGTTCATATGAAGGAACTTATTCAAGACATCAGTTACAAATGTATTTAATAAAGTTTAAAAATGTATGCGAAAGGAAGGGCGGAATAAAGTTTGATGGGAGGAGTTTGGAAACAATGGTTAAAGGAAAATAAATGAAGTATAAGTGTGGTGTGATGATCATCCCCCCCTAGCCGTCCAATCAGAAGTTAGTATTTTGTGCAAATGAAACATTAATGGGTGGTACATGCCTACGAAAAGGGTATAATTGAAGTAGTTTAGTTTTAGTCAGTGGTTGTTGTTGTTCTGGAGAAGGAGGGTCGTCGAGAAGCTAAGCTAATTCGGAGCTTGGGATGCTGTCGGTGTTGGGGTGGTGCTGATGCTCTGAAAATGCTGATGAAGAAATCGAATGCAGAACCATCTACTTAATTGGGGTGGGTTAGGGGAATCGCGGAAGAACCACGAGGAGGAAGAGAGTGTCAGAGAGGGGTGCGACGTAGCCGTCGGTAATTAGAGAGGTGAAGTATCCTGTCCTGATTCCTGTCCTGAAGCCTTTGTCTCCTGATCTGTCCTGGGAGGCCCTTACCAGCCCTTTGGCCAGAGGGTTGGTCTTCACACCATACTTTGGTAACTATGAAAATACATCGTTTAATAAATGCTCTTCTGTCTCTATCCTCTTCTTTCTAAGCATTGTTATTGTGTGGATCTGAACTGATAAGAGTTTATCTGAGATATTTTGAATTGGCACTCCCGCGAATGAGGGTGTTTGTACTGAAAACGCTTTGAGATGGTTCAAAACCCCTAATTTTAGATAAAGATTTAAAACCTTATTGAGTCTGTCATTATTTTATACTTATTAAGAAATGTATAATACGTTATGTCAATTATCGCCATCAACTAGTTTTACCTAACTGGTCCATTGACCAGAGGAAAGAACTGCTTGATCAGCATAAGGTTTAGTTAAAGAAGTAATAACTAGATCCTGAGGTAGGAGCAACATATAAAACTAATAAACTCCAGTGGTTTACTTAGAGCGCAGCGGAAACGAGTTGTATGGGCCCAAGTGAGTATATGGTAGTAGAGTATCTGTTGTTAGTAGACCGCTGGATCAGTTTTCTGGTAGCAGAGGATGGTTGTTAGTAACTAGTTTGGTGATAGGTATAGATTATTGATTTTTGGTTAATATTTTAACAAAAGAGTTAGTGTCCTGTTTTATGTTGTCTGGAAAATTCCCGGGGAATGTATAGCGGGTGGCGATAGAAACCACATTCCAGTGAGGTTACTCGTCATTTGGACTAACACTGAGACACTAGGTAGGGCTGGCAGTGTTAAACTAGGAACTATTTTTCTGAACAAAAATGAGAGTGGCTGAAAGCAAAGAGTTCGCTGGTGAAACTTTAGGCGTTATATCACCTAGTAAGGGTAACCCTGAAGGAGTAGCAGGTTCTTCTAAGCTAGATTGACAGCAAAAGGAGTTCGCTGGTGAAATTCCGGTCTCAAAATTCCTTAAAGGAACATACCGGGAAAGTAGCAGGTTCTCTGGAGCATAGGTGAAGAGTAAGCGGAAGGTTTTACTCACAGTGGAAGAGAATAAACTATCCTTTTGGTTTAGTGGAACAGACAGAGTAGCGAATGTTTTTACGTTGTTAATAAAGAAGTTCAAAGAAGTTTAGAAGAAAATACAATTTTCGTATTACCTTGCAAAGGGAGGGTCAGTTGCCGGAGTGGTACTGACGTCACAGAGAGCCGCGCTGGGATTGGTAGAAGCAGCGGGCGCGTGACAGGAGGAGCTTGGTAAAGGAGGGGTGAGAAGTCACTCGAGTAAGATCGACGTCACAAAGAGCCGCGCTGGGATTGGTAGAAGCAGCGGGCGTGTGACAGGAACAGCATTGTAAAGGAGGGGTCAGTAGTGAGGAGTAGAACTGACGTCAGGAAAAGGCCGCGCTGACATTGGACAGAGTACGAGTGTGAGCCTGATTACATTGGACACTTAGATAGAAGCCGCGCTAGGATTGGAGTAGAGAAGGATTGTATGTGGGATTTTGATTTGACTGTCGGTGCAAGACGTACAGGTAGAAGATTTCAAGGGTTTGCAGAATACAATTTCCTGCACCGTTCTTCAAGAATGTATGGAGAGAAAAGAAAGATGTCAATCTTTAAGAGAGTAAAGAATTTCTTTGTCAAGGATAAGCCCGTGTTGACTAGAGAGGGTATTCCTATTCCACCACCAAAGACACCAGCATCTTTTATGATGATGGAAAGAGGATATCATACCTGCGTGTGGTTGGAAGATTGGGTAGAGTACACGAGGGATGATGGTGTGTTAGCGTTTCCTAAGGATGGTACGTTCAATGGGAGGATTCTTCAGAATTTGAGATTGAAGATGAATGAATTAGAACCGAGACCCAGGTTAACTCAATATGAGGCTTTGGAAGAATGGGAGACGGAGTCATATGAAAGAGAGAAATGCAGAGGTGGAAGATATAGAGGATTCTTTCCAAGACACTTGCATGAGTCAAGAGAAGGACAGATGAAACAGTGGAGGAGAGCGATGGTATCGGAAGGGTTATATCCAGTGTTGATGGCTGAGGAACATTCTGGCGGAAAGTGTAAAGAGAAAACAAAACATATGAATTCGGCAGGATATGGAGAGTCAGATGATGAATTGTTAGAGGATATGTTAATTAAGAATCCACCACTGTATCAAGAAGCAGCTAGTAAGGTTGTCCCAAGTACGCCAGTAATGGGAATACCATTAACTCCACTGATTTTATATGAGACATCATATAACAGGGTGTTGCAAGATAATGAGAGAGAAGCTTTGAACAAAACTAGGGAGGAACTAGTTCAAAGAATAGGTCAATTGAATTTAAATATGGAAGCTTTGACAGTACCTGTAACCATTGGTCCAGTAATCCCATTATATGGGGATAATAAGGATACCCAGAAATCACATCTTGTGACAGTTCCACTGAATAGTCCTAGAAAAGAGATCGTAATCACAGATGATCAGGTTAGTGAAAGTGAGTCAGTTATCTCACTAATGGATCTCCCTATTGTGGAACCCCTTGCGGAAACTCAAAAGAGAGTCATGCCTATGAATTTAAGAGAGAGAAGACCTTTGGTTCCGGCTGGAACTTCAGATACAACAGTAGTTACCCCTGAAGATGTAGAAAGGTGGGCTCAGGAAAAGGAAAATCAGATCATAAAACCGAAGATTTTAGATATTAGCAGATTGAAAGTGAAATTGGAAGAGATGATGACAGGATGTGTGGGCACAGAAAGATTAAAGGTTTATAATGATGAAGAACTGTTGTTTTTGTGTAAGAGTATAACCAGGAGAGCAAGACTATTTCATGAAAGATTAACTGAAGTTGCTTCAGAGATTGTAATAGATATAGGGAAATCAAAATTGTTACAGAGGCCCTATCGAGTGGATTTTACTGATAAAGATTTGGAAAGTGTGAATACTTCAGGAAAAAGGTTACAGATAAAAGAATTGATGAACATTTTGCGTAAATGGAGAGACATTGATAAATGGAGGATTAGGTGGATAAGGAAGAAAGAAGTGCAGGCGAGAGAGAGGGTAGCTGCATTTCCAGTGAGAGAAACAGGAAAGACGGAGAGGCTGTGTCCAATGAGAGAGGTTCCTGGAGGAGGATATGTTCATGTCCCTTGGAGTAGACAAGACATTTTATCATTTACAAATGATTTCCCGAAACTGAGAGAAAAGCCAGTCGAGTGGTACAAACAGGTAGAGAGGTTTGTAAAAGTTTCAAAGGTGTTATTGAAAGATCTGGATGGTCTATTTGACATTGTGGTACCTGCTGATTTATGGACAGAATGTAAAATCACAATTGATTGGCCTAATGAGGAGTATCCTAGAGATGCAAAAACAGGAGTCCCGTCAGAAGAAGTGATGAAAAAGTATCACCAAGTGATTACATATTTGAAAGGGAAAATCCCTCCCAAAGAAACAGATTGGGTAAAAATAGATAGAACAACACAGGAACCGAATGAATCTGTACATGCGTACTATGAGCGATTGTTGCAGGTGTTCAAGCAGTATAGTGGTTTTGAGAATATTGGTGACAAAGATATGGGACATTTTGTGTATCGGTTTGTATATGGCTTGAAACCGGAAATTAGTCAGATGATACAGCAGCACATGTTGTGCTGGCAAAGTAAGACAGTGGATGAAATTTTGAAGTACGCGAAATATTGCGGAGATGACATAGAGGCCAGGCGAAGGAAGCTGAAAGAGAAAATTATGTGGGCTCAAGTTAAATTGGCAGAGCAGCAGGAAGAGAAGACAAATGAGAAAAATAGTAATCCAGTAAAAGAACAGAGTCAGAATAATCAAGGAACGAATGGTAATAGATTTAAAGGGTGAATGGACAGAGAAGAAGCGAAAAAGAAGTTCCCTTGTCATGCGTGCGGAAAGCTTGGACATTGGAAGAACGAGTGTAAGAGTACTCAGAATAATAAGAATAATAATGGGCCAAATCAAAATTTTATCCCACAGATGCAGAATGAAGTACTTATGAATCAGCAGCAACAGGTAGTCACTCCACAATATCATGTACCACCAGCTCCTATGCCAAATTTTGTGAACCATCAGAGTTTCAGTACGAACACCGGATTTCAAGGAGAAAGTGGTAAGAATAATAGAATAATTGCTCAATATTTTTTGAATGATGAGGTACGTTCAGATACTACACAATGACGGTGCCTGAGGGGGGAGGAAGAGGAGTGCGTGCTTGGCGCATCCTTGCCGGTAGATCAGTCGGGTCCATTTGTTGATGGGAGAGTAGAAGGTAAAGACATTACTTTCCTATTGGATACTGGTGCTACCAGGTCTACTGTGAGAACAGCACACATCCCAAACCTACCCCTCTCGGGAGAAACAATCCAAGTTGTAGGTGTATCTAACCAACAGATTAGAACACCAATCACAAAGCCAATGGAGGTGCACATTGGAAACTTCAAAGAAATGCATCGATTTGTAGTTTGCGATTCCAGTCCTGTAAATCTGTTGGGAAGAGATCTTTTGTGCAAAATGAATTGCACGATCTATTGTACACCGGATGGTGTCGCTTTCCAAACCCCTGATGAGGATGTGGCATACAAGATGATGCTGGCCAAGCAGGGAACAGAAGTAGATGAAATGTTTTCACTGATAACTGAAAATGAATTACCAGAAGAGTTGAGAACCACAGTTAATCCAGAAGTGTGGGATTTTACAGGGAAAGATATTGGGCTAATGAAAAATATAGACCCAGTTAAAGTGACAGTAAAGGAAGGTGCAGTGTATCCAAATACCCGACAGTACAATATGAGTGCAGAAGTAAAAGCAGGAATTATCCCAGAAATTGAACGAATGGTTAAACAAGGCATTCTGAAAGAAGTGATGGGTAGTCCCTGTAATTCACCAATAATGGGACTGAAAAAGCCTAGCAGGAAGTACAGAATAGTACAAGACCTGAGAAAAATAAACAAGATTGTAATTCCCTGTTGTCCAATTGTGCCAAATCCAGCAGTGATCCTTTATCAGATACCATGTAATGCAGGATGGTTCACAGTAATTGATTTGTGCCAAGCGTTTGCACCCAGACAGCCAGTATCTATTTACGTTTAAATTTGAAGATCGTATTTATGCATGGTGTCGTGTTCCTCAAGGGTACACAGAAAGTCCTTCAATCTTTAATCAGATTCTGAAAAAGTGGCTGGAATCATTGATTATGCCCAGAAATTCTGTTCTGGTTCAGTACATTGATGACCTATTGGTGGCATCAAAAACGCGAGAAAATTGTGTCACAGATACAATTGCGTTACTGAACCATTTGGCTGAAGGAGGACATAAGGTGTCTCCAGAAAAATTACAGTTCTGTCGACAAGAAGTAAGATATCTAGGGCATAAAATAGAAAGAGGAGTTAGAAAAGTCACACCGGAAAGAATAAAAATAATCAAAGAAATGCAATTGCCACAGACTCAGAGAGAGATGAGAATGTTTCTGGGAGTGGTTGGATACTGCAGGCAATGGATAAATGGATTTTCTTTGTTAGCGAAA
Organism: Calotriton arnoldi; assembly: GCA_963921515.1. Classification (NCBI taxonomy): domain Eukaryota; kingdom Metazoa; phylum Chordata; class Amphibia; order Caudata; family Salamandridae; genus Calotriton; species Calotriton arnoldi. The sequence continues at coordinate 2,592,170 of CAWUFW010001292.1, read as the reverse complement.
CATTTGATACAGATGATTCGGAAACGAGCAAAAGATCCGATTGATTGGAATGATGACTGCCTTGAGGCATTTGTGAGATTGCGAAATTGTCTGTGTGAGGCTCCTGCCTTGGGCATGCCAGACTATACAAAAGATTTTGCTTTGTTTTGTTGTGAAAGAGAAAATTGTGCACTTTCAGTTTTAACACAGAGACATGGATTGAGTCGGCGTCCAGTGGCATATTTTTCAGCCACATTGGACCCGGTGGCTTCAGCATTGCCTGGCTGCTTAAAAGCAGTAGCTGCTACTTGTATGAGTCTGGAGCAAAGTGAGTCGATAGTGATGGGACATCCGGTAAAAGCATTCGTTCCACACTCGGTTGAGATTCTTTTAACAAGAACAAGAACACAGCACCTCACCCCTAGTCGTTTGACAAAGTATGAAAGAGTAATTTTGGGAGCTGAAAATGTGACTGTGACAAGGTGTACGATTTTGAACCCAGCTACCCTATTGCCAGACCCCTGCGATGAGGAAGTAAAAGATGAAAGTGATCATGATTGCTTAGACATAACTGAATTATGCACAAAGCCCCGCCCAGATATAAGAGAGACGCCCCTAAAAGAAGCAGATCATGAGTTATTTGTAGACGGCTCCTGCCTTAGGACACAAGAGGGAGGTCTAAGTGCTGCATATGCTGTTTGCAAAATTTCGGGGGTAATTGAAGCATCCTGTTTACATGGGGTCAAGTCTGCACAAGTAGCTGAAATGTTTGCCTTAACAATGGCATGTAAAAAAGGGAAAAATTGGAGAGTAACCATATTTACGGATACTCAATATGGTTTTGGGATTGTGCATGACTTCAGCCAGCTTTGGATGCAGAGGGGATTTCTGACTTCCTCAGGGTCTCCAATCAGAAACAGCAAAAATGTAAAGGATTTGTTGGAAGCATTACAATTGCCAAAAGAGATAGCAGTTGTAAAATGCGCTGCACATCAGCCAGGAAATGACTATGTGACTGCTGGTAATAATTATGCTGAACAAGTGGCGAAATACTGCGCTAAAAATGCAGTAGCCATAAACAGAAAAATTGAAACAGGAGAAACCAGATGCCAACTTATGTACTTCTCAGTGCCAGAGACATGGGATGAAATTAGACAATTACAGGAAGAAGTTGAGGAAAAGAAAAAGGAAATCTGGATAAAGGCAGCCTGTACCAAAAGATCACATGATGAAGTATGGGTGTATCTAGATGGAAGACCAGTCATGCCAGATTGTCTACTTTCAAAAATGGCAAGGGTGTATAATGGAGCAACACACATAGGGAGAGATTCAATGATCAGACTATTCAGATAGAGTTGGTACAATCCGAAGTTCAGGGTAATCGCAGAGAGCCTTTGCCAGAGATGCTTAACCTGTCAACAGCAGAACCCAGGTAGAAAGACAGTGGTAAGCTGGGGAAAAATCGGAAAGGCAGAAGGACCCTTCACCAGATTACAGTTAGATTTTATTGAGTTACCCCCCTGTAACGGATTGAAATATGTACTTGTCATAGTGTGCCTTTTCTCAAGATGGGTGGAAGCCTACCCTACAAGAAGAAATGACAGTCTTACAGTTGCAAAATTGTTGTTGAGGGAGTTGGTGCCACGCTTTGGTTTTCCGGTCACTTTGGAATCAGATAGAGGCCCTCATTTTAATAATGAAATAATTCAATTAATCTGTGCTGCATTTAACTTTGAACAAAAACTACACTGTGCTTATCCTCCAGAGGCTTCTGGAATTGCTGAACAAATGAATGGCACAATCAAGTCAAGATTGGGAAAGGTGTGTGCATCCACAAAGCTGAAATGGCCAGATACATTGCCTCTTGTGCTAATGGGTCTCAGAAGCATTCCAGACAGGAAAACAGGAATGAGTCCACATGAGGTACTCATGGGAAGAGCCATGAGACAGGCATTCATCCCTGGAAATAAAATAATGAGTATAACTGATGATCTGGTATTAGACTATTGCAAAGGATTGGCTGAAATGATGCGTTCTATCTCTCATCAGGTTGGAGAAGACGCAGTTGAAAGACAGCCAGATCAAGCGCATGATTTGAATCCTGGAGATTGGGTGCTAGTGAAGAAACACGCAAGAAAATCGTGTCTAGCACCAAGGTGGGACAAACCAAGGTAAGCCATACTAGTCACTACCACAGCAGTGAAGTGTGCAGGTTTGCCCAATTGGATTCACGCTAGTCATACCAGAAGAGTACCAAGGCCATTCGATCAACAAGAGCCACCACAGACTGAGCAGGCTGAAGCATCAGGAGTTGTAAACTGTGAAATTGAAGAATCTAGAGTGATAGATTCCAAAAGACAACCATATGATGAGCAGCCCGAACTAAGTCAGGAAGAATGGATCCCAGTGATTGAAGCAATTGATGATGCCATTGAAACCAGGAGAAGAACAGAGCTGAAAAGACAGGAAAGTAGTCAGGAAGAGATAGGGGAAGAAGAACACACTCAGGTGAAAACAGAAAAAGACATAAACAAACCTGAGGAGGGAAAAAGAGAAGAACACGTTCAGGCAGAAGAAGAAAGGTTTGAATTAAGACCTGAACCGGACCAGATAGAGTTAGAAGAACAAACTCAGGCAGAAGAAGAAAGATTTGAAGTAAGACCTGAGCAGGATCAGACAGAATTAGAAGAACAAGCTCAGGAAGAAGTAGAACAAAACACAGTAGAACCTGAGCTGGAAGAAGCAAAAGAAGGTACAAGCACAGAAAACAGAGAAATAGAACAGATTGTGCCCAGAATAAATGAAATAAAACAAACTTTACAAGGAGATAAGGAAGGTGAAAAAGCAGTACAAATCAAAAGAGTCAGAAAAGGAGACAATTGGCCAACTGGAGTAAAGGAACTAAAATATCACCTGAGAAAATCTGAAAAGAAACCAGAACAAGTGAATGAAATCACAAGTCAAACAAGATCTAAACAAACATTAGCAAAAATAACTCGAAGAAGTCCAAGATTGAGAAACTTAAACAGAAAATACAAGGCTCCAGAGTGGACGTACGTCATTCTTGAAGAATTTGAGTCCCTGGATCTGACTGATGAGACAGAAGAAATCCATATTGCACAAATTGACGAAAGTCAATTGAAACCTCCTTAAGAATAAAAAGACAAGACTGTAAAGAGAAAGACTGTAAAGAGAAAAGATAAGAGAAAAGAAATTTTCTCAGAGACAAAATGGCCGACAATGAAGTTAGCGGAAAACCAAAAAGTGAAGTTAAAAAAAGTGTATTAGATTTTGTTTTTGTAGTATTTTATTAGCGATATTAGGATGGTTATTCCTAACAGTAGGGGTACCTTTGATGATGGAAACAAGTGACAAAAATAATACAGATACTAATGTTAAAGTAAATAGATTAAGAGAAACTAAAATAGAAATAGGAGTTGAAGATGAGGCAAATTATCATAATGGATCAGAATATAATACGTCCTCTAATGTGTTTATTAGATTATTATTTCAGTATGTTAGCACTATGCAAATTAACAACTGCTATGTATGTATGAAGTTGCCCTCATCAGTATCAGAAGGGATGACGTATCACCATATACCTTTAACTTATGATGTGTCATGTAGTATTTTGTCAAGTTTATTTTCCACTACAGGGAGATTACTGCTTTTTTATTCTAATTTAGATGTAATATTTCCTGAACTTCCTTTTAGAAAGAATATGAATCCAGTAGTTAGTAGTAAAAATGCACGATTTATGGGTGAATTTTTCATAACCATGAGTTCAATAGATTTAGTTCAGGCACACGAAGACAATCTAACATGTACATTAAGAAAAGAAGAAAAATAATTTTTAGATTTAGTAGAACAAAGGAGACAGGATTTAATGTAGAAGGCAACTACACAGAAAACCCATGTACCTCCATGGGTTGGGAAGGAGGGAATCTATGCAAGTGGCAAGGCTCATGCTGCGATGTCCCTGGACTTTGTGAAAAGGGGACAATTCTGTCCCCATAGATTAAAGACAGATTATAACAATAATTACATTGGTTCCAGTGAATGTGAACATAACTTCCTAATATTAGGAGGATGGGGACTAAAAGGGGGAACTGATCCTGTGTTTCCAGGAGTATATTATGTTTGTGGGAATAATGCCTACTACAGGTTACCTGCAAGATGGTACGGAAGCTGTTATTTTGGAATAGTTTTTACAAAAATTTACCATGTAGATAAAATCAGTGGAACCAATGGAAATTATAATGGACTAACACGAAGAAGAAGGGCTAGTTTTTCTGAAATTGTAGGAGATATTTTTAGTGCACTGATACCGTCAGTTGGAGTCATTTTAAATTCACAGAAAATTTGTAAGTTATCAACCATAGTTGATCGTCTTTCTACAGATACTGCAGGAGGATTTTTAATGATTAACACAGAAATGGTTGCAATTAGATCAATGGTTTTACAGAACCGTCTTGCTCTTGACATATTGTTGGCAAAAGAAGGTGGAGTTTGTGGTATGTTGAAAGTTCAACATTGGTGCACTTATATTCCGGACAAGAGCAGAGAAATTAAAGGATATATTGAAAATATTACGAGAATGCATAAAGATTTGACCCAACTGGAGGTTAACAGTATGTGGGGAAGACTAACAAAAAGTATAACATCAATAGGGAAATGGTTTGTTGGGTTTGAGAAAAGTTTTCTAGGTCAAATAATGATACCTTTAGTGATGATAATAACAATAGTGATGTTAATAATGATTACATATAGATGTTGTAGAAAAGGTACGAAAGGAAAAGTACACTTGAACAGAAAAGGAAAGGGACAGACACGTAAAAGAAAGCATGAAGAAATACGCTTGGAAGAAATGAAAGGCAGGTTATACAAGAAGATGCGAGATTTAGAAGGAAATGAGACAGTTGATGAAAAGTTAGGAGGCAAATTAGAGAAAACTGAGAAGTGCTAAGATATCTGGGATGGATGGGAATTTTGTGATGGCTTAATATGCCATCAGAGAGGGGATTGATGGAGCAAGGTCTCGGACACGAGACTTGCTCGAAAGCAATCCTCTCGATTTAACTCACTAGCGAATTACTAACGACGTCTCGTAATTAATAATATCCATTTTACACTATACGCGGGATAAGAATGAAGCTTGCCTATGTGTTTACTAACTGCAAATAACACAGACGTAGGACTAGAACGCATTTATCATGGGATCTTTACTGCATATGCGTCTACTGCATCTACGTAGTATGACGTGCTTTCGCTTGGAGGGAAATTCTGGCGCTTGCGCAAAGAGCTATAAAATGGCCGCTTGAAAGCTCACATGCATGGCACCTGCTTTGCTGAAATTAGAAATGGGTTTATAACTAACGCAGATGCAGAGAGAGAAATAACAAATGGTATGGGATAGAGTAGAGGTTGGAGGTATACAGTGAAATCATTTATTTTTGAGAATAACATTTTTCTTTTCTACTTTATTATTAGTGCGTATTTGGGCCTGTTAAAGTTGTCCGAGTCGAGCAAACCAATATGGCGCGATGCATGCGCCCTGATATGGAAGCCTGGGAGATGACTAAGGATTTGACACGAGTCCAAGGTCGGCGGAGATGTGCCCTGGGAACATGAGGGTGAAGAGTTCATATGAAGGAACTTATTCAAGACATCAGTTACAAATGTATTTAATAAAGTTTAAAGATGTATGGGAAAGGAAGGGCGGAATAAAGTTTGATGGAAGGAGTTTGGAAACAATGGTTAAAGGAAAATAAATGAAGTATAAGTGTGGTGTGATGATCATCCCCCCCTAGCCGTCCAATCAGAAGTTAGTATTTTGTGCAAATGAAACATTAATGGGTGGTACATGCCTACGAAAAGGGTATAATTGAAGTAGTTTAGTTTTAGTAAGTGGTTGTTGTTGTTGTTCTGGAGAAGGAGGGTCATCGAGAAGCTAAGCTAATTCGGAGCTTGGGATGCTGTCGGTGTTGGGGTGGTGCTGATGCTCTGAAAATGCTGATGAAGAAATCGAATGCAGAACCATCTACTTCATTGGGGTGGGTTAGGGGAATCGCAGAAGAACCACGAGGAGGAAGAGAGTGTCAGAGAGGGGTGTGATGTAGCCGTCGGTAATTAGAGAGGTGAAGTATCCTGTCCTGATTCCTGTCCTGAAGCCTTTGTCTCCTGATCTGTCCTGGGAGGCCCTTACCAGCCCTTTGGCCAGAGGGTTGGTCTTCACACCATACTTTGGTAACTATGAAAATACATCGTTTGATAAATGCTCTTCTGTCTCTATCCTCTTCTTTCTTAGCATTGTTATTGTGTGGATCTGAACTGATAAGAGTTTATCTGAGATATTTTGAATTGGCACTCCCGCGAATGAGGGTGTTTGTACTGAAAATGCTTTGAGATGGTTCAAAACCCCTAATTTTAGATAAAGATTTAAAAACGTATCTAGTCTGTCATTATTTTATACTTATTAAGAAATGCATAATAAGTTATGTCAATTATCGCCATCAACTAGTTTTACCTAACTGGTCCATTGACCAGAGGAAAGAACTGCTTGATCAGCTGAAGGTTTAGTTAAAGAAGTAATAACTAGATCCTGAGGTATGAGCAACATATAAAACTAATAAACTCCAGTGGTTTACTTAGAGCGCAGCGGAAACGAGTTGTATGGGCCCAAGTGAGTATATGGTAGTAGAGTATCTGTTGTTAGTAGACCGCTGGATCAAAAGCATTCTTCAAAGATAAAGAAGACAACATCACCGCAAGTGACAAGAACTTACGTAACAAATCTACTTTCAACCCCCCGACCCACCTGGTCCCAATTGAAGTACAAGCCTTCGAACAAGCCCTCTTTAAAGAGGTAGAAAACCTGAAATACATAACAAAAAAAGCCCTTCATGAACGTCACTAAACGGGAACGTTTAGCACTGGAGGAACTTCAGAAACACGAAGGGCTCATAATTAAACCAGTGGACAAAGGAGGGGGCATAGTCATCCTTACCAAAGAAAACTACGACAAACAATGCACAGACCTCCTGTCTGATAGAAACTTCTACAAAATCCTAACCACAGACCCTACAATGAGATTACAACGAACAATTGAACTCATGGTGGATGAAGCCGAAATAAACCTTTGGATCTCTAAAAACGAAGCAGATTTCCTGAAAACAAAATCACCAATAACACCATACTTCTACTCCCTACCCAAAATACACAAAAACAGAATACCTCCACCAGGACGCCCAATAGTTTCAGGCATTGGTTCAGTACTGGAACCCCTTTCCCAATTCGCTGACCACTATCTAAGTCCCTTAGTGCAAGCGACTCCAACATATCTTAAGGATACCCGGGACCTTCTAAACCAATTAAAAGGTTTAACATTCCAGGAAGGAACAATGTGCCTAGTTGGACTTGACGTGGAGAGTCTATACACTAGCCTACCACAAGAAAAGGCACTCCAGATGATTGAGGACATCCTGTACACACAACAGTGGGAACACAAAACACCGAGACACTTTGTATTAGAATGCTGCCGTCTAGCTGTAACTGAGAACTTTTTTTAATACAATCGAACCCTGTTCCTACAGTCCCACGGAACTTCGATGGGCAGCACATTCGCTCCTAGTGTAGCAGGGTTGTATGTGAGCAATTTTGAGAACATCTACATCCTCAATAACACCAATCCATACAGAGCCAAAATACTGTTTTGGAAACGTTACATCGATGATGTGATAATGATCTGGAATGACACACCTGACAGTTTACTGGATTTTCATAGATGGATTAACACCAGGGATGAATTTCTAAAATTCACATACATAGCAGACAACCTAAAACTAGATATTCTTGACATAACGATTTACAAAGAAAATGATACCATCAATACAAAGACATACTACAAACCCACATCAAAAAAAGGCTTATTTTCATACAATAGCTTTCATCCACGCCCGCTACGGGAAAATCTCTTGTATAGCCAGTTTTTACGTATCAGGAGAAACTGCAGCAAAATAGAAGACTACAAAACACAAGCTAAGTACCTGAGTCGGAAATTACAAGCAAGAGATTACCCGAACAGAGTGATACAAAAATTCCAGAAGAGAGCGAGGAATCAGCACAGGGATATCCTCTTAGAGACTGCAACGAAAAGAGAAACTACAGGTAACCTCACCTGTGTGACAACCTAGAACACAGCGTCCAACACTGTGAAAAAAATTGTGAACAAAAATTGGCGAATCCTCACATCAGGATCCTTAAAATGGCCAAAACCCAGATTCGCCAAGAGAAGGATTAAAACCATCAGAGACATATTAGTACACACGAGACCACCTCCGTAGAAACCCAGAAAGGAATCAATCACAACCGCTTGGAACCTGGCACCCATAACGGGCCACTACCCATGCGGGTCCTGCTCTGAGTACAAATTAACTAAGGCAACCAAAACCCTACAATTGACACCGGATCTCAAATGGACCTTACGACACCTTACAAACTGCAACACTTCCCACGTGAACTACATGATCACTTGGTCCTTGCAACCTTAAATATATAGGGATGACCTGTCACAAGATTAAACAAAGAATTGGAGAACACAAGAGTAACATTAAATGTAAAAGAACAACAACGAAAATGAGCACCCATTTCATCAATACCAAACACACTGTTGAAGAGCTTAACTGGGTGGTCCTCGAGACTCTGCCCACGAAAAACCATAATGCAGAACGGATCCTGTACGAAAAAGAACAAAGATGGGTGTACCGTCTAAAGACTTATGAAACAGGGCTTAACGATAATATTCCGTGGCACACCATGCAGCGGTGACTAGGGACACTAACACCAAATAACAGGGCTAGCCACCAGATTATCAACATCTTATCAACCAGCGAAGGAAACCTGATAAATGACTGAAGTCGGAGTAATATAGAGGGATTCAATGAACATGAACACATATAATTGTGAAAGACACCTTACTATGATGACATGTTATTTCTCAGGAAAACAATATAATAACAACCACAGGTATACACCAAAAGTGGAGTCTCCACAATTTACCACTAGTGAAATAAGGTAATTGATCAACATGTAATACCACGCATTAATTGACCATCCTCCGTCATCACTAAGGATTGAACCGTTCTCAAATTGAGTGGTATTTTTTAAAATTCAGAAAGAGAGCGCAGAGTCTTGCTACCATGCCTATCACCGATAATCAACTACAAAAGCTGCCTCATGGCGAGCGCGCGCCACCGGGGCACAGCAGACGGAGTAAGCACAAGTCTTGACCTTGACTCCCCATAGGTATTTTCCATCGGCAGGAGGCTCAATAACACGAACGCATAGCCACACTCTCTATCTAAACGACTTTCTTTTCCCCGTTCTACAGTAAGTGAGGAGGCCTCTGCATGACCCACGAGGAAGCACACAAGCTGAACTGAAGGTATTTAAAATTACGAGCGCTTATGTTAACAGACTGTTTTTTATTGCGAACTAGCGTTAGCAACCCGACTTTAACTTTACATTACGTGAGCAAGCACTTTAGCGAAAGTGTGCGATGTTACAATGACCACCTGGCACATGCATCAACAATGCCATTTGCGATTCCTTATTAGCGAAAAATAAGGATTCGCTAATAAGGAATAGCAAAAGGCTATGCATGTAGAAATCGCTTTAAAAATAGCGATTTCTAAACATTCCTTAATTGCGACTCGCAAATTGCGAGTCGCAATTAAGGAGTACCTCCCCATTCATTCCTATGGGCCTAGAGGCCCATAGGAATGAATGGGAAGACATTCTCAATTTGCGATTCTCAATTAGAGAATCGCAAATTGAGAATGCAATTTCAAGGTGCCAGGGTGTCAAATAGACACCCTGTTGCACCCTGAAATCTGCATATGAGTACATCTTGCACACACACATACCCCAAGGGAGGTGTGTGTGTAAATGGAACTTTGAAAAATGCACTTTAGTGCATTTTTCAAACTTCTTGCAAATTACCATGAAGTTCAACTTCATGGTAATTTGCTCCCTATTAGCGAAATCGCTAGTTTTTTTACTTTAATGCATTGCATTTAAGGAATCTCAATTTGCGATTCCTTAAATGCAATGGCAATTTAAGTAATCGCAATTTAGAGATTACTTAAATTGCGATTTTTGCATTTGGGATGATGCATCCCAAATGCAAAAATACCGATCGCAAAGGGGCAGATTCTGAGAATCTGCCCGTTTGCGACCGGTTTTGCTTTGATGCATGTGGGCCCACGTGCATTGCCTAACGCGCACGCTCTATTCACCAGAATATTCCCTTCGAGTACTAATTAGTATATTTTCCTCCCGTAATTCGCCTAAATTGTAGCAAGGTAACTGAAAAGCCTTGCAGACGAGTTTCCTTCCCCGTATTTGTCAGCACAGAATTTGGCACTACTACAGTAGTGTTAGATATTCGAATAACAACGTGCACAACCTAACAAGCACGCTTTACTATCTAGACTGTTCCCCTTGGGAACACACATAAGCAGTTCTTACCCAGTACTTACAATACCGCGTATACCGCAACTTTCAGATATCCTGGAAGTAGCGGGTCACTCATGATCCCCCGCACTTTCTATTGGTAATAATCCGATATCAAGGACATCACCAACCAGTGCAGCCAGACATTAAAAACTGCTCATTTAGTACCCCGTCAGCTTTCGTCTAAGCCTATTCCCCCCCCCCCCCTTTTTAGCCTCAATCAATAGCACTGGGAGCCACACACTCTTTCCTACAGACATGGCCCCGTGTAAGTTATGATGTTCAGTAACATGTACAGCATTCATTGTGTGTTATTCAACCCTTCCCGAATAGAGACTTCAGAATAAGTCAGCAATTACTGTTCATAAGCATCTTCAAAGACAGATAGTGATCATAACAGATCTTGTTTCGTGTTTAATTAACGTGATATCCTGTCATTTCGTTCTCTTTTTTGTTCTCTTTCTCTCTCACCAGTTATAGGTACTATAGACCCATAACATCTGAGAAGAAGGGTAAGTGCAATAGCTTACCTACGCACGCCATTAACTTGGTAGCGTGCACGACACTGGTCCTGAAGAAATCCCCCCGACCCGATTGGGCAGCGCTAGGGCTGAAACAGTCGACCACCCACGTTTTTAAAGTAGGTGCTATAGAACAGTAGCCCTTCTAGATAGGCATCGCCCTTTATTTTAATCCTTGCCCCATCTCCAATAGAATAAAACACATTGTTGAGAGATGGAGGGAATTTTAAACTCACTTTTTTCACACTTTCACCATTTCTGATCACTACTGTAATCACCAGTAGGTCTCCCTCCAAGTGGAGGAAAGCATATTGAAGGACCCAATGATGATGCTTTTCACGTAGGTACACAAGCGGATAATCAATATATGCCGCCATGGTACCACATACGCGAATGAGGGTTTTTTAAAGACGGCTACCACCCTAAACCCTGGTAATAAGACAGGACAAGAGATCCATTCTCCTATGATAATATGTCTATTGTCCGGAAGCCGAATGGATCTCAGCTTCTGTCTCCCCTGAGTGATAAAAAAATTGTATTTAAAATAGCCAGGATTTATACTTTGGGCTATACTGATACTCAGCCACAAAGAACTTTGCAACAAGGAGAAATCTGACAGTAAATCTGCTATGCTTAATTGGTTGCAAAGTTTGCATTTTAAAATATCCTATGGGGTTAAGGCACCTGCTGCATAGATCTTTGTGTGCCCAGTAAATCTCAGGGAATAATAATAGTGGTAAGATTACTCTGGAGGTTAATGCACATGCTGGAGAGATTTGTGTTTCTTCTAGTCCCAGTGTTCAATCAAAGTAGCACAGAGGGTTAATATGTTTCCTGCAAAGCACATCATCTGACATGCATATGACAGATTTTTATTTTATGTAGATGGGTAAGTGGGTTACTGCTTTTGTTACTTGCAGTTCATAAATTGTAATCCTTCTAATATAGTACAGTGAGCTATGAAGGACATGTGACTCCTAAACCTTGTAACCCTCACTGGCTTATGTAACACATCCTGTACATTGATTTAGACACAAATGATTTATTGTCAATGTATATGATGTAAAGCGCTCCGACACCATGGATTGGGAGGAGTAGTGCTATAAAATACATAAAACAAAATAGTGGTATTTAAATTGTTATTTGTGTAAATACTGGGATAGACCAACAATCTAACATTTTCACAGTGCATGCATATGTATTATATACAGGGACTGAACAGAGTCATAAGCATGCCTCTCTTAAGTACCTGTGAAGTGATAACAAGCTGTGAGCCTTTGTTTCCCCTCCTATTTGCAGCTAGATGTGAAGTTCCAGATAGCTCCCAGCCAGGATACTCAATTAAAAGGAAGCCTGATGGCCACTTAACTTCGGCCTTTGTTTTTGGCTCAGCTGGAATTTAAAATAACAAAACCCCCTTGCCTGCTTGTTGCTGCTCAGAATGGAAGCTGACAACGGGCAGGTGCTACTGAATGTGTCCCGGTGTCTAAAAGCTACACCGGGACGAGTTCAGCATATTTCTGTGGGGCCCAACATCTTGGCAGGGGGAGACAGCATCCATACTGTGAAAAGAGTGGGTTAGACTGCATCTACCCGCATGTCCTTCGACTTGTGCCCTGTGTGTAAGGTTAGCCCCATCTTTATGGGTAGCAGGACAGGATGAGCTGTGTGCGGCAATATTGGGAGATACATTGAAACTTTATTAATTTATGTGAAATCTGCCCTGGAAGAAGGTGAAAGTGGAATGTTTAGATTTTAAAAATTCAACGCTTAAAGTATAAGAATTCAGTGGTTGCTGGTGAACTTTAAAAGTGGTGGGGCAAAAATGCCTGCCTCAAGTTTAACTGTTTGAAAAGCAAGCAAACCTAACTTCCTCTCGAAGGGTTAGAGAGGAGGGTGTTCAAACCCCCCCTACAAAAACCTACAAAATGCTGAAACATGGCTCTAAATGGCACATTTTTTAGCACAATTTCCACACAAATTGGTTTAAAATCCAAAGATTCTGAAGAGACACTAAGGAAATATTACAATACTTTTATGGTTTGACAGCAAAGCCCTACAATCCTTAGGACTGTTTCTGGTTCATCATCCCTAAGAAAACTTTCAAAAGATGGTGGCAAGGCATTGTGTTTTCAGCACAGTTTCTCTATGTATTAGATATCTAAAGATCATCCTGGTGCCACTACCATCTTGGATCATGACTTACCTTATATTGCTGCAAAAATGATCAAATGAGAACACTGACTTCTCCGTACTATTAAGCAGATGTGGGAAAGTCAACAAACTAAAATAGGGAGCCGAGGCAGAGCTGAGCCAGTGCTCTGGCTTGGCTCTAAGTGCCTGTGCACAGCCATGAAACTGTTTGGCATGTAAATCGTGCAAGAAACATCATGTAATAAAATGATAAAGTCTCTTCAAAGTTCAAGCAAGTGTATTTCTTTAACAAAGGGACGCGTTTCACCTTAGTATTTTAGATTATATCAGTACATTGAAAGGCATTTATTAGAAGTGATAGTTTTTAAAAATATATTCATGCCCCTTTCTGCCCACCAACAACGATGCCAGTAGTGAACCAAGAGGCAAGTCAGTTGTCATACACAGCCGAAATGTTGTTACTACACATGGAACAACACTGTGTAGTAAAGACAACAGAGGTTTTATAACAGCACACATCCTGAACTCATGTATTTGAAGATGCTATCATACATGGTAATGAAGAAAAAGGAGGCATGATGAAGTCAAATAATTGCCTGAGATCACAAAATTTGGTCAAGCGGGGAAGCTAGGATTGAGAACAGTGTTTCAGGTTTCACGATGTGCAATTCAGCCACTTGCTGAGCAGCTCTTTCTCTCACCTATTTTACATCAATGGTTAATGCTCTATCTTGAATTTTGGGGGATGGGTGAGAGCATGGGTTGGAGGCAGAAGCCAGACACTGTTTCAACTTCTGTATCTAGAGGTTTTTCAATCTGTCTTTACTCATGCAGCTACATTACTGTCATAGAAGTTAACTTGCGGAGTTAAAACTTTCACTGTACATTAAGTCAAATCAAAATTAATCTATAATTATTTTTTCTCTGAAAGGTTTTCTAGCCAACAGCAAAATAACTCTTTGCCTGCACATTTGACTCCGAGAGCAGAATTGAAACTCACCATATCTACAAATACGACTCTTTTCTGTGACCAGCTTCCATGACAGCATCAAGAAGGGGAGTTGAAGTTTTTATTTTAATGGAAACGTCTGATTGTAGGAAAGTGACCTTTTTTGCATGGTTGCCCCCCACTTTTTGCCTGATGTTGATGCTCTTTGACTGAGTGTGCCCTGGGGTCCTGCCAACCAGGTTCCCAGGGCCTATGTTCTTTCCCTAAAACTGTACTGTTGCACACCCAATTGGCAACTCTCTGGCCACATGTAAGTCCCTTGTAAAAGGTGCCATGGGTACCAAGGGCACTGTGAGCAGGAAAGGCCTCTAAGGACTGCAGCACATATTGTGCCACCCTTAGAGGCCCTGTACCCTAACACACACACACTGCCATTGCAGGCTGCGTGTTTTGGTGCAGAGTAAAGTAAAGAGTCGACATGGCACACATCCCTGTGTGCCATGCATACAATCCACTGCTTAAGGCATAGGTAAGCCACCCCTCTAGATGGGTTCACTATACCATTGGTGAGGGTACAGGTGCATGAGCCCTGTACCCCTACAGTGTCTAAGTCAATTCTTAGACATTGTAAGTGCAGTAAAGCCATAAACAGTATATGGTCTGAGAGTTTGTCATTACGAACACCACAGCGCCATAATGGCTTTACTGAAATCTGGGAAGTTTGATATCAAACTTCTCAGCACATTTAAACCCACACTGATGCCAGTGTGGGATTTAATGCAAAATGCACTCAGAGGGCATCTTAGAGATGCCCCCTGAAAAACGACCTAACTCTAGTGTCCTAGCTGCTTGCCAGCTGCTACCCCAGACATGTTTCTGGACCCCTGGGCCGAGAGCCTCCCGCTCTCGGGGTCCTGAAACAAAGCACATCCTGGGCAGAGATGCCAAGCCTCCTCCCCCAGGATGGGCAGGCTCCCAGCAAACGGCCTCCACCGGTTCTGACCCCCACTTTAGGCGGGAGAATCGGTGGGAAAACTAAGATAAGAGGAGGTGTGCCCACCTTTGCCAACCCCACCCCTCAGGTGGGGAGGCGAGGCAAAGCACATCTCTCATTCCCCGCTATCTTGAAGATGGGGGGACCCAGCCAACCAGAGTGAAGCTTATGCCCCCCTTCCACTGGAGGGTGGCATAATAGGGGGTGTACCCACCCCAAGGAAGGGACCCATTGGTCCCAACCTGTACCTACCTGAAACGCGGCTAAATTTTGTATTTAGGGGCAACCCCGAACCTTGCCTCCTCAGACAAGAAGAAACAAGAAGAAGAAGGACCAAAGAGCCGTGCTGAAGGAAGAAGAGGAGGACACCAACTGACTTGGCCCCAGCCCTACTGGCCTGTCCCGAGCTCGATCTGCTCCAGCAGAATCCTGATGCATTCTGCAGCCAGCAGCCCCCCAGAACCCGCGGGACCTGCCCTGCCTTCACTAAAAAGACTTTGACTACTGTTAGCACCGGATTTGCTCACCAACGGACTGTGGCTCTGGCCAAATCCGCGAGTTTGCAACACTCTGCACCTGACGCCCATGGCCCGAGTTCAAGTGGCCCAGCACCAGGAGGAGGTCTCCCCGGCGATCCTGAACTGGGATCTGGTGATCCCTGACCTACCTCAAGTCTCCCGACGACACCTGCAGCCCCTATCTGGAGGATCCCCCCGACCGTGATCAGAGCTGGTAAGGAAAACCCGATGCCTAAAGATACCCTTGCACCTGACGACCCACAGCCTTGGGTGGCCCAACCGACGGTGTCCCGGCATCCCACAACATCCCAACTTATGCATTCCATTGAGGTGGTTTCTTTTCCATGGGATCGGGGTCCAAGGGGGCCGCATCCTGACATAGACCTACTACGCATTGCCTTAAACAACAACTACTTTTTGTATAAAGACACATTTTACCTACAGGTCAAGGGTTTCTCTATGGGAGCTTGTTTCGCACCCAATTTTGCTATCCTTTACGTACACAATTAGGAAACCACACACATACTTACCCCAGAGAACCCTTTCCTCAATCAAATTGGCTTGTGGCGGAGATATATTGATGATATTCTGCTACTCTGAAATGACACAGCTGACAATGTATCCACTTTCATTGATTGGCTCAATAATTGCCAGCCCCATCTCAAATTTACATCTGAATCTAGATCAAATGACCTTCCATTCTTGGACCTCACCCTTCATGTTCCCCAAACCCACAGAACACAACACACTCCTACTATACTCCAATTACCATCCACGTGGCATCCGTGATGGTCTCTCTTTCTGTCAGTTGCTTCATATAGGAAGTAACTGTAAGTGGAAAAAGGATTATTTCCGAGAAGCAGCTATCTTGTCTGAAAAACTCACTAGTCGGGGCTATCCTAAACGCCTGATTTCTCGTGCCTGCAAATGCGCATGGTATTGCCACAGGGATGTCCTTCTATCACCCAGCACTAAGCATGGCAACACACGCATTCCCTTTGTCTCCACCTTCTGCCCCTCAAGCAATAAAGTCAGTAAAATAATAAAAAAGAACTGGAATGTGCTCCGCACACAAACCATTTTTCAGGAACCCCCCTTAATTTCCTATAAGAGGGGCAACAACCTGTCTGACCAACTAGTACGGGTTGTCACCTGGCCCGACAATCACAAACATACCACATCCATCACCTCATTATGGGGTCTACCACCCATACTTGGACACTACAGATGCCAAAATTGTGTAGTTTGCCCCTTGACCATCAACACCAAAGATTTCACGGTCAGGAACCGCACATACCAACTTAAACAATTCTCTAACTGCTGCACCACTAATGTTATTTACAACATCCGTTGCCCATGCGGCTTGATTTACATTGGTCAAACTACACAAATGATCAAACAATGCATCATACAACACTAGAGTCACATTAAGTGCAAAATCGAGTCTGCTCCTCTAGTCCCACAATAATTGAGAAACAACATTCAGAGACTGATTTGATTTGGCAGGTCACTGACCAACCTACCCTGCCCTTACGTGGAGGCAACTTACAACTGCTTCTTAACAAATGCGAATGCAGATGGATCACTCAATGTGACTCTGTTAATCAGGGATTGAACACCCTAGATGGGAAACAGCCATTACATTGCATGCGTTACAACGCATGCGATTACAACGCGGTCGTTGCAACGACCACGTTGTTACATCGCAGTACATTACAACGCAAGTCGTTACATCGACTCGCTGTAGGGGGCGCGCTAACCTAAGGAATAGTATAATTTACTATTCCAACACCTTCCCTACTGTTGTGCACACTGTAATTGGAATAGGAAATTATACTATTCCTAAGTCCAGCGCGCTCCCTACAGCAGGTCGTTGTAACGACTTGCGTTGTAATGTACTGCGATGTAACAACGCGGTTAATGTAACAACTGCGTTGTAATCACATGCGTTGTAAACGCATGCGATGTAAGGTGCTATATTCCCCTAGATGGATGGAACACCACCATTGGCGCACACTGAGCCAGCACCCCACCCTTTGGGTTCCATTCCATTCACACGCCAGACGGTTGTCCTGTGGACACTGGTCACCGACTCCTTCCTTTTATATAAGCAAAACATGACACCGAGATGCGTGTGATTCACACACATTTACCTCCTTGTACCATGACACCCGCTAAGCACACTCTGCCATGCGTATTTTTCTGTGTACTGTACTTGCCAATATATTGTATATGCCAGATGGTTGTCCCGTGGCTACTGGTCACCGTCTATGATTTTCCTCTTACACACGCTAATTCGATACCCAGATGTATGTGATTCTTACACATACTGATATCCTAGGTTCCTCCTCCCTTGCACCACGATACCAGCTATGAGGAAACTGCTACAAGTTTACACTGGTTGCCGATCTGGGGGGTATCTCGCGGATAACAAAGCCATAACTGTTTTTATCTTTATCATTTGTACTGTTTGTACCTTACCTCTTCAGATTCGATGGACCAAAGAAGAAGGTGGACTAGGAATGCTGCTGGGCCAGTAACTAAACTGCACCCAGGTCGACCACTTGACCTTCTGTCCTTCCAGAAACCCTGCCTGACCTCAGAGAAACTCCTTCACAAAAGCACCAAGAATCTCCTTCCAGACTAGAGGCTCTAGTCCCCTTCGTCCGCCGGTACCAGAACCATTGAGGACTGACACTGGTGTTGACGCAACTCACTGCTGCAAAAGAACTTCCTGACTGCAGTGGTAGAGGACCGACACTTCTGTCGACGCGACTCTGCCCTGCCAGACGAAAAGCATCCCAGTCTGACGGCCTCCACAACCTCGAGGGATCCTCTTGGCCCCCATGGCCCCAGCTGTGCCCAGCTGGTGCCCGAGATCCCGTACCCTCCTGCAAGTGGCCCTGTTGGCCTCCTCTGGCCCAACCATCCGACTGCGACCTCTCCGTGATGGTCCAACAACAGCGAAACTCCTCCAGCCGAATGACAGCAGCCATTCGCTAGAGATCGTGACGGTAACCGTGTTGGCGGTCTGCTGAAAACCATCCTACTACATTACACTCTGTGGACCGCGAGGGTAAATCTTGTTGCCGGTATCGACCGCCGTGGCGTAGATACTGAAAACCTCACCTACTGGTGCCCCAGTACCCCACGACTAACATTGCCCACAGTGTTGGCCGGAAACCATCCGAAGACTGGACCTGTAAGCCGGGTACTTACTTGTAAGTCCATCATCTGTCTTTTTCCCTACAGGATTGCATAGCATTCTCTATGTACTGCACTAACTGTATATCCTGAAGAACAAGTATTTTCCTTCCAACTGTGAAGTACTGCTTGAAACTCTGCAAACGTTTCTACCTGAAAAGCTTTGATACCTTGAAAGTATTACAACTTGCCTATATTAAGTAACCCTTGATTCTTAAATAAAATACAAAGTATAATTTTTTTATACTTACCAATTGGTCTAGATTCAGTCTTTGAGTGTGTGATTCCATTTCTTGCCTGAGTGTGTACAATAAATGCTTAACACTGCCCTCTGATAAGCCGAACTACTTGACCGCACTACCACAAATAGAGCTGTTATTATTATCTACTTTAACCTCTGTTATACCTCTGGGCACTCACTGGACTCTGTGCATAGTATACCTCGCTTTTGGTATAGTATATACAGAGCCAGCTTCCTACAACCTTCATATATAAACAGCATGTCTCCTTCCATAAAGATCTCCACCACATTATGTTCAGTCTGTTCTCTCTAAATGTGTTTCCTGCAGATATGCAATGTCTGGTTGTGTGGCTTTCAGGTAGCTCCCAATTGAGCTCCTTTTAATTGGTAAGTTAAGCCTGCTACCCCTTAACTGCTGGGCCAAAATCCCCCCTGACCGCCACACCACCATATTGAGCCCATTTGTGGCTATTTGGGGCAGTTCATGCTTAGACCTGCATAAACATCTGTCCACATAAGGTATCTATGCCAAATTTGTGTCCTTTTTTTCCAACATGCTGGGGATTCCAAAGGTACCCGGGGTTTGTGAATTTCCTTGAAGGGGAACAGGAAAATAGCCAAAATAATGCTACAATTTGAGTTTTGGGGGAATAAAAGGAAAAAAGTGTTCTTGATGAAAGTGTTTTTTTCCCATAAAAATAGCATCAACGAACGGTTTGCTATGCTAAAGTCACCAGCTTCCCAGATTTCAGGAACATGCAGAGCTGAATGAAAAAAAATATTTTTTTACCCCAGTTTTGGCATTTTCCAAAGAAATAGGCAATTTTTCCTATTTTTGTTTTTTTCAACCTATTTTCAGTTTGTTGTGGAAACCAGTGTGAAACCCATGGGTGATCCACAAAAACTATATATTTCTGAAAAGTAGACACAGGTCCAAATTCAGCAAGAGGTCATATGTGTAGATCCCTCAAGGTTTTCCTAAAGAAACTAACTGTTGAAATATTGAAAATGAGTAGTGAAAAACCAGTCATTTGTGACTATATTTTCATCTGTAACTTTTTGTCACGATGGCCGATTTACTAAAGCAATGTACCATTACGTTTGCTAGACCCTTGTGGTTGTCAGGATATATAGGGTTTGTAGGTTCCCATTCTCCCGCATGTCTTCTGATAAAAATGGTAACTCACTTGTGCGGTAGGCCTAGTGCCTCCAACAGGAAATGGCCCAAAATGCAACATGGGTGCATCACATTTTTCCACTCACAGCTGACCCATTTTTTTCAAAGTGGGTAGCTGTGGATTTTGGGCCATAGCTCAGTCAACACCTAGGGAAACCTAGCAAACCTGTACATTTCTGAAAACTAGACACCCAGGGGAATTCAGTATGGGGTAACCTGCATGGCTCTCACCAGGTTGTTTTACCCAGAATCCCTTGCAAACCTCAAACTTTGGAACAAAAAACACATTTTTCTCACATTTCTGTGATAGAAAGTTCTGGAATCTGTGGGGAGCCACAAACTTCCTTCCACCCAGCATTCCCCTAAGTCTTACAAGTAAAACAGTACCTCACGTGTCTGGGTAGGCCCAGTGCCCACGACAGGAAACGTCCCAAAGCTCAACATGGATATATCACATTTTTCAAGTCAAGTGGGTAACTGTGGCTTTTGGGCCCTTACTCAGCTGGAGCCGAGGTAAACATAGCAAACATGCACATTTTTAAAAACTAGACAACTAGGGGAGTCCAGGGTGGTGTGCCTTGTGTGGATCTCATGAGGATTTTTTACCCATAATGCCATGCAATGGATGCTTTAGTCCACAAGGGTGAGGGTGGGGCCTGATGTTAGACTGGGAAAGACCCACCCCTGTATTTTATAAAAATATATATTGCTGCCATACAGTGGGCTTTCTGCCCCCCCGGGGCGGCAGAAAGACGGTTGACCCATTTACTTGGGGTGGGGGCATGGCCATGCCCATACTGGGCAGCCCCCACCCCTATATTTGAAAAAAAAACTGGCATCTAGTGGGCTTTCTGTCCCCCCACTCCAGAAGGGCAGATCTGGGGAAATTACCCCAATCTGTCCCCAAGGAGGGCAGGAAGACTGTTGCCTCCTTTAGTTGGGGTCGGGGCATAACCATGTCCATGGTGGGCAGCCCCCACCCCTATATATTTTTTTTTTTAAAGTTCCCTGGAGTCTCGAGGGCCTTCAGCCCCCCTGGGGGCAGATATGGGGTAATTATCCACATTTTCCCCCCAGGGGGGCAGAAAGATTATTGCACCATTTATCTGGGGTAGGGGCATAGCCAAGCCTATGCTGGCAAGGGGGACAGAAAGACTGTTGCCTCATTTAGTTAGAGTGTGGGCATTCCCATGGTGAGCAGCCCCCCCCAATATATATATATTTTTTTATTTCCCTGGCATCTAGTGGTTTTTTGTCCCTCCTAGTGGGCACATTGAGGTTAGTTACCCCCATCTGCCCCCAGGGGGACAGAAAGACTGTTTCCCTAATTATTTGGGGTGGGGACATAGCCATGCCCTTGCTTGGTAGCCCCGAACCCTATCGTCCTAAAAAGTTTATAAAACATGGTGCCGGGGGAGGGGGAAGATCGGGGGTAATTGGCCCCATATGCCCCCCAGGAGGGGCAAAAAGACTTAAACATCAAAAATGGCAAGAGGGAGCATAGGGCTGCGCACCCTATCCCTGGTGCCTAGTGGGTGGATCCCTGATTGCAGATTGCTCTCCCGTGGTGATCTCGATGCAGGGATCCACTGCAGAGGTACCAATGGAAAGGGGATATCCTCCCCTTTCCAACGATACTTCTCCCATTAGAATGAGTGCTCAGGGGGCTGAGATATGCCCTTCAAGCTAGTTTTACTTTTACTGCAATTATACCAGCACGCCCTGTGCGCCGATCGTTTTTACAGTAAAAGATAAGAAAATCAGGCTGCTTGGACAGCTCTTCCCAAACAGCCTGAAGTAAAAAAATAAATAAATAAAGGACTCCCTCCGGTGCAGAGCAACAGAGGAGCCTTTACATACCTCCCTGTGTCGGAAAATGGCCGACACCCACACTTAAAAGGTTATGTGACATTTCACTGTTTACCCTCAACTAATTGTCTCATTATTTGCATTAAACAAAACTTAACCTTCTCCATTTCCATACTTTGACCTGTGCTAGAGAGCATAATACTGTTGTCTTCTGGTGTGTGTGAGATGAACCATGCTGCACCCAAACAGGTCCCCCCCCTCCTTTGAACCTACAAAAATCAATTATGTTAATAGTTGTAACTTCTACACAAAAATCATGTGAATCAACTTGGGGGACTTCCCACTCCTCCAACCTCCCTCAGTATAGCACGTAAGACACATTGTATTAGCTGCCTCATGCAGTAGACCCTGGGGTTTATCTGTCCCCACATCGTCCCACCTCAATGCCTCCCTGCCACTGCCTCATGTTCTTCTTTTTCTGTTTTTGTCCTCTTTCGTTCCCTGAAGCAACAATGGTATTCACTTTATGTCTGTTCACTTGCTTTAAACATCCCCTTTTCAACCCGTTCCCACACTTGACTTACAAATTTGCTTGAGATATTATCATTCAATTATCTTGTCTAAATTAACCTTTTGTACCTTCCACAATTCCCCAAGTTCCCCATTTTGAACCATCACATAGCTACAACCTTTTTAGTTGTGGTGCTAGCAAAATACAATCTTTAACAGGTGCAATTGTCTATAATGTTTCCCTCCAGGATCTTGTCTTCTCTGCCGGCTGGGCATCTGGTTCTGTTGCATCAGGTCTCTTCTGCTGCTGAGTTGGAGTGTGCTGTTCGGTTTCCATGTGTAGTCATTCCCCGGGTTCCTCTTTTTTCATCACCTGGTGTGAATTGCTATCTAGATCAAATACAAGACCCCATGATTAGGTCTTTTGATATTTTATTTAATCGTGCCTCTATCTTTCAGTGATGGGTTTCAATTCTTGTCTTCATTGCAGCGTGGCATCTGCAATATCTTGTAAGATCTCTCAATTTGCATCCTGGAAAGATATCTATTTATATTTTTTCAAAGATGAGAATCTCATCTTTCTCTTAGTAATTGTGGAATTTCACCACCACATCTCAAGATCTTTGATCATGCTGCAGAAACCCTGGACCCGCTCAGTGTGCTCCAGTAGCGTCAAACATAGACCCACAACAAAGGTGATTATGTCCGTGCCCTCTGTCCCTTCTTTCAGGCCTCGCAGTCGAAGGTTCTCTCAGCCTGGCTCAGTTTTCAAGGTCCTTAATTGCGCATGATTGCCATTTCTAGATATCTCCCTAGTTGCTGCAGTTGATTTCTGGCTTCTCTGTGCTTCATTTCAATGGTGATCACATGGCTGCCTAAAGTATCCACATCTTGCCACACATCTCTGATTTCCCCCCGCCCCCTCATATCGGCTCTTGTCAATATCACTTTGCAGAGTTTTTGTTTAAATCTGGGTAGCAAATCTAAAAGTTCTGTTTTTGTGAGGGACTTGCTCTGTACTTATCAGACTCCACCCTCACAGGACATGCTGAGAAGTGTTGACTTGTACATAAGGGAATAAGCCTTTCTGCAAGGAGTTCTTGGGATTCATTCACTCCATTCGGGTGTTTCAGTAAGCCTTTCACCTGAATTCACATGGCCATGAGGACTTACCACAGTTTAATTATGAGACACTGTGATAATGCCTAAAAGATAGCACTTATAATGTTTCAGTGCCTTCTTATGTCAGCGGGTATGTACAGCCAGCCGGGATCTTTTCTTGTATTCCTTTCCCCCTTTCAACCTACCTCTCTCATCTGGTAGCCTTATCCGTAAAGGCAGGGCTGAGTCTCAGACTCTCTGTCCTATTGCAACCATGTAGGCAGGCCAGCCTTTACCTGTCAACCCAGGAAGAAACAGCCCTTCTGCTCCAGATTAGGGATCTCTTTTCATCTTCACAGTAGAAGGATTTTCAACTCCCCCACTCCTCTCTGTTACTGCTCACCCCAGCTGGATGGAGGGGAGGCGTCCACCGGCACAGCTCCCTCTAGGCTCTAGCGTAGGATGAAATCCGTGGTGCGTTTTTGTAGCAGCTTATTTCCAAGCCTTAAGCGGTTTCGCATGCATGCCTCATGGTTCTTCATAGATATCGGTAAGGAGAATCAAGCAGCAAACTTGATCCTTCCACGGGCAAAAAATCCACCTCTCGTTTTCTCAAAGCGGGGCTCTGGTGACATTCACAAAAATCATTGGGGCCCGTCTCTACAGCAAAAATTAAACCATTGGTAACTTGGAAGGCATGGTGCGTGGTCTACAGAGGCCTCGAGGAAGTGAGGCGCCCCGCAAGAGTCCCCATGGTCTGTCAACATGCACAGTCACTGCCCTCCACATTCTCTCGGCCGATCGGGCTCTGTTGGCAGCACGGTAAACCTCTGAGGCCCACCTTCTTACTATGACTAGGCCACAGGTGCCATCATGGTAGACTTACCATGCAGCCCTTCAAAGACTACAAGAGAGTGAGGCCAGAACTCTCATAGTTCATCTGAGAATACAGTCCTAGCTCCATCTGATTCAGGAGCATGGAGCTTCACAAGGACATTGGGCCAAATGTACGACCCTAGTAAATTGCGAGTCGTAATTTGCGCTCAATTGCGAGTCGCAAATTGCGAGTCACAATTTACTATGTACAACAATGTCAGAGACACTGATTGCTATTCCCACAGGGGTCGCAAAATGCGAGGCTCAGTAATATTAATGAGGCACTCACATTTTGCGACCCCATTGGGAATGGCTCGCCCTCCCAGGGATGGTGGCCTGCTGGGTTCAGCAGACCACCATGTCTGGGACTGCTTTTAAATAAAGCAGTTTCTTTTTTTTAAATGCAACCTGTTTTCCTTAAAGGAAAACGGGATTCATTCAAAAAAATAAAAATGAAACTTTTTCGTTTCATTTTTTAAAGGCAGGCAGTGATCCCTGGGACCACTGCCTGCCCTTAAAAAATATATTCGCATGCATTTGCAAAGGGGAAGGTGGTAATGCGAATGCATTACCACCTACTTGAAGTAGGTGGTAATTGTGAGTGTTTTGCAACCGCAATTGCGGTCGCAAAACATTAGTACATGGGTTAGAGAGTCGCTATTTGGAAGGGAACGCCCCTTCCAAATAGCAAGTCTATAAACACTTTTTTGCGAGTCGCAATTCATTTGCGACTCGCAAAATTGTGTTACTACATGGCCATACCAATTTTAGCATGCACAAACGGGTCGCTAACCTGTTTGCGCATGCTAAAATTGGTCGTACATCTGGCCAATAGTCCTAGAGCATCACCGTCATGGCCATGCAACTCTACTCTTATACTTTTTTAATCCGAAAACCATATCTGGAACACAGGATGAAACACCACAGGGAAGCTATATAAGCAATACTTTGACACTAGTTTTTTTTATTTTATGGAAATGCTTCTGCAACTGTCGTGACAGCTACACAGTGCCTGCAGGACTCAAGAGGTGTTAGGCAATCCTTGTGACAAGTATTCTGCTGTCTCAAGAAGCACAGATATCAGATACTTGATGAGCTCAGTTAAGTATTTCCTCTTTAGGCTTTGACTCTCAGGAGTAGTGGAGTTGAACAGTCAAAGCTTAATCTTGAAGGGTGGTCTGAGGCAGAACTTCGAGGTCATGCAGCATACATATCACATGCAATAAATACAAATGTCCAAGAAGTCTTATTCTTTTATAAAATGATAAAACATGTATCATCATTAGGGTGATCCAGCGCGGCTAATATAAATTTCTCCTTATGACACCAAATCCAGAAAACACCTACACAACACTTATATCGGTGGGGCCCATGACACCGCATACATACATTCATCCAATCCTGGATTTAAACGTCAAGGAGAAAGAGCTGCTGGACAAGCGGGATACCTTATTAAAATGACAGAATTATAACCTATACATTATATACATTGACTTAGAATCCTGTTGGTTCTAAACATCAAGGTACTCCGTTACTTGGTCGATGGACCAACTAGTAGAATCAGTTGATGGTGATTAAGACCAGCTCAATCACAATTGGAACCTTTTAACATTTATTAAATCATAAACTTAGTTTAAAGAACCACAGACTCATTTTAGAGTTAGAATATAATTTTATCTAAAATTCTTTAAGCAAATAAGTATAATTCTTTATTAGGCAAAACATTTAGAAATATCAATACACATTTATGAAAAACTTAGGAAAAGTGAGAAATTATGCATTACCCTCGGCCATGGGGCGATGACAAGAATGATTCACCAAAAGAAGATGAACCGCAGATCACAGGATAGGACTCCCAAACTGACTGACTGTCCCACTAGCCTCCTCGGACGCACCTCCCGGGCAGAATTCCCGCAACGATCTTGTTCCGTCCCCAGTCAAAGTTCAAAGTCTAAAATGACAGAGTCTCTCGCAGCATCAAGGTTGAAAAATAAAAAGCAAGGTTTTTTCACAACGTCAGAGCAGACCCTCTTATACCCTATTCTCTGGCTCACTACATTCAAAAGTTGCAATCTTTAGGGGCAAGAATCACTCTAATTGGTCCATCGGAGGGGTGGTGATGGTCACCTCATTGCCCTCCTTGTTCGAACCGGTTTGGGGACAATAAAGCACACAATAAGAATCATGACTATGGTGTCTAAAAAAAATAGTCCAATTTGTTAGTCCATTTTGCAACAATCTTGGATGGTCACACATTAGTTCATTCCCTGTCGCTTGTCTTCTCCATCCGTTCCCAGGCATCCATGCTGAATTCTTGGCACGTTGCTTCATTGCAGGTCAAATTGGCCTTGACATCTCTCACTCTGAACACAGGCCGCATGCACGTGACTGGAGCATTCTCTTCTGAGGCTGCGTGGGGGCCATCTTGTTTACCGCACGCGATCTCGTCCTTTCCAGTCTGCCATTTTAGAAGCATGGCCTAGCAGGCCCGAACGGAACTAATATAAGAACAAACACAATAGAAATTAAAATATGGACAATAAGCCTTTCTGTTTACCACCCGCCATTCTAATAACCCGTGTTAGATATTACCTAGTGAAAGCGACATTTAAAGCCATTTTACTTACCATCTGCATTCTTTGCCACAATACAATTCTACTATGCAACACAAATCATGCAATTCACTTCTAATTACTACGCAAATCACAATACTAATGTTAGTTTACTTCACATTTGTAAATAAATTAGATTTTTGCACAAATTAGCATATTACCCGCGTGTAGTGTCTACTAAAGTGTATTTGTTGATTAATTCATGCGTTTTCAAACGGTTAGTATCATTAGCGTTATGAGGTCATTAATTTCATAGGGGTACAAAAATTATTTTCGTTTCCCCTGCTCCATCAAGGGTAATATGCTCAGCAGGTTTAATTGCCTTCTTTAACATCACCATTAAAACCTATAAAATGTTATCAGATAAATGTTTCTTGTCCACTTGCATTTGTTAATTTAGACAATCGTGTTCTTTTCATCTTGTCTTTTAGACCTTTTGTACATGTTCTCTTTAAGCTCTTCCAATTCGATCTCTCCCATCTCCCGTTCTCTTTCTTTATTTTTCTCATTTTCTCTTTTTACTTTATTTTGTCTTTTTCTTCTTTTTAATACACATATATGCTAATCTCAATACAGATATTATCATTATTACTAAAGTCACTGGAATTAGTATTTTCCCAATAAGAGAACTACCTATTTCTGTGAACCATTTCTTCATTGAGGAAAAACTCTTACCAAGTCTCTCCCAAGCACCTTCAACCTCCAGTGGGGCAATTTCTTTATGCAAATCAGTAATGTTCTTTATATACTTCTGTATATTCTGACTTTTGTCTGGAATGTAAGTGCAACAATGTTGTACTTTCAGCATTCCACAGACTCCACCCTCTTTTGCCAAAAGAATGTCAAGGGCAAGTCGATTTTGCATCACCATAGCTCTCATGGTAACCATTTCGGTATTTACCATCAAGAACCCTCCAGCAGTATTCGTTGATAAACGATCTACTACTGTAGACAATTTCCGAATTTTGTATGCATTCAGAGATATACCCACTGCTGGTATCAATGCTCCAAAAATGTCACCTATTATTTCTGAGAAGCTTTCCCTCCTCGGGTTAATGGTTTACCTATCTCGTGAATTCCTTTTGTTCCTCTTTCCACATGAAAAATCTTTGGAAAGACCAGGCCTGGATAGCATGTTCCGTACCAATGGTCCGGCAACCTATAGTAAGCTCTATTTCCGCAAATGTAATAGATCCCTGGAAATACTGGATTTTTCCCTCCTCTGAATCCCCATCCCCCTAGAATTTTGTATGTATCTCGGCACTCACTAGAACCCACGAAATAGTTATCATACAAAGTGGTATCTCTTCTAATACACACTTTTCCTTGTTGGGGCCAATCTAGAACCATGCTGCATTTGTTTCCCCTTTGTCATAACTTCCCTCTTCAAACGCCCAAGGTGGGGTTTTTGTCTTTTCTCCTGTTGTCTTTCTTTGAAATTTAGCCCTTCTATGTTCTACAATGTCCAAGAAAACCTTTTCTTCTTTTCTTAACCCACAAAAAAGATTATGTCTAAATGCATATTCTAATGTTAATTCTTTTGTTTCTAGGAAAAATTCTCCAAGAATCTTTGCAATCTTCACCTTATTTAGTTCAGGGATTACGGGAACTTTAACAAAAATGGCATCTATGTCAGTGTAATAATACTCTAATTTACCAGTTTTATAAAAGAAACTAGCTAAAACACTACAAGTTATCCCATACGTCAAAGGAAGGTGATGATATGTCACACCTTCTGTTACAGACGCAGGTAACTGCATACATACGTAACAATCTCTCACATCCATTGTCTCCACATATTCATATAAAAGTTTTGTGAAGACATTCTTGGAAAAATCAGTGATTGACTTGTCCCTATGGCAATCAGTACTATCTACCAGTGATGCAGTGTTCCTTACTTTAGATTTCTTGTCACTATTTGTGTCATTTACAATTACAGATGTATTTTCTACAACTAACCTAAGTGGGATTATTATTGCCAAAATAAACCAGATAAGCATTAGAAAACCTGTACAATAGAAACACATCTTACACCATCTACGGAAAAACTCACATCTAGTTCTTCTACTCTCAGTCTACCATGTTGAAAAATTATCTAATTTATGTACAGAAAATGGATTTTTCACTCCTCAAGTGACTTAACGTTGACTGGGATCAACCGCTTTTAGCGCACTTTTCGGTTTCTCAGAAATTTTCTTTGTCTTTATTCAGTTTGTGTGTCTAGTCCGGTTTTCTCTCTTTGGCTTTTTCAAGGTTGGCGCATTTCACTCTCACCCATTTGTTCACAGTCTTTGTCTGGGTTCTCGTGACTGTTGTCCACTTCCTTAATGTCAGACAGTGCTATGTATACCCATTCAGGTGACTTGTATTTCAAGTTAGGTCTTTCGACTCTTTTGGGTCTCGGCAATTGTCTTTTATCTGTTTTTCCTTGTCTTTCTTGACTTGTTATTTCATTCACTTGTTCTGCATTGTCTTTCTTCAAATTTATTATCTTATATCTCAGTTTCTTAATTTCGTTGGGCCAATTATCTCCTTTTCTTGGCCTTTTCAGTTCACTTTCATTTTCTCCTCGTTCCACCCTCCAAGTTCTCTTTCTTGGACCTATTCTTTGCCTTCTTTCATCTTCACTTTCTTCAGATTCTGTTTCAGATCTCACTTCACTTCCTCTAACCTTGAATTTTATGATCTCAGTCTCTTTGTCTGAATCTGAACTTTCTTGTGTTTCTTCTGTTTGAACGTTTGAGTCTAATCCTCCTCGTGTTTCTTCCGCGATTTCTCCAAACTCTCTGTCTAGATCTATATTTTCCCGTGTTTCTTCTTCTTGAAATGTTGTCTCTAATCCTCCTCGTGTTTCTTCCGCGATTTCCCCAAACTCTCTATCTAGATCAAAATTTTCTTGAGTTACCTCTACAATTTCCGGAGGAATTCTCCCGTAACTTGTACTTGGCGGTTCATCGTCACTGTCTATTAGTTCAATTTCTCCTGTTTCAATATCAGTTATTTTGATTTCTGATTCTTCTTCTTGTCTTTTACTGCATTCAGGTTGGTCTGTTTCAGATGATGAACTAGCATCTGATATTTCTAGATGTCGACTTACATGTCGATCTTCAAGATCTGGAACTCTACTCGTTTCATGTTCTGCTTCAGAGGCCGAACTGGTACCTGATTGTTCCAGATGTTGACTTACAGGTCGAGCTTCAGGATCTGGAACTCTGATGGTTTCAGTCTCTGCTTCAGATGCCGAGCTGGTATCTTATATTTCCAGATGTTGACTTACAGGTCGAGCTTCAGGATCTGGAACTCTGATTGTATGGCTGGCATGAATCCAATTTTTTACACCTGCACACTTTACTGCAGTCGTTGTCACCAGAATCACTTGATGTGGCTTGTCCCAACGTGGAACCAAGCAATTTCTTCTTCTGTGGACCTTTATGCGGACCCAGTCTCCTGGACTCAGATCATGAGCTGGTTTTCTTTCAAGAGTGGTCGCATCCGGTCCAACCTGATGAAACACAGAATGCACCACATCAGCCAATCCTTTGCAATAGTCCAGTATGAGATCATCAGTTATAGTCAGCAGTTTGTTGACAGGTACATATGCTTGTCTCATTGCTCGTCCCATGATTATTTCATGAGGACTCAGACCTGTTTTCCTGTCAGGAATGCTTCTTATGCTCATTAACACCAATGGTAAGGCGTCGGGCCATTTGAGTCCTGTGGCTTGACACATCTTACCAAATCTATTCTTTATGGTGCCATTTACTGGCTCTACCACTCCAGAAGCCTCTGGTCTGTAGGCACAGTGCAGCTTTTGTCGAATGTCTAATGCTTCGCATATCAGTTGGATGAGTTTGTTCTGAAAATGCGTTCTTCTATCTGTTTCTATCGTTACTGGAAAACCGTATCTAGGAATTAATTCTCTCAGCAGGAGTTTAGCTACAGTAACTCCATCATTCCTTCTTGTCGGATAGGCTTCCACCCAACGAGAAAACAAACAGACGACCACCAGGACATACCTCAGTCTGTACTTGGGGGCATTTCAATGAAATCTAATTGCATTCTGGTAAAAGGACCTCCTTCACGTCCTATTACTCCCAAACTCACTACCGTCTTCCTTCCAGGGTTTAATTGTTGGCATATAAGGCATCTCTGACAAAGGCTTTCATCTATAGCTCTAAATTTTGGGTTATACTAAGTCTGTTTGAAAAGTCTGATCATGGCATCTCTACCTATGTGTGCCTGTCCATGGTACATCCGTGCCATGTTAGAGATCATGATATCAGGCATAACTGGTCTTTTGTCCCTGTAAACCCAAACTTCATCTTCTTCTTCTCTCCGCCTGCAACCTGATTTTATCCAAATATCCTTTTCTCATCACTTGCCTCCTCCTGCAATTGTCTCACCTCATCCCATGTTTCAACTGGGTTAGTAAACAGCAAGGGACATGAAACATTTTCTTTCTCCCTTCTTCAATTCAATGAAGCTGTATTTCTGGCACAATATTGAGCTAATTCATCAGCAAATTTGTTTCCCACTGAAATATAATCAGCTCCACTTTTGTGAGCAGAGCATTTTACCACCGCAATTTGTTTAGGCAGCTGTATCGCCTCAAGCAACTTCTTCACAAACTCACCATTCCTAATAGGAGACCCTCTGGAAGTCAGGAATCCCCTCTGGGACCAGATCTGTCCAAAATCGTGGACCACTCCAAAGCCGTATTGGCTATCCGTGATCACAGTGATTCGGAAATTCTTTCCCAGTTGGCACGCTCGAGTCAGAGCAATTAGCTCAGCAACTTGGGCTGAACGAAGCCCTCTCAAACAAGACGCTTCCATTATGGTTGCTACCGTACATACAGCATACGCAGCACTTAAAGCTCCCTCATCTGTCCTCAGGCATGACCCGTCCACAAACATCACATAATCTGACTCTTTTAGAGGTTCGTCCCTAATATCAGGGTGAGGTTTTGTGCAAAATTCAAGCACATCCAAACACTTATGATCAATATCATCCTTGACTTCTGTATTTACTTAATCTGGCAGTGAAGTGGAAGGATTCACACTCGTACATCTTACAATGGTTACATTGTCTGCACCCAAGATCACTTTTTCATACCTAGTCAGCCGACTATGTGTCATGAATTGGGTTTTTGTTCGAGTCAGTAAGATTTCGACTGAGTGTGGGACATATACTTTCAAAGGATATCCCATCACAATGCCTTCACTCTGTTCCAGACTCACACAAGTAGCAGCTACTGCTTTCAGACATCCAGGCAACGCCTTTGCTACCGGGTCTAAGACAGCTGAAAAATAGGCTATTGGACGTTTCATTTTTCCATGCCTTTGCACTAACACTGAAAGTGCACATCCGTCTCTCTCGCTACAATACAGCTCAAATTCTTTCTCATAATCAGGCATTCCCAATGCTGGTGCCTCACACAAACTTGTTCTCAGTTCTTTGAAAGCCTTAATTTCCTCCTCATTCAATTCAATCGGATCTCTGACATCCTTCTTTGTCAATCGCTGTAAAGGTTTTGCAGTCAATGAACATCCACTTATCCATTGTCGGCAATATCCAACCATTCCAAGGAACATTCTCACCTCTCTTTGTGTCATTGGGGCTCTCATTCCTTTGATAATCCTCATCCTTTCTGTTGTTACTTTTCGCATCCCTTTCTCAATCTTATGACCTAAATACTGTACTTCTTGTTGACAAAATTGCAGCTTTGAAGGTGACACCTTGTGTCCTCCTTTTGCCAAATGATTTAATAAAGCAATTGTGTCCGTAACACATGCTTCTCTAGTCTTTGATGCCACTAATAGGTCATCAATATATTGGACCATCACAGATTTTTCAGGCATTTTTAAATCTTCTAAGGATTTCTTTGGAATTTGATTAAAAATCGAAGGACTTTTCAGTATACCCTTGAGGAATTCGGCACCATGCCAAAATACGCTCTCCGAACCGGAACGCAAATAATGGCTGGCTGTCCGGGTGCAGTGGAATAGAAAAGAATGCATGGCACAAATCAATAACTGTGTACCATTCTGCATCATGTGGGATTTGATACAGTATTACAGCAGGGTTTGGCACAATTGGGCAGCAAGGAATAACAATTTTGTTTACCTTTCTCAGGTCTTGCACTATCCTATATGTTCCATTTGGCTTTTTCAATCCCATTATAGGAGAATTACATGGGCTGCTCATTATTTCTCTCAAAATCCCTTGTTCAATCATTTTATTAATTACAGGTGTTATTCCTTCAATAATTTCTGGCGTCAGTTTGTACTGCAGGGTATTTGGGTAATTTGTTCCTTCTTTTACAGTTATTTTTACAGGATCAACTTCTCTCATTAGTCCAATATCTTCACCTGTGAAATCCCATACATCAGGCCTTACTATTCCTTTTAATTCAGTAGGGATTTTCTCCGCATCAAACACAGGAAACATATCATTTGCTCCTGGTTCTAGTTCTGTCATTTTATACAGAACATCCTCATCTGGGGTCTGGAAAGCAATACCATCTGGGGTACAGTAGATGGTACAATTCATTTTGCAAAGTAGATCGCGTCCCAATAAATTTACAGGACTACAATGACACACCACAAAGCGATGCATCTCTTTGAATGGTCCAATCTCCACCTCTATTGGTTTTGTAAGAGGGGTTTTAATCTGCCTGTTCGAAACACCTACAACTTGGATGGATTCTCCTGAGAGAGGAAGTTTTGGAATTTCCACTGATCTAACAGTAGAACGGGTAGCAGCAGTGTCCACAAGGAATGTAACATTTACACCATTCACTTTTCCATCCACAAATGGACCTGACTGATCTACCTCTAGAGTTGCGCCAAGCACGCACTCTTCTTCCTCTCCTAGGCACCGTCATAAACTTTCATCCGACTTATCTCCATCCTGCCGTAACCAATACTGCGAAATTGCAGCTGCGCGCGGCAATTTTGTTACCTGCTCTCCTCCGTAGAATCCTGCCTCTGCACTGTATCTTTGAGGATTTACGCTCTTTGGAAGAGGTGGTAGTGGCACCTGATACTGTTGAGTAACTACCTGCGGTTGTTGCGGCTGTTGGTAACTCACCTCACTCTGCACCTGTGGATTCAATGATTGATTTTCGGTATTAGCTTTCGGAGGAAATTTACACTCGTTTCTCCAGTGCCCTAATTTTCCACAATTATGACATGGCCATTTCTTTTTAGCTTCTTCTATACTCATCTGACCTTTTCCCTTGCCAATATTCGGTTTGGATTTGGTCTGTCCTGCATCACTAGACTGACTATTCATCTGAGCTTCTTCTTTTCTGCAACCTTTACTTGTGCCCACATTGCCTTTTCCTTGAGTTTACGCTGTCTACACTCAATATCATCACTGCAATATTTTGCATACCGTAATACCTCATCTACTGTGCTATTCTGCCAACATAACATATGCTGCTTAATCATTTCACTTATTTCAGGTCTCAAGCCATACACAAATCTATACACAAAATGACTCATGTCCTTTTCACTCAAATTCTCGTATCCACTATACTGTTTAAAGACCAACAATAATCTCTCGTAGTAGGCATGTACAGATTCCTTACTCTCCTGAGTCGTTCTATCAATCTTTACCCAGTCCGTTTCTTTTGGTGGGATTTTATTTTTCAAAAACGTGATTGCCTGTTCATATTTTCTCATTACTTCTGGACCTGGGGCTCCTGTTTTTGCATCTCTAGGATATTCTTCGTTCGGCCAGTCAATTGTAATTTTACACTCTGTCCATAAATCTGCTGGAACAACAATCTCAAATAGTCCATCCAAATCTTCCCACAATACTTTTGAAACTTTTACAAACCTTTCTACCTGTCTATACCATTCTACAGGCTTCTCTCTCAATCTTGGAAAGTCATTCGTAAATGACAATATATCTTGTCTGGACCATGGGACATGTACATAACTTCCTCCTGGAGTTTCTCTCATTGGATACTCCATTACCGTTTGTTCTTTCTCTTTTACTGGAAAAGCCAATGATGCTTTATCAGTTGTTCCCTCCTTTCTCCTTATCCACCTACTTCTCCATTTATCCACATCACCCCATTTTCTCAATAAAACAATAAGTTCCTTAATTTGCGTCAATCGTCCTGAAGTGTTCAGATTTTCTATGTCTTTTTCACTAAAATCTACCCTGTACGGTTTCTGTAATGCTCTGATTTTTCCGAATTCTACTCCTAGTTCGTTCGGTGTTTCTTCCAATTTTTCGTGCAAATTTCTAGCTGTCCAAGTAACGCTTTTACACATAAACATTAATTCGTCATCTCGATAGGACTTCAACCGATCTGTACCAATAGTTCCTAGGATTAATTCCTCCATGTCTATCTTTAATCTGACCACATCCAAAGGTTGTGGTTCTGTATCTTTTTCTGCAAGTTCCTCACCCAATCATTTAATTCTTCTGCAGTCGGACCCACAGGGGTTTTGTTTATTTCTGCCCAACTTGCACTTCTCTCTGGGGTTTCAGTTGCTGACTCGGCTCCCATAGGAATCCTATTTATCAGACTCTCATTAACTGTCAAATTTACAGGTGGACTTGACCTAAATGGACCAACAGAATCTTCCTTTTCTCTATTTTCTGAAATCATCTCTTCTCTTACTCTTTGCATATTGGAATTAAATGGAATTGTTAAGGAGTGTTCATCTATCTTTTGATTTTCAAATACTGGGATTACTGGCCCTATAGTTACTGGCACAGTCACAGCTTCCATATTCCTTGTCAGTTCTCTTATCTTTTCAGTCAATTCTCTTGTGGTCCTCGCTAATTCAGCTGTATTACCATTATCATCTTTCACAGTCTGTGGTGTTTCTGGTTTATTAAACGGACTATTTATCTCAGACATTCGTTCAGGGCTTTGATTTATTACAGTTCTCATTGGCGGTGCATTTGGTTTCACCACCGCAGAATTCTGTTGATATGGAGGGGGTCTTTTATTTAAAATGTCCTCCAGCAACTCATCCTCTGTGTCGCTAACTCCATACCCGTATCTCTCTGTTACTGCATGTTTCTTTTTCTCCGTACATTTTCTCCCTGCAAATTCTTCAACTGTTCTGACAGGAAACAAACCATCCGTCATGTTAGCATACCGCCATCGTCTCATCCTGTCTTCATGATTCAAACCCCATACTCTTCCATGAACTAAACTATAATTCTTTGCACCTCTGTGTCTTTCCCTATCATACATCTCATCTTCCCATTCACCTAAGGCTTCAAACTGTGTCGGTCTAGGTCTTGGTTCAAGTTTCATCATCTTTTCTCTCAAATTTCGAAGTACCGCTGTGCTAAACGAACCATTTTCTGGAAATGCCAATACTCCATCGCCTTGGGTATATTTCGCCCAATTTTCCAACCAAATGCAGGTATGATAGCCGTATTTCAACATCATATGAGATGCTGGCGTCTTTGGCGGAGGAAGTACTTCTCCTTCCCTAGTCACAACCTTCTTGTCTTTCTTGAAAAAGTTTTTAATCTTCGCAAACCATGACGGTTTCTCTCTACCATACTCATAATAAGCCATATTTTGCTGTTCTTTTTCCCAAAACAAATACACGCAATTCTTCACCACTCTGTTCTTTCTACTGCTCGGCTATTCGGACCTATTCCAGCGCGTCTCACACCAACGCACCAATCAGAAAGCTTTACGTCACTCTCACACTAACCTATCCCAGCGCGTCTCACACCAACGCGGTTCCATGTTAAAATATAGATTACAAAAATATAGTTGACAAAAATATCGATGTAAAAATATCGATTACTAAAATATCGAATTGCTATACTTAAACAGGTAAGTACAATAATATCGACTCAAAAATATAGATGTAAAAAATATAGATGTAAAAAATATCGATTTTAAAAAATAACATAAATTAAAATAAATTTATTAAAAAATATTAAAATTATTAACAAAATAAATTAAATTTAATATATATTTAAACTAATTATAACAAATAAACTTAATTTATTAAATATAAACAAAAAATATTTACATATACATATATTTACTTAAATACATTTTATTAACTATTATCTTTATTTAATTTATAAACTTTTATAATTATATAAAAATAAAATAAACACATATATAAATAATTTAAAATAAAATATTCTATATTTAATTAACATATTAAACTATTTAAAAAAAAGAATACATACATTTAATAACAAAATAAAAACATTAGTAGAAAAAGCGCTGGATAGCGAAGGGGTAAAAATTACTATTCCCACTACAATGAGTGCAACAGTAGGGAAAGCGCTGGATAGCGGAGGGGTAAAATTTCCTATTCCCACTCCAGTGAGTGCAACAGTAGGGAAAGCGCAGGATAGCTTAGGGGTAAAAATTACTATTCCCACTCCAGTGAGTGCAACAGTAGGGAAAACGCTGGATAGTGGAGGGGTAAAATTTACTATTCCCACTCCAGTGAGTGCAACAGTAGGGAAAGCGCAGGATAGCGTAGGGGTAAAAATTACTATTCCCACTCCAATGAGTGCAACAGTAGGGAAAGCGCTGGATAGCGGAGGGGTAACATTTACTATTCCCACTCCAGTGAGTGCAACAATAGGGAAAGCGCAGGATAGCGTAGGGGTAAAAATTATTATTCCCACTCCAGTGAGTGCAACAGTAGGGAAAAC
This sequence comes from Calotriton arnoldi, assembly GCA_963921515.1. NCBI lineage: Eukaryota > Metazoa > Chordata > Amphibia > Caudata > Salamandridae > Calotriton > Calotriton arnoldi. The sequence goes on along the minus strand of CAWUFW010001292.1, from coordinate 2,554,342 downwards.
GCTGGATAGTGGAGGGGTAAAATTTACTATTTCCACTCCAGTGAGTGCAACAGTAGGGAAAGCGCAGGATAGCGTAGGGGTAAAAATTACTATTCCCACTCCAGTGAGTGCAACAGTAGGGAAAGCGCTGGATAGTGGAGGGGTAAAATTTACTATTCCCACTCCAGTGAGTGCAACAGTAGGGAAAGCGCTGGATAGCGTAGGGGTAAAAATTACTATTCCCACTCCAATGAGTGCAACAGTAGGGAAAGCGCTGGATAGCGGAGGGGTAAAAATTACTATTCCCACTCCAGTGAGTGCAACAGTAGGGAAAGCGCTGGATCCCAAAACAATAAAAAATAAAACCATCAACATTTTTATTAAATTAAATTTCCAATATTAACATAATTAATATATAAATTTAAATATATTATTATTAACAAAGATAATTAAAAAAATTAATTACCCATTATTTAACACTATTAAATCCACAACACACACCCACAATTAATTACATAATTAAATTTAATAATTACTAATTAATTAATGAAAATTAATTTATTATTTATTAATTAATCAATAAAAATTAATTACTTACCACCTTTCACACCATTTACACATATTAACACCAAAACCCACACCTAAAATTAATTACACAATTACAATTAATAATTACTAATTAATTGATGGTAACTAACTTAAAAGTATTTAATAATGAATCAATAAAAAAAATTAATTACTTACCACCCTTCACACAATTTACACATATAAACACCACAACACACACCTAAAATTAATTAAGCAATTACCCTAATTATTTATTAATTGACTAATTGAAATTAATTAACAACTAATTATTAAACTATTATTAATTAATCAATTAACACATTAATTATTCAATAAATCTTATAAAATTAAATTACTTCCCACCCTAATCCCCTATAAACCCACAACCCGCTACGGAACTAAAAACGCAGAATTAAACTTAAAATAAATTAATAACTAGTAAAACTCTAAAACATATCATAAAATAACAAACAATTCTCATTAAAAACACTAAAATACATAAAATTATTAATAAATCGATATTTTTGTAAACTATATTTTTGTAAACGATATTTATTACAAAGATATTTATGTAATCGATATTACTTACCTGTCAGTCGATATTCTTGTCAACTATATTTTTGTTCTCGATATTTCTTCTCCACGATATTTTTGCGGCGATATTTCTGTCCCGCGATATTTTTGCGGCGATATTTCGACTCTGCACCCACCAACGCACCAATCCGGACACTCTTCGTTCTACACAACTGGCCAATACCAGCGCGGTTCTTGTTGATGTCAGTTCAGCTCCTGCCTCTACTGACCCCTCCTTTACAAAAATTATCGGCAGTTTTCTTAGCTTTTCTTTTCGACAAAAACTGATTAGTTATAACGTAAAACACATTACCATTGCCTGTTTCGCTAAACAAAAGAGAGAGTTTATTCCGACTTACAAAAATACTGTTTCGTTCGATAAGTGTAGCACTTCTCTCTACCTTACCCTTCTCTCAAGCAAGGGGTGAACCCGTTTCTCTGGGGATAAAACACATGTGGAGACTACACTGCTCCTGAGAATTAAGGCCAGAGTTTCACAAGAAAACCTGTTGCTATTTTGCTCAAACGCAATTCATACATGAAATGTCCCTAACATAACATAATCCTGTGTTATCACCAATTTGAAATCAGACAATGCACAATTCCATGTGACTTCACTTGACACATGTGTCCACTTCCTACTTTCTGGAAGCTTCAAAATTTCGACTTATACATAACATAACACAAATTCAACATAAGAGTGTTAGACACGAAAAATCAAGAATCAAAAATCACCAAACTAATCTATAGAAACCATAACTCTGCTACCAAGAAATCTGATCCAGCGCGGCTAATATAAATTTCTCCTTATGACACCAAATCCAGAAAACACCTACACAACACTTATATCGGTGGGGCCCATGACACCGCATACATACATTCATCCAATCCTGGATTTAAACGTCAAGGAGAAAGAGCTGCTGGACAAGCGGGATAACTTATTAAAATGACAGAATTATAACCTATACATTATATACATTGACTTCGAATCCTGTCGGTTCTAAACATCAAGGTACTCCGCAACTTGGTCGATGGACCAACTAGTAGAATCAGTTGATGGTGATTAAGACCAGCTCAATCACAATTGGAACCTTTTAACATTTATTAAATCATAAACTTAGTTTAAAGAACCACAGACTCATTTTAGAGTTAGAATATAATTTTATCTAAAATTCTTTAAGCAAATAAGTATAATTCTTTATTAGGCAAAACATTTAGAAATATCAATACACATTTATGAAAAACTTAGGAAAAGTGAGAAATTATGCATTACCCTCAGCCATGGGGCGATGACAAGAATGATTCACCAAAAGAAGATGAACCGCAGATCACAGGATAGGACTCCCAAACTGACTGACTGCCCCGCTAACCTCCTCGGACGCACCTCCCGGGCAGAATTCCCACAACAATCTCGTTCCTTCCCCAGTCAAAGTTCAAAGTCCAAAATGACAGAGTCTCTCGCAGCATCAAGGTTGAAAAATAAAAAGCAAGGTTTTTTCACAAAGTCAGAGCAGACCCTCTTATACCCTATTCTCTGGCTCACTACATTCAAAAGTTGCAATATTTTGGGGCAAGAATCACGGTAATTGGTCCATTGGAGGGGTGGTGATGGTCACCTCATTGCCCTCCTTATTCGAACCAGTTTGGGGACAACAAAGCACACAATAAGAATCATGACCATGGTGTCTAAACAAATAGTCCAATTTGTTAGACCATTTTGCAACAATCTTGGATGGTCACACATTAGTTCATTCTTTGTCGCTTGTCTTCTCCATCCGTTCCCAGGCATCCATGCTGAATTCTTGGCACGTTGCTTCATTGCAGGTCAAATTGGCCTTGACATCTCTCACTCCGAACACAGGCCGCATGCACGTGACTGGAGCATTCTCTTCTGAGGCTGCAAGGGGGCCATCTTGTTTACCGTACGCGATCTCGTCCTTTCCAGTCGGCCATTTTAGAAGCATGGCCTAGCAGGCCCGAACGGAACTAATATAAGAACAAACACAATAGAAATTAAAATATGGAAAATAAGCCTTTCTGTTTACCACCCGCCATTCTAATAACCCGTGTTAGATATTACCTAGCGAAAGCGACATTTAAAGCCATTTTACTTACCATCATTCTTTGCCACAATACAATTCTACTATGAAACACAAATCATGCAATTCACTTCTAAGTACTACGCAAATCACAATACTAATGTTAGTTTACTTCACATTTGTAAATAAATTAGATTTTTGCACAAATCAGCATATTACCCGCGTGTAGTGTCTACTAAAGTGTATTTGTTGATTAATTCATGCGTTTTCAAACGGTTAGTATCAGTAGCGTTATGAGGTCATTAATTTCATAGGGGTACAAAACTTATTTTTGTTTCCCCTGCTCCATCAAGGGTAATATGCTCAGCAGGTTTAATTGCCTTCTTGGCATTTAAAATAGTTCTGCCTAATGTAGTGAATTACTCTCTAAGGGCCATATGTATCAAGCCTTTTTCCCGTCTGCAAACGGGCCGATTCTCAGAATCGGCCCGTTTGCGAATTGGAAAAAGCCTTTTGGGATGTATCATCCCAAAAGGCCATCGCAAAATAGAGAAATGCTAAATTTGCGATTCTCTATTTTGCGAATGCAATTAAGGAATTGCAAATTGCGATTCCTTAAATGCAATTCTGGAAGCACCAGAAATTTGCTATTTGGCCTTAGGAATTGCAAATTACCACCAACTTGAAGTTGGTGGTAATTTGCGATTTTCTTTAAAAAAGCACTTTTTGATTTTTTAAAAGTGCCATATGTCGCACTTACATGCCCTTAGGGCATGTATGTGCGCAAAATGTGCACACATGCATATTTCAGGGGTGCAACAGGATGTCCTTTTGGCACCCTTGCAACCTTGAAATTGCATTCTCAAATTGCGATTCTCTAATTGGTAATCGCAAATTGAGAATGTCTTCCCATTCATTCCTATGGGCCGCCTAGCCCATAGGAATGAATGGGAAGGTATTCCTTAATTGCGAATCTCAATTTGCGATTCGCAAATAAGGAATATGTAGGATTCGCAAAATTTTTAGCAAATCCTACATACATTGCATTTTGTGATTCTCTAATTGCGATTAGCTAAAAATCGCAATTTGAGAATCGCAAAACTCTTTTTTGATACATATGGCCCTAACTCTCTAAAGCTCAGCAGAGTGTGGTGGCTATGCGCAGGGAATCAGGATTACTTATTCATTCTTATTCAACACATAGCCAAGCACGATGGCTGCTCATTGAACACAGGGCTCTTGGTGCACAAGTATATTACTGTCTTACTGCCAACTTCGAGTGCTTCAGCAGTAGTCCTTTTTACTGATTACCTGGCAGGTTGAGGTGGAGGGGGCAGAAGCAATCATGATGCACAGTTAAGTCAGCGATGGTTGAAGGCTGCCTAGTCTTGGGCAGCTTTTGAAAAAGGTGAGAGCTCTTCTTGGTGTTTGCCATGCTGACAAACAGATGTCAGCAGGAGTGTAGTTGCAGTGTTCAGTTCTCCTAATGCCACACAAGCACTCAGAAATTCCTTTGGTAGCCCTGGGAGATATAGTTGTGACTATCACAAATGTGTTACGGTTCATGGAGAGCAGTTCTGGTCATGGCATGGGCTTATAATTGGTGACAGTCCAATTATCATCTGAGAAAAAGGGCTCCCAGGACTAACTGAGCAATGGAAGTAATTTTCTCTGATAAGAATTAGTCCATTTTATAGGGGCAAGCTGCACATTTCACATTATTTGTGGTGCAATATATGTTGTGTCCAGGATATGGTATTGTAATTTATGGATATGAGCTGACCTTGAATTATTTCTATCCATTTGACAGATTCTGCCATGGTATTTCCATTCCAAAATCAATACATCAAGCATGAATGTGTTCCACCTAAAAGCGAATTAAGTACCTCAGACGTTTTCAACAGTTCTCTTTATTTCCCTTCTGTCTTCACCAATTAAAGACCCTTCCATGTATTCTGAAGCTCAGAGGACACCAATGTATCTGCTGAAAATGATATTGGGGAGTCTGACCCAGAGGGTGGCTAGAGAAGACATGCTCTGACATGCTTCCAAACCCAAGAGAGGAGCGTTCCCTGTAGTCAATTCCAAGCTGAGACTATTCAGGGAAATTCATAACACAAGTTTAGGTGGAAGTTGCTCTGAAGCAATTGCCAGAATTCAACCAGTACACAGTAGATGGAAAGGTCCCACTGGGCCATGAGGAAGAAAAGATGGCACTGGTATTCTTGCCTGAGAGGAGACACCTATCAGAGCATTTTGGCTCATCTCCATAGCACTGGTAATAGAGTCTACCAAAGCACAGTGGCTGTTGCACCAGGTTACCCAGTAAGAGAAGAAGTACATCTTCAGGAAGGAGAGGATGCTAACTGTGGGAAGTACTGAGAAGCAGATGGCCTGACAAGATATAAGTGATATAAAAAGCTCACCATATACAGGTAAAGTAAGGACAGCTGCTAGTGATGCATTGGTGACCCTAAGGGGAACAGATGAGGCACATAATTGATACTTTGCACAAGATAATATAGGAGACATGGAGTAAATCCAGAAACGTTAGTAGCTAAACAAACTGATAAAAGGTAGATGTTGCATCATGAAGGAAGGGAAGGAGAAGGCAGACAGTAGGAGAGGTTAGAGAGAGAAGTGCAGGGCAGATGAGCCAGCCATGCGAACCCTTTTTCGGGATTATCTGGAACAGAGGAAAATGAGCATGATACTCAAGAAAGGAAAATTGAAACATTGGCTGACATGTTTTAGCTGCTCATAAAAGTGTGCTTAAAATATCCCTGATAAATGAAAAATTTGATGCATTGTAGACATCACATTTTTCACAAGCTGATAGGTTAGTTTCACATTTAATACAACAGAAGATCCACAATAAATAGAAGCCATGGTTGCTGAAAGCCCAAATAAAGATGGAAGGCGCGAGCAGAGGAGCCCCCTTTACTCTGTATGCTGGTAAGCTACAATTGAAACAAAACCTGGGAACCGATCACTGGAACTGCACAATAGAGGCTTAATACCTACAGACTGAGGAGATTAAACATATGCTAAAGGAACATGTGACCTGCCTGCCTGCACCCATTTAGCTCCTTGAGAGTTGTAGGGGACACCAGTTTACCCTGGGATCTGCTACAGCTTTCTGCAGAAACCTGAACATTTTAAGATATTATATATATTGTTGAGGAACCCTTAATCAAACCTGAGATAGTAAAGGTGACGGGGCTGTGAGAGCAGGCAAGTTGAGTTGGACAAATTGAGTAAGCATCGCCACACTATTAACAATCTAATCAAAATCTGTAAAAACACGCTACCCTTTAACGGCCACCTCACCATTTTAGTTACCCTCCTGTTGTTTGTTCATCAAACCTTTCTGTTTATTGGTGCTGCCAGTAGGATGCCATCCCAAAAGATCCCTGACTGGGCTCCCCCTTTTTGTAGAGGAGGGAGGTCCCTGGTTAGGGTCTGTAGTTGGGTAGAGATACGATCAAACAACTAAATGGCATCTCTAAATGGGCATGAGTTGAAGGTGTATTTTAGGTGATCACATGGTACAGTTTGACAGTTGTCACACTTCCACCGGAGGATATAACAGAGAGGATATAACCAAAATTTTAAAGTTAAAAATAAAGTTCTCAGTTCGAGGAATGGAACAACCCACCTGTTCTCTAATTAGGAGTTGAGTAGAAATGTTGTATACTTTATAAGTAGTAGCAATCTACAGAGTCTATCCAATAGCCCTAAGAATCAGGGTAATTAAATGTACAGCAAATGATAGTGGTTCACTCGGGATAGCGTTAACCTTATGTAGTAATGCTATGCCATAAGCTTCGAAACATGTTCATCAAACTTATGAAAAAATAAAATACAAGAGCCTAACACTGGTAAAGAAAAAAGCACATCTAACTGAAATCATAAGGATCCATAATACTCACTACTTTTATCGATTTTTTTCAAATCACTTTTTTCACTTACAACAACATTTTTGACTTTTAAACAAAAACTCAGGAAAAGATATCTCATCAATGATTATTTTAATCAGAGAGACGAGGAAGACAATGTTCTATCATATATACAGCCACACATGGAAAAAAGATATACAATATATAAAGAATGGATGGCTGACCAAGATTCAGCAGTACTCTTGAACCAATAGTTGAATCAAGGATCTCAAGTATCTACAATAATGGAGCAAATTCAAGGCAGTACATCTCAACTAAATAGTAGTCGACATTTCGGCTCAATGGTAAAATTGACCAGGGCTATCATCAGGACAACAACTGTTGCACAAAGTACAATCGAAGACAATTGATATGGACACTAACAAATTAGGACGGGGTAATGACACCCCACAGCCAAAGTGCCTCAAATCTACTGAGATGGGATAGCGATCTATCGATTACGATACACCACGGGGTACACAGAAAACAACAGATGCAGAGGCCTCTTCCAAGCGCTTCTAATAAATTGTGCAGTGCAAGATGACAAAAAACGGAAAATGAAGGTTCAACTGAAAAAAACAAAGGTCCAAATTTCACGTGCCCCGTAATGGGTTCAATTAACCCCAAGGCGTGGCAAGACATCGGCTCACCCAAACACCAAGGGAGCCATCCCTCACAGACCCTTATTTAGATATCTGAAAGCACGCGATACGGCAGGTCACAGCAACTCAGCGTACATCACACGTTCGTCCAGTCCAAACCAAGTATAAAATGGCATTAAAAAATTAGCATTGGCTTTGCAGAGCCGCTCGGGCGTCCTCTATTCAGACAAATTTTCTACAGCTCAAAACTGCTCTAGAATACTTTTTAGAGTAGTTAAGGAACTCTGGTCCAAGCAACGTATCTCCTTTGCCTTTACTGTCCCAGTTACAATGTGAGGAGTTGGCACACTTTTTTAGTTAAAAAGGTGACTGACATCCAACATTCTCTGACGACTATTCAGACGGAAGAGTCCCAGTCGATTGATAGCACTCCCAGTATCAGCTTATGGATGCCTTCTCCTACCATAGAATTTTCATACATTGTGCAAGCTTGTCAGAAAATTAACACATGGGCCACGTTGGACTCCTCTCTTTTTCTGTCTCTGCTTCAATCTATAAAGTCAGGCTCCCAGCGAGATCCTCTTTCTCCAACAAAGCTTAGCTCATTGGACCCAAACCTCATACTTCTTTTAGAAGGACTCCTTAGCTCTTCCTTACAAGAGGGTCACGTTTCACAGGTATGGAAGCACGCCATAGCCCTGCCCCTCTTAAAGACGCCTAACTTGGACCCCTCTAGGTGGTCAAATTATAGACCAATTTCGATGCTTCCCATCTTGTCCAAGATTTTGGAGACACAGGTAAACACACAACTTTCCACCTTCGTGGATTCCCAAAATTTCTAATGTCCTTCCCAATCAGGTTTCAGAGCAGGACACAGTACCGAATCTGCCATTTTGGGAGTCACGGAACATCTTAGACAGCTTCTGGATAAGGGCGGGACGGCCGCACAGATTTTTCTCGCTATTAGCATGGCCTTCGATACTGTGTCACACTCCACTCTATTAGAGAGACTGGAGAACTTGGGTCTTCAAGGGACAGCCTTATCCTGGATGACTTATTTTCTAAAAGTTGTGAAACCCAACACTCTTACGCCATTCAAAATTATAAATACAAAACAAGTTCAACCATATTTTGTTTGAATAAACTTCATTTTTCCATTTGTGTATATCACTGATATATTCAATGCATCAACATGTACATTATACAATCATAATGGGTACCACTCTCTAAACATAAACAGTATAACTACGTTTGTTTGAATGCATAAACAATACGAAACATCAATCTTGTTTGTGCCCGATGCATTTCGGGACATTGTAGTCCCTTCCTCAGGGGCCAACCTCGTGAATGGTGAGTTATGTCGCACTGTTTAAAAAACAAGTTCCCTGGGTGCTAAATAATATCCTCTCTACACGTCACAATCGGTGTGTAGCACGCGTAGGGTGAAACCACAAGGTGTTCCCCTCTTCAACCGTAGATATAATGCAAACGGACTTTGAGATCAGCACGATTCTCCTGCCATGTGGATACTGGCGATTCTCATATGATATGATATGATATGAAGAGGGGAACACTAATGGCATAACCTTTTGACCCCGCATCCCTCATAAATCTCTCTGCTGTTCTGTGTGCTAGGAAGTTTCATTTTCAACAAATTATCTCTTCAGAAAATAGAAATGCTGACTTGAAGCACTGCAATAGACTGCCTGGGAAGTTTCATTTTCAACAATTTATCTCTTTAAGTCAACATTTCTATTTTCTGAAGCATTGCAATAGACTGCCGTGTGAGACTGTTTTAACCACATTTTAACTGCAGCTCAACTTCCTTTTATTTTATCATTTGTATGTATGTATGGGGAAAACTAGGAATTTAAAATTGCACACCCCTGGCATGGCACACTCTCAGTATACAGTGGATACTAAAAACTATTTTTTAGGTCGAGCCTTGACAGCGCATGCTTGATCTGTTGTATATACTTCTTTGCTAACAGCCCGCCCATTCGCTATTTATTGGTTACTATGATTGTCCTTTCAAAAGGCTTGGCTGCAATTGTTTACTGTCCCTTTTTCCTCCCTCCTTATCGTCCTTTGTTTCCTCCCAGCAGCAGCGCCTAACTTCAGTATTCCTCCTGCTTTTGTTTTGATCCGTTTGTTTACAGGGACTGTTTTTGAACCTCTTCCATGCGTCGGGCGGCCCCTGGCCGTCCGACGTCACGGTGGGCGTGTGCGGAGGACGGCCGGGGGCTGTCCATTCCGCGCACGCGTGGAATTCTCCTGCACAGCGGGGGAATTCCAGCTGCGTCGAAGCGGCTAATTCTTCCTTTGTAGTGATAGCAGTAAATGTTTTTAAGGGAACGCGCACCCTGGGTATAAACACAACAGGGGGCAGAGAGGCCCAAGAGCTGACATTACAGAGTGCGGATTGCAGCATCCCGATCACAAACAATTCACAAGCTCATTGCGTGCTCTAGGATCGCGTGATAAACCTGTATGCATTTCCATTCAGGTGGAATCCTGGAGCACGTAATGAGCTTGTGAATTGTTTGTGATCGGGATGCTGCATTCCTCACTCTGTAACATGTGCTCCATTGGCGTTTTTTCACGGGCTCAGACCTTGCACAGCAGATCTATCCCTCGAGTTGCACAGTTCATGGGCTAGTGTCAGCGTTGTTTCACAGGGGCTTTTTTGAATGGGCTCAGCTTCAGGGGTCGGTGAATTGAGTGTCATCGAGTGGTGAATGGTGGTGGGTGGTGGGTGGTGGCATCTCTGCTTTCACACCGGGTCTGTGGTTTTCTTCCCTTGCGCCTCTGGCGCTCGGTGGGAGTGTCTGCGTGCGTTTCCCAGTTTCCCTGGGGCTGGGCCCTCGTTCAGTCTCTCTGGCCTTGGTGGTCTGCGGGTGATGTGTCCTCGCGGGGACTTTGCACCACTCCCACACCAGGGCCGGGGCTTCCCTCCATGCTGCTTTCCCTCCCTCTGGCCTTGGTTCCACCGCAGGGCATTGGAGCAGTGAACAATGGGTTACAGCATGTTTTACATAGAGAACGTCCCTGGGATAGCAACATGGGTGTTGCTTTAACAAAGAATAGCGATCATCAAAACAAAGGTAAGAGTTATAACTTTATTTACAGTTGCACATCCTTTGGTATATATAGGGCCTTCCTTATTTATGGAGGCGATCTTGGCAATCGAAGTTTTATGGCACTTTCGAAGTGACTTAACTGTCAAACTAGTGTAATTAATAGTTTATAATTTCAAGGGTTTTTTTACTTGAAGGAAGATACTTGAAATTAAGTAACTGCAGGTGGCCAGGTCTTTAAAGCCTGTGGCTATGTTAAATAACTGCCCAATCTGCAAGCATTAATGGGCGGGCCTAGCAAAAGACTGGGAATGACACCTCCGCCATGTTCGTAAAAAGGCTGGTATGTGCAAACCTGTTTTTCCATCAGCCTCTGAATCGTTGTGTTTTAAGATCATAATATTCATCAGCCTCTAGTACTTACGGTGCCGGCAGCTTAGGTTTCCCTAGTTGCTGCCAGTATGTGGAGGCCACGGTTCTTACACTTCTTTGTGGGTTCTGATGTTTCTATCAAGTTATTTGCAGTCCTTGTTTTTCTTGAGCTCATGGCATGTTTAGATCCGCCTTGGAGATATGTAAAGGGTCTTTTTAAGACCTCCTGCTCTCTTAGTGGGAAATTTGGGCATCAGATACCCTGTATTTTCCAAGAAAGGACGTGCAGTTGCACAGAGTGTGGCAGTGGCTGGCTCAGAGGGATCCTCTCGCCTACCTTAGTTAACATAATTTGTATATAAGCATTTATTTGGACTATAGAGGTGTACCTACATATGTGTATTGCTTTGGATAAATGTATATAATAATTGTTTTAAAAAATCTTTTCATTAGTTCTGCTTAACAAATGTACATATTACTTATAGTTAAATTATTCCATGTTTGACATGTATATGTGACTGCATAAATAAGTATATCTTTTATCATAAATATTTATCTACAATTGTTTCACTATTGAATTACAAACAATCTTTTTTTTTAATACAGCAACACTTGAAAGTCTGAGTTTATTAAATGCAACTTTCATCTACATATATTACCGTCTTTATACGTATATACCTTCCATGTACTTATGTATCTATATATTTATTACTTTGCTTCTAATTCAGCATCCCCCATGCACTTCCCTATTTCTCACCCTATACCGCTCTCAATATATCCTCTACCTCAACTCTCTGACTCATCTCAAACCTCTTTCTACTACTCGTTCCAATGCACTACCATATTTCTCACCCTATACCTCTATCAATATATCCTCTACCTCCACTCTCACTAATTTCAAACCTCATTCTAGTACTCTCTCCAATGCACTACCCTATTTCTCACCCTATACCTAGCTCAACATATCCTCTACCTCCACTCTCTCATTCATCCCAAAACCCATACCACTACTATGTTCCCCAAAATAACCTTTTCTAGACTATTCCCTCCTCTACCCCTCCTTGCATCATCTCATACCTCTTTTACTATTTGCATCTCCCAAACAAGCCTTTCTAAACCCTTCCCTCTGACTCTTCCCCTCCACCTCCCCTTTACTCATCCCAAACCTCCTCCTACTGCTATGAACTCCCCCCAAAAACTTTGTAGACTCAGCCCTCTTCTATCCCTCCACTATTCCTTTTCAATCCAAATACCAGACTACTATGTCCACCGCTCAAATTAATTTCATATTTCCCTATACTAATTCCCCACTAATCCTGTATGGGTTCCGGAGTAGCGTGCTACCCGCCCAAAAGCGCTTCAACACCTCATCAGTGGTAGCAAGTGCTATATAAATGCAAACCCTTCCCTTTTCTATATCTCAACTATCCTTTTACAATCCAAACAACAGACTAACATGTCCACTGCTCAAATCAAATCAAATTAATTTCATATTTCCCTACACACTAATTCACCTCTAATCCTTCTTGGGTTCTGGAGTAGCGTGCTACTCGCTGAAAAGTGCTTCAACACCTCATCAGGTGTCCCTGTGGAGTTGTAAAGGGACGTCTATTAGACACATACGTTGCTGCACCCTTAATGCAATTATTTAAAAAAAAAGTTGCAGCTGAGCATACGTTTCCATTTGTTTTTATTGGAAGAGAGATTTTTGTTAGCTTGTGTTTTAAAAATGCACCATTGTTGTTTATTTAGCATTTCACTTCCAATAAAACCAAATGGAAGCGTATGTTCAGCTGCAATCTTTTCTTTTTAGAATTGCATTAAGGGTGCAGTTCCTTATGTGGCTATTAGAGGTCCCTTTTCAACTCCACAGGGACACCCAGTAACAGCCTGTGGCGCTGCACTCTTTCCTTGCTATGTGGCTTTTCTTGTATTACGTATGCTACTGCTGGCATATTTTTCGACAAAAAAAGTCTAACAAACATTATCATTTGCAACGCCAAAAGCTCAAACTTTCACTAATGCGAGACCTATTGCATTGCAAATGCTTCTCTTTACTGGAATCCAATATGGAACATCCCGATGTGGTATCTCAAGATTCTCATTCATCCTTCTCGTTCTGCACCTCTACAATTTCTTCTAAGCAACCTTCTGAAATACCAACCACAGCTCCACTAACAGCAAAAAGGTAAAAAAAAAAGCCTCCATCACCTGTTAAACCTATTTCCCCTGTCTCTATATACCGCCTTCTAGTTGAGATCTGCGCCTTGAAGGCCTATATGGAGGAAACTAATACCAAGCTCCATTGTGTAGCTTCTCAATGTATTTAAGAGTACTTTTGCTGTATTAATCTGATGTGTTTTATGGGCTGTGCCTGAAATAAACGGTTTATTACATTACCAAGCTCCAGCTACTGAACAACAAATGCTCTGATGGAAAATAGAGTTGCGAACATAGAACATCAGATGCTTTCTATTCAGGATACTGCTCAAGATGTTACGCACCTCAAAGCGGAAGTGTCATACCTTAAGAATGTTACTGAAGATTTAGAAAATCGCAATAGGTGTAATAATCTTTGCATTTATGGTCTTGCGGAGGAAACGGAGGATTCTCAACCTATTTCCTTTTCCAAAATTTTCTCCCAAAAGTTTTGGACATGCCTGAATCCACTAAGCTTAACATATAACATGCTCATAGACTAGGTCATCGATCTCAACATGCTTCCTCATTACAGAAACCTCGGGGTGTCATAATATTTTTTCTGGCATATCAGGATCTTCTCACATTTATCAAAGCAGCAAAAACCAAAGGACGTGTTACTTGGTCAGGACACCCATTATATTTTGTTCAAGATCTGATGAAAGCTACAGCAGACAGACAGAAGAAATTTCTAGACATGCGAACTGCGTTACATTCCCTTAGAGTCAGATTTGGTCTTTTCCATCCTTGCTTCTTTAAAGTAACTTACAATAACAAAAGGACAACATACGAAGATCCCTCCATGCTACAGAAGTTTATTGACAACTGTAAAATGGAAACAATGGACACTTCTAAATATCCTCTCACTTGAAGGCTTCATATAACTTTCTTTTTATGTTTCACGTTGTTGTTGCTGTACGTTTTAATGTCGAGGTTAACCTACAATTTAACTTAATGTATCATTAGTCTTTTAAAGGTATATCTTTGTATAACATAAAAATGTATATCTTTGTCTTCACTTCCTAGGTACCCTCTCTTTGTGTCATGTCCAGCAAATCCTCCTATTTTTATACCCATATCTATGGTCTGGATGTCTCCCCTTCAGCAGCCTCTGGAACCCGGATGTTGTCATCTTCCCTTTTGTGGTCGCACCACTTCCTATTATTTTGTCCTGGTAGTTGATATATCTTTTGACTTATTTTGTTTCTGTCAACATCCTTATTTCTTTTATCCTATTTCTTTTATCCTTTTTATGTTTTCTTTTCTTTATCTGCATTACCTTTTCTTTCCTTCTATTTTCATGCTCTCTCCTATGTTTTCTCTCTTCTATATTCTTCATTTTGCTCCTTTTTCAATGGGTATTTTCTTTTATATTTTTCTCTCTGCTAAGAAATGCATGGTTACATTTTTTCCTCGACTAAACAATTTACTTAATTGTTATTCTTCCCTCATAGAGTACACTAATTTCACTGCAATTCTTTTTTATGAATTTACACATTATTACTTGGAATGTAAAAGGGTTAGGTTCACCTATTAAACAACAAAGAGTTCTTACTCATTTAGCCAAATTGAATGCTGATATTGCTTTGTTACAGGAAACTCATGTTACTCAATTGGAGACCAAAGAACTTGTTAGACATTGGGTGGGATATGCATTTTCCTCACCAGATAACGGGAAACGTAATGGAGTTGTTCTGTTTAAAAAATCTTTGGATGTTACCTTGCTATCACAAGAAACAGATCAAGAAGGTCGGTGGCTTCTTGTAAGATTACAAGTAAACAAAATACCAATATCTGTTTTTAATATTTATGCACCCACACATCCTGATAAAACATTTTGGGCCTCAATTACACCCAAACTGATGTCTATTTCTGATGACATCTTTTGTCCCTTCCTGCATTCACAAACAATTTACCACAGCCATCAAACAAAGATGCCTTATTGATTCCTGGAGAATTTGCAACCCCTGCTTACAAGAATATACTTTTTTCCTGTCTGTACATTTCTCTCAATCTAGGATTGATCACCTTTTTATTTCTAAACCCTTATCTCAACATATCTTACGAGCTGAGATAGGCACCATTTTAATTAATGATCATGCACTCGTAGTTCTAGATCTAGACTTCCTTCTCCCCAAAGTTAGACGTTGGCGCTTAAATACTTCTCTTTTATTCGATACCTCTTTCACACAACGTTTGATACAGAATGTTTTGCTTGGAATGAATCTTCTGACTTATCATTTCCAAATATTTGGGATACATTCAAAGATTCTTCTAGAGATTTTCTCATTACTTATGTTTCCACCAAAAAGAAATTAAATTTTAAAAAAGCGCTGGATTTAATGAAACATATTACATCCTTAGAAAAATCCTACTTCATATCCAAATCTAAGACTTGTTTAGAGAATTTAATTAAGGGCAAATTTGATTTCAATACACTCTCCACGGAAGAGGCTAATTCTTTCTCCTTAAATCTAGTTCCAGATACTATGGTGGTCAAAATAAAGCAGGTAAACTCTTAGCAAATTATCTTAAAATTAAAAAGGAACAAACTAAAATCGAAAATATTTTAAGAGATGATTCCATACCTCTTTTTAGAGACAATGATATCCTTGATGAATTTACTAAATTATATCAAAATCTTTATACACCAGAGTTAGATCCTCTATAATCTGATATTAACTCATATCGTTCTTCTATCCTTAAGGAATTCATTTTTACTACAGATTTTTCTTCCCTTGATTCTGATATCATAACTTATGATATTTGTACTGCCATTAACTCTATTAAAAAAGTTAAATCTCCTGGGCCTGATGGTTTTCGTATTGAATTCTACCTTCATTTCTCTAAACAATTAATCCCTAAATTACATAGATTATTTACTTTCTTTACTTCTTCCAATTCTGCTACCAGGACATTTCAAGTAGACTTAATATGCCTTATACCAAAAGATAATAAGATCATTAATTATGCACAAATCATAGACCTATTTCCTTACGTAATTCTGATTTGAAGATTTTTGCCGAAATTCTGGTGTTACAGCTTGATCCTCTCCTACCTAATTTAATTGGTCATGAACAAGCTGGTTTTGTTAAAGGTAGACAACTCTCTGATAATACCAGGCTTTTCTTAGATGTTCTAAGTAAATCTGAAGTTCATAAACATTCTTTAGCAGCCATTACCTTGGATGCTGAGAAAGCTTTCGATCGGATACACTGGAAATTTTTATTCTCTACACTTTCATAGCTTGGTTTGGGGGAAAAGTTCATTAACTTAGTATCTCTCTCATATTCTTCCCCTTCCGCATCTATATTTGTCAATGGCCTAATCTCCTCTCCTTTTCTTTTACACAGAGGTGTATGACAAGGCTGTCCCCTATCACCTTTTCATTTTATTCTGGCTCTCAAACCTTTTCCATCTAAAATTCAACAAAATAGTGATAGACAAGGCTTTAAATATGGAGATAAACAAATTAAATTTTCAGTCTACGCTGATGATATTCTTTTACATATGGCCTCTTCTGATTCTTTTCTACAACCCTTTTTAAATGCAGTTTCCACTTTTGCCTAATTTCAGGTTATAAACTTAATTCTAACAAATGTAGAATCCTTCCACTTAACAAACGGTGTAAAACACAATTTCTTCCCTTCCAGATATTTTTGGGAGCCTGAAAAAAATTAAATATTTGGGCCGTAGGTTCACTACTTCTATAAAAGACACTATGGGCCAGATGTATCAACATTGTATTTTGCGAGCCCTTAATAGCGAATTTTACCGATTCACTATTATGGACTCGCAAAATGCAATGTATGCAGGTTTCGCAAATAAAATTGCGATTCCTACGCATTCCTTATTTGCGACTCGCAAATTGCGAGTCGCAAATAAGGAATGGCTTCCCAGTCATTTCTATGGGCCTAGAGGCCCGTAGGAATGAATGGGAATTGCCTGCGCAATTTGCGAGTACCCAATAGGTACTCGCAAATTGCGCATGCAATTTCAAGGGTGCAAAGGGGCCAAAAGGACACCCTGTTGCACCCCTGAAATATGCATGTGTGCACATGTGGCGCACATACATGCCCTAAGGGCATGTATGTATGCCACATGGCACCTAGAAAATTGCAAAAAAGTGCATTTTTCTAGGAATTTGCAAATTGCCAGAAACTTGAAGTTGGTGGTAATTTGCGATTCCTTAAAGCCAGGTCGCAATATTTTTTTGCTTCCAGCATTGCATTTAAGGAATCACAAATTGCGATTCCCTAAATGCATTCGCAAAATAGGTATTCGCAAAAATTGCGATTCCCTATTTTGCGAATGCCTTTTGAGATTACACATCCCAAAAGGCTTTTTACAGTTCGCAAACGGGCAAAACGCTTGATACATCTGGCCCTATATCCCTCAACACTACTATTTTACTGTCTACCTTATCTAACCATACTTCACAGTCGAATCTGTTATTTCTCTCCTGGTGGGGTAGGCTAGATTCTATTAAAATGATATTAGTCCCCATCATTCTTTTCTATTTTTCGGCAATTCCAATTAACTTTCCCACCTCTACTTTTAAAAAAATGTAATAAAAAGCATTGTATATCTTTCTCCAAATTACAAAAAAAAAGCAGCACGGGGGAGCTAATTTTACTCATTTTCAGTCTTATTAAAATTGTTTCTTTTTAACACAGTCAATACATTTTCAAGATGGCCCTACCATAATGCCATCTCCCTTATAGACAGAATTGGAGTTATCTTTTATTCAACCTTTTTCCTTTGCAAACTTTTTATCCTTTACTCAACGCCCTTCTTCCACGTATCTTCCTAGTCTCAAAAATACTTGCAGAATATTACGTGCATTTTATTGCATTTTATATTTCTTCTCTTTCACCTCTAGATCAATTCCTTAAATCCTCAATCTGGTATAATACATTCATTAAAATTATTAATAAAACTATCTTTTGGAAAGCCTGGAGAGATAAAGGTCTATTATGGACTCATCAATTGATACATAACCACTCACCTATCTCATTTTCACATGCTCAATCCATTTTTCACTTTCCTCTTTCATATCAACACAAATTTCAGTCACTGATCTCTTTTATTTGTACCACATACCTTTCACTTTATTCGTTACCCATTTCCCCTCTTCCTATTCCACCTATGCCAACATTACTGCTAACTGCCCCAACTGCTTCTCGCATATATACCGACCTTACCTCTCCCCCTGTTGATCGACAAAAATCAACCCTAGTATTACAATAGGAAGAAGATCTTGACACCTCCTTTCCTATTCCCTTGTGGAACAAATTATGGCTTAAAATTCGCAAGACATCACATGCTGCCAACACAACTCAAACACTCTTTTTTATTTATAGCCACCTTCTAATCATTCCTGCTCCTTTACACAAGTTTGATTGCACCATTCCATCGTCTTGTTGGTCCTATTCTGCATCAATTTCTGATATTAAACATATTTTATTTGACTGTCTTATCACCTATCCATTTAGGTTACAAGTATGGAAACAAATTAACTATTTTTCATACATATATATCATTCTCTTTACTAATTTATTTTTAGGTAGTATGTCTGGTGATTGGCATTGTTGTACTTTTAATATACAATTTGTAGACTTATTAACTGCTGTCGCATTTCAACAGATTACTAAAAATTGGAAGAATGCTCTACATATTTCCTTTCAAGTATGATGGTATGGTGTTTGTTATAGAGTTATATATACTTTATTCAGTTATCATTGACCATCAAAGTGTACACAGACAGAAACACAATAATAATAAACAAATGTACTTTAAATATACAATAACAATCCATATATACTTCATCCAACTTCAGAGACAGAATGTATATGAAATAATAATAATACTGTTCTGTTTTGTAATAAAATTAAATATAAGCACGTCATTGATTCCCTAAAATAAAAATACATCCACAGCACCATCATAGCAATACTTAAAACAACATTTCTGCAGGGGCAGTAAGGAGAAAATCAGCGCAAATAACTCCACATAGGAGGCAGTGCATAATGCGACCAGCAGTCATGTGCAAAAAGGGCAAAAGATTTACAGTTATGGTTTCCCAATAAAATCTCTTAATATAAATATATAAATCCGAAATAACTGCTCACTGCAAATACTGCTTTTGGAGTAGTATCACTTTTTAAAATTCTAAAAGCTACCAAGTGTCTGTATATTCCCATGTCACGGCAAATTGGCAGAATCCATTTACAGCGGGAATTGTAGTACTCCGGGCAGAAAAACATTATATGCAACTCATTCTCATCGTTCAAACTGCATACTGGGCAATTCATAGAATCTTGTTCCAAGAGCCATTTATAAGTAAAAGATCTTAAAGGGAGAGTCCCATGGCAAAATCGTATTTACAAGCTTCTAGCTAGAGGAGAGGATATTGAATTTAAAAATTGCACAAAGACCGGAAAAAGCTTAAAATCTAAAAACAAGTTGGTCAAAGAACCATTTGAGCTAGTTGTTATGGGTCCATAATTTATATGAGCCCAATAGCAAACCTTCAAAATCATAAGGTCTTCTTTGCAAATTACAGTAGGCTCGTCCCAGTAGCTCTGTAAATCCAATTTCCCCAGCCAGGCACAAATAAATTTAACCAAAGGAAGACTCCTAGCTCTTGGGACTTATAGTAAATCTATAAGTGAGTCTTTATAAACTCCTAATTCGGGTGTAGTCCAAAGGTGGACCCAGTATACTAAAATTTTTAAAACAGCCAGGTCAGCAATTCTTTTCAAACCCACTTCAAAATATAATGGGGTAAGGGGTGAGCTAGATGGAACGGAAAGCAGCTTCCTAATAAAATTGTTTTCAGCTATTGTTAGCACGTGAGTGTCAACACAACCCCAGATCTCGGCGCCATAACGCGATGCAACCTGAGCTTTAGCACGATAAATTTCCAGGGCTGGTGAGACTACACACGATGTCGTTCGCTTATCAAATCTAATGCTAGCATTAGATCTATGCTCCATTACTAGAGTACTCTTATTCAGTTGACTTGTCCACCTCTAGTTGGCCATAAGTCTAACACCTAAATACTCAAAATGTTGTACTCTTTCTAAAATCTTGCTGCTGACATGAACAGTTGAATTTTTCCTCATACCCTTTCCAAGCACCATATATTTAGTTTTATTCACGTTTAGCTCCAAGCCCAAAAGCATAAAAATGTATCAATTAAAAATTGAAGCCTCATAGGTGTCTTAAAAAATATGAAGGGAATCGTCGGCGAAAAGGAGAATTGGTATCTTTCTGTTATTCAAAACAGGGGAATCATTTCTACATAGTTCTCGAGCATCTACAACATCATTCATATATAAAGAGAACAGCGTTGGCGCGAGAACACAACCCTGACGCACACCTCGCTCAATGGGGATGCGGTCAGTCAATTCTCCATTTGGGCCCCAATAAACTTGAGCATAGTTTTTCTCATGTAATTTACTAATAAGGTGGACAATATTACCTGGGGCCACCATATTTATCAAAAACTTGCCATAAGGTTGAGCGTGGGATAAGATTGAACGCAGCTCTTAAATCTACAAAAGCCAAGTAAAGCTTTTGATTTTGTATTAAAACATCACTTCTGACCGACATGAAAGTGGTAACATGATCCGATAGCGACCATAACTCTTTGAAAGTAACATTTATGGGAGAATCTTTGAGGCAAGAAAATAATATTTGCACAACTATAGTACTAGCACCTCTTGTAACCAATAATCACCGTTATGTTACTTGGCCAAATCTTATGTCCTATTTAAATTCACAGATTTACAGTCTTTACGTTAATCATTTGGTGGAATATGTGGGATTTAACGAAGTAGAAATTCCTATCTTAAGTGTACATAATCAACTGTTTGGGGAGCTGCAAAAATAAGGATGTATCTCATGCGAAATCCAACTCTGCTAAGGAGTCAAAGTGGTTTGATCAAGTATGTAAATCAGCTAAGATCTCACTAAGATTGGCTATCTTAGATGGTGATCTGACCAAAATTAGCAAAGCAAGATGCACTTATAAGGCACTTTTGAACAAGGCAAAAAGGAACTGGGACGAAAAACTCTGGCAAGATCTGTTAGCATCTAGTAAAAAAAATGATACTAGGTTGTTCTGGCATCTAGTGGCACTAACCAAGCCTGATAAAGCTAAATCTCATCAATATAACATCTCGCCTGACAAATGGGTGGTGCATTTTTTTATCCTTTATGCCGCAGAAGACTGTAATGATCTACGGAGTAGTAGTAACCTAGACGCCTTTGCAACACCAGATATCACAACTTTTATTGAAGATACTGCCCCTGTTGTCTTTAACCTTGATGATACAAATAGAGCCATTGATTCCTTAAAGTCTGCTAAGGCTCCAGGTCCGGATAAAATTCCTGGAGATTTATATAAAATAGAGCCCCAGATATGGACAATTTATTTAAACTTATTATCAAATACAATAGCCGCTCAGTGAATAAGTGCAATTTATTGAATGAAACTCCTGACCAAATGATAATTGTATTTAAATGTTCGCAAATGGAAGCTCATGTAAAACTCAATAAAGTTTGTTTAAAAAAACCAAAGTGCAATAGCCGCTGGGGGTAAAGTGCCAGATTCCTGGCGTGGGGCAGAAATCATAACAATAAATAAAAAGGGCGATGCAAGAGATCCCTCAAACTATAGGCCAATCAGTTTGATTGATAATGCTCAAAACAAATTACAAAACAAATGTATTTTAGAGAAACTCCATGAATGGGCTGATATAAACAACATTTTATCCCCTCTCCAGGCAGATTTGAGAGCAAAGGTTAGTACAATTGATCAGATTTTTAGGTTCACAATTTTATACTGGTGTTTGTTATAATCATAGACTACATAGAGCTTATACTGTCCCAATGTCTCTAACTACTAAACGAAATTCTCTCTGGTCTCCAGTAACTATTTTTCTAGATCCCTCAGTTTTAAAGACTTTCATAAATCAAGCCTTAACTGATGAAGTATCTAAACCTCCTTGAATACATTATTTTTTTATTAGAGCTTCCATTCTAATAGTAATATGTTCTGATTTTATGTTTAACTGATATTATGTACTCTATGATTTTTGTAATTCCACTACTGTTTAAAATTATGTTAATTTCATTACATGAGAAGTGCTTTTATTTTCGCCCTTTCTATTTTCTTTCTCCCTCTCCCCATATCCTGTTTTCTACATATAATAATAAATATCTTCCTGTTCTATCTCATTATTATTCAAATGTTTTCAGTTCATTGTTATTATATTGTGAACCTGCTGTTTTATTTCCCTTTTTCCTACTTAATAAACTTTACTTTAAATTCAGCTTAACTGCTTTTGGGCAAAGCTACCAGAGGGTTAAGCAGAGGTTAATTTGGGGTTGCTTGTGACTTCATCCTGACAAGGATTGTGGTTGCTGCTTGAGTAGTGTTTCACCTCCCTCAACCATTAATACAATTTCTTACACATGCAGCAATCACAGAGAACTAATTTAACAACTCCTTCCCTGTCACTGCAGACCAGCTACTGGAAAACTACAAGATCCAGTCGAAGAACAGAGAAGGGTAAATGGAAGGTGGATTACAGTCTTCTGTCATTCTTTTTGATCTACAAAGAAATTTGGTGGCCCCTCATTTGAATCATTTGAATGCCTCTTTATAATGTGCGTCTCTAGTTCTTCATCAAAATTACTATTTCCCTGCTATGTACAATGCGCTAAAAAAAAGTCTCTGCACCCTCACTAGATACTTCCATGACCTCACCAAATTCCTCCTTACCACCATGAAACAGCATGCATATTGTGTGGTCTTACCATCTGGGATAAAAGCCTCTCCCTATGCAATAACAAAAGAATGCTGAAGTCTATAGACAACTTTGAATTCACCAAAATTCAAAACAACCAACAAAGTTTCATGGCCACACACTTGATCTCATATTCTTAATGATACCAAACCTCTATATCTTTCAGACTTTGACACAAACCTCATCTTGCGGAAACTGGAACACTCACATTCCATGTGCATTTACTGAATCCTCGTGAACTTTAACTTTCTTCCTCTAAAATTACCCTCTAACACTTGTGTAAGAAATCAGACACTTGGGTAAACTCAAAGAAGTTCAACACATGTTTAATGCAAATGTAGCTAGCAAGCATCAAAAATGTTCTAAATGCAAATTGCGATTTCAACAGACCAGTGCTCTGCGTCTGATCTGTTGAAGCATAGAAATGCTCAATTCTATACATACTGACACTACATTTATACGATTCTCCTCAATGCAATGAGCAGCGAAATCAGACACGTCATTCAAACAGAAACTTCAGACACTAACCAGCAGGTGTGAAGAATGTGAGAAGACCTTGAGGAAGAGATACTCAAGCTATGGTAAACTAAATCTGCAGTTCTAGCTTCGTTGTACCAGCTTCAGAAGGAGGTTACGCTCACTTGAACATAAGCTAGATGTGCATTGTAAAATATGAAATGACAAGATGGCATTTAAAATATGTGTAAATGTTCAATTCTGCTTAATTAAATTCACAAATGTTAATACAAACAGCAAGGTATAAGAAAAATTACCTTCTCATACCTTTGATCACATGGAGTTGCAAGAAATCAGAGATCGTAATCAGTGGGTACCTTCAACCCACCTGACCCTAAACTACCAATAAGAAAAGCAATACTCATTTCAATGAACTCTGCACATTGAAACACAGACAAAATACTTTCTGGAATGCACTGAGTGATGACTGAAACAAAACGTGTTTTGTCTGAGCAGCCAGAAGTTAGAAATCATGGACCTAGGCCTGGTGGCCCCTCACGTCTTTCTTCCGAATCAGAGAGAACAACTAAAATCTCTGCATATAGTCTACAAGTCTATGCATGACAACAACCCAGGCTACCATTCCACAGGTTTCAAGCCATACCTCCAGACATCTGAAATGGACTACTCTGAAGATGTTGTCAATTCATTCACAAAGACATTAACAAGTTGGTGGCAGATACCTCCGAAGTTCAGCACCTACCCACTGGAACACTCTCCCTTTCTCCCTGAACCCTGAGGACAATTTCTGGCATGCCATGGAGACTCAGGGCCATATTTATCAACATTTCAAGCAACTCAACGCAGTAAGCCACCTTGCTGTGCTGCATGAATGGGAGAGGGCAGGAATGCACCATATTTAACATAATATGGTGCATTCCCGCTCTCTGCCTGCGCTGGAGCACAAACTGCTGTCTAATGCCAACAGAGGCATGCGTTGTAGGCAGGATTGTTTTTGTGCAGAAAGGGGCATCTTCTTGCACAAAAACAATCATCTGAGGATTTTTCCTCTTTCTAGGAAAAAACTAGGAGAAATAGAGATATTTCTTTTGGTTACGCTTCTCTTCCTGGGGAGATGTAGCATTCTGACGAATTCACATGTCTACCAGTATTGGTAAATCTATGAATGCTGCAGAATCCATACGTGGATGCACTGGAATGCCCACGCTGCACCCAAGTAACACCTCCGTGGGCAAAGTAATACAAGGCAGCAATATGCACTACCTTGCATTACTTCAGATTTACCAAACCATGCAAGGTGGCCTGGCGTGGCTTGGTAAATATCAACTAGATTTTGTGTCGCCTTTCCACACTCTTGTGTGACGCAAGGGTAACGCAAAACATTGATAAATATGCCCCTCAGTTCTTCCACTCAGCCAATGGCCTGGAAGTTTTATCTAAGGCTTGTAACCACGGCCTCTCATACTAATTCTACTAGAACCAACTGTTAATAGCCACACAATTATCAGTCACACACCTAAGACTGGCCTTGGTAATTTAATTGCCTTCATTAACAGCCGTTGTTGCCATGCAGGTGCGGACAATAAGGCTATTAGCACCTCTTCCCTAGGCCATTGAGAAAGGTACAACATTTGTGTGGTGAAAGATACACTGCTTTGGTTTTTACCACATAAACTGGCATGGACATGTGCTGTCTGAAATAAAAAGACACGCGCCTGAAAATGCAGGAATTGAGTCAGGAGTGGCACTATTTATTTAAACAATCAAACAAGATATGTCAAAGACACATCATTAATCAAAAATAACACCATGCAATCTAGCCATTAACAAGTGTCAAAGACACATTGCAGGTCATGAGCAAAAACATAGTTTAAAATCGCAGCAATGCAAAGAAAGAGAGAGAGTGAGAGAAATTGAATATCAAAGTACAATGAAGCATTATAACCTTTATCAAAAATGCTAAATAAATCAGTTAACTGGGAGCACGTCGCTGTGGAAACCACTGTGTGAGGTGATCAACGAATGGGCCGGTAAGTAGCCCTTTTATACACTTTTAATGAGGAACCATTCACCACAAAGTCAAACTTTAGTAGATGTTTCACCGCAGAACATAACAAAAGCTGAACATTTTATTGAAAACAATTTGCATCACTTCTCAGAAACTTTAAGGCGGAAGCTCCTCATAAGGCCATTGTTTATTTTAAGCCATGTCGCTATCTTAGTTTCCAAAGCTAGCAAAACATCAGGTGAGAAGCAGCCAAAAGTCCCAGTTGGCCCCCACTCCTACTCTTAGCCCATCTTGTTCTTCTAGATGACAGATGCATCCTGTTATTGCTACATCTTCTTGATGTTCAGAAAGATGTACACACAGAGGGCAGGGACTCGGAGAATTGTTCATCAGAAAGACAGTGAACTGAGGTTTTTGGCCTTCATTGGAGAGATACATCTGAGGTTACAGGAGGGAGTGAGGCCTATTGCCTCTGTAGACGCTCAAGGCAGTGTGGACAATTTTAGCACAACCCTGTCTATGGGCTGGCAGGGACATTTGAGACTCTCATGCTTCAGATGTGGACAGAATGGGCCTGGGTTACTATATGGTAAAACTAGACCCTGCTTCAACCTTTTAGTACTGTAGATTCACATGCTAAGCACACATCTGCCACAGTTTTGGAAACAGATGCTGCAAGTTGCTTTTCTTCGACGTAGAAGTTTTGGTTTCAAGGCCCCACGAAACCCACAATGCCCAGGACATACACTCCACCATAAAGTGCTTTTCCTCATACAATGTGAGAGTAATTATGTATAGGGATGCATAGCAGGAAAGTCTGCGTGTACACATGTACTGCTATGTAGTTGTGTATTTGTAAGATAACAGTTGTTAAAAATCCAGAGATGGTGGGAGGGCGCATGTGAATCTTAGAACTACAAGCAGCAAATAAGTAATGTTAGTAATATTTTCCGTTTGCAGCATGTGATGCTGTAGATCACATGCTCTGTATAAACGGAAAAGAAGCATCCTTCTCCCTAATGTGTTGGCTTGCAAGCAGAAGCAGAAATGTTTTTAAAACAAAGTTTTAAGTACAGTTTGCCCAACTTGTCAGAAATGACAAGAATGTAACCTAGAAAAGCCTTAATGGCTTACTTTTACAATGTAGAATATGCCTTAGGGACAGAGTGTAATGTGAATTTGGCTTTGACACAGCAAACTTGAATACATCTGATATTTCATCTGGTGAGGCCCTCTTTGGAAATTGGTTTTCCGAGGTGGGGCAGGCCAATAGCTACAAAGGGCTTCCGAAAAGAGTTGGTACAGTGAATGTAATACATATAGGTTCTTTTAACATCTAGTGTGTGTAAGACCTCTTTCACTACCAACTAAGGCTGAGGTAAAAAAAAACATGGCAAATTAATAGTTTGGTTGATATAGGAAGGGGAGACCATCTAGTTAGGAAACAAGTGTGTTTTCTAAGGACAATCCATTCTTTGGGCAGTTGAATAGATGGCTTCTGTGATGTTAGGACTTGCAGTTCACTTACTCTATTGAGAGACGTGACTGGAATGAGAAAGACCACATACCATGTAAAGAATTTCAGTGGGCAAGATTGTAACTGCTCAAATGGAAGGCCCCATGAGACGTGTAACAACAATGTTGAGATCCCACGAAGGGACCTGTGCCACTCTAGGAGGGATCACCTTTAAGAGGCATTCCATAAAGGTTTTAGGGATCTTGAGAATTGGCTGGTGTTCTCTATTTTGCATGTAAGTTGCTACAGCAACTAAGTGAACCCTTATGGAAGAGCCTGCTAGTCTTGCCTTTTGTAAGTGCAATAGGTAACTAAGGATTTCTTGCACCAAGGCATGTAAGGGTTGCTTATTGAGACTGTTACAATAGTTGAAAAACATGTTTCATTTTGGCTGTGTAAAAAGCCCTTGTAGTGGGCTTTTGGGGTTCCTTTAGAATTTGCATGTGCTTCTCTGGAAGCTCAGGGCACCCCAATTCTAAGATTTCAGGTGCCAAATCGAAAGATTCCGTGCCTTTGACTGGAATGTTGCAGCTGATCTTGGTGCTGTGTGGGGAGGTCTGGGCATAGAGGCAGCTTTTGTGGGGATGCATGCACATTTCTAGGAGTAGTGAGCACCAACGCTGCCTTGTCCAGGTGGGTGCTATCAGGATGAGCCTCATTAGTGCTGGCTGCATTTTCCTCACTACATATAGAATAAGAGGTAGAGGAGGAAAAGCATACGCAAATATCCCTGAGCAACTTGTCCACATCGCATTGCGATTTGTCGCAGATTGGGGTGTGGTACCTGGAGGTTAAACTTTGGCATTGTGTATTCTCGTGCATGGCAAACAGGTCTACCTCTGGAGTTTCCCAGCAATGAAATTGTTGTCGGATTATCTGGGCATTGATTTCCTATTCATGTGTTTGCTGATGTGTCCTGTTCAGCAGGTCCACAAAGTCAGAGTTCACTTCCAGGAAAGCAATCTGCCAGAAGGACATAATGACTATTTGCACAATGCCAGATTGTCTGTGCTAGCTTGAATACTTGTGGAGAATGCGTGCCCCCTTGCTTTGCAGGTAGTACTTTGTGGTCATGTTGTGTTTGTGAATGAGCACTGTTTTGTTGCAAATACTTTGTAAGACAGTCGCAGTTCTAGCTAAACTGCCATCGGTTCAGGTA
The DNA here is from genome assembly GCA_963921515.1 of Calotriton arnoldi. NCBI lineage: Eukaryota > Metazoa > Chordata > Amphibia > Caudata > Salamandridae > Calotriton > Calotriton arnoldi. The sequence continues at coordinate 2,526,018 of CAWUFW010001292.1, read as the reverse complement.
CAATCATTGTTGCTGCGGAGACCATTGACTTTGGATTGTAAATGGCCTCTGTGTGTTTCCCACAACATAAGGCATGTATCTGTGTTGTAGTCACTTGTGTGTGGGAGTCACAGAATGACCTGCCCAGTACCAAGTTCTTGTTGTTCCACCAATGCAAATCATGCTGAACCCGTGGTTCCACCAACATTAGATCCTCCAACTGACCAGTTGCTTGTGACCACTTTCTCTCAAGGTAATTTTACAGAGGGTGCATGTGCGGCTGAGAATTTAGTACTACCGCAATACAAGGTGCCATCATTCCTAAGAGCTTTACTATCAGTTTCAATGTCAGAGGACACAATGTTTGGTAAAAGGGATGCAGCCTTTAAAATGCCATCATTCTCTCCTTGCTGAGGTAGGCCTTGCCTGCCACTGTATTGAGTATGGCTCCCAAGAACAGCTGTTGTTGTTAGGATCAAAGGTATGATTTCTTGACATTTATGGAGGACCCTAACGTATGTAAGGAGTGAGATGGCTTGTTGAGTGTGAGCGAGACTTGCGTGTGACTGCTTCTCTTAATCAGTCATTTGTTCAGGCACAGAAGACAAATACGGCATTGTGCACAAATGCACTGTTACAACTGCCAGGTATTTGGTGAGCACTTAAGGGGCTGTTGTGACTACAAAGCGAAGTATTTTAAACTAATAATGCATTCCATTTACCACAAACCTGAAGTACTGGTAGTGTGCTGGGTGGATGAAGATGCCAAAGTAGGCCTCCTTGGGAATGAGGGTCACCATATAGTCCCTCATGCAAAGCACTGTAATGACGTCTTGTGAGTTGAGGTTTTGAAGTGCACTGGCTTGATGTTTTGATGCATAAGTCATTGGTGGAGTATCAGTTGTAGCATCTAGACTATCTTGGGGATGAGAAAGTACAGGGAATAGACTCCCTGTCCTCGCTGGTGAGTTGGGACAAGTATGATCGCTCTCTTTTATAGCAATGCCTCCACTATATCCAGCAGTAGCCTTTGGTGATTTTTGCTGATGCCACCGTGGGTGGCAGAATATTGGGTAGTGTGGTTTGAAATCCAGGCAGTAAATGTGGGCAACTACGGAGAGTAGTCACTAGTCTGAGGTTATTTCCTCCCACTGTGGAACGTACAATCTTTGACATCCCCTGACAGGTGTTGAGGGGGCTATGCGTGGAAAAATCTTTTGAAGCAAAGCTGACTTTGTTTGGCGCGCCTCTTCCCCTACCGTGGCTGCTGCCCTCAAAGCTGTCTCTGGAGTACAGTTTGGATTACTGACTCCCCTGTTTTCAATCACAATATATACTGAGCAGGCGCTACTGTACCTCAGAGTGGAATCCAGGTACTAGCAGCCAAGCATAATGTCATGGAAGAATGTTGGTTTCTTTGGAAGAAGTGTCAGCAGCGTTGAGGACAAATCTAACGTTGATTTTGAAGATGATTTTTCCCTTCTGGATGATCTCATTTTCATATTTTTGTAAGCACCATGAAGTTGCTTTACATTCTCCGCCATCTTCTCCCAGTGGCATCTATATATGCCAGTAACCCAACAGAGCTGGCAAAGCACCTTTGTATGGGCGCTCGTATTGGCACGCGCTTGCCCACAGGATTGATTTGCTAGCTTTAAATGATGGTGAGGCATGCCGTGTAACCTGTGCGAAACCCCTGTAGGGTGTCGTATGCACTACGAGTGAATCCAATGGGACATGCCCTCTAATGGAGATTCTGAGATGTTAAATTTGTGTCTTGTCTCTGTTTGCATAGCTTATGCTCTTTTAGGTTGCTAGGCATCACGTTGTCACCCATGTGTGATTTTTTTTTTACAAACAATTTTTGAACTTCTAATTGGCATGTGGGCAGATTTTGTTTTTAACAGACCTGGCATGGTTGGCTGGGAAGTGTTGTCAGGAACTTGAGGCAAAAACATGTTAGAGAGAAGGGAGTGAGAATGAGGTATATGACGTGAATGAAACTGCCAAAAATCAGGAGTAAGGGAAATTCAGAACACACTGAATGGAGACGCAGAGTCGAGGCCCGTGGAAGCTGGGATGGCAGAACAGGAAGAGGGGACAAGTCAGCGAGGGGTAGAAACCAACAGGAGAACATGGCGCACCACTTCCCGGTTAGGTTAAGTAGAGCCATTGAGGTTGAAAAGGTTTCCTGGCAATTCTTTCTTTTTAGGGCTTCTGCCAACCAAAATTTAATTCACCATTTGGTTTTCCTTTTCTCATTTGTTTTGTTTTCCTTTCCTGAGTCCCAGTTCCTTTTTTCTTTCCTTGTCGTGTAGTTTCCACTAATCAATAGGATCTGCGCATTTGTCGACAGCATAAACCTTGAGTGAGGTGCCTAGACTGATTCCATACACCCCCCATAGTATATGTTGGCCTAGAGACCAGCTAGCTCACAGTGCTGCCGTAAGTCCCCCCTAACCTGAACAGGGAGCGAACGGTTTCTGGCAACCACTGAACATGACAACCCAGACCCCTCAGGATCGTGGTAACAGATCTAGAACCCTTTCTCTCAGTCACTCATGCACTCTTGTTCTCAGAGAAGTATACAGAGAATACACAAGGGGACGTTCTTCAATATATTTATTAAACCAATGTTATTCTTGTATAGAGTACATGTGCTGCGATAATCACAAGACAAAAGCATATGAAAGTGATTACAAGCACCTAAATAGTAAATAGCAGGTATAGTTCCACCATGTATATATGCAGGCATATAAAACAATATGGTAATCAGGCATACTCCTGCTATGCAATCCCTACCCTATGTGTGTGTGTGTATAGCCAAGAATCCGCCCCATGGAATGATCCAACCCCATTACCTGGCTTGAAAGAATGTAGAACCCCATCTTGGTAACCAACTGGACACCCCTCACGAAGATGTTAGGCAGCTGCTTGGTGAAGCATCAGCTTGCAGGGACCTCTCGATGTCAGCAGAAGTGTCTCCTCTGGCTAACCCCCGGAAATGCTTATTTATTTATAATAAAAAGCCTCCTTGAGAAGTATATACAAATTAGCATTGTTGTGGGTTTGCAGATAGCCCTGTCGCCCCGTGGATGAAGATAGAACGGACATTATACAGCATGTGTAAAGGCCTTGTATTCGGTGTTCGAGTCAGCATGATAATGTTGCACAAAACGAAATGTGTAAGCAAAGCAGTTTCAGAAAACAAATTCAACATTTTCACTCACGCAAATATGTGCAAAAGATTATCATAAAATGTTATTGTGCAGGAAGAGGGCAATATAAGAAAATGTGCAGCGTTGTTACATTGGCCTAACGCAGGCACTTAGCATCCACTCCTCATACTAAGGGTCGACATAAAAGCTATCTAAAAAAACAGCAGGCCATATAAAATTATAAAACCTGTAAAATCTAACATCACTCTTAAATCACCTATAAGTAACCTCCTAAAAAGAAAAACTCTTTAAAAAGACCATCATACTTAGTGGATTGGAATAGAGAGAAGTCAGAAAAACACTGGTTATTCCAGGACAGGGCGATAGCAAAGCTCCCCCTCTGGAAAGTACCATTCTTAAAGAAACCTGATAGACCACGAAGCCTGCAGAAGTCCTCTATCAAGAAGACAGTAATAGAGGTGTGGTACAGCGTAGCCTCTCGAACGGAGCTCACCACATTCCCCTCCCCAATGACACCTTTGTTTAAGAATAGAGATTTCGTTCCGGGCCTAGAAGGGAAAGCATTTGAAGCGTGGCACCAGACGCCGTGTCGTGCGGCTGGTCACATGTTTGACGTGGAGGGAATTATTCCCTTCGCACAACTACTACAACTATACAACTTGCCAGAGACCAAAAGATTGAGGTACTTGCAAGTGCGACATTGGTTGCTCCATCCCACTAATCTTCCCTGAGTTAGCAGACGACTAACAAAGTATGAGAAGTAGCTGGTTATAAAAACCACAGACAGGTGACTGATCTCCGAACTGTACGTATTGCTGCGTCAGCCAGCCCCCTCACAGCCTACACCCGGTCAAAGGCATTGGGAAACAGAGCTGGGTAGAGAACTATCGGACAAGGAATAGGGGTAGATCTATTACAGGGCTAGACACACAGCCCGCAATACATCCAGTATTCAGATGACCACCAAGATAGCTACTTATTGGTACTTAACTCCGGTACGTCTCAACAGAGGTAATCTGGAGCGCAGCCCAACTTGCTGGCATGGGTGCGGAGCAGATGGCACCCTTCTACACTTGCTCTGGGACTGCCCAAGCTTGACATCCTATTGGGCCCGGATATTGGACAAGGTAGATACACAATTCGACACACAGATTCCACGGTTCCCAGCATATGTGGTTTTGGGACTGCCTAACCCATTAACTTATCCACTCAAATCCCGCAATGGGAGGCAAATGGGACTAGCACTTGGCTCTGCACTCCAGAATATTCTCGCCCATTGGGGGACCCACACCACACCCACACACCTAGGTTGGCTTCACAGATTATGGTTCATTCTAGGGATGGAACGGTTGACTGCCACCCTCACAACCACTAAGTCCACTTACGGCGAGATTTGGAGACCATTCCTTACCCTCTTGTCCACGGAATTTAGGGAAATCCCTTGTCCTAAGTACCTCCACATCCTTCGATTAACTGAAGTGGAGTAGATTTCACTGCAGATAGAAGGCACATAGAGCAGACTCCCCTCTATACAGCTGACATACACAAGGTCTGTTGCAGGAGTACAGGGAGAAGGATGGAGGGAGGAAGGGGAGTTTTGGAGTGTTCTTAACTATTTCATTTTGTTCTGTATATTAAAATCACATGATGAGTGCTGCGACGCTCACTGTTGAGATCTACGGCATAGAAGAAGCGGTGAGTAAACAGCATACAACATGTACTTCTATGCTCTTGAGACATGTGAATAATAAAAAGATTTAAACCATAAAGAGGCCATAATACAGTTTGAAAGTCCAAGCACACAGAAATCCAAGGTGCCTAGAAGCAAAAGAAGAGAAAGAGAGGAAGGGAAAGAAAAAGAAAACATCAATTTGTTTCATTTGTTTTTTAAACAGGCCAAATAAACATTTCCCACCAAATGGAATAGCTAACTGTTTATGTGTTCTGAGTGGTAGACGCAACATTGCTGTTGCCAGCAACTGCAGACGATGTTTTCAGAGGTGCATCTCGAAGCAGGTTTATAGAGAAAAGGTGTTCCTATCCAGTCCCCACAGCAGCCACTGAGGGAAGGACTACATCCTGTAAGCATTCCGCAGTGCAGATATCCAGTTCACTAGGAGCCAAACCATTCCAGGGTGGCATTCAGCAGCAATGGAATACACTGGGGACAACAATACCCATGGGCCTTTAAAGTGTCCATCAGTACCTCAATGTCCAATAGCGCAACCAAGTGTGATCCGAGTCAGAAATCCAGTGCACATTCATAACTGCACAGCAGACAGCAGAATACAGGTTGTACGCAGTGAGGTCATACAGGCCTGATTGATAGGAACCAAAGCTTATTCAGTTCTCGAAGCCAAGGTGTACCAAAGCAGTGTATCATGCACTCACAGCATTGCAGCACAGGCAGTGCCTTCTGTTTCGAACTGGGACATCCATTGCGGAGCAGAAAAATTAAAATAAGAATCCTAGCCACAGGTTGCAGGCCAAGCAGAAAAACTCCAAAAACGCTTCCCAGCACGGAGTGAATTAATGCTGGAATGACTCCAAAAACTGTCTGAAAGGTGCTAGCCAATCCAGAGCCAATACATTTAAAAAGTGCGCTACTCCCTTTGTTTCAGACATATTAAAGATACGGTGGACCAGCTCCCCAAAATGCAGTGGGAGGTTAGTATGAAGTAGCGTCTGTATTTCGGACGAGGACCACGCAACCTGCAGATCAAACATCTTTGGTGGATGTTAAGGCCACATTCTTTTGAAAAAAGCATGGCTTTCAGTTTGCTCAAAGAATCAAAGCGTATGTTCGAAACATTTATCGAAGGCCACAGCATTGCCTCCCTAACTGTGCGGGCAGGTGGAAACAAGTAACTATGGAATTAACCGTCACCAGATAAGCGATGCCTGGTTCCATTCCACAGCAGCCTTGATCGCTCAGCATCAAATTACTCCCATACAGGACAAGTTCGCAACCAATGCATTACAAGCCCAGTGAAGCGAAATGTCCCTGCATACTAAGGACCCACTCAAAACATTCTCACAGTCTGAACCGCTGAGAAAAATGTCTGTGTCCCCATTCCTGCATCAAAACTTGAAAGGTAATTCCCAGTATTCATGCACAAATCCTTCCCCTAACTCTTCATATCTGCCTACCTGGTGATGATGTAGACAATATTGGAATTGGAATGTCGTGACCGGTGGGGTAATATATCCATGGATTATCCAATCCGTGGACAGCGTTTCAGCAACAGTGAAAGGTAATCGTTCTAATTTTTCAATGTGCAAAATGGTATACTTTGCATCTCTCCGTGCCTTAATATCTGTCGTTCAGTTAGATCGTATGAAGAAAACAGTATATATAATGCCACAGCACGTGACCAGAACGTAAGGTTTGAAGTGCCCAGCTTAATAACACAATGGACTGAAGTTCCGACTGTCATGTTGTAAAATAGACACATCTTTCTACATTATGTTGAATGCAGATGAGACTATGATGGCCAATTAATATATTCTAGAGGATAACGTGGTCATGCCACTGTCAACCACTGCCAAAGCCTTTTCTAGATTAGTCCTATCAATCTCACGCAGCCTCTCAGCAGCTTCCTGGTGAGAAACTTTCCATAGTTCATTGTATATGGCGTACACGAAGCGCTTTTGCTGTGGGTTCCAGAAACCTAACAAGAAATCCCTCAGATCCAAGTCATCTGACAGAAGGGACCAGTGTTCTTTCACCTGAGACAGTGTCGAAGTCTTTAGCTAGTCAAGGCATAACTTTCTAACACTGTATGAAGTCACCACACTGAGTGTTCAGATTGTACATAATGTGGGTCAGGTCTATTGATCTTAAACCCTCTGGTGTTACCCAGGAATCTGGACTGACACCCATTAGTGTCTAAAGGCCACACCAATCATCCCTTCCAATTAGGGTCTAATGAATTGTAGGAGCCATTGCGTAGCATGGTATCTAGTGTTACCTCACTTTAGCGTGTAAAGTGTTGCCAATTTTCAAAACGTGCAAATGTGGGAATCCGTGGTGTGTTCAAGTCTTTTATCTTGGCTATTCCAAGACATGAAGTTTGTTGCACAGTCTTATTCTGGAAAATCATTTAAAGTGGTATTAGGCATGCTCTAAACAAGGCCTCAGTTCCATGAACCTGCCAATCTTTTGTCTCCCAAACAGACTTTACATCTATTGTGTCTTTCCAAAAGTCGAAACCCTGTACAGACAGTTGGGAAAGAAAAGAAGCAGAATATATCAGCTTGGTGTTTGTTAGCATATTTTTCTTAGCAGATGTAGGTGTAAGCCTGTAAAAATATGAGGCTGGGTCTGATGTGTCAAAACCATAAAAATAAGCAACCTTCTGTGCAAATGTCTTTGAACTACCTTTCGGTAGTCTTGAGCAGTGTTCCCATTGTGTGTAAATATAAATGGCACGTGGGACACTTGCATTATGCAGAAAGTGATGCCCATAATGTTGATAACAGAACATATCACCGTAATTAGTTGTACCATCATACAATTCATCAGAAGAAAATACAGTTGATTGCCGTAGATCTTCCAGCAAATTATGCACTATATCAATGTCCCAGTCATCAGAAATAGTATTAGCATTGATGATATCGTTCAAAGAAATTCTAACCAAATATGGAATTTTCAAAACTTCAGTAGGGCCATACACATCATACAATACCCTGTCCCACACTTTTCCTTCAGGAATTGGAACAGCTGTAATGTTCACCAGGGATACCCTGTCCCACACTTTTCCTTCAGGAATTGGAACAGCTGTAATGTTCACCGGGCACAGATCTCTTGGTTTACGGTGCGATGATGCATGTGGTTTCAATACCAACTTCACCAGTTGTACTGCAGAGCGTTCTGGGAAATAATGTCCATTCAGAAGCAAGAAAAAGACAGTCACCAAACCAATCCAGAGGAACAGGAATAGTATTCCAATTGTAAACCAAAGGTGTAACCAGGGAGTAACAAAGTATGTCTTTTTCCACCAAAGATGGAGAGCACTCACTTGTAGCTTGAAAGGGAGAGCGGCGGCAGTGGTGTCTTAGGTTCATTTGAATCCGTTGAGAAGTCGTCGTAGTCCACGAAGTAGCCAGACGTTGTTCGATCTATTTTTGGCAGCTCAGCAGGTTTTGTAGAACCAGGAGATGGCTCAATCTGTGGCATATTGACGTAGATCTTATTGTCGATGTGTTGTCAAATTGAAATTTGCGTTTCTGTACTGGTAGATTGTGCAGTGGTTGTTGTTGCAACAGGGAGAAAAATTACTTCATTGTTGTTTACCGTTTCTCGTTGGAGAGAGGAATGTTCTTTAGTTATCAAAGCTTCCATCTGAACCTCCTGTGTGATAGCGAGAGGAGAGCAGTGGCTGCCCAGGAGCTATTGAGAATCTGCCGCATAATATGGTTTGATCAGATCAATGGAGACAACCCTTTTGTCTCATCGACAGGCAAGGGGATGGAAGAAGCACAGTTCTAGTACCTTTGACAGCCAGGACAGGTACAGGCGCTCTGTATGATGGCCCAAACACTTTTTTGTCCACAATTGTTTCCCTAACCTGATCCCCAATCTTCAGGACCCAACCAGGTCTTGCCGGGACAACCTTCAATTACCCAGTGGCGGTGCGTTTTACTGGGACATTGCTTTGTTCGTCCTGGAATTCATTTAGTTCCTGTGAAACAGCTAAATGTTCATTGATGTCAAACGGTGTCTCTGCCGCCACTGTGTCGACATTATCAAGGTCTGGGACCCACATTCTCACCCCGCATAGGATTGCATATGGAGTCTGACCACTCAGGGATGTTCTTGGCATATTGTTAAGTGCCCTCTGGACCGCATATAGGTGATGGACCCAACTGCGACCTGAGCCTAGTACCATTGCTGTTAAAGACTGCTTTAAGTCACAGTTTTTCCTCCCGACTACCGAATTTACCCCAGGATAATAGGGTGAGGAGTATCGCAGGGGTCACACCCAAACTTGCCATGGCCTCTTTGTACGCCTGAGAGCTAAACGCAGAACCCTGGTTGGAATGTAGTGTGCCAATTGCATATGTCCCGATGAAGACTCACAAGTCTTTTATAACAGTTCAGGCGTCTGCTGACCGCTGGGCCGTACCCACAGGAATATAGAGCATGAATCTACTGCCACCAAGATGTACTTGTAAGCCCCGTCAGATTGTAAGGGGCCGCAGTGGTCCAAATAGACACAAGCGAGAGGCTTGTTCGAAATCAATAGAGGTGTCTGTGGTGGACGTGCGACTATGGAGCCCTTCATCTGCTGGCAGATGTCACATTTGAGGGCAAAGTCCTTGGTCTGTTTAGTAAGACCATGCCACCTATAACGCTGCTGCAATAATGAAACTGTAGTGGTAATCCCTGCGTGTGATGAACCCAGATCCTCATGTGCAACTAGTATTAATCCCAATCTGCGATCAGTGTTAGGTATGACTCCATCCCCCACTCCTGGAATGTGAGCATATGGATGTTCTGTGCATCTAAATTGTAGGAGTACTTGAGTGGAAAGCCTTTCAGCAGGTGTGGGTCATTGCGAGCAGCATTGACAGCCACCATGATGTCTCTGTCTATCCTCGTACTAGAACGAGTGATTGCAGCAACTGCAGCAGTAGAAACTGTTGCCTCAGTGGTTTCATCAGCCATGGAATTCACTACAACGTGAATGCAAACACGTTGATGACTCAAGGTGTGTATTACATGAGCCCATGGCAAGCAATCTTTCAGCTTTGCCACTTCTTCCCAAAGCATCTTATGCTTGATCGTGAAACCCATAGAATCTCGAAATCCATTTTGGCCCCAGTATTGAAGGTATTCATTATATGACTGGACACAATAAAACGAATCACACACTATAAGTGTGGGAAATCCATGATCCATATTCTCCAGTGCCAGTATCAGGCCTTGAGTTCTGCCAGCTGCGCTGTGCAGTCACCAAGGGACTGCATGTATGTTTTTTCAGGATGGAATTTTCCATCATCCATGCGCCCCTTTACTATTGCGCAAGCGGCTGAATATTGGTGCTTTGTCCCTACGGCAGGCTGGGAAGACCCAACAGTGTAGATGATGTATTGATATTGATCTAGAGGCATTATTTCATTCGGGAGAGGATAATCTTGTTCATACTGTAAAAAGGCTTGTGTTTGTAATGTAGAGTCAAATCTGTAGTCTACATCTGCTGCAGTGAGAGATTTAGCGCATTGTATCCATCGTGGATGTAAAGCTTTAGTATTTGCAACGCTTGCTTTGGTGACAGCCTCCAAGGTACGCACCAGGGTTACAACAATTATGTGTTTACCCTGAGCTACTGCTCTCACTCTCACTATAGCAGTCTGTACTGCTGTGAGAATTTTCTCAGTAGGTGCAAAAAGCATTTCAGCGTTTGTGTATAAATGTGATTTGTATGATATTGGTACAGTATCACCTTCGGTGAAAGTGATGTAGCTGTACCCAGATGGTCCAGCGACTATGCAGATCACCAGATTTGTGGTGTTTACACATGTGTGTAAATGTTTGGAAGCTATCATATAAGCTTGCACGGGATGCCAAATGTTTGTGAGTTCCTGTGTCCAATGTGTGCTTGAAAAGTCTGGTCTTATCAAGTCGTAAAATGGTTTCACATATTCTGCGTAATCCAAAATGTATGTTCTGCCGAAATATAAAAATCCTAAAATGGATTGTAGTCTTTTCAGAGTCATTGGAAGTTGGAGCAATGCACATTTTTCTAAAAAAAAGGGTCGCTAGGCTTTTGCCTTCACTTGACAATTCGTATCCTAAAAATAGGAAATTGAGATGGACAATTTTTGATTTCTTTTAATTAAATTTGTAGCCCATGTGAGCAAACCCCAGAACTATGCGGTCCACTCTGTTCAAGTGTTCCAATAATTCATCGTTGGTTAGATATATGTCATCAACGTAGGACAATGCCTCCTCATCCAAATTTTTAAGTAACTTTGTTACTGTTGCTGAAAACAGCCCAGTGCTAATCTTATACCCCTGGGGTAACAACAGAATTGCCTCTGTGTGCCTAGTACAGAAAACGCTGTCAAATATCTGCTAATAGAGACTATATTTTGGCAGAAAAATGTATTTGAAATATCCAGTGTTGTTTTGTATTTTTTTCTGCACGATGTTATTCATTAGTGCGGCACTGTGTGCATTTTGTACTGCGAATTTGCGAGTAGATGTGTTCAGATGTCTATAATCCAATACTAGACAATATGAATTGTCCGGTTTCAATACGGGAAACATTATTCATTGATGAGGTGCAATTTTCTATTACACCTTGATATTCAAGTTGTTCTAGGATATCCTTAACTTGTTTCTTAGCTTTATGTTTAATTGAATATTGTCTTTGGGGTTGAGGAGTTGTTTTTAACGGGATCTCGTGATGAGGTGACTCATCATCCCACCCCACATGATTGCTGTATAATACTGGAGCTCGCCCTAAAGCCCACTTCTTGGCGTAAGAATGTTTCACTGATTCAGGAACAAGGACGGAAAAGGCCAGTAAAATTGGTGTTTCTCCGTTTGGGCACTCCATTACAAAATGAGGTGACCAGCATTTTTCAGCCAAAAGAATATCGTAACCATACATCAAGTTCTCCCAAAAGAGAGCCTTGATGTTTCTGAGTATGTCCCCCTCCAATTGGAGTGTAATTTCGTATAAACGATGGGGAACACTTAGCCTAGTATCCGGTGTTTCCACAGTAATATGCTCACTCAGCGCTACTGCCGCCAGATAATCCATCAGGTTCTGGTGAGCTATTGTGACTTCTGTCACGCTGTCCAGCATCGTCACTGCCCTCTCCCCGTTCAAAAGCAGTCTCAGTAGTCTGGGCATGCCTGATTTTAATTCCAGCTACCTTTTTCTTTTTGAATTGAGATTTAGAAGTCTTTCATTTTTCTTCTTTATTAATGGTGTAATCATACGAGTGTTGTGATTACTTCCTCGGTTTCATTTGCTCCTCCGATCTTCGTTCTGACAGTCCTCCTCTCTCCAAACGCGTATCGGATGACTCCTGAAAGGAGCTAGAGGAATGTGTATCAGCATCCTGATACCTGCCATGCTTTCTAATGTTATCAAAGTTTCTGAGATTATGTCTTTTTTCAGTGGCTTCCTGCTGAGAAGACCCACCCGTGATCGTGTCTTGTCTTTATTTTTTTGTTTATTATCCCATTTCTTCTTTGTCGAAGAATCGGGTGCTTGCCTAGAGTTATCCTTTACACAATTACTCTTTAGTTATGGTTTCCCAGGCTTGGCTCCCAAATTATCTCTACCTAGTGTAGCATAGGTTTCTTCAATACTTTTTGTTAATTCCTGCTCCTACTGCGCAGGAGTGAAATCCCTATGCAGCCAATACAGCTGCCTCTCCCTTTATGCTGCTTAATATAATGGCGGACACTGCGGAAAAGTTGACCATCAGTTTCATCCCTAAGTCCACGGAAGGTGTCCAGGGCAGGTTCCCATAACGGCAGGTTCCCATAATGGCTTTCAGTGTTTGTGGGCTGATATCAGTAGTAGCCAATTGTGTTTGTGCAGCTTGAGCAGTCCGCGCAGGGTTTACTGTTAGTGCTCGCATTATGAACTGCGTGAGATTTCTGTATATTTTTACTAAATCTTTGTATAGTGTACACATTTCTGCGGCAGTTAAATTAGCAATATCAGGATGCGGTGTGTATGCAGCTAAGACCGGCCATGTGGCTCCCTCTTTACTTGGCGGATCAAGTCTCACGTTTTCTGTTGTGTGTGTGTCAGACCAAGAAAACACCACTAACCTGATACGCCGGAATTCACAGGAGCGAAGATGTACCCCCAATCTCCCAAAAGGTAGTGCCCCTATAAGACTATATCCTAACTCAATCCCAGGCTACTCTCCTCCGGGAGATAGGGGAAATATTCTTCTGAAGGGCCACTCAACAAGAAGACTGAACTGCATAAACCAAATCAAAGCGGGGACCTTTCACTCTTCAACTGTAGGGACAAACTCTGTACAGAGAAAAGTAAAGAAAAAGAAAACAACCTTTTAGTCTAGCACTGATTTCATGCATGTGTTAATCTCTACTTCCCCTTTCTAGTGCATTCTCCGTGCAAAACCACATGCTCACTCATCATAATTCTCCCAATAATCAGGATAGAAGCTTAAAGGAGTAAACCTCACTCCTAAAAGGATTTTGTTGCCTTCTTGTTTTCCAGCAATGTCAGGATTAATATGCTCCCATAAGTAAGGGAGTCAAACACAAGTATAACACAAAAAATGACTTTCATCAGTGCACTAACCTTGCAGGGTCTTCGGCGTATAAAATCTCTTCCAGCTCAGAAGAGACGTAGCATCGACTTCAGGCATGGCCGCGGCTCCACTTGTCACAGGAAACAGTGGATAATATCCAGAGCGGGGGACCGATGAAACCAGCGTGGTCAACTCGTCCACGGGTTTCCTACGGGGAAGAATACACATAGGCAGCCGACTCGAACACGACGCCTGAGGATGTCACACGGCAGCAGGAACAATGAAACAACAACTAGACCACGTCAGGAATATCCGAAAACATAAGATGCAGCACAACGTTTTCACAAAAAGGGGCGTGGTCCCAATCCAAAGCAGGAAATGTAAGCCAAGCACCACTGCCTGACTAAGGTGCTGTTTATATATGGTTCATAAGGGACATGAGAAAAAGTATCACATCCCTGGCCAAGGAACAGGTGAGGTTGGGGTCATAACACAGAGAAGGTACTCTACTTTACAATAACCAAATCAATATGTACAGAACAGAGGAACGATGCACATACTCTCATGTATATCTGCCCCAGGTGATCAGACATGTCGTTTGAGGTGTAACAGTTCTCCCTCCCAACAGTCTATTTATCGGGTGGGGCTTTGTGGGATAGAGTGCATGAAACCTACGAACTAGAGAAGGAGCGTGTACATGGTCTGCAGGTTCCCATGATCTATCTTCAGGAGAATATCCCACCCAATCTATGAGATATTGCAATTTGCCTCTATATCTTCAGGAGTCTATAATACGCTTAACTTCATACTCCAGTTCTCCTTCTATACTCAATGGAGGGGGGTGGTTCAATACTAGATAAGGGATTATACTTTCAACAAAGAGGTGTGAGAAACAGGATGTATTTGTAATTCGTCAGGCAATTCTAACTTCATGGTGACAGGATTTATCACTTTAACCACTGTGTTTGGCCCTATGTAACGGGATTGTAGCTTTCTAGGCCCTGCTAATCTAATATTCTTTGTGGCTACCCATACTTGGTCACCTTCCACATACGATGGGACAGGTCATCGATGTTTATTTGTTGTTGCATGGTTTCTTTAGCGTGTTGCAGTTCTTGTTTTGCTTTTTATCAAATACTTAAAAGAGTGTTGTGGTGGTTTGTCTTAACCGCTGGTATTTCTGATAGTTTCAACGGTATATGCAAAGGTATAAACTTGGGATGATACCCATAAGAAAGAAAAATGGGGAAACCTTAGTAGCGGAATACGTGGTGTTGTTATATGCGAATTCTGCCATTGGAAGAGCCTGAGCCGTACCACGCCACAGCCACATCACCCCCCACTTGAGGAACCTGCACTGGCTCCCCGTCGACAGGAGGATCACCTTCAAACTCCTCACCCACGCACACAAGGCACTCCACAAAACTGGCCCAGCCTACCTCAACAGACGGCTCCTCTTCTACGTCCCCAACCGCCAGCTCCGCTCCGCCGACCTCTCCCTCGCCACCGTCCCCGCATTCGAAGAACAACCACCGGCGGCAGATCCTTCTCACACCTCGCCGCCAAGACCTGGAACACCCTTCCACTAAGCCTACGAAAGACCCAAGACCTGCTGACCTTCAGGAGGCTACTCAAGACCTGGCTGTTCGACCAGTAGCAGCATCCCCCCCCCCTTCCCTCTCCCCAGCGCCTTGAGACCCTCGCGGGTAAGTAGTGCGCTCTACAAATTCTGTGATTGATTGATTGATTGATTGACTAGTGGTAGTACTCAACAGACAACGTAAGTACTGTTCTAGTGTTTGATTTGTCCTCTCTGTTTGTCCGTCAGTCTGGGGGTGATACGCTGTGGATAATCGATGATCAATGTGCAAAGCAGTACACATACCTTGCCAAAACCTGGAAACAAACTGTGTATCACAATCAGACACAATAACAGAGGGTATTCCATGTAGTCTCACCACTTGTACATTAAATATCTCCACTAGTTCTTTTGCTGTGGGGAATTTTCTCAAAGGCAAAAAATGAGCCCTCTTGGTAAGCATGTCAACCATTACAAGGATAGTAGTACACCCATGAGTTACTGGGAGGTCTGTTATAAAATCTAAGCTAATGGAGTGCCAAGGTATCTGGGGAATGGGTAAAGGTTGTAATAATCCGGCAGGGGCACAATGAAAGACCTTTTGCCAAGCACAGGTAGGGCAAGTGTTGACAAAGTCAAGTACATCTTTCGCCATCTTTTCCCACCAAAACCACCGTTGACATGTCTTCAAGGTTTTTTCTTCACCAGGGTGTCCCGCCATGGGGATTTTGTGACACCATTGTAACACCTGGTGTCGAAGTTCTGATGTAGGTACAAAAAGTTGATTCGCATGATAGAATAGACCCTTTTCTATTCGATTTACAGGGTTAGCTAACCAGTCCGGAGTGTCAAGAGTCAAACAAGCCGAAGTCAATTGTTCAAGAAAGTCAGTAGTAACATCAACTTTTATGTCTCCCAGTCCTATTACCCTTTGTGTTGGTATTATTGGAACAAGGCTTTCTGGGACTATTTTTTGTTCTTTACCCAACCTAGACAGGGCATCTGCTTTGCCATGCCGCTCACAGGGATGGTAGGTAATGACAAAGTCATATTCATAAAGAACGATACCCATCTCATCTGCCTAGGTGTGAGTGCTCTGGCGGATTTAAAGAACTGTAGGTTTCTATGATCAGAATAGATTGTAATGGTTGGTGGTGACCCCAATAGATAGTGCCTCCACTCTTGGAAGGCAAGCTTAATAGCTAATAGGTCTCGTTCCCCGATAGTATAATTCTGTTCAGCTGGTGGGAGGGTTTTCGAAAAATAAGCTATAGGATGTAAACAAACTGTCCTCTTGTCTCTTCATTACAACACACCCCCCAATGCATATTGCAAAGCATCCGCCTCCAAAAAATAAGGCTGTGTATTTTATGCATGCCGTATTACTGGAGCAGATGTAAATCTCTCTTTTAGATCTATAAAGGCTTGTTCAGCCTCAGTGGACCACAATAAAGCACTACCTTTGTGCAGCAACTTAGTAAAAGGAGAAATAAAGTCTGAAAAATGGTCAATGAACCTTCAATAGAAGTTCGCAAAGCCAATAAAAGATTGTACCTCACAAACAGAACTAGGACTAGGTCAATTCAGTATAGCCTCAATCTTCCTTGGATCCATATGGATTCCATCAGGAGATATAACAAATCCCAGGAAATCTACCTGTGTGGCATGAAACGTACATTTGTCCAGTTTTACAAAGAGTTGATTCTCTCTGAGAGATTGTAAAATCTTTTTTACATGAATTACGTGTTCCTCATCAGACCGTGAGTAAATTAATATATCATCGATATAAACGATAACAAATATATCCGAATACTCATGCAAGATTTTGTTGACAACTGAAATGCAGAGGTGCTGGTCGGAAAACATGGTGGCCGGCTAAAGGCGGGTCGTGGGTGCTACCATAGTCGGGAGTAACTGTAATGTTCTGGGGAGCTAGTTAGGGATAACTAGTCTAGTTTACCCGCTGTGCTGGGGTCCTGCTAAAGCCGGGCTGTTGTTGGGGGACTTCAGACCATCCCTCTAAAGCCGTTGAGAACGGCTCAAGTGGAGTCTCCAGGCGCCGAGCTGCACTGAACTGAAGCTGCGCGCAGGCTCCGTAGGGGTCCCTGTGTTGCAGCTCGGATTCCCTTCCGGGGGGGAGGGGTGGAGAGAGTTTGGGTAGTTTGGGCTGCCAGGAGGAGTTCTACGGGAGCAAGGCAGAAGGCGAGGCGCAGGCGATTGTTTTAGAGTCACTGTTGAAAAAGAAGGTGAAAGGAAAAGGTGGCAGCCAGCTCGCGCGTGGCAGGAACACTCGTCTAACATGGGTAAGGAGCAGGGGGGGACCTTTTTGACCAACCCAGTTAACTCGGAGGGGCAGAAGGCAGAAACAGCTCAAACAGTTCTTCCAGCTCCATCTTTGGAGAACAAGACAGAGACGCAGGGAAAGTGCAATAGGTATATGTTGAGAAGTAAATTTTCTGAGGGGCATGTTAAGACATTGTTTACTCCAGAATCTAAAATATCAAGAACAAATATATTAAAGTGAACAAAGGCCGCCCTGGGAGAGCAGGCATTAAAGAGGGGAGGAGGAGGTGGAAGGGGTAAAGAGACAAGACAAAAAAAAGGAGTTGTGAACCAAGGTCAAAAGTTAAAGATTACCCCACTTTCTTTAAAGTGATGCCAAAACGCTGATTTTGAAACAGGGAGAAGAAGGAAAACAAGGGGAGCCTCAGGATCATTTGAGGAGGGAAGCTGTAGATTTACATAGTCCAGAATATAACAGGGATATGGCAAACTGGGAGGGCCTGACCTGGTTAGTCCAAACAGATTTCAAGCCCTGACAGTAGAGGAATGTACCAATGCAGAGGAGGGTATACAGAATACAGTAGTAGGATAAACTGACCCGGAGGTAGGGGAAACTGGCTCTATAGTACAGGGAGGTGGGTCAGCCACTAGAGATGTTGTAAGGAGGGGGACGGAGTCAGCAGAGCTATCTCAAATGTGTACACCACCACAGCTAGTGTCAGAATTGATCCAGACGTTAACTATGGAAATAAGGACCAGATTTGAGACATCAGAAAACAATCAAAAAGATATAAGACTGGCGTGTGATAACCTGGAAAAACAGTTTGATAATCTTACTGTTGGGACACAAGTGTTGGAATCCGTAGTTAAAGATTTATCCCTGCAAGCTGGAGCAAACAAGGAAAGCATCAGACTTCTTAAAGAAAGCGAGGAAGGCATGCAGGAAAAATTGGAGTCTTTAGAAAACAACCAAAGAAGAAACAACTTGTGTCTATTGAAAATTGCGGAAGGGGCAGAAGGAGATAACCTGAAAAAATTTGTAGCAAAACTGATTAAAGACGGGACACAAGTGGATTGTTCTGAGCAGGATATTATTGACGAAATTCAGAGGATACACAGAGATCCCTTCAGGTTAAACCCTAATTGTGTAAAGCACAGGAAAATTCTTGTGAACTTCCAAACATACAAATTGAAAGAAGATATTCTCCCTAAGGTGTTAAAGTTGAAGTCCCTTAAGGTGGATGGAATAAACTTTGAGATAAGGTCAGATATTTCCCAGATTACTGCAAATAAGCAATGGGAATTAGGGAAAATGTTGAAACCGTTGAGACAGCTATGTGCTACGGCACAGCTAAAATTCCCAGCCACATTGTGAGTAATGTACAAAAATAAAATGCAGAATTTTAGGAGCGTTGAGGAAGTGGAGGATTTCATGAACTCCATCCCTAGAGTAGACGCCACATAAAGGTCGGTTAGGGGGGGCAATACGTGTATTTTCTGTCATCTTCTCCCCTTTATTGTACCCCCATTAGTTAAGTGTGTATTACTTTTTTTCATTTATGGATACATTGATTCACTTATAGGTGGCAGTTTATAGGAACAAGTGATATCTCCCCAAATCAATTGCATAGTTTTTGTGAAGGTTAGTCCCGACTTGGTGGCCCCATAGGCTTAGGCCATGAGGAAGGAAGGAGGGTTCATAAATGAACATATACCTCCCACTCGACCAACTCTAACTATCCATTGGCTATGATAAGCTCTATTGGGCTATCCCTATGCTTGGAAGAATCAAATACAATTTACAAAAAGATGTACATAAATTCACATTTTGTTTATTATTTTCTCTCATCAATTATTTCTGTCATCTTTTTTTTGGATAATAAATACATTTTTTTACATGGTAATAAAATCATCATAATTTTTCTCTGTGTACATATATACAATACAAATCATACATAGTGCAACATGAATACAAAACTATTAAATGTGCAAATTTAGCATAGCTTGTGCAAGAAAATGCATACAAAATAACAATATTAGATTTGTCCCCAAACCATTATGACATAAAGGCAAACCTCACATCCAATCATAACATACCAAACATTCTCATACACACATCACATCACATTCATTATTTTCCAGCTTAAAAGAATGGCTTGCAACAGAAAAAACTCATGGTGAGAAATCTTCTTTAGTATCCATGATAATGCCGCCAGCTGGAAGAGTAACAGGCCGACGCACGTTTCAGTGGATACCTATCATTCAATCCACCTTCTTCAGGACCGCTTGCTTTCTTTTAGTTTATGCAGCGGAGGTTGATTGGGAAATCAATTGATATATATCAGGCTAAGGGGGGATAGGTAGTTTTAGGGCTAGGGACACTGGGTGGGGAGCATATAAGGGAGAAAATACAAAAGAATCTTGTCCTCATTTACTAGAAAATGGGTTACGGAGCTTCTGCTTCTGGGAAAAATACTGATTAGAGAATGGCAGGGGATCAGAGAACTAGAGTAGAGCTACTATCATGGAATGTCAATGGGCTAAGAGTGAAAGGGAGAAGAGAGAAGATCCTGCCGTATATGAAGGATGTTTCAGCTCAGATCATCATTCTTCAAGAAACACATCTAACAGAGGGGGAAATAAAGGAGGTATTTAAAGCAAGAGGTTGGGTGCAAAAGGTGGTGTGTACTTCCCAACAGCTGATGATAAAGGAGGTGGCAATCCTGATAAAGAAAAATCCACATATTATGGTAGAACACAGCACAGTAGACAGAGCAGGTAGATGGGCTATTGTGAAGCTTAAAATCTATAACCAAAGGTATACAGTGGTCGGATATTATGGCCCCAACATCGATGACACAAGGCCATTTGGGGGTTGTTGACAGAACTATTGGATTTTACGGATCCTGTCATCCTGGCTGGCAATTTCAATGTGTTTTTGGATAATGTGTTGGATCGCTCTGTTAGCAGTCGATCAGTTATAAACAGCAGGATGCGGTCATTAATTAAAGTCTCCATGGTACAACTGGGTCTCTGTGAAATATGGAGAGAGAGGATGAAGGTCAGGAAGGGCTTTACATATAATAATAAAAAATACAGGCACCAATCGAGAATTGACTTTTTCTTAGTCGACCAAGGGCTCAGAGATTATGTGGAAAAAATCACACATGTAGGGGCCCATTTCTCAGACTATTCGGCAGTTTCTTTGGTCCTATTAGTGTCTACTGGAGTAACACAAGGAAGGTGGACCATGGACCACACTCTGTTGTTAGACGAGGCAGCAATGGAAGTTCTTAAAGCAAAGTCGAAGGAATGTTTTGCCATAAATATGGATAGTGCGCCAGCAGGAGTAGTAGGGGATACATATAAGGCCTTTTCGAGGGGAAGAATAACTAGTCTGCAAATACTGAAGAGGAAAGAGTTTATCGTGGAAGTACGTTTGCTAGAACGCAATATTCAACAGCAGGAGCAAGAGCTCTTAGACGGGGTGGGAGAAAGTGAGAAAGCAAATTTACAAACCTCTCTACAAGCCCTAAAAGAGGCTCTGTCCGGCTTAGTAGAAGACAGGCTAAGGAAAAGATGGCAGGCGAGTAAAATCGCTCATTTTGAGTATGGAAAGGGCTGTGAAAAGTTGTTAGCATGGAAAGCGAAGAAGGAACAAGCAAGATCTTTTATTAAAGAAGTTAGGTGTGAGCTGACGGGTAACACTCTTACCGGAAGTAAAGAAATTGAAAAAACCTTTCAAAATTACTTTGGAGAGTTATATCAGGAGAAATTAGCAGCTACAGAGGGAGAAGTTAATGCATGGCTGGGTCAGGATATTCCCCAGGGCATCCCTGAAACTAGTAGTATAGTGATAAAAAGTAATATAGTTAATATAGAGATAAGAAAAAAATACTGGTGGGGAAGTCAGGTAAGGCAGCAGGATCAGAAGGGCTGCCTTTATAGTTATACAAAAGGGAGGCCCTCTTGCCATATTTGACAAAGCTGTTTTCTGAATTTTTTGGGAACGGAGCAGAACTGCCAGCTTCCTGGGACGAGGCTACAGTCATGTTAATTCCGAAACCAGGGAAGGCTCTGAACTTATGTGATTCTTACAGGCCTATCTCTTTATTAAATTGCGATTACAAGATCTTCGCCGCATAAATTCTGGCAGAGAGACTTAACGGGGAGGTGGGAGGTCTCCTACATTCAGACCTGAAGGGGTTTATAGGAGGTAAAGGGATCCAGGAACTGACATATAACCTAATAGGGGCAGCAAGCACAGCTTCTACCTATGAAGTCCTCCTAGCAGTTATTACACTGGATGCTACTAAAGCTTTTGATCGGATAAACTGGGCTTACCTGCAGGAGATGTTAAAGCTTTACAATCTTGGTAAAAACTTCTGCAGGACCCTGGCCTTGATATACAGAAAACCGCAGGCCAGAGTTTTGATAAATGGTCATCATTTCATGCCTTTTATTATCTCAAGAGGGACAAGACAGGGTTGCCCTTTATCCCCCCCTTTTAAATTTATACATCGAAACATTGGCAGTCAAGATTAGGAAAGAAAGTCGCATACTTCCTTTTAGATATAATGAGTGGACGAAGAAGGTGGCTCTATATGCAGATGATTTGTTGGTATTTACATCGGACATGGAGACAACGGTCCCTTATAAAACGACTTAACTTCACAATTTGGCCGTATTACGGGGTACTCAGTAAACAGGGCAAAAACAGAGGTCATGGCCTGGAACTTAGAGTCAAACTCAAATCTATGCAAAAAGGAGATGAGATACCTAGGCATAAAGATTACTCCGAATATTAAGGACCTCCCTGAAATAAATTTCCTCAAGGTATTGAAAGAAGCTAGAAATTTGATGCTAAGCTGGGCCCATCTTCCATTGACGATTATAGGAAAAGGGAACTTGGTGAAAATAACAATTCTCCCGAAGTTTACCTTCCTTTTTCAGATGATCCCATTTCTATTTAAGTCTGAATGGTTGGAGAAACTACAAGCTAAAATTAATAGTTTTATATGGTACTCAAAAGGTCCCCAAATTGCGTGGAAAAACTACACAGAAGGAAAGAAAAAGGGGGCTTGTGTTTGCCAGATTTAGGCTATTATGCCTGGCCCTTTCTTCTAAGGAATGGGAAGATGTTGTTAACTCAACCAGACAATTCAGATATTGGTAAAATGTTTAGGTGTATGCTGTTAGATATTAAAGGAGGAGAGCAAGGATTTATGTACAAGTTTGGCGACTCCAAATACTTCAAAAGAGTGCGTCTTAAAACTCTACAAAGTATGGCAGAACTTTGGTTTAAGATTAGAAAGGAGGTAAAACTTACGTACTACAGCAGGTGGGTGCCAATATGGAGAGCCCCTGGTTCGCCTGAATGGATGAAGGATATCCTTGCTCTCCCATTACGGGAGGCAGGAATGCAGAGATGGGGAGATGTGGTGGAAGAAAGAGATCTTGTAGCTTGGCAGAAAATGGATGAGGCATCCAATTGTAAAATCTCTAGGTTTAAATCTTGTCAAATAAAAAGTTGGTTTCAGTCATCGGAGGAGGAGACCTTGAAAAGGGTTAATGTGTGAGGTGTCAAAGAAGAAAGAAGTGGTGAGATGGTACTGGTTATTGGTGGAATTGTCAGGTGGCGTCTGTGACCTGTGGGGAAAGAGCTTGCAGGAGATACCATTGGAAGACCTATGGTAAGTATCTTTTAACTATCTTTATTCCATGGTACATACCACCAACTTAAGAAGAAACCACATCTTCTGTCTTCATAGAGTATATTGGATGCCGAATAGATTATTGAAGCTAGGGAAGAGAAGATCAACAAGCTGTGTAAAATGTAACCAGGAGAAAGCAGACGACATTCACATGTTCCTGGAGTGTCCTGTGATTCAGAAATTTTGGGGTGATGTAAATAGAGATATTTCAGCTATACTGGACACAGAACTCCAGGTAAGTCTGCCTCTTGTATTTTTTGGGTTATCATCTGTGCATGCTGACTTTAACAATGATGAAAAAAAGCTGGTTTTCTACTTGGCTCTCTTGCCGCGAAGAGAGATATGTAAGAAACGGATAGTAATCTGTCACCAACTGAAATAGTGTATAAAAGCAGTAAAAAACATAATAAGTCTGGATAGAGTACTAGTAAGAAAAAGAAAGCAATTTTGGACTCCCGCTCTAAAGAGGTTAGATCATAAATGAGAGGAGGAAGCTAAGGGAAGGGTTTGGTCCAATGATTATGCCTTCTTATAAGTTGGTCTCCTATCTCTCCTGGATGATCTGCAGTTCGGTCTGGTGGCCAGGGCAGAGAAGTAAGGGGGAAGTATATGGGACAATAAGATCCTTGGTATAAGTAAATAGCTCTGGTAGGCGCTAGATCAGGAGGGCCCCAGAGTTTGATTTGAAGGTAAATGAGGACTAAAAGAAGCAAAAAATAAGAAAAAAAAACTGAAATGCTGCTGGGGCATTACATAGCCTAAACGGCATCACAAAGTACTCGTAGAGTCCAAATTTTCTTCGAAACGCTGTCTTCCACTCATCTTCCTCTCTTATTCGGATTAAGTGATAGGCTCCTCAGAGATCCAGTTTAGTAAATACCTTTGCCCCATCACCTGATCCAAAAGCACCGAAACAAGTGGAAGAGGGTACTTGTTTTTAACTGTTATCTTGTTAAGGGCTTGATAGTCCAGACAAGCACGTAAACCACCTTCTTGTGTATGTATAAAAAACAGAGAAGACAATACAGGAGAAGTGGAATGTCTAATGAAACCTCATTCTAACATATCTTGTATATAATTACGAAGATACTCTGTTTCAGGGTCTGTTAAGGAATATATGTGGCTTACTGGCAACTCTGCCCTGGGCATTAGATCTATTCTGCAATTAATGCTGTGGCTTTTGCCTCGTCAAACACCTCCTTATATTCTATATACATAGAAGGAATTTCAGTGGAACTCATAGTACTAGGCAAGGCACAACACAAGGGAATCTTCCATTCCACTGCCTCACAGATGTCTTGACTTGAAGGACCGATCTCCTGTTCCTTTGAACTTTTTAGTTTTCCGACTGTTTCACATGTACAGCACTCACAGCCGACGTCTTAGGGACAGTCCTGGGATTTACTGTGCATACCCGTGCATAATGTCCCCTTTCCCACAATATAGACATAGATTAAGTTTCCTTCTTTTTTCTCTTTCTTCTACAGAAAGAGGACATCAGATTCTGACTATTTGCATGGGTTCACTACTTTCTTTTGTGTCTCTGTTTTTTTTTTTCTAAATCTCCACGTAACAATACTACTGCGGGAAATCACACATCTTTTCACCTTTTCTCTCTCCCAGTCTATGATCTAGTTTTACCACCAAATCAATAAAGGAAGGACAGTCTTCGGGAGGATCAACAATTTGGGTTAATATGTTGTTCAATTCATCCCTAAGTCCTCTTTAAAAAAGAAAGGTTCTTTTATCCTCTGGCCAATGAGTTTCTGTCACTAACCGGTTAAAACTAGTGATATAAGTAAGTAAGTCTTGTGATCCTTGTTTTAGACCCAATAGTTCATTATCACTGGCCTGCATGAATGTGTATTTCGCATATAGGCTACGCATCTTCTCATTGAACAGACCAAAGTCATACAATATGGGATCATCGCTTTCTAACATGTGGCAGCATTAGCCACAAGATACGATATCACAAATGCCACCTTAGCCGCGTCATCCGGAAAAGAGGGAGATCTACAAAGAAACTGGAGATGACACTGATTCATAAATACACTGTACTTGGCACTATCTCCATTGAATCTCTCTATACACAGCTAAGAGCACTAGACTGGGGGTGACTACTGTCAGATTTACGGGTTGTGTATCACTCCCTCCTGGTACGGATGCCAAGGTAACTGATGTGGGTACTGTAAAATGTACAGGTTGTATGTAACTTTTTTACTCTTGTGTGGTGTACCTGATGCTCTTGAGTCTGAAAACTGATCTGTCTTGACTTGTGCTAGTTCCAAATGCAAGTGCTGATTCTCTACTCTAAGAGTTCTTACTTCTGCCTGTAATTCTAACAATGCAGAAGCTAACTCGTTTACTGTAGGATTTTGCACAACGGAAGAAAGGGCAGTATCCACCATGGGATCAAAAGCCCCTCCTTTCTCCATCTTCGCTCAGGTGAAAATCATATTGTGGGCTTGGCTTTCTGTCAGACCAAGAAAACACCACTAATCTGGTATGCTGTAATTCACAGGAGCGAAGATGTACCCCCAATCTCCCAAAAGGAGTGCCCCTATGAGACTATATCCTAAATCAATTGCAGGTTACTCTACTCCTGGAGATAGGGGAAATATTCTTCTGAAGGACCACCCAACAAGAAGACTGGACTGCATAAACCAAATCAAAGCGGGGTCCTTTCACTCTTCAACTGTAGGGACAAACTCTGTATAGAGAAAAGTAAAGAAAAAGAAAACAACCTTTTAATCTAGCACTGATTTCATGCATGTGTGAATCTCTACTTCCTCTTTCTAGTGCATTCCCCATGCAAAACCCCATGCTCACTCACCATAATTCTCCCAATAATCAGGATAGAAGCTTAAAGGAGTTAACCTCACTCCTAAAAGCATTTTGTCACCTTCATGTTTTCCAGCAATGTCAGGATTAATATGCTCCCATAGGTAAGGAAGTCCAACACAAGTATAACAAAAAAAATGACTTTCATCAGTGCACTGACCTTGCGAGTCTTTGGCGTATAAAATCTCTTCCAGCTCAGAAGAGACATAGCCTTGACTTCCGGCACGACCGCGCCTACACTTGTCACAGGAAATAGTGGATAATATCTAGAGCGGGAGACCGACGAAACCAGCGTGGTCACCTCGTCCCACCACGGGTTTCCTACGGGGAAGAATACGCGGAGGCAGCCGACTCGAACGTGACGCCTGAGGACGTCACACAGCAGCAGGAACAACGAAACGGCAACTAAACCGCGTCAGGAATATCCGGAAACAAAAGACGCAGCACGACGTTTTCACTAAAAGGGGCGTGGTCCCAATCCAAAGCAGGAAATGTAAGCCAAGCACCTTTGCCTGACTGAGGTGCCATTTATTTATGGTTCATATGGGACGTGAGAAAAAGTATCACATCCCTGGCCAAGGAGCAGGTGAGGTTCTGGTCATAACACAGAGAAGGTACTCTACTTTACAATAACTAAATCAATATGTACAGAACAGAGGAATGATGCACACTAATCTCGTGTATATCTGCCCCAGGTGATCAGACATGTCATTCGAGGTGTAACAGTTTGGCTGTCTTTAATCCAATTAATATGTTCTTGGTAAGAGAGAGGAACCTCTATGTCCACATATGGAGTGTATTCCTCCAGTGCTTCATCTTCATGTAAGTATGAAATAATTCTGTTCGAGCATTTGCAGACGGAAATTTAAACCAGGAATGGAACACCTTTGTCTTAAATGCTTCATGTGCCTCAACCATGAAGGTTACGTCTCCACTCATAGCCGGAAGACCAAAATGTAATAGTTTTAGAGTAACCGCATATCTGCAGTTCTCTGCGATATTTATTGCCTGGGAACCTTCGTCTCCAGACATCATAGAACAAATGAATTACAGAGAGGGCTAACACAATGTGGGAAATGTTATCCTTCAAGCTTGAACAACCTACAGCCAATACATAGGGTCTACCTACTCAGCTGAGGTGGATTTCCCTACCACCATGGACGTCTTCGGTTTGGAGGTGAGTTGGAGTCTCTGAGAAGGCACGATTGAACTACTCAGGCAAACCGTAAAATAAGAACCCAACCAACCCTTTCGGCGCCATGTCGTGTAGTTCCCACTAATGAGTAGGATCTGCACGTTTGTTGACAACATAGACCTTGGGTGAGGTGCCTAGACTGATTCCATGCACCCCGTAGTATATGTTGGCCTAGAGACCAGCAACCTCGCAGTGCCACTGTAAGCCACCTCCCAACCTGAACAGGGAGCAAACGGTTTCTAGCAACCACTGAACATGACAACCCTGACCCCTCAGGATCGTGGTACCAGATCTAGAACCTTTTCGCTCAGTCACTCGTGCACTGCTGTTCTCAGAGAAGTATACAGAGAATACACAAAGGGATGTTCTTCAATATATGTATTGAACCAAAGTTATTCTTGTATAGAGTACATGTGCTAAACATTCGTCTGACAAAATGTATCCATCTCGCATATAAAAGGTTTAGGTCCTTAAGTGGCCCCCCAGGAACCCCAGCCTGATGAACAACTAGCGGCTACATCCACGCCCCCACTCCCTCTTAGAACCGTTAGATGTAAATTTACTGCTGCTAGCATCTGAAAGCTCTTGAAAATCGATTTGGTATTTTATGTACTTATTTATAACTTGTTTTTATACTATTTTATACTATTTAGATTTATACTATTTTATACTATTTTATAACCTGTCTATTTTATAATATGGACTGTTTTCCCTTGTTGACGAACAACCGGCTGCTACACTTATGCTTCTGTTCCTCTTAGACCCATTAGAAGTAATTATACTGGTGTTAGTACCTAAAGGCACTTGAAAAATCAGTTTAGTATTTTATGTATTCATTTATAACTCGTTTTTATATTACTTAAGATCTGTCTATTTTATAATATGGATTGTTTTTTCTTGCACATTGTAAAAGTTTTAAATAACCATATACAATAAAGATAATTACATGTCCTTGAATGATCAAGAGACAAAAGCATATGAAAGTGATTACAAGCACCAAAATAGTAAATAGCAGGTACAGTTCCACCAGGGTGCTAAGGTCAGTGTGTATATATGCAGTCATATAAAACAATATAGTAATCAGGCGTACTCCTGTTATGCAATCCCTAACCTATGTGTGTCTAGGGTGTGTGCAAGTGTATAGCCAAGAATCTCCCACGGTATGATCCAACCCTATTACCTGGTGGGACAGAATGTAGGATCCCGTCTTGGTCATGAACTGGACACCCTAACAGGGATGTTAGGCAGCTGCTTGGCAAAGCATCGGACTGCAGGGACCTCACGATGTCAGCAGAAGTGTCTCCTCTGGCTAACCTCCGGAAATGCTTGTTTATATATAATAAAAAGCATCCTTACGATGTATATACAACTAGAATTGTTATGGGTTTGCAGATAGCCCTGTCGCCCCATGGATGAAGATAGAACAACATTTTACAGCGAGTGCAAAGGCCTTGTACTCAGTGTTCGAGGCAGCATGATAATGTTGCGCGAAGCGAAATGTGTACGCAAAGCAGTTTTAGAGAAACTAATCCAACATTGTCACGCATGCAAATATGTGCAAAAGGTTACTGTAAAATGCTATTGTGTAGGAAGAGAGCAATATAAGAAATGTGTATCGTTGCTACATGGGCTTAACTCAGGCACATAACATCCTCACCTTGTGCCCCATTAGCTTCAAAACTGTGCTTCCATTGCTGATTAACGATCCTGTTGGTGTTCAGCATGTGTGTTAGCTGCTGGTGCTCCTGTGTCTGGAGAGGGTTCCTAAAACTCTTTGGGGCCTTCATCTGTCCCTTCACCAGAACATTAGGTAAGCATGAGCTGTGATCAAGCACAATAGAAATGGGCTCCGCAGATTGTGGCAAATGTTTGTTTCTCATTTTTCCACAAAGAGCCACTTATCAATGTAGCCAATATCTAACACAACCCCTGGGGGAGGAGTTATTGGATGAACACTGAGATAAGACCAGGACTGTGGTGGCAGCACTATTGTTTCTCTCTCTCTCCCTAACCCAACTTTAACCTTCCGTGAGGGGGCTGCGGAAGTTTACTCTCTCCTGCATCTGCTTTCCCTTCAAATAGGAGAGAGTTTTGCATTGACTTTGAGATTGGTGCCACAATCTTGTTTCCCATGCCCAGTCCATGACAAGTTCTTATGATTGGCCAGAACCAGTGAGCGAAGCAGGACTGAACTTCACATGATAACCCCAGGCACGGAAGGAAAAGAAAATAATCTTCTGGTGGGGCTTAAGAGGACGACCGATGAACTCACCAATGAGGACAGAAAGAACTAGCTTGCTTTGAAAAATTCGGATATGTGAATTCTGGTTGTGTTTATTGACTACAGATTTGCAAAGAACTTTGAAAATTGTTGTCTAAACCATTCTGGGTAGGTGTGGGGGAATCCCAGGATATTAGAATGAAAAGTTTGTATGTGATCCACGGTATAAAAAAGGAAGTTGAAGAAAGTATGTGGGAAGGGGGCAGAGGCAAGAGAGTGCCTCCAACCCTAGCATAGTTCTTACAGGATGAAGGTGTGAATGAAAGAGGGACTGTGATCCAGCTGCACTAGAACCTCTACGAGCCTCAATGGGCTGTGGCCAGGGGGTTTTCAATGTAAGAAAGTCTGTGGAAAAACAAGAAAGACCTTTCCTACCTCCACGAGAACAGACAGAAAAGAGCTGTTAGTCCCACCTACACCTTTCTTACCATTCTACTCTACTCCATTCATGAGATACGCTGTGGCACAAGGTTGGCCGACACCTTAATGTTTGTGTGAATGACGGCAAAGTCAAAGAAGAGAATGCAAAAAAGTAAAAACTCAAGCAAGTCCTGACTAAAGGGACTGCTGCCCATGTGATGTATCACCAGTATGAAAAAGCATATGAATGTATGTAGAGCAGTGGATAGGACTCCCTAACGAGGATAGAAAGAAGTCCTTTCCAGAAGAAGGTACTTTTAACCTAAATTGCGTAAATGACTCAGAAAAAGATTAAAAGAGCGCAAAAGCAAGGCAGATGCGGACTATTGGCTGGTTTTTACTGAATTGGTATGAGGAAGCTAACAAACGCAAACAAGAGTTTCAGATGCAAGCCATGAAAGAGACCCATGAGAGACTGTAGTGGTCTGCTCCTCATGCTTAGTTTGATAGAATGCTCGCGCCAGGGTGTTCTGGCCGAGAGCATTCTACTTGAGAATATAGATTGCTTGTTTGAAATACGAGTTCAGTTGCTGCCTGACTATTGCCTCTGCCGAGCTGCTGCGCAGCACCTGTATTTAAATAAAGCTTTACTTCTACTATCCATCTTCGCCCGCGTTCTACTTACTACAAAATTGTTGGCGACGATCTTCAGGTGTCTGCTGAACCCACGGCTTTGAACGTTGAACTTCATCCTGCTGGCCGGTCTTCCTATGGAGTGAAGATAACCTCTATCCTAGTCTAGACGTGAAAGAAGTCTGGTGAGGAACATCTTTTCGCCGAGCAGGACTGCGAGGTACTGTTTATTCATTTTTTTAAATAAAGCAGCTCCGGCATGGCAAAGGGTTGAACTAGTGACATGCTTGTGACGCATTGCACACAGCTTTGTCAGTGCAGTCTGCGTGCTAGTTGTTTTGAGCACGCAAGCGTAAGCGCCATTTTGGTAGTGGTCTTTCGCATACGAGCACGCTTTGACTACGTGTGGTCGTTTTTGCATGATGTACAACATGGCAGCCATTTTAGATGTGGAAAACGTATTGGAAAAACGGATTTGTCCACGCAAGACGTAACAGCCATTTTGTAGGTGGAAAAAAGTTATTCTGTCACGAAACTTTATTGTTCTTCAATAACAAAGCTGCATCGCGAGCAGGAGTCTGTATCTCCTTTCAATCAAGCGCGTAGCTAATGCAGTGACACGCACACTTTTTGAATCTCCTTTCAGTCTACCGCGTGGCTACAAAGTTGCACCACAAGAAGGAGTCTGAATCTCCTTTCAGTCAAGCGTGTGGAAATACAGTGACACGCGCACTCTTTGTTTATTGTCAGCCCATACATCATTTACACACGTATTCCCGGCGTGTCAACACAAGTATTTTTCTGCACATTTTTCTCTACGTCGGTGGCACGCACACCTAGCGTGTCAGTTCTCAGCCCATACATCATTTACACGTGTATTCCCGGCGCATCAACTCAAGCATTTTTTCTGTACATTTTTCTCTATGTCGGTGGCATGCACAACAAGCGTGTCAGTCAACTATTCTCATCGGTGGCACGCACACCTGGCGTGTCATTAAAGTTTTCACATTCCAGTTTGTTGTTCACAACTGAGACACGCACACCTTGTGTCTCAGTGCCATGCACTCCTTTTATTTACTAAAAACACGCATATTGATCTGCGGTGATACGCACACCAAATGTGTCAACTTGGTATTATTTTTTTTTATCAAGTTTGCATTGCAATGTTCTTAGCGTACGATGTACGGTTGGTGGCTGTACACTTTGAATGATCTTCTGTTAAAGCATTAAGTCCTTTGCATACTTTTTATTTTTAATATTGGAAGTTGTCAGTCTTATTTACAGTATATAGTTTAAAAAAAAAAAAAAAAAAATGCAATCTGTATCTCCTCCCCCACCTTTTATTGAGCTACCAGGTAATCCGCCAATCTCATGTAAAAATTGGTACGACGCTTTTGTAACCTATCTTGGCGCCATTGGTGCATCACGCTATAGGGCCGAAAGGAAAAGTTCCTTCTTCTTCATTCTTTGGGCTTTGAAGGAAGGTCTGTGTACAAACATTTGCCCGCTTTGGTACGTGCCCAAGATGAAGAAGAGCTAGATGATTTTGTAGAGGCTGTCAAGAAATTAGAATTACGCTTTGAAGTTCAACCCAGCCTTGTAGTGATCAGGCACAAGTTTTTCAAACGTGAACAAAGACATGGGGAGGACGTTGATACCTTCATCTCTGCGTTGCGGAAGTTGAGTGCAGACTGTCAATTTGAAGCTTTGACAGAGCAATTGATAAGAGACCAGTACATCTGAAAATGTTCTGACAAGAATATTCAGCAGAAATTGCTATCCATGGGTAATCCTTCCCTCGATGAGACTATACGTACTGCAAAAAGCATTGAACTCTCTAAGGTTTCTGTCAAAGAATTGGATGAAAAGGTCGCAGCTAATGAAACTGTGACTGTGGTTCGTACAAGGGCTATTAAGAACAGTGTAGCTCCACGTGTGGAGAACAAATTTCTCAAACAAACAAATGTTTGTTACCGTTGTGGTAATCTTTCACATTTCAAGTCTGGGCGACCTTGTCCTGCAAAAAATGTTGTTTGCAGAGTGTGTGGGAAATTAGGACATTTCGCAAAAGTTTGTCTAAGTGGGAAGCGTGGGGGTTCTTCCACTACTGATGTAAAGCAAGTTTCTTCTCCTATTGCAAATGTGTCCGTGGCAGAGCGCTGCGATGAAAATTACAGTAGCATACAAGATGACCTGAAGGATATGGTTGTTGTTGTTGGCGATATGCACGTCACTGAAGGTGACATTTCCGAGTGTGTTGACCCTTATGTGGATATTGACATTGGAGGGAAGAGTGTGTTTTTATTAGTCGACTCAGGAGCAAGAATAACAATGATAACTCAGGAATTATTTGGTGAGGTTTGGGGCACTCGTTCTTTGAAGCCACCACGCAGGTCCCCTGTTTCATATGAAGGGAGGAGAATCGAATTGGCTGGATATTTTGAAGATATCCTGGAGTTCAGGGGTAGAAGAATACATGGCAAGGTGTATGTGGCGATCAAAGGCTTGTCCATCCTTAGATGGTTTCACCAGGGCTTGTTCAAAATGGTGCTTCGACCTGGTACAAAAGATCAGGTTTCAATTATTCGCTCTGATGATTTTGTTGATAATGTGTCCGAGCATTATTCCTCTGTTTTTGGTGGGGAACTGGGCCAGATAAAAGGTTTCACTCATGTCATCAGAGTTAAGGATGGTGCCATACCTGTTAAACACAGGCTTAGAAATGTACCGTTCAGTGTCAGGAACCAATTGGAACAGGAGCTTAATGGTTTGTGTCAGAAAGGGATTATAGAACCAATTGAATCTTCTCTTTGGCTATCTCCCTTGGTTGTCGCAAAGAAGAAAAATGGCGAGCTTCGCGTTTGTGTTGACTTGCGCAGCCTCAATAAGAACATTTGGGTAGACTCCCATCCTCTTCCAAAGATCTCTGACATGTTGTCAATGATCAGTGGTTCCAAGTGGTTCAGCAAGCTGGATTTAGCATCAACATACTACCAGGTGGTTTTAGATCCTGCTTCTAGACATCTCACTGCGTTTGTGTCACCCATTGGTTCGTTTCAATACTGTCGTATGCCCTTTGGGCTGGCCTCTGCGGCCGCAGTATTTCAGAGAATTATGTCTTGCATGCTTAAAGGTATCAAAGGTGTTGTCGTTTTCCAAGATGACGTTTTGATCTATGGTGATTCTAGTGAATCTCATGATGAGACCCTGTATCGTGTTCTTGACGTTTTGCAGGAAAGCGGGGTTGTCTTGAAGAAAGAAAAGTGTGTGTTTAAGGTTCAGAAGGTCGAATACTTGGGGCATGTATTATCGGAGCATGGTGTTGAGCCCAGACCTGGTCTTGTCAAAGCCATTGTTGACAGTCCGGCTCCCAAAGACAAGGTTGGTCTCAAATCATTTGTCGGACTTTGTGAGTTCTACTCTCGGTTTGTGCCAGACTATGCTGCTAGAGTTCAGCCACTCACTAACATGCTCAAGAAGAGTGTTTCTTTTGTTTGGGATGACCATTGTCAGGAAGTGTTTGAGTGGATCAAGGCTCAATTGTTTTGTCCCAAAGTTCTCAGACCTTTTGATCCCAACGCAATGTGCACCATCACTGTTGACGCCAGTGGGCTCGGATTGGGTGCCATTCTCACACAGTGTATCAATGGGACAGAGCACACATTGGGCTATGCCTCTAGGGTTTTGCGGGGTGCTGAGCTGAATTTTGCTGTGATCGAGAGAGACCTCTTAGCGTGCTGGTGGGCTGTCAGGAAATTCAATCCCTACATGGGGTGGACATTTCCAATTACACACTGATCACAGTCCCCTTGTCTCTATTCTCTCAGGGGATTGTTTTAGAGTCACTGTTGAAAAAGAAGGTGAAAGGAAAAGGTGGCAGCCAGCTCGCGCGTGGCAGGAACACTCGTCTAACATGGGTAAGGAGCAGGGGGGGACCTTTTTGACCAACCCAGTTAACTCGGAGGGGCAGAAGGCAGAAACAGCTCAAACAGTTCTTCCAGCTCCATCTTTGGAGAACAAGACAGAGACGCAGGGAAAGTGCAATAGGTATATGTTGAGAAGTAAATTTTCTGAGGGGCATGTTAAGACATTGTTTACTCCAGAATCTAAAATATCAAGAACAAATATATTAAAGTGAACAAAGGCCGCCCTGGGAGAGCAGGCATTAAAGAGGGGAGGAGGAGGTGGAAGGGGTAAAGAGACAAGACAAAAAAAAGGAGTTGTGAACCAAGGTCAAAAGTTAAAGATTACCCCCACTTTCTTTAAAGTGATGCCAAAAACGCTGATTTTGAAACAGGGAGAAGAAGGAAAACAAGGGGAGCCTCAGGATCATTTGAGGAGGGAAGCTGTAGATTTACATAGTCCAGAATATAACAGGGATATGGCAAACTGGGAGGGCCTGACCTGGTTAGTCCAAACAGATTTCAAGCCCTGACAGTAGAGGAATGTACCAATGCAGAGGAGGGTATACAGAATACAGTAGTAGGATAAACTGACCCGGAGGTAGGGGAAACTGGCTCTATAGTACAGGGAGGTGGGTCAGCCACTAGAGATGTTGTAAGGAGGGGGACGGAGTCAGCAGAGCTATCTCAAATGTGTACACCACCACAGCTAGTGTCAGAATTGATCCAGACGTTAACTATGGAAATAAGGACCAGATTTGAGACATCAGAAAACAATCAAAAAGATATAAGACTGGCGTGTGATAACCTGGAAAAACAGTTTGATAATCTTACTGTTGGGACACAAGTGTTGGAATCCGTAGTTAAAGATTTATCCCTGCAAGCTGGAGCAAACAAGGAAAGCATCAGACTTCTTAAAGAAAGCGAGGAAGGCATGCAGGAAAAATTGGAGTCTTTAGAAAACAACCAAAGAAGAAACAACTTGTGTCTATTGAAAATTGCGGAAGGGGCAGAAGGAGATAACCTGAAAAAATTTGTAGCAAAACTGATTAAAGACGGGACACAAGTGGATTGTTCTGAGCAGGATATTATTGACGAAATTCAGAGGATACACAGAGATCCCTTCAGGTTAAACCCTAATTGTGTAAAGCACAGGAAAATTCTTGTGAACTTCCAAACATACAAATTGAAAGAAGATATTCTCCCTAAGGTGTTAAAGTTGAAGTCCCTTAAGGTGGATGGAATAAACTTTGAGATAAGGTCAGATATTTCCCAGATTACTGCAAATAAGCAATGGGAATTAGGGAAAATGTTGAAACCGTTGAGACAGCTATGTGCTACGGCACAGCTAAAATTCCCAGCCACATTGTGAGTAATGTACAAAAATAAAATGCAGAATTTTAGGAGCGTTGAGGAAGTGGAGGATTTCATGAACTCCATCCCTAGAGTAGACGCCACATAAAGGTCGGTTAGGGGGGGCAATACTTGTATTTTCTGTCATCTTCTCCCCTTTATTGTACCCCCATTAGTTAAGTGTGTATTACTTTTTTTCATTTATGGATACATTGATTCACTTATAGGTGGCAGTTTATAGGAACAAGTGATATCTCCCCAAATCAATTGCATAGTTTTTGTGAAGGTTAGTCCCGACTTGGTGGCCCCATAGGCTTAGGCCATGAGGAAGGAAGGAGGGTTCATAAATGAACATATACCTCCCACTCGACCAACTCTAACTATCCATTGGCTATGATAAGCTCTATTGGGCTATCCCTATGCTTGGAAGAATCAAATACAATTTACAAAAAGATGTACATAAATTCACATTTTGTTCATTATTTTCTCTCATCAATTATTTCTGTCATCTTTTTTTTGGATAATAAATACATTTTTTTACATGGTAATAAAAATCATCATAATTTTTCTCTGTGTACATATATACAATACAAATCATACATAGTGCAACATGAATACAAAACTATTAAATGTGCAAATTTAGCATAGCTTGTGCAAGAAAATGCATACAAAATAACAATATTAGATTTGTCCCCAAACCATTATGACATAAATGCAAACCTCACATCCAATCATAACATACCAAACATTCTCATACACACATCACATCACATTCATTATTTTCCAGCTTAAAAGAATGGCTTGCAACAGAAAAAACTCATGGTGAGAAATCTTCTTTAGTATCCATGATAATGCCGCCAGCTGGAAGAGTAACAGGCCGACGCACGTTTCAGTGGATACCTATCATTCAATCCACCTTCTTCAGGACCGCTTGCTTTCTTTTAGTTTATGCAGCGGAGGTTGATTGGGAAATCAATTGATATATATCAGGCTAAGGGGGGGATAGGTAGTTTTAGGGCTAGGGACACTGGGTGGGGAGCATATAAGGGAGAAAATACAAAAGAATCTTGTCCTCATTTACTAGAAAATGGGTTACGGAGCTTCTGCTTCTGGGAAAAATACTGATTAGAGAATGGCAGGGGATCAGAGAACTAGAGTAGAGCTACTATCATGGAATGTCAATGGGCTAAGAGTGAAAGGGAGAAGAGAGAAGATCCTGCCGTATATGAAGGATGTTTCAGCTCAGATCATCATTCTTCAAGAAACACAGCTAACAGAGGGGGAAATAAAGGAGGTATTTAAAGCGAGAGGTTGGGTGCAAAAGGTGGTGTGTACTTCCCAACAGCTGATGATAAAGGAGGTGGCAATCCTGATAAAGAAAAATCCACATATTATGGTAGAACACAGCACAGTAGACAGAGCAGGTAGATGGGCTATTGTGAAGCTTAAAATCTATAACCAAAGGTATACAGTGGTCGGATATTATGGCCCCAACATCGATGACACAAGGCCATTTGGGGGTTGCTGACAGAACTATTGGATTTTACGGATCCTGTCATCCTGGCTGGCAATTTCAATGTGTTTTTGGATAATGTGTTGGATCGCTCTGTTAGCAGTCGATCAGTTATAAACAGCAGGATGCGGTCATTAATTAAAGTCTCCATGGTACAACTGGGTCTCTGTGAAATATGGAGAGAGAGGATGAAGGTCAGGAAGGGCTTTACATATAATAATAAAAAATACAGGCACCAATCGAGAATTGACTTTTTCTTAGTCGACCAAGGGCTCAGAGATTATGTGGAAAAAATCACACATGTAGGGGCCCATTTCTCAGACTATTCGGCAGTTTCTTTGGTCCTATTAGTGTCTACTGGAGTAACACAAGGAAGGTGGACCATGGACCACACTCTGTTGTTAGACGAGGCAGCAATGGAAGTTCTTAAAGCAAAGTCGAAGGAATGTTTTGCCATAAATATGGATAGTGCGCCAGCAGGAGTAGTAGGGGATACATATAAGGCCTTTTCGAGGGGAAGAATAACTAGTCTGCAAATACTGAAGAGGAAAGAGTTTATCGTGGAAGTACGTTTGCTAGAACGCAATATTCAACAGCAGGAGCAAGAGCTCTTAGACGGGGTGGGAGAAAGTGAGAAAGCAAATTTACAAACCTCTCTACAAGCCCTAAAAGAGGCTCTGTCCGGCTTAGTAGAAGACAGGCTAAGGAAAAGATGGCAGGCGAGTAAAATCGCTCATTTTGAGTATGGAAAGGGCTGTGAAAAGTTGTTAGCATGGAAAGCGAAGAAGGAACAAGCAAGATCTTTTATTAAAGAAGTTAGGTGTGAGCTGACGGGTAACACTCTTACCGGAAGTAAAGAAATTGAAAAAACCTTTCAAAATTACTTTGGAGAGTTATATCAGGAGAAATTAGCAGCTACAGAGGGAGAAGTTAATGCATGGCTGGGTCAGGATATTCCCCAGGGCATCCCTGAAACTAGTAGTATAGTGATAAAAAGTAATATAGTTAATATAGAGATAAGAAAAAAATACTGGTGGGGAAGTCAGGTAAGGCAGCAGGATCAGAAGGGCTGCCTTTATAGTTATACAAAAGGGAGGCCCTCTTGCCATATTTGACAAAGCTGTTTTCTGAATTTTTTGGGAACGGAGCAGAACTGCCAGCTTCCTGGGACGAGGCTACAGTCATGTTAATTCCGAAACCAGGGAAGGCTCTGAACTTATGTGATTCTTACAGGCCTATCTCTTTATTAAATTGCGATTACAAGATCTTCGCCGCATAAATTCTGGCAGAGAGACTTAACGGGGAGGTGGGAGGTCTCCTACATTCAGACCTGAAGGGGTTTATAGGAGGTAAAGGGATCCAGGAACTGACATATAACCTAATAGGGGCAGCAAGCACAGCTTCTACCTATGAAGTCCTCCTAGCAGTTATTACACTGGATGCTACTAAAGCTTTTGATCGGATAAACTGGGCTTACCTGCAGGAGATGTTAAAGCTTTACAATCTTGGTAAAAACTTCTGCAGGACCCTGGCCTTGATATACAGAAAACCGCAGGCCAGAGTTTTGATAAATGGTCATCATTTCATGCCTTTTATTATCTCAAGAGGGACAAGACAGGGTTGCCCTTTATCCCCCCCCCTTTTAAATTTATACATCGAAACATTGGCAGTCAAGATTAGGAAAGAAAGTCGCATACTTCCTTTTAGATATAATGAGTGGACGAAGAAGGTGGCTCTATATGCAGATGATTTGTTGGTATTTACATCGGACATGGAGACAACGGTCCCTTATAAAACGACTTAACTTCACAATTTGGCCGTATTGCGGGGTACTCAGTAAACAGGGCAAAAACAGAGGTCATGGCCTGGAACTTAGAGTCAAACTCAAATCTATGCAAAAAGGAGATGAGATACCTAGGCATAAAGATTACTCCGAATATTAAGGACCTCCCTGAAATAAATTTCCTCAAGGTATTGAAAGAAGCTAGAAATTTGATGCTAAGCTGGGCCCAT
Organism: Calotriton arnoldi; assembly: GCA_963921515.1. Taxonomy (NCBI): domain Eukaryota; kingdom Metazoa; phylum Chordata; class Amphibia; order Caudata; family Salamandridae; genus Calotriton; species Calotriton arnoldi. Next base: position 2,486,939 of record CAWUFW010001292.1, on the reverse strand, counting down.
CTTCCATTGACGATTATAGGAAAAGGGAACTTGGTGAAAATAACAATTCTCCCGAAGTTTACCTTCCTTTTTCAGATGATCCCATTTCTATTTAAGTCTGAATGGTTGGAGAAACTACAAGCTAAAATTAATAGTTTTATATGGTACTCAAAAGGTCCCCAAATTGCGTGGAAAAACTACACAGAAGGAAAGAAAAAGGGGGCTTGTGTTTGCCAGATTTAGGCTATTATGCCTGGCCCTTTCTTCTAAGGAATGGGAAGATGTTGTTAACTCAACCAGACAATTCAGATATTGGTAAAATGTTTAGGTGTATGCTGTTAGATATTAAAGGAGGAGAGCAAGGATTTATGTACAAGTTTGGCGACTCCAAATACTTCAAAAGAGTGCGTCTTAAAACTCTACAAAGTATGGCAGAACTTTGGTTTAAGATTAGAAAGGAGGTAAAACTTACGTACTACAGCAGGTGGGTGCCAATATGGAGAGCCCCTGGTTCGCCTGAATGGATGAAGGATATCCTTGCTCTCCCATTACGGGAGGCAGGAATGCAGAGATGGGGAGATGTGGTGGAAGAAAGAGATCTTGTAGCTTGGCAGAAAATGGATGAGGCATCCAATTGTAAAATCTCTAGGTTTAAATCTTGTCAAATAAAAAGTTGGTTTCAGTCATCGGAGGAGGAGACCTGGAAAAGGGTTAATGTGTGAGGTGTCAAAGAAGAAAGAAGTGGTGAGATGGTACTGGTTATTGGTGGAATTGTCAGGTGGCGTCTGTGACCTGTGGGGAAAGAGCTTGCAGGAGATACCATTGGAAGACCTATGGTAAGTATCTTTTAACTATCTTTATTCCACGGTACATACCACCAACTTAAGAAGAAACCACATCTTCTGTCTTCATAGAGTATATTGGATGCCGAATAGATTATTGAAGCTAGGGAAGAGAAGATCAACAAGCTGTGTAAAATGTAACCAGGAGAAAGCAGACGACATTCACATGTTCCTGGAGTGTCCTGTGATTCAGAAATTTTGGGGTGATGTAAATAGAGATATTTCAGCTATACTGGACACAGAACTCCAGGTAAGTCTGCCTCTTGTATTTTTTGGGTTATCATCTGTGCATGCTGACTTTAACAATGATGAAAAAAAGCTGGTTTTCTACTTGGCTCTCTTGCCGCGAAGAGAGATATGTAAGAAACGGATAGTAATCTGTCACCAACTGAAATAGTGTATAAAAGCAGTAAAAAACATAATAAGTCTGGATAGAGTACTAGTAAGAAAAAGAAAGCAATTTTGGACTCCCGCTCTAAAGAGGTTAGATCATAAATGAGAGGAGGAAGCTAAGGGAAGGGTTTGGTCCAATGATTATGCCTTCTTATAAGTTGGTCTCCTATCTCTCCTGGATGATCTGCAGTTCGGTCTGGTGGCCAGGGCAGAGAAGTAAGGGGGAAGTATATGGGACAATAAGATCCTTGGTATAAGTAAATAGCTCTGGTAGGCGCTAGATCAGGAGGGCCCCAGAGTTTGATTTGAAGGTAAATGAGGACTAAAAGAAGAAAAAAAATAAGAAAAAAAAACTGAAATGCTGCTGGGGCATTACATAGCCTAAACGGCATCACAAAGTACTCGTAGAGTCCAAATTTTCTTCGAAACGCTGTCTTCCACTCATCTTCCTCTCTTATTCGGATTAAGTGATAGGCTCCTCAGAGATCCAGTTTAGTAAATACCTTTGCCCCATCACCTGATCCAAAAGCACCGAAACAAGTGGAAGAGGGTACTTGTTTTTAACTGTTATCTTGTTAAGGGCTTGATAGTCCAGACAAGCACGTAAACCACCTTCTCGTGTATGTATAAAAAACAGAGAAGACAATACAGGAGAAGTGGAATGTCTAATGAAACCTCATTCTAACATATCTTGTATATAATTACGAAGATACTCTGTTTCAGGGTCTGTTAAGGAATATATGTGGCTTACTGGCAACTCTGCCCTGGGCATTAGATCTATTCTGCAATTAATGCTGTGGCTTTTGCCTCGTCAAACACCTCCTTATATTCTATATACATAGAAGGAATTTCAGTGGAACTCATAGTACTAGGCAAGGCACAACACAAGGGAATCTTCCATTCCACTGCCTCACAGATGTCTTGACTTGAAGGACCGATCTCCTGTTCCTTTGAACTTTTTAGTTTTCCGACTGTTTCACATGTACAGCACTCACAGCCGACGTCTTAGGGACAGTCCTGGGATTTACTGTGCATTCCCGTGCATAATGTCCCCTTTCCCACAATATAGACATAGATTAAGTTTCCTTCTTTTTTCTCTTTCTTCTACAGAAAGAGGACATCAGATTCTGACTATTTGCATGGGTTCACTACTTTCTTTTGTGTCTCTGTTTTTTTTTTCTAAATCTCCACGTAACAATACTACTGCGGGAAATCACACGTCTTTTCACCTTTTCTCTCTCCCAGTCTATGATCTAGTTTTACCACCAAATCAATAAAGGAAGGACAGTCTTCGGGAGGATCAACAATTTGGGTTAATATGTTGTTCAATTCATCCCTAAGTCCTCTTTAAAAAAGAAAGGTTCTTTTATCCTCTGGCCAATGAGTTTCTGTCACTAACCGGTTAAAACTAGTGATATAAGTAAGTAAGTCTTGTGATCCTTGTTTTAGACCCAATAGTTCATTATCACTGGCCTGCATGAATGTGTATTTCGCATATAGGCTACGCATCTTCTCATTGAACAGACCAAAGTCATACAATATGGGATCATCGCTTTCTAACATGTGGCAGCATTAGCCACAAGATACGATATCACAAATGCCACCTTAGCCGCGTCATCCGGAAAAGAGGGAGATCTACAAAGAAACTGGAGATGACACTGATTCATAAATACACTGTACTTGGCACTATCTCCATTGAATCTCTCTATACACAGCTAAGAGCACTAGACTGGGGGTGACTACTGTCAGATTTACGGGTTGTGTATCACTCCCTCCTGGTACGGATGCCAAGGTAACTGATGTGGGTACTGTAAAATGTACAGGTTGTATGTAACTTTTTTACTCTTGTGTGGTGTACCTGATGCTCTTGAGTCTGAAAACTGATCTGTCTTGACTTGTGCTAGTTCCAAATGCAAGTGCTGATTCTCTACTCTAAGAGTTCTTACTTCTGCCTGTAATTCTAACAATGCAGAAGCTAACTCGTTTACTGTAGGATTTTGCACAACGGAAGAAAGGGCAGTATCCACCATGGGATCAAAAGCCCCTCCTTTCTCCATCTTCGCTCAGGTGAAAATCATATTGTGGGCTTGGCTTTCTGTCAGACCAAGAAAACACCACTAATCTGGTATGCTGTAATTCACAGGAGCGAAGATGTACCCCCAATCTCCCAAAAAGGAGTGCCCCTATGAGACTATATCCTAAATCAATTGCAGGTTACTCTACTCCTGGAGATAGGGGAAATATTCTTCTGAAGGACCACCCAACAAGAAGACTGGACTGCATAAACCAAATCAAAGCGGGGTCCTTTCACTCTTCAACTGTAGGGACAAAGTCTGTATAGAGAAAAGTAAAGAAGAAGAAAACAACCTTTTAATCTAGCACTGATTTCATGCATGTGTGAATCTCTACTTCCTCTTTCTAGTGCATTCCCCATGCAAAACCCCATGCTCACTCACCATAATTCTCCCAATAATCAGGATAGAAGCTTAAAGGAGTTAACCTCACTCCTAAAAGCATTTTGTCACCTTCATGTTTTCCAGCAATGTCAGGATTAATATGCTCCCATAGGTAAGGAAGTCCAACACAAGTATAACAAAAAAAATGACTTTCATCAGTGCACTGACCTTGCGAGTCTTTGGCGTATAAAATCTCTTCCAGCTCAGAAGAGACGTAGCCTCGACTTCCGGCACGACCGCGCCTACACTTGTCACAGGAAATAGTGGATAATATCTAGAGCGGGAGACCGACGAAACCAGCGTGGTCACCTCGTCCCACCACGGGTTTCCTACGGGGAAGAATACGCGGAGGCAGCCGACTCGAACGTGACGCCTGAGGACGTCACACAGCAGCAGGAACAACGAAACGGCAACTAAACCGCGTCAGGAATATCCGGAAACAAAAGACGCAGCACGACGTTTTCACTAAAAGGGGCGTGGTCCCAATCCAAAGCAGGAAATGTAAGCCAAGCACCTTTGCCTGACTGAGGTGCCATTTATTTATGGTTCATATGGGACGTGAGAAAAAGTATCACATCCCTGGCCAAGGAGCAGGTGAGGTTCTGGTCATAACACAGAGAAGGTACTCTACTTTACAATAACTAAATCAATATGTACAGAACAGAGGAATGATGCACACTAATCTCGTGTATATCTGCCCCAGGTGATCAGACATGTCATTCGAGGTGTAACAGTTTGGCTGTCTTTAATCCAATTAATATGTTCTTGGTAAGAGAGAGGAACCTCTATGTCCACATATGGAGTGTATTCCTCCAGTGCTTCATCTTCATGTAAGTATGAAATAATTCTGTTCGAGCATTTGCAGACGGAAATTTAAACCAGGAATGGAACACCTTTGTCTTAAATGCTTCATGTGCCTCAACCATGAAGGTTACGTCTCCACTCATAGCCGGAAGACCAAAATGTAATAGTTTTAGAGTAACCGCATATCTGCAGTTCTCTGCGATATTTATTGCCTAGGAACCTTCGTCTCCAGACATCATAGAACAAATGAATTACAGAGAGGGCTAACACAATGTGGGAAATTTTATCCTTCAAGCTTGAACAACCTACAGCCAATACATAGGGTCTACCTACTCAGCTGAGGTGGATTTCCCTACCACCATGGACGTCTTCGGTTTGGAGGTGAGTTGGAGTCTCTGAGAAGGCACGATTGAACTACTCAGGCAAACCGTAAAATAAGAACCCAACCAACCCTTTCGGCGCCATGTCGTGTAGTTCCCACTAATGAGTAGGATCTGCACGTTTGTTGACAACATAGACCTTGGGTGAGGTGCCTAGACTGATTCCATGCACCCCGTAGTATATGTTGGCCTAGAGACCAGCAACCTCGCAGTGCCACTGTAAGCCACCTCCCAACCTGAACAGGGAGCAAACGGTTTCTAGCAACCACTGAACATGACAACCCTGACCCCTCAGGATCGTGGTACCAGATCTAGAACCTTTTCGCTCAGTCACTCGTGCACTGCTGTTCTCAGAGAAGTATACAGAGAATACACAAAGGGATGTTCTTCAATATATGTATTGAACCAAAGTTATTCTTGTATAGAGTACATGTGCTAAACATTCGTCTGACAAAATGTATCCATCTCGCATATAAAAGGTTTAGGTCCTTAAGTGGCCCCCAGGAACCCCAGCCTGATGAACAACTAGCGGCTACATCCACGCCCCCACTCCCTCTTAGAACCGTTAGATGTAAATTTACTGCTGCTAGCATCTGAAAGCTCTTGAAAATCGATTTGGTATTTTATGTACTTATTTATAACTTGTTTTTATACTATTTTATACTATTTAGATTTATACTATTTTATACTATTTTATAACCTGTCTATTTTATAATATGGACTGTTTTCCCTTGTTGACGAACAACCGGCTGCTACACTTATGCTTCTGTTCCCTCTTAGACCCATTAGAAGTAATTATACTGGTGTTAGTACCTAAAGGCACTTGAAAAATCAGTTTAGTATTTTATGTATTCATTTATAACTCGTTTTTATATTACTAAAGATCTGTCTATTTTATAATATGGATTGTTTTTTCTTGCACATTGTAAAAGTTTTAAATAACCATATACAATAAAGATAATTACATGTCCTTGAATGATCAAGAGACAAAAGCATATGAAAGTGATTACAAGCACCAAAATAGTAAATAGCAGGTACAGTTCCACCAGGGTGCTAAGGTCAGTGTGTATATATGCAGTCATATAAAACAATATAGTAATCAGGCGTACTCCTGTTATGCAATCCCTAACCTATGTGTGTCTAGGGTGTGTGCAAGTGTATAGCCAAGAATCTCCCACGGTATGATCCAACCCTATTACCTGGTGGGACAGAATGTAGGATCCCGTCTTGGTCATGAACTGGACACCCTAACAGGGATGTTAGGCAGCTGCTTGGCAAAGCATCGGACTGCAGGGACCTCACGATGTCAGCAGAAGTGTCTCCTCTGGCTAACCTCCGGAAATGCTTGTTTATATATAATAAAAAGCATCCTTACGATGTATATACAACTAGAATTGTTATGGGTTTGCAGATAGCCCTGTCGCCCCATGGATGAAGATAGAACAACATTTTACAGCGAGTGCAAAGGCCTTGTACTCAGTGTTCGAGGCAGCATGATAATGTTGCGCGAAGCTGAAATGTGTACGCAAAGCAGTTTTAGAGAAACTAATCCAACATTGTCACGCATGCAAATATGTGCAAAAGGTTACTGTAAAATGCTATTGTGTAGGAAGAGAGCAATATAAGAAATGTGTATCGTTGCTACATGGGCTTAACTCAGGCACATAACATCCTCACCTTGTGCCCCATTAGCTTCAAAACTGTGCTTCCATTGCTGATTAACGATCCTGTTGGTGTTCAGCATGTGTGTTAGCTGCTGGTGCTCCTGTGTCTGGAGAGGGTTCCTAAAACTCTTTGGGGCCTTCATCTGTCCCTTCACCAGAACATTAGGTAAGCATGAGCTGTGATCAAGCACAATAGAAATGGGCTCCGCAGATTGTGGCAAATGTTTGTTTCTCATTTTTCCACAAAGAGCCACTTATCAATGTAGCCAATATCTAACACAACCCCTGGGGGAGGAGTTATTGGATGAACACTGAGATAAGACCAGGACTGTGGTGGCAGCTCTATTGTTTCTCTCTCTCTCCCTAACCCAACTTTAACCTTCCGTGAGGGGGCTGCGGAAGTTTACTCTCTCCTGCATCTGCTTTCCCTTCAAATAGGAGAGAGTTTTGCATTGACTTTGAGATTGGTGCCACAATCTTGTTTCCCATGCCCAGTCCATGACAAGTTCTTATGATTGGCCAGAACCAGTGAGCGAAGCAGGACTGAACTTCACATGATAACCCCAGGCACGGAAGGAAAAGAAAATAATCTTCTGGTGGGGCTTAAGAGGACGACCGATGAACTCACCAATGAGGACAGAAAGAACTAGCTTGCTTTGAAAAATTCGGATATGTGAATTCTGGTTGTGTTTATTGACTACAGATTTGCAAAGAACTTTGAAAATTGTTGTCTAAACCATTCTGGGTAGGTGTGGGGGAATCCCAGGATATTAGAATGAAAAGTTTGTATGTGATCCACGGTATAAAAAAGGAAGTTGAAGAAAGTATGTGGGAAGGGGGCAGAGGCAAGAGAGTGCCTCCAACCCTAGCATAGTTCTTACAGGATGAAGGTGTGAATGAAAGAGGGACTGTGATCCAGCTGCACTAGAACCTCTACGAGCCTCAATGGGCTGTGGCCAGGGGGTTTTCAATGTAAGAAAGTCTGTGGAAAAACAAGAAAGACCTTTCCTACCTCCACGAGAACAGACAGAAAAGAGCTGTTAGTCCCACCTACACCTTTCTTACCATTCTACTCTACTCCATTCATGAGATACGCTGTGGCACAAGGTTGGCCGACACCTTAATGTTTGTGTGAATGACGGCAAAGTCAAAGAAGAGAATGCAAAAAAGTAAAAACTCAAGCAAGTCCTGACTAAAGGGACTGCTGCCCATGTGATGTATCACCAGTATGAAAAAGCATATGAATGTATGTAGAGCAGTGGATAGGACTCCCTAACGAGGATAGAAAGAAGTCCTTTCCAGAAGAAGGTACTTTTAACCTAAATTGCGTAAATGACTCAGAAAAAGATTAAAAGAGCGCAAAAGCAAGGCAGATGCGGACTATTGGCTGGTTTTTACTGAATTGGTATGAGGAAGCTAACAAACGCAAACAAGAGTTTCAGATGCAAGCCATGAAAGAGACCCATGAGAGACTGTAGTGGTCTGCTCCTCATGCTTAGTTTGATAGAATGCTCGCGCCAGGGTGTTCTGGCCGAGAGCATTCTACTTGAGAATATAGATTGCTTGTTTGAAATACGAGTTCAGTTGCTGCCTGACTATTGCCTCTGCCGAGCTGCTGCGCAGCACCTGTATTTAAATAAAGCTTTACTTCTACTATCCATCTTCGCCCGCGTTCTACTTACTACAAAATTGTTGGCGACGATCTTCAGGTGTCTGCTGAACCCACGGCTTTGAACGTTGAACTTCATCCTGCTGGCCGGTCTTCCTATGGAGTGAAGATAACCTCTATCCTAGTCTAGACGTGAAAGAAGTCTGGTGAGGAACATCTTTTCGCCGAGCAGGACTGCGAGGTACTGTTTATTCATTTTTTTAAATAAAGCAGCTCCGGCATGGCAAAGGGTTGAACTAGTGACATGCTTGTGACGCATTGCACACAGCTTTGTCAGTGCAGTCTGCGTGCTAGTTGTTTTGAGCACGCAAGCGTAAGCGCCATTTTGGTAGTGGTCTTTCGCATACGAGCACGCTTTGACTACGTGTGGTCGTTTTTGCATGATGTACAACATGGCAGCCATTTTAGATGTGGAAAACGTATTGGAAAAACGGATTTGTCCACGCAAGACGTAACAGCCATTTTGTAGGTGGAAAAAAGTTATTCTGTCACGAAACTTTATTGTTCTTCAATAACAAAGCTGCATCGCGAGCAGGAGTCTGTATCTCCTTTCAATCAAGCGCGTAGCTAATGCAGTGACACGCACACTTTTTGAATCTCCTTTCAGTCTACCGCGTGGCTACAAAGTTGCACCACAAGAAGGAGTCTGAATCTCCTTTCAGTCAAGCGTGTGGAAATACAGTGACACGCGCACTCTTTGTTTATTGTCAGCCCATACATCATTTACACACGTATTCCCGGCGTGTCAACACAAGTATTTTTCTGCACATTTTTCTCTACGTCGGTGGCACGCACACCTAGCGTGTCAGTTCTCAGCCCATACATCATTTACACGTGTATTCCCGGCGCATCAACTCAAGCATTTTTTCTGTACATTTTTCTCTATGTCGGTGGCATGCACAACAAGCGTGTCAGTCAACTATTCTCATCGGTGGCACGCACACCTGGCGTGTCATTAAAGTTTTCACATTCCAGTTTGTTGTTCACAACGGAGACACGCACACCTTGTGTCTCAGTGCCATGCATTCCTTTTATTTACTAAAAACACGCATATTGATCTGCGGTGATACGCACACCAAATGTGTCAACTTGGTATTATTTTTTTTATCAAGTTTGCATTGCAATGTTCTTAGCGTACGATGTACGGTTGGTGGCTGTACACTTTGAATGATCTTCTGTTAAAGCATTAAGTCCTTTGCATACTTTTTATTTTTAATATTGGAAGTTGTCAGTCTTATTTACAGTATATAGTTTTTCAAAAAAAAAAAAAAATGCAATCTGTATCTCCTCCCCCACCTTTTCTTGAGCTACCAGGTAATCCGCCAATCTCATGTAAAAATTGGTACGACGCTTTTGTAACCTATCTTGGCGCCATTGGTGCATCACGCTATAGGGCCGAAAGGAAAAAGTTCCTTCTTCTTCATTCTTTGGGCTTTGAAGGAAGGTCTGTGTACAAACATTTGCCCGCTTTGGTACGTGCCCAAGATGAAGAAGAGCTAGATGATTTTGTAGAGGCTGTCAAGAAATTAGAATTACGCTTTGAAGTTCAACCCAGCCTTGTAGTGATCAGGCACAAGTTTTTCAAACGTGAACAAAGACATGGGGAGGACGTTGATACCTTCATCTCTGCGTTGCGGAAGTTGAGTGCAGACTGTCAATTTGAAGCTTTGACAGAGCAATTGATAAGAGACCAGTACATCTGAAAATGTTCTGACAAGAATATTCAGCAGAAATTGCTATCCATGGGTAATCCTTCCCTCGATGAGACTATACGTACTGCAAAAAGCATTGAACTCTCTAAGGTTTCTGTCAAAGAATTGGATGAAAAGGTCGCAGCTAATGAAACTGTGACTGTGGTTCGTACAAGGGCTATTAAGAACAGTGTAGCTCCATGTGTGGAGAACAAATTTCTCAAACAAACAAATGTTTGTTACCGTTGTGGTAATCTTTCACATTTCAAGTCTGGGCGACCTTGTCCTGCAAAAAATGTTGTTTGCAGAGTGTGTGGGAAATTAGGACATTTCGCAAAAGTTTGTCTAAGTGGGAAGCGTGGGGGTTCTTCCACTACTGATGTAAAGCAAGTTTCTTCTCCTATTGCAAATGTGTCCGTGGCAGAGCGCTGCGATGAAAATTACAGTAGCATACAAGATGACCTGAAGGATATGGTTGTTGTTGTTGGCGATATGCACGTCACTGAAGGTGACATTTCCGAGTGTGTTGACCCTTATGTGGATATTGACATTGGAGGGAAGAGTGTGTTTTTATTAGTCGACTCAGGAGCAAGAATAACAATGATAACTCAGGAATTATTTGGTGAGGTTTGGGGCACTCGTTCTTTGAAGCCACCACGCAGGTCCCCTGTTTCATATGAAGGGAGGAGAATTGAATTGGCTGGATATTTTGAAGATATCCTGGAGTTCAGGGGTAGAAGAATACATGGCAAGGTGTATGTGGCGATCAAAGGCTTGTCCATCCTTAGATGGTTTCACCAGGGCTTGTTCAAAATGGTGCTTCAACCTGGTACAAAAGATCAGGTTTCAATTATTCGCTCTGATGATTTTGTTGATAATGTGTCCGAGCATTATTCCTCTGTTTTTGGCGGGGAACTGGGCCAGATAAAAGGTTTCACTCATGTCATCAGAGTTAAGGATGGTGCCATACCTGTTAAACACAGGCTTAGAAATGTACCGTTCAGTGTCAGGAACCAATTGGAACAGGAGCTTAATGGTTTGTGTCAGAAAGGGATTATAGAACCAATTGAATCTTCTCTTTGGCTATCTCCCTTGGTTGTCGCAAAGAAGAAAATGGCGAGCTTCGCGTTTGTGTTGACTTGCGCAGCCTCAATAAGAACATTTGGGTAGACTCCCATCCTCTTCCAAAGATCTCTGACATGTTGTCAATGATCAGTGGTTCCAAGTGGTTCAGCAAGCTGGATTTAGCATCAACATACTACCAGGTGGTTTTAGATCCTGCTTCTAGACATCTCACTGCGTTTGTGTCACCCATTGGTTCGTTTCAATACTGTCGTATGCCCTTTGGGCTGGCCTCTGCGGCCGCAGTATTTCAGAGAATTATGTCTTGCATGCTTAAAGGTATCAAAGGTGTTGTCGTTTTCCAAGATGACGTTTTGATCTATGGTGATTCTAGTGAATCTCATGATGAGACCCTGTATCGTGTTCTTGACGTTTTGCAGGAAAGCGGGGTTGTCTTGAAGAAAGAAAAGTGTGTGTTTAAGGTTCAGAAGGTCGAATACTTGGGGCATGTATTATCGGAGCATGGTGTTGAGCCCAGACCTGGTCTTGTCAAAGCCATTGTTGACAGTCCGGCTCCCAAAGACAAGGTTGGTCTCAAATCATTTGTCGGACTTTGTGAGTTCTACTCTCGGTTTGTGCCAGACTATGCTGCTAGAGTTCAGCCACTCACTAACATGCTCAAGAAGAGTGTTTCTTTTGTTTGGGATGACCATTGTCAGGAAGTGTTTGAGTGGATCAAGGCTCAATTGGTTTGTCCCAAAGTTCTCAGACCTTTTGATCCCAACGCAATGTGCACCATCACTGTTGACGCCAGTGGGCTCGGATTGGGTGCCATTCTCACACAGTGTATCAATGGGACAGAGCACACATTGGGCTATGCCTCTAGGGTTTTGCGGGGTGCTGAGCTGAATTTTGCTGTGATCGAGAGAGACCTCTTAGCGTGCTGGTGGGCTGTCAGGAAATTCAATCCCTACATGGGGTGGACATTTCCAATTACACACTGATCACAGTCCCCTTGTCTCTATTCTCTCAGGGGATAGGCTTAAAGAACATACTCCAAGAATCGCTCGTTTGTCCACTAAGCTACTGCAGTACGATTTTGAAGTGTCGTACATTCCTGGTAACAAGAATGGAAGAGCTGATTACTTTTCATGGTTTCCAGTAGAAGAAGATGGTGAAGTTGATGAAGATGATGAGGATGACTGTTTTGTTGCAAGTTTGGTCTTGAATGACATGTGTGCCGTGAGTGAAAGAGAATGCAGAGACGAACTCTCAAAAGATGCCTTACTCTGCTGTGTCGTCAAATATGTCAAGGATGGTTGGCCGAGAGAAATAAATGTGTCTTACTCTTTACAAACTTTTGTGAAAGTCTCAATGGTGCTTTCTGTGGAAGATGGTTTGTTGGTGCGCGGTGACAGGCTTGTTCCCCCAGATGTGCTGAGAGCGAGATTGGTCAAAGGAGCACATGGGGGGCACTTGGGCAAGACGCTCACCAAAAGGAGGTTGTGAGAATATTTTTGGTGGCCTCAGATGGACAAAGATGTTGACGTGTACGTGGGTGAGTGTGTGGTGTGTTCCAGTGCTGAAAAGAGTTTCAATCTCAGAACTCCGCCCCTTCAACCCATTGAGTTACCTGCCAGGCCTTGGGAGAAGATTGGTATTGACCTTGTTGGTCCTTTCAGTGTTCTCCCTGCTTCTTCAAGGTTTGCGATTGTGGCCATCGATTACTATTCAAAATGGCCCGAAGTGCGTTTCATTAGTGAGCCTAACTCAAAGAATGTGATCGATTTTCTTAAAGATCTTTTTCTTCGTGAAGGATTTCCCTCCACCATTGTGAAATTTGTCTGTCAAGAGTTTGAATGTTTTTTGAAGCAAGGGGGAATAACTCATTCCAGGAGTTCCCTCTATCACCCACAAACGAACGGTTTAGTGGAACGCATGAATAGGGTGCTCAACAACTGTGTGCAGTGGGCGTTGGCGGGCAAGTGCAATGTCCAGAATGCTGTTAGGTCCATGCTTTGGTTCTATCGTACCACACCTCACTCATCTACCAAAGTGTCTCCCTATGAACTTTTGCGAGGCAGGAAACCATGTTCTAAAGTGTGTCCCGGATGGATGTCGAAGTGGGTGAAGATGGACTCTGTGATCGACATGGATGGCATTGTGAGAGAGAATGTCTCCCAAGCTCAAACTAGACAAAAAACTTATTTTGATCTCCGGAAAAGATCTGTTCCCCACTCTTTTGCTGTTGGTGATGTAGTACGTGTGAAGATTCCTGTTCACAGCAAGAAGGGGAACTTGAAGTTCACTGATCCTTTGGTTGTGGATAAAGTTTGTGGTAATGCTGTCAGGGTGAATAACAAACATTGGTGGAATGTGTCAAGAATTGTAAGAAATTCTGGAGGTCGTATTAGTAATAATTTGCATTGCGAACGAAGTGACGAAGCTGAGTCTTCTTCTTCTGGAGACTCTCTGCCGTCCTGTTTACGCAGGAGCAACAGGCAACGTTTTGTTCCTGCCAGATACCTTTGATCTCTTCTTTTGTTTTTTATCTGTTTCTTCTAGCTTGTCTGTCGTTCTTTCTTCTTATGCTTCTTTTCTTCTTTTGTTGTGCTTTACTTTCTTCTTTCTCTTCTTCTTGGTGTCTTCTTCTCCCCTTTCCATTTGTTTATGAGGAGGAGGATAATGTAGTGGTCTGCTCCTCATGCTTAGCTTGATAGAATGCTCGCGCCAGGGTGTTCTGGCCGAGAGCATTCTACTTGAGAATATAGATTGCTTGTTTGAAATACGAGTTCAGTTGCTGCCTGACTATTGCCTCTGCCGGCTGCTGCGCAGCACCTGTATTTAAATAAAGCTTTACTTCTACTATCCATCTTCGCCCCGCGTTCTACTTACTACAGAGACCCATATAGCAAATTACTCACTTGATTCCTCCTTATTTGCCCAAATGTCCCCATAGAAACCAGAGGTAGCCGATGAAAAGGAGGAGGATATATTAGATGTTTTGAGTTTCCCAATTCTCACCAGCGATGGCAGCGTTGCATCAGCAGTGACATCCGGAAATGGAGCAGCACCAACCATTCAGTAGGTGAAAGAGGTACTGGCAAATGACGTGCATGCAGGCACAGCGAGTACAGCAGGCACTGGTGTGATAAGCAGCCAAGTGCGAAATCATGATACGGCGCATGCTAGAGTAGAGGCTGACTACAGACATCAAACTCCTGCTCCGGGGCTCGTTCTCACTCTGCGCCCTAACCTGGTGATGCCAGACATCGGAATGGTAGGGCGCTTAACTCAACTATAACCAGGGACAGTCTGAGTCTTACTTCTATACAGAGGCACTGATCTGCCTGCCCTGAGCGACCTTCCCCTTCCAGAGCCCAGCACGAGCTCAAGATCAGCCCGGGGATCCAGCATGCTGCCTCTGCCCACCACCACCCGGCCTTCTACCCCTACGGCCATCACCAACTCGGAGATCCCTCCAGGCCCAAGACCACCACCCCTGAGTGCAACAGCACCTGAAGGCCTGGCTGAACGACGGCAAGAAGTTCATGGTCTGTAAGAATGTAATATATAATTGTCCAACCCTAATCACTTCTTAAAATGTAATCTTGAGTGATTTTGCATCTTGTATATATGTAACTCTAACCACTAGTATCTGTAGTAGACTTTTGTACTTACTACCATTCTTATGTGAGTTTAGAGTTTATCTGTTTGTATCTTTTCCTTGAGTGAATTTGCAACTTGTATATATGCAACTCTAACCACTAGTATCTGTAGTAGACTTTTGTACTTACTACCATTCTCATGTGAATTTAGAGTTTTTCTGTTTGTATCTTTTATGTAACTCATGTACTCCGAAGTCCTTATGTAATGTAACTGGTCCTTTTGTAAAGCGCTCTGACACCTTCGGGTAAAGTTTGCGCTATATAAAATCGCAATAAATAAAATAAAAAGAGCAAGAAACCCTTGAAACCGCCAATGCACCCCACCCTCCAGCGATGGTGACAATTCCCAAATGCAACATTTAACCCTTCTGATGCACTCTTGCCCTTGCTAAAGTCCCCTGGATTTGGGACAGGGAGCTCTGTCACCATCCATGTCTTTTGATCACTGGTGACCATCAAACAACAGTTTCCCAGTATTTGTAAAAATCCTTTGAAATTCAACAAATATTCACAAACTGTATTTGAACGCGAATTAGAATGTTGTGCCGCTCTCCGGTGTGCCTAGTTTTTTGCCACTTCGCTGCGCATTTTTACTTTTTTATCTCTTCCGCCCTTCGGTCCACTGCAGCTCTGCTGCTGTTAGTGTGGAAAGTGCTATTGTTTGTGGGCTACTCTGCTGTCCTCACTTCCGGTTGTCCCATTGACTGGGCGTCATTTTGGGAGGTTAACGGGCTAGTCATGGACGCATGCTAAAGCGGACACGCACAGCTGGCGCGCCACTGGTGCACCTAAGGCAAGCCTATCTGCGCCTGTCCGTGCATGGACAGCGCTAGTAGCCAGGGATGCTGCAGGATCAAACTGCTTCAGATTGCTGTTGGTGAGCTGCGATAGATCACACTCCTTGAGCTTCATCCTTGAAGGAAGGAGACGTAATATATTAAGGCTAATTTAAGTAATGAGATGTGCTTTTGTTGCCCCTGTTGTCGTTTTAAGTTTAACTGTGTGGTAGGTAGCGCTACTTGGACCAGCGCAACTGAAAACACTAGTGAAAGGGAAGTTACACCAACCATATACCCCCAAAAGGAGAGGAGGCAGGTTGGCAATAATTTATAAGGACTCTTTCAATTGTTCTCTTGAAGGTCTCAAGCTACATATAGCAGAAGACACAGAAACGGCTTTCTTTAGATTGAATGTGGCAGCTTAACCTGTAGTTACAGGTCTTTTACTATATTGACCTCCAGGATCGCATACTAATTTCCTTGAAGCACGGTGGAAGCCCTACCTGGTCCATCAAAATGTATCGTTTTAGGCGATTTAAATTTTCATTTAGAAGATCCAGCCAACAAAGATTCGCTCTTCCTTATAGATGCCATGCCGAACTTCGGTTTCTCCCAGGTGTTGAATGCTCCCACTCTTATAGCTGGACACACCCTAGATTGTATTTTTATGATCTCTCCCTCCCTGACGTTCAATGTAGCCACCCGTCTCAACTGGGGGATCACTATGTAGTCTACTTCAATGTTAGCTGCCAAGCTACGATGACTAAGCGAGGGTAAAAGGGGATCTGGAGCGGTCGAATTCTAAGAATACTTCAGGGAGGAACTGGAATAGGATCACCCCAGTAGGCCTTGAACAGGCACTCTGCTCGGCCCAGAATTCAGTTGCCTCTTTGCCGGTTATCTAGGCCGAAGGATTTCAAAACTGGATTGGGGCTGCTCTTGATATTATTGCTCCTTTTGTCAAGTAAGTGCCATACCAGATCCAAACCTTCAGCACCCTAGTTTACTGAGGACCTTCAAAGGTTGCAGCAGATATGGTCTCTCAATTGAGCTATACAAAAGTCTTGTCTCCACAATAATATCACCATTACAAAATATGCTGGTAGAGGCTGGGAGATGGGACAACTGCCCGTTGACCAGCCTGCGGCCACCATCGTGGTCTTACACAACGGGGGTGGCCTCCAGACCAGTGCAGTTCCTACCGGCCAATCTCCTTGCTCAACATGGAGGCAAAGGTGCTGCGAAAGGCCCTGGCCAATAGACTGACATCCGTCATCACTACTGTAATCCACATGGATCAATCCGGCTTTATGCCCAGCAGAAGCACTCGCCACAACCTGTGGAAATTATATAGTGTGCTTCACCTGACGGGGGCCCCTCTACCCAACAGACGGCTGGACGCCTTGATGGCCTTCGATAGTATAGAGTGGCCTTATTTATTCGCGGTGCTCACCAGGGTGGGCTTCGGCCCCAATTTTTGTAGTTCGGTGAGACTGCTCTATCAGGACCCACAGGCCCGAGTAAGAGTAAATGGAGCGCTGTCTAGGCTTTTCCGGCTGTGAAGGGGCACCAGACAGAGCTGTCCCCTATCGCCACTGTTGTTTGCCTTGGCATTAGAGCCCTTAGCACATTGGATTAGAATAGATCTGATGATCTGGGGCATAGAAGCGCCGGGGGGCTGGGAGGAGCAGGTTTCATTGTATGCGGACGACATACTCCTATATCTCTCAAGGCCGTACTACTGCATAGAAAGGGTACTCCATATTTTTGAATTGTTTGGGAGTTACTCTGGATACTCTATAAACTGGTCCAAGTCGGTGGTCTTCCCGCTGTCTGACCCCCGCCCCCGAGACTGCAGGCGAGGTGTGCAGCTCCAGTCGTGACGGAGGGGTTTACCCGTGGTCACCCGTGACCACCAGTTGTTCCTGAAGAGAACTCTCACCCCCCAACTTGATAGGCTTCATACTGTTACACTGCATTGGCGCTCCTTGCCACTGTCCCTCATGGGCAGGGCCGCCCTATTTAAAATGATGGCCCTGCCGCGCCTATTATATGTCCTGCAGAATACCCCGGGCCCAGTCCCCCCGACAGTCTGTATGTGCGTGGCCCAAGAGGTTCGGACGTTGTTGTGGCAGGGGGGTTCACCCAGGATAGCTCTTCATAAGCTGCAAAAAGGGGTGTACAATGGAGTCCCAGCCATCCCAGATATTAGGCTATACTACTGGGCCTCACAGCTACTAGTCATAAATGATTGACAGCAAAGAACCGGCTTACAGGTGACTAGAGACGCTATGCCAGGAGGTAGCTGCTATAAGCCCATAAGGCAAGCCCAGAATGGCCTACACATACCGCGACCGTGGTGGCGTGCTGGCGCAAGGCAAACAGGTTTCTGTGGTGGCAGGGCAAACTAACTAGCTGTACGCCTCTGTGGGCAGGAGACCCACTGAGGGAGGTGGCCACATTAAGGGGCTTTAGAGGATGGCAGACTATAGGCAATGAACGTCTGGGAGACGTGTGGAGGAGGGGCGATCCTCTTCCCTTTGAAGACCTACAACAAGAATATAGCTTGACCCCGGCACAAAGATTTCCTTATCTTAGACTCATACATGCCCTACAGGGACACATACAGCGGGGCACGCTCATTCCCGACCACTCCCCTCTGGAGAATAAGCTGTTGGTAGACCCCATCCCTGAAAAGGCGTCTTCAACAATATATTGCAAACTAATAAACAACATACCAGACCCCATAACGGCCCTCCCTGCTGACTGGATTGATGACCTAGGCAATATAGAAGATGAGGTATGGCTAGAGGCACTGCAAAGCCCCAGGGAAATCGCAATCCGCACAAGATTTCGGCTGGTACACCTCAAGATACTGCACCACTACCCCCGCACACTCTTACACAAATGGGGTAGGGCACAAACAGCACTTTGCAATAGGGGCTGCCAGCGGGAGGGCTCCTTTTTCCACATCTTATGGGAGTGCCCCAGGGTCACCCAGTTCAGGCAGGGAGTCACTACAGTAATGTCCAAAGTGTCCGGAATAGAGGTCCCAATGGACGCTAGATGGCTCCTTTTAATGATCATGGGAGAGACAGACCGACGCAGATATGTCAGTCTCTGGCTGGCGCTGGCGGCAGGTATCGCAAAACGAAACATCGCCAGAGGCTGGGGCGCGCCCCAAACCCCGTCATTGAGTGAATAGGAGAGAGATCAAGATTGGTGCCAGTGAGCTGAGGAGACTGTGTATAAAAGCAGGGGGTGTGTCAAGAAGTGGGAGAAGATATGGGCTCCATGGCGCAAATACAGAATGACATAGGGGTATACAGGACTTAGACCTTATCTTCATCCAAACGGCAAGGTATGATTAGCCCTCTATGTCTACTCTCGCCCGGCTCCTAATGACGTCTGCTGTTGTGATTCTATCCTTTTAGGTCCTAGAAGACGGAATTGTCCATACCTCTCCTATGAGATACCAATGTCACGAATCAACCTAGTGATGTATATGCATATGTGTTTAAAACTGTACTGTTGAATGAGCCGATTTAATTAAAAGATTTTTTTTTTTAAAGTTGCAGCAGACGTGCCGGTGACAAGAACGTAAATGGCAATTGCATTGAGAACCTACTGAGAAAATGAGTCATAAAGCTCTTTTACAACAGTATAAACAGGCTATTGTCCAGGCCAAATCCATCTTTTACACAGATAAAGTCAGAAACACAGGCAATTCTTCGAAGGAACTCCTCATAGTGATTAAAGAATTATCTCAGCCTTCCATCTCAGGCCCTATTGACTCTTCACAAGATTTCTGTGATACAGTGACCACTGACTACAGATATAAAATTATGAAGATTTACGTAGATTTTCCCTTGACTGTGGAACCTAGTTTCTCAATGGAATTATTGGCCACCTCTACTGATTCATCCAAGCTCTCTGTCTTTCCTCAGATATCTGAGCAGAAAACCAAGGAACGTCTTATGAGCCTTAAATCAGGGTCCCCTGGAGACCCTTGTCCTCCTAAAAATCTTGCAGGTGGCCCCACACTATATTGCCAACATTCTCCAGGGAATCATACCTTTGACTCAGGGATTTTCCCTCAACTCCGGAAGGAGGTCTCTGTAATTCCTCTTTAAAAAAAACCTAATGTCGTCCTCAAGAAAATGAGGAATTTGCGTCCCATCTCGCTCTTGTCCGGACCTGCAAAAATCCTGGAGAAATATTTTAACCAGGAAATAATAAAGTTTATTGAGACCTGTGACATTCTAGATTTCTCACAGAATGGCATCAGGAGTGGCCATAGCACTGAGACAGCACTTGTGGTTGCCACTGACAGCATCAGGTGCCAGGTTGACCAGGGGGTGGCTGTCCTTGTGCTGCAGGATCTGCCAGCGGCCTTTGACACCGTCTCACCCACGTGCCTGGTAAAGCATCTCCATCAGGCAGGTAATCTCCTCTATTCCTTTCTCATTAACAGGGTGCAAGTGGCCAGTTGTGGTGGCTTTAAAACTAAGGCTTTTAGTCTCCCTTGCAGGGTCCCTCAGGGGTCCTCGCTAAGCCCCACTATTTTTAGTCTGTATGTCGCACCGCTCGCCGAGCTCATACGTTCGTTTAGCTTTCAAACACTTTCTTATGCGGACGACAAGGAGATTATAATATCCATCTCTGATGACCTGCCCCTACTGGCCAGCAGATTTAATCTCTGCATGACCAGAATAAACATCTGGATGAAGGAAAAATGTTATCAAACTGAACATGGAGAAAATTTAGTTTCTGGTGTTCCGGGTGCAAGAATTCATCTGGTCTGGCAGCTGGTGGCCAGAGGAATGCAGCCCATTACCCACTCCAGTTAAATTGGCTAAAAATCTTGGGGTGGTGTTTGACCCCCTTTTGAATTTTGAGCTGCAGGTCAATCGGACCAGTAGCACCTGTTTCTATATTATTCCTGTTGATCTGTGCCATGTGTTGGTCATTGTTTTTGTTTTGTCTAGACTTGACTACTGCAATGCATTTTATTTGAATATCATGCCATCTTCATTGAATAAGCTGCAAGTGATTCAAAATGCAGCTGTACACTTTATTCTTGATATTCCCAAGTGTGCATCGGTCAGGGAGGGTATCAAGGTGTTGCATTGGCTCCCTGTTAGGAAGCTCATCTTCTATAAGGCTAACTGCTTAGTCTTTCAAGCCCCACATCTTAAAAGGGTCTAAACATCTCTTGGCCCTGTTTAACTGATCTATCCCTGGCAGGTCACTCAGATCCTCCTCTGGAACGAAAGTCTGTATCCCTAGATTTCGAAAAGCTAGATGGGGCGGACAGTCTTTGTCCAGTGCTGCTGCTAGGCTCTGGAATTCCCTGCCTACCCATATTACCAATTTGGATTCTTTCACTCTGTTTAAAAAAAAACCTGAAATTCTGGCTGGCTCTGTCCTTCTTAAATCTCCTAGGTCTGTTGTGGTTGAGCCCAGATTCTGGTATAGCGCTTAGATGCCCTCGGATTTAACACGCTTTAAAAATCTGTTTTTCATTTAATTTTGTTTAATTTTCCTTTTATTTCAGATTTATAATTGGGCTGATGTGAATCAATTGTTGTGTCTTAATATGCCAAGTTAAGCCAATAATCACTTGTTAGAAAAGAGTGATTATCCACAACAGGACCCTGGTGATGCAGCTGCTCTTATTGCTGCAACATAATCTCTGGTATTTGCTGTCATGGAGGGGTGTCTGGCCATATGGACCAAGATTAGTACTTGTAAACCGAATAAAGGTGATTCTTTTGCTGATTATCTTGGGCGTTTGAAACATATATTGGAGCGTTATTCTGGTATTGCATGTCCTGCTGAGAATGCTCAGTAAGCTCTCAGTGCTGCCTTTGTTTAAGCTTTGCTACTCAAGATGCAAGAACAGCTTCGCACCATTTAAATCTGTGGCAAAACAAGGGCTTGGCTGAATTAGTTTTGGTTGCTAACCATACAAGCATTTGCAATGCAAATTGGTCCCGCATTAGTGAGGGTTAGAGGTACTGGCGCTATAAATGAGTATGCGTTTTACGCATGTGTTTTGGATTGGAGTGGATGTATGTGGTGTGGAGTGGAATTATGTGGTTTGGAATTGTTAGTTGTGGAATTGTGTGTTGTGGAATTGTATGGCTTTGATTTGTGTAGTGGAATTATGTAGCATGGTGTGTAATGGAAACATGTGGATAGTAATTATGTGGGATTGAGTGTATGGGAATTATGTGTAGTAGGAGTGTGTGTCAGAGTAATTATGTGGAATGGCATTCTGTGTGGTGAAGTGGTATGTTGTGGAGTTTAATTATGTGGTATGCTGTTGAATTATGTGAAATTCTGTGGTGTGGATTGGATGTATGTGGTGTGTTGTGTAATTGTGTTGTTGAGTTGAAATATGTGGTTTGTTGTCAAATTATGTGGTGTGGAATGGAAATGTGTAGAGTTGAATTGTGTGGCGTGGAAGTATGTGGCGCTGTGTGAAATTATAGCTGATTGGAATTATGTGGCCTGGTGTGGGGTGTATTTGTGTGGATTGTGTTACCAAGTTTAAAATGATTAAACATAATTACAAAGAAAGGTGGCCTTTGATTGCGCACAAATTTACAAAACCTTATAATATGTAAAGACTTGTCCAAATATCAAAACAAAAACATGCAGAGTCAACTCCCAGCGACATTTATGTTCATGAACTCTACGGGGGATTGAACAAAGCATATTTATAGGAGACATTCTTCCAGCAAAAGGAAACATGTTGGCCTTAGTCCCAAACCAAAAAGAGGAGAGTTCGAACTACTCAGCCAGCAGCCAAGCACAGTACCAGATAGTGCTAATGTACAATTTTTGGAGGGGGTGAGCTGGGAGGAATGAACAAAAACAGACATGGGGAGGAAGGTGCTAGTTAGAAACGTCCTTACCGCTCTAGTTCTAATGCTATCCTACTGGGATAAGAAGGGGAAGTGGAGAAGGATGCATAACACAGTGGTGCTGGCGATGTACAGACAAACATTGTCACACAGAGTAGCTCCCTCCCTTTTAAGTAGGGTTACTATCTGAATGTGGCTCGTGTGGTGGGAATGTTTTGGTAGCATGTGAAGCTCTTGGTTTTTAAATTATGCAGTCCCAATTTAAACTCAGTCAGTCATGCTGATGGTGCCGACGGTGGTTTGTTGGTGATCAAGAAAGAAGCTACTGGCTCACAAGTGTGCAGAACACTAGCTTAGGCTCTGGTGCTGGGATTGGACTATTCGTGGCATGCACTGAGTTCCTCTGAGGTCAGTAGACACACTGCACTGGGCAAACTGGGCTTGATAGCAAGTTAATATCCAAAGAACTCCGGGAGCGGAGGGAGGAGCTGGGCAGAGCAGCGAAGGCAGCAGGAGGCATTGAAGAGATCATTTAAGGCAGGCTCACAATTCCAAACCACTTTGCAGCAAAAGCATAACAGATTTATTATTTACCTTGTCGTCTGGTGAAAACTATAGCAAGATGTCCTAAGTGACATAAATAATGTTTTATCAAAATGCTGGTTCTAATGAATCACAGGAGGATGTGGCTCACTTGGTTAAACTTAAGAACGATACAAAATACTATTTCAAACCTTTGACGAATGCACGAAATGGAACTATTCAACACTCATTTTGCAGTCCGCATTATCCAGTGATCACTTCTAATGTAATTGTCAGCGAGTGCAGTGGTGGCCAGAGCGTCCCATCCCAAAACACACAGAAAGGCAAGCAACTACAGTGACACCTAGTCACCTCAATGGAGACTGCAGACAGCTCTTCAACGTAATGCCTTGATCAGTGTGAGCATATGCTGAGACAGTCACAGGAGAGACACACAAAACAAACAATCAGCAGGGAGAGCACAGTAGCAGTGTTTAAGGAACAGCTGGGTCCCAGCCGGGAGCCCAGATTTTTAGTGGCCATGGTGGAGCGGGGAGAACTCCTGGAGCGGAGGGAGGAGGTTGGGCAGAGCAGCGAAGGCAGCAGAAGGAGGAGGGAGGAAGTGGCTGCTGAAGTGAGGGTCAGCCGGGCCTGTGTTTTGCTGCAACCTGCTGCTGCTCCTGGGCCTCACCCGTCTCCTCTGTGATCCTCCACGGGGCAACAGTATATGGCGTCAACACCAGGGCACACTGAAAATGCCAGGAGCACTGCTGGGATGGTGGAGACATCAACGCGGTGAGAACGCGCTTGGCATGCTGGGACATGTAGTGCCTGCAACTTGTGCGTTTGGTGCTCTTAGAGCATTTTAAAGGCAAAAAGAACTACATGTCCCTAAATTCAGTGGAACAATATTATCTGATTTCTGTGACCGGGTGAAAAGACGAGGAGCCGCAGGCAGTTGAGGAGGACAGCAAAATGAATATTAATTTTGAGTAAACACACAGCGACGCAGGGGTAGATGGGGAGGGCATGCAGGAGGTGGGAGAGTGGTGGGAGGAATAAGGGACAGGAGAGCAGGAAACAAAGAAATAAAATAGTCCCCCAAATGAACGTAACTATACAGTAGTTTTAGAGGACACTGAATCAGACAAGTGAAAGCAGTGCGCAGCTGTAAGCCCACATATATATATATATATATATATATATATATATATATATATATATATATATATATATATATATATATGTATGTATATATATATATATATATATGTATGTATATATATATATATATACACAGCATTCTCCGGTTCTGGAGGCAATGGGCACGGAGCAGCCCATCAAAGCACCACCAAATGCACAGAAAACTCAAGGCCCGGTGCTGGAGATGAGGCTTTATTTCAGAGTCCAGACGCACAGCATACTTCCCTTTCCCAACGTTTCGGCACTGATAGCCTTGATCACAGGTGGAAGTGAGTCATAGCAATTACAAAGTGCGTTTGTGCGTTCTTTTAAAAGTACTTAATCACATGACTGGGTATTTGGAAATAAGTCCCACAGTGCATTTAAAATCCATTCAAGTGGACGGTCTGACAGCTCTCATTTTTTTTTATTTTTTTTTGGCATAGTTCAAAAAAGTTCTTACTTGGTAATAGCACTGATTTTGAAGTGGGGTTAATAATGGAAAACAGTCAGGTGAGTTGGTTTCTTTTGCGTAGTGCTGTTAATTTAATCTACTCTTGGCCTGAAAAAACCCCATTTACCAGCACAATCGAAGAGGGATGTCATCCGTCTCGAATCCCTTCCACACGCGCTCATATTTTCACTCCAGTGGCATTCCTATTGTAGGCTGGGCGCGTGAGTGGGTCATGCTCCTCGTTAAATACACACACAGCATTCTTCGGTTCTGGAGCCCCCAACCCTTCAGGGCGGCCTCGAGGCAATGGGCAGGGAGCAGCCCATCAAAGCACCACCAAATGCACAGAAAACTCAAGGCCCAGTGCTGGAGATGAGGCTTTATTTCAGAGTCCAGACTCACAGCATACTTCCCTTTCCCGACGTTTCGGCACTGATAGCCTTGATCAAAGGTGGAAGTGAGTCATAGTAATTACAAAGTGCGTTCGTGCGTTCTTTTAAAAGTACTTACTCACATGACTGGGTATTTGGAAATACAAGTCCCACAGTGTATTTAAAATCCATTCAAGTGGACGGTCTGAAAGTTCTCATTTTTTTATTTATTTACTTATTTATTTATTTTTTGGGCATAGTTCAAAAAAGTTCTTACTTGGTAATAGCACTGATTTTGAAGTGGGGTTAATAATGGAAAACAGTCAGGTGATTTGGTTTCTTTTGCGTAGTGCTGTTAATTTAATCTACTCTAGGCCTGAAAAAACCCCATTTACCAGCACGATCGAAGAGGGATGTCATCCGTCTCGAATCCCTTCCACACGCGCCCATATTTTCTCTCCAGTGGCATTCCTATTGTAGGCTGGACGCGTGAGTGGGTCATGCTCTTCGTTAAATACACACACAGCATTCTCCGGTTCTGGAGCCCCCAACCATTCAGGGCGGCCTCGAGGCAATGGGCACGGAGCAGCCCATCAAAGCACCACCAAATGCACAGAAAACTCAAGGCCCAGTGCTGGAGATGAGGCTTTATTTCAGATTCCAGACGCACAGCATACTTCCCTTTCCCAACGTTTCGGCACTGATAGCCTTGATCACAGGTGGAAGTGAGTCATAGTAATTACAAAGTGCGTTCGTGCGTTCTTTTAAAAGTACTTAATCACATGACTGGGTATTTGGAAATACAAGTCCTACAGTGCATTTAAAATCCATTCAAGTGGACGGTCTGAAAGCTCTCATTTTTATTTTTTATTTTTTTTATTTTTGGCATACTTCAAAAAAGTTCTTACTTGGTAATAGCACTGATTTTGAAGTGGGGTTAATAATGGAAAACAGTCAGGTGAGTTGGTTTCTTTTGCGTAGTGCTGTTAATTTAATCTACTCTTGGCCTGAAAAAACCCATTTACCAGCACGATCGAAGAGGGATGTCATCCGTCTCGAATCCCTTCCACACGCGCTCATATTTTCGCTCCAGTGGCATTCCTATTGTAGGCTGGGCGCGTGAGTGGGTCATGCTCCTCGTTAAATACACACACAGCATTATCCAGTTCTGGAGCCCCCAACCCTTCAGGGCGGCCTCGAGGCAATGGGCACGGAGCAGCCCATCAAAGCACCACCAAATGCACAGAAAACTCAAGGCCCAGTGCTGGAGATGAGGCTTTATTTCAGAGTCCAGACGCACAGCATACTTCCCTTTTCCAACATTTCGGCACTGATAGCCTTGATCACAGGTGGAAGTGAGTCATAGTAATTACAAAGTGCGTTCGTGCGTTCTTTTAAAAGTACTTACTCACATGACTGGGTATTTGGAAATACAAGTCCCACAGTGCATTTAAAATCCATTCAAGTGGACGGTCTGAAAGTTCTCTCTTTTTTTTTTTTTTGGCATAGTTCCAAAAAGTTCTTACTTGGTAATAGCACTGATTTTGAAGTGGGGTTAATAATGGAAAACAGTCAGGTGAGTTGGTTTCTTTTGCGTAGTGCTGTTAATTTAATCTACTCTCGGCCTGAAAAAACCCCATTTACCAGCACGATCGAAGAGGGATGTCATCCATCTCGAATCCCTTCCACATGCGCTCATATTTTCGCTCCAGTGGCATTCCTATTGTAGGCTGGGCGCGTGAGTGGGTCCTGCTCCTCGTTAAATACACACACAGCATTCTCCGGTTCTGGAGCCCCCAACCCTTCAGAGCGACCTCGAGGCAATGGGCACGGAGCAGCCCATCAAAGCACCACCAAATGCACAGAAAACTCAAGGCCCAGTGCTGGAGATGAGGTTTTATTTCAGAGTCCAGACTCGATTAACCCCACTTCAAAATCAGTGCTATTACCAAGTAAGAACTTTTTTGAACTATGCCCAAAAAAAATGAGAACTTTCAGACCGTCCACTTGAATGGATTTTAAATGCACTGTGGGACTTGTATTTCCAAATACCTAGTCATGTGATTAAGTACTTTTAAAAGAACGCACAAACGCACTTTGTAATTACTATGACTCACTTCCACCTGTGATCAAGGCTATCAGTGCCGAAACGTTGGGAAAGGGAAGTATGCTGTGCGTCTGGACTCTGAAATAAAGCCTCATCTCCAGCACTGAGCCTTGAGTTTTCTGTGCATCTGGTGGTGCTTTGATGGGCTGCTCCGTGCCCATTGCCTCGAGGCCGCCCTGAATGGTTGGGGGCTCCAGAACCGGAGAATGCTGTGTGTGTATTTAACGAGGAGCATGACCCACTCACGCGCCCAGCCTACAATAGGAATGCCACTGGAGCGAAAATATGAGCGCGTGTGGAAGGGATTCGAGACGGATGACATCCCTCTTCGATCGTGCTGGTAAATGGGGTTTTTTCAGACCAAGAGTAGATTAAATTAATAGCACTACGCAAAAGAAACCAACTCACCTGACTGTTTCCATTATTAATCCCACTTCAAAATCAGTGCTATTACCAAGTAAGAACTTTTTTGAACTATGCCAAAAAAAAAAAAAAAAGAGAACTTTCAGGCCGTCCACTTGAATGGATTTTAAATGCACTGTGGGACTTGTATTTCCAAATACCCAGTCATGTGATTAAGTACTTTTAAAAGAACGCTCGAACGCACTTTGTAATTACTATGACTCACTTCCACCTGTGACCAAGGCTATCAGTGCCGAAACGTTGGGAAAGGGAAGTATGCTGTGCATCTGGCCACTGAAATAAAGCCTCATCTCCAGCACCTGGCCTTGAGTTTTCTGTGTATATATATATATATATATATATATATATATATATATATATATGATGCAAACAGCTCCTGCCGTTTCGTCCGACCACCTCCACGAGACGGGGTTGGTGCTGGCTCGGCGGGCGCAGGACCCGCGTACAATATCCAAACTGACTCTGGAGGGGTGAGATCCCTCAAACAGGACCTATTTCGATTGGAAAAGCTGTAAGAAAAAGAAATAAATCGAAGCTGGGAGGTAATATCCCTGGACAATTATATCGAGGTTGCTAGGGTCCCAAGGTGTCAGGAATCCAAATTCTAGCTTAAAGAAATGTCAACTAGTAGGAGCTACCAATGGATACAGGAGATGTAATCATGTAAAAAAAAAACAGTTCTCTTAGAAAGCGCAATGACCAGTCTTGGACAGAACTGGTCAGAAAGCATACCTTTAAGATAGCTGACAGCGCTATGGTTAGCGCTACAGCCTATTGCCAGTAAGCACGAGATCCTAAGCACAGCTGAGGCTCGTGCTCACCCTCAGCTGTGCGCACTTCACCAAGACCATTACTGAAATAACAGTGCTTGGAGTTTCGTCCGTGGATTTAGATTCAGTGTAGTTAGTTCAAGGGTTTCGTTTTTTCTCGACGGAAGATTAGAATTCTGCTTCGCGTCGGATAGTCCTGGCAGAGAATTCAAGAACAGAAGCTCCGTGAAATTCTCCAAGTCTACAGTCCGTTTCCAGGCAGAATTTCTGTGAAGATTTTCTCACTAATTAAAGCTCTCCTGTCACACAAGTACTTTTCTGTATAAAAGAAAGCCTTGTGAAAGTTTAATTTGATACTTTGTTTCCGTTTAAGAAGAAGGGTGCCCCAAGCATAGTTCTCTCATGTTTATTTTCCTGCTCTGCCATGAAGAAGGTTCACAGTTTATTTTGCAGTTTAACAAATAATACTACCGGTTGGTAAACAATAGAACTTATCAGCCTCCTAGGTTTCCCTTGCAAAAGAAAGATAATAAAGGTAAATAGAATTCTTTCCCTAAGCATTAAAACAATAATTAACGTTAAATAAACTGCTTAAGGAATTCTTACTGTTGTTGCTCTTCCATAGGTTAATGCAAGCTATATCAAAATCATTAAGAGAATTAGCAGACCTTTTTAAGAATACAGAAGAGAGGCAATAGTCCAGTCTTCCAGGGGTACGTTACTTAATGAATAGAGCGAGCATAGTTTACTGTGAAACTTGTTAGGAGTTAGTAATTGTTTGCATTTGTGTTTCAGTGTCTAGTACAGATAACAGCGCCAGAAAACAGCTAGAAGTAGCGGTATAAACCGAAGACATCAGAAATAGAAGACGAGGCTGTCTCTTCTCTGTCCCATACCTCTTTCCCCCCAGGGTGTTACTTCATACTCCCTTCAGTTACTTTTGGGAGCGTGGAGGAAGACTTGGGGAGGCATTGGAGAAAGTCTCTCATTCTGCTCCTGTGAAGAATCTGGGATACTTCAAGTAAGACCCTTGACAGAGTGAAGTGCCCACGACCTCTTACTCACCTGAGCAGAATGACTGAGGGGTTAGACCTAAAGAATTTGGGCGGAGTATTAGAAGCTATTCAAAAGGAGTTGATATCGGTTAGAGAGGAAAATCGAAGCCTAAGACAGGACCTAATAGCCTCTAGCAGGGACACCACAGATTTAGCAACTAAGATGGATGGATACTTTTCTGGTACTAGTTTTAGTGCCTTTTCGCAGGATGCACAGGATTCTAGTTCCACCCCAATTTCTCACACTAGAACTACCACACAGGTTGTGCACTCCTTATCCCCAGTTATCCCACTAGCTCCTCCCGAACGCTTTAGTGGAGACCCGCAAAAGGCCCAAATTTTCCCTACCCAATGCTCCCTCCATTTTATGTGCCGTCCTGCCATTTTCCCTGATGCACAATCCTGAGTGGCTTTTATTCTACCGTATCTAAGTGGTGACGCTGCTGCCTGGTCCTTGCCGTTAGTTTCAAAAGACTCTGCCATCCTGTATGACTTTGAAGAATTTAAGAAAGAGTTCTTGAGAATATTTGACCGAAGGAAGGTGTCTCAAGCTACCGATAACGAGCTACTTGAATTGAGGCAAGGAAACAAGGAACTAGTGGTGTACTTGGCTCAATTTAATAAACTCATTGTTGAGACTGACTGGCCAGAAAATAAAAGAGCTGCGTTGTTCTACAGGGGCCTGAAGGATGAACTTAAAGACGCCCTGTCTCAAATACCCAACAGACCAACAGAGGTTTCCGCTCTTATTGATCTGGTCTTAGAGCTGGATTATCGCCAGACGGAGAGAAGAGGTGAAAAGCGCAGAGAATTTCGTTCAAGTGTTCCTAGGTTTGATCGGATGAGATCTGAGGGGGCCAAAACTGTGGATAGCAACCAAACTGTAAAGCCTATGAAAATTGGAGCTGTTCTTTGCCCTCTTTCAAAAGAAGAGAAGGAAAAGAGAAGATCGAACAATCTCTGTTTGTATTGTGGTACCAGCGGCCATTTTGTGAAGGCTTGCCCGAAGAAACCGAAGACTCAGTTTAAGGAAAACTTGCGGCACCACCAGTAGGAGGGGTTGGACTGGTGGATGCTAGAGAAATCACAACCCTCGACACACATCAATTGGCGAACACCTTACAATCTGCAGCCCCACATTTGACCCTCCCGGTCACTCTAAAATATCGAACTTTTGTCCAACCAGATATTCCGGTAATGATAGACTCTGGGGCAACTGGAAATTTTTGTGATTTGAAGTTCGCTTCGAAGATAGGTTTGCAGGCTATACAAAAAGAAAGAAGTGAAGCAGTTAGAGCAGTGGACGGAACAAACCTATCCTCTGGTCCCATAGTTAGCCACACAGAAATGGTGGAACTCGTCCTTCCAGATGGACATCGGGAGTTCTTACAGTTTAATCTTATCGACGCACCTCAATTTCAACTAATCCTTGGTCTTCCCTGGCTAACTGAGCACAATCCCCAAATAGATTGGGAGAAGCGTTCGATAAAAATGAACTCAGATTATTGTAAAGAGGTATGTTTTCATGGAAAGGATCTAGTAAAAGAGTCCAGTCTGGCTACCAGCCTTTGTGATAGCGGAGTTTCTGTGTGTGTCATCCATACAGAAGAGATTCCTGAAATGTACAAAGATTATAAGGATGTGTTTAGTGAGGTTGATGCTGAAAGGCTTCCCCCAGATCAACCCTATGACTGCAAAATTGAGCTGGAACCAGGGGCAAATCTTCCATGCAGCAGGATCTATGCCTTGACAGAGAAGGAGGATATGTTCTTGAAGGAGTATATCCAGACTTATTTGAAGAACGGCTTTATCAGGCCTTCACAGTCTCCAGTCTCCTCGCCGCTATTCTTTGTACCCAAGAAGGAAGAAGGTGACCTGAGGACCTGCATCGATTATCGCGCCCTGAACCAGATCACGATTAAGAACAGATACCCCTTGCCTCTAATTTCTGTGCTCCTGGATCAAGTAAAGGGAGCTCAGATCTATACAAAATTAGATCTTAGAGGAGCCTATCACCTTGTCCGGATCAGAGAGGGCGACGAATGGAAGACGGCGTTCAGGACAAAGTTTGGACTATATGAGTACCAGGTGATGCCCTATGGCCTCTGTAACGCGCCAGCAGCCTTTCAGTTCTTCATTAACGACGTTTTAAGTCAGTACATAGACAAGTGTGCCATCGTCTATATTGATGACATTTTAATTTACTCTGCATCTGAAGATGAGCATCAAGAACATGTCAAAGGAATCTTGGCGAAGTTGCGTGAAAATAGCCTGTATGTTAAGCTTGAAAAATGTGCCTTCCACGTACGTTCGGTGGACTTCCTCGGGTTTGTTCTGTCTCCTGAAGGTATCACCATGGACACACGCAAGATAAAGGCAGTCTTGGATTGGCCATTCCCAACTTCTGTAAAAGAGATACAACGATTTATTGGATTCGCCAATTTCTATAGGAGATTTATTCAGGACTTCTCTCTTAAGGTGATTCCTATTACTCGCTTACTCAGGAAAAGAGTTCCTTTTTTTTGGTCAACGGAAGCAGAAGTCGCCTTTCAGTCTCTCAAAAAGAGTTTTACCACGGCGCCTGTACTCCTCCATGCTGATCCTATGGAGCCTTTTTATGTGGAGACAGATGCGTCGGATCAAGCAATTGGGGGAGTTTTGTCTCAGAGACATGAGGAGACTGGCCAATTACATCCAGTTGCTTACCACTCCCGAAAGCTCCTCCCAGCTGAGATCAATTATACCATCACAGAAAAGGAGCTGTTAGCCATCAAAGATGCCTTCATGGAGTGGAGACATTACTTAATGGGGGCCAGACACACTGTAACAGTTTATACTGACCACAAGAATCTGCAATTTCTCAAATCAGCAAGAACTCTAACCCCGCGTCAGCTAAGGTGGTCTTTGTATTTTTCGGATTACAATTTTGTGATCACTTATCGGCCGGGTAATAAGAATGGTAAGGCGGATGCCTTGTCCAGGCTAGATACAGAAGGTCAAAGAGCTTTGATTGAAGACCAGAAGATTATTCCAGAATCAAAGATTGTAGGAAGCATCTCTCATGAAACTCTGGAGGAGAAAGTCAAGAATTCTCTTTCTTCAGAGGACCTACAGCAATGGGTATTGTCAGACCCATCTCGAGAAATCCGAAATGATTTACCTTATCATGGAGGGGCCCTGTTCATACCTACTGTGGAACTGCAAGAACAAATTTTGCACGATTGCCATAATCACCCTATGGCTGGTCACAAAGGAATAAATAAGACTGAAGAGTTGATAAAGAGGCAATTCTGGTGGCCTAATATGACAAAAGACATCAAGCAATATGTCTTCGGTTGTGGAATCTGTGCACAGGGAAAATCGACACGGCAGTCACCACAGGGTTTTCTACAGCCCATGCCTACGCCCCCTCATCCTTGGCACACAGGGACTATGGATCTGATTGTGGACCTGCCTTTCAGTCGGGGCTATAATACGATCCTGGTTTTTGTAGATGCCTTTACCAAGATGGCTCACTTTGTACCTCTGCAAGATATTCCTAGTGCTAAGGAATTAGCTACACAGTTTAGTTTGCATGTAGTGAGGTTATACGGAATCCCCAAGGTCCTCATTTCTGACCGTGGCACTCAGTTCCGGTCTCATTTTTGGAAGGCTTTTACCAAAGGGTTAAATATAGAAACTAGATTCTCCACTAGCTACCACCCAGAGACAGATGGACAGACTGAGAGGGCTAATCAGGAGCTTGAGCCGTATTTGAGGCTGTTTTTGTTACATCAGGAACGGGACTGGACAGATCTCCTCTGGGCTGCGGAATTCGCACACAATAATTCCCAAAATTGCTCTACAGGTCACTCTCCATTCTATCTAAACTATGGTCGACACCCACATTTGACGATTAGCACTAGTGAGGATTCAGTCCCGGCAGTCACAGATTTGGTTAAACATCTAGAGGAAACTCATGAGGCAGCTAGAGAAAAGTTAGAAAAATCAAAAGAGCTGTACAAACGTTATGCCGACAGAAAGAGGAGACTAGGTGATGATTACTCTGTAGGGAGTAAGGTTTGGCTTAGCACAAAAAATTTAAATTAAAGGGAAGTTGAAAGTTCCAACCCCGTTTTATAGGTCCTTTTGAAGTAGAGAAGAAGTTAAATCCAGTGACCTATAGACTAACCTCAACTTAGAATTCATCCAGTTTTCCATGTCTCTTTATTAAAGAGCTCCTCACCCTATCTTAGAAAACCTAGAAAACCTCCCAAGCCCATTCAAACTGAAAATGGAGAAGAGTTTGAGGTTAAAAGGATCTTAGATTCTAAGTGGAAGAAAAGCAAACTGTACTATTTAATCGACTGGAAAGGTTGTGGTCCTGAGGAAAGGTCTTGGGAACCATGTTCAAATGTGAATGCCTTTCATGAACAAAATCCTCTCAAGGCGAAACCTGGGGATCCCCCCTTGCGGAGGGGTAGTGTCAGGAATCCAAATTCTAGCTCAAAGAAATGTCAACTAGTAGGAGCTACCAATGGATACAGGAGACGTAATCATGTAAAAAAAAAACAGTTCTCTTAGAAAGCGCAATGACCAGTCTTGGACAGAACTGGTCAGAAAGCATACCTTTAAGATGGCTGACAGCGCTATGGTTAGCACTACAGCCTATTGCCAGTAAGCATGAGATCCTAAGCACAGCTGAGGCTCGCGCTCACCCTCAGCTGTGCGCACTTCACCAAGACCGTTACTGAAATAACAGTGCTTGGAGTTTCGTCCGTGGATTTAGATTCAGTGTAGTTAGTTCAAGGGTTTCGTTTTTTCTCGACGGAAGATTAGAATTCTGCTTCGCGTCGGATATTCCTGGCAGAGAATTCAAGAACAGAAGCTCCGTGAAATTCTCCAAGTCTACAGTCCGTTTCCAGGCAGAATTTCTGTGAAGATTTTCTCACTAATTAAAGCCTCCTGTCACGCAAGTACTTTTCTGTATAAAAGAAAGCCTTGTGAAAGTTTATTTTGATACTTTGTTTCCGTTTAAGAAGAAGGGTGCCCCAAGCATAGTTCTCTCATGTTTATTTTCCTGCTCTGCCATGAAGAAGGTTCACAGTTTATTTTGCAGTTTAACAAATAATACTACCGGTTGGTAAACAATAGAACTTATCAGCCTCCTAGGTTTCCCTTGCAAAAGAAAGATAATAAAGGTAAATAGAATTCTTTCCCTAAGCATTAAAACAATAATTAACGTTAAATAAACTGCTTAAGGAATTCTTACTGTTGTTGCTCTTCCATAGGTTAATGCAAGCTATATCAAAATCATTAAGAGAATTAGCAGACCTTTTTAAGAATACAGAAGAGAGGCAATAGTCCAGTCTTCTAAGGGTACGTTACTTAATGAATAGAGCGAGCATAGTTTACTGTGAAACTTGTTAGGAGTTAGTAATTGTTTGCATTTGTGTTTCAGTGTCTAGTACAGATAACAGCACCAGAAAACAGCTAGAAGTAGCGGTATAAACCGAAGACATCAGAAATAGAAGACGAGGCTGTCTCTTCTCTGTCCCATACCTCTTCCCCCCCTGGGTGTTACTTCATACTCCCTTCAGTTACTTTTGGGAGCATGGAGGAAGACTTGGGGAGGCATTGGAGAAAGTCGTCATTCTGCTCCTGTGAAGAATCTGGGATACTTCAAGTAAGACCCTTGACACAAGGGGGCTGCGCATTCTAATCACCCCAACCTACCAGAATTTCAGCACACAGTTACTGGAAGAATGGTCACAGTTAATGGCATTGACCTGCAAACAGATGCTGGGCTTGTTATCCAAGTATGCAGCAATGGAGCTTCAACAAGTAGGTGAAGACAGCCAGATACTAAAAGAGGCCCTGGACAAACATGCCTCGCAGGAGGAGATTGGTAAATTCATTAAAGAGATGAAAGGGCATCTCTCCAAATATGAGGAAAGTATAAAATCTAAGAAACAATGGAAATTCATCAGGGACAAAAATGACTATGCATTGGGGTGTATCCTTACATTTGGGAGAAAATACGAGGTGGCGAGGAGAGACTTCAAACAAATGAAATCATTACGGCAGCAGGAAAATGCCACATCAGAATCCAGCTCAGATGCATGCTCGGATCTAGATGACAGACAAGGAACATCAACAGGGGACGGTGTGCCCTTTACCACACTCGAAGAATACTGTTTTTTATGGCAGAACCAGGCAGGAAAAAAGAAACCTCCGAGAGGAAGAGGAGGAAGCAACAGAACAGAAAAAGCAGGAGAGGTGGTTCAGGTGAAAGACAGCGACAAGCCGCATGAGAGAGGAACACGGCAAAGCAAACGCAACAAATGATGGGTGAGAATACTAATCTTACTATAGTAAACCTATCCTCGCATAACATTAGCCCTGAAGAACGCTCTGTTCTGGAACTAGGGCTTTCTTTCTGCCCAATTGCCAACTTTGAATATTTACGCACACATATTGACATTTTCCATTTTATTAGGAAATTGAAGCTGCTTAAAATACATGCACTGAAAAGAAACAGAGACACCCGGGGGAGGGGGTGGAACAGGGGTCCTCACAGAATGCTGAGGCTGATGTCCTCCCGATGGGAGATATATAGACACTGGCAACACTTAGAGAGATGGAACTTGGAGCAAGGGATTGGGAGACGGACCGTGAACTGCTCAATAATATGGGCATTATCATTGACAGAAAGACCAGAAGTGATTTCAAACCCAAGTCTAGATTTAACCCTGTCACATTACACGACAATATTGATACCTACCATGAGATGGTACTACGAGACCTCATGGAAATATGGACGAAGGGAAGGAACCACTTTGCAGAAAACTTGACAGAAGGGCAGAGACTAGGGCTGGAGTCCTTAAAGAAAGCTGATACCTTTGTCATTAAGCCCTCCGACAAAGGAGGAAATGTGGTTCTCTGGGATATCAACAAATACAGGTCAGAAGCAAGGCGACAGTTAGAGTACTCAGGGAGTTATCTTAGATCTAGCCTGGCCTATTACAGTAAAACCATCCTGTGTTATCACAGTCTCCTGGATAATTGGCATCGACAGGGTCTCCTGAACCTGAACGAATTACAATTTCTACTGGTTAAAAAACCAGTTACCCCGGTCTTCTACATGCTGCCGAAAGTGCATAAACATTCACTGGACCCACCAGGCAGACCGATAATCTCCGCAAATAACAGCTTACTTGAAAATAGTTCCATATACCTTGATTACTTTCTATGCCCATATGTGATTAATCTTCCATCTTATTGCAGGGATACCATGGATTTCATATCCAAAATACAAGAAATTCCCTGGAAAGAATCATACATTTTGGCCACCGTAGATGTGGTAGCACTCTATACTTGTATTGAACATGATCTGGGCCTGGAGGCGTGCAAATATTTCTTCAGGGATAGGCGTTAGCCATGTATGATCATACCATGCTTCTGCTTGAAATGTTGCAATTCTGTCTAGACTAGAGAATAATTGTTTTGTATTTGAAGAGCAATGGTACAAACAATTGACCGGGACAGCAATGGGAAGTTGCTTTGCTCCCAGCTACGCCTGTATGTTCATGGGGTGGTGGGAGGCTGAACATATTTGGAATGAGGCCAATGAAGACTGTGCAAACCACTTGATCCTGTGGATATGTTACATTGACGATATCTTTCTGATATGGGACGGTCCACAGGATCTTTTGGAAGCATTTATCCCAGGCTTAGACAACAACAACTTGAATCTGAGGTTCACCAGCAAGATACACCCCAATAGCATTGAGTTCCTGGATGTACAGGTAGAAGTGAGGGAGGACACAATTCATACCAGGCTTTTCAGGAAGGCGAGAGTGGGCAACAGTATCCTGCATGCCCAGAGCCCCCATCCAGAGAACCTTAGGAGAAGCATCCCATATGGAGAGCTTTTAAGGGCAAAGAGGAACTGCAGCACGGAAATGGCATACAGTGAGGAGGAGACAAGAATGGTGGGCAGATTCAAAACCAGAGGATACTCAGGGAGAACCATTAGGGCAGCTGTCAATAAGGTAGCAAAAAGAGACAGGAGTAGCCTGCTAACTCCCAGAGTCAGAGATGAGAACAAGCAGGAGGTGAGGTTGATCACTACATACAACCATGAGTTAAAGGCCATTCATCAAACCATACGGAGACACTGGCACCTGATTAGAACAGATGTGACAATTGGTAGATTAGTCAGTCACAGTCCACACGTGACGTACCGTAAGTGTAATTCCTTACGAGACATTTTGGTTCACAGTCACCTGACGCAGGGCGGGGTAACCCCCGGATCATGGTTGAGGGAGCTTCCTGGATTCCATGGATGTGGGAAGTGCAAAGCCTGTGCCCATAGTTCCAACATAAAGAGATACAGTCTCCCCACTGGGAAAACAGCAAAAATACACAAGTTTAACAACTGTAACAGTGATCACATAGTGTATGTTTTGGTGTGTATGTGTGGTCTGCGGTACTTGGGAAGTACCCCTTTCCCGGTAAAAAAGAGAGTCCTCGAACATCTGCGAGCGATCAGAAATAAAGATTTAACATACGCTGTAGCTAAACATTGTGAACAAGTACATGGAAGGGTCACAGATATCTGTCCTAAAATCTCATATTTTGGTGTTGACAGGATCCCATTGCATGCGAGAGGCGGAGACCGTGAACGCAAGTTGAGGCGCATGGAGTCCGAATATATCATCCGACTTCACAGCAGATACCCCGGTGGCCTCAACCATGATGAGGAGCTCCACGTTCACCTAGGGTAGTGGCCAGCTAGAAAACCCACAGTGGCTTCCTGTCTTTTGGACATAAACCGTTTTTATAATGCGTGGCGTAGTAGGGATAGGGAATAAAATCCGGTAGCATAAGCCCTTTATGTTTGACCTTTTTGCTTTATTTTCTACTTTTTTTTAATTTTATCGGTAATGGGCTGAGATACTTGTCATGGGAAATAGGGAGTGACAAGGAGAGGAAGTAACCCCACACTGGGATGCCACTTGGCATATACCGGGTAATGGACTTGAAGCGGCTCTATTACACTTGTATAGATAATCAGTCTTCTCTTAAGTTGCTTTGAAAGGTATGCCGTAATAACCTTCGCACAAGCGTTAGTCATGTGACCCATTATAGAAGAGGGCGAAAGCTCTCATAAGCTGACATTCCTGGTATTACTGTTAGATACAGTAACTAAATGTAGGATTTAGCCAGTGGGCAGGGAACTACCATCATGGTGTCACTAACACGCATTAATTCCTTTGCAGAATGCATCCGGTAATACATCTTAAATATGCACAATACTGTCTGTAGTAATGCTTATGAAATCTAGGATGTAGTATAGATGCATGTAACTTTGTAAACTGTCCTCGCGACTCA
Source organism: Calotriton arnoldi (assembly GCA_963921515.1). Lineage (NCBI taxonomy): Eukaryota > Metazoa > Chordata > Amphibia > Caudata > Salamandridae > Calotriton > Calotriton arnoldi. Next base: position 2,448,421 of record CAWUFW010001292.1, on the reverse strand, counting down.
GGGCAGTCTGTTTGCCCATGAAAATGTATCATGCTCAAAAAAGTCTTTCTTTTGTGTCTATCGCCAATGCAATGAATTGTTGGTAGAAAATGAAGCACTTCCGGGTGTGCGAAGCGGCTTTGACAAAGACAGTGTTGGTTGAAATGCGTCAGTCAATAAACAATCTTTTCTCCGTATAATCCCTGAGTGCGGCTCTTCTTTGCGCAGGGGTGCGAGGACATTTGGATATATATATATATATATTACTGCTCCAAAGGTTGTCCACCTAAGAGTAGCACTCGAGCAGCAGCTTGATTTATGTGTAGGTATGGACGGGGAACCGCCCGTAGGAACCGCTCCGTAGTGGATTAGCCTTTCGAAGCTCCATCTGCTTCTCTTCAGAGGCTTTAACGGAAACGGTGTGCATAACCGCTAACCCACTTCACCATTTATATGACACACCCCCTAATGGGAGGCTCAAATGAGACTGTGCCTTCTGGGAAGTGTAGTGCGAATCAAGCTGTTGCTCGAGTGCTACTTACAGGTGGACAACCATGGAGCAGTAATTTAACGCGGCAGTCCAGCCGCGGAGTGTGCACCACCCCGTAGATTGGGGGCCACGAAAGTGGAACAGCAGCTGTATACAGGATCGTGGACGGGCCCACCTGTGGGGTCCATACAGGACTTGATTATGTGCTACCCGCACTACACATCCCAGAAGGCACAGTTTCATTTGAACCTCCCATTGGGGGTGTGTCGGAGTTGGGTTAGCGGTTGCGCACACCGCTCCATTAAAGCCTCTGAAGAGAATCATATGGTGATTCGAAACGCGTCAGGCAATATCACTATGGAGCGGCTCCTACGGGCGGTCCCCCGTCCTTACCTATACATGAATCAAGCTGTTGCTCGAGTGCTACTTACAGGTGGACAACCATGGAGCAGTAATTTAACGCGGCAGTCCAGCCGCGGAGTGTGCACCACCCCGTAGATTGGGGGCCACGAAAGTGGAACAGCAGCTGTATACAGGATCGTGGACGGGCCCACCTGTGGGGTCCATACAGGACTTGATTATGTGCTACCCGCACTACACTTCCCAGAAGACACAGTTTCATTTGAACCTCCCATTGGGGGGGGGTGTCGGAGTTGGGTTAGCGGTTGCGCACACCGTTCCATTAAAGCCTCTGAAGAGAATCATATGGAGATTCGAAACGCGTCAGGCAATATCACTATGGAGCGGCTCCTACGGGCGGTCCCCCGTCCTTACCTATACATGAATCAAGCTGTTGCTCGAGTGCTACTTACAGGTGGACAACCATGGAGCAGTAATTTAACGCGGCAGTCCAGCCGCGGAGTGTGCACCACCCCGTAGTTTGGGGGCCACGAAAGTGGAACAGCAGCTGTATACAGGATCGTGGACGGGCCCACCTGTGGGGTCCATACAGAACTTGATTATGTGCTACCCGCACTACACTTCCCAGAAGGCACAGTTTCATTTGAACCTCCCATTGGGGGGGTGTGTCGGAGTTGGGTTAGCGGTTGCGCACACCGTTCCATTAAAGCCTCTGAAGAGAATCATATGGTGATTCGAAACGCGTCAGGCAATATCACTATGGAGCGGCTCCTACGGGCGGTTCCCCGTCCTTACCTATACATGAATCAAGCTGTTGCTCGAGTGCTACTTACAGGTGGACAACCATGGAGCAGTAATTTAACGCGGCAGTCCAGCCGCGGAGTGTGCACCACCCCGTAGATTGGGGGCCACGAAAGTGGAACAGCAGCTGTATACAGGATCGTGGACGGGCCCACCTGTGGGGTCCATACAGGACTTGATTATGTGCTACCCGCACTACACTTCCCAGAAGGCACAGTTTCATTTGAACCTCCCATTGGGGGGGTGTGTCGGAGTTGGGTTAGCGGTTGCGCACACCGTTCCATTAAAGCCTCTGAAGAGAATCATATGGTGATTCGAAACGCGTCAGGCAATATCACTATGGAGCGGCTCCTACGGGCGGTCCCCCGTCCTTACCTATACATGAATCAAGCTGTTGCTCGAGTGCTACTTACAGGTGGACAACCATGGAGCAGTAATTTAACGCGGCAGTCCAGCCGCGGAGTGTGCACCACCCCGTAGATTGGGGGCCACGAAAGTGGAACAGCAGCTGTATACAGGATTGTGGACGGGCCCACCTGTGGGGTCCATACAGGACTTGATTATGTGCTACCCGCACTACACTTCCCAGAAGGCACAGTTTCATTTGAACCTCCCATTGGGGAGGTGTGTCGGAGTTGGGTTAGCGGTTGCGCACACCGTTCCATTAAAGCCTCTGAAGAGAATCATATGGAGATTCGAAACGCGTCAGGCAATATCACTATGGAGCGGCTCCTACGGGCGGTCCCCCGTCCTTACCTATACATGAATCAAGCTGTTGCTCGAGTGCTACTTACAGGTGGACAACCATGGAGCAGTAATTTAACGCGGCAGTCCAGCCGCGGAGTGTGCACCACCCCGTAGTTTGGGGGCCACGAAAGTGGAACAGCAGCTGTATACAGGATCGTGGACGGGCCCACCTGTGGGGTCCATACAGAACTTGATTATGTGCTACCCGCACTACACTTCCCAGAAGGCACAGTTTCATTTGAACCTCCCATTGGGGGGGGGTGTCGGAGTTGGGTTAGCGGTTGCGCACACCGTTCCATTAAAGCCTCTGAAGAGAATCATATGGTGATTCGAAACGCGTCAGGCAATATCACTATGGAGCGGCTCCTACGGGCGGTTCCCCGTCCTTACCTATACATGAATCAAGCTGTTGCTCGAGTGCTACTTACAGGTGGACAACCATGGAGCAGTAATTTAACGCGGCAGTCCAGCCGCGGAGTGTGCACCACCCCGTAGATTGGGGGCCACGAAAGTGGAACAGCAGCTGTATACAGGATCGTGGACGGGCCCACCTGTGGGGTCCATACAGGACTTGATTATGTGCTACCCACACTACACTTCCCAGAAGGCACAGTTTCATTTGAACCTCCCATTGGGGGGGTGTGTCGGAGTTGGGTTACCGGTTGCGCACACCGTTCCATTAAAGCCTCTGAAGAGAATCATATGGTGATTCGAAACACGTCAGGCAATATCACTATGGAGCGGCTCCTACGGGCGGTCCCCCGTCCTTACCTATACATGAATCAAGCTGTTGCTCGAGTGCTACTTACAGGTGGACAACCATGGAGCAGTAATTTAACGCGGCAGTCCAGCCGCGGAGTGTGCACCACCCCGTAGATTGGGGGCCACTAAAGTGGAACAGCAGCTGTATACAGGATCGTGGACGGGCCCACCTGTGGGGTCCATACAGGACTTGATTATGTGCTACCCGCACTACACTTCCCAGAAGGCACAGTTTCATTTGAACCTCCCATTGGGGGGGTGTGTCGGAGTTGGGTTAGCGGTTGCGCACACCGTTCCATTAAAGCCTCTGAAGAGAATCATATGGTGATTCGAAACGCGTCGGGCAATATCACTATGGAGCGGCTCCTACGGGCGGTCCCCCGTCCTTACCTATACATGAATCAAGCTGTTGCTCGAGTGCTACTTACAGGTGGACAACCATGGAGCAGTAATTTAACGCGGCAGTCCAGCCGCGGAGTGTGCACCACCCCGTAGATTGGGGGCCACGAAAGTGGAACAGCAGCTGTATACAGGATCGTGGACGGGCCCACCTGTGGGGTCCATACAGGACTTGATTATGTGCTACCCGCACTACACTTCCCAGAAGGCACAGTTTCATTTGAACCTCCCATTGGGGGTGTGTCGGAGTTGGGTTAGCGGTTGCGCACACCGTTCCATTAAAGCCTCTGAAGAGAATCATATGGTGATTCGAAACGCGTCAGGCAATATCACTATGGAGCGGCTCCTACGGGCGGTCCCCCGTCCTTACCTATACATGAATCAACCTGTTGCTTGAGTGCTACTTACAGGTGGACAACCATGGAGCAGTAATATATATATATATATATATATATATATATATATATATATATATATATATATATATATATATATATATATATATCCAAGAACCCTCCAGCAAAACTGTAGGAAGAGGCCACGCGGGGAACTCAGGAAGGAGCCTTTATTGGACAAGCAGGTAAGGCATAATACATTTCGATGTAATATCATTGTACTCTAACATCCGCAATGAGATCGGCTTAGCAGCTATTGAATCCTTTCTTCAGGAGCGAAATATTCAGTTTTCTAATCATAATAAGATGCTGTTGGAGATGATACGGATCTGCCTGAATGAAAATATCTTTATGTTTGGTGAAGAGATCTACCGTCAGGTAAAAGGGACGGCTATGGGTTTTTCGTTTAGCCCTAGCCATGCCTGCCTCACAATGGGGTGGTGGGAGCGCAGTATGGCATGGAATACCAACAATGACCTACATGTTAACAAAATAGTTAAATGGCTGCGTTATATTGATGATTTGATTATAATTTGTGATGGCTCGAAACAGGAATTTGCTGAATATTTCAACATCCTGAATAACACTCCCACTGATCTAAAATTCACATATACCATCAGTAACAACAGGGTGGTGTTTCTAGATACTGAGGTTTATATCAGTAATAATGAAGTCCATACAACACTACACCGGAAGGCAACTGCCACCAACTCTGTATTACAGGCAGAGAGTTTTCATAATCCAAATTGGATCAATAACATACCATATGGTGAATTTCTCAGGGCACGAAGGATTTGTTCTGAAGATTCAGAATGGCAGAGGAATAGTGAGCTAATTGTGGAAAGATTTAAAAGAAGAAACTATAACAAAAAACTGGTCCTATCATGCAAACAAAAAACATCAAATTTGACACGCACAGAACTAATTGCAGAAAAACAACTACCCACGAATGTGGAGAATGACTCTCAAAAAATTAGGCTGATTACTACCTATTCAAAAGAAAACAAACAGATTCAATATATTCTTCGCAAGAATTGGAACATACTTAAATCTGATCCATCAGTGGCCAAAATTGTAGGTGATGGCCCTGAGGTAACGTTCCGTAGAGCCACTAACTTAAAGGACCATCCTGTACATAGTCACTTCAGAAATAAATCTAAACAAACTACATGGTTAAAGGTGAATGGATTTTTCAAATGTACACAATGCAAAGTATGTGCAATAGCTAAAAATACAAAAGAAGTTGAGATGGCGAACAAAAAAATCTGGGAAATTAAGCAATTTATAAACTGTAAAAGCCAATATGTGATTTATATGGTGGAGTGTCCGTGCCACTTGAGATACGTGGGTAGCACGATTTGTGATTTAAAGAAAAGAATACTTGAACATGTGAGGGCCACAGTAAATCTTGATAGAAGCAATGCCATAGCTAGACATATGGAGAAGGAACATAATGGAAATTGGAAACTAATGACTTTCTTTGCATTGGAACAAGTGGAACTGCAGACAAGAGGCGGGGATCGGGAGCGAATCCTACGCCAAAAGGAGTCCCAACACATTTTGAATTTTCGAACTCTGTCCCCGCGGGGGCTAAACCAGGACGAGGAATTACATTCACATCTGTGAAAATGATTTCCTTTTTAGAAAAACACACTTGGACTTTTCTTGGTTTTTGTATTTTGTGATGTTTTCATGAGAATTTCTGAAAAGGAGGCTTCCCTTTCTATGTTTTTAACTGTAATTTTTAATTGTTATGTGATCGCAATGGTACTCCTTACCAAGGATGTAATGATTATATAACAAATAATTGGTCTTTTAGGCTCAGTAAAGCATAAACAACATCATTCATGTATTAATGTATTCGGTATATATAAGAGGAGTAGTCCCACTGGAGGGATATATAAATGTGAAAAAGGAAAAAGGAACGTAACACATATGTCATAAAATGAGATAAGTAATGAGTATGGTCACAGTAGCTCAGTGGGCCCACTGGAGGGATGTATAATTGTGCAACCTAAAAGGATTTAAAAGGAATTAAATGCACATGCCACTAAATGAGGCATCCAACTAGAAGGTCTATAGTAGCTCACGGTTAGCGAGGCAACCCAGAGTAGTGTTTGGAACAAGGGTTCGATCCTTGGGGTGGCCGTGTGAAATTCAAATCTAAAGTTGTACATTATTTTGTGTTACAATATTTATTACTCTCTTTACTATGAATATAATTTTGTCACATATTTTTGGGGGTGGTGTTAAACGTTGATAATGTGAATGGTCAGTTATGAATTTAAATGGATGTCTATCACGAGCAAACTGTGGTAAAAGACCATTGGAATTAGTTTTGATGGCAAATGAGAATTAATTAATGTAATGGAGGGCCATAATATATATAGGCATTGCGGAAACATTTTTAATTGTAAATAACGAGTGGTTTTGCAAAAATACAGAATGTATAAATGATTGGAACTACGAATACCAGACTGCACTTGGGTCGATCATGGACAATGATGTCACATGGGTATATATGGCAGTAATGGCGATTGGTTCTGTGTTTTTTGAATCCCCGTAAACAAGATCTCGGCTGAGATCGAAACGCGTTGGGGTGTGCTGACTTTATATGATCAAATAAAGGCACCGTGGAACTGCTTTGGAGGCATTGGCATGATTATTACTTTATGACTATAATGGAACTGTGAGTGCGGAGAGGACTTCCTTTTTGGGGAAAGTGTTTGGCAATTGGTAAAGGCTTGGTCCAGCCGTACTCGAAACGCACCGCCGCAGATGCGCCCAAATGGTCAAACAATGGGACAATGCAGGAAATGATATATATATATATATATACTAAAGTATACGTATATACTAAAGTATATACAAGAAGTATTGAATGCTCAACCTAAAGATCAAGAAAGGCTACAGCCAATAGGCGAGATTCACAACAAAGAAGGGGATAAATGCTGGAGGTAGAGAGCTGCAGGTCGTGGCACAACATGGTGAAAGAGGCAGCATGTTTTGGCATAATGTGGTTCAATGGGCAGCTGGTGTCGAACATTGTCAAATCAAGAAAAGCAATGCTTGAATACTGCTGCCTAAATACCTTCCCCTAAAATGAAAGCCCTGGGCGAAAAGCACTAAGGCTATCCCATGGAGTGCCACAGGTCATAAGGATCTTCCTTCTCCCTTTTGAGTCTGAGATTGCAAACAAGAAGCAGGCCTGTCAGGCTTGTGGGAACTGTGGATCTCTAATGCAAATATAGTCTGTTTCCAGAACCACTAACTGCCTAGTGGACCTTTAGTCCTTGTTATCCAGTACATCATTCAGAGACCATTCCAAAGGGTTGTCACAAGTACGTAGATACAAGAGAACCCTTTCATGATTGGTCCTGGTGGTGAGTTTCTTGTCCTAGTTAGTCTGCAGAAGACACTTCCTAGAGGTCAAATCACAGCAGCGTGACAGCCAAAGTCTTACATGTAACAAACTGATGCATTCTGAGAGATAGAGACTCTGCAGGCCTAAATATCCAATTAAGTTTAGCCGCCATAAATTCACATTTAGAGATTGCGAGATTCTTGCACTTGCAGAATACCCCGCCCCCTCTTTCAGCTGAATATAGATAATAGGGAATAAAGCTTGGTTGATTGACAATTTTCATGATTTTAAATTTACCCATTCAATTTCATGATTGTTGTCGGACTTTTAAAGAACTAAAAGCCTTCATGTAAAGACTAAATTAACTCAAAGGTGCTTGAAATTGGCATGGCGTAGTAAGGTAAGAAATGCATTTTGGAATCTGTTTGTTAGGTGGATTATGTAGCAATAATTTGCTAGTATTCTGTCACAGAAAATGTTTAGGAATGCAGCACTTTAATTGCTTATTCATTTAACCACGTGCTAGTCATGTTCAGTGCCAGTTGCTGAGCGCCATTCCAACTTTTAGTTCCAACATCTGGGTTCAGTTGAAATACACAAAAAGATGGCTAGTGCCTGCTTTCCTGAGTGTCTTGGTGCAAGCTGAAATTACCAAACAAGCCTGCTCCCTGCCCCCTTCAGACTCACAGCAGCAGGCTGACTGCCCTTAGCGCTAGACAGGTGTGCGTCATAGTGTTTTCAAGGGAGGGCCAGGGTGAGGTTCTTCATTGCTGTGCTTCACTACTGGAACTAATGCATCTATTCCAGGCCTATGCACCAAAGAAGACAAGCCTTAGCTGCGCTAAGCTTAAAAAATGGACGTCCACCATCCCATCTCATCAGTGTACCAGTGGTCTCCTGAAGCGTTGCTAAAAAGTGAGCATATCGCTCAGTGCAAAGTGAGGTGCCTCCAGGTGCTAGTGTGGCAGTATGTGGTCTCATTATGAGAAACAGTCTATTCCCAGTAAAGCCTTTATGCCCTAAACAAATAAATTAACTGAAAAGGCACGCTGTCTTTTTGATACCAGCACTTTTCTCAATGTGAATTAATAATTAAGATCGTGGGCTGGTTTCTATTGCACACCAAGGCACAAGAGCAATGTAATAATAAGCATTTGCAATGCAATAGGTCTCGCATTGGTGAAATTTGGAGCTATTGGCTTTGTAGTGTAGCTCCTATTTCCCTAATAGGCTCTGCGCATTGGAATAATATACCCTATAGGTTTGACATAGGACTGAGGTCGGTATGTCCCTATCGAGTATATTAAACTTAATTACTTGTGCCAGCTAGCTCAGAGGCCACTAGAAACTCCTTGATAAACAAGAAGGGAGTAGTTTCTGGCAGCCGCAAAACATGACAACTTTGTTTCCCTTTTAGAATCAGAACGTGTCCCAGAGTCGTGGAAACAATAGATAACTATTTCACTCAGCTCACTCGTGCATACTTAGTTTTCCTCAAAGTTACACAGAAAGAATAGACGGGCGTTTCAATAAAAGATTTATTGAACAGTCTTGTTTCTCGTGTAAGTAATATGTGCTGTTACGATCACAAGACAGTATGCAAGATAAATAATGTACAGTGTAAGCAGTAGAAATAAATAATACTGCGCTAGCATGATCTTTAGTAGATATTCATTTACATAAATAACATAGACTAAAAATGCGAGTACTCATACGATGCGTTTCTAAGCTAGTTCTACCCCAATGTACCTAACCTGACCTAGGTGTAGGGAGAGGTATGAAGTAGGTGAAGTATTCATTACTATGGTATACTAAGAGTATGTTAAGTCTAGTATGCCTAGTATGCCAAGAGTCCCTCTAGGTTTCTAGTCAGCTCCATACCTTAAGAATAAGAGAGGTGGGAATCTCTTGCCAGACTCGAACTCCAACCCCCCGCGAGGGAAGTCAGATCACTGGAAGCTGGACTCTCTGCGTGCAGGGATGACAGCGTCTTCTCAGTGCGTCAGGCCGGGAAACGGGCTCCTCTGAAGTCGAGGTCTCCTCTGATTTACAGGGGCTAGGGAAGGTATACTTATACCTGAGAGGTACCTCAGAATGTTAGCATTGACGTGAATCGGACAGCGGAAGACGTCATGAATGAACCCCTAAGGTATAACGGTTCATGCATAATAGATAAGTCCTTGAAGAAATCAATAGTCCTGTGCTAGGGAAACTCCCAAAGCCTAAGGGTCTGTTCTTCAAGAACTCATTGTGACGTTAGGGTGGACGGATGTCGGAGACCATGCCTGTATTTGGAGTGCACGGTTTAATGCCTAAATAAGGACTGGGATTTTATGCCTATATAAGGGCAGGGCGAATTGTGCCTATATAAGGACATGATACAGGAAAACCCATGTACGGACACCCTAAGAGGAATACAACACCCACTCCACTTTCGTGTGTACGATAATAATAAAATGCTAAACATTTAATATGCTAAACATAAAATGGAGTACCGCTTATTAAAAAACATTTCTTAAAAAGCATTAAAAAATATATTAAAATGCAAAAGGTACTGTACATATCTAAGCATTGCTTTTCATTCCAGGCATATATTTGGAAATTAAATGCAATTTGAATGAAAATAAGCAGTAATATTTACATTTGACAGAAAATGATCGATAAGTTGTTCAGAAATCAAAATCATTTCATGTCATGAGGATTAATGAACTTTTTAGACAAAATAAGATGACAAAGTGTCCGAGGAAGTACCGCGAAGTCTGTACTATAAGGCTAGTTCTACTTCAAGCAGATTGAATTGCCATTCAGTTCGAAAAATGAAACAAAGTTCAATTTGGGAAGAGTTCCAAGTGTTTTGAAATATGAAGGCCAAATTTTACTGCGTCTCTGGTACACTGTGGGTTGAATCAGAGTCAGTGTACGGGTCTGGTGTAAACATGAGATCATCTATTTCTGTAGACAAAATATCGTCCACTGAAGTTGGTGTCAGTTGGAACACCTCGTGTAGTAGATTAATTGCACAGAGATGTGAAGCATCGCTTTCAGCATAGGACGCCTCAGCAATGTTCGCGTCCGTTGTTACCTGTGTGCCTGTAGATCTATCTCGTACCTCAGCAGCAGCCGGAAGCGTCTGTGAGATCTCAATGAATGCCGTCATCAGGATTGGTAGCCTCTGGGGATAACACAGAGCATGGGCCGTTATCGGGTCCAGCAGAGTATCGATATCCGTTGGCGTTGCTGATGGAAATGTTAGACAGGTGTCTAACACGCATTCTTCACCGCATAGCAGGCATCGTAGAACAGGTAAGATGCAATCTTGCCAGATAGGTCTGAATGACAGGAACCACGTGGTATTAAGGTCCCGTAGACGACTCATGCCCAAAAGTTGTACTATTCGCTCACGGCACTTTCGTTCAAGGAGAGCTTTCTCCATTTCGCTCGGAGTGATGTCTGCGAATAGGCTGGCCATAGCGTAATAGCAGGAAGAGAAATAGAATTCCGGCAACAAGTGCTAGAATTAATGGTATGCCACCAAACACCGAATGTGCAAAGTTCGGGATGATTCAGAGTATTGCCTGGAAAGGTGCTAACAGACCGGAGCAGATGCCCTTAAATACATGTACAATTCCGCTTGTATCAGACATGTTTAAGATACGTCCTATCATTTCTACGAAATGTATAGGGCAGTTTGTATGTATTAAAGTCTGTATCTCAGCCGAAGTCCTTGCTACTTGTAGATTATAGGTTTCTTTGGCCGAGGTCAAAGGCACGGTTTGTTGCCAAAGCATGGCTTTCATTCTGCTTAAAGTATCAAATCTTATAAAAGAGACGTTCAGCGAAGGCCACAAAGGCGACTCCCTGACTGTGTCTATTGGGGCAAACAATACTTTCATACAGCAAGTGACCCTGGAGTTGACCGTTACTAGATATGGGATGCCTGGCAACATGCCGCAGCAACTCTGATCATTCAACATGAGGTAACTCCCATTAGAAACTTGTCCAAACATTGGATTAATCACAGCAGCTGGTGTACCCTGCTGATGGCAAGACAAATTTGCCACAGAACCATTGCAAGCCCCGTGTAAAGAAATGTCCTGACATATAAGTGAACCGCTCAGTGCACTTTTACAGTGTGTACCGCTCAAAAACACTTCACGATCCCCACTCCAACATCTATATGTATACGGTAAATTCCAAGATGTCTTAATGTATTCCTTACTCAACCTTTCATATTTGCCTGCTTGCATTTGTCTGAGGCAATACTGAAACTGAAAAGTAGTCACAGGTAGTGTGATTTTGCCATGAATGAGCCATTCTGTAGCTGGTTTTTCTGCCACTGTGAATGGTAACTTTTCCAGTTTTTCAATGCTCAGCACTGTATAATTTGCTCCTCCTCTTTGTGCCAGTTCGATCTGTTTATCAGTTAGATTGTATTCTGCAAACAGAGCCGACGTGTTGATGAAACGCCAAGGCACATAGCCCGCACGCAAAGATTGCAGTGTCCAGCTTAATAACACAATAGAACGTAATTGTGATTGGCCTTGCTGTAACATCGCCAAATCTTGTTCTAGTATGTCGATAGCAGAGGATACAATGTTGTCCAATGAATATATTCTGGAGGACAAAGTTGTTAACCCATTGTCGACCACAGTGAGTGTTTTCTCTAAATTAATACGATCAAGTTCACGTATTCGTTCTGCGGCCTCCATCTGTGACACCTTCCATGCTTCATTATAAGCAGCATAAATGCCGGCATATATGAAACGTTTTTGACGCGGTTTTCTTGGTCCAAGCAAGAATTCCCTACGGTCTGCGTCATCTTTAAGTAAGGATAAGTGTTGTTTCACATCCTGTAGTGTAGATTTCTGCAGCCAATCGAGGCATAATTTTCCTACACTGTATGTTGTTACTACCCCCGGATGCTGTCTTTGGACGTATCTTGGGTCTGGCCTATGAATAGTAAATCCCTGAGTTCTGTTCAGGAATCTTTCCTGACAGTTGTTCGTGTCTGTGGGCCAGATCAACCATTTTTTCTAATCAGTATTAGATCTGTTGAGTTGTAGTATTTGGTCAATTGTAACCGCTGCCTGTGTATTGTTATCACTTGCAGGTGTTGGTACAGAAGGTGTTTTCATCTCTTTGATCTTGGCTAGTCCAAGACAAGATGTTTGTTGGACAGTTTCATTCAAAAACATTATTTGTTCAGGGATGATACAGGTTCTAAATAAAGCTTCTATCCCCTGCACTTGCCAATCTTTAGTACCCCACACAGTTTTTGTGTCTATTGCGTCTTTCCATAAGTCGAAACCCTGTCTAGACAGTTGGGCAATAAATGTTGCAGAGTAAATCTGTTTTGTATTAGTTAACATAATTTTCAGTCCTGTTTTGTTTACATTTTTATAGTAAAACGTTTCTGGATCAGATGTATTATAACCTGAAAAATATGGAAACTTGTTAGCAAATGTTTTTGAACTACCTGTTGGTGGTGTAGGACAATGCTCCCATTGGTTAAACATAAACACATTTCTAGGGTATGCAGATTTATGCAAATAATGATGACTATAGTGGTTATAGCAATACAGCTGTTCATAGTCTGATGAACCCTCTAAATATTCATTTTTAGAAAATGCAGCAAATTTTTCTAGGTCAAACATTATGTCGTTTACAGTCTCAAAGTCCCAATCATCAGAATAGGTACTGGACGAAATTAGATCACTTAGTGAAATTTTAAACAAATGTGGAATGTTCAATTGTTCCGTCGGGCCAAAGATATCAAATTCTGTTTTGTCCCACACTATACCATCCTGTATAGGAACGGCTGTGATGTTCACTGTTGACAAGTCTCTTGCTTCACGATGGGAAGATTTATGTGGTTTCAAAAGTACGTTCACATCTTTTCCTTCATTGTTCACATGGATGTATCTGCCACTTATAAGCATGCTCATAGTTGTAACCAAAGCTAGCCAAAGCAGGAAAACAAATATTCCAGAAATAATCCAGAGCTCGATCCATGGGGAAACCAGATAAGTCTTTTTCAGAAAGTGAAGAAAGTCTTGTACTTGCTGCTTGAGTTTGAATGATGCTGGCGTCGTTTCAGGTTCACTCGGATCTTCTGAGAACGTATCAAAGTTAATGAAATAGCCAGAAGCAGTTCTGTCAATTGTTGGAATTGCATCAGGATTTGTAGAAATCGCTGGAACCAGTTGATTACATGCTACATTGGTGTAGACAGGTGTATTTGGACGAACTGTTACTTGATTTCCATTGCATTGTTGCTTAGTCCTTCATCTGTTACTGCTGAATTCTCTATGGTAATCAGTCTTTCAGTCTGAACCTCTTGGATAGTAGCGAGAGGAGTGCGTCTGCTACTAGGTCGGAGTCCACGAGGCCTACTATTTAGTATTGGCCACATACTGTGGTTTGATGAGGTCGATGGACACAAATCTTTTCTCCTTTCTTCCAGCAAGGGGCGGCAGAAGTACTGTCCTTGTTCCTTGAACTGCTAGGACAGGTACTGGTTGTCTGTAAGAAGGTCCAAATTCCTTCTTGTCCGCAATCTTTTCTCTGACTAGATCCCCAACTTTTGGAATCCAGACAGGCCTTGCTGGGACCGCCGGTTTTTCCCCAGTGGTGGTTGGCTGCAGGAATACATTGCTTTGTTTTGATCTTAGTTCATTGAGTTCCTGTAAAACAGCCAAACGATCTTTGATATCAAACGGTTTATTTTCCACCACTGTGCCTACGTGATCGAGATCTGGTACCCACATTCTTGTCCCAAATAGGACCTCATATGGAGTGACCCCCTAGAGAACTTCTTGGCAGGTTATTTAATGAGCGTTGGACCCCATAAAGATGTTTGACCCACTCATCACCCGAACCTAATACCCTAGCTGTTATAGACTGCTTTATGTCCCGGTTTTTCCTTTCCACAACCGAATTTCCCTCAGGATGGAATGGAGAGGAGTACCGCAATGCAACGCCCAGAATGGCCATGGCTTCTTTGTAAGCCCGAGAGCTAAACGCAGGGCCCTGGTCAGAATGTAGCGTGCCTATTGCGTATGTGCCGATAAAGACTCGCAAATCTTTTATAACAGTTCGAGCGTCAGCCGAGCGCTGAGGTCATATCCATAGGAACCTTGATTCAGTATTTGTGGGATTGCATTCGTCCAGAAGGACGCATGCGCGTAGATAATCTAATGATGTCTAACAGTGGTGTCTGTACTGGGCAGCTACATTCGTAGCATGGTGTCTGGTGGCTTTCTCGCTGTAATTTACAGTCTATGCAGTTATTGATGAAGATGTGGATTTCTGTATTCATCCCAGGCCACCAGTACATCTCTTTCAATGTCAAAATTGTTTTAGAGATCCCTTGATGTGACAGACCCTCCCCCAAATGTGCCTCATAAATCAAAGCTGCTCTACGTTCCATGTTTGGAATTACCCTATCCCCCACTCCAGGGATTCGAGCAAAAGGAACGCTGTTTGCATCAATTACATAAGAGTACTTGAGTGGAAACTTTTTGGTAACGCTGCACCACTGCCTTTGCTTGTAGCATTGACAGCCAACATTATCTCACTGTCTATTTTTGTTTTTGAACGAGTGATCGCAGCTACGGAAGCCGTCTGAACAGCCCCCTTTGCGGCTTCGTCAGCCAATGAATTCGCTGCAACGTGAATGCCATCACGTTGATGACTCAGTGTGTGGATCACGTGAGCCTTTGGTAGTTCGTTTTTCAACCGAACTACTTGTTCCCAAAGCGTTTTGTGCTTTATTGTGCCACCTTTCGCATCTTTGAAACCATTTTCAAGCCAGTTTTGTATATATTCATTATACGACTGAACACAGTAAAAGGAATCGCACACTATTAGTGTGGGGAATTCTCGATCTGTACTTTCAAGTGCCAGTTTGAATGCTTGTAGTTCAGCTCGCTGAGCTGTACAATCTCCTAGAGACTGAGTTTTTGTGACATAGGTCTGAAGATGCAATCTTGCATGTGACCTTTAACGATTGCACACGCTGCACTGTAAGCATGCTTACTCCCTGTTGCGGGCTGTGCGGATCCGTCAGTGTAAATTATGAATTCGTACTGATCGAGAGGCAGAATCTCAGTGGGCAGAGGACATTCTTGTTCATATTGCAGGAATGCTTGTGTTTTTAAATCGGGATCAAAACATATTCAACATCTGTTGCAGCAAGAGAATTAACCCATTGTATCCATCTTGGATGTAATGCTTTAGCATTTGGAATGCTTGCTTTTGTGACCGCTTCTAAAGCTGGTACTTTCAGATAGTTTCGGCTTTACTGGTCTTCCACCCAAACTATCTCTGCCTAATTCTGCATAAGATTGTTCTATAATTCTGGGTAGCTCAGATTGATGTTCTGTAACATCAAATTCCCTTAATTTTTGGCGGATCGCCACTGCTGCTGCCTCCCCTTTAATATTAGATAATATTATTGTTGAGACCTGGTCGAAATTTTTCAGTAATTTCATACCTAAATTCAGAGCAGGCTCTGCCCCGTATTCATTTTAAATTTATTTCAGGACATCTGGTATTACTGCAATTGATGGAATACCATGTGTTTTAGTATAGATGGCAGCAAAGACTGAGCCCCAAGTGGTGCAGTCTTCCAGTTGTGGTGTGATCCCCATCGGTAAACTGATTGTTAGGATTCTGTGTTTCTCATACGGGCTAGTATTTGGAAATACTGCTTCGATTTGAGTAATGTTTTTGAGCTATCCAGAATGGAATTTGCTCACGTTTTGTGGGCATTTTACCCATGACTGCGTATAGAATCTGTGGTGTAATTTTTAGTGTATTCCCCGGTTGAGGAGTTTGATTTGGAAGTGTCAATGGTGGTTGGACTGTGAAAGTCCGCATGACATATTGGACCAATTGTCTGTAGATTTTTATTAATTCTTGTAGTTGAACAAGTAGTTCCTCATCTGACATAATATCCAGTTCAGGATGAGGTGTGTAGCTGGCTAGAATCGGCCATGTTGCTCCTGGTCTAGCTAGTGGACCGAGCCTGGTTATATTTCTGTGATGTTTTAGGGCGCCTTTAAACCAGAGCTGATGCTCCTGGTATGTTAGCGGAATTTCAATATCTTCGAAAGGAATATATTCCTCTGGTGGATCATCTTCTTTGTAGAAGTGAAACATTTTTGTAACTGAATTTGATTCAGGAAATATTACCCATGAATAGAATACCTCTGTCTGAAAGGATTCGTGTGCCTCTATCACGAAAACCGCCTCTTGGTGGTAGGCTGTGTTTTATAAGTTTTAGAGTGATGGCTCTTCTTACGTTTTGAGGGATGTCTATAACACCCTCCTCGGTTTCAATAAAACCTGTGATGTTATAAGCTGTTACAGCTGGGTGACCCGCAACTTCACCGTTGTCGCCGTTGTCGGAGTCAGGCATTTTGTTTTTTGAAAAATGTAGAACAAGTTTCAAGGAAACAAAGATAAGGTGCACAATATTTTGGAACACTGTATCCTTCAACGTTGAGCAAACCAAACAGCTAATATATAGGGTGCTTCCCTATGTAGCCGTGGCGGATACTTAACCCTGCCCACTCCAGACGTCTTTTTGAGTATATGGGTAGGGGTCTCTGAAAGAAAAAGCACGGCTGAGTTACTCAGTATCTAACGTTAAATTACCGCCTTACCAAACCGTTGGGCGCCATGTATTGTAGCTCCTATTTCCCTAATAGGCTCTGCGCATTGGAATAATATACCCTATAGGTTTGACATAGGACTGAGGTCGGTATGTCCCTATCAAGTATATTAAACTTAATTACTTGTGCCAGCTAGCTCAGAGGCCACTAGAAACTCCTTGATAAACAAGAAGGGAGTAGTTTCTGGCAGCCGCAAAACATGACAACTTTGTTTCCCTTTTAGAATCAGAACGTGTCCCAGAGTCGTGGAAACAATAGATAACTATTTCAATCAGCTTACTCGTGCATACTTAGTTTTCCTCAAAGTTACACAGAAAGAATAGACGGGCGTTTCAATAAAAGATTTATTGAACAGTCTTGTTTCTCGTGTAAGTAATATGTGCTGTTACGATCACAAGACAGTATGCAAGATAAATAATGTACAGCGTAAGCAGTAGAAATAAATAATACTGCGCTAGCATGATCTTTAGTAGATATTCATTTACATAAATAACATAGACTAAAAATGCGAGTACTCATACGATGCGTTTCTAAGCTAGTTCTACCCCAATGTACCTAACCTGACCTAGGTGTAGGGAGAGGTATGAAGTAGGTGAAGTATTCCTTACTATGGTATACTAAGAGTATGTTAAGTCTAGTATGCCTAGTATGCCAAGAGTCCCTCTAGGTTTCTAGTCAGCTCCATACCTTAAGAATGAGAGAGGTGGGAATCTCTTGCCAGACTCGAACTCCAACACCCCGCGAGGGAAGTCAGATCACTGGAAGCTGGACTCTCTGCGTGCAGGGATGACAGCGTCTTCTCAGTGCGTCAGGCCGGGAAACGGGCTCCTCTGAAGTCGAGGTCTCCTCTGATTTACAAGGGCTAGGGAAGGTATATTTATACCTGAGAGGTACCTCAGAATGTTAGCATTGACGTGAATCGGACAGTGAAAGACGTCATGAATGAACCCCTAAGGTATAACGGTTCATGCATAATAGATGAGTCCTTGAAGAAATCAATAGTCCTGTGCTAGGGAAACTCCCGAAGCCTAATGGTCTGTTCTTCAAGAACTCGTTGTGACGTTAGGGTGGACGGATGTCAGAGACCATGCCTGTATTTGGAGTGAACGGTTTAATGCCTAAATAAGGACTGGGATTTTATGCCTATATAAGGGCAGGGCGAATTGTGCCTATATAAGGACATGATACAGGAAAACCCATGTACGGACACCCTAAGAGGAATACAACAGCTTTGTAAATGACATTGTTTTTTACTTATGTTTTTTTGTTTGCAGTGGAGTGCAATATAAAGAAGTGCCCATAAACCGGCGGAGTTTTTTAGATATTCATGCTCAGTTAGAGGGGAACCTTGTACTATTGAATGGAGTTGTGAACTGCTTCAATGCAACCCGATAAAAATTACTTTATTGGCATTGAGAGGTGTAGGCAAAGGTAAAACCAACACAGTTACACAAAAATAAAACATAACAGTAGGCAATCTGGGGAGTCAGAAAAGGCAGAATTTGAGTTAGTTGCAGCTCTGTAAAAAGCAACATGGGTTGGGGAGCGGTAAGTAACGGGGGCCGAACCATATCAAAGGGATGCTTATCTTTGTAATTTCTGTGCCCTTACATTGTCTGCCATATTACAGACACTGGTACTACAAGCCTTACTCAGACCAACTTGGTAAAACTAGGTAAACAGGGGTAGTAAACGTGCTTCTTTTCGTTTAAAGTTTTGTGCACACCACGATGACAGCCACAGTTTTAACCCTGGAAATATACCGGACCTGATCAAATAAGAAACTTTACCATGCAATGCCAAATCCCAGAATAAAATGTGCACACCTTCTATGGACACAGCAAAGTCTACAATTAGGACAAATATTCAGCCTTTAGGATCATGGCTCGGTGACTCGGGTAATATTACACAAACGCGGATCTCAGATCTGATCGATCTCAAGCGAACAGCGTTTCTTCCATGAAAGCAGCAGTGAATGTTATTTGGGATAAATGACAGCAGTTTTAGGGAAGAAAGACAGCAGTTTTGGGCTTTCTGTAAGTTGTGCACTTCCTGTTACAAAAGGAAAGATTGCTAGACCAGAGAATACGGTAAGAGGGTTGTGCTGCAGTTTAAATGTTGCGTGTCTGGGCTGTTAAACTACAATATTACCACAAGCAGTGAACTGTCACATTCTGACCGCTGCCTCGTGGCTGCGGCTAGTCAGACTGTCAAGGGAATCACTTTTGAAACCGGAAACGAAACCATGTGTACACAGTTTTGTTATCAGCTGTAAAACATCGAGGGTTTGATGACTGGAAGAGGGGGAAAGAGTGAGTCGAGGGAACGGAATAAAAAACACATATCAACTTACACACAAATACACAGACATGCAGACAGAAGCGGACACGGGTGCGCCGACACCTACACACAAACAGCAAACCAGACAAACTGACAAACAGACGCTGTCCCACACATATACAACACCCGCATGTCCGGGACACCCGGGCGAACGTTCAAAGACGAGGAGGGAGGGGAAGAGGGGGAAGAAGGTGGGGGCGGGCTCAGCACCTCAGAGCACTGGGCCGGGAACATCTTGCCGCTGAGTACCTGTCAGGAGACAGCCCTCCACCAGGGCACTGCGGAGCTCAGAGTGCACGGGGGTGACGTTCAGCTCTCAGCCTTAAGAGAAGAGCTGTACGTCTTTGCTGCTGAGCACCCAGGGGCGGGGAACAGTTCAGAGCTAAACGCTGTGCACCAGCCCCTGACCACGGGCTGTGAACAGCCAGGCGCTGGGCCCCGGTCCCAAAACAGCTCAGCTCTGCAGAGCAATGCAGGCCGTGAAGTGCTAAGAAGTTAGCACTCAGCGCCAGGCTGGGTAACGGCTCCGCAGTGGCGGCGGGGTGGGGGCTGCTTGTCACTCAGAACCAGGGGACAGAGCAGTACTGACCGCCAGGCAGAGGGCGGCTCCGGTATAACAAAACTACTCACAAGAAAAACAAGCACTAAACTGACATGAAAGCGTGCGTGTGCTACTAAACAGATGTGAAAGCGAGCACCATTAAACTTAAATGAAAGCGTGCGCTGTGCTCGCGCTATACACATCAAAGCATCGGTCACACATAAGTTAAGATTCTTAAGTATAACAAAACTACTCACAAGAAAAACACACTAAACTGACATGAAAGCGTGTGTGTGCTACTAAACAGATGTGAGAGCGAAAGCCATTAAACTTAAATGAAAGCGGGCGCCGTGCATCGCGCTATACACATCAAAGCATCCTAAAAAAAAGTTCCCTCGGACACAATTAAAACACGAAAGCGGACGAAAACTGTGGTTAGGCGGTGCTGCTTCCGGAAATAACGGAAGTGACTTATCGCATCCACAGCCAACCATAAGCCTGCTAAGAAGAGCAATGCCATAGTTAACAAATGGCAAGCGGCAGGAGAAATTACCCGGGAGTTTCACCCCTAATACAGATTATTTGAAGTCTCGGAGAGACAGTGCATGCGCGCTGCCTAGGCGAGACCTAAAAATGACCTAATATTTTAAACGCCCCAAGGTAGCCTCAATAGAAAGCACGGCTTTATTGTTCAAACAATTAGGCAACACACTTCGTTTCTTATATAAAGAAACATTTCTAGAACGAAATATATATATTTAATAATATTCCACACCGCCTTTGATATTCCAGTAAAGCACTTGCAAAACCTTCACACCAACATAAAATAAGAGGCAAGAGAAAAATAACCTGTCTGTGTTTGCATGTTGGAGAAAGCCTGAAGCATGTAATGAGCTCGTGAATTGTTCTGGATGCTGCATTCCCCAGTCTATAAGGTGAGCTCTTGGCCCTTTCGCCCCCCCTTGAGTTTATGGCCAGAGCATGTTTCTTTTGAAAGATTTACAGGTGGTTGGAAAGGACAGCAACCATAACAAGCCTGCGAAAACACGAGCAGAGGCAGGCAAACTAAAGTCAGATGGGAGGAGGGACATGTTTGTGTGGTGCGATAGTCAATAAATCGCTGAGTCGAGTAGTGAAGCACACCTATCTCCCGTGAGCAGAAAGATGAGTAACCCCACCATACAATCTTTAGCAAAGCATAACGTGCTTTAAACACAGGGCTTCAAATATGTCCAGAAAGGTAACATTTTCTAGTTGTTGGGCTATAAAATTCAGAAGCTTCCCTTCTAAAGTCAGTGTCTGCGCATAGGAGAGCACACCCTGCAATCTCGCCTGCCACACTTCTTGTAAGCCACACGATTCTTGTTGTAAACCTGCCATGCTGAGATGGGCTCAGTCTAGTCACCTCCCTGCTCTGCTGCCTTAATACGCCCCAGCTCCGCGCTTCCATCTTCAATGACAATTTGCAGTTTATTTTCTGGCAGGCGGGTATGAGAGCCTCCCTTGGCAGAGAACTGAACCTGTTTCCTTGGAGTGTTGCCACAGCTGTCAAACTCGTGAACTGTTTAGCCTGCACCCAGTATAACAAAGAGGTGCAGCTGATGTAACGGCAGGGGAGGCAGCACTAACGAACAGTGGCAGCTGGTGGATTTGAAAAGTGGTAAGGCGCATATTTAACATCGAAGTTGTAACCCCTGACTAGCCCCCCCAGACCATCCATTTAATTGCCCAGTGGCAGTGCCCTGATGCATTGCACAGATTTTGGGAGCTTGAAGGCTTTCATCCCTATCAGAGTTTGGAATAATTCCTAAAATTGTTCCTGTGTGTTTTTAATTTGTTGCTAATTTTATTTTAATGTAAAGATGTGCACTGTGCAAAAAGAACAGTGCCGCCAGGGAAGTTTACATAGGGACAAGAATAATATGTTAAAGGCTGACTGTGCAAACAGGAAATTAGAATAAGATTGCAGAAAACGGATACAAGCATTTTTAATATCAAAATACATATGATACCATTGCAGCTACAACTACCGTTCCTAGGTCCAGGGCCATGCAGACATTGCAGTACGTCACAGATATTAGAACTAGACACCTGCCAGTTTAAAATATTAACTAGAGCGTGTGCTTACAAAGAACAAGTATTAAGTTATTTTAAAAAAAAAAACGAAGGTTTTCAAGTCGCCTCATCTCCAAGGTGTAATTTAACACCATTTGCTGTCACTTAAAAATAATATATTAACGCGAGAGGCTACATTAACATTATCCATCTATACATTGGAAAGATTTCCATTCTAAAATTACAGACTGCCACAAATTACCTATATCAATTGTTGTACTTGTTTTCCCTTGCATGGGAAATTATTTCCACTGCACATCTCGCACTGCAGGCCCCGGTAGGGAGGCATGTGCCGACTCCTGCTTGGGCACCTTTCATCCTCCACACATGCCATCCACATCCGTTATGAGTGCCTGCGCAGACCAAGGTCCCACATGTCACTAGCAAGGAGTGAAACGGCATAAGGCCCCTTCCAAATTGTGTTTACGTGCTTTTCTCAAGCTTTGAACTGCTGTCCTGCAGGTGCAATAAAATGCAATAGCAAACAGAGTGCAGTCGAAAGCGGAGCTACACAAAGTTACCACTTCCACCTCGTGAGAGAACATCCTATAAATATGCTAATTCTAAATTGCACCTTTCCTTGAGGGTGAAATACTGATTACTGAGCCTGGGTAGCAGATAGCTGACTGCCCTGAGGGTTCAAGGCCATGCCTGCCCGTCTCTCCTGGACGCATCATATGCAAAATCCCCCCGTCAGCCGCTTCATGTTACCATAATCTTGCTCAGGAAAGGGAATGCAGGCCAGGGAAAGGGAGCAGAAACGCGATCTACACACACAAGTACTGATACAAACACACTCTTAACTCATACACCCACTCACCTCGGGCACACGCTCAAACATAAATATGTGCACTCACACGCAGACATACGCGCATATATACTTATACACACAAGCAGTCACGCTCAAGCATACTCATATGGACTCTCATACAGGCAAACTCACTCACACAAATTATTCATGCACCACAACGATCACAACGTTTTTGCAAACAAAAACAAAAGTCAGGTAACTTGTGAATTAATTGATTTCATGATAATATACACAACCAGGTTTTCTCATCTATGCATTTTTTTAAACATGACGTGTTCGGGTTCTTTCCTCCCTCAGCTCTTCCGAGGTCCCAGCCTTCTCCCCACAATCACAATCATGTATGTGCTCAAATAAAAGTTATTTTACCTCGGGGATCGCATTCGAACTGTGATTCTTTCTCCAATGCTTTTGCCTCCCACTAATTACGGCAGTATGAACTTTAAACAAGCGGAAACTATTTGCTTTTCCAATCGCGGCCGGCATGACGGGCGGGTGGGGGGAGGGGGGGTGGAAATGGGGTCGCGGTTGTCGCGGGGGGGGATGGGGGGAGGCGGGAGGGGTTCGTTTTATTAAAAAATATATATAAAATAAAACGTAACTTACCGTCCTGCGCCGCTGCCACCTCAGCTTCTGGATGGGTCCGACTCCCGTCCCGACTCCCGCCGTCCTGCCTTTTCAAATTCTGAATCCTGCATCGTCATCAGGAAGAAAGACAGCCTCCCTCCCTCCGCCAATCACAACGTTGTGATTGGTGAGACGCATCGGAGCGCGCCCCACCCGGGCCATTTTCTCTATGTAGGCTGCTGCATGCAGCAGCCTACATAGAGAAAAAGGGAGAGTGGGCGGTCCTGCTTGAGGGAAGGGGGGAAGTGGCTTTCCCACTGTTGTGCATACTGACTGTTTGGTCGGCCCCAGGGCCGACCAAACAGTCCGTATGCACAACAGTGGGCAAGCCACTCCCCCCCTGCCCTCGAGCAGGAACGCCCACCCCCAGCCAGGCACTTCTGCAGTTCTGCTGTTCGCCGTGCGAAGGCAGAAACATAAAATGGTAGTTATTACCATTTATGTTTCTGCCTTCTCGCACTGCGAGAAAGCAGTGGGGCAACGCCCCCACGCCCCAATGGGGGAGCCGCCACTGCTAACGAAACTGTGTCAGGGAGAAATATTATATTTAACTGTAAACCGCTATAGCGCCAAAGCTGAACACAGCCAAACAGTAAGAGAACAGGAAACCAAGAAAAAAAAATAGTCCCCCACAGAACATACAAAGAACCATAGTGGAATGAGAGAGTACTTAGTCCCTGCTGCCTGGGAGGGACCAAAGAGAAAAGGAGGGACAAAGAGGCAGAACTGACCACTAGCAAAAAAGTTTTTTTAAAAGACACTCAAACCAACTGTTAGACCTGGCACCATTGGAGTGGGTCTCCCCTACATTTTTTGCCTTTGCCTCCTGTGTTTTTGTTGTGTGTTGGACTCCGTTTTGCTGGTCTACATGCTTTGGGCACTTTGCCACTGCTGTTCAGTGCCAAAGTGCAAGTGCTCCCTTTGTAAATTGTTGTTATTTATTTATTTATTTATTTATTTTATTTGAAAGTTTTATATAGCGCGAACAAGACCCTTGCGGATATCAGAGCGCTTTACAAGGTAAATATCTTAGATACATAGGTACATGGTAAATAACATATAGTTTCCTGTCAGTCAATGATAGTGTAATCACCATATCGTAGATACATAGGTATATGGTGCATAACATAACGTTCCATATAGATAAAGCATAATATGGACACAATATCTGGGATACATAGAGAGAAAATAAATAATATATAGTTCCATGTAGATCACGTGTTGAGTCGAGTAATAACGGTAGCCCATGTTAAGTGAACTTAGACATGAGAAGAGATTTCACTTCTTTTTTGAAAGATGCAGTAGAGGGATTAAGTCTAGTTTCTGGGGGCAAAGCATTCCAAATTCTGGGCGCCATCCCTGAAAAGGTTTGGTTGTATGTTTTCTTCTTGTTGAATCTTTGCGGTTTCAGTAGGAGGTTTTTGGCACTTCTGGAAGATCTGTTCCCACATGAGGGCGCCAGTTTCTGGGCCAGATAGCTGGGTGCGTTGTGATGAATGGCTTTATATGTCATACATGCTATTTTTAGTTGAATTCTGGCTTCAAAAGGTAGCCAATTGAGGGATCTTAGGTCCGGGGATATGTGGGAGCTTCTTTTGGAGCCAGTAATAAGTCTAGCTGCGACATTGATTGAGGCTCTTAGAGGGGCCGTTGAAGATCTGGGAAGGCCGCAGAGAGAGACACTCCCATATTCCACTCTTGGGATGACTAGAGCTTGTACTGCCAGATTGAAGTCCTTTTCAGGCAGGAAAGGTTTCAGTTTTCTCAGAGTATTTATCTGAAAGTTTGCTCCTTATGTTGCGTTGCTAATGTGTTTCTGCATATTGAGATTTCTGTCCAGTGTTACTCCCAGCGATTACGCTGAGTCAACGATAAGAGATTGGCAGTTGAGTGCAGTTAGGTTTTTGATCCAGTCTTGCATTATGGGTACTTGGGCGGGAGGAGCGATTAGGAGGAATTCGGTTTTGAGGGTATTCAGTTTTAGATGGTTTTCCGCCAGCCAGGTCTGAGTTTTTCCGAGAGTTGTGTTGAGCGATTTGATGTCTTCTAGAGAATGGATCTTTAGGTATAGTTGTGTGTCGTCTGCGTACATGTGATATTGTACGTTAGACGAGTATAGAATTTCAGTGAGTGGTTCCATGAATAGATTGAACAGTGTCGGAGATAGGGAAGATCCTTGTGGGACTCCTAAAGTGACTGGAACGGGTTTGGACAGGGAGTGGTTGACATTGAATCGTTGCGATCTGTTTTGGAGGAACGAAGTAAACCAGTTTAGAACTGATCCAGATAGTCCCATTCTGTGTTGCAGCAGGTCTAGCAGGTTGTTGTGTTTGACGGTATCAAAGGCCGAGGAAAGGTCGAGCAAGATGAGTAAGCAGGCTTCGTTCTGGTCTAGGATTTGTACTGCATCGTCAATTATAAGGGTCATGGCTGATTCAGTGTTGTGACCTGCACGGAAACCTGATTGGTATTTGTTGAGTAGGTAGAAATGGTCTATATGTCTTACAAGCTAGAGGTGTACACATTTTTCTAAGAGTTTGGCCAGGGTAGGGATGTTGGATATTGGGCGGTAGTTGTTTAAGTCCGCAGGGTCAGCCGTAGGTTTCTTTAGGATGGGGGATACCTGCCCGGATTTGAGGATGTCAGGGATGGATCCTTGGCGTAAAGAGTTATTTATGATCATGGTCCAAAGAGGCAGCAGCAGCGGGGTGAAGTCTTTTATGAAGTTTGCTGGGAGAGGGTCAGTGAAGTGATTGGTAGGGTTCAGAGCAGTAAGCATTTTGAGTATAGTTTCTTCATTGTAGGTATTGAAGGATGACCAGGGTGCATTATTTTTTAGGTCGAACTTTGGTGGATTTCGATGTGGGGCTCCTAGAAGGGATGATGAGGAGTCCGTGTGTGTGACAGTATGTGTGATTAGATCGTTGAGTAGGTCCTTCTTTATGTTATCGGTCTTCAGAGTGAAGAAGGAGGCAAATTCTTTGCAATTGGGTCGTGAGCCTAAGTTAGCTTGGGGGCGGTGAGGTGCATCCTTAGATTGAGTTTTGATTAGCTCGAAAAGTTTTTGGGGACGATTTTTGGCCTGGTCTAATTGATGACTGAAAAAGTCTGCTTTAGTGCGCTTGAGCTTTCTGTAGTAGGCGTTTCTCTTCTTTCTTAGTATCTTGAGGTGATTGGCGGATGGAGCCGATCTCCATCTACGTTCAGTTATTCTTAAGGATCGTTTGTCCTCGTTGAGTCTTCCATCGTACCAAGGCTTAGAGTCTTTTGTGGAAACTCTCTTTAGTTGATTGGCGTATTTGATTTACTTGTCAGACCCTAGTACAGTGCACTGTGTGTGCCCAGGGCCTGTAAATCAAATGCTGCTAGTGGGCTGCAGCACTGATTGTGCCACCCACAGAAGCAGCCTATAAAATGTAACTCTGGCCTGCCATTGCAGAACCTGTGTGCAGTCTAGTACTGCCATGTCGACTTGGCAAGTGTACCCACTTGCCAGTCCCTAAACCTTCCCTTTTCCACATATTAGTCACCCCTAAGGTAGGCCCAAGGTACCCGTGTGGGCAGGGTGCAGTGTATGTGAAAGGTAGGACATGCCCTAGTGTGTGTGGCATGTCCTGATAGTGAATTACTGCCAATTTCGTTTTTCACTATTGCAAGGCTACCTGTTCCCATAGGACAGAATGGGGAGTTTGTTTATAACCTCTTATAAACATAACTGCCCCTGGGAACAAGGTAGGAAAATAAAGTTTAGTATGCCTGAACTCAGAATGTTAAAATGCATCTTTTAGTGAGGGTGATTTTTACATTCAGTGTTTGAAAATACCACTTTTAGAAAGAAGGTATTTTCTTGCTTAACCATCCAGTGTGCCTCTGCTAGGTTTGTGTATTGCGTGTCTGGCTTGTGGATGAAAGGGGCTGGAGAGGGGCAGTGGCTCCAGAGAGCCTGATGAGGCAGGGCTGGGCTGAATAGACCTGGGCTGCATTTAGAGTAGGGGGAGGAGATTTCCTTTTACCTGCATGGGCCTGGTCTGCCTTCAACAATGCTGTCTCCACCTCCTGCCAGGAAGCTGCACCAGTGAGGACAGAACTGGTTTTGGCTGGGTACAGACACTCTGTCTTCAGAGAACAAAGGATTTTTGTGTATAAAAAGAGGGGCCCAGACCCCAGACTTTTAGATCACTTCTGAGAAATCAAGAGGAACCTTTGCCAAGGAGAAGCTGAGAAGGAATACTGCCCCTGTGCTGTTTGCTTTCTGGGTAGGCCTGCAGTGGCTACATGAGGCCAAGGGAAGGAGAAAAGTAATTTTCTCCTTGCTTTGTTCGCCTGCTTGAAGAAAAGATCTCCAAAGGCTTGAACTGAGCTTGCCCCCTGTTCTAGAGGTCTCAGGAACAGCAAAGACCTCACCGTGTCGGTGGGCACCGTCTCTGATCGTCTCCGCAGAAGAAAAGGATAACCGACTCTGTCATCGACTCCATCGCAGGATTCCGTGTCCTGAAAGCACCGCTGAGAGCAACGCCTCACTTGGCAATGCAACCCTGGTCTCACCGACTCCATCAACGAGCCGCTGCTTGCACTGCATCCTGTGGGCACCACACTCCGCAATGCTTCGCTACACGCTGCAAGGATGTCACCGACTCTGTCGCTGCCCGACTCAAACATCGACCGGCTCCGTCGCCACACCGTGACCTGCCAGCACCACAACGAGCACCGTCTCACCCTTCAACGCAAGCCCTGGTCTCACCGACTCCGTCAACGAGCCGCTGCCTGCACCAAATCGTGAGGACATCGTCCGCCACAACTCTCCGTTTCACAGTTTGATCACAACGTTTGCCCCGACCGACTCACACCGACGTGTTGGTCGCAACAAGAAAGGTACTATGTCCAAGTCTGTCAACGCTTTAGCTGGCCCATATCGACGCAGTTGGCTGGAATTGTTAGACTCTGTCGTATTCAGTATTGCTGTAGCCCCAGGAGGAGCTACTGAGTCGGAAGAACTGTGGTTTATTGATTTCCTGCAATGTAGGTTTAACTTTGTTTTTATTGACATTCTGCAGCAAGGAAACAACATACATAGCTGGTAATTCCTTCCCATGTCGCACTGTTACCTCCCCCCTCAGGGCGTACATAACAACATCTGGAGGCTGTGTGCGGGTGCCATCTAACATGGCCCCGCCAGCGCCCATGAGGTATTTCTTAGAGTATCTGCATGCCTTGGCGTAGTTCAAGTTCTCAATTACACAGCCATGTCAAAAGGGAAAAAGGAAAAGAAAAAACAAAGGAAAAAACAGTCCCCCCCCACCCTTCCCACCCACGAACTGGTGTGCTTGGGGCCTATCTCACTTTTGAACAATATATAGGGCAAGAGCGAGAGTGCAAGTCATGATACCGTAGGTGACTCGTCTGGAGCGGTGAGTCGAAGGAGGCGAAGATACCTCGGGCATGTGACTTCATTCATTTCAGTGGCCAAAAGAGACACTATTGGCTGACAAACTTCTTTGAAACCCACAGTGGAATTAGTTAGGGAAGCCTGTATCCGCTCCATCCCTAAGATGTGCCACAACCTGTGCAACCACCACGTATACGTCGGTCTTGTCTGTGTCCCCCAATGCGATAAGATGTTTTGGAGTGCTGCCCCCAGGGCCAGTCCCATCTGTTTCCCCCTCCTAGACCTTAGAGGATAAGTCAACGGGTTGGGCAACCCCAACACAACGTAGGCCGGAAACCTCGGGATTTGTGTCTCAAATTGTCGATCTACGTCATCTAAAATCGTAGCCCAGTAGCCTGCTAGTTCCCTGCAGTCCCAAAGCAAGTGTACCAGTGTGCCCTCCTCCCCGCAGCCCCGCCAACAAGTCGGACTACGATCCGGGTTCCCCCTGTTCAGGCGCACTGGCGTCAAATACCAGTACGTGGCTATCTTGACTGCGGTTTCCCTACTGGCGGTGTTACGTGCTGTATGTTTGGCCCGGTAATAGATGTCTTTCCATTCCTTTCCCGTAAGGTCTCGTCCCAGTTCTTTCGCCCACCGTTTCTGGCTGGCCGTGGGTGATGTAGGAGCCTGGGGGCGCAACATATCATACAGTTCGGAGATCATTTTCCTATTTGTATTCTTCGTCACTAACCACCTCTCATATTTTGTCAGTTTCCTATTCACTTTTGGTTGCACCTCTGTCTGGAGAAGCCAGTGGCGTATCTGGAGGTAATGAAACCTCTCTGATTCAGGGAGGCCGTAGTCTAGTTTTAGGTCAGGAAATGAAATAATCCTCTCCGGGTCAAATAAGTGCCCTGCCGCTTTGCAATCTGTTCCCCTCCAAGCCGCAAATGCCCTATCATCCAGCCCAGGTGTAAATTCCCTGTTGTCCAGTAAAGGAGTCATGGGGGAGGGGAAAGATGTCAATTCTCGTTTGGTGGCAACCCCGTCCCAAGCCCTTAGTAGTGTGTGCGTTATGGGTGAGCCCCGGAGATTTGGAGGCCTATCTGCTCTCTTCAGGAAAGGGACTTTCCATAGGGAGAGTTTCGCTAGCGCTCTGACCTGAAACAGCCATCTCTTCTCAGATTCCGATCTATTCCATTCCACTAGGTATCTGAGTTGTGCCACTCTAAAGTATTCTAGCACGTTCGAGATCCCCAAGCCTCCATCGTCCGGCCTCAAATAGCCCAGTTCCCTTCGCATCCGGGGGCGTGCCCCTGCCCAGACGAACTGCTGTATTGCCTGTTGCAATTTATGAATAGTGCCTGGTGGGGGCCATATCGGTATTGTCTTGAATAGATACAATGCCTTAGGAAGAATGGACATTTTAATCGCTGCTACCCGTCCCAGAAGCGACAGCTGGTGATGTTTCCAGTGCTGTAGCTCTCTAGTGATCTGAGTAGTTAACTTGGAGTAGTTTAGCGTGACCATGTGCGATACGGACGGGGCAAATTCAATTACCAAATATGGAATAGACTTCATTGTCTGTATCCCTGCATACGCGTCCCCACCCTGCTCTGATGTTATCTCTTGCTGGTCTAAGCGGAGAATCATTGACTTCCCAAAATTTACTCGGAATCCCGAGACTTGGCCAAAGGATTCTAGTTCCTGCAAGAATGCTGGGACCAAACGCTCCGGAGACACAAGGGAAGCAATGATATCATCCGCATAGAGGCTTATCGAATGTCTCTCCCCACCGAAGGGAATGCCCAGGATGTCAGGGTTATCCCTTATCTTCTGTGCCAGCGGCTCGATATATAAAGCGAAGAGAAGGGGTGACAACGGGCATCCCTGCCGTGTCCCTCTTTGTATCACGAATGGGTTAGATGATATCCCGTTTACTCTGATTGTCACCGTGGGTGCGCTGTAACAACTTGTCACCCAGGCCCTGAACCGGTCCCCTAGGCCAAAGTGAACCAGGGTCTTTTCTAAAAAGTCCCAGTCCACCCGGTCAAATGCCTTCTCGGCATCCACCGACAATAGAAGAGCGTCAATGTTCATTCGATGTGCTTTGTCGACGAGGTGCAGAATGCGTTTGGTGTTATCGCTACTCTGCCTATTGTGAACAAAGCCGGACTGGTCGGGTTCAATGATGCCCGGCATGAGGGGTCCCAGCCTGGCTGCCAGCACCCCGGTGAACAATTTCAAGTCTACGTTGAGTAGAGACACCGGGCGATAGGAGCTGCACAGGGTTTTATCTTTCCCAGGCTTAGGAAGGACCACTATGGAGGCCGTTAGCATGTCTGGGGGATTGTCCCAGGTCCAGTAAAGGAATTAAAAAGCCGCGTCAGGAGTGGGGCTAAGATCTGGCAAAAAGATTTGTAGAACCCCGCCGAAAAGCCGTCAGGTCCCGGCAATTTCATAAGCTTGAGGCGCGAGATTGCCCCTATCACTTCCTCCACCCGTATCGGTGCCTCCAACGTTGCAGCCGGCCCCGGATCTAGTGCAGTCGTGTTCGCGTCTTGGAGATATGTGGCGATGCGGGAGCCTGGGGGGGTTTCCCTTCGGTAAAGATCGGTGTAGAATGCCTGAAAAACCTGTGCAATCTCCTCGTCCCCTTCTACGACCTCCCCGGTAGCCTTCTTGAGAGACTGGACCTTCGTCTGTTGGGTACAGGCCCTAAGCTTGCTCGCCAATGTAGTAGGAGTGCTTGAGCCTGAGTGCTGCATACTCAGCTCTGTCCAGATCGAGCCCCGCCAACTGCGCCCGTGCCGCTTTCAGCTGGCGCCAAACTCTAGGCGCCCCCGTACTGCTGTGTACCCTCGCCAACTCTAGCACTTGCGCCGTGATCTGATCCCGCTTGTTTCTGCGTTCTCTGTTTTCAGCCGCGGAGATAGCTATTAATTCCCCGCGCACCACTGCTTTGAGGGCCCCCCATAGAGTGGTCAGGGAAATGTCAGGGGAATCATTCAGTTCCAGATAGTCTGTAATGCATTTGTGGATCTGTTTCGTTACCTCTGCTCTATGCAACATGTCTTCCCGAAGTCGCCAACCCCCTCTTTTGCTATGTGGCTGAGGCACCCGAAGGGTCACTGTCACCGCATTGTGGTCTGAAAGTGCCGCCGGAGTGATGTCCACCTCCCTCACCAGGTCATTCAGTTCCGTCGTGCCTAACAGGTGAACGAGCCGGGCATAAGTGCCGTGTGCATGTGAATAGAGAGAGAATTGAGATGAGTGTGGATGAGCCACCCGCCAAATGTCCACCAGTCCTCTAGTTTGTAGCCAACTTTTCCCCTCGGTAGACAATTCCCCTGTTGGAGTGTAGCAATGGCTCGATCTGTCAACAGCCGCATCCATAACTAAATTTAGATCCCCTCCCACCGGTAGCCACCGCTCCACCGCACTGAGGACGACGGAAAGAGCCGCTTTCAGAAATTTCTCCTGCCCTGAATTGGGCGCATAGATGGAACCCACCACTAGGGGCGAGCCCCCCAACCAGAGCTTATACGCCAAGAGGCGACCTTTCACTTCCGCTACTTTGTCTCCTACCTTCCCAGCAAAACGGTTAGCCACCAGTATGGCCACTCCCGCTTTTTTATCCATCGTTGAAGAAAAGAACTGCTGGGGGAATGCCCTGGACCTCATCCGGTGCCAATCTTTGGGGAGGAGATGGGTCTCTTGAAGGAGACATATATCTGCCCTCAAATTCTCTAGGTAGGACAGTATGGCTTTTCGTTTATTAGGGTTGTTAAGGCCCTTCACATTGAGGGTGTCGACTTGTAATGTGGAGTGTGACATGGGATATGGTCGGAGTTTGACCGCTTCACCTGTGAATTTCCCCGCCCGCAGAACGAGCGTGTGGCTCCCGCCCCTCGTCTCTGGTCCTCTCTGCGTCTAGCCTACTCCGCTGGACCCCTTGTTGTAGCACACCAGTTCCCACCCTCCCCCTCCCTAACCCCAACCTAAATTCCCCAACCCCCCCATATTGTCCAGCGCCCGCAAGGCGTATTCGCGTGCACCTGGAAAAAAGAAGTAGCAGGGACATGTCTTCGCCTGAGAATCCCCTAACTCCCCGCTCCCAACAGACCCCCCCGATCCTGCTCAGCATACTTGTGTGTAGCAGTCCCCCCGGAGCTCATGAGCTATCTTGGGATGCTGTTTCCTTGAGGACGGTCTCCAGAGCTGCCTGCCGCTCCTGCGCCATGGTCGTGGGATCTGGCCCCAGAGAGTTAACAGGAAGGCGCCTCCGTCCAACTCTCTGCTATCGCTCCCGTGGGTTCAGCGTTCCTGACTGGCCGTTTCCTCCGGACTGTGGTGTGCTAGTCCTAGAATCTTGCAGGCGTCTTGTAGAGATTTGAGTTGATGGAGCCTACCGTCCCATTTGAAAATCAAGCGAAATGGGTGGCCCCAGGAGTATGCCACTCCTTTGTCCCGAAGATGTGTGGTCACCTCCCTAAACTCTCGCCTCTTCTGTAGTGTGATGGCAGCCAAGTCCTGATAGAGGGCTATGGAGTGACCCAAGTACGTGATCGGTTGCTTCGCCCTGGCCTCCCATAGGATGCGTTCTTTGAGGGGAAAATCCGGAAGGCCAGGATGTCTGGCGGAGGCGCAGGGGCTCTCCTCCTCAGCCCCACTCTATGCGCCCTGTCTATGCGGATCTCGAAGTCTGGCGGGACTCCCAAAATGTTGCGGAACATCTCCTGGAGGTACTGAATGATGTTCGACCCCTCTGCGTTCGAAGGAACTCCCTTCACGCGGATGTTATTCCGCCTAGAGCGGTTTTCAAGATCCTACGTGTGTGCTTGGAGGTCTATCTGTTGTTCCTACAGGCGGATCACCTCCTGCTGAAGCTGCACTACCTACTCTTCTCTGGCCTGTTCCTGGTCCTCTATGCTGGCCACTCTTTCTCCAATCGCGTCCACATCGCGTCAAATCTCTTTCACTTCCCCTGCCACTTTGCCCATGAGTGTTTGGAAGTCCTCTCGCAAGGTATTGAACAGTGTTTCTAGAAGGAGCGAGTGACCGGGGCCTCCGCCCCCTCTGGCTCGAAGTGTAGCTGCGTGGTCAGGGAAGACCGGCCCTCCCTGCCACTGATCTGTGGGGGTTTGGACAACATTTCTTTCAATGTCCTGTCTTTCTTCCCCCTCAATGAGGACATAATTGTGGTGTGGGTTTTAAGCTCTAGAGTGGATCTCAGCTCTCCTTCTGCTTCTGGTCTGTTAGCTACCACCACTCTCCTCCGTTGGCCTATGGGCTCCCTCGGAGACCGTTGCGTTACTCTGTGGGGATACTCTGTGGAGACCCGACGATTCAGGCGCACTCCCTCAGATTGGAAGCGGCGCGTGTCTTCACCCCCTATTCGACTTCTGTGGTTTGCGCGGTCCTTTCCTCTTTCCGCTATGGGACTATACCGCTAGACCTGTCTCGATCCCATTGTGTACTGCCAACTCACTGCTTTCTCCGGATGGCAAGGCCACCAACGCCCAGTTCCCCCGCCAGCCGGAAAGTCTGGTCGAGTCCCCTCTTCTCCAGCCGCTGCGTCCCTTGCCCCTACAATCCAACCTGCCGGTTAGACTCTACTCTGGTGTGGCTCCCCTTCCAGCTCTGCTCTAACCCTCGCTTGCCAGTCGAAGACTCTGGACGAGTGACCGCTAGGTAAAACCCAAATAGAGTGGGTCGTTTGTTGCGCCGCCCGGACCGCTCCGCCTGCGGGCTCTGCTAGGCCTCCCTAGGCCTTTCACTTCCCAGTGTTTGCCCTGGCCTCCTTGCTCGCTCCGCTGCTGAAGATGCTGGAGTGATGCCGCTCACCTGGGGTCCCTCCGGCCTCCTGACCACTGCTCCTGCCCCGCACAGTGTGCCTGGAGAGATCGTTTGGGGGTATAGGCCTCCCCTCCGTTCCACGCCGACACTCCCTATAGGGCCTGGCTCCCAGCCCCGCTTCTTGCGCACTACTACGCCTCTGATCGTGCCTTAGTGCACTAGCTCCCTGTTACAGGAGAGCAACCGCCCCGGACGTCGACGCCAGTCGATTGCCCTGGCCGAGGCACTGCGAGTCGGGGCAATCGCACTGTGAGGCGCCCTCTGCTTCCGCCTACGTGTTGCGCTGTTGGTCCCGGCCCGGTGGGCCTCGCACCAGACTTCTCTGCAGTTGGGCCGGTCACAAGCTCTCCACCTTGCCTGCAACCCCCCGGCCACAGGTCACCCCCCGTCTGCCGGCTGCGCCTGTAAGGTTGTGGTCGTACCTGCTCTGTTGCCTTTGGGCAGCCCTCGGGCCTCAATGTCCCTGTACTCGGCTAGCTGCATCCGCCATTTGCTATGTTGCGTGTGCTGCGCCGCTCCAATCCCCAGCGCTCCTGGCTCCGAGTGCCTTCTCTCCGTTTACAGTGCCTGGGCTCTGCTTATCGCCCATTCGCCCCAATCGTCATGTGGGCCCGCTGATATAACCAGCCAAGAGACCAGTGGCCGCCCGCTCCCTATTGCTCTGTCCCTCGGGTCTGCCGCCCGCTCTGCTCTCCTCTCCTCTCGATGCCGGCGAGGCCCCCCCGTTGGGGCCCCCCTTCGAATCAGCGCCGGAGCAGTAGTCTTCTAGGCCCTGGGCCCCTGGTCCTCTTCCCAGCAGGCTGCGTCTCACCTCCGGGCCTTTGGGCCGCACTACAGCACTCACCGCTCCGCACCTTCTCAGGAAGAGTCCCCGCCTGCTACAGGTCTCCGGCCGCCTGCCGGACCCCTCGACACTGCCACCTCGGTCGAAGGCTCGGATGGCCGCTCCCCGGCCTGCTCGCTCCTCTTGACTCTTGGTGTGAGCCGGCTTTCCTCCCTGCACCCGGACCCGTGCCTTGTCTTGGTCTCTTTTCCTGCCCACGAGCGCCAGCCGCTAAGTCTGGCCGATGCTCCGCGGGGCCGGGCTGCCGCAACTCTGCAGGTCCCTGCGCCGCCCCGGCTACTCGATTTCCTGGGCTACTTGCGGCCCGCTAGGCCCCACGCCGCTCTGCTCGCCCTGGCGTCCACACTTGTCACTCCAATGCCAGGCTCTGCTCAGGGCAAACTGCCGAGCCCCTCTCTGTGCCCGGCAGTCACCGATGGTCACTCGTCTGCCCCGATGGGCCGGCATCGGCTCTCCGGCTCTCCTATCTGCCTCCGCTCGACCGGCCGAAGCAGGTCGCCATTTTCTCCGCTCTGCCTCGCGGCTGGACTGGACACCTTTCCGCCTTCAGGCAGGTCCCCAGCCCCAATTTACTAGCTATCCAGGGCGCTGACGGGCCGGAGGTGAGTTCCCCTTTCGATCCCCGACCCCTGGGGGATGCAAATCGCTGTTATGGACCGAATTGGGCGCGTGAGAGCAGGGAGACGATGTGGAACACGTCTTACCCACTCGCCATCTTGGCCACGCCCTCCTTTTCCTGCAATTTAAAGGTTATTTTGCAAAAGTACTAGAGTATTGTATGTTGGATTTTTATTGTATTTGGTCTTGTTGGTTTAGATAAAGATTTACTATTTTTCTAAACTGGTGTGGTGTCCATTTGTAGTGTTTTCACTGTATTACTGTATGTGTTCACAAATGCTTTACACACTGCCTCTGAGATAAGCCTGCCTGCTCGTGCCAAGCTACCAAGGGGATGAGCAGGGGTTATTTTAGGAGTGTATCCCCCTTACCCTGACTAGAAGCAAGGGCCCCTATTTTGACAAAAGTACCTACCTCTGCCAACTAGAGACCCCCATTTCTAACATTGGTGGTCAGCGGTGAGGGTCCTGGACTTGCATTTGTGATTTACATACAGTGATTTGTGTACACTACTAGCATAGTACAGACCATTACGTGACCACATACTTTTACTGAACTTTTCCCTTGGATTGTTTTTTCTGCAAAGTAAAGAACTGCCAATTTTGTCATCATGACCAAGCCAGCATCCATTGCATCCATTGATATCGACTTTGAGGAAGATAGGGTGGAAACCTACACTGTGTGTCAACTGAAAGCTATCTGCAAGAAATTTAAAGTCTCTGTAAAAAGCCTCACCAGGAAGGATGAATACGAAAAGGCGCTGAGGGCCTGGTTGGAATCCAGAAATGCCAGTGGGCAGGATGAGGAGCCTCTGGTGGAGGCAGAGAATGTGGATGAGCAACAGGAGGGGCAATTGAATCTGCCAGGAGGGAGGGTACCTTCCGTGGATGGCAGCAGTGTTTCTCAAAGGGGTCTGTCTCCAGAGGAGTTGGAGGACAGAGAGAGAGATAGGGTGCATGAGAGGGAGCTTGCTAAGCTCAGGCTGGGGAAGGGGGGTGACATAGAGAATAAGAAGTTGGAGTTGGAAAAGCAGAAATTGGCCATGGAGGAAAAGAGGATGCTTTTAGAGAGTGAGAAAGGTTTGAGGGAGTTAGATCTGACAGCAAAGAGCCTAGAGATCACTCCCCATGGTGGCAGTGCACCATCAGTGCCTGGAGAAGGGAAGGTATACATCCCCAAGGAGGTTATCAAGGATTTCACTAAGCATGAGGACATTGGTCAGTGGTTCAAGGCCTATGAGGTAGCAATGAAGTCCCACAGAGTCCTTGAGAGAGATTGGGGAGCGGGGTTGTGGGGCCTCTTTCTCAGCGAAGGAAGGGAAACATTGTTAAACTTGCCCACTGAGGATCAGATGTCCTATGCCCCCATGAAGGAAGCCTTAGTAGTCAGATATGGGTTGACCCCAGAGCTGTACAGGTAGAAATTTAGAAACTGCAAGAAGCTGGAGTCAAGTACCTGGGTGGAGTATGTGTCCTACTTTTGCAGAGCATTGGATGGTTGGGTGAAGGGTAGCAAGGTGAATGATTTGCAGGGGCTCAATGATTTGGTTGCATGGGAGCACTTTTCCAGAGTTACGCCAGCACTTGATTGACAGTAAGCTGATTGACCCCAGGAAGCTTGCCTTGGAGGCGGACCGCTGGGTCAGTACCAGGGTCCACAAGGGTCGTGTGGAAGACTCCGCCAAAGGTGGGCAGGGTCCCCAGCAGAAGAGTGGGGGGGGACAAGGGTAGGCAGAAGGAGTTCCAAAAAGGGCCCCAAAGTAATCCCCAAGGGAACCAAGGTAAGGGTTCCCAGCCTCCCACTGACAAGAAGCAATGGATCCTGACAGGTAAGCCTGTTCATATGGGTTCCAAGGCATGTTTTAGTTGTGGTCAGGTGGGCCACTTCCAAGGGGATCATAGGTGTCCCCACTGGTGTACCGCCCTGGCAAATGGCTAGTGTAGCCTTGGGGGAGGAGTCGGGTGCCCAAGATGGGTGGGGTCCCGCAGAAATGTCCCTGGTCTCTTTAGGAGACAGTGAGATGGCCCCATGAGCTCAGCTGCCTGATAACACTAAAAAGTACAGGCAGTGGGTGACCATCAATGGCCATAGTGTGTAGGCTCTGAGAGACACCGGAGCCAGTGTGACAGCTGTCAGTTGTTGGCTGGTGTCTGAAGAGCAGGTGGTCCCCAATGCATTCTACCCAGGTGTTGCTGCTGACAATTCAGAGTGCCTCTGCAAAGTGGCACAGGTTCCCTTTGAGTGGGGGGGGGGGGGTCCTCAGGTACCTTGAAAGTAGCTATGAGGCCAGCCATGCCTGTGGACTGTCTGCTAGGCAATGATTTGGAGAGCTCCCCTTGGGCAAAGGTGGAGCGGAGGTCTCATTTAGAGATGTTGAGTCTGCCTGAGTGGGCGTGTGTGACCACTCGGTCTATGGCAGCCGGTAAGGGCATTCATGAGGACCTGGAGCCTGAAAGGGTGGCCCAGGTGTCTGCCAGAAAGAGAAGAGGCAGGGGGTGAGGGAAACCGGCCCCCGAAGTTCCCACGGTCCAGGAGGAGGCAGACCCTGAGGGGGATGTCCTGGAGCCTACAGGGGAGCAAGTGGCTGAACTGTGGGACCTGCCTGAGCTGACCCATTGGCAGCAGGAAGGAGGCCCCTCCAGGGAGGAATTCTGCCAGGAGCAGCAGACGTGCCCTCCTCTTACCGGTTTCCGGCAGCAGGCTGCAAACCAGGCAGCAGGTGATAAGTCCGGATCACATTGTATATACTGGGAGAATGGTCTCCTGTATAGCAAGCCTGAGGTTGCTGAGCCTGGGTCAGCCTGTGTGCTGCTGGTACCCCAGCGCTTCAGAGCCTTCCTACTGGGTCTGGCTCATGATGTGCCTTTGGCAGGGCATTTTTTGGCAAGACAAGACCTTTAAAAGGCTTGTCACCCACTTTTACTGGCCCCAAATGCGCAAGCACTCTGATACTCATTGTAGGTCTTGCCAGACTTGCCAGGCAAGTGGCAAGAGTGGGAGAAAGTGTAAGGCTCCTCTCCAACCTTTCCCTGTGGTCAACACCCCCTTTGAGAGGGTGGGTATTGACATTGTGGGGCCTCTGGATCCCAAGACAGCCAAGGGCAACAGGTCCATCCTGGTCTTGGTGGACCATGCTACCCCGTACCTGGAAGCCATCCCTCTCCAGACTGTGGGGGCCCCTGTGGTGGGTCGTGCGTTGATGGGGATTTTCTCCTGCATGGGGGTCCCCAGAGAGGTGGTGTCCGACCGTGGTACCAACTGCATATCCAAGTATATGAAGTCCCTGTGGCAGGAGTGCAGTGTAACCTACAAGTTCACCACTCCTTACCACCCCCAAGGTAATGGGCTGGTTGAGAGATTCAACCGGACACTGAAGGGCATGATTATGGGTCTTGGTGAACCCATGAGTCGTAAGTGGGACGTCCTCTTACCATGCCTTTTGTTTGCTTACAGAGAGGTACCGCAGAAGTCCTTAGGGTTCAGCCCCCTTGAGCTCCTGTATGGGCATCCTGTAAGAGGACCTCTAAGTCTGGTGAAAGCAGGCTGGGAGAAAGCTCCCAGTAAACCTCCCCAGGATCTATATATAGATACATGCTGGCCTTCAGAAACTAGACTAAGCGCTTCAGACAACTTGCTCAGGCGAATCTGGAAGGCAGCAAGGAGGAAATGAAACATTGGTATGATCAGAATGCCACTCTGATCGAGTTTCGGCCTGGACAGAAAGTATGGGTCATGGACCCAGTGGAGCCTTGTGTGCTCCAGGATAAGTGGACCGGACCATTTGAGGTGGTGTAGCGCAAGAGTAATGTCACCTACTTGGTGGACTTGCAGTCTCCAAGGAACACTTTGCGGGTCCTGCATGTGAACCGCCTGAAGCCCCACTTGGAGAGGTCCGAAGTGGGCATGCTCCTAGCAACAGATGCTGGGATGGAAGAGGAGACTGAGCCTCTTCCTGACCTCCTGTCTGCAAAGGAGCACGATGGGTCAGTGGACGGTGTGAACCTCTCTCCCGCCCTGACTCCTGACCAGCAGAGTGACTGTCGCCAACTGTTGGGGCAGTTTGCTGCTCTGTTCTCCCTGACCCCTGGTGTCACTCAGTGGTGTGTCCATGATATTGTTACTGGGTCAGTCCTCCTGTAAAGCACAACATTTACAGAGTGACTGACAGGGTCAAGGCTGGCATCAAGGAGGAGGTCTCTAAGATGTTAGAGCTAGGGGTGATTGAGCCCTCAAACAGCCCTTGGTCCAGCCCAATGGTCTTGGTCCCAAAGGCTGCCGCACCCGGTGCCACGCCAGAACTCCGGTTCTGTGTGGACTACCGAGGACTCAATTCAGTCACCAGGACTGACGCGCACCCCATCCCCAGAGCTGATGAGCTCATTGATCGGTTGAGAGCTGCCCGGTACCTCAGTACGTTTGACTTAACGTCTGGGTACTGGCAGATTGCCTTAACTGATGGGGCCAAGGAGAGGTCAGAATTCTCAACACCAGAGGGGCACTACCAATTTCGGGTGATGCCCTTTGGGTTGAAGAATGCCCCTGCCACCTTTCAGAGGTTGGTCAACCAGGTGTTGGCTGGGCTGGAGGATTTCAGTGCCGCCTACCTGGATGACATAGCAGTGTTCAGTGTCACTTGGGAGGAACATCTGCACCACCTCTGGGAAGTGTTGAAGGCTCTGCGGAGGGCAGGCCTCACGATTAAGGTGAGTAAGTGCCAGATCGGGCAGGGTTCTGTGGTGTACTTGGGACACCAGGTAGGGAGCAGCCAGGTGGTGCCCCTACAGCCCAA
Organism: Calotriton arnoldi; assembly: GCA_963921515.1. NCBI lineage: Eukaryota > Metazoa > Chordata > Amphibia > Caudata > Salamandridae > Calotriton > Calotriton arnoldi. Next base: position 2,407,538 of record CAWUFW010001292.1, on the reverse strand, counting down.
GATTGATACCATTCTGGCTTGGGAACCCCCCAAGACCCAGACAGAGGTGAGAGCCTTTTTAGGACTCACAGGGTATTACAGGAGATTTGTCAAGGGGTATGGAACCATTGTTGCCCCCTTGACAGAGCTGACTTCCAGGAAATAGCCCAGGAAGGTGAACTGGACTCACGCCTGCCAAAAGACTTTTGATGCCCTGAAATCTGCCATGTGCACAGCACCCATGCTTAAGGCACCCAACTTCTCAGAAGAGTTCATTGTGCAGACAGATGCTTCAGAGCATGGTGTGGGAGCTGTGCTCTCACAGCTAAATGAGGAGGGCCTAGACCAACCCATAGCGTTCATTAGTAGGAGGTTAATCCCACGGGAACAGAGGTGGAGTGCAATTGAGCGTGAGGCATTTGCTGTGGTCTGGGCGCTGAAGAAGCTGAGGCCCTACTTGTTTGGAACTCACTTCCAGGTTCAGACAGACCACAGGCCCCTCAGATGGTTGATGCAGATGAGGGGTGAGAATCCAAAGCTGTTGAGGTGGTCCATTTCCCTACAGGGGATGGACTTTACGGTGGAACCCCGCCCTGGTACAGAACACGCCAATGCTGATTGTCTGTCCAGATTTTTCCACCTTAGTGAAGAGAACTCCCAGGAGGGTGGGTAGTTCTCCCCACATTTCAGCTGGAGCAGACACATGTTAGACCTGGCACCATTGGCGTGGGTCTCCCCTGCATTTTTTGCCTTTGCCTCCTGTGTTTTTGCTGTGTGTTGGACTCCGTTTTGCTGGTCTAGATGCTTTGGGCACTTTGCCACTGCTGTTCAGTGCCAAAGTGCAAGTGCTCCCTTTGTAAATTGTTGTTATGGATTAGTGATTCCATGATTGGCATATTTGATTTACTTGTCAGACCCTAGTACAGTGCACTGTGTGTGCCCAGGGCCTGTAAATCAAATGCAGCTAGTGGGGTGCAGCACTGATTGTGCCACCCACAGAAGCAGCCTGCAAAATGTAACTCTGGCCTGCCCTCTGCAGAGCCTGTGTGCAGTCTAGTACTGCCATGTCGACTTGGCAAGTGTACCCACTTGCCAGTCCCTAAACATCTTTTCTACATATTAGTCACCCCTAAGGTAGGCCCAAGGTACCCCTGTGGGCAGGATGCAGTGTATGTGAAAGGTAGGACATGCCCTTGTGTGTGTGGCATGTCCTGATAGTGAATTACTGCCAATTTCGTTTTCACTATTGCAAGGCTACCTGTTCCCATGGGACAGAATGGGGAGTTTGTTTAAAACCTCTTGTAAACATAACTGCCCCTGGGAACAAGGTAGGAAAATAAAGTTTAGTATGCCTAAACAAAGCATGTTAAAATACATCTTTTAGTGAGGGTGGTTTTTACATTCTGTGTTTGAAAATACCACTTTTAGAAAGTAGGTATTTTCTTGCTTAACCATCCAGTGTGCCTCTGCTAGGTTTGTGTATTGCATGTCTGGCTTTTGGATGACAGGGCCTGGAGAGGGACAGTGGCTCCAGAGAGCCTGATGAGTCAGGGCTGGGCTGAATAGACCTGGGCTGCATTTAGAGTAGGGGGAGGAGAATTCCTTTCACCTGCATGGGCCTGGCCTGCCTTCAACAATGCTGTCTCCACCTCCAGCAAAGAAGCTGCACCAGTGAGGGCAGAAATGGTTTTGGCTGGGTACAGACACTCTCTGCCTTCAGAGAACAAAGGATTTTTGTGTATAAAAAGAGGGGCCCAGACTCCAGACTTTTAGATCACTTCTGGGAAATCAAGAGGAACCTTTGCCAAGGAGAAGAGCCAGAGAAGTTGAGGAGGAATGCTGCCCGTGTGCTGTTTGCTGTCTGGGGTTGGCCTGCAGTGCCTACTTGCTGCCAAGGGAAGGAGAAAAGGACTTTGCTGCTTTCTTTGTCCCCCTGCTTGAAGAAAAGATCTCCAAGGGCTTGAACTGAGCTTGCCTCCTGTTCCAGAGGTCTCAGGAACAGCAAAGACCTCACCATGTCTGTGGGCACCGTCTCTGATTGTCTCCGCACAAGAAAAGGGTAGCCGACTCTGTCATCGAGTCCGTCGGGGGATTCCGTGTCCTGAAAGCACAGCCGAGAGCAACGCCTCGCTTCGCAAAGCATCTCGTGTCTCACCGACTCAGTCAACAAGCCGCTGCTTGCCCCGCGTCCTGTGGGCACCGCACTCCACAACGCTTCGCTACACGCTGCAAGGACGTCACCGACTCCGTCGCTGCCCGACCTGAACATCGACTGGCTCTGTCGCCGCACCGTGACCTGCCAGCACAGCAGCGAGCATCGTCTCACCCTTCAACGCAAGCCCTGGTCTCACAGACTCCGTCAACGAGCCGCTGCCTGCACCGTATCGTGAGGACATCGTCCGCCGCAACGCTCCGTTTCACAACGCGATCGCGACGTTTGTTCGACCGACTCGCACCGACGTGTTGGTCGCAACAAGAAAGATACTGTCTCCAGGTCTGTTGACGCTTTAGCTGGCCCGTATCGACGCGGTCGGCTGGAATTGTTAGACTCTGTCATATTCAGTATCGCGGTAGCCCCAGGAGTTGCTACCGAGTCGTGAACTGTGGTTTATAGATTTTCCTGCAATTTAATGGTTATTTTGCACAAGTACTATCTTTCAAGAGTATTGTATGTTGGATTTTATTCATATTTGGTCTTGTTGGTTTAGATAGAGATTTACTATTTTTCTAAACTAGTGTGGTGTCCATTTGTAGTGTTTTCACAGAATTACTGTATGTGTTCACAAATGCTTTACACACTGCCTCTGAGATAAACCTGCCTGCTCCTGCCAAGCTACCAAGGGGGTGAGCAGGGGTTATTTTAGGAGTGTATCCCCCTTACCCTGACTAGAAGCAAAGGCCCCTATTTGGACAAAGGTACCTACCTCTGCCAAGTAGAGACCCCCATTTCTAACACAAACCAATCAAAACATGGGGATGACTTTATGCCCATACAGAGAAGTATACTAAAGTATACATGAGGTCAAACGCTCACACTCGACCTAAAAAGTATACATGAGGTCAAACGCTTACGCTCGACCTAAAAAGTAAAGCAAAAGGGAGTTGAATGACTCTAGGTTGATGTCTTTACAAATGCAATTAATTCAACAAACTGACAGGGAGGGGGGCAGGGAGAAATGGAGAAACAGAAGGATCATGGTAGTTTACGGGGAGGGAGAGCAGGGTAAAGTCAGCGAGGGATCAAGGACATTCCGCTCCATTCGGTGGATTATCATGTTTCAAACATGAACAGCTGGGGCACTGGAAATGAGATTATACTCATTTATCCCAGGCGCACACCACTACTTTGAAGAACTTGAATTTACCCAAGCTTTCATGAACTGAAAGCCTGCTTTTTAGGACAGCACAAGAGGAGCTGATTGCTCTATAAATGTCTTGATTCAGGTAGATCAAAATGGGCCTTATGTGTGATGTGTCATTAAAAGAAAGCCCGCCTCATGCCCACCTCATGCCCCTTTAATAAAGGTGTTAGTCAAAGTGCTTTAAAGACCTCCGAATTTTCATCCTTACCTCTGTCGCACTTGTCCATTTACACAGCTGGCACACCCCGCATTCTCACCAATCTTGTATCCATAACCTTGGGTCCTATCACAGAGAGGTATGCCTTATTTTTGAGCCCTACCTCTCCAGCCACCCTATTGGGAAGAGTTTTTTTTGTGTAAACGGAACTACACTGTGTATTGTATTACCAATGGTGTCTTACTTAAATGTTGCACTGGCGGTAAGAAACTGTTAAAAATGACTACGTGTCTGCCCATCTAAATCGGGCGGGCATTTAGACATTTATCCATTAGCACTTGCTCATCATGGCCGTTGGAGAAGTTAGGCCATGGCGGAGGCAAAATAGACTCCGTCGTTGACAAACTGAAAGACCGTGAACATTTAAATCGGGCAGGGGACCTTCATGTTTGCGGTATGCATACTCTGTTGCCATTGTAAGGGATTATACATACCACCAACATTTAAATCACCCTCTTAGTTAACAGTATTTTATGCAGGTAGACACGGATAATTAAGGGTTGACAGTGCGCTGCTTGATTGTAAACCATGGTCAGTGGTTTATGCAGCAGGGGCATAAAAACTACTCAGCTATCTGCTGAGGAGACGCAAGCTTGGTCCCTTCCTCCTTCCATAGTATCCCTGCATACCTTAGTGCAGGAATTTGAGTTTGTGGTCAGCAGTGCATGCACCTCTGCAAGAGGTGCATAAACCAACTGGGCTATCTGCTGAGGATACATAGGGTCGACTTCCTCCTCTTTTTCCAAGTATAACTGCAAGCCATACTGCAGGGACTCAAACTTGTGGTCAGCAGCTTATCATCCTCTGCAGAAGGTGCATAAACCCACTTGTCTATCTGCTGAGGAGACGTAGGTACCTGTAGTACCTACAGAAAGCACAGGCAACACTGCATTAGCAATAGTAAAGAGAGAAGATGCCTGTGTTCCTGGCTTCTTCTGGCAGAAGCAGGTGATGCATCATTTGGTGTCTGCTGCCTGGTAGGTTTTCATGCTCCCTCCAAGAACCCTCCCTGGACCGGTTTCTTCTGCAGCCCAGGGTGAGACACTAAGGCTGTATATAAATTAAGCACACTCGAATACGTCACAGGTATACAAGTCTATCGTTCTGTGTACTCTGTAGAGAGGTCAATGATTCATGGATGAGCATGCCCTCCGAACACCTTTATGAGCCACCAACAGGCAGTGGGAAGCTCTGACAGACTTAATCCTTTCCTCAAGAGTGTTACTTGTGCTCCCACATGAACAACCACACATAACCTTAACTTACGCAGACACCTAGAGGTGACTAGGTGCACTGTCTCAGCTGTGCTTTAGCCTTCCAGCATTAGCCTCACTGAACTGGCAGCAGCCAATTCAGACACGTCATGGCCAGCCGGAGGAGTAAGGCTGACAATTTAATTGCGAAGTAAACAACTTAACTGGCCCACGCCGATTTGCATAGCAACAAGCCACCTCTACTCACCCTGTGCTCAGCTCATAAAAACTGCTGGTCAGCACAGTAATTGAGTTGCGTGCGGTTTAGATAACACCACAGAGCTGTGCTACCTCATCCCACATAGAGGAGCTGGTAATTATCCGTGACTAACACATTTTAATGCAGTGATGCAAACTCCAGCACTAAAATGTGTTAGTCCAACCCCGTGGTACTTGTCAGTACTGTGATTGTAAAACTGCAGTGCTGAAATCTATCTCTAACATATTTGATCAAGTGTCTTCTTAGTGGTCTGAACATGCTAAGGATGTGAGGCTTGTGTCTTAACTCCCGAACTGGTAAAGATCAAGATAAATCCGATATGGATGCTCCCTCCTATTCCTCAATACTTATTAAGCCCAGAGGCAGAAGTGAGAATTAGACCTGTTACTAGTGCTCTGATAAAACAAGGGGTCCTAATGTCCACCATGAGTGTATGTAACTTACAGTTCAAAAAGCCCAGAAGAGATACGTTCAGATTTGTTCAACAGGTACATGCCATCAAGGCTGTTGTAACACTTAATTATCTGTTGTTCCTAACCTAGTACCACATTTTCTTGTATTAAAGCCACAGGCCAATGGTTCATGGTGTTGGACCTTTGTTAGGCTGTCTTCTCAATCCATATACATCCCGACAGTCAATACTTTTTCCCATTTCTCATTTTCAGTGGCCAGCTGATGTGATCCCTTTTTCTCCAGGGTTTTACAGAATCACCTTCAATCTTCTGCCAAGAAAAATCTTGACACCCTCATCTTCCCTATAGGACCCAACTTGATAACATGTTGGTTGGTCTGACACTTTGGATCAATGTAAATTTGATTCCCTGTATCTCCTTACCAAGCTAGCAAAGAAATAGCACAAAGCTTCTAAAGAAAAATTACAACTCTGTCTTTCCCATGCCTATCTTGTTCATGATGTCTCAGCATGGGAGAGGCACCTGTCTGTAGATGCATTTAAGTAATTCGTAAGTTGGCTATACATGTCACCTTCTCTTAGGTACATATGTTACTGGGAATGGCAGGTTACTGCAGACAGTGGGTATTAGGGTATGTGAGCAACCTTTCTATGATTTCATACATAAATACACCCTTGTACTGTTGTGTTTGGTACAAGGAGACAGAGCAAGCGCTTGTGACACCAAAACAAGTACTATCCTGCACCACTGCTCTGGCACTGCCTGGCTGTACCAAACTATTCACGCTCTTCTGTCATGAAATTGAGTGTTTCTTCAGCAGTATTAGTGCAGGATCATGGAGATCAAAAGATACCTATTGCCTACTACTCCTCTGCCCTTGATGCAGTAGTGGCAGGACTTCCTCTATGCTTGTGAGCTGTGCTTGCAGCTGCCTATCTAGTGGAGGCTTCCTAGAATGTAGCCCTGGGCTCCACCCTTACTGTTGTGTGAAACATGATGAAGTTGCCTTATTGCTAACCACTAAAACTCAACACCTATCCATGGGAGGATTGTCACAGTAAGAGATACCTTCGCTATCTCCTATATTATTCTGGTCTATTGTCTGATTCTGAACCCTGTCTCCTTGCTTCCCACGGCCCATGACGGGAGGCCACATAAATGCCTCACTGTGACTGCCCGATTGACCAAGCCCCATACTTATTTTACTGATGCGCCAATACCCAATTGTGATCTTATGTATTCTGTTGATGACTCTTGCCTTAGAAATAACTGCGGCTCACTAGCGGCTGGATATGAAATCTGTATTTAAATGAAGTAATTGAAAGTCAATATTTATCCCAAGTACACTCTGCTCTGGTTGCTAAATTGATGCTCTCACTCAGATTTGTGTTCTTGCTCCTCAGAAAATGATTACCATATTCAAAGAGTCAAAGTATGCTTTGGGGGAGACCCATGATTTTGGGCTCCTTTGGATGCAGCGGGGTTTCCTCACTTCTGTGGGACCCTATCAAGAACAGTACTGTTAAAGGATCACTTGATGCTCTATTGCTGCCTTCCAAAATTGCCATTGTTAAGTGTGGTGCACACCAATCATCTCAGAAAGAGAAGTCTAAGTGAAATGCTTTTTCCGATTACACTGCTACGAAAGAAGCATTGTCGCAGAGTACTGAAGTGATTATGTGTATCTCTAAACTGTTTTGAATCCCTCTGAAATATTTGTCTGAGTTGCAGGACTGTGTCTCAGAGATGGAGAAGCAAGCTTGGATGAAACAGAACTGTAAAAAGAATGGAAGAACAGCACCGGAAGAATGGTGGCCCTGAAATTTCTCCTCCCTAATCGTGCTCGACTGTATAACAGTATTGCCAATGTTAGCAAAGATGGAATGATTTGTGCTGCAAATACCCACTAATTTGCTCTATTTTGCCTTCTGTTGCCCAACCGTATTGCCACTCCTTTGCCACTTGTCAAGCCCACAACGTTGGAAAAGAGATTAAAATGACCCCCAATGCCCACCGGCCTCAATGGGGCCCCTATGTCCACATCCAGATGGACTTAACCAAATTGCCCAAATTACCATTTGTATGAAGCCCATCTTCTTTTGGTCTGTGTGCTTTTCTGGTTGGATCAAAGATTACCCATGTCTTAAATTAGGCTGATAGAGCTGGTAACAACATATGGTGGTCGATCCTCTATCCTAATGGATAACGACTGAAGATAGGTCACAAGTTCTTGCAAGATGAAGACCAATTTATCAGTGTTTATTTTCGATTCAAATTGTTTTGGTGAGTCAAAGTGTGAAGCAAAAAGTGCAGCCAACACGTGTTTCGGCCCCTGCTGAACGAGCACTGGGACCGCAGGAATACTAACCCACAACAATTCGTCAATACATGCTGCACTGCAGACTTTTCAGAAGCACAGGACCGCAACATCTGACCCTTTTACATGAGGCTCGAGAGATTTCGGAACAAGCACGCTTTAATGCTTAAGTATTATTGGGACCAAACTAGAGATAATGCGCCTTGAGAAAGCCCCAGAACTGCGTGCCACATGGGGCGAAACTCGTGTTGGATGCACTTTTTGCTTCACACTTTGGCTCACCAAAACTATTTGGATCAAAAATAAACACTGATAAACTGGACTTTATCTTGCAAGAACTTGTGACCTATCTTCATTGGTTATCCATTAGGATAGAGGATGGACCACCATATCTGTTACCAGCTCTGTCTATCAACCTTATTTAAGTCTCTTTATTAAATGGGTTAGGAGTTCCCCATTCTGGACATCTGGTTATCACGATATATCCCACTGAAAGAGAACAGACATCGCTGTGACCTTCAATCCCTTCTACATATTGTAAAAGATTATCCATGTACATGTGCTGATGCGATAACAGTTGGAAAATGGCTAAACAAGGAATTCATACCTACTTTTGGGGTCCTCCTGTGCATAGGAAGTGACAAGGGTGCCTACTTTAAGGTTTCTGTGGTTCAGGAAAGGTGTAAAGCTTTAGGCATTAAACAACATTCCCACTGTGCGTATTGCCCCTGGTCAGCAGAAAGGTCGAGCATTTTAACACCAACTTGAAAAACAAGATATCTAAGATCAGCACAGAAACAGGGCTCACGTGGCCCAATGCATTACCCTTGCCACTCTGGTGAATCAAGTCACTCCCAGTCAGAAAAGTAACCTAAGCACTATGAAACAGTGGTAGGACAGCCATTCTGTTTCTGCCTAACCTTCCAATGTCACCAGGTTTGCTTGACTTGCACTTAAATAATGATGTGATGTATCAATAATGCAAACAAGTTATTTGCTGTCTCTACAGCTTGAGTTTTTAAGTCTGAACTGCCTTACCTACCTGTCCAACTAAAAGCTGCACACGACATACAGCTACGGGACTTTGTCCACATGAGAGCACACCAACAGAAGTCAATACTTCAGCCTTATTGGTGTGACCCCTTTCAAGGCCTGCTCCCTATGAACACTGCTGTGAGGTGCCACACAGTGCAAGCCTGGCAGTATGCCTCACACTGTAAGTGTACCACCAAGTTGAGAACTTCTGACCCTGCCTCCATTTCCATGCCTGTGGGCTAAGTTTCTCTCATGCATTCTATTCCTGCTGCTATGAACAATCTTGCTTCTTTGGCCCAAGTGGGCGCTCCTGCTGCCAGCACCTGTCAGCCTTACTCCCACTGTGATGCAGCCCCTCCTCTTGCCCAAAAGTGCAACTTATGGTGAAGGTATTGGGAAGCTTCCAGGCAACGAGAATGGTAGAAGGGTTTGGCCCATCTTCTTTGCTGCAAGTCTTGTTATCTGGATCATTGCATGCTTCTGCTTAGACGGCTGAGTAGTGGCCACCAATAAAAATGCATCCTGCTTGCCGCACACATTTGAGATCAATGATCTCTGTACAGTGAAACCACCTATTTGCACTTTCCAGTAGCAGTACTGGCAGAAGCTTAACCTCTGTTCTTGCTGGATATATACCAATTTGCCCACTGATGTCTGAGGGAGCATAACCATGGAACCCGTTACCTTTGATGAAGAAGAACAATGTCTTGACTTATATTTAAATTGGAATTATCTTAACGAATATGACAATGTCTACCTCCTTTAGCCCCTGTTAACTGCAGGTTTCCGCTTCCCCACCCAACTTGTCATGCCTACTGCTGTTCACCTTGCTGACACTGACAATGAACTAGTTTGTGAGACCCAGAAAGGCAGCATTTTTGTGGGGTGTAGAAAAATGTGATTTCTTTCTTACTGTCTGACCTGTTCCAGAACTCAGTCCCTACTATCAGGAGTCCTCTGCTTCAGTGGCCGCTCCCAAAAACAAGACCAGCACCTTTTTTGCTTGTGGCACCTGGGCGTATACCTGATTCAGAAGGACTGGTCTGGATCTTGGTACCCTTCTTATATTCTTGTATTATCCCAACAATGCAACACACTCATGCTAAAACTCCTCATAGATAGAGACTGCACAGGTAAATATTTCAAACTATCAATTTCTTTGCTATTTTGTTTTCCATGTATGAATAGACCAGCCAATACAGGAGATACGAATACCAGCCAAGGTTCTAGAGAAAGCTGCAAACTTTATAACTATAGCCCTAGGGTTGATATCTGACCAACTTGAGGCTCAAAGAAGTTTCATTTTCCATAAGCAAATGGCTTTTGATTTTGTCCTCCCTGGCAATGGAGGAATTTGTGTAATTGTAGGATCAGGGTGTTGCTAATTTATACCAAACCTTTCTTTAAGCATACCAAAATTGATCGTACCAGTAATAGAAAACTGCACAAATGTAATGATAGCTTTAGTCTTAATGGATGGAGTAGTTGGTCATTGTTGACAATATCGGAGATCATTTTGGTGGTCCTTGTTGTCCTCATATTGCTCTTCATCATGGTTAAAGTCTCCATTGATTGTCTCACTAGCAATAAAGAATCCTATCCTATCTCTCCTTCCCTTTCCAGATACCCAAGAATGATGGCAGCATAAATAGGAAATGTGATTATGGATCACTTGAGTATGCTAGTGTTGAGGTGTCACTGGAAGTGAATCAACTGATGATAATTGATTTGCCTTATAGTTTTCACAAAAAACTCATGCAAATGAGAAGGACTGTGAGATTTTTTGCTTTAGCATAACTGTCCTTTAGGAGAACAGTTAGAGAAAACTAGAAAGAAATTTGTGCGTTTGCAACTAATGATACGTATGCTGACGGAATATTTAAAGGCCAATATCATCCCAACAGGACTACAAGTCTGCAACATCCCAGGGGTCTTTACTGACAATCCTAAGTACATCAACGGTTTTAGCTATATCGGTACCACTTGCTCCAGACATTGGATGGTGCTTGGTATCGATATAGCCACCGAAGAACTTAAAAAACTTACAGAGGAAATTGCGGATCTGGAAAAACAGATCAAAGACAATACCCCAACTAGTGAAGGAAAAAAACTCTTGGAAGAGGTGCAGAAAACTATAGATGAGTTTCACAGGCTCGAGCAAAATAAAAATCTAACAAAGTAAGAAAGGACATCAAAACCTTTACTCAAGAGCGGGCATACCCGTATCTGGCTAAAGACTTTTATACCAATAGCTCTTACTCTAATCCTCAAAACCAGAGGCCCTGGGGCCGCTTCAACAAACGTCAGAATTTGGTGGGCTTCTCTGACACATCGGCCGAATCTTCAGATAGCTCAGACCAAGGAGAAGGCCACAGCACCTCCAATAAAACTCCTTTTTTAGGACGTGGTCAAACAGAACCACCAAAGAGAGGAAAACTAAAACAGCAGCAGCGATGGCCCAACCCCCCGGGCGAACGGAACACACACCGTCAGCATTACCAATGGTAACTAATACTGATGAAACTTCTTCTAGTTCCATACTGCCAATTTTTAACCTCTCAACTCATCTATTATCCAATCCTGAACAGTCCTTACTTAGTAAAGGCTTGTCATTTGTGCCGACTATTCGACCAAATTTCCTAGATTTACAAACAGAACTACTTAGGTTCTTCAGGAAAATACGGTTACATAGCTATTTCCTTCTCAATCCAACGCCCAGCAAGAATTCCAATACTCCATTCAGACCCCCTTCCACTTTCTCTCCTTCCTCCAATATGGTACCTGGAGAGATCTTGACTTTTGAAAAATTGGTACTAAATGATGTTACCCATTTAGAAAAGAATCACTGCTATGTACCATATAACATATCATTAGACGAAAGAAAGGCACTCTCTACACTAAAATTGAACCCCTCCCTTGTTATAAATCCAGCTGACAAGGGAGGTGGAATAGTCCTCCAAGAGAAAGAAGAGTATACCAATGAGATCTTAAGACAGCTGAGTAACACCGACCATTATTGTAGACTTCCTACGAATCCGACCAGGGAGATACAGAAACTCATTCTACAAGTCACCAATGATGGCTTGGAGACTGGGTTCCTCAGTAAGAAAGAACATCTATTCTTAAACGTCAAGTCACCGCGAATACCTGTGATATATACTCTTCCAAAAATTCATAAAAATCAAGACAAACCACCGGGCCGCCCCATAGTTTCGGGGTGCGGTTCTATCCTAGAACCTTTGGGGCAGTACATTGATTATTTCATTAAAGACTTTGTACCTGAAACAGAGTGTTACATACGTGACAGCATGGCTATGATTAATCTCATTGAGGAATATCCTTTTGACCCCACATCCAACACACTTTGTACGTTGGATGTGGAGTCACTTTACACCAATATTCCCCAAACTGAATCCATGCTCGTTATTGAACGAGTTTTGAATAAGCGTCCACGCCCACATGCGGTACCTACCATTTTTATACTGCAACTCCTAGAAATTTGTCTGACTAAAAACTTTTTTCTTTTCAAAGATCAATACTATGGACAAATTAGGGGTACATCTATGGGGGCAGTTTTCGCCCCAAACCTGGCTATTCTGTATATGGACGATCTTGAGACAGATAGGATATTGTCACCCACAAACCCCTTCAACAGTGGCATCGCCCTGTGGAAGCGTTATATAGATGATATCTTTATGATCTGGCAAGACTCCAATGAGGCCATGGAACAATTTCTCCATTGGCTGAATAACAACTGTGGAGGCCTGACCTTTATCCTGTCACATAACAAATCCACCATTCCCTTCCTCGACTTAAATATTCAACACAATCAGGGTCAATTGATAACAAGCTTGTTTAGAAAACCCACAGAGCGCAATACACTTCTCCGATACGACAGCCATCACCCCGTGCCCTTAGGGACTCACTCCCCTACTCCCAATTTCTCAGGATTAGGAGGAACTGTTTCCTAAAACAGGACTACTTTAAGGAAACACAGATCCTTAGTAACAAACTTACCACCCGAGGTTACCCAGGCAGACTAGTCCGCAATTCACTAAAAAGAGCGTGGTATTGCCCCAGAGATGTGCTCCTAGAGCCCAAGATCAAGAAAATACAGAACCGGATGGTATGCGTAACGACTTTCACACCAGTATCACATGCCATTCGAAAAAGTGTCATCAAACACTGGGATGTACTTAATGTAGGAGTTCTTAAATTGGAACGTCCTCTGTTTGCCTTTCGCAAGGCTAAAAACATTAAAGATCATTTGGTGCGTGCAGCTCTACCATCCACAGATGCTAAATGTACTTTGGATGACCTTTGGGGTTTACCTCAACTCACTGGTCATGCTAAATGTGGAGATTGCATTGTTTGCCAAACCACAATAGAAGGGAAAGAATTTGTATATGATAAGATTAAGTTTGAACAAAAGTTTTTCTCAAATTGTAATACTTGTAACATCATATACGCCATTGTATGTCCTTGCAACAAGATATATATTGGTCAAACAATTCAGAAAGCACGTATACGAATTTGCCAGCATCGAAGCAGGATACGCTGCAATACTCCTAATGCACCATTGGTTGAACATTACAGTGCGACAGGTCATACAGAAAATGATATGAAATGGACAATCATTAATGTAGTCTAACCCCCTCCCAGGGGTGGCGACATTCACCAACTACTCAACAAAGAGGAATTGTAATGGATTTTGAAAACTGGGAGTATACATACGGGCCTGAACCGCCTTGAAGATTGGACCTCCCTCCTCTAAAACCTGTTCTCTTGCGCAACGTGTACCAATCAGAACAATCTGTACCTTAATATAAGATGAGTTATCTGAAATTAGAGAATTGTAAAGTGTGTGTAAACTGCATGTAAAATCTTCCTTTTTTAACATCTTTTTTTAACGGTATTTTACTTTTATAATCCACTGTTTTCCTAATTATCATGGATACTACCTACCCAACTATTATATATATTGTACCACTAATGCAGGCCTGGTATGAATTACATAGGCCTTGACTAGGATCTCCAATTTTCTAACTAGGATTAATTGTTTATGATTAACATTTTATGCGTCCTTTGAAATCAGTTTGTAAAATGTATAGTACATGGCAACCATGCTCTCATCTAGACCCTTTCTTGCTTTCTGTCTGATTTTCCTTCTTCTGGCCCATTACGGGCGCTGTTGGCCCTCTTTTATGTACACATTGCACGTTTCAATATGTCTGCCACGCTCTACTATCCATAGGACCTCCCCCAGGTCACATGACCACCCGCACGTCCCATGTTAGTTCCGGGTTACGTGCTCCATACCAGATAGCACTGAGGATTCCCTCAGACACTCCGCCGGGACCACAAGTATAAGCAAGAAGCCGAGACTTGCTCGGTAAGTACGCCCGTTCCATTTCACTACTTGGCGTAGAGACTGGTTCTCCACGCTCCCGTCATGATTGGCTTCTGTTTACTCCTAGGATTTCTCTATTACGGAGATCGCGCACGCGGCTCCCCCTTGATTGTGTCTAGTTGACCTAGAAGGTAAGCTTTCGCACTGCCGTAAGCAAGGGTCGGTAAACACCCGACTTTCGGAAAACCTTCTAATGTGAACCTTTTCTTGCAGGTTCTACTTTATTAATTCACCTTTAAACTAATGGTCCCGGAAGCCATTGTAGCTGCCCCTGGTAAGCGCTCACATAACTTCACCACCTGTTTCACCGGTAAACGCTCCTTCAGCGTTTTTATAACTTCACCACCGGTCCCACTGCGTCACTAGTTATTATCTCCTTCTTTTAGGCACGCATCAGGCCCGTCAGCGGCTTAATCAATTTTGACACATTTCGGTTTGGTACTTCCGGTTCGCCAGTTTTGGTAAGCTTCTATTCCTGCAAAGCCAGGGTCCTACCTATGCTTACGAGATGGTTTGTGGCGCGCGCATATGTCATTAATCAGGCACTTATTTTTCGGTTCTGTTACACGGCCATCATTCTAGTCACTTGGTTCTTTTTCTACCAAAAACATATGACATGTTTTCTGGTTTTCTTCTGTACCTCTGTAACCGCTTGATACACGGCCAATTTCTTTTTATACTACGCACGTCTGAATTCATTTACGGATTAGAACCTTTTACAAAACTGTTTTGATTTGTAAGTGCTCTTTTTGTAATTGTGTGTCTTTATATTTTTTCCCCCATTTTCCTCCCCTTACTATTCAATGTTATATATATACAGGCATGTCATCCTAAATGTCCTGAAGATGATCCCACTAATTAATTAAGGGATCGAAACGTCGTCGACATAATGTACACCATATACATTGACTATAATGTAATGATGAAATTGTAATGGTGTCTTCACAGTATTCTGTCTGCTGAATTTTTATCAAACCTAAATGCAGACAAGTCTTCCTTTGCCTCACTCTTTCACCTAATGTTGTTTGTCTATGTTAGTAGGACGCAGGCTGTGTCCCAATTGGAATTTCTTTCATTTATTTTGTGTTATATTTTCACTGTGTAATATTAAATACCTGTCCGGCTGGACAAAGAATATAGTACTGAATGGGTCTATATTAATTCGCACCTCATTTTGACTGTCTAGGGACCATTGTCTTTAGAAATAGTAACGTACCCAAGGTCCTGGACCAATTGTATATTGGGTTCCCTTATATTTTGTAACAATAACTGTAACTGCAGCAGCCATCTTTCTGCTCAGTGCTAACTAATGAATCCAAGTTGTGCACTTCTATGAGATGTAATGCCTCATTTCCGTGCCTGCCACAATGAGTAAGGAAGTTCTAATTAGCTTGCTCAGTGTCTAGAGTTTACATATCTGTATCTCTCTGGAGGATGTATTGGTACTTTCTCATGACTTCAGAATCCTGCAGCCATGTGACTTGTTCTAGTTTCATCACATGATCTCCTGTGGAATGCTGCATATGAAATCCTATATATTTGTTTTTTGTTTCTGCTTGTGTGGCTTATGCTCATTTGGGATGCTAGGGGATCCCTTGTTATTTGTCTCTGTGAGTTGCTTTTGCTAATAACCATCTTTGGATTGGTTTATGGGCAGATTTATTCTTAAAACAACACTTTTTCTCAACCCTAGGCATATTGACACTGTCATTGACTGGTTTATGGATGTTTTCTGCAGAACATTTCAGAATGTTCTTTAACATATGCAGACTGCTCTCTCTTTGATAGCATCTCAATGAAGAAGTCATCCTCTTTTACTGAATGTTGTCTGGCCTTGATGCCTGACCTTGTGATGGTGTGCTGCACAGCAGAGGACGGTGGTGTACTGTATGTTATGCAGTGGTAACATGAGGTAGGAAGAGCTTGATGGGATACAGTTTCAAAGACAGATCAGTATTATAACCATGTTAGGGGTTGTAAACATCGTCTGTTGGCAATGGTTCCTCATATGGGTCTGGCTGATCTGCAGTAGGATCCTGATATGAGTCAGAATGAACAGATTGCGCTGTGGTCAATGGCTGTGTAGGTGACTGTGCAGATGTGGTGCTGCTCCTTATATTTCAGCTTTCTGGTAATTGGGTACGCCCTGAGCTCCTCTGAGACTGCCTCCTCAAATACTGCCAGAAACTGTGTCTACATTGATCCTTCTTTGCCTTACATGAGGCTGCTCGCACTTGTCTTCTGCTGGTGTTGGGCCACTCATGCTAGACCCGAGGTTGTCTTCGATATTGGTGTTGGAGTCGATTTCTAGTCCAAGGGCAGAGACTGCGAATTCTCAGGTCAAGGCAGGGTGTCTCAGTTTCAAGGGTTAAGTTCAGGGTCTTTTGAAGCCAAGTTTGCTTTTTGATATTAAGATAGCTTGGAAGCAGTAGCCGCACACACGCTAAGGCCTATTTAGAGGCTCTCTCAAGGCAATTCCTTGCCCTGGAGCCAAGTCTTTGGTCGAGGCTGAACCTTAGAGGGAGGGTCCTGTATTGTGTGAGAAAACGGAGGTCTGGCTTTTGCCCTGGGTAATGGTATCATATTAAGGTCATTGAAAAAGGATGTTCTTCAATGCCTGAGTCATTACATGACATGACATTAAATTCCCTTGACATCTTTAACGCCTGGAGTATTTGATGGCTCAGGAGTGCCTTTGTGCTGCATTCCATAATGGACCCACTGCCTAGCTCTTTGGTGCCGTATGGTCTTTTTACACTGAAAGCCCTTACATAGTAAGCAGATCACTTCATTGTGGTTCCCCGGGAGACAGAGGTTGCAGACCCAATGCAGGTCCAACGGCAGAAAAGTACTGTTGCAATTAGCGCAAATATAAAAGGTGACTTCTTTATAGTCCCTACACACGTCATTTTCAGACAACCTGGCAGCAAAGATTTTTATGCACTTTGATTCCAAAGGGGTCGACAGTTGCACAATGTTTTTGTGAGGTGAGGGAAGTGATTCCAGTGTGTCGGTGTGGAACACAGCACATGGCCCAAAAAAATAACTTAAAGTGGAGTCCATGTCCTAGTACATTGAGGAATTCATGGGAGATGTGACGAGTCACCTTGAAACCAGAACATCTACTTCGAAAAACAACTTACAATGTCTTCGCCCATTACTAGATGGCAGGAGTGAGCAGAGCATGTGATCTACTCCAGCACATGCTACAAACCATCACTCTTCACACTAAAAAAAATGCATTGCATTGGCACACCAATGTGCAAGATTTCAAATACAATTTTCATTAACTGTTGCGAAAGCGCATACACATGGACACACACACAGTGCCTGAAATGCAGCTGTTAATCTCATAACTGCTGAGACCTTTCCATACCAGTGCTGATTCTATTGTGTATCTATTTGGGGTACTTTGCTCATACGCCTGCATAACTTTTGTTCCACATAAGGAATCCATGCCAACCTTGCGTAATTCTTTCCCAACATTGTTGGGATTATAAAGGTACCTGGGGTTTGGGCATTACGCGGGGGTGGGACATAGAAAACAAACAAAATATAGCTAAATTTTAGGTTTTTGTAGACAAAATAGGAAAAAAGTGCTGTGCAAGAAAGTGTCTGTTTTTTCCCAAAAATTGAATTAATTAATGGTTTGCTGTGCTAAAATCACCATCTTCTCAGCTTTCAGAAACATGCGGCGCTGTATATAAAAAAACAACATATTTTTACCACAGTTTTGGCAAGAGGTAACCTATTTTTCCTATTTGCGTGGTTTCAACCTACTTTCGTGTTCTAGTAGAAACAGATGTGAAACCTATGGATGATGCCGGAAAGCTAAACATTTCTGAAAAGTAGACACATTTTTTAATTCAGCAAGAGGTAATTTGAGTAGATCCCTCAAGGTTTTACCAAATAAACTAACTGTTGAAATTTTAAAAAACGAATGAGTAGGACAAAATAGACAAATGGGACCATGTTTTCACCTGTAACTTTTTGTCATGATGGTCAATTTACTCTAGGGATGTCCAGGGCGGTGTGACTTGTGCGTTTCTAACAAGGTTTTTGTACCAACAAGCCCTTACAAACATCAAAGCGTGAGTAAAAACACCCATTTTCCTCACATTTCTATGACAGAAAGTTCTGGAATCCATGGGGAACCACAAATTTCCTACCACTGCAGTTTTCCCCACAGCTCCCGATAAAAATTATACCTCACTTGTGTGGGTGGACCTAACACCTGTGACAAGAAAAGGTTCAAAATGCAACATGGACAGATCAAATGTTTCCACTCAAAACTGACCCTTCTTTGGCAACTTGGCTAGGGGTGGATTTGGGGCGCAGCTTAGCCAACACCCAGGAAACCTACCAAACACATACATTTCAGAAAACTAGACAGCTAAGGGAGTCCATGGTGGTGAGCCTCTCGTGGATCTCACAGCGTTTTCTTACCCACAATGCCCTGCAAACATCCATTAGCATATAACACCCATTTTCCTCACATTTTTCTGTGAGGGAATGTTTGGAATCTGTTGGAAGCCACAAATTTCCTACCACCCAGCGACCCCCCCCAAGTCTTCCAATAAAAATGGTACCTCACTTGTGTAGGTGAGCCTAAAGCCGGTGACAATAAAGATTCACTGCGCCCGGCTCGCTCGATCGGGTACGCGTGTACGGCAGGGCGGTGGGGGGGGCCAGGCCCAGGGTTCAGGGCACAGTGCAGCTTTTTGCCTGTGAGTACCCCTATTATCATCATCACTCCCTTAAAAGGCCCATATTTTGGGAGGAAGCCAAAATGCAAAAACTCAAAAGACAAAGAGTTTCAGCCATATGGTGAAGGCAGCGACTTCATCAAGACCGTAGGGGGAGGTAAGTGGATCTCTATCATTGTTACTGCCTCTGCTACTTGCCTTTGTTTGCATTCTTAAATGGCATTCTTGGTCTCCTGTCAGTTCTCAGTGTTTTCTAGTGACTTTTACCACCACTGACTACCTGCATCCATAATCCCACACAGCCTGCTATTATAGGCCGCCATCTCATCTAAAGGTCAGGGTCGTAGTGCATTATGGGCAAGCATAAGGCAACGACAACGGGGAAGACCGCACTTTCATACAAGCCCACGAGCATAGATACCATGCTTGAGAGAGCTGTTGGGGTAGTTTCTACTGAGATTGCCATGCCTGAGTGAAGACTGCCTATCGAGGCTGGTAGAAATAAAGGGGGGCCACAGGAAGGCTGTGGGGGGTAGCAGTCTACAGCAGCACACTGGGGGGTGTTCCCACTGGGATGGACTGCTCAGTAAAAGAAACCGATGGTGCGAGTTCTCATAGTCCTGCAGGAGTTGCTGATGCGGCTACATCAGTGGAGATTAATTCTCACGTAAACCCCTGCGTTCATCTGGCTTCCTAAAGACCAGCAATTGTCATTTCCTCCCTGAACCAACTGCCAAATGAAAAAGACACAACGTTAATGCACCCCGACCTGTACAACAGCCGAAGCCAAGAGCTACTAAGGGGAAGACTGGGTCATGGGGGAAGCCTTGAATCTTGATGAAATCAAGCCGTACAAGCCCAAGTGGTTAATTTTATTAGTAGCTGAGTACCCGTAAGTGAGCACAGCGCACTCAGTATGAGTCTGCTCGAGTACGTCTGCAGTTGCAGATCCCATAGCGGAGCCAGGCCCGGTGGCCACCTAGCCACAAAAGGAGATCACACCTCATGCCCAGCCGGGAAGAAGAAGTGACGAAGGAGAGAGGCCTGTCGGGATAGTACAGGGGGAGTGACCGATATGAGAAAAAAGATAACCCGGGTCCCGTCACCGTCCACATCGGGAATACAGAGGGACATGGTGGCAAGAATAAATGACAACGAGGAGACAGTGCCCAGCGCTTCGACATTAAGTCTCCCTCCTGAAGCATGTCCATACGTGCTGGTGTTGGCAGGAGTCTCACCACTAAAGTCCACCAACCCAGAGTCAGGGGGGCCAGGCCCACAATAAAGTCACACATTGGTTAGGGGTGCATAACAACTTTTCGCCCGCAGAGAGAAATTAGATCCCAACTGTACGCAGGGTTGGATAGATTGGTCCCTTACCAAAGACTATCCAAGGAGATTGCATGGTAGTGAACTTTTGTCACCCATCAACAGTGAGAAGGCTGCTCAGGTATCATGAGGAGAGGCCGCTAACTCCCACGGGCATTTCTGCATTGCCCCTGGGAACAATAGGTATGCACTTCTTTCCAGCCTCAATGAAATTGATTGACTGTGTATACCCCGGCATAGAATAAGTAAATGCCCTGCAGCTGAGAGGGATCCCAAACTAGCTTTACCTAACTCTAATAAGGGTTCGGAGACCCGGTACCACCGTATTGAGAAGTCGTACCCCTCGGATTAAAGAAGAAAAGCCAGAGGGATCCAAATCCCTAATGAAGTGGTCGCTGCTGGTGCCCAGAGGACAGGGGACCCTGGTCACTCATTGGCTGTCTTGTTTTGGAACATAGCAGGAATCTGGATGAAGCTGAGGAATGAGGATTGGGTGGGTTTTGTGTCAGGTTATGATCTAAGTCTGTTACAAGAGACCTGGGCTGTGAATGACTTTCATCTAAATGGTTTCTGTTCCCATTGTACACCGGCTATTCCAGCTACCTCTGGGAGGGCAAAGGGTGGCTTGGCAGTGCTTACATCAGTCAAATGTGATGCGTTGAAGGTTAAATTAGTATGTTGTTCACCCTGGTATCAAATGCTTTTACTCTCAGGCCTTAAGATTATGGATTTTTTAGTTGTTAATTTTTATCATTATATTTTTGACCATAGAAATTCTGAAGACGCTAACAATTTAAGAGAGGAGATTAGCAAGGTAACCGCTTCTAGACAGCTGCTATATATTCTGTGGGTTGGTGATTTTAACTGTAGAATTTGTGATTTTAGCGGTTCAAGTGTTTGTGGGGTCAAAAATAAGGATGAGCAACCTATGACGCACTTCTCCTACTCTGTTTAAGGAGACTCCCTGTATGGTATTTTAATTTCTCATGACCTGACTCCTTTATATGACTGTGTTAAAAACAGTGACACAATCTATCCATCTTTCGTGGGAGGAGAACATGAGAGCACAATAGATTTTTTGTTTCTACCCAGCAGCTATTGTAGTCTTGCCCGAGATTTTAAAATCTTGCCAAATTGCACCAGTGACCATAATCCCTTAGCGGCCTCCCTTAATCTAGACATGCGGAGCGGGAACTCAAAGTCAAATGACCCCCTCATTCAGCATACCCAAATAAAGGCCTAAGGCCGAAATGGGACCACATAAATTTTCATGATTATAAAACCGTGAGCAAGAATATTGCCCTAATGGAAAGGTTTCTGACATTAGATGCCGTGCCATAGTTCAGGATTTCGAGACCCTTTGCTAAACTATCTCTTCAATCCTATCCGTTAGACACTCTAATAAACCTGCCCCTCCTGAACGCTGGTTCAATAGTGAGTGCACAAAGATCCATAGAGAGCTGAGAAGAGCCCAAAACACTATCCCTGCAACAAAGAGGTAGTGAGGGCATTGAGACAGAAATATAAGGCGGTGATAGCCCAGAGAAAGCTGGATCTTAGGACAGAGGCCTGGGCGGATTTGGTGGCTGCCGGGAACCTGAAGGACATGAAAAAGTTCTGGGAAGTCATCAACCATCCGGTGTTCTCAGATAGCTCTACCCAAAAAATGTATTCCTTGATACCAGGAGACGCCTGGGTCTCACATTACTCACATATCTTTAACCTTCTAAACAGAGCCTTAAATTCTCAGCATAGGGACGTCGCTATGATTGAAGATAGAGAACAAGCTCTGCAGTTTAGTCAATCAACTTCTGTTAAGGAGGTGGAGGCAACAATAACTCAAGGTATCTGCCTCAAAGCGCCCGGCCCAGATGGGGGTCCCCCTCAACCTGTTCAAGGATAACCCCTACCTCTGGGCACCTCTTTTAACAAATATCTTTAGGGCTTCTATCACAGGCCCCCTGCCTGTTTCATGGAAAGATGCTATAGTGGTCCCTACCTTCAAGAAAGGGGACAGGAATGACCCGGTCAGTTACAGGCCGATATCTCTAATAGACGCAACAGTAAACGTTTTGGGCATGGTCCTCTTGGTTCGGCTAGAAGAGTGGGCCTTAGCAAATAATGTGCTTTCTAAAACCCAATATGGTTTTAGATGGGGAATAGGCAGTGTTTGAACCTGTCACTGATTGTCAGTAAATACACTAGGTCCATGAAGTGCTCCTTAAATCTGGCCTTCATGGACTTATCTAGTGCATTTGGCACTGTCAGTCGTGATAGACTGTGGAATATGATGGGAGATATGTTGTCCTGTTGCGCAGGCTACACTGTAACACTACATTGAAAATACGCTACATCAACGATGGTGAGAGAACAGATTCAATTGTCGCAACAATGGGGGTCCGTCAGGGCTGTATACTGGCCCCCTTTCTATTCCTCATTTATACATTTGGCTTAGAGGCCCATCTACTGAAAAAGGGTCTGAACTGTCCAAAAATCGGCCAAAACTTCGCTACAACATTACTTTACGCTGGTGACGCTGTTCTTCTTCCAAAGATAGCTATGAGCCTTGAGAGATCCATAGATGCCTATGTATACTTTATGTCTTCTCTGGACTTAAAAGTGAACCATAAACAGTTGTTCGTAATGGTGTGTGGCCCCAAGTCAACAAAGTCGAAAACTTTCACCATACAGGGCAATCGGATCGAGAAAGTTCAAAATGTATCTTACCTAGGGACTCTTTTTAACACCCAGTTATCGTGGAATCCCCTGCTGACCCTTAGGGCACAGCAAAGGACTAGAGCCATGGAGGCACTGCTTCGTTTTGCAGCAAAAATATATCCCTTTTCAGCTAGACTATCCTAGGCATCTCACTACAAGATTTACAGATAAATACTTCTTTTGAGCAATTGTCAGCAACAACAAGATGTACTCCACAGGAATGAGGTACCTTATGATTTTTTAAACTCGCACAATGGAATAATAAATACAGTTGTAGAGTGTTTAAAATTTGAACTAAAAGAAAATAAGCAAAATGAGAAAAGAGAGCGAATTTGTCTCGTTTGATAGGGAATGTAGAAGATGAAATCAACAGATAAAATGGAAGAGGAAACTTAAGAAAAAACATGATTATGAGTTAAAAAATAAATTATTCAGGGCCTAAAGAAAATATAAGACTAAATTAAATGGAAAAAAATCAAGATTATTATGAAAAATGGTGGGAAAATATGCTAGAGGTCGATCAAAATGAAAAATGTAAGGAAATTCTGTCGGCTAGTGCAGGAGAGAACAGGAAAGGAGGTAGGGAAAATAGGGTTGGTGAAGATGCATGGGTTAACTATTTGGAAGAAATATATGGTGATGGACATGAGGGGGCACTTAGAGCTTAAAGGTTTATAGTGGGAAAGGAGATTTTATCACAAAACTTCATAAAGAGGATTAAGGAAACTATAAGGTCCTTAAACCTAACAAGAGCAGCCAGTCGAGTCAACCTGCCAGCAATGATAATTAAAACAAATGTAAACTGGTAAGGCAAAATTTAATTATTTGGTATACCAAAGAGTTTAAGCATCCAGCCTATTCCAAGAACAATGGAAGGGGGCAAATATAAGTCCCATCCATTCGAAATAGAATGCTACAATTCCCCAAACATACCAATTGATTAAAATATTAGATGTGGGGGAAATATTGTTCTCAAAAATACTTATGGGATTGTTGATAAACTGGGAAGAATTAAATAATATAACCCCTCTGAAACAAGGAGGATTTAAAGGAGGCCATTCAACACGAGACCACTGTTTTAGTTTGTGGTCACTGGCACGAAAGTCTATAGATCAAAGGGGGAAACTGTTTTGCTGCTTTGTAGACCTTCGTGTGACATTCGATGTGGTGCATTGTAAATGTTTTATGGGGAAACCCTAAAAAATCTTGAAATCCCATAGGATCTCCTTTCAGTTCTCCAAGTATTACATAGGCAGAACTGGGAACGAATGGTAAAAGACAATGATGGAACATTAACACATAAACTAAAAATCAGAATGGTCTGCACGAGGGTTGTGTATTGGCCCCTCTGTCATTCTCCATATTCCTAGCTGACTTACCTACAGTTCTAAAAAGAGCCAAGGGCCTAAGTGCAAAAATAAATGGCTTAAACATCCCATGCCTTTTATGTGCGGAAATAGGTCTTCAAAGGAAACCTGAGGAGTTCCATGAATACTATGATACGAAGAAACTGACAGTTAATATGAATAAACCGAAAGTGTTGCTACTTGGGAAAGGTAACACAAACTACAATTGGTACCTGGGAGGAACAAAAGTAGACATGGTTAAAAAGTATAAATATTTTGCGATGTGATTCCAAGAGAAACTGAACTGGAAGGAACATACTAAACTTCTGAAAGCTACAGCATTGTCCTCATTATGTGGGCTAAAAAAGGTTAATAAAGAGCACAGTGGCCCCTCTTTACGACCAATTTATCAGCCTGTCTTGCCATGATCCATCCAGAATTCTAGTATGGTTGGAACTGCTAAACCTAAGCAGTAAACTATATTGGAATTATGAAGAAGGGAATGTGTAAAGAGATTGGCATCCTTACCACATCAACTATGATACACGTAACAAGAATGGAAACATGGCTTTCTGCATGGAGCTATTTAGCATATGCTGAGGTGATGAGATTCTGGTACCAATTAGAGAGGGAAGGATGTCAAGAAATGTCAACCTTCTGTAAAAATTAGGTTGTTTACAGTGAATTGAGGTGGGCAAAAGAGGTTAGAAAGATATAAGGTAAACATGTTGAAGACTAACAATAAATCTAGGAGATAGTAACTTAGAAATTAACATTTCAAAAGCCGAGATGTGCATGCTAACTAAACATTGTGCTAGAGAACAAGCTATGAGGTACCTTCGCGAGAAAACATCCATACCTTTTCTGAGAAATTTATGGGCCAGGATCATGGGTTCCCATATGTCAATGCATTGCCTAACCCCTCGCTTGGACAAGCGGTACTGAAATTTAGATCTGTATGAACCTGTGTTGAGCAAGCAATGCCGCAAGGTTACAACCATACACGCTAACGGAAAGTGTATCTGTGGGTTAAATACAAATTGTTTAGATTTTTTGGGGACTGTCAAAGGTTTTTATTGGCATGTAAAATGGTTTTAAAACTAATTCTTTTGCAATATGGAATTTTAGAACACAGGCAAGCATCTGAATTTTTTGATAGATATGAAGTATCTGGATTTGACGTGTTCCATTGGAAATTGTTTGATAAGAGTTAAGGGAATTTTAAAATGAGAACTATTTAATTAGTTTTAAGGTTAGATGAGACACATGTTTTACTATAATATTGTGATTGTGACACATTTACAGCATACATTTCTAATGAATAATAGTGTAATGACCAATTGTAAATTCTAAATAAATAATGTAATGTTGAATTGTATTTACAATATGTAATTATTAAATGCAAATAATTCACAATTGTTTTAAAGATTAAGATCTTAATAAACATAACCTTTTGACTGACTGACAGTGAAAAAAACAGAATCTGGTAGGTAAAGTGACTAAAGTTCAAACATAATTTAGTTTCACCTTTATGTATCTTGTACTTGCTATACACTGTTGCATTTTTTGTGATTTATTTTTGTTCTAGAACAGCTGGTGGTGAGGGGCCAAGGCAAAATTAGTTTTCACTGGAACTCATTTTATAGGAATTTCTTGGCCTTCCATAGTCAAATTTGTTTTTGTTGGTAGGTACTTTCTCACAACAGTACAACATTACAAACTCTGTCATTTGAGTTTTTAAACTGTCATAATTTGATATATTGACTTCTTCATGTTCTCAGACTTTCCCTGCCTAAATATTTTGGACACCCTTGTAAGAGCCACCAGCTATTTATAAGTGCATATAGGTACTTTGTGACTGTTGTTACATAGGCACTGCCATTGCCCTGACTTACTATCAAAGGTTATATATGTCCTCAGAAAAAGAACAGCAGTTTCTGTTTTAAAGCGTTTACAGAAAAACAAAGCAACAGAAAAAAACACTGAATATTGGATATTCAGCAGAAGCCTGTTACTGGATCTTTATAAATGCTGGAAATATTTTGCTGATTACTTCTCAGTATGGACTGACTTGGTAATATTGCATTGCAGATACTAAACTCTATTGTTTTAAAATAATCTTAATTTTTGGCAAAAGAACTGTATTTATTGAATTGGTTCATAGATCCATTTATGGATTCAGTAAAATAAAAATACTAATGCAATCTACACTTTTTACATGTGACATAAATGTAATTTGCTGCATTAACATATGCATATTTTGTCCTTGCATGAAATAAGCATTTAGTAGAAGCCACATAAATGATACTCCTATAAGAATATGGCTTGCACCATAGCTGGTATTGCATACAACTGCTTCATTCAGCCTGCCCTTCCTGGTTCAGAATTTCCCAATGGATTTACAGTTTTTAGTAATCTTGAATATCTACTATAGTTCTTAGTCTAAACAGTTTGGAGTAATCTAATCCATAATACTTTCTCCAAGATCCCAATATCTACACAAATGTCCAGGGAAATCATGTACTCTCACATAATACACTTTCTCCCTCTATGCACGGGACCATACCTGTATATCATATAGTTCCTATAGGGCAGATGTAGTTTCCCCACTCTCCTACGTTCTACCGTTTTGTGAGCATGAACTCCAGTGAACAAAAGGTTAGTTTGTTTCTGGTCAGATGTATTTCATCTGAGGTGCCCGGCACCATGAACTGCAGTGTCAGTGGTATCTGCGTCTACTACTTCGTCCCAAATGGTGTGTATAACAGTGCCTACACCTTCATTACATTTCAAACACTAAGTGGTCATGATCAGGCACGTTTTATGTAATCTACTCCTATGATAATAAGCATAATGAATGACTTTTAACGTGATCACTCGAAAACCTGCATATATTGCCGCTTCAATAGAATGCATTAGTGTGGCTTCCAAATCATCTAATGCCCCCGGGGCTTTTCACCATAGTTCTCTCAACTGGAATAGGTAGTGCGTTGCATTATTAAGCATGGTCCTATAAAATGGCTGCCATCCCCTCCGATAATTACTCCATCAAAATTTGTATTCTAGTGGTGCTGGCTCAGGTAGAACAGACCATTCTAATTCACAAGACGCCAGATCGCGCCACAGTAGTACTTGAATTTCAGAGAGGTTAGGTCATATAATCTTAGTGCTATCAAAAGTATCTCAAACGCTGAAGGACAGTAAATTGGTCATATTCCGTCACTTATCTATATGTGTTTTCTTTCGTGACATTCCCGTTCCATTAACAAAAGGTCTTGGTTTGTTCAAAGTCTGCATGATTGACCTTGTGACTTTAAGGAGTTTGTTTACCATTTTTCCACCATATAAATAGTACAAATAAGATGTTTCACCCACAGCAAATCTATCCAGGGGTATTAAGGTTTCATTCTTTGGGGCATACGTTTAATCGCCCACACTTAGGGGATGGGAGCCATGTATTACAGTCTGATGTTTGGAAGAGCAGTGACCCCAGCATAGATTGAGCTATATAATCCCACTAGTGCTATCTGCGGAGGCCCAGCATCTCATAGCAAGGAACTTAATTCAGTTTCTAGTTTTTTTTTTTTTTTAAATCTCTTGTTCTACATATGGAACATTCTGCAGGGCAAACAGTAATTTGGGTAAAATTATCATTTTAAAGATTGAAGCTCTTCCCATCATAGAAATTGGGAGTTCATGTCTTGATTTTACATCTAGTCTGCACCTTTCATTTATACAGCGCAAATGTATTTAATTGTTCTACATATTTGAATGTGAAAGCACTGAAAAATCAGTAACAGCAAAAAGGACAAATATCTTGTTAACCATATGTGATTTTAAATTTTCAGCAAAGCAGTGAGGTTTTATTTGCTAAATCCCTTTTGTTATTAAAGTCTGGATATTTTGTCACCTTAAATTACTGTTTCATGTCTATGACCAGAGCACAAAGAGGTTCGTACCACACTTAATATTTAAAGACTTTAAAAACAGCAGAATATATTATTCAATGCTAGGATACCAGCCTTGGTGACTTGTGTGCTATGCAAATAGCCATAATATAACATAATATTAATTTTAGGTGCGTGTTTACACCTATGAGATTATTATGATTTAAACAATTATGTATTCTGTTGTTTATCCATATGGCATTTAAAGCTCAATCAATGGGTTATGTTGAGTCTCAATAATCGAATCCCTCGGGATCGGCTCGCTGCTCAAAGTGGTCCACCTCTTGATAGCCTTAAATCCAATTGCTATAACAGCACAGATTATTAAGGTGAGCAAGTGAGGGAAGGAAGGTAAGGGAACGGCAGGGAAGGAGATCTGTAAAACATAACAAATGAACTTGATATATATATATATATATATATATATATATATATATATATATATATATATATATATATATATATATATATATATATATATATATATATATATATATATATATATTCCTACTGGCGGTCGCCAGTAGGTAGTTATAGTTACAACCTAGTTTCCATAGGAAAAGCATTTTTTGATTTGCTAATAACTTTGGCGTCGTTCGACAAATCTTTATAAAATTTTGCAAAAAGTTGCACTTTTTAGGTTAGCTCCTATCTTGAAAGTTTGGGGGTGATTTGTCAAGCAGGGGCTGAGAAAAAACACGTTTTCTCCATTTTAATTTCCATAGGAACTTTTGCGACGAGCTACAGCCCGAACTGCTGAACGGAATTACCTCAAATTTGGCAGAAAGGTAGATCTTAGTTCAGAAAGCGACCTTTTTTTAAATGGGGTAAATCCGTTCAGTCGTTTTTGAGAAATACAAAAAATAAGAGTAAAAAAAATCAATTTCCCATAGGAAACTTTGTGCAAGGCTACAGCCAAAACTAATGAACGGAATTACCCCAAATTTGGCAAAAAGGTAGTGCTTGGCTCAGAAAGCGACCTTTTGTAAAATGGTGTAAATCCGTTAAGTGGTTGCTGAGAAATAAGAAAAATAAAAGTTTCGATATCTGGGCGGAGCCTAAGTCCCGTGCGCGAGCTTCACTGTGATTGGCTGCGAACACTCCAAACCAGGAAGTGTTGGCAGCCATCTTGTGGCTCGGTAGAAGTGAGTCACTAGAAAACAGAGAAACAAAGGTAATAAACAAGAGAAGGGGGCAGGGTAGAAACACCGTGACCCCCTAGGCCTGCTCAGGGGGTCCCAGAAGGACCCCAGGGCCAAAAAAAGCATGTTTTATTAAAAAAAAGAAATCGGCGCAATTCGCGCTGGGGTCGCGGGTTCCCACGTTTTATTTTAATGAGGTCCCCGGGTGGGCTAGGTCCAGCGGGCATTTCTTCAAAAATAATAGCTGGGGGACGCTGGGGCTGTGGGGGCCCGCTGGGGTCACCGCAGCCCCGGGGCTTCACTCATGTTGGGAGGGGGGTTGCGCGGCCCCTCTCCTGGAGCCCTCCATGTGCTTATAACTTTGGCGTCGTTTGACGAATCTTTATGAAATTTTCAAAAAGTTTCTCTTTTTTGATCAGCTCCTATCTTGAAAGTTTGGGGGTGATTGGTCAAGGGGGCTGAGAAAAAGGGAGTCCCAAAATGTGTTTTCTCAATGCATTTTCCATAGGAAACTTTAGACAAGGCTACAGGTCAAACTGCTGAACGGAATTACGCCAAATTTGTGAGGGAGAAAGGATGTGGTCCAGAAAGCGCGCTTTTGTTGAAATGGTGTAAATCCGTTCAGTAGTTTTTGAGAAATATCAAATTTTACAGATATCGATATTTGAGAATTCTGACATCTGATTGGCTGAGGGTTACGAGCACGAGCTCGCGGCTCATTGGCTGTGAACGGTTGAAACTAGGAAGTGTTGGCAGCCATTTTGTGACTTAGTCCGTCAGCTCGCATCTCTCCGTGTAGAAGCCAGTGGGTGTGTAGTTTTACCTCTGCGAGGCAACACTGGCGTCTGTGTAAGATACTCCTTTCACGCTGCCTCTCCCCACATCACGAGGTCGCGGCTATGCCTTTAGAAGCCAGTCCGTTGGCTCGGAGCTCTGTGAGTCAGTCTGTCGGCACGACCCTCTACACAACCCAAACACCACTGCACTACCTAACTAAACACTAAACCACTACTGCCAGCACGACCCCCTACACTACAGAAACACCACTGCACTACCTTAATCCCTAAAACACTACCCCCAGCACGACCCCCTACACTACAGAAACACCACTGCACTACCCTAAACCCTAAAACATTACCCCAGCACGACCCCTACACTACCCAAACACCACTGCACTACGTAACTAAACACTAAACCACTACTGCCAGCACAACCCCCTACACTACAAAAACACCACTGCACTACCGAAAACCCTAAAACACTACCCCCAGCACGACCCCCTACACTACAGAAACAACACTGCACTACCCTAAACCGTAAAACGCTACCCCCAGCACGACCCTCTACACTACCCAAACACCACTGCACTACCCTAAACCCTAAAACACTACTCTCAGCAGGACCCCCTACACTACGCAAAGACCACTGCCCTACCCTAAACCCTAAATGTACCCCCAGCACCACCCTCTACACTACACAAACACCACTGCACTAGCGTAAACCCTAAAACACTACCCACAGCAGGACCCCCTACACTACACAAACACCACTGCACTACCCTAAACTATAAAACACTACCAGTCCATTGGCTCACAGCTCTGAGTTTGCGAGCCGACGGCCCGTAGCTCTCTCTGTGGGAGCCGAGCCCACGGGCCGTAGCTCTCCCTTTGCGAGGCTGCCCGACGGCCCGCAGGTCTCCCTGTGGTAGCCGGATCGCAGTTGTCAGTCTGCGAACCGATATTGGGAATATAAGGCGGCTCTAAAAAGAGCCTTTGTGTTTATTAGTTGGAGCTACATATAAGTGCGGATGCACAGCTTCAGGTTATTCAGAAAAACTCGATTTCCCTGATCTGTGAAGTGTACTCCATCACTTCTGTAGATATCAACCATATCATATCGTATGTTGTTGTTGTAGATCGACCCCATTCTATGGTCTCTGAGGTATGCGGACACAGCTTTGTTGACATTCTTCCTAGATTTTTCAATCTGAGGACAAAATTTGTTTGACCATTTCCACTTCTGTCTTTGGCATATATTGGAATATACAAAGACAGTTTGAGGCAAAAACAACATCAATTGTCTAAAGGTGTCCTTCATTAGCATTTCCAAACCTACCCCAGTCAATGTGCCTAGGTCATTTCCACCACAGTGCACAATCATGAGGTCAGGGAGTTGGAGATGCAAACAGGTTTTAACCAAAGGGAGTAATTGGTGCCACTTCAATCCTCTGTGTCCAAACCATTTAATGTCCACATTTTGCAAACCTAGGTCTAAGTCAATACGTCTCTTTTCTGCATACCTCTTGCACCAGAAAACATAGCTATGTCCTACGATCCACACTAGCATTTTGAAGGTGTAGCTGGAAGATATGGATAGATGTCTGTAGCTCAAGCAGTCTGTTCGTAGAATAAGAGATATGTTTAAAGATGGGGAACTACTTTTTTTTCTCATACAAAACGATAACTGATTGGGAGATGAAAAAGATTGTTTACTAAAAAGTAGGGTGCATATTAGTTTGTCGAAAAGCATCTTTGTCATTGGTTAATAAAAAGAAGTTTCAACGTAGAGTTCATATGATAGGATAAAATTTGCTCAGTTCAACCACACCTGCTACTTGCATTTGGAAGGCACTGTTTGAACTTAAAACAATGGTGAGCTTTTAACCTGCACGTGTCCTTAAATGTTCGAGAAAATGTTGCAAAAAAATATCGTTAGGTTTGAAAAAATGATGAACTTTTAACCTGCGCGTGTCGTAGAATGTTCTAGAAAGTTTGTTGATAGAATACGTTGAACTTCTCACCTGTATGTGTTCTTAAATTTTTAACAAACTGTTTATATGGAAAGTTCAAAAATAACCAATAGAGAGAAGTTTTGCAATTTGAAAAAATCAAGGAACTATTCTGATTTGTTCTTTACATGTATTTATGTGTGGAGCAACAGGGAAATTGTGCCATTACTGGTTCCATTCTTGATGAGAGCGGTGCATTACATGTACTGTGTGACAAAGAAAGAATTGCATGCGTTTGTGACATTTGGAATCTGCATACCAACTACGAACGTAAGTTAAATTATGCTTAGTGTGGAAATAGTGGGGAAGGGGTAAGAGTAGAAGATTCATGTGTTATTAACTTAACAGAGATGGAACAAAAACCAGAAATGTTATGTGGACAATTTGTGGTCTCATTTTTTATACTGAGAGGTAGATTTCAATATCAATCAAGACTGGTGTGTTACTGGGAGGCTTTGTATTTTGGTGTTGTTATGAAATGTAAGTTGTTGGGGAGCGTTTCTTCAGAAGACATTTTTTATAAATATGTGAGAGATAAAAAATAAATGAAAATGTTCTGTGTATATTTTCTGTACGATTTTGTTCACAGTGCTAAAGTAAATGTGATTATTAGTGAAGGTAATTGTCAGAGTGTGTTTGTGTGCTGAATATATGCAGGCTTTTAAGTGGTCCGGGTTTTGTCGGTACTGAGCTCCGCCATCCGTTTAAGACAGTTGCCAAATTTTTCTTTCCACTTAAAGCTGTTAATATACGTATAGTAAAGGAACGATACATAAAAAGTTTGGGAATTACACCTTTATTTACTCTGGGCAGCTCCCACCACCATTTTGTGCCCCCCAGCGGTACTGTTTATAAAAATAATCTAATACAGCTCTTTGTATTATAAAAATAGCACTTCTAAGTTTATTGCCATATTGGTAGGGTTTGTACTATATAGAGAATGGTGCAATCAGTTTCATTGGTATAAAACTGCACTGTGTTATGTTGGAAATATTACATATGCATAGGTTGTGATGTTATATTTTATACTGTGAGATACATTTGAATATAAGTGAAGACAGGTGTTATACTGCGAACCCGTTTAAAATGTGCACAGATTACATGGAGAGTAAATGGACAAAGTAAACGTACATGTTGCTTTCTGTATGTATGCATGGTTAGAATCTTTTGATGATGCTTTAAGATATAATCTAAATAGTGTTTGTGGTTTACAATTGGGTATACTGCACCGTGTTAGTAGTTAGTGACTAGATGCTGGTAAAGGGATTATTTATTGCTCGTTCTTATGAAATAAAGGTGGAGAGCGGCGTTCCTTTACAAGAGATATTTCCTAAATGTGTGAGAGATAAAAAAGAAAAACAAAATGTTTTAGTAAATTTTCTGTACGATTTTTTCATGCTAGTAAAGTAACTGTTATTATAAGTGATGAAAATTGTTAGGTTGTGTCTCTGTGCTGAATATACGCAGGCCTTTAAGTGGGCCGGATTTTACCAGTGCTGAACACTGCTACTGCTTTTAGACACCCGCCATTTTTTTTATCCCATTGAAAGCCCTGAATATACATATATTAAAGGAATGGTATAATTAAAGTTTAGGAATTACACCTCCGTTTACTCTCCTCATCTCATATTCTTTATTTTGTGCACCCAACAGTAGTGTTTATAAAAATCAAGTAATAGAGCTTCATCTAGTATAAAAATAGCACTTATACTTTTATTGGCATGTTTCTGGGATCTGTAGTGTATAGAGAAGGTGGTTATCAGTTTCAATGGTACAAAACGGACGTGACATATGTTTGAAAGATTACATGGTTTTAGGAATAAGCTCTCGCTCTGCGAGTCCTCGGGCCCGCAGTTGTATCTCTGCAAGCCAACACTGGAAATATACTGCAGTTGTCCCTGTACGAGATACCCCCTTCATGCTCCCTCTCTTCACATCATTGTCCCGCACCTATGAGTTGCAAGCCGATGGCCAGCACCTTTCCCTATAGCAGTTGGCCCACAGCTGTTCCTGTGCGAGGCGGCCTGCAGCTCTTCCTCTTCGAGCCAGCTAGTTGGCTCGGAACTCTTCCTCTACGAGCCAGCCCGCCGGCCCGCAGCTCTCCCTCTGCAAACCATTGTTCGGCTCGCAGCTCTTCCTCTGGGAGCCAAGCCGCAGTTGTACCTCTGCAAGTCAACACTGGAAATATACTGCAGCACTCTCTCTCTGCGAGATACCCCCTTCACGATCCGTTTCTCCACATCACCATCCCGCAGCTATCCCTTTGCAAGCCGACGGCCCGCGCCTCTCCCTATACCAGTTCGCCCGCAGCTGTTCCTCTGCGAGCCGGCTCGCAGCTCTTGCTCTGTGAGCCGACGGGCCGCAGCTCTCCCTGTACGAGTCAGCCAGTCGGCTTGCAGCTCTTTCTCTACAAGCCAGCCCGCCGGCCCGCAGCTCTCTTTCTGTGAACCATCGGTGGGCTCGTAGCTTTTCCTCTACGAGCAAGCCCGCCGGCTCGCAACTCTCCCTCTGCGAACCACCAGTCGGCTCGTAGTTCTTCATCTGTGAGCAGTCAAGCTCGCAGTTGTAGCTCTGCAAGCCAACACTGAAAATATACCGCAGGTCTCTCTCTACGAGATACCCCCTTCATGCTTCCTCTCCCCACATCACCGTCCCACACCTATGATTTGCAAGCCGACGGCCCGCACCTTTCCCTATAGCAGTTGGCCCGCAGCTGTTCCTGTGCGAGGCGGCATGCAGCTCTTCCTCTTCGAGCCAGCTAGTTGGCTCGGAACTCTTCCTCTACGAGCCAGCCCGCCTGCCCGCAGCTCTCCCTGTGCAAACCATTGTTCGGCTCGCAGCTCTTCCTCTGGGAGCCAAGCCGCAGTTGTACCTCTGCAAGTCAACACTGGAAATATACTGCAGCTCTCTCTCTCTGCGAGATACCCCCTTCACGATCCGTTTCTCCACATCACCGTCCCGCAGCTATCCCTTTGCAAGCCGACGGCCCGCACCTCTCCCTGTACCAGTTCGCCCGCAGCTGTTCCTCTGTGAGCCGGCTCGCAGCTCTTCCTCTGTGAGCCGACGGGCCGCAGCTCTCCCTGTACGAGTCAGCCAGTCGGCTTGAAGCTCTTTCTCTATGAGCCAGCCTGCCGGCCTGCAGCTCTCTTTCTGTGAACCATCGGTGGGCTCGTAGCTTTTCCTCTACGAGCCAGCCCGCCGGCTCGCAACTCTCCCTCTGCGAACCACCAGTCGGCTCGTAGTTCTTCGTCTGTGAGCCGTCAAGCTCGCAGTTGTACCTCTGCAAGCCAACACTGGAAATATACCGCAGGTCTCTCTCTATGAGATACCCCCTTCATGCTTCCTCTCCCCACATCACCGTCCCGCACCTATGATTTGCAAGCTGACGGCCCGCACCTTTCCCTATAGCAGTCGGCCCGCAGCTGTTCCTGTGCGAGCCGGCCCGCAGCTCTCCTTCTGCAAGCCCACGGGCTGCAGCTCTCCCTCTACGAGCCAGTCAGTCGGCTCGCAGGTCTTCCTCTACAAGCTAGTCCGCCATCTCGCAGCTCTCCCTGTGCAAACCATCGTTCAGCTCGCAGCTCTTCGTCTGTGAGCCAGTCGGGCCCGCAGTTGTACCTCTGCAAGCCAACACTGGAAATATACCACAGTTCTCTCTGCGAGATATCCCCTTGATGCTCCCTCTTTCGACATTACCGGTCGTAGCTATCTTTTTGCAAGGCGACGGCCCGTACTTTTCACTATAGTATTTGACCGGCAGCTGTTCCTCTGCTAGCCGGCTCGCAGCTCTCCCTCTGCGTGCCATGTAGTTTAGCAATCCTGCTGTCAGTGTCATGCACTTCTCCAATCATCCATCCAGCACCATCTACTTACCCTATCACTCTGCCAATACCTAAGTACTTATAAATTCACCATGCACTCTGTTTACAGCACTGTAATCATTCTAGTTAGAAGTTATGTACTTATGGAATGGCCTAGCCACTAAGACAAGTACAGCTATAATATTCTGTGCAGTATCTATGCACACCTCTAACCATGTACATACTATTGGTACACTCCTATAAATACCCAGTTAGTAGCCATGCAGTCTAGGAATCATGTTGTCAGTCCCATGCAGTTTTCTAATCACCCATCCAGCACTATCTACTTATCCTATCAGTCCAGCAATACCTAAGCACTTATAAATTCACCATCCACTCTGTTTGCAGCACTGTAATTATTCTAGTTAGTAGTTATGTACTTTTGGAATTGGCTAGCTAGTAAGACAAGTACAGTTACAATATTCTGTGCACTATCTATGCACTCCTCTAACCAGCTACATACTATTGGTACACTGCTATA
The DNA here is from genome assembly GCA_963921515.1 of Calotriton arnoldi. NCBI lineage: Eukaryota > Metazoa > Chordata > Amphibia > Caudata > Salamandridae > Calotriton > Calotriton arnoldi. The sequence goes on along the minus strand of CAWUFW010001292.1, from coordinate 2,371,018 downwards.
GATACCCAGTTAATACCTATGCAGTCTAGGAATCCTGCTGTCAGTCCCATGCACTTTTCTAATCACCCATCCAGCATTATCTACTTATCCTATCACTCCACTAAAACCTAAGTACTTATAATTTCAACATACACTCAGTTTACAGCACTGTAATCATTCCAGTTAGTAGTCATGTAGTTATGGAATGGCCTAGCCACTAACACTACTATAGATACAATATTCTGTGCACTATGCATGCAGACCTCTAACCAGGTACATACTATTGATACAGTCTTCTAAATACCCAGTTAGTACCTATGCAGTGTAGGAATCCTCCTGTCAGTCCCATGCACTTCTCCAATCACCCATCCAGCACTATCTACTTATCCTATCACTCCGCCAATACCTAAGCACTTATAAATGCACTCAGGCACTCTCCTTGTAGTATTGTAATCTTTTAGGCACTACCCATGTATTCATGGAATGATACAGATTGTAACCATGCAGTTCCACAATTAGATGTGTACTACTAATGCTGTGCTCTAGTATCTTTCACACTACTCATACACTCCTACAATTATGCAGGTAGCACTGTTCCATTGCTGAAATCATTGATGTAGTTTTTTTGTATGTATTTTTATAGTTATACATGTGAATATTTATATATAATTATTTTAATTATATTAAATTGTTTTCAAAACTTTTCTTATTTTACAGATAGTTTGCATAATTATTAAGAAAGAGTTACAATGACAAGAAAAGAGCAAAGAAAAAGACAACAAAGAAAGGAGGTTTATTTTTTTTTAAAAAGGAAAAGAGGAATTAGATCAACTACAACATGGATCTTTAAAGAAAAAGTGTTCTGGTAAGAGAACTAAAGATTTTTTTAAAAACTTGTAAAAACAGTTTCCAATTTTAAAAATAAAGAACAGACAGATACAACAAGAACAGTGAAACAAAAGGAAAAGAAAAATGTACAAAAAAGTGGAAAATTGGATTATCGGAAAAAGAATTATGTTGGAAGCAGGAAGAAACAATTTTCAGAAATTCGAAAAAGAATCTATAAAAGTAGAGTACTCCAAAATTTACTAAAAAATGTAAAATATATAAAAGGAGATCAGCATTTTACAGACAAAAAAAGGAGATTCTAAGTGTAATTGAAAAAGCCTTTGAGTTGAAAAGAAAATTGTTTATCTTAATTATAAAAAGATTGAAGACTTTAAATACAATAATGCAGCGTATGAAGGACAAATGTAAAAGAAAAAGAATTGTAAATAGAACTAATTTTTGTAAAATATTTTCCGGGGAATGGAACCATACTTCTAGTACGGAACCTTTTTTTAATGAAGAAAGTTATTTTCAACAAAATAGATTACTGCATGCAGTTCATACCTGTGGTCGTTGTTATGAAGTGAAAAATGGCTCTCCAATTGAAAAAGAAAAGATGGTTCCAAGAAATGTGGAAGAAGTAATAGCTGAGGAAGTTCAAGGGAGACGTACCCAGGCTCCAGTGTTTACATGGGATTGTAGTAGTATTTGTAGTCTACGTCAACAATCTATTGATATTTTATTAAATTTCTTAAGAGAATATGGAAGAAAAACTATGAAACAGAAGATTAAGATATTACAAGGACTGGATCCTTGCAAAGTGAGAAAAAATACAGGGTTGCAAGGTCATTCTCTGGCTTGTCTTTCTAGGAAAGTGTGTCAAAGTCGTTTTCATCATTTAAGAATGTTAGCAGTACATCATTCTGAAATGCGGAAGTTAGTTAGAAGATTATACTACGTGAAAAGTCCTGCATTATGTCTAAATGAAATGAATACAGCTCTTTTGCATGGTTCAGTGTTGGATGTAAAAAAAAATTGTGATGATATAGAGTTACGTTTCTTTGCTGGTCAAGAGGAGTGTAGAGAAACTGAGAGTTTGATAAGTGTAGGTGTTGAAGAAGAGATGGAAGATAGTACTGATGTGAAGTTTGAAAAAGAAATAACAAAGTTTAAAGTAGTTTCTGGTGAAAATCCAAACTATGTTTGTATTTGTTGTCGACGTACTCATTATAAAATTCAAACTAGGAATGTAGATGTGTTTTTAAAAAGTGAAAAGGAAAACAATGATAAATGGAAAGAATTTGCTGCTTATCTGTTTGTGGAAGGTCGTTTTGAGTTAGATACTGTACAATGTTTTTGTAAATATTGTTATAATAAATTAGAAGAAAACAAAATGCCAGCTAGACCTGCCCATAATGACTTAGAATTAGTAGCTATACCTCCTGAACTTAAAGATTTAAATACATATGAGGCCATCCTTATACAATCTGTGCACCCTTTTCAGGCTATAATTCGTATGGAGCCTAAAACAGGTAAGCTGCCTCCAACAGATCTACAAAGAGGTTTAAAAGGAAGAGTTGTGTATTTACCTTTAGATTTTAAGAAAAATGTTGAAACTGTTGGTGTAGAAAGAGAGGATACTGAACATGTAGTCATTCTTGTTAATGGTGTACCCACAAAGAGTCGGAAAATATGGCAAGAGTTAGTAGATGTCACGAAAGTCCAAAAGGCTACATTATATCTGGTGCAAAACAATATTTACTATGTAAATGTAGAGGAAGAAGAAATGAGTTTAGAAGATGAAAGACACATTTCAAGTGGACAAATAGAAAAAGTGGAGAATTCAAGAAAAGAAGAAATTTATAAACATTATACTATACACCCTCTACATTCAAAAGAACTGATAGGAGATACTATTGAATTGTTCCAGATGAAAAAAGCAAAAGGAAGTCCCATGAGTGTGTGGGAAAAAAGTTTGGAAGCTCGTTGTTTTCCACAGCTGTTCCGTACTGGAAAAGGTGGACGATATGATGAACGACCAGTTCAGATTCCAGCTTCAAAATATCGTACTTTACGACTGTACTCAGAAGAACCAAGATTTCGTTAGTGTATTCCATATTTATTTCATCTTTTATTTGAGAGTGATCTGTCTGCACTTTCATATGCAGTCAACCATATATTGAAAACTGGACCGCATCTTTCACATCTTTCTGCAAAGGAATTTATTGACAAAGTTGAAAAAAGAGACGAACATTTAGAATCACAGTTAATTAATTTGATGGCATGTCAACGTGGCACTAATGAATATTGGTATCGACGTCATGGGGAATTAAAATGTATGTTAAGAAATTTAGGAACCCCTACATGGTTTGTTACACTTAGGGGCCGATTCCGATCCCGGCCGGTAGGGCTCCGAATCGGATTCGGCTTTACCGGATCCGATTCGGAGCCCTGTTTCCCGACCGAACCGTACGCAGGTCCGGCCGAGCGAGTACGATGCGGGTCGCCGACCGACTCGTCCGGGCGTCCCGACCGCTCCGACCGACTCGCTCCCGGCTCGAACCGCTCCGACCGACTCGCTCGGACTCGACTCGCACCGCGCAATGGAGGCGTTCCCGGCCGGGTAAGTACGATGCGCGCCGCGAGCCAGTCCGACCGAGCCGCGCACTCCGGCTCGAAAGAGCTGTCGGAGCCGTACTTTGGGGGTCCGTGTCGGACACCCCTGTATGCGTAGCCGCGCGAGTCGCACACAGGGGGGACCCATGGGTCCCCCTACCTGTGCGTGTATGGCGCGAATCGCCTCGCCGCGTACCCGCTGTAGGGGCGCACTTGTCCGACTCGCACCCATTGAGTCAATGGGAGCCCGCGTACGCGTTGTACGACCGGCTCCCATTGACTTCAATGGGAGTCCGACCGACTCGAGTCCGATAACATACGGACGCATCGTACTCGTTCGGTCGGACTGCACGGGTCCGATTCGGTCGGAAATCTCTCCGGGTCCGGCTCGGTCGGAGAAATTTCCGGCCCGAATCGGAATCGACCCCTTAGTTGTGCTGAGTACGCATGGGATGATTTACTACGAGAAGCAAATTCAAATATAGAAAATATTGAATTGAAGACAACCTGGAGAACTGTGTTCCCTAGATCCTGTAAATGTCTGCAGATATTTTAATCATAGATTTGAAGCTATGATGTCTTTCATCTGTAATAAAATAAATCCACCTATTGGCGAAGTTATTGATTTTTTTGGGAGATAAGACTACCAAGCTAGAGGTGCGCCTCATATTCATATGCTTTTATGGATCAAGGATGCACCCAAATTTGGAACTGATTTGGATGAGACTGTTTTATCTTTTATTGAAGAGTATGTTACCTGTGCGATTCTGAAAACAGGAGGAGAAAATATCTTAAGACAGCAAGTTTTACGGTTTCAGAGTCATCGATGTGGAAAATATTGCCGACGGAAATATAAGTCAAAGGATACATTTTACACAAAATGTCGATTTGGCTTTCCACGTCCAGTAATTTCCAAAGGAAGAGTGAACAGTTTTATGTCAGCAGTGAGGCATACTATCACTCGGAAATCACCCAAAAATACTTATAATATAAAAAGAACAGAAGAATCGAAGTACATTAATTATTCCAATAGAGTAAGTGGACCGGACAGGCCCCTTTTTTCATTTCTTTTCCTACTGAAATGTACCATCCACTGTATTCTGAACCTGCCCATTACTTTTGCAGGTGTTTTGCTCGCTCACACCAATTTGGAGCCTACGCGCCCTGTTTTCTCCTCAGGCCCATCGTTTGGGCTACTGATGGTAAATCTTTAGAGCTTAGTTCTTGTTTTTAACTCACTCCCTTTATGGGAATTTCCATTCTTAAGGTTTTCTTTTTAATTTATCTCCAGGTCACTCGCCCCCAGTCTCCCCTCCCCACACTCCTGTCCTGAGGAAGACCCCATCGTAAGGGACATACTTACCTACCACTTTCCAGGGGTCGAAACGTTGACATCTACCACACTAGCCAGTCTGACCAACAGCGATGGATCACTGTGGCTTTATCTATAATGATGGCTATTTAAATATCTGGATGTAATGTGATTTACTTGGCTCTTGTATGAGCCCCTTCCTGAGAAATAACTAAGTTTGTGAATTGTACACTGTTCCATTCACTACCTTATCCTCACTCCATCCACTACACCCTCACCCTTCCCTCCTGGGGCACTGCTTTGAATAATGTGTTAACAAATGTTATAAAATACAGGTTGCTCAGTGTGATTAAGTAACACTGTTCATTAAGAATACTACGACTCTGTGTATAACTATGTATGATTTTCCTTGGTTCTTTTAAACACAGTAATTCGTACACTGGGACCATTTTCCGTATGTACTGCTCTATACCCAGGTCCCAGTGATGTTATTTGGGTTTACCTTCTTAGATAACTATACTTGAAAATGAAGCGGCAATAGCAATGAGTGAAGTGGAAACAGTGATGCAGCAAGCACAACAAGACAATATTGATTTGGAAAATTTGGAGGAACGTCTCAATACTGAACAGAAAGAAATATATCACCAAGTTACACAACAGATACAACATGGATTACTGCATGAAAAGAATGATTGCCAATGTACATCATTTAGACCTATTCTTATGTACATCAGTGGACAAGCTGGAACGGGGAAAAGTTTCTTGATTAAATGTTTGTCAAGTTATCTACAGAAAACAACAGATTCACATTTGTCTTGTGTTGTAACTGCTCCAACTGGGTTAGCAGCATACAACATTAAAGGGATTACATTACATCGTCTACTTATGTTACCAGTAGAACATGAAAATAAGTTGGGATACCACAAGCTATCTGGAGAAGCTTGTTTTGAAGTTTCAAGAGTACTGAAGAAAATGAAACTTCTAGTAATTGATGAAGTAAGCATGGTCTCAAACGTAATGCTTGCGTTTGTACATTTGAGGATGCAACAGATTTTAAAAACAAATTACGATGCTATATTTGGAGGAAAACATGTAATTGTATTTGGTGATCTACTACAACTCACACCTGTAAAAGGCCAACCAGTTTTTAAAACCCTTCTTCATGAAGACACTAAAAAATCTTTGGGAAGTATTGGAAATGTGAACATTTGGAGTTTTTTTGAATATAAAGAACTTATCAAGAACATGCGACAAGCAAATGATGAAGATTATGGAAATATTCTTCAAAATGTTAGAATTGGTGTCTTAACTAAGGATGGAAAAGATACTTTAGAAAGTCGGCTACTAAGAAACTTGCTTCCAAAAGAAAATATTGCAGCTGAAACAATCTACCGAAGAATTGCAGAAAAGGAATCTATAATTTGCCTTATGCCAACACTGAAAGAATGCTCTACATTCAATGAAGAACTGTTGAAACTGGAGAATGAACCGATAATAAAAATGGTAGCTATTGATAAAATAGAACATGAAGGAGTAACTATTCTTGTGTCAGAGAAATTGCAGTTAAAATTAGACTCTTTGGAAAAATCAATATCTAAGACTGCTGGTTTGGAAAAGACCTTGATTGTATCTGTAAACTGTCAGGTAATATTACGGCGTAATTTAAATGTTGAGAAAGGTTTAGTAAATGGAGCAATGGGGAAAGTTGTTGACTTTGTTAGCTATGCAAATAGAGATGGAATTGAATTTTTGAAGATTAAATTTGATCATATTGAAGAGGTGAAACAGATTGGACGCTGTTCTGTTCGTTTTTGCTTGTAAAAGATTTGTATGTTTGTAGAAAACAGTTTCCTGTTTGTTTAGCATATGCAGTGACTATTCATAAATCTCAAGGTTTAAGTGTAGACAGTGCTTTGGTAAATATTGGAAGTTCTGTGTTTAAGGAGGGTATGGCATATGTTGCATTGTCTCGAGTAAGAACGTTATCCGGATTGTATTTGATTGATTTTGATGAAGAAAAGGTTAGTGCAGATATAAATTGTGTAAAAGAGTATAACAAGCTAAGAAGACTCTATGCTCCTAGTTTAGGTAAATATCCTATTTATGAAAAATGTTTAATACGTCCAAAACGAAAATATAATAAAGATTTTACTGAGGTTGCAAAGAAAAAAAGAATTGAAAAGAATGATGAGTCTGGAAAAGAAAATAGAAGGGAACACAGTTGCTAATATTCTAGGATATCAGTTTGAAAATAGTTCAGGTATCAACTGCTATGCTAATGTAATCGTCAACGTTGTGTTTTTTTTTAGAAAACCTACAGCATGCAATTATGGAAAATCAAGAAAAAGATTTGTTCTTTGTTACATTATATTTTTGAGAAGTTGAAAACTGATAAAACGAAAATCCATACTGCTTCTGATGTGCGGAATCTTCTGGATATATGTTCTGGATCTTCACAATTTACACAGAATGTACAGCAAGATGCTCAGGAATTTCTTATGTTTATGCTTGCAGTATTAGAAGATGAAGGTATACAAATTGAAAATCTGTTTGGACTACGTTACAGATGGGTTCATACATGTGACAGCTGTTCATTTTCATCTACCACTAAAATAGACACTGAACAATTCATATATTTGACAATGCCAGATTTGAAAACAGTGTCTTTCAACGATCTAGTGAAATCAGCTAATCAACATATGCAATGTACTCAGTGTAAATCGGAAATGTTGTCAACATTATTTATACAAAGATGTGGACAATATATTATTTTAATGCTGCAACGTTGTAGAGCAGATGGAACAAAATTGGAAACCAAAATTAAAAATGTTGTGGCAGGTCAAGTTTCAATTTCAGGGAGAACTTTTAAAACAGTGGCTATTGTTTTCCACGATGGAACTACTTCAACATCTGGACACTATACTGTATATTTAAAATGCAATAAAGGATGGACACTATGTAATGATGCACATTTAGAGTATACATTTCGGTTGCCTAATGAATTACCAAATTCATTTTTAATATTTTTGATGCCAAAATTCTGAGAAGATATCAACATGAATTACTGAGTATATTTTGGATATTTCCACTACAAATGATTTTAGATACATCATTCACCCTATTGGAAGCATGCAAATATGATTTTAGAAATCTATCTTGGATATCCTGATTGCAAATGTTTTCAGAAACATCAGTCGGCCTATTGGGAAGGTGTGTATATGAATGCAAAAGTTTATTTTGGATATACTTAATGGAAATATTTTCAAAACATCATTCGGCAAATTGGGAAGATGTTGGTAATTACGGATTAAATTATTGATTCTGTTCCTTCATATTGCGTTTGGAAAATTGTGTTGGAAAGAAGGTGGTCATATATTTGATTTTTGTATTATATACTATGTTATTAAGGATGTTCATTTGTGAAAATGTAAATACCAAGTTGTGTTTGTTGTAGATATTTTGAAGAGAAATATGTGTTTTTTTAACAATCTTATTGATTGTATTTTTTTGCCCGCTGTCATCTGATGATTAACATTGAAATCACTGTTTATGGTGAAATTCAATACAATCTGAACACAGCAAAAAAAGGCAAATTGAATATGTGATGTAATTGTATACTTATGTTGTGTTGCAAAAACTATAAAATTATATGTAATAACAGACTTTTTTTCTTCTCTTTTACAGACCTTACTATTAAAGTTTAAAATATTTTAAATTTGCATAAAAAAAAGAAGTGAATATGTATTACTATTAATTTGATATCTGCTTGAAAACAGGTAAGATTAATTCACCCAGGTACTACCCTTGCAGTCTATCAAAGACACTGTCACTCCCTATGCCCATCTCCAGTCACCCAGCGAGTACTATATACTAATACAATCTGTCCACTAATACTCAAGCACTTATAAATACACTATGCACTCTCTTTACAGCACTATAATCATCCAGTTACTACTCACGTACTTATGGAATGGCCTAACTACTAATACAAGTACAGCTACAATATTCTGTACACTATCCATGCAGACCTCTAACCACCTATATTCTATTTATACACACCTCTAAATACGCAGTTATTACCCATGCAGTCTAGGAATCCTCCTGTGAGTCCGCTGCACTTCTCCAATCACCCATCCAGCCAATATGTAAGCACTTATAAATTCACCATGCACTCTGTTTGCAGCACTGTAATTATTCCAGTTACTAGTCATGTAGTTATGGAATGCACTAGCTACTTACACAAGTATCCGCTATTATTATTAATAGTAGCTTTCAGGGAGGATACAGTTAGAAAGTAGCATTTAAAAAACCTTTGAAATTCACTGAAAAAGCATAGGTTTCAGGGACGTTATAGTTAGAAATTAGCATTTAAAAAACCTTTTAAATTCACTGAAAAAACCATAGGTTTCAGGGACGTTATAGTTACAAATTAGCATTTAAAAAACCATAGAAATTCACTGAAAAAAACATAGGTTTCAGGGACGTTATAGTTAGTTGGACATTTCACTCATACAAAACCATAGAAATTCCGCCGTTATAGTTAGTTGAGCTAACTATAACTCGCGCCTCACAATGCACTGCTGATGATGTCACATATTACATCATTCATGACATGGTCAGTGACATCACTGATGACATCACTGATGACATCTCAAATGACATCACTGATGACATCATCTAGTGACTGTGTGTTTCTGTAAAGTTTAAATATGTTTTATATATATACCAAGCTGTATTAAAGAATGAGTGGTTGTATAAGTGTCTGGATGGAGGATTTAGTAGGTGTGTAACTGACTGTTTAAGTGAGTGATTAAATGTCTCTTACTGAATACATGGGTTAGTGACTAAACTGTGTGAATGTCTGTATGAGTCTGTTTGTTGTTGTATAACCTGCTGCATCGGTTGGTCAGTAGCTACATGAGTGTCTATATGGGTTATTGATTAGTTGCCTGAGTATTTGTATGGGAGACTGAGTGTGTGTGTGGTTGGGTGGGGGGTGTGTGACTCTGTGCATAGATGTTTGAGTGGTTGATTCACTGGGTGTGTGAGTTTAACAGTGCATGTGGAAACATTTATATGGGTGAGTGAGTGTGTGTATGCATGTGTTGGTGAGTGAATGGATGTGTTAGTGGTAGATGTCCAACTAAATACAAAAGTTAAAGGCAGTGTATGTGAGAGTTGGTGTATAAAAATAACTATACGTGAGAGTGAGTGATTGTGAGAGTGGCTGTATGGATAAGTGTGTACTTGTATTAGTGATTATATAAGAGAGTAAGTATGCGTTAGTATCTGTATGAATAAATGAGGTGGTGTGTGTATAACTGTGTAGGTGAGTAAATGGAACTGTGATTGATTTTTTGCATGACTGACTAGGATGAGTGCATGACTGACTAGGATGAGTGGTGGTGTGTGAGTGTCTGTATACGGTGTATGAGTGCATATGATAGTGTTGTATTGATCAGTGACTACATGTATGAATGGTTGTATGGATGAATGAGTGGATGTGTGTGTAGACCTAGGAATCAGTGCGTGCGTACGTAGTAACTGGTATTGGTGTGTCAATGGTTTTTAAAATGGTAGTCTGTATTTTACAGTGGGTGTATCAAAGGTTATATTAGGGTGTGAGGAGGTGCATCAGATTTTTCATGTGGATGATGTCATCAGTGATGTCATCAGTGATGTCATTTGAGATGTCACTGACCATGTCATGAATGATGTAATATGTGACGTCATCAGCAGTGCATTGCGCGGGCGCGAGTTATAGTTAGCTCAACTAACTATAACGGCGGAATTTCTATGGTTTTGTATGAGTGAAATGTCCAACTAACTATAACGTCCCTGAAACCTATGGTTTTTTCAGTGAATTTCTATGGTTTTTTAAATGCTAATTTGTAACTATAACGTCCCTGAAACCTATGGTTTTTTCAGTGATATATATATATATATATATATATATATATATATATATATATATATATATATATTCACTGAAAAAACCATAGGTTTCAGACATGTTGTATTTCACATTTCTATGGTACAAAACCATAGAAATTCCCCCGTTATAGTTAGTTCAGCTAACTATAACTCGCGCGCCCGCAATGCACTGCTGATGACGACACATATTACATCACTCATGACATGGTCAGTGACATCACTCATGGCATCACTGATGACATCTCAAATACCAAAATGTAGAATTAGTGCTACAACAGTCTTCAAGAGGACCTGCGATGCCGCTTCTGCCTCCCGTACCCTGGAGGCGGCACATGGGTCACGCGGTACGGTCATACTGCGGTGGGACGCACACTCGTTGACCTCTCATGGCACTGCTCCACACTTCAGGGAGGACGCTTTCCATTAGCTATGTTTTCTGATGACTTGTCGCGCCATCCCCGTCCAACAACAGAACTCCTTTAGATCCAAACAGACTCTTCCACTCTCTCACCGGAAGTGAAACCAGGCCACGCGGACACTTTCACAATACAACAGCCGGGAATGCACTTTTCGGTAAAAAAAAAACATTCCTTCCTCCTAATTAATCAAATAAACGTCTCACTGAAGAACAGGGGCCAGCTTCGATCGGTAAACAGCCGTTACAATGACTTTTTTACTTTGCGATACCATTACAAAGCATGCATTACCACGCATGCGTTGTACATCACAAAGTCATTACTATGCATTTTTTTAGAACGCATGGTCATTTACCACGCATGCCTTTACAACGAGTTTTGTTGTAAAGGTATGTATGGTAAATGACCATGCGTTCTAAAAAACATGTAGACGATCCATGTCGTTGTAAGGAAACAGAGGCTGTTCCGTTTCCTCACGACGACGTGCACCGCCCTCAGAGATGACGTGAAGCAGGAACCACGAGGAGAGAGGAACCATGAGGAGTGAGAGGTAAGGGGGATTGGGCATGGGGTGGGGGTTTCTTTTCTAGGGTTTAGGGTAGTGCAGTGGTGTTTGGGTGGTGTAGGGGGTCGTGCTGGGGGTAGTGTTTTAGGGTTCACGGTAGTGCAGTGGGGTTTGGGTAGTGTAGGGGGTTGTGCTGGGGGTAGTGTTTTAGGGTTTAGGGTAGTGCAGTAGTGTAGGGGGTCATGCTGGGGGTAGTGTTTTAGGGTTTAGGGTAGTGCAGTGGTGTATGGGTAGTGTAGGGGGTCGTGCTGGGGTAGTGTTTTAGGGTTTAGGGTAGTGCAGTGGTGTTTGAGTAGTGTAGGGGTCATGCTGGTGGTAGTGTTTTAGGGTTTAGGGTAGTGCAGTGGTGTTTGTGTAGTGTAGGGGGTCATGCTGGGGGTAGTGTTTTATGGTTTAGGGTAGTGCAGTGGTGTTTGGGTAGTGTAGGGGGTCATGCTGGGGGTAGATTTAGGGTTTAGGGTAGTGCAGTGGTGTTTGGGTAGTGTAGGGAGTCGTGCTGGGGGTAGTGTTTTAGGGTTTGGGTAGTGCAGTGGTGTTTGTGTAGTGTAGGGGGTTGTGCTGGGGGTAGTGTTTTAGGGTTTATGTTAGTGCAGTGGTGTTTGGGTAGTGTAGGGGTAGTGCTGGGGTAGTGTTTTAGGGTTTAGGGCAGTGCAGTGGTGTTTGCATAGTGAAGGGGGTCATGCTGTGGGTAGTGTTTTAGGGTTTAGGGTAGTGCAGTCATGTTTGTGTAGTGTAGGGGGTACAGTCCACCTGTAAGTAGCACTCGAGCAACAGCTTGATTCATGTGTAGGTAAGGACGGGGAACCGCCCGCAGGAGCCGCTCCATAGTGGTATTGCCTGACGCGTTTCGAATCACCATATGATTCTCTTCAGAGGCTTTAATGGAACGGAGTGCGCAACCGCTGACCCACTTCTGACACACCCCCAATGGGAGGCTCGAATGAAACTGTGCCTTCTGGGAAGTGTAGTGCGGGGGCACATAATCAAGTCCTGTATGGACCCCACAGGTGGGCCCGTCCACGATCCTGTATACAGCTGCTGTTCCACTTTTGTGGCCCCCAATCTTACGGGGTGGTGTGCACACTCCGCGGCTGGACTGCCGCGTTAAAATCACTGCTCCAAGGTTGTCCACCTGTAAGTAGCACTCGAGCAACAGCTTGATTCATGTGTAGGTAAGGACGGGGAACCGCCCGCAGGAGCCGCTCCATAGTGGTATTGCCTGACGCGTTTGGAATCACCATATGATTCTCTTCAGAGGCTTTAATGGAACGGAGTGCGCAACCGCTGACCCACTTCTGACACCCCCCCAATGGGAGGCTCGAATGAAACTGTGCCTTCTGGGAAGTGTAGTGCGGGGGCACATAATCAAGTCCTGTATGGACCCCACAGGTGGGCCCGTCCACGATCCTGTATACAGCTGCTGTTCCACTTTCGTGGCCCCCAATCTTACGGGGTGGTGCACACTCCGCGGCTGGACTGCCGCATTAAAATCACTGCTCCAAGGTTGTCCACCTGTAAGTAGCACTCGAGCAACAGCTTGATTCATGTGTAGGTAAGGACGGGGACCGCCCGCAAGAGCCGCTCCATAGTGGTATTGCCTGACGCGTTTTGAATCACCATATGATTCTCTTCAGAGGCTTTAATGGAACGGAGTGCGCAACCGCTGACCCACTTCTGACACACCCCCCAATGGGAGGCTCGAATGAAACTGTGCCTTCTGGGAAGTGTAGTGCGGGGGGCACATAATCAAGTCCTGTATGGACCCCAGAGGTGGGCCCGTCCACGATCCGGTATACAGCTGCTGTTACACTTTCGTGGCCCCCAATCTTACGGGGTGGTGTGCACTCCGCGGCTGGACTGCCGCGTTAAAATCACTGCTCCAAGGTTGTCCACCTGTAAGTAGCACTCGAGCAACAGCTTGATTCATGTGTAGGTAAGGACGGGGAACCGCCCGCAGGAGCCGCTCCATAGTGGTATTCCCTGACGCGTTTCGAATCACCATATGATTCTCTTCAGAGGCTTTAATGGAACGGAGTGCGCAACCGCTGACCCACTTCTGACACACACCCCCAATGGGAGGCTCGAATGAAACTGTGCCTTCTGGGAAGTGTAGTGCGGGGGGCACATAATCAAGTCCTGTAGTGACCCCACAGGTGGGCCCGTCCACGATCCTGTATACAGCTGCTGTTCCACTTTCGTGGTCCCCAATCTTATGGGGTGGTGCACACTCCGCGGCTGGACTGCCGCGTTAAAATCACTGCTCCAAGGTTGTCCACCTGTAAGTAGCACTCGAGCAACAGCTTGATTCATGTGTAGGTAAGGACGGGGAACCGCCCGCAAGAGCCGCTCCATAGTGGTATTGCCTGACGTGTTTCGAATCACCATATGATTCTCTTCAGAGGCTTTAATGGAACGGAGTGCGCAACCGCTGACCCACTTCTGACACACACCCCCAATGGGAGGCTCAAATGAAACTGTGCCTTCTGGGAAGTGTAGTGCGGGGGGCACATAATCAAGTCCTGTATGGACCCCACAGGTGGGCCCGTCCACGATCCTGTATACAGCTGCTGTTCCACTTTCGTGGCCCCCAATCTTACGGGGTGGTGCACACTCCGCGGCTGGACTGCCGCGTTAAAATCACTGCTCCAAGGTTGTCCACCTGTAAGTAGCACTCGAGCAACAGCTTGATTCATGTGTAGGTAAGGACGGGGAACCGCCCGCAGGAGCCGCTCCATAGTGGTATTGCCTGACGCGTTTCGACTCACCATATGATTCTCTTCAGAGGCTTTAATGGAACGGAGTGCGCAACCGCTGACCCACTTCTGACACACCCCCCCAATGGGAGGCTCGAATGAAACTGTGCCTTCTGGGAAGTGTAGTGCGGGGGCACATAATCAAGTCCTGTATGGACCCCACAGGTGGGCCCGTCCACGATCCTGTATACAGCTGCTGTTCCACTTTCGTGGCCCCCAATCTTACGGGGTGGTGCACACTCCAGCGGCTGGACTGCCGCGTTAAAATCACTGCTCCAAGGTTGTCCACCTGTAAGTAGCACTCGAGCAACAGCTTGATTCATGTGTAGGTAAGGACGGGGAACCGCCCGCAGGAGCCGCTCCATAGTGGTATTGCTCTGTCGCGTTTCGAATCACCATATGATTCTCTTCAGAGGCTTTAATGGAACGGAGTGCGCAACCGCTGACCCACTTCTGACACACCCCCCAATGGGAGGCTCGAATGAAACTGTGCCTTCTGGGAAGTGTAGTGCGGGGGGCACATAATCAAGTCCTGTATGGACCCCACAGGTGGGCCCGTCCACGATCCTGTATACAGCTGCTGTTCCACTTTCGTGGCCCCCAATCTTACGGGGTGGTGCACACTCCGCGGCTGGACTGCTGCGTTAAAATCACTGCTCCAAGGTTGGCCACTTGTAAGTAGCACTCGAGCAACAGCTTGATTCATGTGTAGGTAAGGACGGGGAACCGCCCGCAGGAGCCGCTCCATAGTGGTATTGCCTGATGCGTTTTGAATCACCATATGATTCTCTTCAGAGGCTTTAATGGAACGGAGTGCGCAACCGCTGACCCACTTCTGACACACCCCCCCAATGGGAGGCTCGAATGAAACTGTGCCTTCTGGGAAGTGTAGTGCGGGGGGCACATAATCAAGTCCTGTATGGACCCCACAGGTGGGCCCGTCCACGATCCTGTATACAGCTGCTGTTCCACTTTCGTGGCCCCCAATCTAACGGGGTGGTGCACACTCCGCGGCTGGACTGCCGCGTTAAAATCACTGCTCCAAGGTTGTCCACCTGTAGGTAGCACTCGAGCAACAGCTTGATTCATGTGTAGGTAAGGACGGGGAACCGCCCGCAGGAGCCGCTCCATAGTGGTATTGCCTGACGCGTTTGGAATCACCATATGATTCTCTTCAGAGGCTTTAATGGAACGGAGTGCGCAACCGCTGACCCACTTCTGACACACCCCCCAATGGGAGGCTCGAATGAAACTGTGCTTTCTGGGAAGTGTAGTGCGGGGGCACATAATCAAGTCCTGTATGGACCCCACAGGTGGGCCCGTCCACGATCCTGTATACAGCTGCTGTTCCACTTTCGTGGCCCCCAATGTTACGGGGTGGTGTACACTCCGCGGCTGGACTGCCGCGTTAAAATCACTGCTCCAAGGTTGTCCACCTGTAAGTAGCACTCGAGCAACAGCTTGATTCATGTGTAGGTAAGGACGGGGAACCGCCCGCAGGAGCCGCTCCATAGTGGTATTGCCTGACGCATTTCGAATCACCATATGATTCTCTTCAGAGGCTTTAATGGAACGGAGTGCGCAACCGCTGACCCACTTCTGACACACCCCCCCAATGGGAGGCTCAAATGAAACTGTGCCTTCTGGGAAGTGTAGTGCGGGGGGCACATAATCAAGTCCTGTATGGACCCCACAGGTGGGCCCGTCCACGATCCGGTATACAGCTGCTGTTACACTTTCGTGGCCCCCAATCTTACGGGGTGGTGCACACTCCGCGGCTGGACTGCCGCGTTAAAATCACTGCTCCAAGGTTGTCCACCTGTAAGTAGCACTCGAGCAACAGCTTGATTCATGTGTAGGTAAGGACGGGGAACCGCCCGCAGGAGCCGCTCCATAGTGGTATTGCCTGACGCGTTTGGAATCACCATATGATTCTCTTCAGAGGCTTTAATGGAACTGAGTGCGCAACCGCTGACCCACTTCTGACACCCCCCCCCAATGGGAGGCTCGAATGAAACTGTGCCTTCTGGGAAGTGTAGTGCGGGGGGCACATAATCAAGTCCTGTATGGACCCCACAGGTGGGCCCGTCCACGATCCTGTATACAGCTGCTGTTCCACTTTCGTGGCCCCCAATCTTACGGGGTGGTGCACACTCCGCTGCTGGACTGCCGCGTTAAAATCACTGCTCCAAGGTTGTCCACCTGTAAGTAGCACTCGAGCAACAGCTTGATTCATGTGTAGGTAAGGACGGGGAACCGCCCGCAGGAGCCGCTCCATAGTGGTATTGCCTGACGCATTTCGAATCACCATATGATTCTCTTCAGAGGCTTTAATGGAACGGAGTGCGCAACCGCTGACCCACTTCTGACACACCCCCCCAATGGGAGGCTCAAATGAAACTGTGCCTTCTGGGAAGTGTAGTGCGGGGGGCACATAATCAAGTCCTGTATGGACCCCACAGGTGGGCCCGTCCACGATCCGGTATACAGCTGCTGTTACACTTTCGTGGCCCCCAATCTTACGGGGTGGTGCACACTCCGCGGCTGGACTGCCGCGTTAAAATCACTGCTCCAAGGTTGTCCACCTGTAAGTAGCACTCGAGCAACAGCTTGATTCATGTGTAGTTAAGGACGGGGAACCGCCCGCAGGAGCTGCTCCATAGTGGTATTGCCTGACGCGTTTCGAATCACGATATGATTCTCTTCAGAGGCTTTAATGGAACGGAGTGCGCAACCGCTGACCCACTTCTGACACACACCCCCAATGGGAGGCTCGAATGAAACTGTACCTTCTGGGAAGTGTAGTGCGGGGGGCACATAATCAAGTCCTGTATGGACCCCACAGGTGGGCCCGTCCACGATCCTGTATACAGCTGCTGTTCCACTTTCGTGGCCCCCAATCTTACGGGGTGGTGCACACTCCCCGGCTGGACTGCCGCGTTAAAATCACTGCTCCAAGGTTGTCCACCTGTAAGTAGCACTCGAGCAACAGCTTGATTCATGTGTAGGTAAGGACGGGGAACCGCCCGCAGGAGCCGCTCCATAGTGGTATTGCCTGACGTGTTTCGAATCACCATATGATTCTCTTCAGAGGCTTTAATGGAACCGAGTGCGCAACCACTGACCCACTTCTGACACACCCCCCCAATGGGAGGCTCGAATGAAACTGTGCCTTCTGGGAAGTGTAGTGCGGGGGGCACATAATCAAGTCCTGTATGGACCCCACAGGTGGGCCCATCCACGATCCTGTATACAGCTACTGTTCCACTTTCGTGGCCCCCAATCTTACGGGGTGGTGCACACTCCGCGGCTGGACTGCCGCGTTAAAATCACTGCTCCAAGGTTGTCCACCTGTAAGTAGCACTCGAGCAACAGCTTGATTCATGTGTAGGTAAGGACGGGGACCCGCCCGCAGGAGCCGCTCCATAGTGGTATTGCCTGACGCATTTTGAATCACCATATGATTCTCTTCAGAGGCTTTAATGGAACGGAGTGCGCAACCGCTGACCCACTTCTGACACACACCCCCAATGGGAGGGTCGAATTAAACTGTGCCTTCTGGGAAGTGTAGTGCGGGGGCACATAATCAAGTCCTGTATGGACCCCACAGGTGGGCCCGTCCACGATCCTGTATACAGCTGCTGTTCCACTTTCGTGGCCCCCAATCTTACGGGGTGGTGCACACTCCGCGGCTGGACTGCCGCGTTAAAATCACTGCTCCAAGGTTGTCCACCTGTAAGTAGCACTCGAGCAACAGCTTGATTCATGTGTAGGTAAGGACGGGGAACCGCCCGCAGGAGCCGCTCCATAGTGGTATTGCCTGACGCGTTTGGAATCACCATATGATTCTCTTCAGAGGCTTTAATGGAACGGAGTGCGCAACCGCTGACCCACTTCTGACACCCCCCCCCCCCAATGGGAGGCTCGAATGAAACTGTGCCTTCTGGGAAGTGTAGTGCGGGGGGCACATAATCAAGTCCTGTATGGACCCCACAGGTGGGCCCGTCCACGATCCTGTATACAGCTGCTGTTCCACTTTCGTGGCCCCCAATCTTACGGGGTGGTGCACACTCCGCGGCTGGACTGCCGCATTAAAATCACTGCTCCAAGGTTGTCCACCTGTAAGTAGCACTCGAGCAACAGCTTGATTCATGTGTAGGTAAGGACGGGGAACCGCCCGCAAGAGCCGCTCCATAGTGGTATTGCCTGACGCGTTTCGAATCACCATATGATTCTCTTCAGAGGCTTTAATGGAACGGAGTGCGCAACCGCTGACCCACTTCTGACACACCCCCCCAATGGGAGGCTCGAATGAAACTGTGCCTTCTGGGAAGTGTAGTGCGGGGGGCACATAATCAAGTCCTGTATGGACCCCAGAGGTGGGCCCGTCCACGATCCGGTATACAGCTGCTGTTACACTTTCGTGGCCCCCAATCTTACGGGGTGGTGCACACTCCCCGGCTGGACTGCCGCGTTAAAATCACTGCTCCAAGGTTGTCCACCTGTAAGTAGCACTCGAGCAACAGCTTGATTCATGTGTAGGTAAGGACGGGGAACCGCCCGCAGGAGCCGCTCCATAGTGGTATTGCCTGACGTGTTTCGAATCACCATATGATTCTCTTCAGAGGCTTTAATGGAACCGAGTGCGCAACCACTGACCCACTTCTGACACACCCCCCCAATGGGAGGCTCGAATGAAACTGTGCCTTCTGGGAAGTGTAGTGCGGGGGGCACATAATCAAGTCCTGTATGGACCCCACAGGTGGGCCCATCCACGATCCTGTATACAGCTACTGTTCCACTTTCGTGGCCCCCAATCTTACGGGGTGGTGCACACTCCGCGGCTGGACTGCCGCGTTAAAATCACTGCTCCAAGGTTGTCCACCTGTAAGTAGCACTCGAGCAACAGCTTGATTCATGTGTAGGTAAGGACGGGGACCCACCCGCAGGAGCCGCTCCATAGTGGTATTGCCTGACGCGTTTTGAATCACCATATGATTCTCTTCAG
Organism: Calotriton arnoldi; assembly: GCA_963921515.1. Classification (NCBI taxonomy): domain Eukaryota; kingdom Metazoa; phylum Chordata; class Amphibia; order Caudata; family Salamandridae; genus Calotriton; species Calotriton arnoldi. Next base: position 2,351,607 of record CAWUFW010001292.1, on the reverse strand, counting down.
AGGCTTTAATGGAACGGAGTGCGCAACCGCTGACCCACTTCTGACACACACACCCAATGGGAGGGTCGAATTAAACTGTGCCTTCTGGGAAGTGTAGTGCGGGGGGCACATAATCAAGTCCTGTATGGACCCCACAGGTGGGCCCGTCCACGATCCTGTATACAGCTGCTGTTCCACTTTCGTGGCCCCCAATCTTACGGGGTGGTGCACACTCCGCGGCTGGACTGCCGCGTTAAAATCACTGCTCCAAGGTTGTCCACCTGTAAGTAGCACTCGGCTATGTGGGCCAGCAGCGGCAAACAGGATTGAGGCCGAGTCCACTTGCAGGGTCCATACAGGACAAGATTTGTGTGCTATCCGGACCACATTTCCCACAATGCACAGTCTCATTCGAGCTTCCCATTGGTGGGTGTGCAATATGAAAATGGCGAAGTGGGTTCAGCGTTTGCACACACTGTCTCCGTTCAAGCCTCTGAAGAGAAGCATATGGAGCTTCGAAACGCGTCAGGCAATTCCATTACGGAGCAGCTTCTACAAGCGGATCCTCGTCCCTGCCTATCATCAACAAAGCTGCTGATCGAGTGCTACTCACCTGGTGGAAAACCTTTGGAGCAGAATGTAATACGCGGCCGTCCTGCCGCGGAGTGTGCACCACCCCGTAATGTTATAGGGGCCACCCGACATGGTAACTATCATGTCGGCTATGTGGGCCAGCAGCGGCAAACAGGATTGAGGACGAGTCCACTTGCAGGGTCCATACAGGACAAGATTTGTGTGCTATCCGGACCACATTTCCCACAATGCACAGTCTCATTCGAGCTTCCCATTGGTGGGTGTGCAATATGAAAATGGCGAAGTGGGTTCAGCGTTTGTACACACTGTCTCCGTTCAAGCCTCTGAAGAGAAGCATATGGAGCTTCGAAACGCGTCCAGGCAATTCCATTACGGAGCAGCTTCTACAAGCGGATCTTCGTCCCTGCCTATCATCAACAAAGCTGCTGATCGAGTGCTACTCACCTGGTGGACAACCTTTGGAGCAGAATATATATATATATATATATGTTGAATGATTAATGATCATTCAAATTCTTCTATACTAGTATATGTAATTATTTACCTGCAAAAGAAAATAACCTTGGATAACCTTGTGTCCAAGGACAAGAGTCCAAGTACTCCACTATCCTCTTTCCTCAGAGTAATACTGTAATATAAAAATATAAGTTGTCTACCTAAACTTGTACTGGTAGATTTCCCTCACCATTCCCATAATCATGAATACCTACCAAATAGAACAAGAAGACAAGCCTCACAGGGATTGAACCAACCAGGACTCAAATAATGCCCTGTTAGGATATCGAAAAGAGAATACAAAAGACCTAATAAATGTTCCAATGGGTAACAGACTCGTGTCACAGCAATCAAGCAATCAGTGATTATTCATTTTCATAACCGCAACTTTCTTTTGTATAGTTCATAAGTTCCTTGGGACTTTTTTTTATCTCAGTAACAACATCGATACTCTGAAAGTCTATCAAAATATTGCAGGGAAGCCATGATCCTTTCACACTGTTGTTTGGTGTTTTCATTGGTACAATTCATAGCTGTTTCTCTACCCCAAATACCAAAGAGTTCAGATATGAACAAGTTATCCGGGCAAGGTGAAGAATACTCACTGAACTGTGAATTGTCTTAGGAATAACACTGGCAAATACTTCACCACAAAAAATTTTGGGGGGGAACTCGTTCCCAACACAGAAAGAAATGTCCGCTTTGTTTAAATAGACAAAGCCTAGCGGTGATTGGAGAGCAACCTTCACTCAGACACCGTTTCAACAATCCAAACTTTGATTGGTGCACTGCACCCTTAGCCACAAGAAGACTCCGATACAAACGCACAGCAGCTCTGCTTCAGAGATCCGGCAAGAATAATCTGCAGTGTGCTGAACCCGTAACCCGGAAGCAGCAGGAATCATGGGAATTGTTGTTCAATCTCTCAGACCGTCTCCTCCCACCAAGCCATCGACTGAGAATACAACTCCTACATGGCTGAATGACTCTGGAAGGAACACAACATGGGCAAAGGGGGAACATTCTCCACTGGCACACAAACGTTTTGTTACTCGCCTCTGATGTCTTCGCGATGAATGTGTAACAGGATACCCCCCTCCCGGAGGTGGCGTGCCCGGACCAGGTTTACCCATATTTGTGGCATGGAACAACCTTCACAATCTTAGAGCATGCACATTTTCCACAGGCTCCCACGAATACTCCTCAACACCATATCCTTTCCAAGAAATGAGATACCACAATTTAGTTCCCCTTAACTTAGAATCAAGTATTTTTCTTACGTCATACTCGGGCTCATTTTCACCCACAATTGGAGCAGGTGCCGACCTTAACTTAACCCAAGATGGCATAATAAAGGATATGTGAAAAACAGGATGGATTCTGAAATATTTAGGTAATGCTAACTTCACTGCTACAGGATTAACCCTTTTGAGGATTTTGTATGGTCCAATAAAATGAGGGTTGAACACGCTATACCTCTTAAAGCGGATGTTTCTAGTTGATAACCATACCATGTCACCCACACGGTATAGAGGTCCTGATCTTCTATGCTTGTCCGCATAGCTTTTATACCTTTCTTTAGAGTGATTCAGATTTTCTTGTGTTTGCTTCAAGGTCTGATGTATGTGTAATACTCTTTTGTTTACTTCAGGAACACTTTCCATAGCTCCTGGATGCCAAAAGTCGATGAAATGTGGATGGAACCCATAAGTGCTATAGAAGGGACTATGTTCGTGGAGCTATGTTTTGCACTGTTAAACGCAATTTCAGCTACCCATAGGAGATCCACTCAAAAGTTTGTGTTTATACCAACATAAAAGCGAAGATACTGTTTTAGAATTTGATTCAGTCTCTCAGTCTGTCCATCAGTTTGAGGATGAAAGCTGGTAGACTTGAAGGAGATAATATGTAATGCCTTGCACCACACCTCCAAAAATGAGCGGTAAATTGTGTCCCCTATCGGACACCATATTTCTAGGTAACCCATGCAATCTAACTATATGGATCAATAGTATTTGTGCCAACTGTCCAGCCGTGGGAACCTGAGTACTGGCGATAAAGTGGCCTAGTTTTGTCAGACCATCGACCACCACTAGAATTACTGAACAACCCTTATCGGTCGGTAACCCAATGATAAAGTCCAAAGATATCATATCCCATGGTTTCTCAGGCATAGGCAAAGGTTGTAATAGTCCCTGTGGTTTCCTGTGATCTGCTTTGGCTTGAGTACAAATAGCACATGCGCATATTCTAACAGGTATGTCTTCACGTATCGTGGGCCTCCAAAATTGTCGTAATACTCTGTCTAGAGTTTTCTCCACTCCATTATGTCCTGCACTGGGTACCTCATGACACCAACGAAACACCTCCATTTGTTGTTCTTTGTTAGGAATCAACAATTTCTTCCCACACATAGGAAGACCTCCTTTGATCTGCCATTCAGGATGTTGATTTAACCACTCCTTGCAAGGGATGGGAACAACCACAAACCTGGCAACTCTGGCACTTTTAACAGATAAGGCAGTAAAATGAAACGCACGATTACTCGCATGCTTCATCGACCTGAAATCAGCGTTCGATAGAGTGACCAGAATCGACTTTGGGAAAAACTAAAAACCTGGGGGTTACCGACTGAATTACTATATGCAATGATCGCCCTCCACAGTGCAACCTGGGCGAGAGTGAAACTAGGCGACGGGAGCAGAGTATCAGCCAGAATAAACACACAGCACGACCTAAAACAAGGCTGCGTTCTGGCCCGAGCCTATTCAATCTGTTTCTAGCAGACATAACCAAACATATGTTATCAGCTAAGAGTAATCCGCCAACTTTGGCCAAAGAGCCAATCCCTTATTTAGAATACGCAGATGACATAGTGGTGTTGAGTCAAAGTCCGATTGGTCTGCAAAGAACAATAAACAACCTAGTAACTTACCTTGACCAGGAAAGCTTGGAGTTGAACAAAAAGAAAACGAAGGTCGTACGCCTGGTGGATTCCAAGAAAAACAAGTCCAACTGGTACATTAACGGTGTTCAAATCGAAGAGCAAGCTTCATACCAATACCTGGGTACAAAACTCGGGCAGGGCACGACATACAAGGACCAAATCACTAATCTTCGCCTTCAGACTGTTGAACAAAAAATTGAGCTGCCCAGCTTACAACCACCTCTTAAAAGTGATGGCAGCACAAACATTACCTACCCTGTCATACGGCCTAGAAACATGGCGTGGTAAGGAGTCCGAGTTATTGAACGAGCTCCAGACCAAGTTATATAAGGCTGTCTTTAATCTCCCCAAGTCTGCATCCCTCGCACAGGTACGGCTAGAATTTGGTCTCCAGGACCAAAAATTCCGAAGCATGAATTCCTTTGTGAAGCTGTGCCACAAATTCCGATCATCAGAACCCGGCTCATTGAACAGCTTATGCTGGGCAGAGATCAAAGCCCAAATGGACCAAGAAACATCCAATACATGGGGATCTTACTTGAGAAATTCCTTAGAGGATTTAGATATTCCGACAGCATGGAAGTAAAGACAAAATTTAACAAGGTTAGCAATGACTCTGCAAAGAAGAATTCCCTCTTGGAAGACAAAATAACTTTGTCCAAACTACGTCATGTGTGGACAGTGATAAACTCCTACACACACATAAAGCCTCAAGCTTATCTAGCAGCCCACTTTCGCATCGAGATAAAAAGAGCTTCATTCACTACCGTTTAGGAATGCATGACTCGAAGGATCTACTTCCATCATGGAAAAGTAAACAACAAGCAGCGAACTGTCGATTATGCGGTTATTTTAATGAAACAATAACTCATTTGTTGTGTGCATGTCCCACAGTTAAGGATTTAAGGAAATCGTTTTTTAAATCTATTTTTAATGAGCTAAACATTCGTACATGCAGACAAGCTGTGATCAGCTGGATGGAGGGCTCCTCAATCATTTTGTCTTGCCAGGGCGTAAAATATTTTACTCAAATAAGGAAACTCCTCCGGCAAGCAGACTTAGAAAATATGAATGTTAGCTGAAAGTATGGTTTTTGGAAAAGTTCTTATAGTACGTTTTGCATCCAAATTGGTTGAAGGCATAGCACATAGCACTGCCGCAATAAGGAAACAGATAAAGTGGACCTTATTTTAAAAGGGTTTTTAGAATAACTGTTTTTGCACTTTACATCGCCACATAATCACGGGACTTAGGCACTATTTACAACCAGACAAATTCTTACAATGTTTTTGAAGCAGGATTAATATTTCTACCGTTCAATAAGAACAAAATGCAATGAACTTCTTGTTTTTAAGGTTATAAAAAAACTTCAGTATGAGTTTTTATTAACAAAATAAACAAAGATTGATCGATATATGAATCATTACAGGCTGTCTGCACTTTTCAGGCCCTATTTTCCCAGGCACGCTAGCACTTTAACTATATGGCTTGATTTGTCGCAACAGTCTCAGATCAACTTTGCCGTCTGTTCTCATCAAACAGCGACCGCATGTTGCTTCTGTATAAGAAGCTTTATTATGTTATTTGCACTTGGAAAGACATATGCCTTCAGGCCCCGTACTTTGCACTTTAGCCTTAGTTTTTATACACGCATTGCTCATTTTTACATACTGTCTTTATTTTATAAACCGCACACCGTTTGTCACTGCCTTACACACATTAATGCCATGGCCCAGTAGCATTTTAAGACGTTGTTATCCCTTGCATGCCCATGAGCTGCTACACATGTCATTAGTATGCATTACTATCTTTAAAATAAAATAAAAAAGAAGACTAGGCATTTTGTACAGAATAGCCAGAATCTTTGCACTTTAATAAGTTTTGCACTAATTTTACCGTGCTTGCAAAATATGTACCCATATAGGAAATGTAAATTTTGAAGGGTTTTTTACTGTGTTCTTATTGTGTCATTTGCATTTTATGTAACTTGTAATGATTTTAAGTAATCACACAATAAACTTGACTTGACTTGACACTCCTTCCAATTGTTAGAACTGACCTCTTTGATTATGTTCTGTAAAAAGTAATCTGTTTGTAATGCACCAATTACTTGAGTTGGTTTTGATATGGATATAGGGGTAGACTCTGAAGTCTCTTCCATGGTTTCTTGCCTTGTAAGAGCATCTACTTTTCTATTCTCCACGCCTGGTCTGTAGGTTACCACAAAATCATACTCTGCAAAAAACAACAACCACCGTAACTGTCTAGGAGATAAATGCCTAGCAGCTCTCTTAAACTGCAGTTTTCAGTGGTCTGAATACACAGTGATGGTATGTTTTGCATCCATTAAGTAATGCCTTAATTTCCTGAAAGCATCTTTGATGGCCAGGAATTCTTTTTCCGCAATGGTATAGCTTATTTCAGATTCATTCAATTTCCTAGACATGAAGGCCACAGGGTGCATTTGACCAGTTAACTTGTCTCTTTGAGATAGAATAACCCCAATGGTGATTTCTGATGCGTCTGCTTCAACGATAAAGGGCAACTCAGTATTTGGATGCGCCAAAATGGGAGCAGTAGTAAAGGCTCGTTTTAGCTGGGTAAATGCCTGATTCCCTTCATCAGACCAAATAAAAGGTACATTTTTTCTCAGTAAATGAGTAAGAGGAGCCACCATGTTAGAAAACTGATTTATGAATCTCTGATAGAAATTAGAAAAGTCCAAAAATCATTGGATGTCCTTCACATTCTTGGGTATTGGCCATTCACTAACAGCTTGGATCTTTTGTTCTGCCATTTCCTGACCAGATGCAGACAACATTTCTCCCAAAAACTCCACCTTAAACACATGGCATTCGCACTTACTCAGTTTGCAATATAGGCTGTTGTCTTTCAAAGCTTGCAGCACTAAACATACATGACGTGAATGAATTGCAATCGAGTTTGAATAGATAAGTATGTCATCTATGTACACCACTACAAACACAGGAAAGTATTCTTGTAGGACATCGTTGAGAAAGAATTGGAATGCCGCAGGGGCATTGCACAACCCAAAAGGCATTACTGTATACTCATAAAGGCCATAACGTGTCCTGAATGCTGTTTTCCACTCATCCCCTCTTCTCATTCTCACCAAATGATATGCTCCTTTGAGATCCAGTTTAGTGTATACCACTGCATTTCTAACCTGATCCAGTAACACTGGGATCAGCGGGAGTGGATAATGTTTTTTCAACATAATAAGGTTAAGAGCACGAAAGTCAATACACGTTCTACATTCGCCTTGGGTATAAAGAACAGTGGCGATGAAGCGGGTGATTTAGAAGGTGGTATGAACCCATTCGCTAGATATTTCTCGATGTATTGTTTTAGGTGTTCATTTTCAGGTTCCGTGAGAGCATAGATTCTCCCCCATGGTACCACAGCTCCCAGAACCAAGTCTATCTGACAGTCATATGGTCTATGAGGAGGTAATAACTGCCTGTTGCTCACTAAACACGTCTAGGTACTCTAAATACTGAGACGGTAAAGTGGTGTCTTTCTCTGCAGCTGTAGCTATGTTATGTCCATGAGCTAATATTTGTACTGAGGTTATTTATTTCATGCAATGCTCTTGACAAAAAGAAGATAAACCTGATTGTTTGTTCTGCCCAATCAATAGTGGGATTAAGTAGTTTCAACCAAGGTAACCCAAATATTACTCCATATTGAGGTGCTTTGATGATGTCGAATTGCATTGTCTCTACATGGTTCTCTTTACTTTTGACAGAAAGCAAATCAGTGTTGCATCTGATAGGACCAGTGGTGAGTTCCTTCCCATCTACCGCTAATACATGTTCAGGATCTTCCTTTTTGATTAGTGTCAATTGTAATTCTTTTGCGATTTGTTCGCCCATGAACATGCCTATGGCTTCTGAATCAATCATGGCTTGTATAGATTACCATCCTTTATGAGTCTGTAAATGAATGGCTTGAAAGAAAAGTTTTCTTGATCCTTGGTTTATCTCTATTAGAGAAGGGATATCAATACTGCTCAAGGTACTCCATTTCACCTTCCTTGAGCATTCTAGTTTTCCGATTTTTTGTCTGTACTGACTGCAGGTACCTTAGGACCTCCCTACCCTATTCTTTGGTTTTATCATACAGTCGTTTAAATAATGGCCCTTTTTTCCGCAATATAGACAAAGACCATTCTTCCTTCTTTGCTCTCTTTTTTCACGTGTAAGAGAAGCCCAGACTGAACCTATTTCCATTGGTTCTACTGTGGAACTGGACCCCCCTCCCACATGAGCTGTTTCTCAAATCGTGGTGCTATCCTATCACTCTTTCTTCTATCTCCTCTGCGTTCACTCAGATGATGATCTAATGTTAGATTCATTAACTCTGTGCAATTGGCGGGTTGGGGATCTATTTGCGCTATCACATCTTTAAGTTCATCTCGCAATCCTTGATGAAAAAGAACAGCTCTTTTTTCTCCAGGCCAATTGGTTTCTGATACTAAGCATTGAAATTTCTTCAAATATGCAACTAACTCTTTATTACCTTGTTTCAACTCTAGCAGTTCTCTGTCTGCTGAGAACGTCATGGCTCGCCTATCAAACAGTTTTTCAAATTCCTGACGGAATCCGTCCCAGTCATACAACAAAGGATCATCACGTCTGACCAGTGGTACTGCCCAATGAGCAGCATCTCCAATTAAATAGGATATCATAAAAGCTACTCTAGCTTCATTGGTAGGAAAGGTTCGGGACGGCATGTAAAATGCAATAAGGTTTGTGTCAAAAACACCTGTATCTTAGTAAAGTCCCCATTGAATCTCTTGGGGGCGGCTAACGGAATAGGCGTAGGAACTTCTACCACAATATGAGGTATTTGGGCTGTAGCCCCCCCAGGCCTCTCCCATTACGTGCATCAAAAGGATTTCTTTGCATCCTTTCCATCCTAGCTTGGAGTGCTGCTGTCTCTGCCCTAGATGTGATAACTTCCTGTTGTGCTAAAACTGCTAGTACATCATCTTGAGTGGCCATTTAGACAGCGAACCGACTAGGAGGGAGATAATTTGTGGGCAGATTATTCTGTTGAGTCTCAATAATAGAGTCCCTCGGGATTGGGACACTGCTCAAAGTGGTCCACCTCTTGATAGCCTCAAATCCGATTGCTATAATAGCACAGATTAGTAAGGTGGTCAAGTGAGGGAAGGAAGGGAGGGGAACGGCAGGGAAGGAGCTCTGTAAAACATAACATATTAACTTGTTATATATAGATTGAATGATCAATAATCATCAAAATTCTTCTATAATAGCATATGTAATTTTCTACCTGCAAAAGAAAATAACCCTGGATTACCTTGTGTCCGAGGACAAGAGTCCAAGTACTCCACTATCCTCTTTCCTCAGAGTAATACTGTAATATAAAAATACAATTTATCTACCTAAACTTGTACTGGTAGATTTCCCTCACCATTCCCATAATCATGAATACCTACCAAATAGAACAAGAAGACAAGCGTCACAGGGATTGAACCAACCAGGACTCAAATGATGCCCTGTTAGGATATCGAAAAGACAATACAAAATAACTAATAAATGTTCCAATGGGTAACAGATTCGTGTCATAACAATCAAGGAATCAGTGCTTATTGATTTTCATTACCACAACTTCCTTTTGTATAGTTCATACGTTCCCTAGGACTTTTTCATCTCGGTAACAAAATCAATACTCTGAAAGTCTATCAAAATATTGCAGGGAAGCCATGATCCTTTCACACTGTTGTTTGGTGTTTTCTTTGGTACAATTCACAGCTATTTCTCTCCCCCAAATACCAAAAAATTCAGATACAAACAAGTTATCCGGGCAAGGTGAAGAATACTCACCGAACAGTGAATTGTCTTAGGAATAACACCTGCAAATACTTCACCACAAACAATGTTTTTGGGGAACACGTTTCCAACACAAAAAGAAATGTCCGCTTTGTTTAAATAGACAAAGCCTAGCGGTGATTAGGCCGCAACCTTCACTCAGCCACCATTTCAACAATCCAAACTTGATTGGTGCAGTGCACCCTTACCCACAAGAAGACTCCGATACAAACGCACAACAGCTATGCCTCAGAGATCCAGCAAGAATAATCTGCAACGTGCTGAACCCAGAAGCCGCTTTTATACTTCCGGTTCAGCAGGAATCATGGGAATTGTAGTTTAGTCTAGGGCCAAGACTGATTTGCATATAGGTGTGTCTGAACTGGGGTGGCGAAGTGAGCTAAAGAATTATGATGGATTCAACACAGATCTGTGACTGGGGGTGAGTGTCTGAAAAGTTTCAATGCTCCGTCCATCATCTCCTTGTGTTTGCTATGTTCGCCCTAAGTTGGCAGGGTATGCCCAGACGTGGGTCCCTTGCTCACTTTGCCACTGGATTCAAGCTAACCTGGCTGAAGAGGGGTGTTACCCTGAAACCGGTCCCAGGATGCTTGTTTCCGGTCCAGGGAAGACATGGCTTGGCAGTTCAGACTGGACTGTTCCCATGAGGCACAGGGCCAAGACTGATATGCATATAGCTGTGTCTGAACTGGGGTGGCGAAGTGAGCTAAAGAATGATGATGGATTCAACCCAGATCTGTGACTGGGGGTGAGTGTCTGAAAGGTTTCAGCGACTCCGTCCATCATCTCCTTGTGTTTGCTTTGTTCACCCTAAGTTGGCAGGGTATGCCCAGACGTGGGTCCCTTGCTCACTTTGCCACTGGATTCAAGCTAGCCTGGCTGAAGAGGGGTGTTACCCCGAAACCGGTCCCAGGATGCTTGTTTCCGGTCCAGGAAGGACATGGCTTGGCAGTTCGGACTGGACTGTTCCCATGAGGCACAGGGCCAAGACTGATATGCATATAGCTGTGTCTGAACTGGGGTGGCGAAGTGAGCTAAAGAATGATGATGGATTCAACCCAGATCTGTGACTGAAGGTGAGTGTCTGAAAAGTTTCAGCGCTCCGTCCATCATCTCCTTATGTTTGCTTTGTTCGCCCTAAGTTGGCAGGGTATGCCCAGATGTGGGTCCCTTGCTCACTTTGCCACTGGATTCAAGCTAGCCTGGCTGAAGAGGGGTGTTACCCCGAAACCGGTCCCAGGATGCTTGTTTCCGGTCCAGGGAAGACATGGCTTGGCAGTTCAGACTGGACTGTTCCCATGAGGCACAGGGCCAAGACTGATATGCATATAGCTGTGTCTGAACTGGGGTGGCGAAGTGAGCTAAAGAATGATGATGGATTCAACCCAGATCTGTGACTGGGGGTGAGTGTCTGAAAGGTTTCAGCGACTCCGTCCATCATCTCCTTGTGTTTGCTTTGTTCGCCCTAAGTTGGCAGGGTATGCCCAGACGTGGGTCCCTTGCTCACTTTGCCACTGGATTCAAGCTAGCCTGGCTGAAGAGGGGTGTTACCCCGAAACCGGTCCCAGGATGCTTGTTTCCGGTCCAGGAAGGACATGGCTTGGCAGTTTGGACTGGACTGTTCCCATGAGGCACAGGGCCAAGACTGATATGCATATAGCTGTGTCTGAACTGGGGTGGCGAAGTGAGCTAAAGAATGATGATGGATACAACCCAGATCTGTGACTGAAGGTGAGTGTCTGAAAAGTTTCAGCGCTCCGTCCATCATCTCCTTATGTTTGCTTTGTTCGCCCTAAGTTGGCAGGGTATGCCCAGATGTGGGTCCCTTGCTCACTTTGCCACTGGATTCAAGCTAGCCTGGCTGAAGAGGGGTGTTACCCCGAAACCGGTCCCAGGATGCTTGTTTCCGGTGAAGGGAAGACATGGCTTGGCAGTTCGGGCTGGACTGTTCCCATGAGGCACAGGGCCAAGACTGATTTGCATATTGCTGTGTCTGAATTGGAGTGGCGAAGTGAGCTAAAGAATGATGATGGACTGAACCCAGATCTGTGACTGGGGTGAGTGTCTGAAAAGTTTCAACGCTCTTTCCATCATATCCTTGTGTTTGAATTGTAGTTTAGTCTCTCAGACCATCTCCTCCCACCAAGCCATCAACTGAGAATACAACTCCTGCATGGCTGAATGGCTCTGGAAGGAACACAACATGGGCAATGAGGAACATTCTCAACTGGCACACCAACGTATTGTTACTCGCCTCTGATGTCTTCGCGATGAATGTGTAACAGGTTATCAGTATGTGCGAAAGAGGACAGTGCTAATTACTTTTAGAAGTACTGGACTGTGGACAATTAAATAAGATTATATATTTTGCTGCAGAGTTAAACTCAAAAATCACAGTCAATAAACATCAATTTATTAGAAATGAGCTCAATATAATGCCATGAATTCTTGTAAAGTATGCTGAAATAGTTGCATTTAACATCTCAGCCTGTATTTTTCTCAGTCCGACTTTGATAATCTGAGAATACTTTGAAGGATGCAATAATTGCTTCAATTTAAAAAAAAAAGGAAAGGAAGGATGAAAGCTGTACTTTCTCCATTTCACTAAATGACTACACCACTGGTATTAGGATAAACCACTAATGACACAGTTGGAGGCCTTGAAGAAGGGAAGTGGAATTATTGTTTGATGTCGTGTTTGGGTTTAAAAATTACAGCACAAAAGAACAGTCGAGAAATATATATTTAATTGGTGTCTGAATATAGAATTTGCAGAGGAGTAACCAATACCTTGCATTAATAGATCTATTCACTGACTGTTTAAGGAGGTAAAGATTTTGGTCGACTATGAGGTACATGTGTCTTTAAGAATCAATGGTATACGTATTTACTAGTCTACCACCTGGATGTCCAGATATTGTAAAATATGGCCAATGAGAACTGATGATTGCAGTTTTTAGTATGACATACTAATGATCACTTCTGATTGGGGTATGATGATAATTACCTAATTTTCTTGAGAGGAAACCTTCCTTGTCTTCCTAAGTAGACTTCAGTATATATGTTGTACCAGAATTTGAACCCATAGATAAATTAATTATCCAGAAAAAAGTAGCACCGTTAATACGAATCATTATTATTTTTAATGAACAGAAAACCTTAACTCAATCAATTATACAGGATGGATATGTGCAGGCTGCTGCCTAGCACATCCCTTTGTCTGAATTTATTATGTAATTTATTGTCTATTTTAAATGCTGTTGATTGAATTTAAATTGGCTATTCTAGAGTGAATGGCATTTATAGAATGAAATTGAATTGAACATATTGCCTGCTACAGTATCATACACTGTAATGTTTTGCTTTCCTAAACAAAGTGATTTTTTATTGAGATAGTGAACTTAGGACCTATTTAGCTGATATAAATTTAATGTGCTCCCTTTGACACCAAATGCAGCAAAATTTGATGGTATGCTCCTATCTGAGTGCATATTCCCCTGAACTGTAGAGTTCACTGTTTTTGAGTAAATATTAAGGGCTATTTAAACAAAGTAAGTCAAGCATATAAAACGTAACTTAGCAAACTGGCAGGGCAGACTTGCCTTTTTTTATGTAAGTATTATAAGAGATTGCCATTAAGTTATAGGAGTATGGAGTTATTGGAATATACAGGACACAACACGTTGGAGCGGTGAGGGATACAGTATGTATCTGGAATATTTGAATACTACAACCTTTAGTCTAAGCATTTTGGCCACCACACAGTTAATATATACTGATATTTCACATGTTAAAAAAATTAAATTGTGTATTAAAACTGTTTTTATTTTATAGGTTGAATTTATAAAGATTGTCTTTTAAGATACATCATGAGTAAGTGGATAAAAGGGTTACATAGATTTAATGCCCACATGGGCAGTATAAAACGTCATGCACAGTGCATTTCATATAAATGTAACAAACTGTGATACCTGTTTAGAAAGTGATTATCTTACAGCAGGTTTATCTTGTGTAAACCATAGTGCAATGTAAGCTAAATATATCAATAAACACAGCCTAAAAAATTGGTAGATAAAAATTAATATCACATTTCAAGTGCTATATGTTTACATTCTTTGCATAATTGATTTTCAATTGAAACGTAATAGAGATGAATGAGGTATAAGATCTTTGGTAAAATAAACAGGGAAAACATGTTAATGCAGGATGTCCGAGTAATATAAAAATGGTAGAAAAAAATGGATATAACAAAAACAGTGAAAAAGGCGAAAATAATTTCAGAACCATAGGTTTGAGCAAGTCTTTTTAGTATTTAAATTTATATATATTGATATTATACATATATATATATATATATCCGTCTCAAAATCCTCCGCTTATTCGCAAAGAATTTACGCAGTATTTTCATAATGTGCTATTTAAAACTTCTTTCAACTGTGGATACTACATGTGTGGAATTATTTTTCTCTTTACATCCGCATAGATGTGTATCTGTGTGGTAGTATTAATGTTGGCTTTAGTGACGGTTTATTTGCGCTCACTTAGACACAATTGAGAATGATATTGCAGACTGTTATGTGTTTTTTTAAATAGCACATTATGTAAATACTGCGTAAATTATGAAGTTGATAAAATGCATTTATTGCCCACTTGGGCGGGATTTAGGATGTTTTGAATTGAGGAAGTGCATAATGGCCAGTTTTGCAGGCTGTATATTATAATTGCGTATGGGCAATTGAGCTGTGCAAGGACAATTACTCTTTGCCATCAGCTCATTTAAGAACGCTCAAGCAATATTTGTATATTATTGAATACAATTTTGACAGCGTGGGGGTCTTTTTATAATTTGACCGCCATAGGCAGATTTGCTGGCTTTATAGCTATGTGTCATTTATATTACAACATTATGAATTTGTATTGAGCAGCCAATGATTTATTCCATTCCAACAATGAAATGTTCCTATATACATGGTGTATTAAATCGTTACAAAATGGCTGCCACAGTTGATATGGTTGTATACACTTTTTATAGGTGCAGTCCTTTCTCTATTTTGTGTAAGGAAGTAGATAAAATCACGAGTGATAGATTTGTGTACTAGCAGCGTGAGCAAGGCGCAAGCTGAAACGCGTCGTTTTCTTGCCATTAAATAACTTTATTAGCATGCAGGAGTGTCCGAGTATTCTTTGCGAATAAGCGGAGGATTTTGAGATGGAAATTTGGGGCCTCCGGTAGCCCGAACTCAGACCACCCATGAGTCTTGTTGAAAATCCAACCGGGACTGATGCTGCGATATATATATATATATCCCTATGGTGTCTCTTCTCCTGAAAATAGATGGTATATTATATCTAAGTATAACTAAACACATTTAAGTAGTGTGATCAAAAAGGACTGCTTTCAAGACTGAGACCCTTCATACAATTTTCATACACTATATATATATAGTATATATTATCTACTGGCGGTCGCCAGTAGATAGTTATAGTTAGGACCTATTTTCCATAGGAAATCCGCAACATTCTATTTGAAATAACTTTGGCGCCGGTTGACGAATCTTCGCGAAATTTTCAAAATTCGTGGTCCGCTCCGGTCCGCTCCTATCCTGAAAGTCTCGGGGCGATTCATCAAGTGGGGGCCGAGAAAAAAGGGGGGGTCCCAAAACGTGTTTTCCCCAAGCAATTTTCCATAGGAACCTTTCATCGCAGCTACAGCCCTAACTGCTGAACGGAATTACACCAAATTTGGCAAAAAGGTAGCCCTTGGTTCAGAGTCATGCCTTTTGGTTAAATGGTGTAAATCCGTTCAGTAGTTCCTGAGAAATTTGAAGAAAAAAAACACATATATATCTGGGCGGAGCCTAACCACACATGTCATCGTGAGATCTGATTGGCTGTCAGCACTTCATCCTGGAATTGCTGGCAGCCATCTTGGGACCAATATAAATGATAGTACCCCATTGAAATGCATTGTAGTGAATCGAAGATTTTGAGGGTTACCAAAAGGAGAACTATAAAGGGTGATAACAGACTTTAGTTACATTAGAATTCATTTGTTGATGGTACCATACTAATTTCAGGAATTGTGGTGTGCTCTAAGGTGATTTTACCCTGTGAAAAACCTTCTGCTGGGATATCATGAATCATGTTTGAGAGAAAACTATTTTCACATGCTTGTCCCATACAGTTTTGGAAGGTGCTCCAGAAGCTAAAATGAGAGCATATTTTCTGTAAATTCACATTATCTTTCTCAGTCATGTGAGAATGAAGTCTGACATTCTCAGTAAAACATGTACATCCAACAAGTGCAGAGACTGTCAGTTGATGCCTTTGTGTTCTACTGCAGCTTCCCAGAGTGTTCTAAAGAACAACTAGAGCGTTAACAGTCTTACTTATGACAAAATTATGGCACACCTGAAGCCATCTTGATTGGAATAAACTGGTAACTCTTAAAACATTTAATTTAAAAAGGAACAAAATGAGGGGATTCATTTTGTCATAGAAATTATGGTTAGTGCTGTAGAAAGAAAAATTAGGACATGTTTTAAGTGAGAGCTCAAATATCTTCCTGTTATATTTCAACAGGAGCAGCCTGTCAGTTGATGCCTTTGTGTTCTACTGCAGCTTCCCAGAGTGTTCTAAAGAACAACTAGAGCGCTAACAGTCTTACTTATGACAAAAGTATGGCACACCTGAAGCCATCTTGATTGGAATAAACTGGTAACACTTAAAACATTTAATTTAACCCCTTCGATGCTCATGACGAGCTGAACTCGTCATGGCACACAGTGGTCGTGTGCTCATGACGAGTCCAGCTCGTCATAAGACCACCCACGGGGGAAGTGCTGGCGCTCCCCCGTGGGAATCCGATCGTCGGGTTTTTGGGGGAAGGCAGGGGAAGGGGCTCCCTGCCTCCCTCGCCCTCAATGACGTCGCGCGCGAGGCGCGCTGACGTCATTGGGGGTTTCCCTTAGTTCCCCGACGCGCTGGAAGCCATTTGCTTCCAGCGCGTCGGGGAATAAGGTTAGTTTTGGCTCTGGGGAGGGGGGATTTCAAACAGAAGAGGCATCGAGGGAAAGGAAAACCCTTTCCTTTTCCTCGATGCCTCTTTTGTGCATTCCTGCTGCACGATCATGCATGCCCACTAGACACCAGGGAATTTTTTTAAAAAACGGAAAATACTGTTTTGGGGAGCGGCCCCTTGGGCAAGGGTCGCTCCCCTTTTGGGGGCCTTATGTTTTTGGTGCTCTGCCCCCCTGGGGGGGGGCAGTTTTTTGTTATATAGCGCGGGGCTTTACCCGAAGGTGTCAGAGCGCTTCACAATAGGAACAGTAACATTACATGAGGAGAAGGTTACAAGTGAGCATAATACAAAAGCAAGCGTTACATTACATGAGGAAAAAGTGACAATTGTGCATGATACATGAGATACAAAATACAAATAGAGGTATAATACTGCAATAAGTGGCAGTCACTCAGAACACACTGGGAAGGCACTTCTATAGGCATGGAGTACAGAATTTCCTATAGTGGAAGAACTTCCTTGAGGGAGTAGAGAGGGCGTGAATTAAATGAAGGGTACACAAATCCAGCACAGCACGCAAGGGTGAGGAATGTACAGGAAAAAGTACAAATTTACAATGAAGAGCGAACTTCCTAGAGGGGGCTGAGAGTGAAAGTATTAGTTCTGAAAGTGTCTTTGGAAGAGAAGTGATTTGAGGTCAGCTTTGAAGATCCGGGTAGAGGAGGTGGCACGGAGCAATGGGGGAAGCGAGTTCCAGATTCTCACCGCATTGCCTGAGAAGGATTGCGCCATCGATCTCTCCCTTTTGAAGACGGGGGGGGCTCAAGCAGAAGCTTTTCCGCATTGCGAGAAGGGCGAGAGCCACTGGACAATTTCAATTTATTCGCCAGGTAACGAGGGGAGGACGTGTGTAAGGCTTTGTGTGTGATGCAGGCAGTTTTGTAAATAGATCTTGCCTCGATCGGAAGCCATTGAAGAGAGGACAGGATAGGAGTGACGTGGTCGCTTCGTTTAGACCCTGAAATGAAGCGAGCTGCTGAATGGAGGATGGATTTGAGAGGGGAGAGGTGGGATTTGGGTAGGCCCGTCAGAAGAGAATTGCAATAATCCAGCCTTGAGAGAACCAGAGATTGTACCAAGGTTTTTAAGTCTTTCTCCGGGAAGAACCGACGGATCCCCCATAGAAGGCGCAACTGGTAACGTGCGTTCTTAGCAATAGAGTTGATGTGGGAGATTAGGTTGAGTCTTTTGTCAAGAATAACACCTAGGGATTTAGCGCTGTCGACAATGATGGGTTTGTTGTTGAGTAGGTTCAGCTGATCCATCCAAGATTGAACAGGAGGAGGTGAGAGAGAGGTAGAGAGGAGGAGGAATTCAGTTTTGGCGGGATTCAGAATGAGTTGGTGAGCTAACATCCAGTTGTGAATAGAGTTGAGAGTAGAGTTGAGTAGTGAGAGATCGTGTGCGGAAGATAAAGGTATCTTCCCACTAGTCCACCAGGCATTTATTTGTGGAGATTGACCCCTTGGGTGGCAGAATAGCAGTATGTTTTTAGGCCCATCTGCCCCCAAGGAGGGTAGAAGCCACTAGACACCAGGGTTTTTTTAATTTTTGTGTTGGGGAGTGGCCAAAAGGGCAAGGGTTGCTCCCTTTACGGGGGTGAATATTTTATTTATACTCTTTGGCCCACCTACCCCTTAGCTTGGCTGGTGGATTGTGTGTGGACTGGTGCATTATTTGCATATGTGATTGTAATGTTTTTTTTCTCCTTTTTATTCTAGTGTAAAGCTTTTGATTCCTGTTTGCGGTTTCGGCAGTGGTTGTTCTGCAGTTTTGCGTAATTGCATTTATTTGGTAAGAAAAATATTTTGAGTATTATTGTCATGCATGAATGAATTTTTTTGTAAGTGGTGTCATAATGGCAGCATATTTGTTAGTGTTCAGAGCATGAAATTCTTTGCGATGTTTTTGCATTGTCTTATGTGTAATTTTTTTTTCTTCTTTTTAGTGGGATATTGTTGATCCTTACTGTGCCTGTGCAGAGTAGGTGGTGGTGAGTCTAGCTGCTTCTGTCACGTGAGTGGTATAGTGTTGGAGTATATAGGTCTTTGTGATAAAGCTACATTTTGTTTATTTCTTTTTTCTACAAAGGGTTTGTTGTTGTTGACTTGTTTGACAAGTAACCTTTATTAGTAAGCATTATGGCTAGCCGTAGAATGACTGCTCAGCAGGTGGTTGGTTTGCTTCTTGAATCTTCCTCTGAGCAGGATTATGAGACTGACAGTGCGTCTGAGGGAGAGGAGGGAGGGGAAGATTCAGGCAGTGAGTTTTCTCTCCACATGGAATCATCGGATGATGAAGGTACTCTCAGTGCAGATGAAGTGCCTGTTTTAGAGGAGGATACTACTGTGCCGATGGTGCAAGAGGCATCTGGATTGCAGCCTGGGGCTGCTAGGCTTCCTACTGGAAGTGCTGGACTCTGGGTTGATCCAAACATGGTGCAGCCGGTGTTGCCTGCCTTTAGTGGTTATGCAGGGTGTAGAGTGGATTGTGAACATTATTTGCCTATACAGTATTTTCAGTTGTTTATGGATGATGTATTTTTGGGTGAGATTGTTGAGCAGACTAATTTGTATGCTGAACAGTTTTTGAGGGACAACAGTGCCAGACTTAGGCCCCATTCTAGAGCTACCCGGTGGAGTCCCACAAATCTGGAAGAGATGAAGAAGTTTTTGGGTTTGACTTTTTGATGGGTTTGATAAGGAAGCCGTCCATGGGTTCATATTGGTCTACCAGTCCCTTGATGGCAACGGCCATATTTCCTGCAGTTATGACTCGTGGATCGGTATTTACTTTTGCTTCGGATGCTGCATTTTGTTGATAATGGTTTGGCGTTGCCACGAGATCACCCTGAATGTGACCGTCTTTTTAAGATTCGGCCTGTTCTTGATCACTTTGTAGATCGATTTTCAGAGATCTATACTCCAGGGAAAGAAATATCTATGATGAGTCTTTGGTCCTGTTCAAGGGCCGTTTGTTTTTAGGCAGTACATTCCTAGCAAGAGGGCACGCTATGGAATTAAGCTGTATATGTTGTCTGAGAGTAGGACAGGATATGTTTTTAATTTGCGTGTGTACACTGGTAGGGATTCCACTATTGACCCCCTGGTTGTCCGTCCACTTTTGGAGTTTCAGAGAAAATTGTGTGGGATCTTGCTAGAGGACTGTTTAACAGAGGCCACCATTTGTACCTTGATAACTTCTAAACTGCTGTGCAATTGTTTAAGGAATTGTTCAAAGTGAACACTTTTGCTTGTGGCACAATCCGCTCTAACCGTAAAGGTTATCCAAAAGAGCTTGTTTGCAAAAAACTTCCACCCGAGTGAGGCACCATTTTTATCGGGAGACCTGGGGGGACGCTGGGTGGTAGGAAATTTGTGTCAGCCCGGTGATGCCACAACTTTACCACACAAAAATGTGTGAAAAAAGGGATTTTTTAAGGAAAATGTCAGGTTTGCAGGGGATTCTGGGTAAGAAAACGTTGGGGGATCCACGCAAGCCATACCTCCCTGGAATCCCCCGGGTGTCTACTTTTCTGAAATGTGTGGGTTTGGTAGGTTTCCCTAGGTGGCCGCCGAGCCCCGGGCCAATACGTCATGGGACCCCCATTGCAAAACCAGGTCGTTTTGTGATAGGCCATTTTGAGGTCGCCTCAATACGTTGTGGGCCCTTGCCTGTCGCGGGTACTTGGGCCTCCCACCCGAGTGAGGCACCATTTTTATTGGGAGACCTGGGGGAACGCTGGGTGGTAGGAAATTTGTGTCAGCAAGGTGATGCCACAACTTTACCACACAAAAATGTGTGAAAAAGGGATTTTTTCAGCAAAATGTCAGGTTTGCAGGGGATTCTGGGTAAGAAAACGTTGGGGGATCCACACAAGCCATACCTCCCTGGAATCCCCCGGGTGTCTACTTTTCAGAAATGTGTGGGTTTGGTAGGTTTCCCTAGGTGGCCACCGAGCCCCGGGCCAAAACCTCATGGGACCCCCCTTGCAAAACCAGGTCGTTTTGTGATGGGCCATTTTGAGGTCGCCTCAATACGTTGTGGGCCCTTGCCTGTCGCGGATACTTGGGCCTCCCACCCGAGTGAGGCACCATTTTTATAAGGAGACCTGGGGGGATGCTGGTTGGTAGGAAATTTGTGTCAGCCCGGTGATGCCACAACTTTACCACACAAAAATGTGTGAAAAAAGGGATTTTTCAGCAAAATGTCAGGTTTGCTGGGGATTCTGGGTAAGAAAACGTTGGGGGATCCACGCAAGCCATACCTCCCTGGAATCCCCCGGGTGTCTACTTTTCAGAAATGTGTGGGTTTGGTAGGTTTCCCTAGGTGGCCGCTGAGCCCCGGGCCAAAACGTCATGGGACCCCCCTTGCAAAACCAGGTCGTTTTGTGATAGGCCATTTTGAGGTCACCTCAATACGTTGTAGGCCCTTGCCTGTCGCAGGTACTTGGGCCTCCCACCCGAGTGAGGCACCATTTTTATCGGGAGACCTGGGGGAACGATGGGTGGTAGGAAATTTGTGTCAGCAAGGTGATGCCACAACTTTACCACACAAAAATGTGTGAAAAAAGGGATTTTTTCAGCAAAATGTCAGGTTTGCAGGGGATTCTGGGTAAGAAAACGTTGGGGGATCCACACAAGCCATACCTCCCTGGAATCCCCGGGTGTCTACTTTTCAGAAATGTGTGGGTTTGGTAGGTTTCCTAGGTGGCCGCCGAGCCCCGGGCCAAAACGTCATGGGACCCCCTTGCAAAACCAGGTCGTTTTGTGATAGGCCATTTTGAGGTCGCCTCAATACGTTGTGGGCCCTTGCCTGTCGCGGGTACTTGGGCCTCCCACCCGAGTGAGGCACCATTTTTATCGGGAGACCTGGGGAACGCTGGGTGGTAGGAAATTTGTGTCAGCAAGGTGATGCCACAACTTTACCACACAAAAATGTGTGAAAAAAGGGATTTTTTCAGAAAAGTGTCAGGTTTGCAGGGGATTCTGGGTAAGAAAACGTTGGGGGATCCACGCAAGCCATACCTCTCTGGAATCCTCCGGGTGTCTACTTTTCAGAAAAGTGTGGGTTTGGTAGGTTTCCCTAGGTGCCGGCAGAGCTAGGGTTCAAAAACTACTGCTAGGCACTCTGCAAAAAAGGGTCATTTTTCACTGTGAAAATGTGGTGCGTCCACGTTGCGCTTTGTGCTGCTTCCTGTCGCGGGCACTAGGCCTACCCACACAAGTGAGGTACCATTTTTTTGGAAGACCTTGGGGAACGCGGGGTGGGTGGAATTTTGTGGATCCACGCAGATTCCAGAACTTTCCACCACAGAAAAGTGAGGAAAATGTGTTTTTTTGCCAATTTTTAAGGTTTGCAAGGGATTCTGGGTAACAGAACCTGGTGAGAACCAGTCAAGTCACCCCATCCTGGATTCCCTGGGTGTCTACTTTTCAAAAATGTATAGGTTTGCTAGGTTTCCCTAAGTGCCGGCAGAGCTAGGGTTCAAAAACGACAGCTAGGCACTTTGCAAAAAGGGTCATTTTTCACTGTGAAAATGTGGTGCGTCCACGTTGCGTTTTGCGCTGCTTCCTGTCGCGGGCACTAGGCCTACCCACACAAGTGAGGTACCATTTTTTTGGGAAGACCTTGGAGAACGCAGGGTGGGTGGAATTTTGTGGATCCACGCAGATTCCAGAACTTTCCACCACAGAAAAGTGAGGAAAATGTGTTTTTTTTGCAAATCTTTTAAGTTTGCAAGGGATTCTGGGTAACAGAACCTGGTGAGAGCCAGTCAAGTCACCCCATCCTGGATTCCCCTGGGTGTCTACTTTTCAAAAATGTATAGGTTTGCTAGGTTTCCCAAAGTGCCGGCAGAGCTAGGGTTCAAAAACGACAGCTAGGCACTTTGCAATAAAAGGGTCATTTTTCACTGTGAAAATGTGGTGTGTCCACGTTGCGTTTTGCACTGCTTCCTGTCGCGGGCACTAGGCCTACCCACACAAGTGAGGTACCATTTTTTTGGGAAGACCTTGGGGAACACTGGGTGGGTGGAATTTTGTGGATCCACGCAGATTCCAGAACTTTCTACCACAGAAAAGTGAGGAAAATGTGTTTTTTTTGCCAATTTTTTAGGTTTGCAAGGGATTCTGGGTAACAGAACCTGGTGAGAGCCAGTCAAGTCACCCCATCCTGTATTCCCCTGGGTGTCTACTTTTCAAAAATGTATAAGTTTGCTAGGTTTCCCAAAGTGCCGGCAGAGCTAGGGTTCAAAAACTACAGCTAGGCACTTTGCAAAAAAAGGGTCATTTTTCACTGTGAAAATGTGGTGCGTCCATGTTGCGTTTTGCGCTGCTTCCTGTCGTGGGCACTAGACCTACCCACACAAGTGAGGTACCATTTTTTTCGGAAGACCTTGGGGAACACAGGGTGGGTGGAATTTTGTGGATCCACGCAGATTCCAGAACTTTCTACCACAGAAAAGTGAGGAAAATGTGTTTTTTTGCCAATTTTTAGGTTTGCAAGGGATTCTGGGTAACAGAACCTGGTGAGAGCCAGTCAAGTCACCCCATCCTGGATTCCCCTGGGTGTCTACTTTTCAAAAATGTATAGGTTTGCTAGGTTTCCCAAAGTGCCGGCAGAGCTAGGGTTCAAAAACAACAGCTAGGCACTTTGCAAAAAAAGGGTCATTTTTCACTGTGAAAATGTGGTGTATCCACGTTGCGTTTTGCGCTGCTTCCTGTCGTGGGCACTAGGCCTACCCACACAAGTGAGGTACCATTTTTTTGGGAAGACCTTGGGGAACGCGGGGTGGGTGGAATTTTGTGGATCCACGCAGATTCCAGAACTTTCCACCACAGAAAAGTGAGGAAATGTGGTTTTTTTGCCAATTTTTAAGGTTTGCAAGGGATTCTGGGTAACAGAACCTGGTGAGAGCCAGTCAAGTCACCCCATCCTGGATTCCCCTGGGTGTCTACTTTTCAAAAATGTATAGGTTTGCTAGGTTTCCCTAAGTGCCGGCTGAGCTAGGGTTCAAAATCTACAGCTAGGCACTTTGCAAAAAAAGGGTCATTTTTCACTGTGAAAATGTGGTGCGTCCACGTTGCGTTTTGCGCTGCTTCCTGTCGCGGGCAATAGGCCTACCCACGCAAGTGAGGTACCATTTTTTTCGTAAGACCTTGGGGAATGCGGGGTGGGTGGAATTTTGTGGATCCACGCAGATTCCAGATCTTTCCACCACAGAAAAGTGAGGAAAATGTGTTTTTTTTGCCAATTTTTTAGGTTTGCAAGGGATTCTGGGTAACAGAACCTGGTGAGAGCCAGTCAAGTCACCCCATCCTGGATTCCCCTGGGTGTCTATTTTTCAAAAATGTATAGGTTTGCTAGGTTTCCCAAAGTGCCGGCAGAGCTAGGGTTCAAAAACTACAGCTAGGCACTTTGCAAAAAAAGGGTCATTTTTCACTGTGAAAATTTGGTGCGTCCACGTTGCGTTTTGCGCTGCTTCCTGTCGCGGGCAATAGGCCTACCCACACAAGTGAGGTACCATTTTTTTCGTAAGACCTTGGGGAATGTGGGGTGGGTGGAATTTTGTGGATCCACGCAGATTCCCGAACTTTCTACCACAGAAAAGTGAGGCAAATGTGTTTTTTTTGCCAATTTTTTAGGTTTGCAAGGGATTCTGGGTAACAGAACCTGGTGAGAGCCAGTCAAGTCACCCATCCTGGATTCCCCTGGGTGTCTACTTTTCAAAAATGTATAGGTTTGCTAGGTTTCCCTAAGTGCCGGCAGAGCTAGGGTTCAAAAAACGACAGCTAGGCACTTTGCAAAAAAAGGGTCATTTTTCACTGTGAAAATGTGGTGTGTCCACGTTGCGCTTTGCGCTGCTTCCTGTCGCGGGCACTATGCCTACCCACACAAGTGAGGTACCATTTTTTGGGAAGACCTTGGGGAACGCGGGGTGGGTGGAATTTTGTGGATCCACGCAGATTCCAGAACTTTCCACCACAGAAAAGTGAGGAAAATGTGGTTTTTTTGCCAATTTTTTAGGTTTGCAAGGGATTCTGGGTAACAGAACCTGGTGAGAGCCAGTCAAGTCACCCCATCCTGGATTCCCCTGGGTGTCTACTTTTCAAAAATGTATAGGTTTGCTAGGTTTCCCAAAGTGCCGGCAGAGCTAGGGTTCAAAAACGACAGCTAGGCACTTTGCAAAAAAGGGTCATTTTTCACTGTGAAAATGTGGTGTGTCCACGTTGCGTTTTGCGCTGCTTCCTGTCGCGGGCACTAGGCCTACCCACACAAGTGAGGTACCATTTTTTTGGGAAGACCTTGGGGAACACTGGGTGGGTGGAATTTTGTGGATCCACGCAGATTCCAGAACTTTCCACCACAGAAAAGTGAGGAAAATGTGGTTTTTTTGCCAATATTTTAGGTTTGCAAGGGATTCTGGGTAACAGAACCTGGTGAGAGCCAGTCAAGTCACCCCATCCTGGATTCCCCTGGGTGTCTACTTTTCAAAAATGTATAGGTTTGCTAGGTTTCCCAAAGTGCCGGCAGAGATAGGGTTCAAAAACTACAGCTAGGCACTTTGCAAAAAAAGGGTCATTTTTCACTGTGAAAATGTGGTGCGTCCACGTTGCGCTTTGCGCTGCTTCCTGTCGCGGGCACTAGGCCTACCCACACAAGTGAGGTACCATTTTTTCGGAAGACCTTGGGGAACGCGGGGTGGGTGGAATTTTGTGGATCCACGCAGATTCCCGAACTTTCTACCACAGAAAAGTGAGGCAAATGTGGTTTTTTGCCAATTTTTTAGGTTTGCAAGGGATTCTGGGTAACAGAACCTGGTGAGAGCCAGTCAAGTCACCCCATCCTGGATTCCCTGGGTGTCTACTTTTCAAAAATGTATAGGTTTGCTAGGTTTCCCTAAGTGCCGGCAGAGCTAGGGTTCAAAAAACGACAGCTAGGCACTTTGCAAAAAAATTGTCATTTTTCACTGTGAAAATGTGGTGTGTCCACGTGGCGTTTTACGCTGCTTCCTGTCGCGGGCACTAGGCCTACCCACACAAGTGAGGTACCATTTTTTGGGAAGACCTTGGGGAACGCGGGGTGGGTGGAATTTTGTGGATCCACGCAGATTCCAGAACTTTCCACCACAGAAAAGTGAGGAAAATGTGTTTTTTTGCCAATTTTTAGGTTTGCAAGGGATTCTGGGTAACAGAACCTGGTGAGAGCCAGTCAAGTCACCCCATCCTGGATTCCCCTGGGTGTCTACTTTTCAAAAATGTATAGGTTTGCTAGGTTTCTCAAAGTGCCGGCAGAGCTAGGGTTCAAAAACTACAGCTAGGCACTTTGCAAAAAAAGGGTCATTTTTCACTGTGAAAATGTGGTGCGTCCATGTTGCGTTTTGCGCTGCTTCCTGTCATGGGCACTAGACCTACCCACACAAGTGAGGTACCATTTTTTTCGGAAGACCTTGGGGAACGCAGGGTGGGTGGAATTTTGTGGATCCACGCAGATTCCAGAACTTTCTAGCACAGAAAAGTGAGGAAAATGTGTTTTTTTGCCAATTTTTAGGTTTGCAAGGGATTCTGGGTAACAGAACCTGGTGAGAGCCAGTCAAGTCACCCCATCCTGGATTCCCCTGGGTGTCTACTTTTCAAAAATGTATAGGTTTGCTAGGTTTCCCAAAGTGCTGGCAGAGCTAGGGTTCAAAAACGACAGCTAGGCACTTTGCAAAAAAGGGTCATTTTTCACTGTGAAAATGTGGTGTATCCACGTTGCGTTTTGCGCTGCTTCCTGTCGCGGGCACTAGGCCTACCCACACAAGTGAGGTACCATTTTTTTGGGAAGACCTTGGGGAACGCGGTGGGTGGAATTTTGTGGATCCACGCAGATTCCAGAACTTTCCACCACAGAAAAGTGAGGAAATGTGTTTTTTTGCCAATTTTTTAGGTTTGCAAGGGATTCTGGGTAACAGAACCTGGTGAGAGCCAGTCAAGTCACCCCATCCTGGATTCCCCTGGGTGTCTACTTTTCAAAAATGTATAGGTTTGCTAGGTTTCCCTAGGTGCCGGCTGAGCTAGGGTTCAAAAACTACAGCTAGGCACTTTGCAAAAAAAGGGTCATTTTTCACTGTGAAAATGTGGTGCGTCCACGTTGCGTTTTGCGCTGCTTCCTGTCGCGGGCACTAGGCCTACCCACACAAGTGAGGTACCATTTTTTTCGGAAGACCTTGGGGAACGCGGGGTGGGTGGAATTTTGTGGATCCACGCAGATTCCAGGACTTTCTACCACACAAAAGTGAGGAAAATTTGGTTTTTTTGCCAATTGTTTAGGTTTGCAAGGGATCCTGGGTAACAGAACCTGGTGAGAGCCAGTCAAGTCACCCCATCCTGGATTCCCCTGGGTGTCTATTTTTCAAAAATGTATAGGTTTGCTAGGTTTCCCAAAGTGCCGGCAGAGCTAGGGTTCAAAAACCACAGCTAGGCACTTTGCAAAAAAAGGGTCATTTTTCACTGTGAAAATGTGGTGTGTCCACGTTGCGTTTGCGCTGCTTCCTGTCGCGGGCACTATGCCTACCCACACAAGTGAGGTACCATTTTTTGGGAAGACCTCGGGAACGCGGGGTGGGTGGAATTTTGTGGATCCACGCAGATTCCAGAACTTTCCACCACAGAAAAGTGAGGAAAATGTGGTTTTTTTGCCAATATTTTAGGTTTGCAAGGGATTCTGGGTAACAGAACCTGGTGAGAGCCAGTCAAGTCACCCCATCCTGAATTACCCTGGGTGTCTAGTTTTCAAAAATGTATAGGTTTGCTAGGTTTCCCTAAGTGCCCGCAGAGCTAGGGTTCAAAAACTACAGCTAGGCACTTTGCAAAAAAGGGTAATTTTTCATTGTGAAAATGTGGTACGTCCACGTTGCATTTTGAGCCATTTCCTGTTGTGGGCACAAGGCCTACCCACACAAGTGAGGTACCATTTTTATCGGGAGACTTAGGGTAACACAGAATTGTAGAGCAACTGTTATTACCTATTGACTTTCGATGCATTTCTGCCTTCCAAATGAAAGACAATGTGTAAAAAATAAGTCATTTTGAAAAATGACCTATAATTCTCATGCTAGTATGGGTACTCCCAATTTCGGAACTGTGCAAATATCTACTGTTTCTAAAATCTACATTTTGTTCCCATTTCAGAAATACATAGGTGTCTTTCATAACAATTTTTCCATGTATACATTTTCCCAAAATAATTGCTATATACCCGGTACATAATAAAAACCATTGCAAGATGCTGCTCAGTTATTGGCTCTGGGTTCGTCGGGTTCTTGGTGAACCTACAAGTCCTATATATCCCCACAACCAGAAAGGTCCAGCGGATATAACGCTATATTGCTTTCAAATAGCTGTCATAATTAGAAGAAGTTACAGGTGAAAACGTTGACACAAATGGCTGTTTTTTTCAACTAATTTTCAATTTTTCCTTCATTTAACTGATAGTTTCTATAAGGAAAACTTTAAGGGTCTACACAAATGACCCCTTGCTGAATTCAGAATGTTGTCTACTTTTCAGAAATGTATGGCTTTCTAGGATCCATTATTGGTTTCATACCCATTTCTACCATTAACTGGAAGGAGGTTGAAAGCACAAAAAATAGCAAAAATAGGCTATGTCCCAGAAAAATGTCAAAACTGTGTAAAAAAGTTGGTTTTCTGACAAAAGTCTGCTTGTCCCTGAAATCTGGGAAGATGGTGATTTCAGCACCACAACCCCTTTTTGATGCCATTTGCAGGGAAAAAACAAGACGCTTTCATCTGTAGCCCTTTTTTCGCATTTTTCCCCAAAAAACAAACTTTTGCTGTATTTTGGCTAATTTCTGGGTCCCCTCCAGGGGAATCCACAAACCCTGGGTACCTTTACAATCCCCATGATGTTAGAAAAAAGGACGCAAATTTGGCGTGGATACCTTATGTGGTCAAAAAGTTACAGGGGCCTAAGCGCGCACTACCCCAAATAGCCAAAAAAGGCTTAGCACAGGAGGGGAAAAGGCCTAGCAGCGAAGGGGTTAAAAAGGAACAAAATGAGGGGGTTCATTTTGCCATAGAAATTATGGTTAGTGCTGCAGAAAGAAAATTTAGGGCATGTTTTAAGTGAGATCTCAAATCCTCTTCTATTTCATTAGAAAATTCTGACATGCAGACTGAAACAATTACTTTCAATACCAGCAGTAGACTTCCAGTTAACTCCCTGGTGAGCAGTAGCTTTACTACAGTGATCTAATGAACAACTAGAGTGCTAACATTCTGAATTTATGGCAAATGTGTGACACATCTGAATGCCTTCTTGATGGAATCAAAGTAAAAAACTGAAAGCATTTCCTACTGAGGAGACTGCAGTAAATGCCGAAATTAGGAAACTTCATAACAAATAAGTCTCCCAAGATGGCCACCAGAGAAAAAAGAGCCCAAATGTAGCACAAATATCACCCAGATGTAGCCAACATATAGCCCAATGACAGAAGTGTGCAAAACACTTTTTATTTTTAGTTTTTATGCAGTTTTATATAGTGCAAACTGGTCAGGTATTGGAGCGTTACATCTTACTTGGACCCCTTATTGCGTATTTTGCACAAAGTACATGAGATTGATCTTGCGAAACATTGAACTTTACGATTCTGTTAACCTGAAGTTGCTCTGAACCGGGCTTTGTAACACCCGTTTTTACCTACTGGTTTTAATTAATTCTCGCTGTATTGTATTAGGAAAGAGGATTTACTGTTTTTATGTACACTTTTATGATCTATGTTTCTAAATCAGATCAAATAAAGTTTAATTAATTCTATGGCAGGACGGAGGCGAGGATTATGCATATCTTTCCTCACTTTATTTGCATAGCAGTTCAAAGAAAACGTAACACAATAATCATTAAACAAAAGACTACACAACCCATGAACCATTAGGGGGGTAGTCTCCAAGGCAACTATAGTCCAATCATATCACAGTCCATCGTATATAATATCGTGACGTCCCTTCCGCTTCCTCTTTCTTCACTGCTCGTTAGTTAAGTGCATTCCTTA
The DNA here is from genome assembly GCA_963921515.1 of Calotriton arnoldi. Lineage (NCBI taxonomy): Eukaryota > Metazoa > Chordata > Amphibia > Caudata > Salamandridae > Calotriton > Calotriton arnoldi. The sequence continues at coordinate 2,321,578 of CAWUFW010001292.1, read as the reverse complement.
CATTCTTGGCTTAATCTGACGTTGTTGCTGTTTGTATAGCGGTTTCTTGTACACGTTATTAGCATTATTGCCTTGGTATTGTTTCATATTCCCTGCGCAGCAGGCTCTTGCCCGAGCGTGTTCTCCCCCTCGCAGTTTCTCCCGCTGTGTGCTCTGCGAGTGGTGAGATCCTGTCAGGCGCATCTGGTCCGAGCGAGGCTGCTCCGTCGAGCGCTCCCGCTGGTCTTTACGCGCGTTTGGGAATCCGGTCACTCCTTTAGTGTACGCTTGATTCCCGACCAACCCTCGCCTAATTTTGACACCGCTACGCGGTGATTTCCCCACACGGCCACGTTAGTGACCAGCGCCACCTAGTGGTGGTAATTGGTATTGCGCCTCAGTCTATTCTTATAACAGCTTCGGGGAAAGCCCAGCTGTTGGAGCACCGGCGAGGGGGCTGTCTTAAGAATTTTAAGGGCTTTTGTTCTGTGCTCACACCCTCTGCTATCATGTCTTCTCCAGAAGACCATTTTTACTCCTCCTACCAGGAAGTGGAGGAGGAATGCCCCCCCAACTTCTCCCTCCAGCAGTGGACCAAGCCCTCTCTCTGGCTATTTCTAGGGCGCTGGCTCCTCTTAGGGATCAGGTTGATAAGCTGGCGAAAAGCATCCCTGGGGTGTTCAGTGACCCAGATCTGGTGGTGGCGGGTCCAAGTAGCTCCCAGATGGGGAATAAAGGGCCTTTAAGCATAACGCGGGGCACTTGGAAGGATTTGATAAACTTACGGAGACCTTCCTCAAGAGTGCGCGAATGCTAAAACATGCAGCATGCTGGGAGGAGGAGGGGCCCAGAGAAAATTGCGACACTGTCACCACTATTGTAGACCTCGACGGCGGGTTTCCCTTAGAGGTAGAGGGTGTATTGGAGGACGATTTCTCCTCCGATGAGGATTAGGACTCGGGCGTCCCTGGCGTCCAGAGTCCCACTCTCTCAGTCCCCGGTTGGGGACGGGGTCCACTCGGACATGTTCGAGCCTACCCAAATTTACCATCCTAGGTCGGCAGAGTGGACACCTGACGCCAAAGTGGCAGAGTATGTGGTGGGGAAAATCCATCAACCCCTTGAAAGGGAGGTCAGGAATAGGATGAGGGGAGAATGCCCCAGGCCCTCACTGAAGGGGAAGGTGGCACACACGCCTGAAATTGATGAGAAACTATGTACCTTTTTCTCCAAGTATATGAGGGATCTCAAGTAAGGAATTGATAGGTCTTGGACGTGGTAGGGCCCTTGACCCAAATTATTCAATTGACGGAGCGTTCCAAATAGTCAGGATCCCCTTTGTCCATGGATATTGTGGCTGGTTGGGCGCACTACCCTAAACCCTAAAACACTACCCCCTCCACTACCCAAACACCACTGCACTACCCTAAACCCTAAAACACTACCCCCAGCACGACACCCTACACTACCCAAACATAACTGCACTACCCTAAACCCTAAAACACTACCACCAGCATGACTCCCTACACTACCCAAACACCACTGCACTACCCTAAACCCTAAAACACTACCCCCAGCACGACTCCCTACACTACCCAAACACCACTGCACTACACTAAACCCTAAATATACCCCCAGCATGACCTCCCACACTACACAAACACCACTGCACTACCCTAAACCCTAAAACACTACCCCAGCATGACCCCTACACTACCCAAACACCACTGCACTACCCTAAACCCTAAAACACTAACCCCAGCATGACCCCCTACACTACCCAAACACCAATGCACTACCCTATACCCTAAAACATGACCCCCTACACTACACAAACACGACTGCACTACCCTAAACCCTAAAACACTACCCACAGCATGACCCCCTTCACTACAAAGACACCACTGCACTGCCCTAAACCCTAAAACACTACCCCAGCACTACCCCCTACACTACCCAAACACCACTGCACTAACATAAACCCTAAAACACTACCCCCAGCACAACCCCCTACACTACACAAACACCACTGCACTACCCTAAACCCTAAAACACTACCCCCAGCACGACTCCCTACACTACCCAAACACCACTGCACTACCCTAAACCCTAAATCTACCCCCAGCACGACCCCCTACACTACCCCCAGCATGACCCCCTACACTACACAAACACCACTGCACTACCCTAAACCTTAAAACACTACCACCAGCATGACCCTCTACACTACTCAAACACTACTGCACTACCCTAAACCCTAAAACACTACCCCCAGCACAACCCCCTACACTACCAAACACCACTGCACTACCCTAAACCCTAAAACACTACCCCCAGCACGACCCCCTACACCACCCAAACACCACTGCACTACCCTAAACCCTAGAAAAGAAACCCCCACCCCATGCCCAATCCCCCTTACCTCTCACTCCTCATGGTTCCTCTCTCCTCGTGGTTCCTGCTTCACGTCATCTCTGAGGGGCGGTGCACGTCGTTGTGAGGAAACGGAACAGCCTCTGTTTCCTTACAACGACATGGATCGTCTACATGCTTTTAGAACGCATGGTCATTTACCATACATACCTTTAGAACAAAATTCGTTGTAAAGGCATGCGTGGTAAATGACCATGCGTTCTAAAAAATGCGTAGTAATGACTTCGTGATGTACAACGCATGCGTGGTAATGCATGCGTTGTAATGGTATCGCAAAGTAAAACAGTTGTTGTAACAGCTGTTTACCGATCGAAGCTGGCCGCTGTTCTTCAGTGAGACGTTTATTTGATTAATTAGGAGGAAGGAATGTGGTTTTTTTACCGAAAAGTGCATTCCCGGCTGTTGTATTGTGAAAGTGTCCGCGTGGCCTGGTTTCACTTCCGGTGAGAGAGTGGAAGAGTCTGTTTGGATCTAAAGGAGTTCTGTTGTTGGACGGGGCCGGCGCGACATGTCATCAGAAAACATAGCTAATGGAAAGCGTCCTCCCTGAAGTGTGGAGCAGTGCCATGAGAGGTCAACGAGTGTGCGTCCCACCGCAGTATGACCGTACCGCGTGACCCATGTGCCGCCTCCAGGGTACGGGAGGCAGAAGCGACATCGCAGGTCCTCTTGAAGACCATTGTAGCACTAATTCTACATTTTGGTACTAGGGCATTTTAACTTCGTTCTTCCTGCCAGATACAAAGAGAAGATCCTGTGTTATTCAGTGCCCTCGTTACCTTTTTTGTGGGTTGTGGTGCTTGTCACTTCGCTGCCCCGCCGGTGCACACGACTGGGCACCCCACCTCGTGGGCCATCTGCAGGGCCTCTGCCCTCGGATCACTGGTTTCGGTTTCTGGAGTGGCAACATAAACAGTTGCTCCCAAAGGACTAGCCTGAACACTTAGGTGAATATCCCCTGCACCAGCATTCCACGGAAATTCTTTCCTAGCTCTCCCACGTCAACGAGCACGGCTCCGCTCGCGACACCGTATGACGTCATCGGAGCCATAAGAGGACCTCGTCGGCGTGCTGACGTCAGTTCCACCCATTTTTTCCGTGCCACCGAGGCAAACAGGGGACCGAGACATTTTCACATGTATACATAGTATAATAAATATATATATATTCACTGAAAAAACCATAGGTTTCAGGCACGTTATAGTTAGAAATTAGCATTTAAAAAACCTTAGAAATTCACTGAAAAAACCATAGGTTTCAGGCACGTTATAGTTAGAAATTAGCATTTAAAAACCTTAGAAATTCACTGAAAAAACCATAGATTTCAGGGGCGTTATATTTAGTTGGACATTTCACTCGTACAAAACCATAGAAATTCCCCGTTATAGTTAGTTCAGCTAACTATAACTCGCGCGTCCCGCAATGCACTGCTGATGACGTCACATATTACATCACTCATGACATGGTCAGTGACATCACTCATGACATCACTGATGACATCTCAAATTACATCACTGATGACATCATCCAGTGAATGTGTGTTTTTCTGAAAATTAAATATGTTTTATATATGTATATCTCAAGGTCGATGGAAGAATAAATGGGTATATAAGTGTCTAAATGGATGATTTTTTTGTAAAATTGATTGTATAACTGACTAAGTGTATCTTAGTGAATACATGGGTTAGTGAGTAATGTTTAAATATGAAAATATCTGTATCAGTCTCTCACTTTGTGTATAAGTGGCTGCATGGGTTGGTGAGTAGCTACATGAGTGTCTATATGGGTTATTAGTTGGTTTTTGAGTATTAGTAGGAGTGTCTGAGTGTCTGTATGGTTCGGTGGGGGGTATTACTTAGTGCATAGATGCATGAATGAGTGACTCACTGTTTGTATGTGTTGAAGACAGCATGTGTGCAGGACTGTATAGGTGGATGAGTATGTGTATGGGTGTGTTAGTGAGTGAATGACTGTCTCAATAGTGTCTTTATGAGTAACTACATATGTTTTAAACTAGTATATGTGAGTATTGGTGTATATAAGTGATTATATGTGAGAGTGAGAGATTGGAAGAGTTCCTGTACAAATAAGTAGGTGTTTCTATAAGTGATTGTTTAAGAGAGTAAGTATGTGTAAGTTTCTGTAGAAGTAAGTGTGGTAGTGTGTGTATAACTGTATATGCAAGTAAATGGATGTTTGATACTTTGTTTGCATGTGTGACTATGTGTGTGAGTAACCGTATGGATGAGTGGCGGTGTGTAACAGGATGTATAGGTGTATGAGTACATATGATGAGTGAGTACATGTATGAGTGACTGTATAGGGACTTTTGGTGAATGAGTGGATGTGTGTGTAGATCTTGGAATTACTGAATAGGTGTGTTGTAACTGGTATTGGTATGTCCATTGTTTTGAAAATGTTTGTTTGTATTTTTGAGTGTGTGTATCAAAGGTTATATTAGGGTGAGAGGAGGTCTGCCACTCTATCACAAGGATGATGTCATCAGTGATGTCATCAGTGATGTCATTTGAGATGTCATCAGTGATGTCATGAGTGATGTCACTGACCATGTCATGAGTGATGTAATATGTGACGTCATCAGTAGGGCATTGCGGGCGCGCGAGTTATAGTTAGCTGAACTAACTATAACGGGGGAATTTCTATGGTTTTGTACGAGTGAAATGTCCAACTAACTATAACGCCCCTGAAACCTATGGTTTTTTCAGTGAATTTCTAAGGTTTTTTAAATGCTAATTTCTAACTATAACGTGCTTGAAACCTATGGTTTTTTCAGTGAATATATATATATATATATAACATCGGGGAAGGTGATGAAAATAAAAATATAGGGTCTCCATCTTAAATATAAGTCATCTATTCATATGGCACAATGTCAGCAAGCAATAAATGGAATGATACAGACACTTAGGGGCCGATTCCGATCTCGGCCGGTAGGGCACCGAATCGGATTTGGCTTAACCGGATCCGATTCGGAGCCCTCTTTCCCGACCGATTCGTACGTGCGACCGGCCGAGCGAGTACGATGCGAGCGCACGCGAAATCGCCGACCGACTTGTTCGCGGGTCCAAAGCGCTCTGACCGACTCGCACGGACACGACTCGCACCGCGCGATGGAGACGTTCCCCGGTCAGGCAAGTACGATGCGCGCCGCGAGCAGTCCGACCGACTCGCGCCGTCCGGCTCGAAAGAGCAGTCGGAGCCGCACTTTGGGGGTCCGTGTCGGACCCCCCTGTACGCGTAGCCGCGTGAGTCGCACACAGGGGGGACCCATGGGTCCCCCCTACCTGTGCATGTTCACCGCGAGTCGCTTCGAGGCGTACTTGCTGTAGGGGGCACCCTTGTCCGCCTCGCACCCATTGGGTCAATGGGAGCCCGCGTACGCGTTGTACGTCCGGCTCCCATTGACTCAATGGGAGTCCGACCGACTCGAGTCCAATTGCATGCGTGCGCATCGTACTCGTTCGGTCGGACTGCCAGAGTCCGATTCGGTCGGAATTCCTCCGGGTCCGGCTCGGTCGGAGAGATTTCCGGCCTGAATCGGAATCGGCCCCAAAGTCTCATGAAAACGACAATTGACATCGACCAACAATCAATGAATGAATTATGAAATTAATCTACTCCGACCAACCGAAAAGTGAAAGCAATGTGCTTCAAATTTAAGTGGTACTGTCGGGTGGAGAATGCCGTAATCTATGATCTACTATATGCATATATATAATATATCCCCATGAGAAACAGAGACAATCATGAAACACGAAGACAAATGAAATGTGACTGCAACAGAAACTACTAGTCCCATAATGCCTCATAATGGGCTAATATGGCCGAACAATAAATAGTGAAAGAGAGGATGGACTCACGATACCGCGAGCAAGACCATTTCTTGGTCGAAACAAGTAGGTGGTAGTGGTGGTGACAATTGTGCTGTCACAATACATTCAATTCAAGGAAACAAATTCTCCTGGAGTGCGGTGCAGTTTTTTGGTGAAAAATACGTGCAAGGTATAGTCCACCCTCGACATTTGCACCTGCTGTGCAAAAAGCGCACTAAGAACAGACTGGTTGGTGAAATAAGTAATTTCGATTAGTGGCGCCCGACATCGCGGCAAATCACGACTCGTCTAAAGACCGAAACAAGGCGAAAAAAATCGAGAGATCTAACTTACAGACTATACAGCAACAAGCAGATGCTCCAACTACAACGTATTTCTTGGCAACCTTAGAACCGTTGTCCGCCATTGAGGGACAGGGTGCAGAGACCGGGAGCAGCCGACTCCAAACCTGGATTGGAAGCGCCGGACGAACGGAGCTGGAGGACGCCGCCCGACCGGAGGACTTACCACATAAGGAGGGGGCTGGGAGCTCTGCCTACACGGTAGCAAGTTATACTCGATGTCACAGCAAGCGGAGCATTGGGCGGATTTACTGGGAGACCTTTGCACCGCTCAGGAGTTTTGAATAATCAGCACACACCACGCAAAAGAAACCACCAATCGTGAGCAGAGAATCAGTGATCAAGTGCAGCCCCAGTGATAATTGTGATTGAATTATGGAAGCAAGAGCAGCGAAAAGATCACTAAAAGTGGAAACTTTGTTTACCAAAGGAGCGGGCTACACGGCCAGAAGTGATGACATAAGAGGGGGAACCAGTACACAGAGAAACATCAAACGATTATTTTTCCAATTAGAAAAGCTTCTTAAAAAAGAAATATCTAAAAGTTGGAAAGTAATTACTCTGGAAAAATATATTGAACATGACTGAGTACCGAGGGGCTTGAGAATATTTACTCTACCATATCATCCAGATACAAAGCCTGAAATGCTTGAAGAATGGGAGAGAAACAGCATGCAGTGTTCAAAAAACATGTTACTCATAATTATAAAATATGCCAAGAAGGACATTGAAGAACTACATAAAGAAATAGCAGCATTAGAAACACAAATTGCTGCTTTAAAACAGGAGGATTAATGTAAGGCATTGAGAAAAGAAATGGAAAAAAATTAGATAAATATGAAGATGAGGTTGAACAACGCAAACAACGTAAATTTAAACGAGATGAGCATGTTTACGAAACAGGGGCAATCCTAACATTTGCAAGAAGATTCGATGTATTGAAACAACAACTACACACTGGAAAAATATCAGTATCTGAATCCACTAAGGACAATAGTGAGTGAATCTGAATATCTCAGTGAAGAAGAAAGAACTGTGCGAATAGGCGGACGCATGACTTTTTTTTAGAAGAAATGAATCTTATATACATCGACAAAAGAACACCGAGGGAGAGAGGGAGAGGTCGGGGGCGATGAAGAGTAAGAGGGAAAGACCATCCATCAGGCCCAAGAAACAAAGAAAGATACGAAGAACAGGAAAAAACAAGAGGCTATCCTCTCCACAATCGCCAAAAGAAGTAAATGAGGACATTAAAGTCAAACAATCCAAAAATGTGATAATAAATATATCAGACTACATCTTGAATGAACATGAAGAAAGTGTTCTAAACAAAGGCCTCACCTTCTGTCCCGAACAGCATTACGATCATGTAGAAACCAGGATTGACCTCTACAAGTACTTGAGGAAACTAAAATAAGCCAAATTCTTCTCAAAACTAGGAAACACCGAAAAACAAAGCAAAAGAATCCAACAGATTGAAACAGACTTGAATATTGAAGATGTAACAGATCTAAAAACATTGTATGATCTAATGCTCAATCTAAATGACGATGAAATGACTGAGTCACAAGTACTGGAAGATTTTAATATCACCACAGATACTTGTATGAATTCCGAATGAAACCTAAATCTAAATTCTGCCCCACACTGAGCCCTGGCAACAGAATCAATATGTTCCATGATCTGGTGGTCGCAGATCTGGAAACTATGGAGAATGAAACCAACAGAAATAAAAAGAAAATCTATCAAACAAAGAACGAACAGCACTAGAAGGGCTTATGAAAAATGAAGATATAATAATTAAGCCAGCCGATAAGGGCGGAAATGTGGTGATACAAAATACAAAGGACTACATTTGGGAAGCAATGAGACAACTTAATGACAACAAAAACTATATGAAATTACCATCTAACCCGATCAATGCGCTAACCATGGAATTAGAAATTAAAATCAAAACATGGCAGATTGAAGGCCTCCTAAGTGAGGAAGAAACATTGGGGCACATGCATCAAGCTAGGCAATTGCGATTCCTTAATAGCTATTATTAAGGAATCGCTATTAAGGAATCGCAATTGCCTATGCATGTAGAAATCGCTCAATAAATAGCGATTCTAAACATTCCTTAATTGCTACTCGCAAATTGCGAGTCGCAATTAAGAATACCTACCATTCATTCCTATGGGCCAGGAGGCCATAGGAATGAATGGGAAGATATTCACTATTAGTGATTCGCTATTAAAGAATGGCTAATAGCGGAGCTATTTCAAGGGTGCCAGGGTGTCAAAAGGACACCCTGTTGCACCCTGAAATCTGCATATGAGTACATCTTGTACACACACATGCCCCAAGGGCATGTGTGTGTGTAAATGGAAGTTTGAAAAATGAACTTTAGTGCATTTTTCAAAGTTTCTGCAAATTACCATGCAGTTTAACTTCATGGTAATTTGCTCCTCTATTAGCGAAATCGCAAATTTCTTTACTTTAATGCATTGCATTTAAGGAATCTCAATTTGTGATTCCTTAAATGCAATTGCAATAGGTTTTTAAATGCTAATTTCTACCTATAACGTGCCTGAAACCTATGGTTTTTAAGTGAATTTCAAAGCTTTTTTAAATGCTAGTTTCTAACTATGCCTACAGAGGTAGGACATGTGAAGAAAGAAGAAAAACGCACAGAAAGAAGCAAAAGAAATGCAGAAAGAAGCAACAGAAGTCCACAAAGACGAAGAAAAGTGCAGGAAGAAGCAAAAGATGTGCAGAAAGAACCAACAGAGGAGCAGAAAGAGGCCTTGTTCCAAAATCATCCTGTGCCCACAACTTTTTCTGACGTGTACTGGTGGTAACTGACTCTGACTAACCAGAGCCAGTGCTATGCTAAAACACACTTAGAATACACTGAAAACACCTACATACACTAGGAACACTATGCGTTGGGGTACCCTGTGATTAGCATGACCTCCTCTGTAAGTCCCTAGTACATAATAGGGCAGGGGGATTAAAACTACCTCTTAAAACGCGCTTACAGGGGTGTGTTTGCACAGTGGTGAAGGGAGGGGGGCCTGAGGTCACATGTGTGCAAACGCGCCCGTGGCACGTTTTAAGTTGCGGGATTAAGTCCCTTGAATCCTGAGTGTCCCTGAGGCCCAACTAGCCCCCAGGTACCTACAGTTAGGACCACAGACCTGAGTTGCAGGGAGGCGTTCCGAGGCCACGCACCTTTTTTCACCTCTCTGCAACGCAACTCTGTTGTGCTTACTGAAGGTACCTGGTGGGCTAGTTGGACTCCAGGGACCCTCAGAATTGAAGGGGACTTAAACCCCCAACTTAAAACACGCCACAGGGCCTGTTTGCACACATGTCACCTCAAGCCCCGCCCCTCCCTTCACCACTGTGCAAACGCGCCCGTGGCGCGTTTTAAGTTGGGGATTAAGTCCCCTTGAATCATGAGGGTCCCTGGGGTCCAACTAGCCCACCCTGTACCTCCAGTATGCGCAAGGGAGCTGCCTTGCAGAGAGGTGTTCAGAGGCCACGCCCCTTTTTATACCTCTCTGCAACGCAGCTCTGTGGCACTTTCTGGATGTACCTGGTGGGCTGGTTGCCCCCAGGGACCCTCAGGATTGAAGGGGATTTAATTCCCCATCTTAAAACGCGCCACGGGGCCTGTTTGCACACACGTCACCTGAAGCCCCGCCCCCTCCCTTCACCACTGTGCAAACGCGCCCTGTGGCGCGTTTTAAGTTGGGGGATTAAGTCCCCTTGAATCCTCAGGGTCCGTGGAGTCCAACTAGCCCACCATGTACCTCCAAAAAGCGCTCCAGAGCTGCGTTGCAGAGAGGTGTAAAAAGGGGCGTGGCCTCTGTACACCTCTCTGCAACGCAGCCCGCTGGCGCATATTGGAGGTTCCTGGTGGGCTAGTTGCCCCCAGGGACCCCCAGTATTCAAGGGGAATTACTTCCCCTTCTTACAACGCGCCAGGGGGCGCGTTTGCAGACTGCTGCAGGGAGGGGGTGGAGCGGGGCCTCCGGCACGATGCCTGTCTTTTTTTTTTCTTTAATTTTTTTTTGTATGGGTGGGGGGCTGCGTGGCCCCCCTTCCCTCGGCCACTTTTGGCCCCGGGGATTCCATCCCCCGGGGCATGAGGATTTTCTTTTTTTTCTTTTTCATTTTTTTAAAAACGGGTAGGGGGCCGCGTGGCCCCCCTTGGCCCTGGGGACCCCATCCCCCGGGGCATGCCCTCTTTTTTTTATTTAAAATTCTTTGGAGGGGGGCTGCGTGGCCCCCCTCCTCAAGCCATTTAAAGCCCCGGGGACCCATCCCCTGGGGCCGGCCTTTACCTTTTTGTTTTTATTTTTTTTTAATTTTATTTTTGGGGAGGGGGGCTGCGTGGCCCCCTTCCCAGGCCACTAATGGCCCCGGGGACCCCATCCCCTGGGACCTGGCCACTCATTGGGGACTGTGGGGGGGTCCCCAATCCCCGCACGGTCCCGCCGGCTCCCCGCGTCCTGCGGGAGCCGGCATTGCTTTTCCATAAGGGGAGCTGCTGACATGCAGCTCCCCTTATAGAAAGCAATCTGCTTTGCTTCATTGAAGCAGAGCAGGTTTCCTGCTCTCGCTTCAATGAAGCAAAGCAAGTTTGCAATGACAGGACGGGAGCCGCGCGGCTCCCGTCCTGCCATTACAAACAGCAGTGTCCCGGGGTAGGCACCCGGGACACTGCAGGAGCCGGCCTCTGGGGGTGGCGGTCCCCAGGCCCACCACAGACTTCCAGGAGGGCCGCGTGGCCCCCTCCCAACATCAACTGAGCCCCGGGAGGTGGTGGTCCTCGGGCTTCGGGGTCCGAAACGGACCCCACATTTCTTTCATTAGTGCCCCAGGAGGTGGCGGTCTCCGGGCGTGTGGGGGCTGGAGCCCCCACACAGGTTATTTAATTTTTAAAATAGCCCCGGGGTGGCGGTCCTCGAGGCTGCGGGGGCCGTGTGCCCCCGCCACCATTATTTATTTGAAGCCCCGGGGGGGTGGCAGTCCCCGGGGCTTGGGGGGCCTTAGAGGCCCCCATAAAATATTAGTTATTTCAAATAGAATGTTGTGGATTTCCTTTGGAAAATAGGTCCTAACTATAACTATCTACGGGCGACCGCCAGTAGATAATATATATATATATACATACACACATTCACACATATATATATTTGTTCACTAAAAAAACAAACGTTAAAGTGACGTTATAGTTAGGTGTAATAAAAATATCTCCTCATAAAAAAAAACAGCAAAAATTCGCTGACAAAAACAAAGGTTAAAGTAACGGTATAGGTAGGTGAATTTCTCAGTGACAACATTAACATTTTAAATTTTAAAAAACACAGAAGTTCAGCAGTTATAGTTAGTAGCACTAACTATAACTTGCGCCCCCACCACGCACTGCTTATGATTTGATACACATATGACACGACTCATGACATGTAATATGCACCATTTATGACATTACTGATATCTCAATTGGCATCACTGATGACATTACTGATGACCATCCAATGAGTGTGCAAGTTTGTTTTACAGTTTACATAGTGGTGAGTAACTACCATATCTCTTTTCTACATAATTTAGGACATCTTGGATGCAGCTAATGGGTGTAAGTGTTTAGAAAACACGTGCTCCTAATGCACAATAGCTGTGTTGAGGTATTCAGCATCTGCAAGCAACAATCGACTTGTATTAATTATGCTCCCCCAACTTTTTTGGTTCTGCATAAAAAGTTTCCAGCAGGAGAAAGATTGTGCATAGTAGATACTAACTTTGTAAGCAGCCCTGAGTTATTACTGAGAATTGTGTCATCATGATAATTTATACTTATCATGGAAGAGTGTGTGTACACCAGGTACTAACCTAGGTATGCATGCTTGTTTTACTTTAGAAGAAGGGCTATCTGTAACGTTAGTATGATCTTTAGCACCTTCAGATCTTGCTTATTTTGAGCAAATATTGTATTTTTTGACAACTGTGGCATAGAATGTACACTGTTCTTAGCAGATAGATTCTTTTGAATACTCTTTAATGTATTTCTCATGAGAGTTTCACTGTTTGCAAGCAGTTTGCTAAGAATGAACTCTCTCCATAGAGTAAAAACTGATTACAGTAATCACTTCTTTACTGATATCAACTCCATTTCTTTATGAAGCTTTGGTGTGTGTGTCAGCGGTTTGATACAGATAAAAGCTGTCTGTAGTAGAGCATTTTTTGGGGAATTGGAATTTACTATTTTGGCTTTCTCTGAACAGTTGTATACAGATTGAACACCATACTCAATGAGGGTTTCCCATAAATCTGTGGTTGATGGTTAATCTGATTTATGCTACATGTAAAGCCATAGCAATTTATACAGCAATATGTAGGAAAACAAAGCTTGGATGATGTTACCAGTGATGTCATCAATTATGTAATTTGAGATGTTATTAGTGATGTCATCAAAGATGTCACAGAACATCGTGTCATGAGTGATGTCATATGTGAGGTCATAGACAGTGCATGGCGGGGGCCCAAGTCATAGTTAGTGCTACTAACTGTAACTGCTGAATTTCTGTGTTTTTTTAAGTTGAATTTCCAGGGTTTTTTTAAAGTATTTTTTTTAGAGTATGTATGGTAGATTAACTGAATACTATATCGTGTGCGTAGATTATTCTGAAAGGGAATTGATTTTGTATTGTAACTTAACAGGTAAGGGGGCACACTTTGCAAAATGTTTCTAAAAAATGTTTGAATATAAAATATATTATGTAAATATATTTTTAAGTGTGTGATTACTCCTAGAGTTCTATATTTTGTTTTAATCTACTGTTTAGAGTTATTTTTCATGTGTTCAGATATTATTTAATGTTAATCTGTAAAAAGAGAGTCATTAAAATAAGGTTGTAATATTCTTTTTTTTTTTTTTTTTAATGGTGGTGGCTCTTGTGAGACGCATGCCAGAGCTGAACACACAATATCCTTCGTGGACTCCGAGGGGGATATTCTTCCTGGTCGGCTCTCGCGACCCTCTTGCGAGATCATACATTTTGGATTAGGTTAATAAAAGTGTTTCCCTGCAATTCTAAGCAAAGTGACAGATTACAGAAGTTGATTATGTTAGTAAAATTGATTATGATTCCATTACCATTGTCTTTATTTGATCTTCCAAAGGTGGATCAAAAAAGATACACAAAAAAGGTCATACAATTAAAACATTACAATTAGAAATTCCTTCAATAAAAACCTTTGGTAACATGCATACAAAAGTTTTAAAAAAGACTACATAAAACTTAGTTCAGAAATTTCAATTATGACGGTGGTAACATTTTTGTGCAAAAAATACCCGCGTCTCCCAGTAGCAGCTTTAGGAAATTTAAAGTGCATATGGCCAAGTGCAGCATCATAATAAAAAGCAGCAATTCATAATACAGGAGAGTATATAAATATAGATTATTGTTAAAACATCATGCTCCTTCCTTGTGCTAAGATGCACTTCAAAAAACTAGCAACTGAAAAAAATGTGTCACAATCATTAAGTTGCTGTAAAAAGAATAGAGCGGCTTTACACCTCGAGAATGTGTGCCTACGCAACAATGGTAATAAAAACCTCCTTGTATACGGCTGATAATATTTGCCGAAAAATACAAAATGTAATAAGGTTTAACAGGATTGCTCGTCACATGGGCAATTGCTAGTTCAGGAAATGGAGTATTGACCCACTGGAAAACATATAAGCCAGCGGATGGAGCCTAACCTAAATCTGGCTACTAAGGTTCTCTCGTACACATTTGTCACATATAAAAGATAAGGGGCAATCTTTGGTGCCATCTGGATGATGCAATAATCCCTAAACAGGGGTTTGGCCACTTCCGTTAATTCCCTGTTGGCCTGTCTATGCTTGGAAAAACTATCCTGTACCCTGTATTTATCCTTTTCACGATATTCTCAGGGTGCTCAAACAGATGGGCGCAACCAAGGGCCAGGAAGTAGTCTTTAATATATTTTAGCCAAGGAATTGCCAAACCATGGTCACAGAGCAGGCAATCTCTAATCACTGCCCGGTTAAGATCACTTCCTTGTTTGCCCATATTGCAGACCAGAGGGCCAGAGGAGCGGCATTAATGGTATCCTGCACATTATCCATGCCTAACTCCTGGTGCAGGGAAAAATGTGGGGTCGGGGGCGAACACCCAGTAACCGGCGGCAAAATCTATTTTCCTCCTTCTGCATAACCTCCACATCCCTGCATCCCCAAATACCCATCCCATAGGTTAAAATTGGCAAACATTTCCGAATATATATCTCCAAGATTAGTGCTATAGGTTTTTGGGCAATAGTCATAGTGAGCGAAGAAGTAATGCCTACTGCTCGTGTGTAGCGAGTTATCCTATTTTTGATGAAAGTAGACCAGGGGCACCTATCATCAAACTCCAAGCCCAAATTTGTGAACGAGCTTACCCTATCTAATTTTTTACCATCTATGTTTAAGGTGCGGGTTCTGGTGTTTCTAGGGCCACATACCATTGTGAATGTTTTAGCAAGGTTAGTCTCCAAATCCAGGTCTCTCATAAAACTAACATAGCTAAAAATCAGGCTCTTAAGGGCATTGGCCGTCCTTGTCAGGAGGACCATCGTCTGCGTATAAAAGCACGGGCACGGCTTTTTGACCGACACAAGGAGCGTCCACCCCAACGGAGGCCAATGACCTCTCCAACCCGTTTGTGTATTACAGGAATAGAATTGGGGCAAAAACACACCCCTGGCGCACCCCAGGCTCACCTCTGAAGGGATCTGTGCATTCACCAGCTTTACCGAATCTAACTACCGCAGTAAGATCATAGTGTAGGAGTCTTAAGACAGAAACTAAGCCCCCATCAACACCCATACTCTCAAAAATGGACGATAGCTTGGATTTGCATACATAATCAAAGGTGCTCGACAGATCCATAAACGCCAGGTGTGTAGAGACACCCTTGGCATATTTATATTTTGCCACGATTAGATGGAGATTGAGGCACTGTTCGATGGTCCCGAGCCCCTTTCTGAACCCATCTTGGGTTTGGGAGAGAATATTGTTTTTATTTATCCAAATTAAAAGACGATCCAAGACTACCCTCCCAATAATTCTGGCTGTAGAGTCTAAAAGGGATATCATGCGGTAACACTTTACATCATGCACATTTCCTTTTTTTAAAATAGGGACAATTGTTTAAGTGCGCCACGACGTAGGCACACCCGAGCTGCAAACAGCGTTAAAAACACAAGTGAGCACAGGAGTCCAGAACCCCAGATTCTCCCTTAATAACCCAAGGGGGACACCGTCTGGGCCCGGCGCCTTCGTGCACAGACTATCGGATATCGCCTTATACACCTCTTCCTCTTTAAAATCAAGTTTAAAACAAGAGGGATCATCCGTGGGTGCTTCTTCAGCGACCCTATTATTAGTAGCATATATCTCTGAAAAATGTGTTAACCAAGTCTCAGCCGTAATATGGACTGTTACTTTGTCTGGTAATGACGGGTGAGATAAAACTGACCGCACTACCTTCCAAAAAGCTTGGGAGTCTTTAAGCTTGCAAGCTCTAACTTATAGACTCCCATTTCTCCTCTTTCAAAGCCTGTTTCCTTTTTTTTTAATGCCTGTTGGTACGCCTTTCTGCAGCTGCAATAAAACACTGGTCTTTTGGGTATTGCTTTAATTTCCAATGCAAAGAATAATTTGCCATTCTGCACTCTTTGTCAAACCAGGATTTGGCATGAAGACGCGGCTGGGTAATAGGTCTAGATAACAATCCTTTGATACACTTTAAAAGGTCAACAAAGTAACTTAAAATAAGTGCTGGATCAAGTGTTTCTAAATTGTAACAGTTAGTCTGGGCTGTACTGTTGCAGACAACCTGGATCATGATATTCTTCAAATTTGCAGTTCGCCAGGCCACTCTGCGCCTCGCGTCCCTAACAATTAAAGTCTGCGGAGGCGTAGGCCTCAGCTTATGCCGTCTTTGCAGGGCCGCAATTTGCACAGCAATGGGGTTGTAATCACTGTATATCTGTGCAAGCACCTTGCTACTGATAATCGCGGAGGACATACCCCGGGGCGTACAAACATAATCTATAGTGCTCCCGGCACCCCTCCCTATAAAGGTTGGGATTTCAGGGCCAGCAGAATTAGAGACCTTGTTAACTAGATCACGCTCGGCCAGTAAAGAAGAAAGGGCACGACCCCTGGCATCCATGGCATTATCCTCAGTTTCTCAGGCAAGGGGATTAAAGATAGTTGGTTATAAAGGGGGCATGTACCCTAATTTGGCATTAAAATCACCTGCCACCAGCAGGTTAAAGGGGCGCTCTACCCGAGCCTCCTTTTCAGCTAACCGATTGATTACAGAAAACAGACCCTGGAAATTACAATCACCTCTGCTGGAAAAGTTATTATTATAGAAGTTTATCATATATATACCTTGTTGTTCCCATTCCAGCAGGAGCGAAAATCCTGAACCTCCCCCTTGTCAGGGGGTAGAGGAGTAATAGAGCAACCATTGTTAACTTTAAACCACGCTGACAGTCCCCCTTTGGCTCGTCCAGCTGGCGACGCTCCCGTTGGCAGGCTAATACACATATATCCATTAAAAACTACCTCTTTCAGTTCCCAGGTTTCCTGCATAAAAATGATATCATAATCAAGAATAAAAGATTGCCAACCTTCAATTGAGACTTTAGAGGCTAGGCCTGCAACATTCTAACTTAGGAAATGAACACAGGAGGGATATTCACCACCTTCTACCACAGGTACTCTTATATCATGCCCTTCCTGTATTTTTGGGTGATAGACGTAGGCTGCCATCCTATCCAAGTTACCATGACTTAATATTGGTGTGGCAGCAGATAGGTGGGCTACAGATATCTCTCCATTATCCAAAGCGCCAGTACAATCACGCTCTTTACTATACAGTCAATCATTGTCCTCCAACCCTGACAACGCCGTACATCTATTTTTCAGGGGTACTGTCGGTCTAAAGGGATCTCTCTTTTTGTACCGTTAACCCTTCTGGGCTGAGTTTAGTAGTCGCCAGATTCCTGTAGAAGAAACCAAGTGGCAAGATCTTAATGGAACTGGATTTAACCATATCAGCCCGAGCTAAGCCCAGTATTTCATTAGCGGCACGGAGTTACGGAAGTTAATCACTATATAATCACCATTATACCGTCTGCCCATTCCATCAATAACCCCCTCACGTCTAGCCAGCAAAATCTCTTAAGAGAAGTCCCAATTGGCACACACATTGGTGTTCAACCAATGTATAGATTTGTTCATGAGGCCCCTTGTGGATTCCACATCGTCAGCTGGAAGACTGGGCACGTTAGTTAAAATAATAACGTAGGGAGAGGATGCAGGAGGGAGGTCAATCACCGGAAGAGAGGCTAGACTAGGATATCGTCTTTCTGCCTGTTTGATAACCTGCTTAGCTGTTGAGGGTTGCTCTTCATGAAACCTTGAGACTCCATTTAATACTATTCCATTATCAGGAGCAGCAGCTTGTTTGATAGCTGCCCTCCCTCCCCCTTTATCATGGACCTGGGTTGATGGAGTCACCGGAAGGCACTGGGTTTCTGGGGTCCTGGTAGCAGATGACTTTGCCAGTGTAGCCTCGATGTGGACTAGGCGATCAAGGATACGGAGCAATTTAATGTCTAATAAGTCACCTATATGTATTCTCAATTGCTTCCAAGAGTCTTCTGAGATAACTGATGGTGATGCTAGCACGTCCTCATTACAAGGGCTTTTGCGAGGTGCAGATTTGCCCTTAGTTGCTGGAAATTTGTCTCTCACAAGTTTCATAGCTTTCCTCCTACGATTTGATTTTGGTCCAGGTTCTAAGTCTGTGTCTTGGTCTGGGCCCAGCATACAAGTAGGATTTGCCTCAGCTTCTTGGCCTTTTGCAGTAGCACGTGATTTATCACTTGTGCCTACAAGCATATCGTTATTAGTTGGGCCTTCAGCAAAGTAATGAGCAGCAGAGATTGGGGCAATTGGGTCAGCAAATGGGGCAACTAGTGGGCTTGACACAGGGACACTAGGTGACCTCAACGACAGAGAGGGCTCGGGGGGGCCAACCAAGACATTGAGAGTGACCTGGGTGATGGGTCGAACTGGAACAAATTCCTCAGAAGTGAGGGAAAGATGTCGTTCCACCAATCTAATTTCATTGGAAACCATATCCATGGCCCGCGTCAAATAATTATCAATTGTGGAGCGAGTTCGTAGTGGTGGAATGCTAGGGACTTCAGAAGTGCCCTCCCTTTACCCATAGTTCAACAGCCAGCTGCAACACTGATATGCAGCAGCAGTTGTTAAATGATTCACAAAGAAACCGAAACTGCCAAACAGACAAATCTGGTAAAACAGTACCTCTGTGATATGGGTCCTCTTTACTGCTGTCCCATATACAAGGCTTCATAGGGATTGACCAGCCCAACCTAATTATGATTCATTTAATTGAACATATACAGCAATAATATTGTTTATGATCTCGCGAGAAGCTCGCGGGAGTTGAACACACAATCCCCTGCGTGGACTTCGATCTACCCACGAGATCATGTGTTTGGAATTAAGTAAATAAGAGTGGTTTCTCGCAATTCTGAAGAAATTAAGACTTTAGAGATGTTGATGAAATTGGAAAAATTGATTATGAATTGTTCTATGAATTACATAAAGCAATAATATTTTTTACGATCTCGCAAGATGCTCGCGGGTTTCTTGCAAGAGATCCGGGAGAGAAACTAAGGAAGGATTGTGATTGGTTCATATACATGTCTTTATTTAGGAAAAGAATCCATCCTTTTTGCTTTCTTTCACTAATGGACATTCGATCAAAGTAGACCTATTTGGCTTGCTCGCATATCCTTTTTCCCGTTAAGCAGAAAGATGTCTTCATCTGATTCAGATGAACAGCCAGGGGCTGATGCACCACCTCAGCCAATAAGGAATTTATAGTGTGGCAATTCTTTGAAATGAGGCCAGGTGCCAAGAAGGTGATCAGGGATCGATAATTTTTCACAAATAAAGGCCCATTTACCCTACTCCAACTAATCCCTTCACGCTGGGGTTCAGTGTGATGCAAGGTTATACCCAACTTACCAAATACATAATAAAACCTGCGTTTCTCTTTATAATATGTATATATTTGTGGCGACGAACCTATAGTTGAAAAGTTGATAGCAATAATTATGAACTTATCTATACTACTAAATAATAACAGACTCAGTGTGTAGTTTATCATTTTTATCGAAAATAATAATGAAATGAATGCTCATCAAGTACAGTCACACAATGCAAAAATATAGATTATCACGGAGAGAAAATATTAGCAATATATAGAAACAAACTCATGTCAAATAAACAATGCATTGAAGGAGTGGACAGGCGAAGAGAGAAAAGTTTCAGAGACAAAATACATTTGCAAATGAATATGCAAATTGAAGATATTGTCTATACTAACCCAAGAATCAGGGACAACTACCCTCTGGCCAAGAAGGGCAGTAAGGCCGCTCAAGAAGAGTCGAGTGGCAAAGATTAAGTCAGGAATCAGGAAACAAGAAGGCCTCTATCTGGAAACAGCAAACAGACAACAGCGACGATCTCCCACTACCTAAACAGCAGTCAACCTTAACCACATCCACCAGGGACTTTCAATTATACCCTAAAACCTAAATGTCCAACCCACATTTGTTTCAATATGTGAACAAACTCCGTCTCTCATTGACTAAGAACGGGGCTGTACTGTCACACCACTCGCATCATGACCACTTTATTCAATATCCTTTTGTCTTAAACTTTCAGCATTACGACAGTTTCTTCCCTAGGAAACAATTTTGAACACAATCATAGTACACATTTCCTGCATCACATTCCATGTTGCAAGTTTCTGCGCTTCCTTTGTTTGCCTCTGCCATCTCGTGAAGGAAGTTGTCCACTTTTACTGATATGGCACTTTCTCTTCCATAGCTTGGCAGTCATTCAGTACACTATGAAGGACATGTTTATGCCTTTGCATTCTCTCCCTTCATTCGAAACCCATCTTTAATACGTTTAATTCCTCTAGCAAATATTAACCCCAGACTGGCATGCAGAAGTGTAGGCCCATGCTTGCTTTTTCTACAGAAAACAAAGCACATAGAGGAAATTAAAATGGATTTTGTTGTACTCTGGGGGGGTGATTTTAACTGTAAATTATGCTCATTGTCCAAACGCGGGGCATGCCATCGCCTAGCTAGGGGCACAGCGGGTGGTTATCATTTTGAACATAGTCCCTGTGGGAACATTTTTAATTCTTTGTTGCTGAAATTTTCATTATTCTTAACATTAGATTTTATAGAGTTGTCTAAATTTGATGTGGTAACATATGTGGGAAGAGGCCGAGGCACTTTGATTGATTTTATTATTTTATCTGATTATTTTAACACACAATCACTGGTTTTTAATATACCTGAAATATATTTCAGCGATCACTATCCATTAACATTAAAACTGGCGGTACCACATAATGATTTAATTACGTCAGATAGAGTACCACCTCTTTCTTACACTAAAAACAAGGGACTGGCCCGGAAGTGGTCTACTGTCAATCCAGACCTTGTTCTGGAGGAGATTATAAAGAGTAACTTAGGGCAACTCTTAGAATGCCTGGAAGATAACTTAAATATCTCTGTTATGATAAAATCTTACAAGGCAATAACCGAGACAATCAAGGCACTTCTAATTAGGAATCAGCCTGATAGAATACAAAAAAATAAAAGATGGTTTAATAGTGAATGCTCTCAGCTACACAATAAATTAATTAAAATTTTAAAAGCCAAACCCCGCAACAAGGAGGCAGTAAGACAGACGCGCATAGATTACAAGCGTGTGCTGGAAAACCGTAAGATGGAGATCAGGAAAGATGCATGGGGTCAATTGCATTTGGCGTCGCAGAGTAAAGATTCCAGACTCTTCTGGCAAACAGTTAATGAAGAATATTTTAGCGACACCAAAAACAGTAACATCGATGTAACATCGATGTAACAATTATGCCTGAAATGTGGGTGCAACACTTTGCTGGCCTCTATTCTAAAAATAATGAGATGCCTTGTGCTGTTGACCCTCAATATGTGGTATATCTTTTAGAACCGCCAACCCTGGATGAGGTAAATAGGGCACTTTCCCAGACCGTAAAGAACAAGGCTCCTGGGCCAGATGGCATACCTGCAGACCTATTTTTGGCAAACGTCCCCTGTGGCTACCACTGCTAACAAACATATTAAGATGTTATGCGGTACAGGGCCCCCCAGATTCTTGGAGATTGGTTATAATAGTCCCCATATATAAAAAGGGAGACAGGTCAGATCCTAAATGTTATCGACCAATCTCTCTAATCGATTGCTCCTGTAAGATCATGGGACGAGTAATATTGGAGAGATTGGAGACCTGGATAATTCAAAACGGGAAGCTTTCCGATGTCCAATATGGCTTCAGGAAAGGTCTGGGCACTGCAGAACAGTGCCTTAACCTGCACCTGGTCATTGGCAAATACACTATGGCAAAGTCAGGGTCCTTGTATCTTGGGTTTATGGACCTGACTTCTGCCTTTGACTGGGTGCAGAGGGGGAGACTCTGGGAGAAAATGCTGCTTATGGGCATTGATCCATCTATTGTCCACTATTTAGCAGCGATGCATCAGGGAGTCACAGGGAGAGTACGATATGGAGCAGCTGGCGAGCTTACCCCTCCGATAAAGATGGACTGTAGGGTACGCCAGGGATGCGTACTCGCTCCCTTCCTATTCTGCTTATACATAAATGATTTAGAAAGCCACATCAGAATAGGAAGTGTAGATGCACCCAGAATAGGCCACAGGTTTCTACCAGCCTTGCTGTACGCTGATGACTGTGTTTTAATGTCAAGAACTGTGGTGGGGCTACAAAGGCTTTTAACTAGTTTTAATGAATTTATGAGTAAGCTTGGCCTAAAAACTAATGTTGCAAAATCACATGTTATGGTAATAGGTAAATCCACATCAAAAACAAAAACTTTTAATATAAATAATGAAATATTGTGTCAGGTACCAACTTTTTCCTATTTAGGTATTTTTTTTAATGAAAATAACTCTTGGACCCACTTAGTAGATGCAAGGATTGGAAGTTTTAATAAAAATGTGGAAGCCATTTTTAGATTCACAAAGAAACTTGGCTCTCGCCCCATAAAAGCTATCATTGATATCTATAAGGCTCGAACATGTGCTGTCACCTTGTACGGTGTTGGAGTTTGGGGCTGGACTAACACACTGGGTCTTCAGAGAGCAGAAAATATGATGTTAAAACGTGTGTTAACATTACCTAAAAGCACTCCTGCCACCATGTGTCATAACGAATTAGGTGTAACTCCATTATCTTTTTGTATACAATTGGCACCTTTAATGCTCTGGCACAATATTTGGGCTAAAGAAGAACCAGTATTGAATCGTGATATAATTCTAGATTGCTTGAAATTGGATTGTGAGAAAAAAATTCCCTGGCTCTCCTACGTGCAAAAACAACTGGAGAAGCTGGATTTGCAAGATTGTTTCAATACACCTGGAAATATATCCGCAATCCCAAAAATGAAACTGAAAAGAGATTTTTCTCTCTTCTGACGCAAGAAAGAGATAGCCAAGAGAGGGCCAAAAAAGGGTTGTAGAGCACTCGTTGTTAGTCAGCTCCCCAAGATCTACTGAATCTTACCTATCTTTTTATTTTAATCAAGCTAAAATGTTTTACTTGATCAGATTCAGAATGGGTATTGCTCATTTTTTGGTTTCGTATCCACGTGATGTATATTGCGATGCTAAATTAGAATTATGTCAATGTGATTCAGCCTCCGCACAAAGCACTTTGCACTTTATGTTCTTTTGTAAATTGTATCTTAATCCGAGATGTATTTTTTAAAACCACTATTAAGATTTTTAAACATAAGAAAGTGTCAACCTGCACTATGCCATTTA
The DNA here is from genome assembly GCA_963921515.1 of Calotriton arnoldi. Classification (NCBI taxonomy): domain Eukaryota; kingdom Metazoa; phylum Chordata; class Amphibia; order Caudata; family Salamandridae; genus Calotriton; species Calotriton arnoldi. The sequence continues at coordinate 2,297,953 of CAWUFW010001292.1, read as the reverse complement.
CTTCTATTAAATGATGAATTCACTTGCCTTATGATTTATAGGTATATTTCCTCTGCAGTTCGGCTCCGTAACATTGTTAGGAAATGATTTTTTTGGGCTGTATTAATCATGTCGGTTAAGTTTTATTATGCTGAGTTTTTAAATGAAATGTTTTTATCTGTTCTTTAATGGTTGTTAATCATCCGAATAAAGATTTTGACTGACTACAGAAAACAAACACATAACATTTATTATTTTCATGTAATGTAATTTCATTGCGTACCATCCCAGCATTGCACCAACCCATGCGCAACCCGTGTTATTCCCCTAGCAATTATTATTAACATGCACAAAAAGCAGCATTAGTCTTTTAATCAAAGCACTTGCGGCCTAGTTTTCATGCATTAGCATACACATGCTCAAAAGCATTTCCCCTTATTTTAGCGTTCTTTATTAGTATTTTTCACAGCACACTGTTAATGAATGTTACTGAGAGGTTTAATCCGAGCAGGTTTTATTTTCGCAAAACCCTGCTCAATCAATCCCCCCTTTGATGGCGTTTTTGAGCCATCATAAAAATACCCAACAAATACAAGTTGCCACTTATTTAAAATACTGTACTTCTTTCTCGTTTTATCATTCTTCCATCTAAGTCTTTCCTGATCTCATAATAATTTCCTCTCATGTCCTCTAATTCTATCTCTTTTCTCTTTCTTTTTCTAGCTCTACGTTGAAGATCTGATATCTCTTTCTTTCTACATTTGCATTTGTAACATTTATAAATCATAATAATCATTAATATCACTATAACTACTGAAGTAACAGGTATTAATATTTTTCCTAATAGACTACTCCCTAAAGTAGAAAAACAATTTCCCACTGAGGAAAAACTCTTACCAAGTTTCTCCCATGCACCATCAACCTTCAATTCAGTCAAATCTTCATGAAGTTCTGTAATATTTTTAATGTACCCCTCAAGATTTTTACTCTTGTCAGGAATATAAGTACAGCATTGTTGTAGTTTCAACATGCTACAGACTCCACCCTCTTTTGCAAATAATATATCAAGGGCAAGTCGATTTTGCAAAACCATTGATCTAATTGCAACCATTTCAGTATCAATCATCAAGAACCCATCAGCAGTTTCTGTTGATAAACGATCAACCACTGTGGACAGTTTTCTAATTTTATGTGAATTCAGAATGACTCCAACTGAAGGTATCAGTTCTCCAAAAATATCCCCCATTATTTCAGAATAACTCGCTCCTCTCTTATTACGTGTTAGTCCTTGTTTCACTTCATTAACTCTATTATTCTTATCTACATGGTACACTTTCGGAAATACTATGCCTAAATAACAACATCTATACCAACCTGTAGGTAACCTATAATAGGTATTTTTACCACACACATAATTAATTCCTGGGAAAACAGGATCAGTTCCTCCTTTCAATCCCCAACTTCCTTTTATCAATAAAGTATGCTCACATTCACTAGAACCAATGAAGTAACTATTAAGTTCAGTTTTTTCTCTAAGCACACAAAGCTTTCCTCTATGTTGAAAATCTAGAGTCATGGCAGCGTAAGTCTCACCCTTTTTGTAATCACCCTCTCTGAAAGCCCATGGAGGTACATGAGACTTTTGCCCAGCAGCTTTCTTTTTGAAATCTCGTCTTCTATCTTCTACCATATTCATAAATTCTATTTCTTTACGTCGTAGTTTACATGTTAAATTATTTCTATGAGCATCTATTGTATCTATTCGTTTGTTACTAATGAAAAAATCTCCCATGTATGTTGCATAAACAGAACCATAAACAATTTTCAAATCTCTCCTAACAGGAATTTCAGAAAATATCAAATCAAAATTAGAGTAATAATATTCTAATCCTTCCCTCGCATAAAACAGACTGGTTAAAACACTACAAGACACACCATAAGTTAAAGGTAGGTGATGATAAGTCACCCCCTCTGAGACAGACGACGGTAATTGCATACACACATAACAATCTCTCGCGTTCATTGTGTTAACATATTCATACAACAATTTAGTAAAAACATTTAACGAAAAATCATTAATTGATTTATCATGATGATAAATATTATCATCTTCTATCTTTTCTATATTAGTGTTTGAATTTTCTTTAGAAATAGAATCCATTTTCTCACTTCCCACATCATTAGTAGTATTATTGTGATTAGTCACCATTAAAACAGGCACAATAACAATCAGTGTCAACCACACCAACTTTAGTAATAAAACACTACATAAGCAATCATTAATACATCTACGTTTTAAACTACGATTTTGATGTCCAGTCTCTGTTACCTTTGCCATTTTAGACACTATATAAAAAAATAAAAAATCTAAGAAAAAGCTCTAAAATTTCTAAAAAACTTGAAAAAACTTATCCAAGTACCATCTAGAGTAGTGTATCCAAAAACGTATCCAAGAACCATCTAGAGTAGTGTATCCTTACACTTTAGACCTCTCTTCTTTACCCCCTCTTTTTATTTTTTAAATATTTTCTTCTTCTTCAAATCTTTCGAAACTTTCAAAATAATCTTCATTGAAATCGTTGCACCTTAATTTTCACAGTTCTTCTTAAGGCGGTTTTAGTTTGCTTTCATCACTCTGATCAGTACCAGCTTCTTCTTCGTTCTGATTTGTGTTTTCAATTTCTTCCAACACCACATATGTCCATTCTGGAGCTGTGTACTTCTTATTTGGAATTCTTATTCTATTGGTTTTTCGCACTAATTCTTCTTCTGAATCTCTTTGTTCTGTTTGACTCGATATTTCATTTATTTGATCTGGCTTTTTCTTTTCTAGAGTGTATTTCAGCCTTTTCACTCCTTTTGGCCACTCATCACCTTTTCTTGCTTTCTTAACCTGAACTGCTTCTTCATCTTCGTTGTCAAGTTTGCAAGTTCTTTTATTCAGTTCTCTTCTTTGTTGTACTTGCTCTTAATTCTCATGAATCATTTTCTCTTTTTCTTTCTCAACAGCAATCTCTTGAGACCCAGTAGCTGGTGCCCACTTTATTCGACTTGTGCTTGGTTCTTCCTCATGTTCAGCCTTTTCAGAATCTGTCTCACTAGATTCTATAGCTTCATGTCCTTCAGCTTCTGGTTCTTTTCTTTTCTTTACCAGTTGCTTCTCTTCTTCTTGTCTTTCAAGTGGACTTGGGACTCTTCTTGTATGACTTGCATGAATCCAATTAGGCAAGCCACCACACTTTACTGCTGTCGTTGTCACCAAAATAATCTGGTATGGTCCGTGCCATCTGGGTTCTAAACACAACTTCCTCACGTGCTTTTTCACCAGAACCCACTCGCGTGGACTTAAATCATGCGCTTGATCCGGCTGTGTTGTGGTTGCAATTTCTCCAACCTGATGAGACACAGAACACACCAGATCAGCCAATCCTTTGCAATAATCAAGCACTAGATCATCAGTAATATTCATCAGTTTGTTTGCTGGTACAATTGCTTGTCTCATTGCTCTCCCCATCAAGATTTCATGAGGACTTAATCCAGTCTGTTTATCAGGAATGCTTCTAAGACTCATCAATACCAGGAGTAAAGCATCTGGCCATTGCAGTGTTGTAGACGCACACACTTTTGACAGTCTGGATTTAATAGTGCCATTAATTTGTTCGACCACTCCTGATGCTTCTGGTCGATAGGCACAATGCAGCTTTTGCTCAATTTGTAATGCTGCACAAACCATTTTAATTATGTCATTATTAAAATGAGTTCCTCTATCTGTTTCTAAAGAGACTGGAAATCCAAACCTAGGAATTATCTCTCTCAAAAGCAGTTTAGCAACTGTTAAACTGTCATTCCTTCTTGTTGGATAAGCTTCTACCCAACGAGAAAACAAGCAAACAACAACCAACACATATTTCAGACCATTACAAGGGGGAAGTTTGATAAAGTCTAACTGTAACCTAGTAAAAGGTCCTGCTGCTTTTCCAATTCGACCCCAACTAACAACTGTCTTTCTACCTGGATTTTGGTGCTGGGAGACTATACACCTCTGGCATAGACTCTCTGCAATGACCCTAAACTTTGGATTATACTATGAGTGCTTGAAGAGTCTGATCATAGCATCTTTTCCAACATGTGCAATTCCATGGTACATCCTTGCCATCTGAGAAAGTAAACAATCTGGCATTACTGGTCTCCCATCAACATACACCCAAACTTCATCTTCAGCTCTCTTTTTACATCCTGATTTTATCCAAATTTCTTTTTCTTCCTCATTTGCCTCTTCATGTAACTGTCTAATTTCTTCCCATGTTTCCAAAGAAGAAAACATCAAGTGGCAATTTGTATCTTTTTTCTCCAGCCCTCTGTTGATTGAAATTGAATTTTGTGCACAGAAACGAGCCACTTGGTCTGCGTATCTGTTTCCATTTGTCACATAGTCATTTCCTGACTTGTGTGCTGAACATTTAACCACAGCAATCTTTTTAGGCATTTGTAATGCATCCAATAAATCCTTTACATTTTTACTATTCCAAATTGGGGATCCTGAAGAAGTCAAAAATCCTCGTTGCATCCACAACTGTCCGAAGTCATGTACCACCCCAAAACCATATTGACTATCAGTGAATATGGTTACTCTCAGATTCTTGCCAATTTTACATGCTCTTGTCAAAGCAATCAGTTCAGAAATTTGAGCAGAATTTACCCCTTTCAGACAGGATGTGTCAAGAACCATAGCCACTGTACATACTGCATAAGCAGCACTCAATGCACCTTTTTCATCTCTCAGACAAGATCCATCTACAAACATCACACTATCTAACTCTTCTAGTGGTGTGTCTTTTATGTCAGGCCTTGGTTTGGTGCATAATTCTGTCACATCCAAACAATCATGATCTGCTTCATCCCTCACTTCTTCACAACTTGAACTTGGCAACAAAGTTGCTGGATTCAATGTTGTACACCTCGTTACTGTCACATTTTCAGCACCCAAAATTACTCTCTCATATCTAGTCAGTTGACTATACGTCATATGTTGAGTCCGAGTTCTTGTTAAAAGAATCTCAACAGAGTGTGGCACATATACCTTCACTGGATGTCCCATAACAATTGATTCACTCTGCTCAAGACTCGCACAAGTGGCAGCCACTGCTTTTAGACAGCCTGGTAATGCTACAGCCACTGAATCCAAAGTAGCAGAAAAATATGCCACTGGACGATGTGCCATTCCATGTTTTTGTATTAGCACTGAAAGTGCACACCCATCTCTCTCACAACAGAACAATGCAAAATCTTTTGTATAATCTGGCAGTCCCAATGCAGGTGCTTGGCAAAGACTATCTCGCAATTCAATAAAAGCTTTCATACACTCTTCATCCAACTCAATCGGATCAATCACATCTTTATGTGTCAACCTCTGTAAAGGTTTTGCAATCAGTGAAAACCCACTGATCCATTGTCTGCAGTATCCAACCATTCCCAAAAACATTCGAACTTCTTTTTGAGTTTTAGGAGAACCCATTTGTAAAATCACAGTAATTCGCTCTTGCCTTACTTTTCTAACTCCTTTCTCAATTTTGTGTCCCAAATATTGAACTTCCTTTTGACAAAACTGTAATTTTGCTGGTGACACTTTATGCCCACCTTTTTTCAAATGATTTAGTAACGCTAATTGTATCTGTCACACAAGCCTCTCGTGTTTTTGATGCCACTAGCAGGTCATCAATGTATTGCACTAACACTGAACTTTCTGGCATGATCAATGACTCCAAACACTTTTTCAAAATCTGATTAAAAATTGATGGACTCTCTGTATACCCTTGTGGAACTCAGCACCATGCCAAGACACGGTCTCTGAACTGGAAAGCAAATAAGTATTGGCTATCCCGATGTAAAGGTATTGAGAAAAATGCTTGACACAGATCAATCACTGTGTACCATTCTGCATCACAAGGAACTTGGTAAAGAATTACTGCTGGATTTGGCACTATTGGGCAACAGGGCACTATAATCTTATTAATCTTTCTCAAATCTTGCACTATTCTGTATTTTCCGCTTGGTTTCTTAATCCCCATAATAGGTGAATTACAAGGACTACTTAGTATTTCTTTTAGAATACCTTGCTCAATCATTTGATCAATTACAGGAATCACTCCTGCTGTAATTTCAGGACTCATTTTGTACTGAGGTGTGTTTGGATATATTGCACCTGGTTTAACTGTAATCTGAATAGGATCCACACCCTTCATTAAACCAATGTCCTTTGCTGTAAAATCCCACAAATCAGATCTTACTGTATTCCTCAACTCTACAGGTAAATCTTCTTCTGTAAGCAATGAATATAAATCATTCACTTCTGTCCCTTGCTTTGCTAACATCATTTTAAAAGCAACATCCTCATCTGGTGTCTGAAAAGCAATACCATCTGGTGTACACTAGATTGTGCAGTTCATTTTGCATAGCAAGTCCCTTCCTAAAAGGTTCACCGGACTTGTATCACATACCACAAACCGATGCATGTCTCTGAATTTTCCAATATGAACCTCTATTGGGCTTGTTATTGGAGTCTTAATATATTTATTTGAGACTCCCACAACTTGGATAGTTTCTCCCGAGAGGGGTAGGTTTGGAATTTCTGCTGCTCTCACAGCAGAACGGGTAGCACCAGTGTCCACAAGGAATGTAACATCATTACCTTCCACTTTTCCATCAACAAAAGGACCTGACTGATCTACCTCTAGAGATGCGCCAAGCACGCACTCTTCCTCCCCCCTCAGGCACCGTCATTGAGATGAGTCTGAATCACTCTCAGAACATTGCAACAAATATTGTAAAAGCACTTGTACATTTTGATTCTTACCAACTTGTTCACTTGTGTGAAATCCAGTATTCACACTGTATCTCTGCACCTGAGCGTTCACATTATTTGCATAGAAGCTTGTGGCACCTGTACTTGTTGTGTCTGTGGTGTAACTACCTGCTGCTGTTGTTGCTGTTGTTGATTCACAACCTCCTCATTCTGCATCTGCGGATTGAAATTTTGATTCATTCCATTATTCTTCATTAAGGATCTACACTCATTCTTCCAATGTCCAAACTTTCCGCACGCATGACAAGGATATTTCTTTTTCATTTCTTCTCTATTCATTTTACCTCTACCTCCATTCAATACCTGACCATTTTGATTTTGTCCTTTCATCTGGAAATCTGTTTGAGAACCATTGTTTCCATCTTTCTGTTCTGCCACTTTCACCTGTGCCCACATCATTTTCTCCTTCAACTTTGTATGCCTTGATTCAATATCATCACTACAATATTTAGCATATCTCAAAATCTCATCAACTGTTTTACTCTGCCAACAAATCAAATGTTGCTGAATCATATTACTAATTGCAGGTTTTAATCCAAAAACAAACCTGTAAACAAAATGTCCCATATCCTTGTCACCTATACTTTCAAAACCACTATACTGTTTGAACACCTTAACAACGTTTCATAATGAGCATGTACCGATTCTTTGGGTTCTTGTGTTGTCCTGTCAATTTTAACCCAATCTGTTTCCTTTGAAGAAATCTTACTTTTCAGGAAAGTAATTACTTGATTATATTTTCTCATCACTTCTTCTGAAGGTGCTCCTGTTTTCACATCTCTAGGATATTCCTCCTTAGGCCAATCAACAGTAATTAAACACTCAGTCCATAGATCAGCCGGAACTACAATCTCAAATAAAGCATCTAAATCTTTCAACAACACTTTTGAAACTTTTACAAACCTGTCTACTTGTTTGTACCACTTGACAGGTTTCTCCCTCAACCTAGGACAATCATTCGTAAAGGATAATATATCCTGTCTCGACCAAGGAATGTGAACATATCCACCACCTGGAACTTCTCTGATCGGGCATACCATCTCAGCCTGTCCTGTTTCTCTCAATGGAAATAAAAACGCATTTTTACTTGCAAGCGTTTCTTCCTTCTTTTTCGCCCATCTACCTTTCCACCGTTCTAAATCACCCCATTTCTTCAAGGTATTCATTAGTTCCTTTATTTGCAATCGTTTGCCAGACGTATTCAAACTCTCCAAATCTTTATCAGTAAAATCCAGTCTATACGTTTTCTGTAAAACTTTAGACTTCTCTATGTCCACTCCATATTCTTGTGCAGCTTCTGCCAATTTCTCATGTAGATTTTTCGCTTTCCAAGTTATATTCTTATACAAAAATAACAACTCTTCATCACAGTACTTACTCAATCTCTTTGGACTTATGGTACCAATAATCATCTCTTCCAGATCCACTCTCAGGCAAACCTACATCTATTCTAGATTGAGACTTATTATTTTCCATTCCTCTTATCCAGTCATCTAACTCCTCTGGCGAAGGACCCACTGAACTCCCTGACACTGGAGTCGTTCCTCTGACATCTTGCACTATTTTTCTAGGATCAATCTGTACACTCCTCTTGGGTGTTTCAGTCATGTTTTTACCAACTGGAAGATCAATTAATGAAGTACTCATCTCAACTTTTTCCAATCCACCAACATTTCTGGCATTATTCATGGGAGCTGCCAATTACGCAGGTTGACAAGTACTGGTGGCCTAGAAGGAGAGGTGCAGGTGGGGTGGGATGACACTAGGAGGCCGGCTGCCCCTGACACTGAACCTAACGGGCTGAGCTCTATGGATCACGGACCATCATTGCGCAATGCACCGGACTAACAGAGGATTGCTTAATGTAGCGGCATGCCTGAGGGGAGGTGGGTGGGGGGGTTAGTTAAGATAGGGGGGGCGGGTTGTTAATACTATAGATTGTGGGTGGTAGTTGGAGGGGTATCGAGCAGAAGCCCTCCCTGATACCCTTTAAGCCTGGGGGTGGGGCTACGGACGATTGCCTTCATCCTCCCTGGAGATTGTTTGTGGTAATTTGTCAGAGTGGTATCATGCTGAGTACTGTTTTGCTTTCAGCTATGTCCATTCTTCGCCTAACCCGGGTGATCCACTATGTCACTGTTTTGTCTTGCTCTTGAAAAATCAATAAAGTCTGTTTAAAAAAAATTCATGGGAGCTGCCAATGCATGTAATCTTGATATATTCTGACTCTCACCATACAATGGAACTATAGGACCAATTGTTACTGGTACCGATAATGCTTCTGCATTCAGACTCATCTGACTAATTCTCTGAGTTAACTCTTCTCTTGCCTTATTCAAAATGTCAATCTCATTCTCCTGTAATACTCGAGTACCTGATGAAACTTGTGAAGCTACCAGAACTTGTGTAACCTGTGAAGCTTGTGGAGCTTGCGGAGTTTGTGGAACCTGAGGAACTTGAATCTCAATCAGTGGTGCATTTGGAATTATTTCCCCTGAACTTTCCTGATATGGTGGAGGTCTCTTTAATAATATTTCATCCATCAACTCATCATCTATTTAATTCGGGTCTATTTCTAGTCCTGAAGTCTCTACATTATTCTGTTTCTCTTTACATTTGCCTCCAGCCTGATCTGCAGCAACTATTACTGGATATAATCCATCTGCATTTACATCTCTCCTCCATCTTTTCATTTGATCATCCCATCTAGCCTCAGAATACCTTGATATTATATTTCTGTATTTTATTCCATTCCTGTCTCTCTCCCTTTTATATGCCTCATGTTCCCATTCCTCAAGCGCTTCATACTGCATAGGTCTCGGATTTGGTTTCAAGGAATTCATTTGTTTTCTCCAGTTCTCCAAAATCCTTACGTTAAATGTACCATGCTCTGGGAAAGCTAAAACTCCATCATCCTCTGTATAATTCACCCAATTCTCTAACCATGTTCACGTATGATACCCACGTTCTAACATCATAAAAGAAGCAGGTGTTCTCAGAGGTGGTATAGGAAGTCCCTCCCTAGTAACTATCCTTGTCCTTTTTAAAGAAATCTTTTATTCTTTTTACCATCTTAATTTTTCAACTCCTTTTACGCTAAATATCTCAGCAAACAAAACAAAATCCTTCCGTAATTCTGCTTATTCTATTTTCTAGCGCTCGTCCAATACCAGCGCAACTCACACCAACCAACCAATCACGGCTCACTACGCATCCACTATTCTAACCAATACCAGCACAGCTCACAGCAACCAACCAATCACGGCTCTCTATGCGCCCGCTGCCTGATCAATGCCAGCGCTGCCTTTTGTGACGTCAGTATTACTCCTGCTACTGACGCTCCCTTTACAAAATAATACGGCAATGTATTTCTAGGTTTTCTCAACTAAATTTTTGTTAGAAACAACACAAAATAATGCTACTTTGTCTGCTCCACCAATAAAAGAGATAGTTTTCACTTTTCAAAGGAGATTTTCTTTTGCTTCTAGTAAAATAACGACCAGCGCTACTCTACTCTCAATCAAGTTAAAGGAGGTCTTGGTACTCCTCTGGGGATACTAGCCAAAGTTTCGGAAGAGGACTTTCCTTTCAGAAAGGGGTCTTGGTACTCCTTTGGGGATATAAGGCCAGAGTTTCGGAAGCGGACCTTTCACTATTTCATGCAATCTTCTTTCGAACGAATAAGTCCCTAAATAACATCAACAGCCTTTCGCTGTTCGATATTACAACAACAGACAAAGTACTTCTGCAGTGTGATACCTTTTCACACTATTCCTCTGCCACATAGGCTAAAATAACATCATCCCGGGATCTTAGGTAACTCCGTACCCGTACTTCCAAACAACATAAAACAAAGACACTAACTTTCCATGTTAATAATCAATAAATCAATAATCAATAATTATTGCCAAACTAATCAATAATTAACCATCCTCTGCTACCAAAACTGATCCAGCGATCAGGATCGATAATTTTTCACAAATAAAGGCCCATTTACCCTACCCAACTAATCCCTTCACGCTGGGGTTCAGTGTGATGCAAGGTTATACCCAACTTACCAAATACATTGTTGTATTCCGCTTTAGGTGTCCGTATGTAGGTTTTCCTGAATCACGTCCTTATATAGGCACAATTCGCATTGCCCTTATATAGGCATAGAATCCCAGTCCTTATTTAGGCATTAACCGTGCACTCCAAATACAGGCATGGTCACCGACATCCGTCCACCCTAACGTCACAATGAGTTCTTAGAAACCAGACCCTTAAGCTTCGGAAGTTCCCCTAGCACAGGACTATTGATTTCTCCAAGAACTCATCTATTATGTATGAACCGTTATACCTTAAGGGTTCATTCCTGACGTCTTCCTTTGTCCGACTTTACGTCAATGCTAACAATCCAAGGCACCTACCAGGTATAAATATACCTTCCCTTGCCCAAGCAAGTTAGAGGAGACCTCGACTTCAGAGGAGCCCGTATCCCAGCCTGACGCACTGAAAAGACGCTGTCATTCCTGCACGCAGACGAATCCAGCTTCCAGTGTTCTGACTCCCTTCGTGGGGTGTTAGAGTTCCAGATCCGGCAAGAGATTCCCACCTCTCTCATTCTCAAGGTATGGAGCTGACTAGAACCTAGAGGGACTCTTGGCATACTAGACTTAACATACTCTTAGTCTACCATACTAGAGAATACTCCACCTACTTCTTACCTTTCCCTACACCTAGACTAGGTTAGGTACATTGGGGTAGAACTAGCTTAGAGACGCATCGTATGAGTACTCGCATTTTTAGCTCATGTTATTTATGTACGTGAATATATGCTAAAAGATAATGCTAGCGCAGTATTATTTATTTCTACTGCTTACGCTGTACATTATTTATCCTGCATACTGTCTTGTGATCATAACAGCACATATCTCTTACACGAGAAACAAGACTGTTCAATAAAACCCTTTTATTGAAACGCCCGTCTTTCCTTTCTGTGTAACTCTGTAGAAACTAAGCATGCACGATTGACTGAGTGAAACTGTTATCTATTGTTTCCACGATTCTGAGACGTGTTCCGATTCTAAAGGGAAACAAAGTGGTCATGTTTATGCGGTTGCCAGAAACTACTCCCTCCTTGTTCTCAAGGAGTTTCTAGTGGCCTCTGAGCTAGCTGGCACAAGTAATTAAGTTTAATATACTCAATAGGGACATACCGACCTCAGTCCCATGTCAAGCCTATAGGTTATATTATTCCAATGCGCAGAGCCTATTAGGGAAATAGGAACTACACTACATGGCGCCCAAACGTTTGGTAAGGCAATAATTTAACGCTAGATACTGAGTAACTCAGTCGTGCTTTTCTCAGAGACCCCTACTCACATACTCCATAAGACGTCTGGAGTGGGTAGGGTTAAATATCCGCCATAACTAATTAGGACAAAAAACCCTATATATTAGTTGTTTGGTTTGTTCAACGTTGAAGGATACAGTGTTCCAAAATATTGTGCACCTTATCTTTTTGTTTCCTTGAAACTTGTTCTACATTTTTCAAAAAACAAATGTCCAACCGGGACAATGCCACCGAAACCGGTGGAGCTACGGCTGACCCAGTCGTAACAGTTTTTAACTTTACAGGTTTAAATGAACCCGAGGAGGGTGTTATAGACATCGCTCCAACCTTAAGAAGAGCCATCACTCTAAAACTTATAAAACATGGCATACCACCAAGCGGCGGTAGAGCAGTTTTCGTGATAGAGGCACAAGAATCCTTTCAGACAGAGGTATTCTATTCATGGATAATATTCCCTGAATCAAATTCAGTAACAAGACTGTTTCACTTCTACAAAGAAGATGAACCACCAGAGGAATATATTCCTTTCGAGGATATTAAAATTCCACTAACATACCAGGAGCATCAGCTCTGGTTTAAAGGCGCCCTAAAACATCACAAAAACATTACCATGCTCGGCCCACTAGGTAGACCAGGAGCAACATGGCCGATTCTAGCCGGCTACACTCCTCATCCTGACCTCGATATAATGTCAGACGAGGAATTACTTACTCAACTTACAGAGTTAATAAAAATTTACAGACAATTGGTCCAATATGTCATGCGGACTTTCACAGTCCAACCACCATTGACACTTCCAAATCAAACCCCACAACAGGGGAATACAATAAAAATTACACCACAGACTTTATACGCAGTCATGGGAAAAATGCCCACAAAACGTGAGCAAATTCCATTCTGGGTAGCTCAAAAAATTACTCAAATAGAAGCAGTATTTCCTAATACTAGCCCGTATGAGAAGCACAGAATCCTAACAATCTGTTTACCAATGGGGATCACACCACAACTGGAAGACTGCACCACTTGGGGCTCAGTCTTTGCTGCCATCTATACTAAAACACATGGTATTCCGTCAATTGCAGTAATACATGATGTCCTGAAACAAATTCAAAACAAATACGGGGTAGAGCCTGCTATGAATTTAGGTATGAAATTAATGAAAAAATTCGACCAGGTCTCAACAATAATATTATCTAATATTAAAGGGGAGGCAGCAGCAGTGGCAATCCGCCAACGATTAAGGGAATTCGATGTTACAGAACATCATACAGAACTACCCAGAATAATAGAACAGTCTTATGCAGAATTAGGCAGAGATAGTTTGGGTGGAAGACCATTAAAGCCAAAACTATCTGAAAGTCCCGAGAAGGACTCTATTAAACAAACTCCTACATCTTCTAAAAAGAAGTTGGAAACTAATAAACAAAATTCAAACGAGAAACGTTCTCAATCCCGAGGTAGGTCTCCTCAAAAGGAGCCCTCTGAAAGGAGGTATAACCTCAGGAATAGGGATAATTTAAAAAAGCCTGACAGGTATAAAGATACTGATACACGTTCCTCTCGTACCTTTCAGATCTCGTCACAGACATCGGAAAGAAGAAGACGGGCAGAACATAGAGAAGAACGCGTGAAATCAAAAGACGACAAACACGTTCCGAAAAATAAATCAAAACCTCAATTCTCAAAAAAGAAGGTAGCAGGTCTGAATGTCAGACATGCCGAGGATACTGAGAACACAACTCAAGAACGGAGAATGGGCTCAGACAATGCTGGACAGTGCGGCAGAAGTCACAATAGCTCGCCAGAACCTGAAGGAACTTCTGAAGACAGTGGACTTGAATGAGTACATCACATTTGAGACTGTAGACACCAAGGTTAGTACTCCACAAAAGTTATATGAAATAACACTCCGAAAGGAGGGAGACATACCGAGAAAGGTGAAAACACTCTTTTGGGAGAAACTTTCAAGGGGTTATGACATACTTCTAGCAGAAAAAGACTGGCCACCACAATTTGTCAGGGAGTGCCCACATGGCGAGGACATTATTATGCCTGCCTTCTCCAACCATATTCCAATTCATCTAAAATATACTTATGCCAGGAAATGGGCAGTTGCCCAGGCCCCAGCATTATACAAAAATCATGTAGGATGGGATGAGGACTCACCTCACCATAAAATACATCTAAAAATTAACCTACTGCACAGAGGCAGTACCCAATAAAGCAAGAAGCTAAAAAACAGGTCAGGGAGATCTTAGATCAACTTGAATATCAAGGGGTGATTGAAACATGCACCTCTTCAATGAACAATACTTTGTTTCCTGTCTCCAAACCAGACAATACATATCATCTAGTTTTGGATTACAGACACTTAAACACTTGTTCTAAAACATTTGCAGTGCAAAATGCACATAGTACAGCATTAATGAATAACATTGTGCGTAAAAAATATAAAACCACATTGGATATCTCAAATGGTTTCTTTTGACAAACCATAGCACCTGAAAGCAGGTACTTAACAGCTTTCTCAATAATGGGGACCCAGCGTCAATTTTGTCAACTCCCACAAGGGTTCAAGAACAGCCAGGGGTTATTCTCAGCAAGGGTAACGGAGTTACTACAAATTTATGATAATGAGGCATTGTCATATGTCGATGACATCTATCTGACAGACGATGACCTGGACAAACACTTGAACAGGGTGAGCACCATTATATTGGGCTTCACCTCTGAGGGCTATAAGTTCAACTTTAAAAAATCCAGAATTGCCCATCTCAATGTCCTTTTTCTAGGATATGAGCTTTCAAGTGAAGGCAAGAGCTTGGCAGCCAACTTTTTAGAAAGGTGTGCGCTGCTCCAACCTCCAATAACGCTGAAAAATTTGCAATACATCCTGGGTTTCATAAATTTTGGAAGAACTTACATTCTAAATTACGCAGAAAGGGTTAAACCTCTCTGCGCATTAATCAAACCTGATTTTTCAATCAAAAATTGGACACAGGAACACACAGAAATCTTGCGTTCACTCCAAGCTAACATGTTAGCAACAAATCACTTACAAACACGCGTAAGTCAACGCAATTTAGTGATCCGAATAATTTCGGGTCAATGCGGATTCACCTACTTAACATTTAATGAGGGTGAAAAAGTACCAATAGCATACAAATCACATTTGTATACACAAGCAGAAATGCGCTTCACTTCAACAGAAAAATACTGACAGCAGTTCAAACTGCAGTAGCAAAAGAAAGAGCTCTAGCCCAAGGGCAACGCATTATTGTCGTAACCCCAGTACCGGCTTTAGAGGCGGTAACTAAAGCGAGCATTCCAAATGCTAAAGCATTACATCCTAGATGGATACAATGGGTTAATTCTCTTGCTGCAACAGATGTTGAATATGTTTTTGATCCTGATTTAAAAACACAAGCGTTCCTGCAATATGAACATGAATGTCCTCTGCCCACTGAGATTCTGCCTCTCGATCAGTATGAATTCATAATTTACACTGACGGATCCGCACAACTCGCTACAGGGAGTAAGCAAGCTTACAGTGCAGCGTGCGCAATCGTTAAAGGTCGCATGCGCGATGGTAACTTCAGACCAATGGTCACTAAAACTCAATCTCTAGGAGATTGTACAGCTCAGCGAGCTGAACTACAAGCATTCAAACTGGCACTTGAAAGTACAGATCGAGAATTCCCCACACTAATTGTGTGCGATTCTTTCTACTGTGTGCAGTCGTATAATGAATATATACAAAATTGGCTTGAAAATGGGTTCAAAGATGCAAAAGGTGGCACAATAAAGCATAAAACGCTTTGGGAACAAGTAGTTCAGTTAAAAAACAAACTACCAAAGGCTCACGTGATACACACACTGAGTCATCAACGTGATGGCGTTCACGTTGCAGGGAATTCATTGGCTGACGAAGCCGCAAAAGAGGCTGTTCAGACGGCTTCCGTAGCTGCGATCACTCGTTCAAAAACGAGAATAGACAGTGAGATAATGTTGGCTGTCAATGCTACGAGCAAAGGCAGTGGTGCAGCTTTACCAAAAAAGTTTCCACTCAAGTACTCTTATGTAATTGATGCGAACAACGTTCCTTTTGCTCGAATCCCTGGAGTGAGGGATAGGGTAATTCCAAATATGGAACGTAGAGCAGCTTTGATTTATGAAGCACATCTGGGGGAGGGTCTGTCACATCAAGGGATCTCTAAAACAATATTGACATTAAAAGAGAAGTACTGGTGGCCTGGAATGAATACACAGATTCACATCTTCATCAATGCCTGCATAGACTGTAAGGTACAGCGTGATGCAGAACGCCACCAGACACCATGCTACGAAGTAGCCTGCCTAGTACAGACACCATTGTTAGATAGCATTAGACTATCTACGCGCAGGCGTCCTTTTGGACAAATGCAATCCTACAAGTACTAAGTCAAGGTTCCTATGGATATGGCCTCAGCGCTCGGCTGACGCTCGAACTGATTTGCGAGTCTTTATCGGCACATAAGCAATAGGCACGCTACATTCTGACCAGGGCCCTGCGTTTAGCTCTCGGGCTTACAAAGAAGCCATGGCCAGTTTGGGCGTTGCATTGCAGTACTCCTCTCCGTTTCATCCTGAGGGGAAATTCTGTTGTGGAAAGGAAAAACCGGGACATAAAGCAGTCTATAACAGCTAGGGTATTAGGTTCGGGTGATGGGTGGGTCAAACATCTATATGGGGTCCAACGCTCATTAAATAATTTGCCAAGAAGTTCTCTAGGGGAGGGTCACTCCATATGAGGTCCTATTTGGGACAAGAATGTGGGTGCCAGATCTAGAATGTAGAGGCAGAGTGGTGGAAAATAAACCCTTTGATATCAAAGATCGTTTGGCTGTTTTACAGGATCTAAATGAACTAAGATCGAAACAAAGCAACGTGTTCCTGCAGCCAACCACCACTGGGGAAAAACCGGCGGTCCCAGCAAGGCCTGTCTGGATTCCAAAAGTTGGGGATCTAGTCAGAGAGAAAATTGCGGACAAGTAGGAATTTGGACCTTCTTACAGACAACCAGTACCTGTCCTAGCCATACACGGAACAAGAACAGTACATCTGCCGCCCCTTGCTGGAAAAAAGGAGAAAAGATTTGTGTCCATCAACCTCATCAAACCACAGTATGTGGCCAATACTAAATAGTAGGCCTGGTGGACTCCGACCTAGTAGCAGACGCACTCCTCTCGCTACTATCCAAGAGGTTCTGACTGAAAGACTGATAACCATCGGGAATTCAGCAGTAACAGATGAAGGACTGAGCAACAATGCTATGGAACTCATCCCTCTTGAAACTCAAGTAACAGTTCGTCCAAATACACCTGTCTACACCAATGTAACAAGTGATCAACTGGTTCCAGCGATTTCTACAAATCCTGATGCAAATCCAACAATTGACAGAACTGCTTCTGGCTATTTCATTAACTTTGATACGTTTTCTGAGGATCTGAGTGAGCCTGAAACGTCGCCAGCATCAAAAACTTTTAAACAGCAAGTCCAAGACTTTTTTCATTTTCTGAGAAAGACTTATCTGGTTTCACCATGGATTGAACTATGGATTATTTCTGGAATATTTTTCTTTCTGCTTTGGCTAGCTTTGGTTATGACTATGAGTGTGCTTATAAATGGCAGATACATCCATTTGGACATTGAAAGTAAAGATGTGAACTTACTTTTGAAACCTCACAAATCATCCCATCGTGAAGCAAGAGACTTGTCAGCAGTGAACATCACAGCCGTTCCTATACAGGATGGTATAGTGTGGGACAAAACAGATTTCGATATCTTTGGCCCTACGGAACATTTGAACATTCCACATTTATTTTAAGATTTCACTAAGTGATTTTGTTTCATCCAGTACCTATTCTGATGATTGGGACTATGAAACTGTAAATGATATGATATTTGACCTAGAAAAGTCTGCTGCATTTTCTAATAATGAATATTTAGAGGGTTCATCAGACTATGAACAGCTGTATTGCTATAACCACTATGGTCATCATTTTTTGCATAAATCTGCAACACCTAGAAATGTGTTTATGTTTAACCATTGGGAGCATTGTCCTACACCACCAAAAGGTAGTTCAAAAACATTTGCTAAAATGTTTCCATATTTTTCAGGATACAATACATCTGATCCAGAAACGTTTTACTATAAAACTGTAAACAAAACAGGACTGAAAATTATGTTAACGAATACAAAACAGATTTACTCTGCAGCATTTATTGCCCAACTGTCTAGACATGGTTTCGACTTATGGAAAGACACAATAGACACAAAATCTGTCTGGGGCACTAAAGATTGGCAAGTGCAGGGGATAGAAGCTTTGTTTAGAGCCTGTATCATCCCTCAGCAAATTTTGTTTTTGAATGACACTGTGCAACAAACGTCTTACCTTGGTTTAGCCAAGATTAAAGACATGAAAACTCCTTCTGTACCAACACCTGCCAGTAATAACAATACACAGGCAGCGGTTACACTTGACACAATGCTACAAATCAACAGAACAAATCCTGACTGGAGAAAATGGTTGATCTGGCCCACAGACATAAACATCTGTCAAGAAAGATTCCTGAATAAAACACAGGGGTTTACTATTCATAGGCCAGACCCACGATACGTCCAAAGACAACATCCGGGGGTAGTTACAACATACAGTGTAGGAAAATTATGCCTCGATTGGCTGCAAAAATCTACACTTAAGGATGTGAAACAACACTTATCTTTACTTAAAGAAGACGCAGACCTTAGCGAATTCTTGCTTGGACCAAGAAAACCGCGTCAAAAACGTTTCATATATGCCGGCATCTATGCTGCTTATAATGAAGCATGGAAAGTGACACAGGCAGAGGCCGCAGAACGAATATGTGAACTTGATCGTATTAACTTAGAGAAAACTCTCACTGTGGTCGACAACGGGTTAACAACTTTGTCATCCAGAATTTATTCATTGGACAACATTGTATCCTCTGCTATTGACATACTGGAACAAGATTTAGCCATGTTACAGCAAGGCCAGTCTCAGTTATGTTCTATTATGTTATTAAGCTGGACGCTGCAATCTTTGCGTGCGGGCTATGTGCCTTGGCGTTTTATCAACACGTCGGCTCTGTTTGCAGAATACAATCTAACTGATAAACAGATCGAACTGGCACAAAAAGGAGCAAAGTATACAGTGCTGAGCATTGAAAAACTGGAAAAATTACCATTCACAGTGGCAGAAAAACCAGCTACAGAATGGCTTATTCATGGCAAAATCACTCTGCCTGTAACTACTTTTCAGTTTCAGTATTGCCTCAAACAAATGCAAGCAGGCAAATATGAAAGGTTGGGTAAAGAATACATTAAGACATCCTGGAATTTACCTTACACATATAGATGTTGGAGTGGGGATCGTGAAGTGTTTCTAAGCGGTACACACTGTGAAAGTGCACTAAGTGGTTCACTCATTTGTCAGGACATTTCTTTACACGGGGCTTGTAATGGTTCTGTGACAAATTTGTCCTGCCACCAGCAGGGTACACCGGCTACTGTGATTAATCCAACGTTTGGCCAACTTTTTTAATGGGAGTTACCTCATGTTGAATGATCAGAGTTGCTGTGGCATTTTGCCAGGCATCCCATATCTAGTAACGGTCGACTCCAGGGTCACTTGCTGTATGCAAGTATTGTTTGCCCCAATAGACACAGTCAGGGAGTCGCCTCTATGGCCTTCGTTGAATGTCTCTTTTATACGATTTGATACTTTAAGCAGAATGAAAGCCGTGCTTATACAACAAACAGTGCCTCTGACCTCGGCCAAAGAAATCTATGATTTACAAGTTGCAAGGACTTCGGCTGAGATACAAGCTTTAATTCGTACAAACTGCCCTATACATTTCGTAGAAATGATGGGACGTATCTTAAACATGTCTGATACGAGCGGAATTGTACATGGATTTAAGACCATCTGTTCCGGACTATTAGCACCTTTCCAGGCTGTCCTGGGAATCTTCCCAAACTTCGCACAATCAGGGTTTGGTGGTGTGCCGTTAATTCTAGCACTTGTTGCAGGAATTCTGTTTCTATTCCTCCTACTACGCTATGGCAAGCCTATTCACCAACATCACTCTGAGCGATGTGGCGAAAGCTCTCCTTGAACGGAAATGCTGTGAGCGAATAGTACAGCTTTTGGGCATGCCTCGTCTACGGGAACTTAATACAACGTGGTTCCTGTCATTCAGACCAATCTGGCAAGATTGCATCTTACCTGTTCTACGCTGCCTGTTTTGCGGTGAAGAATGTGTGCTAGACACCTGTCTAACACTCCCATCAGTCATGCCAACGGATATCGATACTCTGCTGGACCCGATAACGGCCCATGCTCTGCGTTATCCCCAGAGGCTTCCAATCCTGATGACGGCATTCATTGAGATCTCACAGATGCTTCCGGCAGCTGCTGAGGTACGAGATGGATCAACAGGCACACAGGTAACAACGGACGCGAACATTGCATCTTCTGCTGAAGGCGATGTTTCTCATCTCTGTGCAATTAACCTTCTGAACGAGGTGTTCCAAATGTCACCAACTTCGGTGGACGATATTTTGGCTACGGAAATAGATGATCTCATGTTTACGCCAGACCCATACACTGACTTTGATTCGGCTCACAGTGTACCAGGGCAACAATGAAATTTGGCCTTCATATTTTTCAAAAATGGAACTTTTCCCAGAATTGAACTTTTTTCTTTTTAAAATTTTTGAAATTACATGGCAAATGAACAATCTGCTTACAGTAGAACTAGTCTTATAAAACGGACTTCTTTGAATACTTCCAGGGACACATTGTCACCTTACTTGTCTAACATGTCATTTAAAAACCATGATATGCAATGGCTTTGATTTTGAAAAACTTATCAACCATTTCATTATATGTATATATTTCTATTTATTCATTCATGTTGCATTTACTTCCATTATATGCTTAGAATGAAAAACGATGCTTTAAATGTACAGTACCTATTGCATTTCAACAGTTTATTTTAAACTTCTTTTAATATGCTTTTAGAAATGTTTTTAGCAACATGTGGTACTCAATTTAATGTTTAGCATTTAATGTTTAGCATTTAGTATTATCGTTCATTCGAAAGTGGAGTGGGTGTTGTATTCCGCTTTAGGTGTCCGTATGTAGGTTTTCCTGAATCATGTCCTTATATAGGCACAATTCGCATTGCCCTTATATAGGCATAGAATCCCAGTCCTTATTTAGGCATTAACCGTGCACTCCAAATACAGGCATGGTCACCGACATCCGTCCACCCTAACGTCACAACGAGTTCTTAGAAACCAGACCCTTAAGCTTCAGATCTTCCCCTAGCACAGGACTATTGATTTCTCCAAGAACTCATCTATTATGTATGAACCATTATACCTTAAGGGTTCATTCCTGATGCCTTCCTCTGTCCGACTTTACGTCAATGCTAACAATCCAAGGCACCTACCAGGTATAAATATACCTTCCCTTGCCCAAGCAAGTTAGAGGAGACCTCGACTTCAGAGGAGCCCGTATCCCGGCCTGACGCACTGAGAAGACGCTGTCATTCCTGAACGCAGATGAATCCAGCTTCCAGTGTTCTGACTCCCTTCACGGGGTGTTAGAGTTCCAGATCCGGCAAGAGATTCCCACCTCTCTCATTCTCAAGGTATGGAGCTGACTAGAACCTAGAGGGACTCTTGGCATACTAGACTTAACATACTCTTAGTCTACCATACTAGAGAATACTCCACCTACTTCTTACCTTTCCCTACACCTAGACTAGGTTAGGTACATTGGGGTAGAACTAGCTTAGAGACGCATCGTATGAGTACTCGCATTTTTAGCTCGTGTTATTTATGTACGTGAATATATGCTAAAAGATAATGCTAGCGCAGTATTATTTATTTCTACTGCTTACGCTGTACATTATTTATCTTGCATACTGTCTTGTGATCATAACAGCACATATCTCTTACACGAGAAACAAGACTGTTCAATAAAACCCCTTTTATTGAAACGCCCGTCTTTCCTTTCTGTGTAACTCTGTAGAAACTAAGCATGCACGATTGACTGAGTGAAACTGTTATCTATTGTTTCCACGATTCTGAGACGTGTTCCGATTCTAAAGGGAAACAAAGTGGTCATGTTTATGCAGTTGCCAGAAACTACTCCCTTCTTGTTCTCAAGGAGTTTCTAGTGGCCTCTGAGCTAGCTGGCACAAGTAATTAAGTTTAATATACTCAATAGGGACATACCGACCTCAGTCCTATGTCAAGCCTATAGGTTATATTATTCCAATGCGCAGAGCCTATTAGGGAAATAGGAACTACACTACATGGCGCCCAAACGTTTGGTAAGGCAGTAATTTAACGCTAGATACTGAGTAACTCAGTCGAGCCTATTAGGGAAATAGGAACTATACTACACTATACTACAACATAATAAAACCTGCATTTCTCTTTATAATATGTATATATTTGTGGAGACGAACCTATAGTTGAAAAATTGATAGCAATAATTATGAACTTATCTATACTACTAAATAATAACAGACTCAGTGTGTAGTTTATAATTTTTATCGAAAATAATAATGAAATGACTGCTCATCAAGTACAATCACACAATGCAAAAATATAGATTATCACGGAGAGAAAATATTAGCAATATATAGAAACAAACTCATGTCAAATAAACAATGCATTGAAGGAGTGGATAGGCGAAGAGAGAAAAGTTTCAGAGACAAAATGCATTTGCAAATGAATATGCAAATTCAAGATATTGTCTATACTAACCCAAGATCCAGGGACAACTACCGTCTGGCCAAGAAGGGCACTAAGGCCGCTCAAGAAGAGTCGAGTGGCAAAGATTAAGTCAGGATTCAGGAAACAAGAAGGCCTCTATCTGGAAACAGCAAACAGACGACAGCGACGATCTCCCGCTACCTGAACACCAGTCGACCTTAACCACATCCACCAGGGACTTTCAATTATACCCTAAAACCTAAATGTCCAACCTACATTTGTTTCAATATGTGAACAAACTCCGTCTCTCATTGGCTAAGAACGGGAGTGTACTGTCACACCACTCGCATCATGACCACTTTATTCAATATCCTTTTGTCTTAAACTTTCAGCATTACGACAGTTTCTTCCTAGGAAACAATTTTGAACACAATCATAGTACACATTTCCTGCATCACATTCCATGTTGCAAGTTTCTGCGCTTCCTTTGTTTGACTCTGCCATCTCGTGAAGGAAGTTGTCCACTTTTACTGATATGGCACTTTCTCTTCCGTAGCTTGGCAGTCATTCAGTATACTACAAAGGTCATGTTTATGCCTTTGCGTTCCCTCCCTTCATTCGAAACCCATCTTTAATTTGTTTAATTCCTCTAGCAAATATTAACCCCAGACTGGCATGCAGAAGTGTAGGCCCATGCTTGCTTTTTCTACAGAAAACAAGCACATAACATTTATTATTTTCATGTAATGTAATTTCATTGCGTACCATCCCAGCATTGCACCAACCCATGCGCAACCCGTGTTATTCCCCTAGCAATTATTCCAATCCAAATAATCTTTATTCGACTGTTTAGTCATAAAAGCACAATACATAAATATATCATAAAACACAGTATTAAAATATAGTTTAAAGCCTGTTTGTGGAAATTAACTTAAGTTATCATAATAAACAAATGTCACTTAAAACATTTAAAACAACTTTATATGCTCAGTTTATAAAACAACATCATTTTCCGGAATTCGTTGCCAAAGGGGTACAATGATTTGGCCACAGGTAGTTAGTCCAGGCACTTCATTGGAACTAGAATCTACATTGCATAGTATGTGGCTTACTGCCCCCCTGATACATGTGCAAATGAGCAATAACAGACTCGACCTTATTTTACAGGGAGAGAATGCGACCTTATAGCCCATGACCACCCCAAAAAGTTTGCTAATGCAATGACAATAGGGGTTGACGTGTCGGTGCGTAGTAGTCTTAATGCCTCACCACTCATTCTGGTGCCTAATGATTTACAAATTGGCACCAGCCATGCACGTCGTGGGGCAGCATATGCTGGGCAAGCGAACAATAAGTGTGCCAGCGACTCCACATTGGCCTGGCATGCGGGACACATGTTATCACCTGATTTGGCCCATCTGCTTGTAAAAGCTCTTGTTGGCAGTAAGACCACCCTAAATTGGAAGTATAACTTCAGATCATACGGTTTTGTTATTTTGTCCCAATATTGCTCTAGTCTAGGGGTTTGTTTAACTTCCAAGAAACCTCTCGCCAGCGAAGATGACTCACTGTTTCTTAGTGTGTTATGCATTACCATGACCCAGTATTTTTATTTTAAGATCTTTTTCGAAGGGAACAGGGAGCTTGTTGGATCGCCCCACAATGCTGTCATGCCAATGCTTATTAAAGTGGCTCTAACCTCCCGTAGCCATTTAATTCGATGGAAGTTATCAACCTTTATTATATCTTTGAAACCTGCAGCATATGATGCCAATTCAGGTGTGCTCCAGATTCTATGCCATTATAGTAAGGGGCATAATTTTACCAAGGTCGTAGAGTAGGAGACACGCTGGAGTGCTTTGTGGGAGGTTGGTAATCTTGCGTAGGAACCTATTTTCTGCTACAGTAAGCTTGGACAGATTCTCGCAACCCCATAGTTCTGCCCCATAAAGGGCTGAGCTGACCACTTTCATATTATATATCTGAAGCACCAGACTGACTGGTTTTGTGAGTGAGGTGTTATACTAAAGTTGAAGCACTCCCGATAGTTGCCGATGCTTCAATGTTGCTAGGTCAATCTGATGGTTCCATTTCAAATCATTCTGTATATTAACCCCCAGGTAAGTAAAAGCGTTGACTTGCTCCAAGGGGCGGTTATTCATTAGGATGCCACCTTTGAATGCTCTGTGTGGATTAAAAGACATAAATTTCGTTTTTAACACATTAACTTCCAAGCCCCGCGTAAAACAAAACTCCTCAAAAATTGACAGGGCTCGTTGAAGACCACTCGGGGTCTTTGAGATAATTAATGTGTCATCTGCGAACATTAAAATAGGGATTTTTACACCTGCTAATGTTGGAGCGTCAGTGGCAGTAGATTCCATACGGTTCACTATTCCGTTGATAAACAAGGAGAATAGAGTGGGTGCCATGACGCAGCCCTGGCGCACGCCTCTCTCGATGGGAAAGGGACTGGTGACCTTACCCTGTCAACCCCATCGAATTTGGGCATAATTATCCTCATGTAGTCTGATAATAAGGGTTAGCAGTTCACAAGGCATCCCCATTTCTTGCAGAGCCACCCATAGTTTGGTACGGGGGACCAGATCAAAAGCTGACTTTAGGTCAACAAAGGCAGCATATAAGCTGCCCTTACCCAGGACCACCGTCTTCCAGTGTAATAAGATAAAACGAAACACCTGGTCGATGGTGCTGGTATATGCCCGAAAGCCAGCCTGCAGGGGGGATAGGATACTATGTTCGTCTATCCACTCTTGAACCTTGTTAAGAACAAGCTGCCCCATTATCTTTTGTAAGGAGTCTATTAAGCTAATGGGCCTGTAATTACCTGGGTTGGATTTGTCCCCTTTTTTAAAAACGGGGATAATTTCGGCCCCTTTCCAAGAGTCGGGGACTGGTGCACCATGGGCAACCGCATTGGCCAACAGGAGAATGTACCGGCACCATCTAGCTTTATCATAAAGGAATATATCTGTCGGAATGCCATCTGGGCTTGGTGCTCTACCACCCGTTACTGATCTAAGAGCTACGTCAACATCAGCCCTACAAAAAGCCTTGTCTTGATAGAACGAGTAAGTAGTCTCGACCGAGTCTATCTCAAGTAAACTGTGGGCGTATTGAGGTTTGAAATGATTTACCCAGTCTTCCTGGGTTACATGGTTTTGTGTCTGTTGCGGCTGCCCTCCTCTGTCCCATTTTATTATGTCCCAGAAGTGCTTGGTATGACTCATGGCACAAGCCTCCTTAAGGTCCTGCCATCTTTTTTCGTCCCAGGCTTTCTTGGCCTTTTTCTGGGTACTCTTATATATTTGCCTAGCACTTCAGCAGGATCGCCTGCTTTAGTAGCTTGCCCTAGCGATTGACGTGCCACTCTACATTCCTTATTAAACCAATGGCAGCCTTTCAAATTTATAATGTTTTTGGACTTGCACTGCTTGATAAAATATGTACGCAAAAGGGCAAGAAATTTGTTATGAGTGTAAATGGTAAGCTCGGGAACCTCAACATCGGCTGAGCTAGCCTCTAACTCGGCTATAGCATGGTCGATGTCCTTAGTGATGTTAGCTATGAGTTTGGGCTTCTCTAGTATCTTCACCCATTTTAAGCGTCTCATGTCATTGGTGGGGACAACATCATGAGAGAGCAATTCGCTACCTATTTGTGTAGGTGCCCTCTGCCGTAGTAACCCCAGGGACGCACACAAGGGATTGTGATCGCTCTCTAGCCGGTCCCTCACAATCATGTCTCCAAAATTATGCCATAGTTTCAAGCTGATTAGTAAGTAATCTAGTGACATGCACAAACAGCAGCATTAGTCTTTTAATCAAAGCACTTGCGGCCTAGTTTTCATGCATTAGTATATGCATGCGCAAAAGCATTTCCCCTTATTTTAGCGTTCTTTATTAGTATTTTTCACAGCACACTGTTAATGAATGTTACTGAGAGGTTTAATCCGAGCAGGTTTTATTTTCACAAAACCCTGCTCCATCAAAGGTATCTGCAAAGTATGTGACCTTTAAATTTAGCAGCAAAGGGTTCAGCTGGGGGAGAATTAATAAACAATATAGTATGAGTACCACAGGGATGTGGAGACATCCCAGATCCATGCATCCGCAAAGGCTTGCATGGGCAGAGTTGGCTTGTGCTGGGGAGGTAGACAACTCTACAGGGGTTCAACATCATTTGCTCCAGGAGATACTGTGCCTGTGCAGGTTCTAAGTGCCCAAGTGGACAATAACCCTGCTTTTTTTTTTGATAAAGTGCTATTTTGCTCAGGTCAGCCCAGCCAGGAGAAGCTTGCCCAAGAGCAAAAGTGCCTCCCTAGGCAGTAGTTTTTTTTTGTTGTTGTAAGTTTTCTTCCTTTTTTTTAAGGAGGTGCTGTTGGTGTTTGTTTAACACTTCAAGTTGTATGTTTTTGTCCTAACCTATTAAAAAAAAATAGAAATACAAAAACATTTTACAAATATTTAAAAACACTATTTTTTATAGTTGTTCAAAACTGTTACCAAAAACTGCTCTTTTTACAACTACCCTCGACTTTCATCAGCTATGTTATTTGTACTATGTTTTCCTTTTTTCCCCTTCTCCAAAGCTCTTGCAAGAGCCAGGGAGGCAATCCTTAGCATGCAGTCTGAGGGGGCAACGCTTCCTGGTTTGCTCTCATGAGCTTCTCACGAAATCATTCTTTCTATAATGCACTTTGCATTTACACTGAAGATATCCTGCTGTAGTATGTATACTTTATATACACCAGAACAGTAACAGTGTGGTTAGTTTAATAAAATGCAATCCATTATATAATTGTGGGGGAAAATAAATCATTTAGATTTATGAAAAAAAACACTTGGTTTAGCTGCATAAGACAAACATTGGTACATAGCACACATTGATATTTATTTACTTTAAGCTCATTTAATATCATTTGAAAAAGTTAAATCACGACTTTTTGTACAACCCCACGAGAGTCTCTCAAGATTGTAAATGTTTTTTAAGAGGAAGAATTTACACTTTCCTTTATTACAGTACTTAGACCTTATAGTCCCTGTTAGTAGGGTGTGGGGAGAAAGTAGACTCTCAAATGAGACCTTTTCACAGTATAACAACAGTGGACAGCAGGGTGTAAGGAGACACTTATATCTCACTGGCACCTCTCCACAGCCATAACAACTGTGTACAGCAGACTATGGGGGGAGACTGGCCTCTCCCATGAGACCCTGCATGTAGGTAACCGGTATGCAGAGTAGGGTATAAAGAGACACTGCCTCTCCACTCACACCTTTGCCCATGCTCAGCAGTATGCATAGTAGGGTGGGGAAGGTACACACCTCTCATGTAAGACCTTACTATTCCATAGTAAGTATAACAAGTACTGGCCTCTCCACTGAGATCCCTCCCCAGGAAAATAACCATATATATTAGGGTGCAGGATTTGATTTCACTGTCCAGTCACAGCTCTCCTGAGGATGACAGACATATACAGTAGTGTGTAGAGAAACATTATCTTTTCCACTAACACCTATCTCCAAGACAACATGGATGTGCAGTACTGTGTTGGCAAGGAGTGGCCTCTGTGCTGACACCTCTCCCTAGACCAACAAGGATATGTAGTGGTGTCTGGGAAGGGAGTGGCTTGTCCACTAACACACCTTACCAGGGTGAGAGGTGTCTATAGTAGGGTTTCAGAAAAATGTATCTCTCTGCTCATACCACTTCCCATGCTGTCAGGTATGCATAGTAGGCTGTTGGGAGGGACTGTCCTGTTTGCTGACAGATCTTACTTGCAAGAGAAGTCTGTGTAGTACATTGTGGAAAGAGACTGGCCACTGTCCTGTGACCTGTCTCTTGGATGGTGGGTGTGTAAATTAGACTGTGAAAAGGGGCGTACCTCTCTGGTCACACCTTTCCCCAGGAAGACAGATGTACAAGTAAGCTGTAGAGATTAAATGACCTCTACGCTGAGAAGTCTGTCTTACCTAACAACTATACACACTATGGTATGGAAACACACTGCCCTATCA
This sequence comes from Calotriton arnoldi, assembly GCA_963921515.1. Taxonomy (NCBI): domain Eukaryota; kingdom Metazoa; phylum Chordata; class Amphibia; order Caudata; family Salamandridae; genus Calotriton; species Calotriton arnoldi. Next base: position 2,268,944 of record CAWUFW010001292.1, on the reverse strand, counting down.
GCGGAGACGTCTACCCAGAGTAACAGATGTGCAAAGTAGACTGTGGGTAGAGACTGTTCTCTCTGTGCATACCTCTTCATAGTGATGAAGGTCCATAGTAGAGTATAAAATGGAGTATCCTCTCTGTTGAAAACTGTGCCTTACACAACTGGTGTCCATACTTGATTGTTGGGACCTATGTACCTCTCCTGCAGACATCTTCCAATGGCGACAGTCATACATAATAAATACTGTGTAAACAGCAGGTGATAGGTGTGAGTATTAGGGTATGAAGATGTACTGCTATCTGTGCCAATATCTCTCTTTTCTATCAGAGGTCCCTATACTAACACCTCACTGTTGCATGACACGTTACCATAGCTGCCTAACAAAACAATTGCCTTCTCCATTACCAAGTGTCTCTAGAATAAAGTATGTGCAAACTACCACAGAGATACATATATATGCAGCAGCACATTTACAGTCCCTGAAGATGGACCTGACAGTTTTGGTGAATATTACAATACTATAATGAAATTGAAATGTATAATAAGTATTAAGCAAAACAATCAAAAGTAACCTTTTATTACAACAAAACAATTTACCAACAATACAGAACTACAACTATATTAACAAACTATATGAGAAACTATTAAACAACTATATCAGTTATAAAATATTTTCTTTTATACTCATCAGCAGGTGCCAATGCCTCCCCCTTTTTGTTGTATTTGCCTATTGAATTTTGATTCATGTAGCACTTCTTTCCCAGTCTTTTAAACATCTAAGCCTACCAAAGAGTGTTTGGTTTCAGGCATATATTAGCGGGCTAGGTGGCAAAAAAAGTTTCAGCAAAGCACCATATCTATAAATTACAGTTCACAAAGCCTAGGTCGTGCACAGTTACCTTGTGCTGCAGAAAACTGTTAAGTCACCGGCACATACTTCAAACCTGAAAACACTGTTCTTCAAGATATAGTTATTGCTCACCAGCACAATAATCCTGCTCGTGTGAACAGGGATCTTTTTTGCTGTTTATGTAAGCAGATAATTATGAGACAAGTTTCTATTTTCCTCCAAAAAAAAAGACAAAATACCAAAAAAGATCAAAGTTACATATTGATCAATAATTCATAACAGAAATATATCACTGTATTTTCTAACCTTTACTACATTTATTACCCACAATGAAATATTTATATCTAGTGCACCAGTAACTTGTTATTCCTTTCTCTTGAAAAATACCACACCCTCAACCAGTCTATTTTCATATTTTTGCAATTAAATTATAACATGCCATGAACTCTACTTCCATAACAGTTTCTAAAGCAACATAATCTCTTGACACACGTTTGCTACCACTCACCACAGTGTTTCACTCTAGAAATAGCAATATCGCCACTCAGACATCTCTTAGGGCTAAAATATAAGTACAATGAGGTTCATAAGACCAGTAGAGCTTGTATTATGACATTCTTTGTTTTATAATTTAAGCAACACTGCTTCCTTTACTTACAAGCATATACAGTTGAAACACTTAATTTTTTAACACAATTTGCAAACCTTGCTCACATCTCTCTACATTGTAATGTGTACCTCTCAAAAGCTATATTTACACATCTACACCTCCCCAAACAGCTTTTCACTCTGTAAAAATAGTGTAGAATAGGTTTTTACCAATGTTAGTACGCTCAGTAACACTTCACAAAAAAGTTTATAAAAAATATTATTAAATACCAGAACTTGGAGTTCTTTCTTAAATGCAGATGAAGACAGCAGTCTCCTTCAGCTCCAAATTAAGTCACATCTGCTGAGCACAACTCAAAGAGACTTTCTTCTACTCCAAAGCACCAAGGACAACCTGAGTTATCTCTGGTTCTGCAGCCAATCACATCATGGCATTTACTCAACTATGTATTTCAATAATTCAATCCCATTTATAGAGCACACAGCTACCTCCAAGGAGGCATCCCGGCACTAGTGGAAAGAACACCTGCAGAAGGGAGCAGAGAAGGGGCTGACAGCTACCTTAACAAGAATCAAAAAGATGAGTTTTTAAGGAACTTTCTATAGAAAGCTTCAAATGGGTGGTTTCTCAAATTAAGAGATAGTGTGTTCCACAGCTTAGTTGCCAAAAAGGTGAAGGATCTGCCTCCTCTTCTGGCCTTGTAAATATGAGGGATTTGGAGGCGTTTGGGATTATTAGATCTCAAGAGTCTCTCCTGTGTGTATGGGCTGAAATGGCTCCTAAGGTAGAGAGGGTCCCTTTGATGGTAGGCTCTGAAGACTAGGGTCAGAGCTTTAAACTGGATTCTCCTATTAACGGGAAGCCAATAAAGGGCACGTAGATGACCGGACACCGAGATTCAAGTTAGGATTTTCAATTTTCAAAATCAGCCAGGCAGCAGCATTCTGATTGGTTTGAAGGTGATGAATCAAACAGGCTGGGAAGCCCAAGTGAAGACTGTTTGAATAGTCCAACCTAGAGATTATTAAGTCGTGGACAATCGTCTTGCGATACTCTACTGGAATGAAGGGCAGCATCCTTTTCAAAAGACCTGAGGGTGAAAAAACAGGAGGAGGATAAAGCCTTAACCTGGGGCTCAAAGGTCAAGTCTGAGTCAAATTTCACCTCAAGGTTTCTAACCAGCGAAGCAAGACTGGGCAGGCTTGGTGCCAAAAAAAGAGAACCTCAGTCTGAGGTTAAGTCTTAGACAGCTTTTGTTCATCCAGTCCACCACGAATTTTAGGCAGAGTTTGAAGGAATCAAGGGAAGTAGGCATGTTTTCCTGGAAGGCCTAGAGGAGTTAAGTATCATCCACGTAGTATATTACTCTCACACCACAAGGCTCGACCAACTTAGCCAGGAGCTCATAGTAGATGTTAAAGGGTGTTGGGCTGAGAGCCGAACCCTGTGGAACCCCGTCTCAGAAGTAAAAGGGGGAAGGAAGACAGCCTGGGATCACCAGTTCATGAAGAATTTAAGCCAACAATGGGCTAGACCTCTGATACCGATCATGTCAAGTCTCTCCAACAAAATATTGTGAGAGACCGTGTCGAATGTCGCAGAGCTCTCCAAAAGCATCACCATGACCAGAGAATTTAAATCAAGGTTAGCTTTGATGTATTCCAAGGCTTCAAGTAAGGCAGTCTTGGTGCTATATCCAGCATGAAACCCTAACTGAGAGTCATGAAGCAAGTAGTTTGATTCCAGATTGTTAGATAGCTGCCTATTTACATTCTTCACCAGGCGTTTAGTGGCAGTGGGCAGGAGAGAAATAGGTCTAAAGTTGCCAACTACTTTGGGGTCGGCAGAAGGCTTCTTCAGTAAGGTGAGGAGAAAAGCTTGTTTCCAGCTGGAGGGAACCACGCCTGGTCTAAGGATTCATTAAGCAACCTATTCAACCAGGGGCTCACCATCAGTGCGGCAAGTTTAAGAATGGCAGGGGGACAAGGGTCAAGAGGTGAGCCTGACTTGCACTTTACAAGCTCAACTGCAGGTTCCTCGAGTGAAATAGGAGTAAAGCTAGACAATTGCAGTCGTGAAAAAGTATCGGGTGATGCTTGAGTAGTGATACTCCGTCCTGGAAATTCCTGGAATTCCTGGAAATTGTTCGTAATCACTTGAATTTTCCTATGAAAGAAGTCAGAGAACCCCTCGCAAAGTTCCAAAGAAGGGGTAAGGATGTTTTTAGAAGTCGCAGGTGAAAGAAAAGAGTTGACTACTTTGAACAAATCACGCAGATGGTGCACAGCTTCAGAAATCGACATGGCAATGAATGACTTTTGAGCCAACCGAACGGACGCATATTTTTTTGTAAGAATTGTAACTATTTGTTGAGCCTTGGTCCTTTTTTTCCCCTCATATGATCTCGCAATAATCTCACAGGATCGTAAAACACCTTGTGTCAGGCCCAGTAATTTTCCATGCGGGTCCTGCGAGAGGCTCGCCGGGATTTTGATACACCTAGTGGCAGGCTCAGCGATTTTTCATGCGGGTCCCACAAGTCTCACGTTGGATCGCACAAGCCTCACTCCCTGAAGCTTCTACTCTACTCTCGTGGGATCGCAACACAATTGTAGGGAAACAGTATATGGGAAGCACTAGCCTCTCCAGTGAGAACCCTCTGTTGGATAATGGGTGAGCATACTGGAATATGAGGAGGGACAACCCTCTGCTTTCAAACCACGCTCTCAAATGATAACTATGCATAATAGGGCATGTGCAAGGACTCGCCTCTCCGCTGAGATCCCTTTGTTGCATAACTGGTGTACATAGTAGGGTGTGTGGTGGGATTGGCATCTCCTTTAAGACCTCTCTCTCAGATGACGGGTGTGCATAGTAGTGAGCAGGAAGGGACTGGCTTCGCCTTTGAGACCTCTGTCTCAGATGACGGGTGTGCGTGGCAGTGAGCGGAGAGGGACTGCCCTTTCCTCAGACCTCTCTCTGAGATGACGCGTGTGCATAGTAGTGAGTAGAGAGGGACTGCCCTCTCCTCTCAGACCTCTATCTGAGTGTCAGGACTCTTACCTTTGGGCTTGCGCAGGAGCAGAACAATGACTGGTCCCAATGCCTCTCCCAGAACCTCTCCCATAACCAAAATAACTGTTGGCGCCAGGCTCTTTATATAAAGTGCAAAATAGCATAAAGTGTTGTGTGCTTTGGGCTACCAAATAATCACAGGGGCAGGGCACTAAGTTGTCTGCCCAGCCAGTTTGCTTCTGGAATGCCAATAGGAAATGCAAAGTAAGAAGACGAAATCTTGTTAGATAAAAACGTGTCTGGGTATTTATGGAGAACGTTAAGTAAAATTGCTGCTGGGAGGGGAATACGCAAAGGGGGCCTGCTACCTCAGGTTGAGAGCGGCGAGTGTTTACCCCTGGGGAGTGCAGCTCTTTGATGATTTTTTCGCATTCTCATTAATACTAGTTGGGCAATCAAAATAGTGTGCCAAGCCTAACTTATAAAAGCTATCCCTGACAAAGCAAAGCCAGGGAATAGTAAGAGCACCCTCGAGGTTAAGGCAATCTTTTATAATCTCTCTAAAAAACGCCAACTCTTCCGATAGCCAGATTTTAGCCCATAGGAGTAAAGGGGCAATATTTATACAATCTTCTACAAAGTCAAGCCCCAGCTCATAGTGGCAAAAGCTAGTGGGGGCACTGATCGGAGTCATCAGTAGCCTTTTTATAAATCTATTTTCCATAATTTGCAGCTGATGACTATAGTGATATCCCCATACGCCTGCTCCATATGTTGCCACAGGTACGCATTTAGCTTTATAGAGTGTAACTAGCTCGGTCACCGGTTTATGACCCAATTTACTGGCAAAACGAAAGAGACCCTCAACCACCCTACCTACATTTTGCCTCCTTCTAGTAACGAGTGGGGCCCAATTCAACTTGTTATTAAAAATATTCCCAAGATAATTAAAATTGTTCACTTTATTAATCCTCTTCGTACCCACAGCAAAGTTTCTAGTTTTAGTCATTTTAGGCCTGCAGACCATGACATAAGATTTAGTAAAATTGACCTTTAGATCAAGTGACAACATAAAATCAGAAAATGCATTAAGTGATTTTTGGAGGCCGTTAGCTGTTAGGGCCATTAAAACAGTATCGCCGGCATGTGAAAGAAGCGGTACCGGAGTACCCCCAATGCGAGGACAGTCGAAAATCGAAGGACGACGCATGAAGTGTAAGGAACATTGTGTCAAGAAAATCTGTGCTTTCTGAGGGTCCCCACTAAATCGTTTTGGTGGAGCTAAGGGTATGACAGGGGACAATGAATGCACTAGTTGGGTGGTCACCCTAGGTGTTGGGCTGGGAGTAGAACTAGATATTTAATTCTCTGAGGCAGGAAATCTAATACTTGTTCCTGAGGTTATTTCCCTCATTCTAATCTAGAGGCTAGGTCTGAGGTTTCTTTCCTGAAAGTCATTAATTCTTGTCATAAATGTTATTCTCCTCCCAGACTGCCACTAGTTATTTTTGAATCACATCTTATACCTCTCTGAGTGTTTCCAGATTAATACCCTCAGCCATTCTGGTCAGGCGCAAGCTTTAAACCGGGGTCATTTCAACCTGTCAGGAGTCTTACCTCTGGTCTTGCGCAGGAGCAGAATGATGACTGGCCCCAATGCCTCTCACAGACCTCTCCTATAACCAAAATAACTGTTGGCACCAGGAAGGTTACGAGGGGGAAAAGGGGATGGGGATAAAATAATAAATGAAAAGAAGAGACTGCTTCAAGTTCTCTGGTTTCTGCTTTCACTCAGTTTCACACCTTGCCAGTCAAATTCAGGATGTATGAACTGTCTTTCAACCGTGTTGCCTATGAAACTAGAGAAAACAAGCTATTAGACTTCAAAGGAAAAGTCGTCCGAAAACACTTCACTTTACATTTTAAATTTACTCATTTTTATAACTTAAACATACCCAGATAACCTATACCTGTGCTTCTCTTCTAAATGTGGGGAGTATACTGCCTTTTCTTTCTTATATTAGTTAATGCATATTTGTTGGCATATTATCTGTAGAAAGACTCTACTCTCAATCATGCACTCAATTCATTCTTGTGATTGTTTTTTCTTTTTCAGGTGATTGAGTAGGCATGGTGGAGCTCCGGTAAGTATTAAACCTTCAATTTTCGTTTTCTTATTTAGTCTCTCAATTTTATTTACATAAATTGTTGCTTAATATTAAGTTCTATTGCAAACTTTTTTCGATAAATAAACAAGTAGTAGCACTCAAATTATATGGTACCTAGCTGAACAGCTCGGTTCTGACGTGGGAGGAAGCTCTGTAAAATCTTCTCTGAAGAGAGCACGGAAAATCACTGGGTGCGCAGGCTCGAGGAATAGGGTAACAAGACACTACATCAAGCTCAGAGAATCAGAGACGCTCTCTTGGGTTCATGTTGATTGAAAGTTGAGTTGTGCTTTCCAAACACAGACTCAGGAAGTGGGACACTGCCTCCGAACAGGAACTCAAGTAGGAACCAGGCGTGAAATGGATACAGAGCTTCTTACACTGTGCAGGGTCCAAATATGGACACTATTTCTGTGGAAAATAGGTTTCTTCCCAGCACAACGTGCCAAAGAGGACACCTATAATTAGCAGACTAAACTAGTCGCAAATCATACAATGAAAAACTATCCTAACTAGCTAGTCCCGACAGACTTCCAATACTAAGGTGCTTTCATGACAATTACTTCAGTGAAGTGCCCAGATTCTAGAAGGTGCGCGCTTCACATAGAACCTTGAGCTTAGGTAAAGAGAGAGAACAACTAGAACTGCTCACTGCAGAATGTTGGGGTGGCCATCTTAGAGTTTATTTTGCCCCATGTTTCTCTCCAAATGTGACAGTTGTTCTTTTTCTTTAGCTTTCGACGACTTCCATAAATTTGAGAACACAGTCCCGGGCACACGTATTGAGGATATGAATGGAACAAGGAGTCTCGTTTAAGATCAAATTGCTTGGGTCGACACCAGAGTAATTGTTGAAAGTTTTTTAATGAGGCAACATCAAAAGAAAGCAACCAGCCGACACGTGTTTCATCTAACGGGAATGATCCCGTGACTCTTCAGGGCTGGGGAGGATACAAAACACGAGGTGAGGGAATTGAAGTGCCACATTGTTGCTATATCTATAAAGGAACACTAAAGGGAGAGGGATGACCCTGAGTGTGTGTAAACCCTACGTACCACGGTGAGAGGGTGACAAGAACAGTGACTTGAGTGTATGTGCCGCTTTCATGATGTAAAAATCATGACCAAATCGCGGAAAAAACAGGGTACACAAATAAAGTGACTCAATATAAAAGTGTCTGATATCGTGCGGAAAGGTTGCGTGGTGGGTGTGAAGTGTAGGGGGGGAAAAAAGGAGAGACCCATACATACAGCAGAATGAAAAAGTACAGAACACACTGAAACATACAAAAAATAATAATAACATAGGGAAGAGCTGGGCGTAAGCCGGGTGAAATGAGAATAGACACTGGAAATGAAAAAAACATCATAATGAAAAAAGGACTTAACAGGAAACAATAGTTATCAGTTGTGGATGAGACAAAAGAATGCCAAATTGTAGGATCAGAACGAAAGGGGTTGGTGCAAAACAGAACTATGGATAGAAAAATTGCACACGTCATGAATACCTGTATTGACAGTGACGAGTTAAATGCCAGTATGGCTTGGTATAAAGGAATATGGTTCCTAAAGGGTGGAGAGAAAAGCGTGAGCACGAAACTGCGTAAGATGATATGACAGCTGTGTTGAAAAGAAGTACACATGGGAGGCAGAGTCATAAACTCAAGAAAACTCACCACAAGGCCAGTAAAAGATAAAATAACTGAGCGGGGGATCCAGGAGGACAGGTCTGGCCCTATGTAGAGACGTGACCTGGAAGTCAAGCAGCCTGTGGAGGCGAGCAAGGGCCGACATGAAACAGAGATTCAAAGCCAGAGGCTATAATGCTCACACTATTTGCAAAGCAGAAAAGAGAATCAACAACATAGACAGGCAGGGCACACTACTCAACGCAAGGACAGTCACCCAACAAGACCAACCTGTCAGACTTATCACTGACTATAGTGACATGGGCCTTGCCATGAGGAAAAGCCTCAATAAACACTGGGGCATTCTACAGGCAGACACCACTCTCAGAGAGGTTATTACCACCAGACCACAAATCACCTACAGGCGGGGTAGAACACTAAGAACCAGACTCAGCCCTAGTGTATCATCTCCCCTTATCGATCATTCATGACTCACTCCTCACACGCTGGGGTTTTTCAAATGTGGTTGCTGCGGGGTGTGCAGACTAGCCAATGATGGAGTCAGAAAGTTCACAGCCGTGAACAAGCAACAATACAAAATCAAGTACAACATCAACTGCAATACCAAATTCGTGGTATACAGCCTCGAATGTGCCTGCAAACGTTGGTACATTGGTAGCACCATCAGACCATTAAAGGAACGAATTGGGGAACATATCAGAGCTTTAAATCATCAGGACACTAGATATCCTATGGCAGTACACGCGGCCACCTGCCCCAGCCAAGGCGCAAAGAAACGATTCGCTTTCTTCGGATTTGACGTGGCAGCGAACTATGCCAGGGGCGGCAACAGAGAACTGAGGCTCAGGCGTCTTGAAGCTACATGGATCATGCGTCTACGGACACTACAACACGGACTCAACACTGATCATGAACTGCATTACTTTTTGGGTGAATGACTGCCCAATTATGAACTTCCTTTTGCCTCTTCGCAATCAATTGTAGAGTGTGTATATGCTAACCTGTTTTTCTCCCTTGGGCAATCCAGATACACAGGCATGGTGCCAGTACTCCTCTACCCAAGTTGCAATGGGTGCATGTTTGCCCTACTATGAACTGCTCTTTTGCCTATTCAGAGTACACTGTTAATTATTGTTGTGTAAACCCCTTTTCCATGTGATAATACAGGCTCATAAGGTCAGTGATGGTTCTCATCCACCTTATTCCCATTGGGTTCCTACCCTTCTCGACCTATTTTGTTTTTCGGGCACTGTGCTGCGTCTTGAGGCATCTTTTTTCAATCATCTGTCTCACTCTACCCTGAGCTTCTTGCATCACCTTGCCCTTTCGACTGCATATCTGATCCTACCTAGTTCCTCTCATCCCATTCCTATCCTTTTTAACTATTTTAACTCCCTTCCTCTTATACTCATCCCGTTCCTAGCTAGTGACGCTCCCTTTTCGATCCACCCTCTCTGTTAACATTACTTTCATTTAGATTGCCTCTCCACGTACTTCCATTTTTATTCGCGCATGCGCGTCCTTTGTCAGCCACCTTTGTACCGCTACACTCGCGGTCTAGTGTTTGCGTGAAACCACGCATGCGCCATTCCTTCATTACGTTCCAATCTTCTCCGGCAGTCATTTCCGTCTTGTTTACAGAGGCCGGTGCGTGCTCTAGTCTTGCCTGGCGCGCCGGTACTTCTTGGCCGTTCAGGCTACCGCCCACTTCCGCATCCGGTAACACAGACGAGACCAGTCTCTTTCGGCATCCATACGCTGAAATCTGGTAAGCTGTACTCAGCCACGGCTATCCTTTTACATTGTCATTGTCCTTGGTTATTTTCTCTGTGCTTGAGTCCTGTACACACTGACTGTCTTTCTTTCCCTCCCCGCCTTACAGTTCAGCGCACCCGCCACCTTGCTTCTATAACCAGGACTCCTTTCATCGTGATTTACCCAGGGTAGGACCCCTTCACATCATGCCCTTTCTCTCGCATTACTCTGGCTTCCTTTTTTTATCTCCGTAACTTGCACTTTTTGTTCCAGTTTTATTTTTATCCTGCCATCTCACGGCTCACCCGCCTTTACTCTCCCTCGATACAGACACTGGATGGTCTTCTGGTACTGTCACTCAGGGTAATGTCTAGTCCTTTTACTCCAGCCTCCCCCTCCTTACCCTTGCGCTTCATTATTCCTGCTTTCCTTCTACTCACAGCCATCTACTTTCCCCCACGTCCAGGCGCACCCGCCCTTGCTCGCCTCCACAGGCTGCTTGACTTCCAGGTCACGTCTCTACATAGGGCCAGACCTGTCCTCCTGGATCCCCCGCTCAGTTATTTTATCTTTTACTGGCCTTGTGGTGAGTTTTCTTGAGTTTATGACTCTGCCTCCCATGTGTACTTCTTTTCAACACAGCTGTCATATCATCTTACGCAGTTTCGTGCTCACGCTTTTCTCTCCTCCCTTTAGGAACTATATTCCTTTATACCAAGCCATACTGGCATTTAACTCGTCACTGTCAATACAGGTATTCATGACGTGGGCAATTTTTTCTATCCATAGTTCTGTTTTGCACCAACCCCTTTCGTTCTGATCCTACAATTTGGCATTCTTTTTGTCTCATCCACAACTGATAACTATTGTTTCCTGTTAAGTCCTTTTTTCATTATGATGTTTTTTTCATTTCCAGTGTCTATTCTCATTTCACCCGGCTTACGCCCAGCTCTTACCTATGTTATTGTTATTTTTTGTATGTTTCAGTGTGTTCTGTACTTTTTCATTCTGCTGTATGTATGGGTCTCTCCTTTTTGCCCCCCTACATTTCACACCCACCACGCAACCTTTCCGCACGATAGCAGACACTTTTATATTGAGTCACTTTATTTGTGTACCCTGTTTTTTCCGCGATTTGGTCATGATTTTTACATCATGAAAGCGGCACATACACTCAAGTCACTGTTCTTGTCACCCTCTCACCGTGGTACATAGGGTTTACACACACTCAGGGTCATCCCTCTCCCTTTAGTGTTCTTTATAGATATAGCAACAATGTGGCACTTCAATTCCCTCACCTCATGTTTTGTATCCTCCCCAGCCCTGAAGAGTCACGGGATCATTCCCGTTAGACGAAACACGTGTCGGCTTGTTGCTTTCTTTTGATGTTGCCTCATTAAAAAACTTTCAACAATTACTCTGGTGTCGACCCAAGCAATTTGATCTTAAACGAGACTCCTTGTTCCATTCATATCCTCAATACGTGTGCCCGGGACTGTGTTCTCAAATTTCAGTGTGGGTTCTTTGACTCATACACCAACGGGGGTTATAGGGTAGTTCCCCCGACCTGGCAGCACCGTACACATTGTAGCATATTCACACCACGCGTACTTGTCCGTGCACCATTCTCCCTGATTTATTAAAAACCCTGCATCCAGATATGACTTCCATAAATTATGGCACATGTAGGGTGGCCCCTGGTTCCTTGAACCCTGACAGTACCCCTTCACAAAGAAGGTCCTCCCAGTCAGGGTTTAGCTGGAAATTTTTGGCGAAAGGCCTTCACAAGTCTAGGAGCATGTACGTTTATCTCCAATTCCCAGGACCTCTCCTCCGGCCCATAGCCTTTCCAGTCTATTAAATAATAAAGTTGGTTCTTGATCCTTTTTTAATCCAAAATTCTCTTTACTTCAAATTCCACCCCAGTTTCTAATTGCACAGGCTTAGAAGGAAGTAGTATTCTCACGTCTATAGGTACCTTCTTCAACAATAAAATATGAAAGACAGGCTGCACCTTTATTTTACTTGGTAGTTTCAAACAAAATGTTACTGGATTTACAATTTCTTCATGTGGATATGGACCAATAAATCAAGGTTGGAATGTGTTATTCCCTTTTAGTCTGAGATTTTTAACATTAAGCCAGATTCTGTCTCTTACTAGCAAAGAGTGGCCTTCTCTTTTCTTTTTATCTGTATAGGTTTTATAACTTTTGTTGGCCTGTATCAATTTTATTTTTTGCAGATTGTTGGATCAGTGCCAAATGCTGTACTATATATTTTACAGTTGGGACTGAAACCTCTCTATAATCCACCAGGGAATTTGGGTGCCTACCATTGCTCAACTAGAAAGGAGAATAACATGTAGAAACAGTTTTTACGTTATGCGCAAATTCTGCTGCCCACAAAAATTCCGGCCAATCTTCCTCCTGATCCAGTAAAAATAGTCTCAGATATTGCTCAAGTTCTTGATTTGTTCTTTCTATCTGCCCATTAATTTCTGGGTGATAACTAGTGGAGTATCTAGCCTCGATTATCAAGCCTCCCACAAACGCCTTCCAAAAATGGGACAAGAACTGAGACCCTCGACTACAAATGATTACATTGGGAATTCCATGGGCTTTTACTATGTGTGTATTGAAATGGATGCAAGTTGTTTGGCAATAGGGACCCCTTTTAAGGCAATGAAATGAGTAATCTTAGTGAAGGCATCTACAAACACCCGGATCGTATCATACCGCTGACTGGAAGGTAAATCCACTATCAGGTCTAAGGTGATTGTGTGCCAAGGGTAAGGGGGGGGTTGACATTGGTTGTAAGAGATCTTTGGGTGCCTATCTCTCCGATGTTCCCTGAGCACAAATCTCACAAGTCCTGACATAAGAGTGAATGTCCTTGGTCATTTGCGGCCACCAAAACCTTCTTTTGACCAGATCTTCGGTTATTAGGATTCCTTTATGGCCTGCTAGTGAACTGTTGTGGCATCCGTATAATGCCTGATGGTGTAGCTCTTGGGTGGGTAGATACAAGACTCCTTCATGGAAAGGTAATTGGTGTCGAATTTCTCTCCCGGGATCTTGCTCTGCCTATGCCCGCATTTCCTTGGAATTTATTGCTCGAATTACCTGCTCTTCCATAGTTTCCTGGGACACTGCTCCTACAATTTTTGATTCAGGTATAATTTTCTGAATTTCTATTGAGTCCTTCTGGTTTTCGGTATCCATCCGAGATAGGGCGTCAGCCTTTCCATTCTTAGATCTAGGTCTATATGTAATAACAAAATCGTAATCTGCAAAATATAGTGACCATCGAAGCTGTCACAGGGTTAGGGTTTCGCTTTAAGAATTTCAGGTTTCGATGGTCAGTGAACACTGTGACCATGTGTTTGGCTCCCATCAGGTAGTGCCTCCATTCTTTAAATGCATCCTTAATGGCCAGCAATTCCATCTCCATGATTGTGTAATTTACCTCCACGGGTGTTAACTTTCTCAAACGATACGCCCCCGGATGAAGTTGTCCTGTCTTCTTGTGCCTTTGGGAAAGCACTCCCCCGATGGCCAGATCTGAAGCATACGTTTCCAAGTAGAAAGGTTCAGAGGAATATGTGTGCTGTAGGACTGGTGCTGTGGTGAAATCTTTCTTCGAGGATTCGAATGCCTTTTCTGCATCTTCTGTCCATTTGAACGGAATCCCTTTCTTGAATAGCAGTGTGAGAGGAATAATCTTGTGTGAGAATTCATAAATAAATCTTCTATAAAAATTGGCAAAGCCGATAAAGCTTTGTACTTCCTTCACACACGGGGGTTTCCACTCCATGACTGCTTTTAGCTTCTGTTGGTCCATTGTGATTCCTGTTGGAGAAAGCCGAATTCCAAGAATTCCACAGATTTTACATTGTAGTGACATTTCTCCAATTTTACGTACAGTTTATTCTTCTGTAGCTTTTGTAAGACCTTGCGTACTTGTTCTGTATGCTCTTCTTCAGAAGTTGAGTAAATCAAAATATCATCAATATACACTATGGCACATTGATTAATAAATTCACTCAGGACGTTATTAATAGAATGCTAAAAGGCTGCCGGAGCATTGCCTAGCCTGTAGGGCATTACTTGGTACTCCGAAAGACCAAATTTTGTCCAGAAGGTGGTCTTCTGTTCATCGCCCTCTCTAATTCCTATCAAATGATAAGCTCCTCTTAAATCAAGTTTGGTATAAAGTTGTGCTCCTTTCCCCTGATCCAGCAAAACTGAAATAAAGGGCAAGGGATAGCTGTTCTTTATTGTAACCCTGTTGATTGCTCGATAGTCTATGCAAGTTCTCAAATTCCCTTCTTTCTATGGGACAAAGAACAACGGTGATGACACAGGTGACTGAGAAGGACAGATGAATATGTTAACTAAGTATTTTTTATGTATTCCTTTAGATGTTGATTCTCCTTCTCTGACAGGGCATAGACTCAGCTACATGGTAAATTTGAACCTGTCTCCAGATATATTTTACAATCAAACAGCTGGTGACGTGGGAGTTTCTCCGCCTGAACTTTATTTAATACATCCTCAAAATCTTCATACTCCTGAAGAATCTTGTGTGTATGTATGATACATACAAAAGCTCCTTTACTACACAATGGGGTTACTGGATTTTGTTCTCAGGACTTTTCTCTCTTTCCAAAGCAATTCTCCTTGCAGAAATCAGAATCCATAACAATTGTTCTTGCGCTCCAATCTATAGTTGGGTTATGTTCTGCGAGCTAAGGCAATCCAAATCTGATTTCAAATTGTAGAGCATCTATCAAATTAAACTGGATAATATCCTTATGACCTTCCTGAAAAGTTAATTCCACTTGCTCAGTATGACTCACAATTGGCCCAGAAGATAGGTTAGTTCCATCCACTGCTTGCACTGGTTTGCTCTTAAGTTTCTGAATGGCCTCTAACCCAATCCTTGCTACAAATTTCAGGTCACAAAAGTTTCCTGTGACTCCGGAGTTGATCATCACAGAAATCTTCGACAGAGAGACTTGTCTAAATCTTAGTGTCATTGATAAAATCAGGTGAGGGGATGTTGATTGTAAAGTGTTTGCTAGCTGGTGTCCTTCTAGAGTTGTTTTCGTATCTGCACTTATCAGTCCAACTCCCCCTACTGATGGTGCCGCAAGTTTTCCCTCTCCTTCAAAGGCGTCTTTGGTATTTTCAGGCATAACTTTACAAAGTGTCTGCTGGCTCCACAATACAAATATGAGTTATTCTGTTGTCTCTTATGCTTCTCCTCTTTTGTCAAAGAACCTCGAACAACTGGAATTTGCATTGCTTCTGCTACTTGCTGATTATCAATGATTCTAGGGAGTTCCGATTTTACCCTGTCAAATCTTGGCACACTAGGTTGGAATTGATGGAAGTCAATCTCCAGTACTAATTTCACAAGCGCCAAAATCTCAGTGGGTCGATTCTGGATCTGTGCTAGGGTATCTTTTAGTTCATCATGTAGTCCTCTGGGAAAAAAACGCTGCTCTTTTGCTCTCTGGCCAATTTGTTTCTACCACTAGCTTGTTAAATTGAGCTAGAAAGGCAACTAAGTCTCTCTTTCCTTGCCTTAATTCTAGGAGCTCATTATCGGAAGCTTGTGAAATCTTCCATTGATCAAATATTCAGAGGAATTCTTTTTTGAAGTCCTCAAAATTGTAGAGTATTGTATTGTCTTGAGCAATTAAAGGCATTGACCAGGATGCAGCATCCCCACTGAGGTATGATAAAATGAATGCCACATGAGATTGTGCATCAGGGAAAATCGAAGGACGACACATGAAGTGTAAGGAACATTGTGTCAAGAAAATCTGTGCTTTCTGAGGGTCCCCACTAAATCCTTCTGGTGGAGCTAAGGGTATGACAGGGGACAATGAATGCACTAGTTGGGCTGGTAGTAGAACTAGATATTTAATTCTCTGATGCAGGAAATCTAAAACTTGTTCCTGAGGTTATTTCACTCATTCTAGAGGCTAGGTCTGAGGTTTCTCTCCTGGAAGTCATTAATTCTTGTCATAAATGTTATTCTCCTCCGAGACTGCCACTAGTTCTTTTTGAATCACATCTTATACCTCTCTGAGTGTTTCCAGATTAATAACCTCAGCCATTCTGGTCAGGCGCAAGCTTTACACCGGGGTCATTTCATGTCAGGAGTCTTACCTCTGGTCTTGCGAAGGAGCAGAGTGATGACTGGTCCCAATGCCTCTCACAGACCTCTCCTATAACCAAAATAACTGTTGGCACCAGGAAGGTTATGAGGGGGAAAAGGGGATGGGGATAAAATAATAAATGAAAAGAAGAGACTGCTTCAAGTTCTCAGGTTTCTGCTTTCACTCAGTTTCACACCTTGCCAGTCTAATTCAGGATGTATGAACTGTCTTTCAACCGTGTTGCCTATGAAACTAAGAAAACAAGCTATTAGACTTCAAAGGAAAAGTAATCAGAAAACACTTCACTTTACATTTTAAATGTACTCATTTTTATAACTTAAACATACCAGATAACCTAGACCTGTGCTTCTCTTCTAAATGTGGAGAGTATCCTGCCTTTTCTTTCTTATATTATTTATTGCGTATTTGTTGGCATATTATCTATAAAAAGACTCTACTCTCTCTCATGCACTCAATTCTGTAAAGTCTCTCAATTTTATTCACATAAATCGTTGCTTAATATTTAGTTCTATTGCAAAAAAATTTAGATAAATGAACAAGTACTGGCACTCAAATTATTTTGTACTTAGTTGTACTGCTCTGTTCTGATGAGGGACGAAGCTCTGTAGAATTTCTCTGAAGAGAGCACGGAAGATCACTGGGTTCGCAGGCTCAAGGACTAGTGTAACAAGACACTACCTCAAGCTCAGAGAATCAGAGACTCTCTATTGGGTTCACGTTGATTGAAAGTTGAGTTGCGCTCTTCAAAAGCAGACTCAGGAAGTGGGGCACTGCCTTCAAACAGGAACTCAAGTAGGAGCCATGTGCGAAACGGATACACAGCTTCTTACACTGAGCAGGCTCAGAATAAGGACACTATTCCTCTGGAAAATAGGCTCCTTCCCAGCTCAACGTGCCACAGACGACACCTATAATTAGCGGATGAAACTAGTCACGAGGCACACAACAAAAAACTACCCTCACTAGCTAGTCCTGACGGACTTCCAATACTAAGGTGCGTTCACAAAAATTACTTCAGTGAAGTGCACAGATTCTAGAAGGCACGTGCTTCACATAGAACGGTGAGCTTAGGAAAAGAGAGAGAATAACTAGAACTGCTCATTGCAGAATACTGGGGCGGCCATCTCAGAGTTTCTTTTGCTCCATGCTGCTCTCCAAATGTGACAGTTGTTCCTTTTCTTTAGCTATTAACGACCTCCATAAATGATGGGACATGTAGGTTGGCCCCTGTCTCCTTGAATCCTGACACTGAGATGACAAGTGTGCTTAGTAGGGTGTGTAGAAGGACTGGCCTCTCTGCTGAGACTCTCTCTGTAATAATGGGTGTGCATAGTAGGGTATGGGGAGGGAATGGGCTCTCCTTTCAGACCTCTCTCTCAGATGACGGGTATGCGTAGTAAGGTGTGGGGAGGGACTACCCTCTCCTTTCAGACCCCTCTCAGATGATAGCTGTGCATAGTACGGTTTAGAGAGGGACTGGCTCTCCTTTAAGACCTCTCTCTCAGATGAAGGGTGTGCATAGTAGGGTGTTTGGAGGGACTAGCCTCTCCTTTCATACCTCTCTCAGATGATGGGTGTGCATAGTAGGGTGTGTAGAAGAGTCTTAACTCTACTCACAACTCTTCTCAAACCAATGACCATAATTAGTAGAGTCTATAAATACCATCTGCATTGACTCCTTTTTACAGTAAAAAGTGTGCATAGCAGAGTGTATTCAGACATCACCTACTCCTTCCTACTTTTCATGATCCCATGAGAGTCTCGCAAGAGCGTAATATTTGGAAAAAAAAGAAAATTAACATTCTAATCATCACAGTACTTATCTCTTACACACTTTCTCTCAAATACAAGGACCGCAATATGCATTGAGTGTATTGAGAACTCATCTACTCCTTTACACTATTCTCGATCGTGCGAGAGTCCCGCAAGATCCTAAAAACTAGTTAAAAGAACAATATATGTTTATTTTCTTCACAGTACCTACCCCCTTAGACACCTCCTCTCTAACTCTAGGGAGACAGCATGCCTTTCTGCTGCCCCCTATATAATATAGCTTTTTTACTTCATTTCCATGACGTCTCTAATTTTTCACAGTAAACAGTAATGGCAGCCATTTCACTTCTAACATTCCAACAGGCAGCCAATCAGAGTGCTCACTCTTGAGGGAGCCTCCCGCGAGAGCATGAAGGCTCACAGAAAACACAGGCCTCTCAACTAATCACAGGGCTCTATTTTTGATTTCATGCCATTGCGGGAGGCTGGCGGGACTCTTGCGAGCCCAACTGCAAAAATATACAATTAGTAAGTCAGTCTGTCAAATATCCTTGATTCGGTTACTTAAAACCATAAAAGACACAAACAATATTAGAGATAGATAATTTCCAAAAATGTTTACAAAATAAGCAAATAAAAGATTAAAAAGTCCAATTCATATTCTCTACAGTTAAAAGCTTCACCAAGACCAGGAAACATCAATTTGCCACGAGACCCGAAGCCAGCGCAAATCGTCTCTTTCTGGTTCTAACAGCCTCTACCTTAAAACTACCTACATTAAAACATATTAAAGGGCTCGATAGCACCTGAAGGTATATGAGGACAGGTCTTACTTGTAAAAAACATTTTCCTCTTAATAGTGGATGTATATAGTGTTGTCTTAACAAATAGCAATGATCACAAAACATAACAAAATGCATGGTATGTTGCATAAAAAAAGTGGCTCAACTACAGTGGCCCAAATTTGCTACTTTATCCAACCGCTTCGGTTCCACAAGCAGCCAATGCAAAAGATTTAACCTAAATCTCGTTAAAAGGAAACGATGATAAGGAATTGTGACCACTGCTAAGTAAGGCTCTGTGGAGGGGCAAGACTTAAATAAAATATACGCTCATATTTAGGGTTTACAGAGCTATCTTGCTTCTCTCTCAAATTGCACAGTAGAGAGGAAATGTTTCTTGACCCATCCTATACAATTATATTTCACCCTTAATTTCTCAAAAACTACTGAAAAGATTTACAGCAAATTACAAAAAGCCCAATCTGAGGACCAAGATCTAGCTTCCTGCCAAATTTGGTGTAATTCCCTTCAGCAGGTTTTGCAGTAGCCCTACCTAAAGAAGCCAATGGAAAATGCATGGAGATTTTACGTGTTGGGACCCCCCTTTTTCTCTGCCCCACTTGACAAATCACCCCAAAACTTTCCAGGAAGGAGCTGAGGTGGTTGAATGTTTTTGGGGGGAAAGTTTTGTGAATATTAGTCAAACAAGGCCATAGTTATAAGCAAACTAAAAAATGCTGTGACTATGGAAAAGCAGACTATATATATATTCACTGAAAAAACCATAGGTTTCAGGCACGTTATAGTTAGAAATTAACATTTAAAAAACCTTTGAAATTCACTGAAAAAACCATAGGTTTCAGACACGTTATAGTTAGAAATTTGCATTTAAAAAACCTTTGAAATTCACTGAAAAAACCATAGGTTTTAGGGACAGTTATAGTTAGTTGGACATTGCACTCGTACAAAACCCGTGAAATTCCCCCGTTATAGTTAGTTCAGCTAACTATAACTCGCGCCCGCAATGCACTGCTGATGACGTCACATATTACATCACTCATGACATGGTCAGTGACATCACTGATGACATCACTGATGACATCTCAAATGACATCACTGATGACATCATGCAGTGACTGTGTGTTTCTATAAAGTTTAAATATGTTTAATATATATGCCAAGGTGTATTGAATAATGAGTGGGTGTATAAGTGTCTGGATGGATGATTTAGTAGGTGCGTGACTGACTCTATAAGTGAGTGATTAAACGTATCTTACTAAATGCATGGGTTAGTGACTAAACTGTGTGAATGTCTTTATCCGTCTGTCTGTTGGTGTGTAAGTGGCTGCATGGGTTTGTAAATAGCTACATGAGTGTCTATGTGTTATTGATTGGTTGTCTGAGTATCTGTATGGGTGCCTGAGTGTTTGTGTGGATGGGGTGTGTGTGGCTGCACATAGATGTATCAGTGGGTGATTCACTGGGTGCATGGTTTCACGAGTGCATCTGTGATGGACTGTATGGGTGGGTGAGTGTGTGTATGGGTGTGTTAGTGAGTGAATGTATATCTCAGTGGTACATGTGTGAGTAACTACATATGTGAAAGGCAGTATATATGTGTGTTGGAGTATATAAATAGCTATAAGCGAGAGTGTGTGATTGTGATTGTGAGAGTGACTGTATGGATGAGTGTGTGCTTGTATCAGTGATTGTATAAGAGCGTAAGAATGTGCTAGTATTCGTATGAGTAAGTGAGCTGGTGTGTGTATAACTGTATAGGTGAGTAAATGGCAGTGTGATTAATTATTTGCATGACTGACTAGGTGTGTGAGTACCTCTATGGATGAGTGGCGGTGTGTGAGTGTCTATGTAGGTGTATGAGTGCATATGATAGTCCTCTACTGAGTGACCGTAAGTATGAGTGACTGTACGGGTGAGTGAGTGGATGTGTGTGTAGACCTAAGAATCAGTGAGTGGGTATGTATTTATTGGTGTTGGAGTGTCTATGGTTTTGAGAATGGCAGTCTGTAATTTACAGTGGGTGTATCAAAAGTTATATTAGGGTGTGAGAAGATGAATGAAATTATCACATGGATGATGTCATCAGTGATGTCATTTGAGATGTCATCAGTGATGTCATCAGTGATGTCACTGACCATGTCATGAGTGATGTAATATGTGACGTCATCAGCAGTGCATTGCGGGGCGCGAGTTATAGTTAGCTGAACTAACTATAACGGGGGAATTTCACGGGTTTTGTACGAGTGCAATGTCCAACTAACTATAACTGTCCCTAAAACCTATGGTTTTTTCAGTGAATTTCAAAGGTTTTTTAAATGCAAATTTCTAACTATAACGTGTCTGAAACCTATGGTTTTTTCAGTGAATTTCAAAGGTTTTTTAAATGCTAATTTCTAACTATAACGTGCCTGAAACCTATGGTTTTTTCAGTGAATTTCAAAGGTTTTTTAAATGCTAATTTCTAACTATAACGTGTCTGAAACCTATGGTTTTTTCAGTGAATTTCAAAGGTTTTTTAAATGCTAATTTCTAACTATAACGTGCCTGAAACCTATGGTTTTTACAGTGCATAGAATCACCAATGTTATCCTATGGCAGGAAATTCACTTAGCAGGTAAGTAGTGTTATCGTTACTTTTTCTTACTCAGTGGTGGATCCTGGATCCAGCACTGGTGCATCTCCTGTAAACAGTTGAAAGAATGCGTTTAAGTTATGCAGGCGATTTTTAAGGAATATTTGTAGTTTGTGAAAATCGACACTTTGAAACTTCTCTGCTGAAAACCAGACAATGGATTCCTATGGAAGGAAATACAAGTTACTGGTAAGTACGGTTAGAATTACTTTTCAGGGTCAGTGCTGGGCTAAAAGATGCAGCACTGGGTTCTCTCCTGATAACAGGTGAGTAAATCGGAATTCGTAGTTCGGCTGTTTTTAGAGGAATATTATAAAGTTCCAAAACTCCACACTTAGAAGAATTTCCAAGTGAAACCAGACAATGGATTCCTATGGAAGGAAATACAAGTTACTGGTAAGTACGGTTAGAATTACTTTTCAGGGTCAGTGCTGGGCTAAAAGATGCAGCACTGGGTTCTCTCCTGATAACAGGTGAGTAAATCGGAATTCGTAGTTCGGCTGATTTTAGAGGAATATTATAAAGTTCCAAAACTCCACACTTAGAAGAATTTCCAAGTGAAACCAGTCAATGTTAGCCTATGGAAGGAAATTCAAGTTCCTGGTAAGTACGGTTAAAATTACTTTTCAGGATCAGTACTGGGCTGAAAGATGCAGCACTGAGGTCTCTCCTGATAACAGGTGATTAAATCGGAATTCGTATTTTGGCTGATTTTAGAGGAATATTTGTATGTTTCAAAAATCGACACAAACTTTTTCAGCAAAAAGCAGGCAATGATATCCTATGGAAGGAAATTCAAGTTACTGGTAAGTACGGTAAAAATTACTTTTCAGGATCAGTACTGGGCTGAAAGATGCAGCACTGAGGTCTCTCCTGATAACAGGTGAGTAAATCGGAATTCGTATTTCGGCTGATTTTAGAGGAATATTATAAAGTTCCAAAACTCCACACTTAGAAGAATTTCCAAGTGAAACCAGTCAATGTTAGCCTATGGAAGGAAATTCAAGTTCCTGGTAAGTACGGTTAAAATTACTTTTCAGGATCAGTACTGGGCTGAAAGATGCAGCACTGAGGTCTCTCCTGATAACAGGTGAGTAAATCGGAATTCGTATTTCGGCTGATTTTAGAGGAATATTATAAAGTTCCAAAACTCCACACTTAGAAGAATTTCCAAGTGAAACCAGTCAATGATATCCTATGGAAGGAAATTCAAGTTACTGGTAAGTACGGTTAAAATTACTTTTCAGGATCAGTACTGGGCTGAAAGATGCAACACTGAGGTCTCTCCTGATAACAGGTGAGTAAATAGGAATTCGTAGTTCGGCTGATTTTAGAGGAATATTTGTATGTTTCAAAAATCGACACTTAGAAACTTTTTCAGCAAAAAGTAGACAATGATATCCTATGGAAGGAAATTCAAGTTACTGGTAAGTACGGTTAAAATTACTTTTCAGGATCAGTACTGGGCTGAAAGATGCAGCACTGAGGTCTCTCCTGATAACAGGTGAGTAAATCGGAATTCGTATTTCGGCTGATTTTAGAGGAATATTATAAAGTTCCAAAACTCCACACTTAGAAGAATTTCCAAGTGAAACCAGTCAATGATATCCTATGGAAGGAAATTCAAGTTACTGGTAAGTACGGTTAAAATTACTTTTCAGGATCAGTACTGGGCTGAAAGATGCAGCACTGAGGTCTCTCCTGATAACAGGTGAGTAAATAGGAATTCGTAGTTCGGCTGATTTTAGAGGAATATTTGCACAATGGTGAAGGGAGGGGGCGGGGCCTGAGGTGACATCTGTGCAAACGCACCCCGTGGCACGTTTTAAGTTGGGGGATTAAGTCCCCTTGAATCATGAGGGTCCCTGGGGTCCAACTAGCCCACCCTGTACCTCCAGTATGCGCCAGGGGGCTGTGTTGCAGAGAGGTGTACAGAGGCCAGGCCCCTTTTTGCACCTCTGCAATGCAGCTCTGTGGCGCTTTCTGGACGTACCTGTTGGGCTAGTTGGCCCCCAGGGCCCCTCAGGATTGAAGGGGATTTAATTCCCCATCTTAAAACGCGCCACGGGGCCTGTTTGCCCACATGTCACCTGAAGCCCCGCCCCCTCCCTTCACCACTGTGCAAACGCGCCCCGTGGCGCGTTTTAAGTTGGGGGATGAAATCCCCTTCAATCCTGAGGGTCCCTGGAGTCCAACTAGCCCACCATGTACCTCCAAAAAGCGCCACAGAGCTGCGTTGCAGAGAGGTGTAAAAAGGGGCGTGGCCTCTGTACACCTCTCTGCAACGCAGCCCCCTGGCGCATACTGGAGGTTCCTGGTGGGCTAGTTGGCCCCAAGGACGCCAGTATTCAAGGGGAATTCGTTCCCCATCTGCAAACGCGCCAGGGGCGCGTTTGCAGAGTGGTGAAAGAAGGGGGCGTGGCCTCCGGCGCGATGCCGGTGTTTTTTTGTTTGTTTTTTTTTAAAGAAGGGGGGCTGTGTGGCCCCCCTTCTTTTTCCAATTTATTGGTCCTGGGGACCCCATCCCCCAGGGCCTGCCCCTATTTATTTAAAAAAAAAAAACAATTTGGAAGGGGGCCGCGTGGCCCCCTCCCGAGGCCTTAATCGGCCCCGGGGACCCCATCCCCGGGGCATGGCCTTTTTAAAATTTTTATTGTTTTGGAGGGGGCTGCGTTGCCCCCTCCTCAGGCCACTTATGGCCCCGGGGACCCCATCCCCCGGGGCCGGCCTTTGTTTGTTTTTTTTATTTATTTTTATTTTGGAGAAGGGGGCCGCGTGGCCCCCCTCCCGGGCCACTACTTGCCCCGGGGACCCCATCCCCCGGGGCCTGGCCTCTGGTTGGGGACTGTGGGGGGGTCCCCAATCCCCCACAGTCCCAGCCGGCTCCCCGCCTCCTGCGCGAGCCGGCATTGCTTTCCACATGGGGAGCAGCTAACATGCTGCTCCCCATGTGGAAGCAATCAGCTTTGGATATTGGAAGCGAGAGCAGGTTTCCTGCTCTCTTCCAATATCCAAAGCAAGTTTGCAATGACAGGACGGGAGCCGCGAGGCTCCCGTCCTGCCATTGCAAACTACAGTGTCCCGGGGGTAGGTACCCGGGACACTGCAGGAGCCGGCCCTGGGGGTGGCGGTCCCCAGGGCCACCACAGGCTCCAGGAGGGGGCCGCGCGGCCCCCTCCCTTGAGTGCACAGCCCTGGGGAGGTGGTGGTCCCGGGGCTCTGGGGTCCGTAACGGACCCCCACATTTATTTTCTATGTGCCCCGGGGAGGTGGTGGTCCCCGGGGCATGTGGGGGGGCTGGAGCCCCCCCACACGTTATTTACAAATTAAAAAAGAAGCCCCGGGGGGTGGTGGTCCCCGGGGCTGCGGGAGGGCAGGAGAGCCCTCCCGCACCATTTTTTATTAAGCCCCGGGGGTGGCGGTCCCCGGGGCTTGGGGGGCCTGAGAGGCCCCCATATAAACAATAAACCCACCCCTGCATGCCCCCGGGACTTGGGCCACCCGGGGGCAAATTTGCATCGAGCGCGGGAGACCGCGCTTCGATTTTCCCGGCAGAATCCGCGCACCCTGAGCGCATCCTGCCGATTTTTTTTTTTTTTTTTAAATGCTTTTTTTTGCCCAGGGGGTCCTTGTGGGACCCCCTGAGCAGGCCTAGGGGGTTAGGGTGTTTCTACCCTGCCCCCTTTGTGCGCTTTGCGCACTTGTTTCTGTCCCTCGGTTCTACCGAGGGACAAAATGGCTGCCAACACTTCCTGAATCGGAATGTTGACAGCCAGCTGACAGCCAATTAGCATGCAGCTCGTGATCGGGAGGGTACGCGGACCCTACTCGGCCATAGATATATATGTGACTTTACTTGTGAATTTCTCAGGAACTACTGAACGGATTTACACCATTTAAGCAAAAGGCACCAGTCTGAACCAAGGGCTACCTCTTTGCCAAATTTGGTGTAATTCCGTTCAGCAGTTCGGGCTGTAGCTGCGACTAAAGGTTCCTATGGAAAAATGAATGGGGAAAACGCGTTTTGGGACCCCCTTTTTCTCGGCCCCCGCTTGACGAATCAACCCGAGACTTTCAGGGTAGGAGCGGAGCGGAGCGCCCCAACAAGTTGGAAACTTTCGCAAAGATTCGTCAACCGGCGCCAACGTTATTTCAAATAGAATGTCGCGGATTTCCTATGGATAATAGGTCCTAACTATAACTATCTACTGGCGACCGCCAGTAGATAATATATATATATATATATATATATATATATATATATATATATATATATGTAAGTTGCTCGTTTGCAAAACAATCCTTTGAGAATATTCACTGAAACTAACACAGGTTTCAGGAACGTTATAGTCAGGGATTAGCATTTAAAAAACCTTAGAAATTCATTGAAAAAACCACAGGTTTCAGGGACGTTATAGTTAGGCTGTCATTTCACTCGTACAAAAACAGAGAAATTCGGCCGTTATAGTTAGCTGAGCTAACTATAACTCTGCCCCCACAAATGCACTGCTGATGACGTCACATATTACAACACTCATGACATGGTCAGTGACATCACTGATGACATCTCAAATGACATCACTGATGACATCATCAAGTGACTGAGTGTTTTTCAAAAGGTTAAGAATTATATATATATATACGCCAAGGTGTATTGAAGAATGAGTGGGTGTATGAGTGTCTGAATGGATGATTTAGTGGGTGCGTGACTGACTGTATAAGTGAGTGATTAAACGTGTCTTAGGGAATGCATGGGTGAAGACTAAACTGTGTGAATGTCTGTATCAGTCTGTCAGTTGGTGTGTAAGTGGCTGTATGAGTTGGTGAGTAGCTACATGAGTGTTTACATGGGTTAATGATTGGTTGTCTGAGTACCTGTAGGGGTGCCTGAGTGTCTGTGTGGGTGGGTGGGGGTGTGACTCCCTGCATGGATGTGTGAGTGAGTGATTCACAAGGTGTATGGGTTCATGAGTGCGTCTGCGAGGAGCTGTATGGGTGAGTGAGTGTGTGTATGGCGGTGTTGGTGAGTGAATGGATGTCTCAGTGGTATATGTGTAAGTAACTACAAATATGGTAAAGGCAGTATATGTGAGTGTTAGAGTATATGAGTGACTATATGGGAGAGTGAGTGATTGTAAGAGTGGCTTATGGATGAGTGTGTGCTTGTGTCAGTGATTGTAGAAGAGAGTAAGTATGTGTTACTATCAGTATGAATAAGTGAAGTGGTGTGTGTGTGTATAACTGTATAGGCGAGTAAATGGCAGTGTGATTGATACTTTGGGTGACTGACTAGGTGTTTGAGTAACTCTATGGGTGAGTGGCGGTGTGTGAGTGTATGTATGGGTGTGTGAGTGCATATATCTGTGGCTGTATTGATATGTGACTGCATGTATGAGTGACTGTATGGGTTAGTGAGTGGATGTGTGTGTAGACCTATGACAGTGAGCGGGTATGTACTAACTGGTATTGTGTGTCTATGGTTTCGAGAATGGTAGTCTGTATTTTCGAGTGGGTGCATCAAAGGTTATATTAGGGTGTAAGGAGGTGCATCAGATATTAAGTGGATGATGTCATCAGTGATGTCATTTGAGATGTCATCAGTGATGTCATGAGTGATGTCACTGACCATGTCATGAGTGATGTAATATGTGCGTCATCAGCAGTGCATTGCGAGGGCACGAGTTATAGTTAGCTCAGCTTACTATAACGGCCGAATTTCTCTGTTTTTGTACAAGCGAAATGTCAGCCTAGCTATAATGTCCCTGAAACCTGTGGTTTTTTCAATGAATTTCTAAGGTTTTTTAAATACTAATCCCTAACTGTAACGTCCCTGAAACCTGTTTTTTTCAGTGAATTTCTAAGGTTTTTTTAATGCTATTCCCTAACTATAACGTCCCTGAAACCTGTGGTTTTTTTCAGTGAATTTCTAAGGTTTTTAAAATGCTAATTTCTACAGAAAGAGGATGAAAGGCGCAGAAAGAAGCAAGAGAAGTGCAGAAAGAGGAAAGAGAGGTGCAGAAAGAGGAAGAAAGGTGCAGAATGAAGCAAGAAAAATGCAGAAAGAGGCAACAGAAGTCCAGAAAGAGAAAGAAAGGTGGATAAAGAAGCAAGAGAAGTACAGAAAGAAGCAACAGAGGTACAGAAAGAGGCCTACTTCGACTGTACCTTACCACAGATTCATACAAAGTATCCTAATCACTAATCCTTCTCCAAAGATGTATTAAACCTCACTTTTCTCTTGAAGGTTCATTATTCATTGACTGCTCAGAATGTTAGGACTACCAAATGTAAAACAGCAATACTAACCATATCACTGTTGTAAGTCTGACCAAGTTTGTGAAGGTATGCATGCGTGTGTCTCTGCTTTTACCTAGTGACATGTTATATAAAAATAAACATACAAATACTTGAATACCTGGGTTTCAAACAGCATACTCTGTAAATTTGTGTACAAAAAGGTAGAAGCAATAGAAGTGCAGAAAGAAGCAACAGAGGTGCAGAGAGAGGCAAGAGGGGTGCAGAAAAAAGCAAAAGAGATGCAGAAAAAAGCAAGAGAAGTGCAGAAAGAACGAACGGAGGTGCAGAAAGAGGCAAGAGGGGTCCAGAAAGAGGCAAGAGAAGTGCAGAAAGAAGCAACAGACGTGCACAAAGAGGCAAGAGAACTGCAGAAAGAGGCAAGAGAGTTGCGGAAACAGGAAAAAGAGGTGCAGAAAGAGAGACCAGGGGTCAGACAGAGACAAGAGAGGTGCAGAAAGAGGGAAGAAGGGTGCAGAAAGAGGCAAGAGGGGTGCAGAAATATACAAGAGAGGTGCAGAAAGAAGCAAGAGCAGTGCAGAAAGAACCAACATAGGTGCAGAAAGAGGCAAGAGGGGTGCAGAAAGAGGCAACAGAAGTGCAGAAAGAAGCAAATGAGGTGCAGAAAGAGGCACACAAACTACAGAAAGAGGCAAGAGAGGTGCACAAAGAGGCAAGAGAGGTGCACAAAGAGGGAAGAAGTGTGCAGAAAGAGGCAAAAAAGGTGCAGAAAGAAGCAAGAGAGGTATAGAAAGAAGCAAGAGAAGCGCCAAATGAAGCAACAGGGGTGCGGAAAGAGGCAAGAGGGGTGCAGAAAGAGGCAACAGAGGTACGGAAGGAGGAAAGAGAACTGCAGAAAGAGGCAAGAGAGTTGCAGAAACAGGCAAAGGAGGTGCAGAAAGAGGGAACAGGGGTGCAGACCGAGGCAAGAGAAGTAGTGCAGAAAGAGGGAAGTGGGGTGCAGTAAGAGGCAAGAGGGGTGCAGAAATTTGCAAGAGAGGTGCAGAAAGAAGCAAGAGCAGTGCAGAAAGAACCAACAGAGGTGCAGAAAGAGGCAAGAGGGGTGCAGAAATAGGCAAGAGAAGTACAGAAAGAGGCAAAAGAGGTGCAGGACGAGGCAAGAGAACTGCAGAAAGAGGCAACAGAGGTGCCGAAAGAGACAAGACAGGTGCAGGAAAAGGGAAGAAGGGTGCAGAAAGAAGCAAGAGAGGTGCAGAAAGAACCAACAGAGGTGCAGAAAGAGGCAATAAGGGTGCAGAAAGAGGCAAAAGAAGTGCAGAAAGAATCAAAACAAAAGAGGTACTGAAAAAGGCAAGAGAACTGCAGAAAGAGGCAAGAAAGGTGCAGAAAGAGGCAAGACAGGTGCAGGAAAAGGGAGGAAGGGTGCAGAAAGAAGCAAGAGAGGTGCAGAAAGAGGCAAGGGTGGTGCAGAAATTTGCAAGAGGGGTGCAGGAAGAGGCAAGAGAAGTGCAGAAAGAAGCAACAGAGGTGCAGAAAGAGGCAAGAGAACTGCAGAAAGAGGCAAGAGAATTGCAGAAACAGGCAAAAGAGGTGCAGAAAGAGGGAACAGGGGTACAGACAGAGGCAAGAGAGTTGCAGAAACAGGCAAAAGAGGTGCAGAAAGAGGGATGCAAAAAGAAGCAAGAGCAGTGCAGAAAGAACAAACAGAGGTGCAGAAAGAGGCAAGAGGGGTGCATAAAGAGGTAAGAGAAGTTCAGAAAGAAGCAAAAGAGCTGTAGAAAGAGGCAAGAGAACTGCAGAAAGAGGCAACAGAGGTGCCGAAAGAGACAAGACAGGTGCAGGAAAAGGGAAGAAGGGTGCAGAAAGAAGCAAGAGAGGTGCAGAAAGAGGCAAGAGAGGTGCAGAAAAAAGGCAAGAGTGATGCAGAAAGAGGCAAGAGGGGTGCAGAAATTTGCAAGAGAGGTGCAGAAAGAAGCAAGGGCAGTGCAGAAAGAACCAACAGAGGTGCAGAAAGAGGCAATAAGGGTGCAGAAAGAGGCAAAAGAAGTGCAGAAAGAAGCAAAACAAAAGAGGTACTGAAAGAGGCAAGAAAGGTGCAGAAAGAGGCAAGACAGGTGCAGGAAAAGGGAAGAAGGGTGCAGAAAGAAGCAAGAGAGGTACAGAAAGAGGGAAGAGGGGTGCAGAAAGAGGCAAGGGTGGTGCAGAAAGAAGCAACAGAGGTGCAGAAAGAGGCAAGAGAACTGCAGAAAGAGGCAAGAGTATTGCAGAAACAGGCAAAAGAGGTGCAGAAAGAGGGAACAGGGGTACAGACAGAGGCAAGAGAGTTGCAGAAACAAGCAAAAGAGGTACAGAAAAGGGTGAAAAAAGAAGCAAGAGCAGTGCAGAAAGAACAAACAGAGGTGCAGAAAGAGGCAAGAGGGGTGCATAAAGAGGTAAGAGAAGTGCAGAAAGAAGCAAAAGAGCTGCAGAAAGAGGCAAGAGGGGTGTAGAAAGAGGCAATAGCAGTGCAGAAACAACCAAGAGACGTCCAGGAAAAGGGATGAAGGATGCAGAAAGAAGCAAGAGGGGTGCATAAAGAAGCAAGAGGGGTGCATAAAGAGGCAAGAGAGGTGCAGAAAGAGACAACAGGGGTGCAGAAAGAAGCAGGAGAGGTGCAGAAAGAAGCAAGAGAAGTGCAGAAATAAGCAACAGAGGTGCAGAAAGAGGCAAGAGAGGTGCAGAAAAAGGCTAGAGAGGTGCAGAAAGAGGGAAAAGGGGTGCAGAAAGAAGCAAGAGAAGTGCAGTAAGAAGCAACAGAGGTGCAGAAAGTAGCAAGAGGGGTACAGAAAGAGGCAAGAGAAGTGGAGAAACAAATAAGAGAGTTGCAGAAACAGGCAAGAGAAGTGCATAAAGAGGCAACAGAGGTGCAGAAACAGGCAGGAGGGATGCAGAAAGAGGGAACAGGTGTGCAGAAAGAGGAAAGAGGGGTGCAGAAAGAGGCAAGAGGGGTGCAGAAAGAAGCAAGTGAGGTGCAGAAAGAGGCAAGTGGGGTGCAGAAGGAGGCAAGAGAAGTGCAGAAAGAAGCAACAGAGGTGAAGAAGGCAAGAGCACTGCAGAAAGAGGCAAGAGAGTTGCAGAAACAGGCAAAAGATATGCAGAAAGAGGGAACAGGTGTGCAGACAGAGGCAAGACAGGTGCAGAAAGAGGGAAGAGAGGTGCAGAAAGAAGCAAGAGTGG
Source organism: Calotriton arnoldi (assembly GCA_963921515.1). Classification (NCBI taxonomy): domain Eukaryota; kingdom Metazoa; phylum Chordata; class Amphibia; order Caudata; family Salamandridae; genus Calotriton; species Calotriton arnoldi. The sequence goes on along the minus strand of CAWUFW010001292.1, from coordinate 2,238,041 downwards.
TACACACATTTTCAAGGGAGGGGCAGAAAGAAGCAAGAACAGTGCAGAAAGAACCAACAGAGGCTCAGAGAGAGGCAAGAGGGGCGCAGAAAGAGGCAAGAGAGGTGCAGAAAGAGGCAAGAGAGGTGCAGAAAGGCAAGAGAGGTGCAGAAAGAGGGAAGAAGGGTGCATGAAGAGGCAAGAGGGGTGCAGAAGAAAGTAAGAGAGGTGCAGAAAGAAGCAAAAGAAGTGCAGAAAGAGGCAAGAGAAGTGCAGAAAGAGGCAAGAGAGGTGCAGAAACAGGCAGGAGAGGTGCGAAAAGAGGGAACAGAGGTATAGAAAGAGGCAAGAGAAGTACAGAAAGAGGGAATAGGGGTGCAGAAAGAGGCAAGAGGGGTGCAGAAAGAAGCAAGTGAGGTGCAGAAAGAGGTAAGAGAGGTGCAGAAAGAAGCAAGAGAGGTGCAGAAACAGGCAAGAGAAGTGCAGAAAGAGGCAAGAGAATTGCTGAAAGAAGCAAGAGAGGTGTAGAAAGAAGCAGGAGAAGTGCATAAAGAGGCAGGTGAGGTACAGAAAGAGGCAAGAGAACTCCGGAAAGAGGCAAAAGAGGTGCATAAAAAGGCAAGTGAGGTACAGAAACAGGCAAGAGGTGTGCAGAAAGAGGCAAGAGAAGTGCAGAAAGAAGCAACAAAGGTGCAGAAAGAGGCAACAGAAGTGTAGAATTAAACAACAAAGGTGCAGAAAGAGGCAAGAGAACTACAGAAAGAGGCAAGAGGGGTGCACAAAGAGGGAAGAAGGGTGAAGAAAGAGGCAAGAGGGGGGCAGAAAGAAGCAAGAGAGATGCGGAAAGAAGCAAGAGAAGAGCAGAAAGAAGCAACAGAGGTGCAAACAGTAGCAAGAGGGGTGCAGAAAAGGCAAGAGAAGTGCAGAAAAAAATAAGAGAGGTGCAGAAACAGGCAAGAGAAGTGCAGAAAGAGGCAACAGAGGTGCAGAAACAGACAGGAGAGATGCAGAAAGAGGGAACAGGAATGCAGAAAGAGGCAAGTGAGGGACAGAAAGAGGGAAGAGGGGTGTAGAAAGAGGCAAGAGGGGTGCAGAAAGAAGCAAGTGAGGTGCTGAAAGAGGCAAGTGAGGTGCAGGAAAAGGGAAGAAGGGTGCAGAAAGAAGCAAGAGAGGTGCAGAAAGAGGGAAGAGGGGTGCAGAAAGAGGCAAGAGTGGTGCAGAAATTTGCAAGAGGGGTGCAGGAAGAGGCAAGAGAAGTGCAGAAAGAAGCAACAGAGGTGCAGAAGAGGCAAGAGAACTGCAGAAAGAGGCAAGAGTATTGCAGAAACAGGCAAAAGAGGTGCAGAAAGAGGGTACAGGGGTACAGACAGAGGCAAGAGAGTTGCAGAAACAGGCAAAAGAGGTGCAGAAAGAGGGGTGCAAAAAGAAGCAAGAGCAGTGCAGAAAGAACAAACAGAGGTGCAGAAAGAGGCAAGAGGGGTGCATAAAGAGGTAAGAGAAGTGCAGAAAGAAGCAAAAGAGCTGCAGAAAGAGGCAAGAGGGGTGCAGAAAGAGGCAAGAGCAGTGCAGAATCAACCAAGAGACGTCCAGGAAAAGGGATGAAGGATGCATAAAGAAGCAAGAGGGGTGCATAAAGAGGCAAGAGAGGTGCAGAAAGAGACAACAGGGGTGCAGACAGAAGCAGGAGAGGTACAGAAAGAAGCAAGAGAAGTGCAGAAATAAGCAACAGAGGTGCAGAAAGAGGCAAGAGTGGTGCAGAAAAAGGCAAGAGAGGTGCAGAAAGAGGGAAAAGGGGGGCAGAAAGAAGCAAGAGGAGTGCAGAAAGAAGCAAGAGTAGTACAGAAAGAAGCAAGAGAAGTGCAGTAAGAAGCAAAAGGGGTGCAGAAAGAGGCAAGAGAAGTGCAGAAAGAAGCAACAGACGTACAGAAGGAGGCAAGAGAACTGCAAAAAGACGCAACAGAGTTGCAGAAACAGGCAAAAGAGGTGAAGAAAGAGGGAACAGGGGTGCAGACAGAGGCAAGAGAAGTGCAGAAAGTGTGAAGAGGGGTGCAGAAAGAGGCAAGAGGGGTGCAGAAATTTGCAAGAGATGTGCAGAAAGATGCACGTGCAGCGCAGACAGAACCAATAGAGGTGCAGAAAGAGGCAAGAGGGGTGCAGAAAGAGGCAAGAGAAGTGCAGAAAGAGGCAAGAGAGTTTCAGACACAGGCAAAAGAGGTGCAGAAAGTGGGGAGAACGGTGCAGAAAGAGGCAAGAGGGGTGCAGAAAGAAGAGAGGTGCAGAAAGAAGCAAAAGAAGCAACAAAGGTGCAGAAAGAGGCAAGTGAAGTGCAGAAAGAGGCAAGAGAAGTGCAGAAAGAGGAAACGGGTGCAGAAAGAGGCAAGAGAGGTACACAACGAGAGAAGAGGGGCACAGAAAGAGACAAGAGGGGTGCAGAAAGAAACAAGTGAGGTGCCGAAAGAGGTATGAGGTGCAGAAAGAGGCAAGAGAGGTGCAGAAAGAGGCAAGAGAAGTGCAGAAAGAGGCAAGAGAATTGTTGAAAGAAGCAACAGAGTTGTAGAAAGAATTAAGAGAAGTACAGAAAGAGGGAAGTGAGGTGCAGAGAGAGGCAAGAGAGGTACAGAAAGAGGCAAGTGAGGTGCAGAAGCAGGCAATAGGGGTGCAGAAAGAGCCAAGAGAAGTACAGAAAGAAGCAATAGAGGTGCAGAAGGAGGCAAGAGAACTGCAGAAAGAGGCAAGAGAGGTGCAGAAAGAGGAAAGAGGGATTCTCAAAACTAAAGTATCTCTATAGCGACCTATGAACTCAATAATATATCAAAGATAGAATCAGTTAAGGTTCAATAGCAAGCACTCTCTATTTATGTCTGGCATTTTAAACAAATAAATTAGTGGTACTGCCATAATGAACAAACATATTAATACTGGTTTCTAAATATATTATTTTATATAAATATTTAGTCACCGACTTCATAGTGTAATTACACTATATTTTTTAATTACCTGCAAATGAAGTTGTATGTTGAAGGTAGTTGGATACCCTAATCTCTTTACTCAAAAATAAAATGACCTCTGCTGAGCAAAAGTCGAAGAGATTGCACTTCCTTCACCTCCAAATCACCAAGGGCAATCTCAGGTGTCTGAGGTTATGCAACAGATATGTCTGAACCCTCAAGCCTTGCAGCCAATCATATCATAGCTTTTTGCGAATTTTGTAGAGAGAATGCCAACTATTGGTTGACCCTAATATGACCTCACTCTTGCATTCTTCATACAACAAATGTCTCTTTCACAGTACATGAACTACATGTACCATAATCCTCTTAAATGGTCTTTGTATGCTTGTATTGCAGCTTAATTATTAACATTGACAACATCTGCTTTATTTGTATTGATTTATGGTTGTTTTAACCAGTGAATAGCACTAGTACTGTGGTAATACACACTATTGTCTCTCCCTGTACAATTAAGCTTGTGGAACTCTCTTGAGATCGAGCAAAGACCTCATGGCAAGGTCACTCGGTAAATTTCCATGCGACTCTCTTGGGATTGCACGAGGGCCCCACAACAAGCTTCACTGGAGAAGTGTGTAAATGACTCTCGCGAGATCGTAGCAAAATTTGAAAATCACCCAATAGAAAAGCTCCTCCTGTTTAACAAGTAACTGTGCACCATTCAAACAGCAGTTGGCCACAACCTAACCTACTCTTCTAAATGTCAAAAATCTACCAATTACATTTATATTTTTGCCACCCTCCCATTTTTTCTCTTCTCTTGTAAGTCCATATTCATTCTGTGGAGCACTCCTCTTCTGACTGACATCTCTATACTGCACCATAGTACACCTCTGGATTTTGGGACACAGCTTCATCCACTGGGCTAGAAAATATGCAATAAATTGTGGTATTGACAAGAATCTTGGATTTCCAAACTTGGATATTACATGGATTGGCCATAGAGGTATGAAGTGGCAACAATTGTTAGAAGTGATTAGGAGGATTTTGGATTGTGAGCACCCAGACCTCATGATTGTGCCTAGGTCATTTCCACCACAGTGCACTATCACAGGAGTTGCGATTGAAATCCAAATGAATGAGACCTTTTCACAATTGATGTCTCTCTTTCCTCACACTGCCTTTGTATATTCTAGTATATGGCAAGAAATTTGTAGTCCCAAAATTTCGAAAGGCAAGGTGGGGTGCTTGCTCCTTCTCTGTGTTGCCTACTTGCATCGCTGAGACAAACTCCTTCGTTGCCTTTCGAAAACATTTTAAAACCTGGCTATTCACGCCTAAGGCTTGTACTTTTGGATTTATTAGTTGTTCCTGCCTTTTTTACTTTTCATTTTTGTAGCTTAAGGCTCTTTTATTCATTTTACTTCTGACGGATCCTGGATAGGGCTTTGGGATTTCTTAGGTTCAGCACCTTGATACCTGTGAGTTAAGAGCACTTTATAAATCCCTTTTCATGTCATTTCATTTCAAAGGCAAAAATGGCAATGGTTTAAACAGTTTTGTCCAGAGATTGAGAAGTCCCCGAAGCATGTCAATAAATCTGTTTCTGCATTTCTCTGTGACCACGGCATTGCTCTATATATCATGATAGTATCCGTTTTGCTATGCCAAGTGTGTATAGGTGAGATGGAGTACACTTTACTGCAAAAAGGAACAGGATCTTCCTTAATAACATCAAGTAATGCACCCAGTTCTATGTGTACCTGAACACTACACACTATAAACACAAAGGCTCTTCTCAGAGCCACCCTATTCCTACATTATGGGATTCTTTCATGTTATAACTCCTCTTCTTTTTTTTTTATGGGAACTGACACCTGCCAGACTCTTGCGAGAGCAGGAACACCCAAACACCTACCTCCACACGTATATATGTTCAATCTGTCACGAGCTCAAATATTTAGCATATATCTCATGGATAAAAGTCCTGTATTCTTGGGTGTAGGCAATAGAGTGTGCGCACACATAAGCCTCTCTGCTGAGGCCTCTCTCTTCACACATATTATCTGTACCCCTCCCTACTTTTTTACAGTATGCAAGATCATAAAATCTTTGAGGGGAAAGAATTTACAATCTCTTTGCTCACAGCAGTTATACTTTACAGTTCCTACTACTAGGTTATGGGGAGAAAGTGGCATCTCCACTCAGTTTTCTAGACTATAAAAGGAGTGTATAGTAGGGTGTTAAGAGAGACTGCCCTCTCTGCTGACACCTCTCCTCAGGGTGCACAGTATCCATAGTAGTGTGTGGAAGAGACTGGGCTCTCTGCTGAGACTTCTCTCTCAGATGATGAGTGACCATAGTAGGGTGTATGACAAGACTGGCCTCTCCACCAGTAGCGGCTGCTACTGGGGAGTAGTGGTGGGGCGGGCAGGGGACGGGGGTGTTAAAAAAAAGAAAAGGGGGAAAAATAAAGAAAAAAACACTTGCCTTCCCGGTGGCTGGCTCTCCTGCGTCCTCTTCGTCCAGGTCCACGACCCGACGCAGGTCCATGACAGGAGGCACCCAGGCTTCCTCCCTTAAGTCAATCACAACACTGCAATGTGATTGGTCTGAGTGCCATGGTTCGGCGCTCAGACTGGGAATGGGAGCCTGGGCATGTTCCTCACCAGGCTGTGTAACGCAGCCTGGTGAGGAACATGCAAAGTGCGCATGGCTGTTTGGCCGGTGCAAAACAGCCGGCCAAACCGTTATGCACACTTTAGAGTGTGCTCTTCACTCCTCCCCCTGCTGTGCAGCTGGCACCACACAGCCCTGCCCCGCCCGCAACTTTAAAGCGCATGACAATAGTGAAAAGTAAATTGAAAATAACATTGTTATTATCATTTTATTTTTCTTGTGGGACGAAGCTCCTCTGCCATAGCGGAGGAGCTGCCACTGCTCTCCACTCAGGCCCCTCTCTTGGATGACAGGTGTACGTCATAGGGTGTGAGGAGAGATTGGACTCTACGCTTAGACCGGTCTGTCAGATGACAAATATGTATATTAGGATGTGGAGAGGGACTGGCCACTGTATTGAGACCTCTGTCAGATGACAAGTGTGCATAGCAGTGTGTGTGGATAGACTGACCTCTCCACTGAGACTCGTCTGTTAGGTAACGAGTGTGCATAGTAGGGCGGGGAGAGGGAGTGCCCTCTGTTTTGAGACCGCTCTCTCATATGACAGATGACCATGGTAGGGTATGTGAAGGGACTGCCTTTTCCGCTGAGACCCCTTTCTTGATAACGAGTCTGTATAGTAGAATGTGGGGAGGGACTGGCCTCTCCTTTGAGACCTCTCTGTTGCATCACAAGTGTGCATACTAGTGCGTGTGAACGGAGGGGGTCTCTGCTAAGACCACTCTCTGTAATGATGGGTGTGCATAATAGGGTGAGGAGAGAGACTTCCCTCTCCACTGAGACATCTCTCTGGGCTGACAGGAGTGCGTAGTAGTGTGTGGAGGGAGACTAGCGTTTCCACTGAGACCTCTCTTTGTGATGAGAGGTGTGCGTAGTAGAATGTGTGGAGAGACTGGCCTCTCCTTTGAGACCATTGTCTCAGATGATGGGTGAGCATAGTACAGTTTATGGAGGGACTGGCTTATCTGCTGAGACCCCTCTCTTGAATGACTGTTTTTATAGTACAATGTGGATAATAACTGGCCTCTACACTAATATCTGTGCTCACACCTCTTCCTATAGTGATGGGTATGCATAGTAGGGTGTGGAGATGTACTGCCTTTCTGCTGACACCCGTCTTGGATGATGGTTACATGAAGTAGGGTGTGCAGAGGAACTGGCCTTTATGCTGAGACCTCTCCCTTGGGTAATGGGTGTGCATAATAGGGTGTGAGTAGAAGGTTACCTTTCTGCTCACAACTCTTCCAAGGGTGACAGATGTACAACTAGGGTGTGGGGAGCAAATGACCTCTATGCTGAGAAGCCTCTATTGGATGACAACCATAGAGACTAGGATATGGAGAGAGACTACTCTGTCAGCTCATACCTCTCCCCAGAGTAAATCATGTGTGTACTAGACTGTGGCTAGAGACTGCTCTCTCTACTCCTACCTCTCTTTTTGGTGATGAATGAGCATAGTAGGGTATAAAATGGAGTATCCTCTCTCCTGAGAACTGTGGCTTTGTTGATTGATGTGGATACTTGAATGTGGGCACACACTCCTCTCCCTCGGACCCCTTCCCATGGGGACAGGCAGGCGTAGAAGGGTGTGCACAGGGACAGACTTCTCCACTGAAACTTCTCTCCAGTCACAACCATATATAGCAACATGCAAAACAAATGCTCTTTTTTCTATCACGTGTCCACCAGCTGATAGTGCGTAGCAGAGTATGAGTATGCACTGGCTTCTGTGCCACAATCTCTCTCTTGTATGAGAGGTATCTACACTACAGTGTGAACAAGCACTGATCTCTCTACTGACACCTCACTGTTGGATGACAAGTCACCATAGTTGGATATTTAAATAATCGGCTTCTCCATTACTAAATCCTTTTAGCATAAACGATGTGCATAATACTGTATAGATACAAATACATGCAGGAGCACATTTACAGTCCTTGAAGATGAAAGTGCTAGTTTTAGTCACCCTTTCAACACTGTAATAAAATTGAAATCTATAATAATTATTAAGCTAAAAATCACTAGTAAACTTCAACTTTTTTTATTATAATAAAATAATTTAACAACATTACAAAACTACAATAACTATATTACCAAACTATATCAACAACTGTAAAACAAACAAAACAACCAACTTTAGTAATTTATAATGTGTTCTTCCGACTCTGATGAGCAGGCACCAAAGACTTCATCCTTTTTAGGTCGAGCCTCGATCGACCTGTTGTATCCTCTTCTATGGGCTCTGGGCCACCCACCGATTGCCATTGGTTGTTACCTGTGGCATTCAGAAATGCTGGCTTGTTATTGGTGCATTTCTGTATAAGTCCCTCCTTTGTGTGTTTAGCTCTCTTTCCAGCGATTTCACTTAGAGAACATTTTGGTTGGCCAGCGTGTGATGCCCCTCCTCCTGTATGGGCTTTGCAGCCCCATACACAGCTTGGTTCCCTCCCACCTCGCGGTTCCCAGCTGCACAGGTCTTCCACGCTTTGTAAGTGCTCCTCGTTTTGTGTTGGAAGGTGGCTTTGTAGTGAAAGCATTAGTGTTTTGTTTACTCTGCTTTCTTTTCCGTGTGCAGACACTTTCCTCACGGATGCCGCATTCGTTGTTTACTTAAGGCGGCCATCCGGTAACGGTCTCTGCTCTCTCTCACATTGGTTTTTCCTTGTGAACATACGTTTAAAAGTAAGAGGTGAATAAAGTGAAGAGGTTGGAAATAAGCATGTTAACATAAAAACAGAATTGCACTTTAAAATGTATAAAATATAAAAATGAAGTGTAAAAATAACAGGCTGCCAAAACAGATATTTCAGAAATCACTCTAATTATATTCTGCCTGTAAGTTAATTTTGTGATTAATGGAAGTTGGGCTTGATTTGGTAGAATTTTAGTTCTAGTTTTGGACTTCATTTCATAAGGGGAAAGTGCTCGTTTTCGATTTCGGGCTTAGAAACACCATTGTGGGTAATTCGCGACCCAAGGCCCCCTTGTCCGTTTGTGGCCGGAAGACACCTGATAACCTTGCTAACTTGACTACTACTGGTCAGTGAAATATTTTCCAAGGCAGGTATGCCTCTCCTTCGATCCCGATCCGCCTGGCAGCCTGTGTGGCTCTAGCCACTGCACAGAGCCACCCGGGCTATACCTTGGTCGTGACAGCGTCACTTCCTGCACCCAGCCTCCTGTTGCTTGCTGCTGCTGGCCTCGGCGTCTACTCGCCAGGTCCTGTGGTCTCACGCTCACTTTCGGTACAGGTAATGTGATTGTGCTGTGCGGGCAAGGCGATCTCTGCCTGTCCTTGTGCCCCAGGCCCCAAGTCACACTCCATCTTGTGCCTGTGCTGCTGAAAGTGCTCCAGTGTGCATGGCCATCTCCTAGCCTGGCCAGACAATCACCACCTCCGGGCTGCCTGGAGCAACGGTGAGTGCAACTTTTGCCTATAGAGGGGGTCTGCCCCCCTTCAGGCACCGCATCCATCACAGTGAAGAGTACATGTGCCTGCTAGATATATAGCATCGCTAAGGATCCAGAAACAGTCTATTTAACTGAATTGGAAGCGAAACAGCTGGCCAATTATATATTTTCACTTGTAAAACTATTGTCATGGTTTGTCCCACTCACAAGAAGTCTTGAAAAACTAATCTTGCTGGAACGTTTTAAATGTGTTTTAATATTTATGGGAGCTAAGTTACATTGAAGTGGAGGTCATTTTAAATTAGAGTAAAGGTCAGGCGAAAGCAGTTTGACTCTCCTGCTTGAGTTGAGTGGGTTGGCAAGTATAGGAATTATACCCACAGTAGTCCCCGGATTCTATGAAAAGCAGGTGGTTTTCATTGGCCTCTTTAAAGCACATGTACGATTCGAGAATTGGTACTCTTGGAGTAATACGAGGAGCGGTTGAGCTACAGGTAACTACCATCCGATTAATTCTTATTGTGTGATCACGTGCTAGTGGTTTGTGAAGACGATCCAGGTTGGTGAAGTTCTAACTGGCCAAGGGTTGGGTAGGTGGGTGTGGGGAGGGTGTGTGTGACTCCAGATCCTAGTTATGTACCACTTTGGAAACACATGTTTGGATTTTCACTTACAGGTCTGCCCACTGTCCTCCTTCTCCTTCCAGCAGCATGTGGCTCCTGCATCCACACAGGGGTGCCTTTAATATCATGTTGCAATAAACTGCACCACATTTTACATGTTTACACCTAGTCTGAGCTTGGTTTTTCAAAAGGAGTACATATTATGTTCCTGTGTCTGAAAGGCTTAAAGGGCTGGCATGCCATCAGTAGACAGTACATTGTTTGCGTTTATGTAAATTGTACACTTTACGCAAAATTTGTAAAAGGCTAGTATGATTATGGCATTTTACTACACATAAAGCAGAACTTGTCGTGCCACTGACGTTGTCCCAGCCCTTCCAGCTTTTCAACCGTAAGAACATGGTATCTCCTCCTTTTTCTAAAGGGCTATTTGGATACTCTGTTTTATTTTAAATATATGTTTGTGAAAGTGCTTAGCTGACAGGATTGTGGTTTCTAAATGTATTTATATTTTAGAACAACACGCGCATAACCAATGGAATATTTATATAAGAAACGGTTTTCGGAAATAAACGCGCACCGCTGATGGCATTTACAGTTTATTTCCAATATGTACTTGTGACTGTGCTTAGCTGGCAGGATCGTGTGATAGGAATTTATTTATAATTTTTTCTTTATTTTTTTATCTTTATTTTTTGATTTTTTCCTTTTTCAGAAAACAACAGACAAAAACAGCAGCAGGTAAAATACAATTATCGTGTGTACATTAGCAGGTTCTCCCAAGGCCAACATTCTTCTGATTGTGAAATTTCAAGCGACAATGAGGAAAGATGAAAACATCACTATAGATACATGTAGTTAGAGGGAGTCACATAGTTATTCCGTACACAATTACTACTCTCCAGGCCCATTATCCGCCCCACCCGGGTCACTCTCGCCTAACTCAGACTCATGTTGGGAATTTATTTATAATTAAGAATAAAAGGTGCCCGGGCGATGGAGAAACACACAGTTATTAGGATTATTTTTTGTTTATTGAATTAGGACTTGCTGGGCTACTAACAGTGTCTCAGCCTGTAATATCGGGGAACCTGCGGCCGAGGACTTCAAGATGGCCCCCAGCCCTCGACCGCTAAATGAGGAAGTCGGCGGTCGAGAGACAAGGGAGCCTCAGGCGGTGACGTCGCAAACCCTGCCCACTGACGCGGAGATAAGGAAGAAGGCGTGCAGCAAGGAAAGGCGGCAGGCAGGAGGAGATCGAGACGCAGAAGGAGGAAGAAGAACAGAAGGAGGAGGACGGTGGGAATAAGGACCAGAAGAGGAGGACGCTCAAGGGCGGTAGCCGAGGGGCTTGGAAGTCAGAGAAGTGACCAGGGAAGCCGAAGTGTGGCCAGGAGAAAATGCCTGTGTATCCAGACGTCCCGAGGAAAACCAGGTCGCCGCGATACCCCTTGCAGCGGTCCCTGTGGGCCGTAGCTCCAGGCAAGTGCCTCTCCTACACTACTTAAGGAAGTTGACAGGCAGGGGGGTAAAAGTCACCAAGACGTAACGGGGGCATGACCATTGTTTCACTCCTCACCCCTTTTCTTTCTCACACTGGTGACGGCACAGGTGAAGGGTAGCATAACTATCAGAACATATAGACCAGGAGGATTGACCTGTTTGTTTTTTGGCTGTTTTGAGTTACCTTGTTTGACCGGAGAGGATGGACGGGTCCTAGAAGGGTCCAGACAGGACAAAGACCCGACGAGGGAAGACTACACAACAGGAACTGTAACAGAAAGACTCTGTGTTGTGGGATTCAGGACTTTCTTTTCTTGATTTTCATGACTACACTAGAAATAAAACCAAGTAGGCGCAATGAAGCGCCCAATCACTGGGAAAGGTTTTTATTTGTCCTTGCTTCAGCAGTGCCCGTATTCCCTTGTCGCCCTTCCTATACTAGGGAACTACGACACAGCCCTTACAGCCTTTTAGGCTTAAACAAATTGGCTAAGCCAATAACTCAAGCTAAACACTTTTTAAGACCCCAAAGGCGAGACCTATTGGCTTTGTAGATGCTTGTTACTTCACTTGTTTACTGGATTTTGATGTGGGTAGAACTTCTTGCCTTGCTCGGTCTGCCTTAGCCTTAGCCTACCAAAGAATCTTCATTATAGCACTTTTTTCATATCAGGCTAGGGGCAAAAAAGTCTCAGCAAAGTTTCTCATCTGCAAACGTTATAAAAATCAGTTCAGCCGGGGAAGTATCAAAAAGCATCATTTAACATCCATGCATTCACAAAGCCTATTTCGGTCAGAGTTAGCTCGTGCAGCCGAACTAGAGATCTCTTCAGAGCTTCTGTGTTCTTTCAACTGGGAGATACTGTGCCTCCCAGATACTTACTGCAGACACCAACCATGCTTACCCAAATAAACCCCTTTTGCTGCTTATGTAACCAGATCATTTTCTCATCAGAAACAAGTAGAGCTGCACAGAGCAAGCAGTAGGAACATAATTAGTTCTGCAAACGTTTTTTTCCTATCTTTCTGCACAGTTATTGTTTCCTGTTTCTTCAAAAGTGAACAATTTTTTTCTACTCCATACACTTTGTGACATGGTGCTATTCATTTTTAAAATCTCTGTTTTCCATTTTCCTCCTACAAAAATACAAAATAACCAAAATATTTAAAGTTACATACTGATCAATAATTGATAACCGTGATTCAGCACTATATTCTCAAACCTATTGTACATTTTTCACCTACAATCACATATTTAGTGTACCACTAACTTCTTATTCCTTTCTCTTGAAAAATTCCATCAAGTGCATCTTTTGTTTTTTCACAATTAAATTATAACATGCCAACACACCTGGTTCCATTAACGTTTATTAAGTAACACATTTATTTTCACACATCTTCGCTTACAGTGAGCACAGTGTTTTACTTTAAAAACAGCAATACCTCACTCAAACCTTTCATAGGGGTAAAGTATATGTATAGTAAGGTTCATAAAAATACTAGGCCTTGTTTCAACAGATCTGAAATTCTTTGTTTTATAATTTGAGAAACACTGCCTCCTTCAATTACAACTGTATACAGATTGAACACATCTTCTTTTCACCCAGCGTACAATACTTGGTGATATCACTCTACTTTCTAATATCTACTTTTCAAAAGCTATATTGAGAAACCTACACCTCTACAAACAGCTTTTCACTCAGTAAACATGGTGTAGAATAAGCTTACCAACAGTGGTGCACTTACTGACACTTCTTAACAAAGCTCATAAAGTATATTATTAAATACCTGAACCTGGAGTTGTTTCTTACATCCAGCTGAAAACACCAGTCTCTTTAAGTTCCAAATTAACACACATCTGCTGGGCACAACTCAAAGAGACTACCTTCTCTTCCAAACCACCAAGGACAATCTGAGCTATCTCTGGCTCTGCAGCCAATCACATCACAGCATTTTTTCAACCATGTAATAAGAATGCTAACTATTTGTTGACCTTGGCCCTTTTCTGCAACTTCTCCCCATACGATCTTGCGAGACTACAGCGGGATAGTTAAGAACATCGTGGCAGGCCCAGTAATTTTCTATGTGGGTCTTGCGAGACCATCGTGGGTTCACACCACCCTCATGGAGCAAGCAGCACTCCCTGGACCGCCACTCCAAATCTAGGGGGGCAGCATGTGTTTCTCCTGCCCCCTTATATAGCTTTTTTAATTCATTTCCACAGCACCTACAATTTTTCAAAGTAAACAGTAATGGCCGCCATTTTATTTCTAAACTTCCAACAGCCAGCTAACCAGAGTGCTCGTGGGACCTGCGAGAGCATGAAGGCTCAAGGGGAAAACGGGCCTCTTGACCAATCATAGGGCTAATTTTTAAATTTGTGCTCTCACAGGACACTTGCGAGATTCTTGAGGACCCAACTGCCAAAATATACAATTATTTTTTACCCTTAATTACTCAAATACTACTGAACGGAATCAAATCACAAAAACCACAATCTGCGTACCAAGATCTTGCTTCTTGCTAAATTTGGTGTAATTCCGTCCAGCAATTTTTGCTGTAGCCCATCTTAAAGAAGTTTATGGAAAATACATGGGGAATTTGAATTTTGGGACCAACTTTTTCCTCGGCCCCTGCTGGACGGATCACCCCAAAACTTTCCAGGAAGGAGCAGAGGTCAATGAACTTTTTTCGGGGAAAATGTTGTAAAGATTCGTCAAAGAGGGCCAAATTCATTAGCAAACCAACAAACGCCCTTTCTATGGAAAACCAGACCTAACTATAACTACCTAGTGGCGACCGCCACAAGGTAATATATATATTTATATTCACTGAAAAAACACAAAGGTTAAAGTAACGTTATAATTTGGTGAATTTATCAGTGACAACATTAAAGTTTTGAACTTTTAAAAAGATAGAAATTCACCAGTTATAGTTAGCTGAGCTAACTATAACTTGCGCCCCTGCCATACACTGCTTATGTCCTCATATATTACATCACTCATGACATGGTCTATGACATCATTTATGACATCACTCATGACATTTCAAATGACATCACTCATGACACCAGCACAGCTTCTTTTGTACACATTGCTCCATAAACAGGTATAACGTTACAGCTATGAAAGTAAGTGCAACATAGCTCAGAATAATATGAAGCATCATTACTGCAATCATACATAAATCCCCCATAGGTAAAGCAAGTTTGTGTTATGTGCTCCGCGAGGTGCAAGGTTGTCAATCTTTGGCTGCCAGGACGGGACGCTGGATACGGCCGGTCGGAGGTGGCCCCGCGACAAGATTTCCCGCTGCAAGTCTACTCTTCGGTCGCCTGACAGAGCTGTGAGGAAGAGCAGCACAGTCCTCCGGTTTAGTACGGTGCGGTGCAGAGCGGCTGCAAGACCTGGCGAGACACGGTGCAGGTGAGGCTTAGAGATGCGGGTCCCTCCGAGCAGGCAGGGAAGTGGCCGGCATTAGTCTGGTGCGGCTTGCTCCCGCAGAGGGCTCGCATACCACGCTCCCCACCTTACCTTGACTTGGCTTGTTTGGAGCCATTAACGGGGGCTTCTGCCTCACTCTATTTAACCATTTCCTCCAACCAAGAAGATATTTGGCAGCCCTCAGGTGGCTAAGCACAACATAGAAGAGAGGAAAAACGTTGCCATAAGTACTTGTTTAGCCCCTTATGCCTGCTGTTTAAGAATATACTTGTAGACATATTCTTCTAGTCTACCAATCGAGCTTCTGCTTTTAGTCCTAACCACGAGAGCGGCCTGGATGCTGGAGGTACGTATTGCATGTCCCCAATGTTAAGTGCCTACTCCCAGAAGGTACAGCTTGACTCCTCTTTCCCAGTAGTGGCATTGCCCCCGGCCCAGCCTTTCTTTGGCCGCTATCCCGGAAGTGGGTACTCCCGGTTCAGGTCGGTAGAGGTGGAGGGGGTAGGTTGTCGGTGGCACTCACAAGTGGATAGAAGAAGGGGAATGAAGTGTGTTGCTGGCGTTGGACAAGTTGGCTGGCAGTCCGGGAGCAGCTAAAGGTCTTCTTCACAGTGAATAAACCCTTTCTACAGCGATTTTGATGGTCCCTGCTAAGAAAACCAAATGACAGTGAGCCTCCTCGGATAAGTGGCTAGTGGGTTAGTGGCTTAAGTCATGACCTCTAACGAGCTTCGCTCTAGGAGGATGGTCTTGACAACAGTTTGTAAAAAGACCAGAGCCAACCTCTTGAGAAATGAGAACTTGCACACGAATGCCTTGAAAAGCTTTAATGCTATTTCAACCTTTTTTTCCAAAAGAGAGGCGGGATCAAATAAAATGGCTTTGATAGAGTCATCTAGAAATATTTACAAAATCTATGGCACAAGCCGAAACATCCATAAGGCCAAATAAATTCATAGTGGATAATATTTTGAAAGAGCATACAATGCAGCCAATCTCGCTAATTAGGGAAAAGGTACCTCTTATTAAAGATTTCACACTACCTGATAATGGCATTGCTGCTGTCCCTAATCAGGCTTAATTGTTTAAAGTACCTTCTGATCCATTTGCATTTCCAGGGAAAAACATGATGAGTACCCCCAAGATGCAGCTCTCTAGCAGTATTTCTAGTGAAAGTTTTTCAACTAACTTAAGGGTGTTTGTCCCCCCAGAACTATGTCTGAGCTCACATTCTTCCTGTAATCCTCTAGGAAGTAAGGATCTGTTGTCTGACTTGCTTCATTGCTTAGAAAGAGTCCTGTCCTCGATTCTGGCTCTGATGGAGAAATCTGTTAACAATTCTGATCACATTCTGGACTCACTCTTGTCTTTAACAAAATGTTTGATTTCGGACCAAAGAACTTTAGTAGAAAAGGCTACATCACCTCTGGTCAATTTTTGTGACTCTAAGAGTGAATGCCTGTCTGAACGCCATCACTTCAGCTCCTCCTCAAGTAAGCCTCATAGGGTGGATGACGTCCCTAACCACTGTTGTAAGGATTCAAGTATACAGACTGGTCCACCTCAGTGTAGGATAAAAAGCAAAGAGAGCCAGGACCTATTTGAGGAGGATCAATCCTTCTCCCTACAGAAGCTCTTTAAGTCAGGGGATGGTCCATCATTGCCCCCAACCTCTTTCTCCTCAAATGAGAGAAAAGGAAAAAAAAAATCTCAATTTTTCAAAGTAAGGAGGCCTCTGTAGTACCGCTACCCTCAGTGGAGGAAAAGAAGAATAAGAGTAAGAACTTGCAAAGGACTGCAAGGAGGAAAAAACACTGAATAAAAAACACAATCAACAAAGCTCTGCTTTGAATTAAACGCTGTTTTAAGAACTCTGTCCTGACTCCTATTTCATCTCTAATGACGGAAAAGGTGGAGGGAGGTTTTACTGAGGAAAGAACAAGAGTTCCTCCATCTCGACTGCCCCCAGGGACTTTCTCTGAGACAATGTTGAAACCTTAAAGAGATAATCTACTTTACGCACCTGTTTCTGGACCTGTAACGGTGACTCCCTCTTCTATTTTAAACCCCCATTCTAAAATGTTTACTTCCAAAGTGGGGGACAATGTAGTTTATAACCCTAATGTGAGGGGGCATGTTGGGGATATTCCTGCCAATAATTTGTCATCTGTGCCATTGTCTTTGGAACTCTTCATTTTTGACCAGGAGATTTATTTGAATAGGACTTTCCTATTAGGCTGTTTCTTAGACATATCCGATCTTCAAATGGTACAGAGTAGCGATCTCGCATTGGTTTGAGTTTTCAATCATGAAAGGAATGGTGGGGCTAGAGTGACCTTTAGCTCTAAGGTGATTTCCAATTTAGTGATATTGAATAGCGACAAGTTGTGCTGTTTCATACTGATGTACTCATACCGCAGGAGGAGAGGGCTTGTAACATCCCCACACACAACTCCCATGGTCAGGGCAATTATCTTTCTGACCCTCCTTTCCTAGACTCCCCTTACCCCAGTTTGAGGGAGAAAGTAAATTGTGGATCTCCTGTGGAAAAGGAAGTAGGAGAGTCTTACTGCTCCTATAGAAAGAGGAACACCAGGTCCAGACCGTAGACGAGGAAGATGGAGTTGGGTGGCGGTTGTCCTTAATTCCAATTGACTACAGGGCTAAAGTTTAAAAACTGTTTCTAGTAATAGTCTCAAATTAATTTAATGGAATGCAAACAGCTTACTGACTGATAATAGTAAATTGTTATTCTTGAAAGGATTAGAAGCTGATAGAATAAGCATCAAGAAACTTGGATTGTGAGGGCGTGGCCTAGCAACATGGCCGACAGGATGTGAGCTTTCAGCTCCCGGCCGGCCCGCCATAAAATCCTGCAATATATCCTAAAATCCGAACAAGAACACCCGTACTGACCAAAGCATACAGGCTGGTATCCCGTGGCAAGTCGTAAATAAATACATCAACTCAGGAAATGGAGATGCGGAGGACTGGGTCTGCCTAGGCCCGGGACGGAGCCGAGCACTGGGGCGTGGTAACTGGGAGACGGGAGCATAGCTGAGGTCGGAGCGCTGTCGGATCACGTCTCGGCCAGTGAGGTTTGGGGCGTGTGGCCGTCCGACTGCCCCGAGGTGACTCTGCCTGCCCCCCGAAGCCCCCGCCCTCCACGCCGGCCTGACTGACCTGTGAGCGGCGACTCGTTGCTCCGGAGGTGCCGGGCTCCTGCGGCGGCCGGGGCCCTGTGGACTACGGTGAGAGCTGCGGGGGTCTTGCTGTCGCCCGGCTGGGCGGGCCAGGAGTGCTGATACGGGGCCCTGCAACGATAATCAAATTGGAGCTGGGCGCCAAGCGCGCCCGGCATCGTGGGCGGTGCAATGGTCTACGGCAGCTGGCGTGGCGTGTTGGGCTTCATTGGCCCTCTGTGCACAGCAACAAGAGAGGAGAGGCCGGAGCAGATCCGGCACGCACCTGAAGCGGGTCCAGAAGACGGCGCGGCCGTGAGCGCCTCCTCCTACTGCAGACGTGACCCTCCTTGGATGAGGCGAGGCGGGAGCACCTGCATCTGAGCGGTAAAGGTGAGACAGTCCCCCATTGCCACAGGGGGACTGACAGCACCAAGCATCATCGTTGGGGGCAATCCTGGTCATCACAGGTGGCGAGGCGGCTGGGACCGGTTCCGGCTGGCCTTGGCGGGGGGGTTGGTCCAGCACCCCCCTGGCTGGGCCCAAAGGAGAAATGGCTGATTGAAGAGGACTCCCTCTCTCACGACTGGAATAGGTGAGCAGTTGGTGCCTGGTGCAGCTCCATGTGGGGGGCTGGAGGGATTCCCTCAAACGGTCAAGCATCCGTTCAGGACATAAGCTAAAAAAAGCTATATCAGAAGTGCAGAACTGAAAGTGTATACTGGATGGTGTGCACAAGGAGGGTGGTCATTGCGTGCATCGTTTCATCATTGGCCGGTGGTTGACGCGCGGGCCACTAGGCTATCTCTACTACTGGCTGGCACGTGAGAATGGAGCGGATGCACAGATTATAGAACACACTCCCCGAGTAACGACATAGTGACCCTCAGGCTGGTGCTGGTGGGTTTGAACACACTGTGGTGAGTGGAGCTGCGTGCCCTCCGGACTGGGTTTGCCCTCACTGGTCACCAAAATGGGTAAAGATAAGGGCACGCGAGCAGGGACGTCCAATACCATCACACAGTATACTACACCGCACCACCCCCACAGCCCATTACGCGCCAAACTACTGGAATGGATGATGAGGATGGGGGAGGCGATGCAGAGATTACGTGGGCGGAGTTGCTGGCCACCATACAGGGGTCCAGAAAGGCGTTGGAGGCCAGGATAGACACAGTCTCTATAGACGTTAAGGTTACAGTGGTGGAGGATGATGTATCGGGCCTCAAGGGAGAGGTAGCCACCCTAAAAAAGCAAGTGTCTCAATTATCCTCCACAACGAAAAATTTGGAGCGTCGCGCTGAAGATGCGGAGGGCCGCGCGAAACGCAGCAACATGTGCGTGCTGGGCTTTCCCGAGAGCGGAGGGAAGATCGGTTGAGCCATTTCTCGAGAACTGGATTAAATCGCTGTTGTGCCCTGTGGGCCTATCGGATATGTTTGCCATTGAGAGGGCGCATAGGGCCCTGGTGACTCTGCTGCCGCCGGGAGCCCCCCCACGTGCGGTTATTGCAAAATCCTGAACTATAGAGACAGGGACTGCATCCTTCGTGCTGCCAGAGAGAAACAAGACCTCTTCTATGAAAATAACAAGATCTCCATTTTTCCTGATTACACCAAGCAAGTTCAGGAACAAAGGAAATCGTTTTTTGGGGTCAAGAGAAAGTTAAGGGACTTGCACCTGCAATATATGCTGTTATACCCTGCGAAATCCAAGGTATTGTCGCAGGGTAAGGCGCACTTCTTTGAGAGTCCTGAAGAGGTTTGGGAATGGCTGGAGATACGGGGGGAGGCTCTTCCTCCGAGAGAGCCCTGGAATCGAAACAAGAAATGGGGCACCAGACCTTCGCACGGGTTGCATATAAGGGGTGGAGACGAGGTGTCGCCCCTTGCAGCACAGACCAGGACAAAAGGGTCACGGTGGGGAGCGATGGTATGCTACAAATGACTACCGACTCCCCTTTAGTACTGGCGACGGAGAGGGATGCAGCCAGCCTGATCAATGGTGAACGATCACAATGGTCCGATGCGTCGGAGGACGTGGTGCCGGAAACGCTTCTCACCCGGGGGGTGGAGGACACGGGGGAGCAGTGAACTTGGGACTGTTGAAGGCCCCAGGGTCGGCATCTAAGAGTGGTTTTGCCGTTGGCACGAGAATTACACAAAGCCAGGAGTGGGTTGACTTGGATGTACGGGCGGGAATATGTAACAAATGCCAGGGTGGGCTTATAAATATGAATACAATATTCCCTCTAACATGACGAGGAGAACTACAACACAGGGTGTCCTGCGCCTCAGTAGGGCTCATATTGGGGTCTGGGGTGGGTGATTCCGGATTTCACTACAATGGGAGGCTTGAGAGTGGTTTGCCCCAAATGGGCGGTACAGGGTGATGCGTGCGTCCTGGCACGACATAGGGGGAGTAATTTTGATGCTATAATTGTATGCAAAATGTCCGTGGGTGGGGGGATGGGTTTTGTTATTAATAGTTTGCATGATTTGGTTTGTTTAGACGGTGTGCATTGCAGCAGGATTATTTAGGGAGGGCAGGGCGGGGCAGCAGTGGCCCAGGCGAGTATACAACGTGATGGGGGCTGAGTACAAATTCCTGACCTGGAATATGCGTGGATTGGGCACCTGCACCAACAGACATAGGGTGCTCACATTTCTCAAACGACATCAGATATCAATAGCATTCCTCCAGGAAACTCATATGGATGACAGCAGCGTAGCTAAAGCGGCTAAGAAGTGGCGAGGCCAAACTTATCACTCCTCTTACTCGACCTATGCCAGGGGAGTCATGATTTGGGTGGCCCCGGGCATTCCATTCACACCCACATACAGTGAATCTGATGTATGTACTCCTGCGAGGAATGTTAGATGGAAGGGAAATCATTATTATAAATACCTATGCACCAAACACTGATGACCCCACATTCTTCCAGGCCATACAGGAACTATTATCTAATGAACTAGACGTCCCATACGTTTGGATGGTTGATTTTAACTGTGTCTTGGACCCGTTACTTGATAGACATCCCCCCCAGGGCAGGAACAAAACCTAGAATGACACAGATGCTTGGGAAGGCCATGAAGGACTTGGGAGCCCGCGACATATGGAGGGAAATGCATCCCACACTTCCACTCTTTACGTGCCACTCACTAACACATGGCACGCAGAGCAGGCTCGACTGGGTTCTGGTCTCGGGAGTGCCGGCCTTTCCAGAGGCATTGGTAACTCACTTGGGGCGCTATCTGTCTGACCATACACCAGTACGCTGCTCGGTGAGGTGGGGACCACATATACTGGGCCCGAGACATTGGAGATTCCCTCCTGACCTACTAGATGATGGAACGGGGAGGGCTACCCTGTCCCAGATAGTAACAGACTACTTAGCAACAAACTGGGGGGGCCCCACCGGAAGGGCCACTGAGTGGGAGGCCTTAAAGGCAGTGGTGCGTGGTGCGAGCATGGGACTTGTGTGCGGGGTACAGAGACAATTGCTTGGGAAACTTGACCAAGAGGAAAAAGCACTTACCGTTCTTCAGACGGGGAACCCGTCAGATTTGGACGTTGACAAAAGGGAAAGGGAACAGCGGGAGCGCATTACTGATATATGGGATAGACTGGATAAGTATACCCTGACGCGTTACTGCCAGAGGCTGCATGCAGAGGGGGACAAGTCAGGTCGCTTATTGGCATGGATTCTCCATAGGGAGCGGACACCTCCATTGGTTACCACCTTGAGGGCAGAGGGCGGGCGCCTTGTCCACACCAGGGCCAGAATATTGGAGCACCACTTACAGCGGGTATACAACGCAGATGCTGGAGTCACAGCAGAGTGGTACGTTCCCTTCGTGGAGGGTTTGGCGCTCCTGCGACTCTCGCCCACAGGCCTTGATGAGCTCGACACCAAGATCACTGCTGAAGAGGTGCGGGAGGCACTCCGATCCATGCCGGGAACCAAGGCCCCCGGGGCAGATGGGTTCCCGATGGCCTTCCTACAGGCCTACTCAGATCAGCTGGTCCAGCCCTTACTACAGGTGTATGAGGAGGCCTTTGAAGCGGGGGTATTGCCCCCATCGATGTGTCAGGGGGAAATCGTCATGCTCCTTAAGCCAGGGTGGAACGCCCAGGACCCCTCTGCGTATCGACCCCTCACAATGATAAATTCAGACGTTAAAATATTATGCAAGGTTCTGGCCACGAGGCTGGCCCCGTATATGGTGCACCTGATCCACGAAGATCAACGTGGATTCATACCATCCCGTAATACGGGCATGAATATCAGACGGTTATCACATATTATACACGAAGTGCGGCAAACGGACGAGGATCAAGCCGTGGTCTCTATAGACTTGGGAAAGGCTTTTGACTCTGTGGACTTGGGGTATCTACTGGAGGTGCTCAGGGTGGCAGGATTTGGACCAAGTTCAGGCGATGGGTACAGATTTTATATACAGCACCCAGTGCTAGAGTCCGAATTGGACACAGCAGGTCGAGAGACTGGCAGCTGGGTAGGGGGATGCGTCGGGGCTGTCCCCTTTCTCCACTCCTTTTTGCGTTAGCAATAGAGCCCCTGGCGATATGGGTACGCAGGGACCTGGGTCACTGGGGAATCACAGTAGGCGGAACTTCTCATATTATATCACTGTATGCGGACGACGCGTTATTCTATGTCTCCTCACCCCAGGAGGCGGTACCTAGGTTATTGCAGGCATTGGAGGAATTTGGAGGGTGCTCGGGATTACGGCTCAACAGGACGAAATCATTGATTTTCCCTCTGGCTCGCTTGGTGGGTCATGCCGAGGGACCTCTTCCCCAATTGGGCCTACGGTGGGAGATGGAGCACTTTAGGTACTTGGGTTTACAGGTGGCGAGAGAGGACTGACAAATATTACAACTAAATGTTCATGGGACGATATGCGCCTTAAAGGGCTCAGTGGGATTCTGGAGCACACTCCCGCTCTCTTTAATGGGCAGGTTGGCTAAAGCCAAAATGGTGGTGCTGCCCCGTTGTCTCTACATACTACAGAACTAACTGTGCCCCATACCCAGGACAATATTTCGAGCCATGGATTCTATTTTGATAAACCTGTACTGGGTGGGTCGTCGCAGCAGGGTGGCCCTTGCCACACTGAATCGTACATACGAGGAGGGAGGATTAGAGGCTCCCAGATTGGAACTCTACTATTACGCCGTGCAACTACAGCATGCCACAAAATGGTTCACTGAGGGGATAATTGGGAGAAACGGCTACTCCAGGGTAGAGTATCGATAGTCGACCTGTCGTCATTGTTTCTGGAAGGCGCAGGCACCCCGGAAGCGGCAATGTATTTGGTCAGACAGACCGCGTGCACCTGGCAATTATTTGTGGAAGGTATCCTTAGACACGCCCCGTTTCATCGGGAGCTGTCAGTGTGGGATCTTGCGCAAGTTAGGAGGGTGATGTCCAATATGTCATACCGGCTGTGGCGGGAGGGGGGCTGCGACATGCTGGCAGACCTGTACCCAGGCGAGAGCTTTATCACATATGAACAGGCCTACGACGACTTTGGACTGGGACAGGGACAATACCTGCAATACGCAACGTTAGCCAACTTATTTAAGGAAACCTGGCCCACTTATCCCTCAATTCCACAGCCTACACAGACACTGGACATTCTACTTACGTGCGGGGCCGACAAACGGATAGTATCCTTATTGTACAGGGCAATGAGGGCTGATGCCAGTGCCCCTCCTCCTGGGGCATTTGCAGCCTGGAACGCGGACCTAGAGGAACCCTTGGAGGACAAGGACTGGAGGGCGGTGGGTGCTCTTACACATACGATATCTTGCAATGCCCGTTTCCGTTTAATACATTATAATTACATGCACCGCACATACATGACCCCAGTGAGAATACATCGCATGACCCCAGGTAGGCCCAGCTCCTGCCCAGGTGTCACGAGGGGGATGCCAACTTTCTACACTTGGCATGGAAATGTCCTCAGGTCAGTAGCTTCTGGTCGGCAGTGGTTGAGCAGATAAGCGGCAGTGTAAGTAGACGAGTGTGTTTGACGCCCAACCACTGCCTACTAGGGCAGATACGTAAACCCAAAAAGCAGAGTAAGATGGCATATAGGCTCCTGCAATTGCTTCTGGTGTTGGCTAGGCGCAGAATCGCAATTGTCTGGATGGGTGTGAGGGCTCCCGAGATCTCTGCATGGATTCAGGATGTACGAGAGTGGACGTTGGCAGAGGAGATGCACATGAGGAGGAGTCGCACAGATGAAAAACTAGAGGAAGACCTGGGGCTTTGGAGGGAGCTCTGTCATGCCCTACTGGCTGAAGCCCTTCGGGCAGGCTCCCCGTGGGCACCACCGGCTGGGAGCGCCTTGGGTGCAGAAGGGGAGGGGGATTAAGTGCCTTAACACTTGGCCTTAGACATAGGAGCAGGGGGAGTGAACCGTGAATGGACCAAAAGTCATGAACTGTAATCACCGAAATGTATGATTATATGATCTTTTCTTGCAGGAATTGAAATGCACACCTGTGTTGTGTTATATGTAAAATCTTAAATAAAGTTTTGAGAAAGAAAATGAAACTTGGATTGTAAATAACTGGCAAACAGAAGGCTATTTTGTGTAGGGGTGGGCGGAATTTGCGTAGTCGCGCTACGCAAAGCTCCGCGAAACGGTAAAAAATCTCCGCGAGCACGCAAAAGTTCAGCGAACACGCGGAATTGCTTGTTCCGCCCGTTCGCGATGCTTTTTTCCTGTTCGCGAACGCTGTTTGCGTGCTCGGGGAGAAATATCTCGCGAACACGCATTTTGAAAGCGCGAACAAGCAAAAAATTCCGCAAAGCCGCGGATCGCGGAATTTTTTGTAATTCCGCGTTCTCCGCGGAACGCGAAATTACCCAAATTCCGCGAGCGGAACGGAATTTACCGCCCAGGCCTAATTTTGTGTTAAGGCGTCCAGCATTCCCAGTTAAGAGGGGTCATGCGAAAGGAGGTATAGCCGTATTGCTTAGTACTAACTTTAGATGGCTGTATAAAGATTTCTCGCATGTTTCAAATTTAATTCAGGTGGTAAAAATAAGCTTTAATGGGAGTCAGGAAAGCACTGTCTCGCTATTAGTCATAAATGCATACATCCCACCTGACTCTTATTATTCCCACCTGTTTAAGGACATGTTTGATTGTATTTCTATTACCATGATAAGAGAGGCTTGTCCACATTTGGTACTGGTAGACAATCAGAATGCTAAAGTTTCTAACTACACTTTAAGGCTATTTGCAAATGTCACCAAAGAAGATGCATTAAAAATTCCCGCAGCTATTTTTCTTACTAGCAGTAGAGTAGATAAAAAAGGATTGCTTTTATTAGAAGACTTAAGGAATAAATGTCGCCACCTGGAAAGGAAGTGGAGATCTTCCTATGAAATTAATGACAGGACGTTATATAAACAAGCTTGGCTTGATTATAAAATTTCTGTGTATAGGGAAAAAACCTGTTATTTCACTTCAGCTATAATGACTGCAAAAAACTCCTCATAGGAACTGTTTGCCAGAGTGAAAAGTTAGCTAAATGCCCTGAGGTGACTGATTCACCAATAAATCAGACCATCTGCAATTCTTTGGCCACGTCCTTTCAAAACAAAGTTAGTGCGGTCTATAGTGGTTTCTCCCGACGTCCTTCTCAAGGGACGTTGCCATCTTTAGGGACTCCAGATATTTCTGTGGTGGGAAGGGAAATTTACCCGGTCCCCTCTGACATTAGCGACCCTCCTGAACTATCTTCCTTTCCTCCATTGACCACTGAGGAGGTCACTAATCTCCTGCTGTCCACCAAATCTGGCTCCCCACTAGATCCCTGTCCCCCCAAAAATTTTCACCTCTTGCCAGAGGTATTTGCTTCGCACTTGTCCACTATTTTTAATCAAATGTTTTCCTCTGGGACATTTCACACTAACTGGAAATTGGCGTCTGTCCTCCTCCTAAAGAAAGCAAACTTAGACGGGGCAGATCTAAATAATTACCGCCCAATTTCCAGACTCCCCCTGCATGCAAAAATGGTGGGAAAAGCCATGAATACGGTTTTATCTGATTATATTGAAAAGCATGCCTTTCTGGACACCTCCCAGTTTGGTTTTAAAAAGCAACATAGTACCGAATTGGCTCTGATTTCAGCGTCTGAACTGATTAGGCAGACAGTTGATGCAGGAGGCAATGCAGCACTTGTGCTGCTTGACCTCCCTGCCGCATTTGATACGGTGAATCATCAAAAACTATTGGAAGTTCTTGAGGGGATTGGCATTAAAGGGAAAGCGCTTGCTTTACTAAAATCATTCTTGTTCGGCTGAGAACAGTTTGTGGCTCTTGCTGAATTTAAGTCGCCGAACTTCATATTGCCATGTGGAGTGCCGCAGGGCTCATCGCTGAGCCCCACTCTTTTTAATATCTATGTTGCCCCGCTGGCAAGGCTAATTAGATCCCTGGGTTTCTCTGCTATTTCCTATGCAGATGACACCTAAACTGTGGTCTCAATGACTGGTTCTCCAGCTGACACAGTGGCACAGTTTCATACCTGTCTTCGTCAGGTGGGGAACTGGATGGCCACTAATTGTCTGAAACTGAACGCTGGGAAGACTGAGGTCTTACTCTTTGGTAGCCACACGAATTTCTGGTCCCCTGCTTTGTGGCCCTTGGAGTTGGGCTCGATACCTAATCCTAAGAACAAGGTAAAGAACTTGGGTGGCACGTTTGACTCCATGCTTTCCTTTGAGGGCCATGTAAACCAGGTCACATCTATTTCCTTCTATACACTAAAGTTATTGAGAAGGATTCTTCCATTTATTCCAGCAGATTTGAGGAAGTTAGTGGTCTCTGCTCTTGTTCTATCTAGAGCCGATTATTGTAATGGTCTATTCATGAACCTTCGCAAGAAATGCTTGACCAAGTTGCAGATCGTGCAAAACGCTGCAGCGCGTCTATTGCTGAACATTCCAAAACATAAATCTGCCTCCACGGCGCTCAAAGGACTACACTGCTTACCAGTGAAGAGGCGGATAGAGTTTAAGGCTCTCTGCATTGCATTCAAAGCTATTCATGACACAGGGCTGGCCTTTTTCAAACAGAATCTGCAGCCTTATGTTCCTGCCCGCCATCTACGCTCAGCGCGCTCTCATAACTTGGTGGTCCCCAGGTTTAAAAAGTGTTCTTGGGGTGGCAGGAGTTTTCTGGTCAGTACGACCAGACTTTGGAACACACTTCCAGTGCGAATTAAGGAAGAAACTCACCTGTTGCCTTTTAGGAAGGCGTTAAAGACGTGGATTTTTAATCTTTGAGGTGGTCACAAATTGGTTTTTTATGTCCTGTGCCAAGCTAGCGCCTTGACACCTTCGGGTGAATGTTTCGCGCTTTATAAATTTCTTTTTCATTTCATTTCATTTAATTTCATTCATAACAAACTATTAATTGTAAATCTGAGAATAAAAAATTATACCCCAGTGAAGGTCACTCATAGTTTCCTCTCCGGTGTTTCTAATATTGATTATGAAATTGTCTCGTTTGCTACTTTTAATAGGATATCCTGTATGGAAGTCCTAGATAATACATACAGTGATCACATGTTGATCTCTTATGAGATTGCTGTGAGCCTAATGGAGGTAGGGCCTTGAATTTTTGAAGATAAACTAGTAGGGTTCAAAAAATGTAATGGCAGAATGTACTGGAATGCCAAAGCATCTGTAAAATTAAAAGAATCACTGAAAGTATTAGTAGGAGAACAGCAGCTCTCTTTCTCAGACCCGCTGATAATGCATGGAACCTGTATAAAAACCCTGGTCTCTGTCTGTAAAACAAACAACTTACCCTCTCGGCGGGGACCATATTTGGATCCGGTAATCACCCAAAACAGGGAAATAAATAAACTAGTGAGGGCACAATTCCAGTTTTTCTCTGTAGAATGATGCAAATTCATTAATCTTCTTAAGAGGAGAAGACATAGGAAAAAACACGCTCTAAGAAAAGAAAAGGAAGACTATAACTGGGTTCAGCTAAAAGAGGCAGCTTCCTGTAAAGATCCCAAAAGATACTGGGAAATAATCTCAGACAGCTGTAGTTCCAGGATAAAATCTCTTCCTGTTCCCATAAAAGAAACAGTATGGAGAAAATATATCGAAGAACTCTATTCTGGAAACACCGATTCTGTCTGACTGCCTTTTCCCCCCCACAGTAACTAACTCCCTCGTCTCCCCCAGTATGTTACCCTCCGTCAATGAGCTAGATCTTGGGCATTATTAAGAGAATGAGATCCTCTGCGGCAATGGGCCCAGATGAAATTCCCATGACAGTTATTGACAAGCATTGGCATAGCCAATAGGTCTCGCCTTAGGGACCTTATAAGTAAAACAAAATAATACTGGAGTTATAAAAGTTCACATTTACCACTGGCATGATGGTGTTAGGATGCAATTGGTAGAGAAAAGGGAGGTAAACCGGTCAATGCGGAAAGGAACCTTTAAAGAGGTTAAGACAGTGTGCGATGCAACTGAAGGGATTTCTAACAGATTTGATTAAGGCCTGCATGTGAGGTGAGACGGTATTGTTACTTTTAGTCCTCGCACTGAATTAAGAATGTTTCTTTTTGTTAGCTGCTATTTACGGCTTCCCAGTGGATGACTCATGCTTCCTGCACTCAGCAGATAATTATTTCCCAAGTTCCAGGCTCTGCCGGAGGCACAGGGATTAGAGCTGCCTTAAAAACTTTCCAGAGGCGTCAGAAGCAGGCCGGCTGGCTGAGACACTCTTGGTTACTCAGCGAGTCTGTTCCATTTTGCAACATTTCTTTTCTCAGCCTGTTAATTCTTAAATGCATAAAGACAAGGGGGCAGATAGGATTCTTCCTGTTTCTCTTGCTATGTCAGTGCAGTATTTTGCAAGTGTTTTGAGTTGCTACAGGTGAGCATTTTGAAGGGCAGACACTAAAAAATAAGCCCCCAAAGCGGCTCCGGCTCTACCCTCCCCACTCCTCCAATGTCCGGCCCATGGCTTAGCAAGAGAAACAGGAAGAATCTTACCTTCCCCCTTGTCATCATGCATTTATGAATTAACAGGCTGACAGAAGAAATGTTGAAAATGAAACAGACTTGCTGAGTAACCAAGAGTGTCTCAGCCAGCCGGTCTGCCTCTGATGCCTCTGGAAAGTTAAAGAAGGGATTAGCAGAACGGAGCTGCTTTCAGCTGCAAGGGCTCTCCGAGAACAAAGGAGATACAGCGTCGCTGGTCCACCCCACCCCCTACTCCTATGGCCATGCCCGCAGAGCCCGAGAAGCAACAACGGAGGAGCAGAGCGGCCTCTAGAAACTGCGGATTAGTCTGGCCCTGAATTTCCCTGCTCCCATTAAAGCTCCCACTCAGTGAGACTCGTGCCTGTTTTTTTTTATAAAACAAAAGAATATAAGGAGCCGTTAGTGCTCTGATCCGTAGAAGGCGAGCTTCTTGAGCTGCTTCAGGGTGTGAGCATCTAGAAGGGCAGCCATTAGAACAAGAAGCTGCGTGCCAGCCAGGGGTGAGGAGAGGGCAGTAAGAAAAAGTAGTTCAGTTTAAGAACACATATGGGCCATATCGAAAGGATCCGTGTAGCAGGGGCGGTCGCCAAGGCGGGGACGAAACACCCACAAGGCGGGATAAATGTGTACTCTACACCAACCAACACTATGAAATTAGTGAAGGCAGACCAAACAACCTATAAAAAGTGGTGGGCGTGTCATGGGTGTGTTTCATCTCTACATACGGAATACAACATGCCTCGCAGAGCAGCGCATGCCCGCTGCCTCTAGGCTCGACCTAAAAAGGAGCACTTGCTGTGGGCCCCCTATCTCACTCCCCTTTTTGTTTATTGTTACAAGCATGGGGTGACTCTCCCTTCCGGGTCTGGAAGCATCTTAATCTTGCTTTACAAAAAAGGACCTAGACACATTCCTGGCAATTATCGCCAAATAGCACTACTAGATGCGGTAGGGAAAGTATTTGCCAGGAGCATTCTGGTGCACCTCACTGAGTGGGTTATGGAGAAGAACATCCTCCCTATCGAACAAGCAGGCTTCAGACAATAACTGTATGCTGACACTTATAGAGGAAAAGTATACCCTAATTCAAGTGGTTAATCTCTATGTGGTATTCATAGATTTTTCAACAGCCTTTGATAGGGTACACTTTGGGAAAAAAACAATGAAGCTGGGTATGCCTGACACCCTTCTCATTAATATTTGCCCTGTGTTCCTCCACTTGGTGTCAACTGTGATTAGGGGGTGACCGGGCATTATCCTCTGTAATTCCAACAAAGAATGGGCTGACACAATGGTGTCTGCTGGCCCCATTGTAGTGTAGTTCCTATTTCCGTAATAGGCTCTGCGCATTGGAATAATATACCCTATAGGTTTGACATAGGACTGAGGTCAGTATGCCCCTATCGAGTATATTAAACTTAATTACTTTGTACCAGCTAACTCAGAGGCCACTAGAAACTCCTTGTAAACAAGAAGAGAGTAGTTTCTGGCAACCGCATAAACATTAGCCACAATAAGGAGCTACAGAGGGTAATGCATCAGGTCGCCCTCCAATCATTTGCATTGCAAAAACAACAAAGACCTGACAGGCCAGGGGCTTTTTTATTTCATGATATTGGAAAGGAAAGGTGCATTTACTTTATGTCCTTAGTTCCTCTGTTCAATATACAGATAGATTTCATCCAGTATCATACCCCAACAATTAAATAATATTTTCTATCAGTCAACATTCCAAAAGCATACCCATATATAAAAGAGTGTATGCGAAAACAAAAAATTGTGTGAAGGTGAGAGAGTCCCTCACGTGTGCTACACCAGGGGGGGCTACTGGTAGGTTCTCACCGGTATGCCCACGTTTTTCATCATCGAGATCTCTCTCACCTATGAAAGGAAATAGAATCAACCGTGTCCAGTGTAAAGAAAGAGGGTTGATCCTATTTCCTTTCATAGGTGAGAGAGATCTCGATGATGTAAAACGTGGGCATACCGGTGAGAACCTACCAGTAGCCCCCCCTGGTGTAGCGCACCTGAGGGGAGGGAACTCATTTGGTTTCTCACTATCTGCAAATAATGACTGCTGCTATGTTGGGGACAGATCTCCTTGGAAGCTTATGATGGAGTAAACTGAATATAAGTTTACTATTTCGAGGCATTGAGAATCGTTTCTGTTACAAAATGTTTCAATTAATGTATTTCTTTTTAATCTGGCAGATGTCTGGGGGACACTTTTATGGCTATTCATTATGGAGAAATTTGCACAGAATTTCTGCTGCTATGTTGGGGAGAGAAGTTCCTTTTGATGTTTATTACAGAGTAATGTGCACACAAGCTCAGTATTTCTGAGCTCCATGAATTGTTTTTAGCTATAACATTTTTCAATTCTTTTAAAGATCTATGAATTTTTTCTTTTTGGATTTAGGATTGTTTTCATGTTGGGGGCAGAACTCTTTTGGCTGTTCACTATGGAGTAATTTGCACATACGTTTTACTGCCATGTCGCTGGGAGAACTTCATTGGAGGTTACTTTGGAATAATTTATATATAAGATCTGTATTTTAGGGCTCTATCAATTGAGTCCGGCCAGAACTCTAGATGACCAATATGGAAAGGAGATTATGTGAACATATATTATATATTTATTACGTTTCTTATTTTTTTAGAACATAATGCTACTGTATTTTATGTATTGTATTGCCTTGATTTTATGTGGACCTCTTTTGAGATCCAAATCTTGAATAAAGAATTGAATTCCAGGAAGGAACCGAGGTGGATGAACTTTTTTTTTTTTGGAACATTTTGTATCAATTCGTCAAATGGGGCCAAAGTCTTTAGCAAACCAAAAAACAATCATTCTATGGAAAAGCAGACCTAACTATAACTACCTAGTGGCAGTCGCCACTAGGTAATATATATATATATATTGTTTCCTTTTTTTCACAGAAAAAACAAAGATTAAAGTAACGTTACAGTTAGGTGAATTTGTCAATGACCACATTAATGTTTTGAACTAAAAAAAAACGAAATTCACCAGTTAAAGTTAGCTGAGCTAACTATACTTCGTGCCACCGCCATGCACTGCTTATGTCCTCAGATAGTGCATCATTCATGACATGGTCTTTGACATCACTGATGACATTTCAAACGACATCTTGATGACTTCACTGATAATATCATCCAAGTTTCTTTTGTACACATTGCTCTATAAACTGGTATAGCGTTAGAGCTATGAAAGTAATTGCAAAATAGATCATAATAATATGAATCATCATTACTGCTATCATACATACAACCCCCGTAGGTAAAGCAAGCTTGTGTTCTGTGCAACATTGGCCCTATACTATACACTACATGGGTAGCAGAGTTCATGTTGAGTATGAATCACAGATGGTAGGGTAACCTATCCTACACACAGTGTTGAATCTGTATACACCTGTTCATGGAAAACCAAGTTCCTCCAGATACTGAAGCACTGTTACATAACTAATGCTCTACTACGGACAATCTTTACCTGTATCAAACCCCTGACAGTTACTAAACCTACAAAAGAGAAAATAAGTGGATATAAGAAGAAAAGTGGGTACTGTTAACACTGTTTACTCTATGGAGAGAGTTTACTCTGTAACACAATGTTTGCAGACAGTGAAAGTCTCATGAGAAATACACCACAGAGTATCAAAAGTATCTACTAAGAACAGGGTACACTATATGCAAAACTTGTC
This sequence comes from Calotriton arnoldi, assembly GCA_963921515.1. Lineage (NCBI taxonomy): Eukaryota > Metazoa > Chordata > Amphibia > Caudata > Salamandridae > Calotriton > Calotriton arnoldi. The sequence goes on along the minus strand of CAWUFW010001292.1, from coordinate 2,205,498 downwards.
CAAACAGCATCTGTTCACTTAAAATAACCAAGATCTGAAGGTGATAAAGACAATACTATCTGCAGACTTCAAACTGATGTGAAAATGTTACAGATAGCCCATCTTCTGAAGCAAAACAAGCACATGTACATAGGTTAGTGCCAGGTGCACACAGTCTTCTATGTTAAGTAGAAATTGTCATGGTGAGACGATTAAGTATAATAACTCAGGGCTGCTTACCCTACTTAGTATGTGGTACGTAGAATCATTGCACAGCAGGAAACTTTTTCTACATTATCAAAAAACGTGTGTGGAACACAATGAACAAAAGTCATCAACTGTCACCTGCACACAGAGCTACTCTTCAATTCAAAGATTTACAACATGTTTAATACCTCTACACAGCTATGGTGCTTTAGGAGCACATGCGTTTTGTAAACACACACCGATTAGCTAGATACATGCTGTACAAAATAAGGTAGAAAAGTAATATGGTAGTTACCCACAACTATGCAAACTATTGAAGAAACTAACACACTCACTGGATGATGTCCTCAGTGATGTCATTTTAGATGTCATCAGTGACACCATAAATTATGCCAGAACATGTCATGAGTGATATGTGAGGTCAAAGCAGTGCATGGTGGGGGTGCAAGCTATATTTCGCTCTGCTAACTATAACTGGTAAATTCCAGTTTTTTTAAGTTCAAAACGTTAACATTGTCACTGACAAATTTACCTAAATATTACGTTACTTTAACCTTTGTTTTTTTCAGTGAATTTCTAGTTTTTTTTTAGTAAAGTAAGATTTCCATCGTAATGCACAGCGGGGGGCTGGACCCTGGGTATTGTGCTGCCCTCATCCAGGCTTGATGGCCCTAACAGCCCTCCTCCTTGCCCTCTATTGTCAAAGTCCATTCCCCTTCCCCCTCGTCCAGCACCTGTGTGGCCGTTGTTCTGCCACTGCCCTTCCCGCCTGCCCTGCAGTTAGCTTGGTGCCCCTACCCACCTCCTCCCTGCCCTCTGTTGTCCAAATCCATGCACCTGTCCCATGCCCTGCATGGTCCGATGTGCTGCCACTGCTCACGAGTTAGACTGATGTCCCTGCCCACTCCTTCAGCCCTCTGTTGACTGAGGCTATGCCCCTATCATTGTCCTCCTGCTTAGCCTCTGTGCTTAATTTTCTGCCCCTACCCTCCTTCCCCTTCCCGCTGATGTCTGTTTGCATGCCCTGCTCCCTCTCTTTTGTACACCATGTTCCATGGACCTGCCACTGCCCCTCCTGTCTACTGTGAGGATTCTGTTGAGTTGCCACTGCCCCTCCCGCCTGCCCAGCATGTTCAGATGGCTGCCGCCTGTCCCTGCTCCCTCCACCCTGTCTTCCATTGTCCGAGTTCCATGCCCCTATTCCCTCTCTCCTGTCCTCCATGTTCCATTTTGCTGCCACTCCCTTCTGCCCTCCACATTTTGGTTGTACTGCAACTGCTCCTCCGGCCTGCCCTGCGTGATCTATTGTGAAACCCCTGCACCCTTCAGCTCCTACCTCTCCCTTCTGCTCTCCATGGTCCTTTGTGCATGGCCCTGCCCCCTCCCTCTTGCCCACTATGGCCATTGTGCTACCATTAACCCGCCCGCTTTCCATGCGTGGTCTTTTGTGCTGCCACTGTCCCTCCCACCTTCCCTCCGTTGTATGTGTGTATGCCATTATAGTCTCCCTGTTACCCTCCATGGTGTTTTATGCTTCCAGTGCCCATCCCGTCTGCCCTGCATGGTTAGCTTGCTGCTCCTGCCCCCTGTTTTCCATGTGCAGGCCCCAATCCCCTCCCTCCTGCCCTTCATGGTCCGTTGTGCTGCAACTGCCCATCCTGTCTGTCAGCTTGCTGCCCTTGCCTATTTCCCCTCTGCTCTCTATTATCCATGTGCATGGCCCTGTCCCCTCCCTATTGCTTTCCCTGGTCCATGTGCTGCATTGCCCTCCTGCTTGTCTTGTGTGGTGTGTTGTGCTATTGCAACCCCTGGCTCCTGCCCTGTAAGGTCAATTTGGTGCCCCTGTCTACCTCCCTCCTTCCCTCTATTGTCCGAGTCCATGTCCCAAACCCATTCCTGCTGCCCGCTGTGGTCCAATGTACCATACATGCCAACATTTTGAATTTTCTAAGAGGGAGATTTAGAAAACAAAATCTGGGGAACTGATTTGCCCTATTGGCTTACATTGAAAAAGAGGAGATTTTAGGTGGGAGACGGATAAAATAAAGCCCTTTTGGGCTTAGAAGTATTGGAGTGTCCTGCCTGAATCGGGTCTGCTGGCATGTCTGGTTGTACTGCCACTGCTTCTCTCTTCTGCCCTCAATAATCTATTGAACTTCCACAGCCTCTCTTGCCTGTCCTGCATGGTTGATTTGTTGCCCCTGCCCCCTTCCCCCTGACCTCACCGGGTCTGTTGTGCTGCAACTGCCCCTCCCACCTGCCTAGCGTGGTCAACTTGCTGCCTCTGTCCCCTCCTCCCTGCCCTCAATTGTTCGAGCTCGTGCCCATGACCTCTGCCTTCCCACAGTGTTCTAATGAACAACTAGATTGCTAACATTCTATATTTATTATAAAAGCGTGGCACTCTTGACGTCATCTTGATGTAATCAAAACTGTAATACCTAAAGCATTTCCTTTGGACATTACAACAAACACTGGCAAAGCCAATAGGTTTCGCCTATGCGAAATCTATTGGCTTTATCATTGTTTTTAGCTGCTGCACAGAAGATGAGCTGGTGTGAAACATGGCTTTAAAAAAAAAGCACTATCACGTGGTCAATGCTGGCCTTGTCATAGTGCTTTTTTTAAACTTTAAGACATGTTAAAAAACATTTAAAAACATTGACAAAGCCAATAGATTTTGCATATGAGAAACCTATTGACTTTGCCAACGCCTTGTTTAGTCTTCCAGTCAAGACCCTCCAGCAGTAGGCAACCAAAGAGGCCTCTTGCTTAGTAAAAATACAAGAATGACCGCAGCCCTCGAAAAGGCACAAGAAGCCCAGTTGCCGCACATGCGCACACACTTACTGAAAAATACGTAACATCCATTTGGTTAAAAAAACAAAACATTATTTTAATTTAAACTGTGGTACAATCAATTAGTTGATAAAATGCCATTACATCATATTACCACAGTATATGTATGCATCCATTGTAGAGATCTGTAAGCAACCTGAAAACACAGGTTTGAATCTGCCTGAACCATCTAATCATTCATATGTACTGCACAAAAACTGGTGGTAGAAAATAGGAATGTGGCGCTCCGAGGTATATTACATATGAATCTGATTCTAGCTCTGATTCAGTACGGTGCAAGGAGGGAGGGATAACCACCAGTTCCCCTAACGTGCCGTCAAGACGGCCACAAATACAGTATATACACGTTAAAATTACAGACATAAATGGCACAGTTATAAGTCACACTGGCGTTTCTTTTTCAATTCATATTTGTTTTATTTCTTTTTCTTCTGTGGATGGTGTCAGTTACACTCCACTCAGTTCCTGATGTTCCTAGCCAACGCGTGTTTCGTCGCTTAACATGGGATAAACCCACGACTTCTTCAGGGCTATATTCTTGTCTTGAAAGTTACTTAATTTCGGTGAGAATTCCAACCTGAATGGGTTTCTGGGGTTTTGTCCTGTATTCCGCTTATTGCCTGAGTATGGCGAATAGTAAGTATTTCCTCTCCGGTATCGTTTCCTTTTAAATTTGAGGGGTTTTAACCTGGTGCCCCATCCGGCATAGGTTTTTGCTGGGATCATGTACCTCGTCCTGCGAGTATAAATACTTACTATTCGCCATAATCAGGCAATAAGCGGAATCCAGGACAAACCCCAGAAACCCTTTACTGGGCCCCCATGTGCCAATAGCGCACATGCATTAATAGCAGCTGAAAGAACTGAATGAAGTGTCCCTAAAAAGCTTACAACACGTCATTAACAAGCCAAAGGTGAGCATCCACATAAGGGAGGATGGCAGGCACTCACCATACAGATGCAATGAGCGGTCAAGGAGAAATGAAAGTACCAGGTCTGTTACATCTGGAATCGAGCAGGACACTGGCAACAAGGGCCGGAGGGCTAAAAAATGAAACTGGAGTTGGTGCATCTGCATATTGGAGAAAGGAGCACGCTACATATGAATCGTGCCGAATAACAAAAATGACAGAAGATGACGGCCACCATATTGGAGAGTTGCCACAATGGGCTAGAATGGTTAGTACAGACACAGGGGGGGACAAAAAACAATATATGAAATAGATAAGGGACTTAATGAAGGAATGGGGCCCATAGCCTGGGAAAAAATAATAATTAAACCAAAAACCAACAGAGATAAGGAAGCCGCAATAATTCAGTGCCTGCGCGCTACCAAGAAGGGCCACAATCTGCCATAACGAAAGTAAGGCACGCGTAGTCAAGTGAAAGCGGCCATGCAGAGAGGCAAGGCAGACAATCTGCCATAGGGGGGCGTGGCTTAGCACCCACTGAAGATGGCAGCAGGCTAACAGAACTCCGTGGCAGCTGTGAGGTATTTTTCTTCACATACCTACAATTTTGTCACCAGACTGCTACTTTTAATTTCTAAACGAAGCAGAATACTTTCAGAACACAACCGCATTCACAGGTGACAGCTTAATGGGCTCTTTATCATCTTTACTGAGAGAAATGCTTTCTGGTCAGAAGCTCCAGCAGCTCCTGCCATCTTATCTCCTCTCATGAGGTGCTTATTAAACTGAGCAGAGCTTCCATACTAATGGCATAACCTTTTGACCCTGCAGCCCTCATAAATCTCTCTGCTGTTCTGTGTGCTGGGAGATTTCATTTTTAACAATTTATCTCTTCAAGTTAACATTTCTATTTTCTGAAGCACTGCAATAGACTGCCTTGAGAAGTTTAATTTTAAACAATGTATCTATTCAAGTTAGCATTTCTATTTTCTGAAGCACTGCCATTGACTGCCTTGAGAAGTTTCATTTTAAACAATTTATTAATTCAAGTCAGCATTTCTATTTTCTGAAGCACTGCAATAGACTGCCATGTGAGACTGTTTTAACTACATTTTAACTGCAGCTCATTTAGAGATAATTCCCTATACCACTTTCCCTTTATTTTATCATTTATATTTATGTATGGGGAAAACTAGGAATTTAAAATTACACACCCCTGGCATGGCTCACTCTCAGTATACAGTGGTTACTAAAAACTCTTTTTCTTTACTGAAATCCAATATGGAACATCCTGATATGGTATCTCAAGATTCTCATTCGTCCTCTGCCTGCGCCTCTACAATTTCTTCTAAGCAACTCTCTAAAATACCAACCACAGCTCCGCTGACGGCAAACAAAGGCCAAAAAAAGATACTCCATCACCTGTTAAGCCTATTTCCTCTATTTCTATGGAGCTCCTTCTAGATGAGATTCGAGCCTTGAAACCCTATATGGAGGAAACTAATACAAAGCTTCAGCGACTGGACGACAAATGGTCTCTGATGGAAAATAGAGTTGCGAACATAGAAAATGAGATGCTTTCTATTCAGGATACTGCTCAAGATGTTACGCACCTCAAAGCGGAAGTCTCATGTCTTAAGAAAGTTACTGAAGATTTAGAAAATCGGAATCGACGCAACAACCTTCTTATTTACGGCCTTGCAGAGGAAACAGAAGGCTCTCAACCTATTTCCTTTTTCCAAAATCTTCTTCCAAAACTTGTGAATATGCCTGAATCCACTAAGCTTAACATACAACGTGTTCATAGACTTGGTCATCGATCTCAACATGCCTCCTCATCACAAAAAACTCAAGGTGTCATAATATTTTTTCCGGAATATCAGGATCTTCTCACAGTTTTAAAGCAGCAAAAACCAAAGGACGTGCTACTTGGTCAGGAAAACCATTATATTTTGTTCAAGATCTGGCTAAAGCTACAGCAGACAGACGGCAGAAATTTCTAGACATGCATCCTGCGCTTCGTTCCCTTGGAGCCAGATTTGGTCTTTTCCATCCGTGCTTCTTTAAAGTAACTTACAATAACGAAACAACAACGTACGAAGATCCCTCCATGCTGCAGAAATGTATTGACAACTGTAAAATGCAAACAATGGACACTTCTAAATTCCTTTTCACTTGAAAGCTTCATATAACTTTTTTTATGTTTCACATTGTTGTTGTTATATTTTGTAATGTCTAGGTTAACCCACCATTTAAAATCTTCATGTTTAATTAAGTTTATATAAGGTATATCTTTGCATAAGATAATAATGTATATCTTTTTCTTCACCTCTTAGGTACCCTCTTTTAGTGTTGTGCCCAGCAAATCCTCCTATTTTTATACCCAAATCAATGGTCTGGATGTCTCCCCTCCGGCTGCCTCTGGAGCCCAGTTGTTGTCATCTTCCCTTTTGTGGTCGCACCACTCCCGATTATTTTGTCCTGGTATTTGGTATGTCTTTTGTCTTGATTTGTGTCTGTCAGCACCCCTATTTTTTTTTATCCTTTTCATGTTTTCTTTTCTCTATCTGCATTTCCTTTTCTTTCCTTCTAGTTTCATACTCTTTTCTATGTTTTCTCTCTTCTTTATTGCTCTTTCTCTTTCAATGTGCTATTTTCTGTTATATTTCTCTCTGTGCTAAGAAATGCATGGTTTTATTTTTTACTCGATTAAACAAATTACGTTATTGTTATTCTTTACTTATAGAGTACGCTAATTTCATTGCAATTCTTTATTCATGACTTTACGCATTATTACTTGGAATGTAAAAGAGTTAGGCTCACCTATTAAACGACAAAGAGTTATTACTCATTTAGCCAAATTAAATGCTGATATTGCTTTGTTACAAGAAACTCATGTTACTGAATAGGAGACCAAAATATTTGTTAGACATTGGGTGGGATATGCATTTTCCTCACTAGGTAATGGGAAACGTAATGGAGTTGTAATTCTGTGTAAAAAAATCTTTGGATGTTACCTTGTTATCACAAGAATCAGATAAAGAAGGTCGATGGCGCCTCGTAAGATTACAAGTAAATAAAATACCAATATCTGGTTTTAATATTTATGCACCCACACATCCTGATAAAACTTTTTGGCCCTCAATTACACCCAAACCAATGTCTATTTCTGATGATTTAGTTTTTGGTGGGGATTGCAATCTGGTAATGGATCCTTTTTAGATCGCTCCTCCAAGTCCTCTTTTGTCCCTTCCTACATTCACAAACAATTCACCACAGCCATCAAACAAAGATCCCTTATTGATTCCTGGAGAATTTTCAACCCCTGTTTACAAGAATTTACTTTTTCTTCCCTGTACATTTCTCTCAGTCTAGGATTGATCACCTTTTTGTCTCTAAACCCTTATCTCAACACATCTTACAAGCTGAGATAAGTACCATTTTAATTTCTGATCATGCACCGGTAATTCTAGATCTAGACCTTCTTCCCTTTCCCCCCAAATTTAGACATTGGCGCTTCAATATTTCTTTTATTGGATACCTCTTTCACACAACGCTTTGATACTTTTATAACAGAATTTTTTGCTCTGAATGAATCTCCTGACTTATCATTTCCAATTATTTGGGATACATCAAAGCTGCTTCTAGAGATTTTATCATTACTTTTGTTTCTACTAAAAAGAAAATACATTTTTAAAAAGCACTAGATTTAATGAAACATATTAAATCCTTAGAACAATCCTACTTCGTATCCAAATCTAAGACTTGTTTAGATAATTTAATTAAGGCTAAATTTGATTTCAATAAACTCTCCACTGAAGAGGCTAACTCTTATCTCCTTAAATCTAGTTCCAGATACTATAGTGGTAAAAATAAAGCAGGTAAACATTTAGCAAATTATCTTAAAATTAAAAAGAGCGATCCAAAATAGAAACTATTTTAAGAGATGATTCCAAGCCTCTTTTTAGAGACAAAGATATCCTTAATGAATTTACTAATTACTATCAAAATCTATATATGCCAGAGTTAGATCCTCTCCAATGTGATATTAACTCATATCTTTCTTCTAACCATAAGGAATTTGATCTAAACACTGATTTTTTTCCCCTTGATTCTGATATCACAATGTATGATATTCGTACTGCCATTAACTCTATTAAAAAAGGTAAAGCTCTTGGGCCTCATGGTTTTCCTATTGAATTCTACCTAAATTTCTCTAAACAATTAATCCCTAAATTACATCGATTATTTACTTTTTTTGCTTTCTCCAATTCTGCTACCAGGACATTTCAAGAAGCCTTAATATGCCTTATACCAAAAGATAATAAATATCATAAGTTATGCAAAAATTATAGACCGATTTCCTTAATTAATTCTGATTATAAGATTTTTGCCAAGATCCTGGTGTTACGCCTTGATCCTCTCCTCCCCATATTTGTCAATGGCCTAACCTCCTCCTCTCCTTTTCTTTTACACAGAGGTGTACGACAAGGATGTCCCCTAGCGCCTCTTCTTTTTTATTGTAGCTCTCAAACCTTTTCTATCTAAAATTCGACAAAATAGTGCCATACAAGGATTCAAATATGGAGTTAAACAAATTAAATTTTCAGTCTACGCTGATGATATTCTTTTATATATGGCCTCTCCTGATTCTTCTTTACAACCCTTTTTAAACGCAGTTTCCACTTTTGCCTCACTTTTGGGTTAAAAACTTAATTCTGACAAATGTGAAATCCTTCCACTTAACAAATGGTGTCTCAAACACGATATCCTCCCTTCAGGATTTCTGTGGAGCCCAACAAAAAATAAATATTTGGGCCTTTGGTTCACTACTTCTATAAAAGACACTATATCGCTCAACACTACTACGTTACTGTCTACTTTATCTAACCTAACTTCACGATGGAATCCACTATTTCTCTCATGGTGGGCTAGGTTAGATTCTATTAAGATGATCTTAGTCCCCAACATTCTTTTCTATCTTTCGGCAATTCCAATTAACTTTCCCACCTCTACTTTTTAAAAAAGTATTCTATTCTCACTGCATTCTTATGGAATAATAAAAAGCATTGTATATCTTTGTCCAAATTGCAAAGGAAAAAGCAGCAAGGGAGAGTTCATTTTCCTCATTTTCAGACTTAGCAAAATGCTTTCTTTTTAAAACAGTCAGTACATTTCCAAGATGGCCCACCCACAATTCCATCTCCCTTATGGTCAGAATTGGAGTTATCTTTTATTCAGCCTTTCTCTTTTGCAGAATTGTTGTCCTTTAATAAACGCCCTTCTTCCATGTCTATTCCTGTTCTCAAAAATGCTTGCAGAATATTAAGTCCATTTTATATTTCTTCTTATCTTTCACCTCTAGATCAATTCCTTCAATCCTCGATCAGGTATAATACATTATTAAAATGAATAATAAAAATATCTTTTGGAAAGCGTGGAGAGATAAAGGTCTATTATGGACTCATCAATTGATACATAACCATTCACCTATCTCTTTTTCACAAGCTCAATCCATCTTTCACTTCCCTCTTTCATATCAACACAAATTTTAGTCACTGATCTCTTCTATTTCTACCACATACCGTTCACTTTATTCGTTACCCATTTCCCCTCTTCCTATTTCACCTATACCAACATTACTGCTAACTGCCCCTACTGCTTCTCATATATATATACCCACCTTACCTCACCCACTGTTGATTGACAAAAATCAACCCAATATTACAATGGGAAGCAGATCTGCACACCTCCTTTCCTATTCCTTTGTGGAACAAAATATGGTTTAAAATTTGCAAGACATCACGTGCTGCCAACACAACTCAAACACTCTTTTTTATTTCTAACCGCCTTCTAATCACTCCAGTTTCCTTACACAAATTTGATACTGCCACTTCATCATCTTGTTGGTTCTGTTCCGCATCAATTTCTGATATTAAACATATTTTATTTGAATGTCCCACCACCTATCAATTTTGGTTACAAGTGTGGAAACAAATTACCTCTATTTTTCACACACATATACCATTCTCCTTTACTAATTTATTTTTAGGTAGTCTTTCTGATGATTGGCATTGTTGTACTTTTAATATACAAATTGTAGACTTATTAATTGCTGTTGCATTTCAACAGATTACTAAATATTGGAAGAATGCTCTGCAGATCTCCTTTCAAGCATGGTGGTATGGTGTTTGTTATAATCATAGACTAGATAGAGCCTATACTGTCCCAATGCCTCTTACTATTAAACGAAATTCTCTCTGGTCTCCAGTAACCATTTTTCTAGATTCCTCAGTTTCAAGGCCTTTCATACATCAACCCTTAACTGATGAAGTATCCAAACCTCCTTGGATATATTATTTTTCTTCTTAGAGCTTCCATACTAATTGTAATATATTTTGCTTTTTTGTTTCACTGATAATATGTGCTCTATGATTTTTGTAATTCCACTACTGTTTATAATTATGCTAATTTAATTACATGAGAAGTGCTTTTATTTTTTGCTCTTTCTATTTTTCTTTTTCCCTCCCATTCTTATCCTGTTTTCTACATGTAATTGCAAAAATGTTCCTGTTCTATCTTATTATTATTCAAATGTTTTCAATACATTGTTATTATGTTATATTGTGAACCTGCTACTTGTTATTTCCCTTTTTCTTACTTAATAAACTTTACTTTTAAAACTTAAAAAAAAGACAATCTGCCATAATGAAAGTAAGGCAGGAGTAGTCAAGTGAAAGCCCCCAAAATACATTAAGACGTTTAAAAAAAAAGTACAATATGGAAATTAAAAAAACAAGTACTGAAGTGGATGCCTGCTTGTGCCCCGGGGGCACTAGGTAGTGAGTACTTCGTGCGGAGCGCGAGAAGGAATGAAAGACAAGTCAGAGGATCTTTATGGAGATAATAACAGTGGGCCCAGACCAGGGCACTCAGGCAGCGCTGTAACTATAAATAGCAAGGGTGTAGTTCTTGTAGTGACAGCAGCCTGAGATGCTTAGAAAAGGTTCCACTAAAGCGGATGAACACAGTACTTTGCCGATGGGAAACTGATCAGAGAAACGCACAGGAAATAGAACGCCTACAACCAATTGAAATGAGGAAAAGTGAAGTGATAAGCACAACGACCAATAAGAAGTGAAGGCGGGATGTAAGTCCACAGGCTTGCAGCAGTGGTTACGCGCCGGGCTGTGGCCGTCTGTATTGCCAGCTGTATGTTGGCCGTAAGCATAAAAGAAGGACCGCCGCTCCCAGACGTGTATTCAATGTAAGTGGCTGGGGGCATGTATGCAAATAGCAGCTGGTCAGCCAATCATTCATCAGTGGGCGCAGAAAGGGCCAGGCATGTGGGAAACTTATTTACAGCTAAAAGAGGGATTTTTAACCGAGCCAGCAACAGAAGCCAGGGGAAGGAGGGATGAAGGAATCCCAATGAATAGAGATATATTATCACCATCAGAGGGAAGTGAAACCAGGCATGGGATTGCCTCTAGGAACCGGCTTTAGCAAGAGGAGTCCAGCTTTTGCACAAGCATGCACAGTGCAATGGGCACCGCTTGTCTGTGCACAATAAGGAGCAGGGCTGCAGCAAGGCGCCCACCTGCATTTTTCGCATGCCACCTTGCTGTGGTCTAGGCTTCCAGAGATCTGCATTCATCAGGGATCCAAGTCTGGTCTGGGCTGCAGCCCTACGCGAGGCTGTGTGTACTTTCCACAGAGAGGCTTTTGGAGCGGGAAACAAGGAGCACGAGCCAAGAGCGGGTGTGTGTGAGGGAGAAACAAACAATTTCAAAACAAGATGTTTGACGTGAAATTACATGTTTTAACAAGAAGCGATGAGGGAGGGGGTGGTGGGATGGGTGAAGAGGCGATTTGACCTCAGTCTTTGAAAGCACAGCAAATGTGACAAGATAAGAACAAGATTTACAGGCCCTGTTACAGAGGAGTTTGAAGCGAGTAAAAACATGTGCGTTCGTGTTAGGTGGCCTTTAACAAAGAAAAAAGTAATTCCTGAAGGAGATCCTAAAATGAAAGCAGTGGAGAGATAGTGTAATTGGTCCCTGATCTCGGGGAGGGCTAAACCCAGGAACAAGCATGACAAATGCATGCCATGGACAAATAAGAAGGAAGCATATGAAAGCAAAAATGGAGCCAGCAAGTGGGAAGCCTATGGGTGGGCTGAAGCCCACAAAATATATATAACATGTCTCGAAGAGACAGCGCAAGCGCTGTCTAACCGAGACCTAAAAAGCTAGTGGTAAACATGGAGAAGATCAAGGTGATGGGATATGGCAAAAACCTGTAAATTTTGGGTGGTACTTAAAATCCACGAAATTAGAATCTGCTAATAAACATAAGTACCTAGGGGTATGGTTTGAGAAGAGTTTACTGTAGAAAAATCATATTGAATTGCTCAAAGCTAGAGCCTTAGTATCAGTAAGTGGTCTGAAAAAATGTAATAAAGATTACGGGGATATGTCCCTAAGGCCAGTATTAACAGCCTATGCAGCTATGATCTGCCCACAATATCAGTACAGAGCTGAATTAAGCATAAGCGGCAAAAGGAACTGGGAATATGAGGAGGGGAAATGTTTGAAAAGTCTGTTATCACTGACAAGGTCCTCAATGATCCAGGCAATAAGAATGGAAATAGGTACTACGTCATCGAGTCATTTGGCATGTGCTGAGGCAGTTAGATTCTGGCTATGTTTGAATTCAGGTGATGGGCAAAAGCTATCATAATGGTGTAAAAATGAGATTATGCACAGTGAACAGAAGTGGGCCAAGGGTGTCAGGACAAACCTGGAGGATATATGTAGGGTAATGGGTCTTAGTATGGGTTCCCAGAATCTGCAAATAGATACCACGAGGTGCAAACTCCGAGTCTTAACGAAGAATAATGCATGTTATGCAGTATTTAAAGGGGAAACCTTCAGTCTAATTTATGCTCAACTCATGACAAAATGAGGAGTGGTTCCCCTATGTGGATTTACTACATAACAGTAGGTTCAGATCTGAATTGCTAAGATTAAGAACCGTATTCATCCATGTTACAGTTGTGACAAGGTAAAAAAGGCAATGATGGACGTATCTGGTAAATTTACCTGTGGTTTGAGTGTAAAGTGACAGTATGCATATTCTTTTGGATTGTTTAAAAGTTCAGACCCTTCGGAAAACTATCTTGAGGCCGCTTTTTTTTAAATACAGCATCAAAAATGGATATGGGTTATCTGGGTGTGACTTGTGCCTTAGGGAGATTTGTGGTTGCTGTTAAAAGGGTTTTAGTGGCTTATTAGAAAATTGCCATTTTTAAATTGGCTTTTAACCCTTATTACGAGGAAATGTCTGTTCTTGCTATGAAAGTGTAGGGTGAGATTTTATCTATATACATTTATTATGACGATTATGTTATTTATGAATTATATGAGTGTTAGAAATGGGGATCCCTGGTTGGCAATGGCTGGCGCCTATGTCCGAGAAGGGACCCTTCTTCCTAAGTCAGAGTAAGGGGGCTACACCCTTTGATAACCCCTGCTCAACCCTGTGGTAACGTAGCACGAGCAGACAGGCCTATCTCAGAGGCAGTGTGTGAAGCACTTATGACCATACACAAGAACGCAGTGAAGACACCACAAAGGGACACCACACAAGTAGCTATAGAAAAATAAGTATCTTTATATAAGCTTAACACAAGGCTCAAATACGATCAAAAAGCCACAATGCACGTAAATGTAGTTTCACTAAAAAGCAATAGAAACACTCAAAAGCGGGTGAAACGAACTTAGTTCGAGACCGGGGTCTACGCGACCCGGTGATGCACAATGTACCTGAGGTTTTAAGGGGGCACGGCACGCAGCTTCGGGCGGAAGCCGCGATGATGACAGGCGGACTCGCAGCGGCCACAGCTCCCAGCTTCAGCAGTCCGCGGCATGCACTCACGCTGATCCTGAGATGGTGAGTAAGGCGGGCTCGCAGCGGCAACAGCTCCTCAGCTGCCGCGGCCCACAATAGCGATAGCGATGATTCTCGTAACACAGACAAATGCGGGCTCTCAGCGGCAACAGCTCCTCAGCTGCAGCGGCCCACAATAGCGACAGCGATGATTCTTGTAACACAGACAAATGCGGGCTCTCAGCAGCAACAGCTCCTCAGCCGCAGCTGCCCACGATAGCGATAGCGATGATCCTCGTAGCACAGACAAATGCGGCTCTCAGCGGCAACAGCTCCTCATCTGCAGCGGCCCACAATAGCGACAGCGATGCTTCTCGTAGCACAGACAAATGCAGCTCTCAGCGGCAACAGCTCCTCAGCTGCAGCGGCCCACAATAGCGATAGCGCTGATTCTCGTAGCACAGACAAATGCGGGCTCTCAGCGGCAACAGCTCCTCAGCTGCAGCGGCCCACAATAGCGATAGCGCTGATTCTCGTAGCACAGACAAATGCGGGCTCTCAGCGGCAACAGCTCCTCAGCTGCAGCGGCCCAAAATAGCGATAGCGATGATTCTCGTAGCACAGACAAATGCGGGCTCTCAGCGGCAACAGCTCCTCAGCTGCGGCGGCCCCCAATAACGATAGCGATGATTCTCAGCCCGCGTTCCCCGCAGTAGACCCAGAGGCTCTGGAATTCTCGACAGAGGCCTCACCTGCGAGTAGAACCCCCCTCACTAGGAATTCAGAAGGCTGATTGGTGAAGTCTAATGTCCCTGAGACTTCAGTAGGAGGCAAGCTCGAATCAGGCCCTTGGGTAGTTGCTTCAGCAAGATGGGTGAAAGTTTCAAAGTCCTTTCCCTCTCGTTACGCGGACAGAGGTTCGTCTTGACATCCAGAAGTAACACCCCCTGTAGGGGTTTCGGCGCAGATCTTTATACCCCACAGGTCTTTGTTCTCAAAAGTCACAAGACAGTGAACCTAGCCAGAACCAGTTCGGAGTGGTCCTGGAGCACTTTATTTACGAGGCTGCATCCTGCCTTTGAGGAAGAGGGGGTCTGCCATCAGACGCACAGTGGGGGCTGGAGCCATCATTCACCTTGCCAGGCCCAGCCCTGCTCAGATCAAAGGGTCACTCCTCCCCATACTCCAGCTGCAGATCTCGCTACTCGACCCAGGTCGGGCTCAGCCTGCCCTGACCCTCCAAGACCAGACATCCAATACACATAACAGCAGAGCACACTGACGACTTAGGCATGAAAATACCTACTTCCTAGAAGTGGTAATTTCAAACACAGAATATAAAAATAATCCTCACGAAAAGGTGTGTTTTAATATTCTGAGCTCAGGCATACTAAATTCGACTTTCCAAACATGTTCCTTGGGTCAGCTAGGATTATAGGATGTAATAATCAAAGCTGCCCATTCTGGCCTAAGGGAACACATAGCCTTGCAATAGTGAAAAACGAAATGGAGTGTAATTCACTATTAGGACATGCCACACAGACAAAGGCAGGTCCTACCTTTCACATACAACGCACCCTGCCATAGGGATGACTTACATGATGCCAAGGGAAGGTTGAGGGACTGGGAAGTGGGTTCACTTCACAGCCAAAGAATGGCAGTTCTGGACCGCGCACAGACTCCGCGATGGCAGGTCTGAGACACACTTTACGCGCTGCTTACATGGGTGGCGCAATCAGCGCTGCGGGCCCACCAGCAGCATTCGGTCTACCAGCCCTTGGCACGCACGGTGCACTATACTAGGGACTAACAGGTAAATCAAATGAGCCAATTATGGGAATACCAATTCATCCAGTCAATTTACAATAGGGAGCATTCGCGCTGTCGCACTGAATGGCAGTGGCACAGCGCCCAGAGCATCTAACACCAGCAAACACAGAGGAGACAAAAAGCGAAAGAGGGAAGGGAGACCCACGCCAATGGTGCCAGGTCTAACAATGAGATTTTAATTTTACATATACGTTTTTAAGATGATCAACTTCTGTGTTGTTTTAAGTTGTTTAAAGAACAAGGTCTAAATAAACATTCTTTCTGAGAGACTGACAATTTCCACAAGCTCAGTCAAACACTATTCATGAAAGTTGTCTCACTATTCTATGATCTCAGACAGTCCTTTCTCACATCTTCCTTTCATATGTCTTCTAGTCTAAACGTCTTCTCACACCCTTCTCTCAAAGTCCCTCTTTTCTGTGCCCCAGTCCTCTTACCGTTCCATTTTCCCTCACACATCTACCTCTTGATAAAATGATCCTCTTGCAAACACATGCACACATTCCATTCCCTTTCAAATCCCTTTGCCTCACAAACCCCACTTACTTTTCCTACTCACACATTTACCCTCCCTTACACTGTCTTCTCTTACTCATATCTTTCTCAGCTCCTGGTTCTCAAAAGCACGTTCACTTTTTCGCATTCTCTTTTACAGAGGCAGGCACTGAATGATGACTGTGTTTTTATGCTTCATATCACAAGTTTGAATGTTGATTAATCATTTTCCACTGCTTTTGTCTGTCTAGTCCATTGGAATACGTTCCTGACCTCCTTTCTTTTCTTTTGAATGGGGAGCACCAGGAGTACTGATAAGTAGAAATGCGGGAGGGGGTGACTGGCAGTGCATATCACAGCGTTCTCCTTGACATACGACCTCAGAAGCTAACTCCCCCTCTTTCTCCCCTCCCACCAACGGATCAGCATCAAAGGCTCCTCTGAGGCTGATCTTGCTATATGTGCAATCAATCAATCAGGGTGATTATAAGCGCGCTACTCATCCGTGAAGAGGTCTCAAGGCGCTGGGGAGGGGGTGGGGGGGGAAGCAGCTCCGGCCAGTTGAAGAGCCAGGTCTTGAGGGTCTGCCTCCCCCCTGTAGATGTGCAGGGTGGGGTGCGTCTGATGTTGATCGGCAGCTCGTTCCACGTCCTGGTAGCAATGTAGGAGAAGGTTCTTCCACCCGTTCTTGCTCTGCGGATGCGCGGGGGTTCAACGAGGGCGAGTTCGGTGGATCGGAGGTTCCTCTTGGGTATGTGGAAGGAGATTCTGTCGTTGAGGTTTTGGGGTCTGGTGTTGTGGAGGCAGTTGTAGGCGTGGATGAGTATCTTGAAAGTTACTCTTTTCTCGACGGGGAGCCAGTGGAGGTTACGCAGGTGCTGGGTGATGTGTTTGTGTCGAGGGATGCCGAGGACGAGTCTGGCTGCGGTGTTCTGTATGGTCTGGAGTTTGTGGAGCAGAGACTTGTTGATCCCGGCATAGAGGGCGTTTCCGTAGTCCAGTCTGCTGGTTATGAGTGCGTGGGAGACCGTCTTCCTTGCTTTGGGGGGATCCATTTGAAGGTCTCTCAGAGGATGCGGAGGGTGTTGAAGCAGGTGGAGGCGACAGCATTGACCTGACGGGTCATGGAGAGGGAGGAGTCGAGCATGATGCTGAGGTTTCAGGCATGGTCCATGGGGGTGGGGGGGCTGCCGAGGGCGGTGGGCCACCAGGAGTTGTCCCATGCAGAGGGGGAGGGTATGAGGACGAGGACCTCTATCTTCTCCGAGTTGAGCTTCGGGCAGCTGCTGCTCATCCAGGATGCAACGTCTTTCATTCCTTCCTGGAAGTTGAGTCTGGTGGTGATGAGGTCCTTGGTGAGGGAGAGGATGAGCTGGGTGTTGTTGGCATAGGATACTATGCGGAGTCCATGCTGTCTGACGATGGCGGCGAGGGGGGCCATGTAGATGTTGAAGAGCGTGGGGCTGAGCGACGATCCTTGGGGTACTCCGCAGTTGATTTCCGTGGGTTCGGAGAGGAAGGGTGGAAGTCTGATTCTTTGGGTTCTGCCGGCGAGGAAGGAGCGGAGCCAGTTGAGAGCGGTTCCCTGTATGCCGGTTTCGTGGAGTCTGGCGGTGAGTGTGTGGTGGGAGACCGTGTTAAAGGCTGCAAAGAGTATGTGCACTCAGAAGAGACTACTTGAAAACAAAACTAACTTATGCTTTGTGTTTCTTCTCCCCCAACCCCATCGCTATTTCTTCTTCCCCCACCCACCCCCATATCTGTTTATTCTTCCTCCTCCCAAAAGACAGAAGGAAAAAAAAGTGCTGTGGCACAGCCAGCACTGGCTGCTTCATAGCGTTTTTAGGTCGAGCCTAGCGGCAGCGATCATGCGCTGCTTGCTCTGCGAGGCATGCAGTAGTCGAGTATGCTGTGGAAGCCTCACTTACTCACCTCCCATATTTTTTCATTGGCTGGTGTCTATGTCCTTGGTAAACGCTGGCTTCCGATTCATTATGAGGCTTCTAAGCTAATGCGCTGATCATGCTCGTATGTTTTGTTAATAACCTAAAACTTGAAATATTTTTCACTGATGTTGTACGATATGTTCTCA
Organism: Calotriton arnoldi; assembly: GCA_963921515.1. NCBI lineage: Eukaryota > Metazoa > Chordata > Amphibia > Caudata > Salamandridae > Calotriton > Calotriton arnoldi. Next base: position 2,187,234 of record CAWUFW010001292.1, on the reverse strand, counting down.
CCCTCTTTTTGTTCTAGTCCTCGATAGCTCCTTTAACTGCATCAACTGCTGATTTTTGCTATTCCGTGATGCTCATCGCACATCTTGGTTCTTTCTATGTGTATGATGTTTTACTCGGAGCGCTCTAGGGCACCTCTGATACACCCTACTCTTTATTCGTGAATGTTTTCCCACAGGTTGTAATCTCACTCACCTTCTTTATGTTCTTTTTTTTTTTTAAATATTTTTATTTAGTGCATGATTACAATGTTGCAAATAGCGCTTCAAATTTCAATCAGTTTACAAGTACATAACATACATATTTTAAATTAGCAAATACAAATTACACGTGCCGACTACTCAAATAGCCTGTTGTAAAAGAAAAGTTTATATGAATCAGCAACTTTTCCTCATGCACATTTTTATATATTTTATACCCCCTCTCCCACCCCTCCCTCCCCGGGGTTAGACACACACTTAGATATAGTTGATGTCGGGAGAGCCGAACCGGAGATCACTTTGAACCCAGTACTACCTCTCGAGCCATCTGGTCAAAGGTTCCCAGATCGTTAAACCTTTCGAGCAGGACCGTGTCCCTCTTTTTTCATAGATGGCTTTTTCGAAGTTATAATTCGCCACTAATCGTTTTAGCCATTGATGATAACCTGGGGGGGTGGATCTAACCAGGCTGAAGCTAGGCAGAGTCGATATACCGCCATGCCTATGAAAACCAATTGCTCTCCCGGCTTCCCTTGGATCTCCTGATCCACCCCAAGACAAATTAGGGAAGGAGAAAGAAAAACATCCCTCCCTAGCACTTCTTTTAAAAAGTTTGCGATCTCTAGTTTTAAGTTGTTTAATGTGTCACAAGAGGCAAACATGTGATTGAAATCCGCCTGATACAGAGAGCATCGGGGACATAGAGTCCCTCTCCCTGTCCCCCATTTCGCAATCTTTTTCTGAGTATAATAAAGCGAAAAGCAGGATTTATAATACTGGGCTTGAAGCCGCGCCGGAATTAAAAGATTTTGTGCTAACTCAGTTGAGTGGAAGAATAATTCTTCGGAGATATCAATTTCCTCTTTCCACTTCCTAGCCCGCGTTGCCAAATCATCCGGCATTAATGAGTTAAAAGAGTTATACACAGTTCCAATAGATGGATGGTTCTTTCTCAAGTTGTCTATAATAGAGTTATTAATAAATCCTGATGGGCCGCCGCATTTTTTCCTTAAAAAATCACGTACTTGCAGGTACTTGTAGAAATCTTTCCAATCCAATTCATATCTTTCTTTAAGATTTTCGAAAGAACTTATATCGGGTGGGGAATAAAAATTGCCGAGTTTGGACAGGCCTTTGTTTTGCTACTTTTTGATTATTAAGATTTTAAAAATTTCGGGCAAGTTAGGGTTGTTATAAATCGGTGTATAATAATTAAAGCGACCCAGTCCTAACATTTTACGGGCCGATTTCATGGTTTTGAACCCAGCAGCCAACGTCTTGAAACGTACCTTCTTATAGTGGGAATCATTCAGAAACCTCCAGATCCATCCCCATGCATCTTTGCCCATTATGAGTTCTATAGGTGTAGGTATATCTTCCAATGGGTTATCTATTGGCTTATCGGAAAAAAGAGTAAGATTATACAGAAGAGTGGTTGCCCAATAATAAAGTCTTATATTTGGAAGAGCCAGCCCACCCCTTTCCTTTGGTAGGGAAAGGTACTTATAAGCTCTTCTGGATTTTTCATAAGCCCATATAAATCGAGAGAACAAGTCTTCGATCCTTTTCAAACAAATAGTACTAAATTCTAACGGGATAGCTCTTATAAGGTACAAAAATTTAGGAAAAAAAAGCATTTTAATTATATTGCATCTACCAATTATCGAAAGATGCAAATTATGTAGTCGAGTTAATTCAGGTTTAATTTTATCGATCAAGGGGTCAATATTACAGTCAACTATCTTTTCGATGTATTGAAGTAGGGTTTTAAGTAAGACAGGAAGATTGGCGCTCTGGCTAATATGCGTAGTGTGTAAGTGGAGGGGAGTAAGTACGGTGCTGCCAGGTCGGAGGAACTACCCTGTAACCCCCGTGGATGAGTGGGTCATGGAACCCACCCCAGAAATTAAGAAAAAGAGTCCAGGGCACACGTAATGAGAGTAACAATATCCTAATGGTAGAAATGTCTGGTTTTAGCGAATCAGTGGTCAACACCAGTGGATTGATAAGAATGTTCTTTAATGAAGCGAAAAACAAAGAAACGACCAGCCGACACGTGTTTCGTCACAAACGGGAGATGTCCCGTGACTCTTCAGGGCATTAGGATATTGTTACTCTCATTACGTGTGCCCGGGACTCTTTTTCTTAACTATCTTTTCGACGCTAGCCATAACATCTACTCCAAGGTACGTAGCCTTTTCTACCTGTCTATTGTCGTCGCCCATACTGACATTCTTACAAATGATTTGGGTTTTAGATCTGTTAAGGGAGTATCCTGATAAAAGTCCAAATCTAGCCGCCTCTGCTTCAACCTCAGCCATAGATGTTCCAGGATTAGCAGTTAACAGAGCAATGTCGTCGGCATAGTCCAGTACTTTCGTTTCCCAGCCGTGAGAAATAATGGGGCTAATTTTTCGATTAGCTTCCAGAAATCGTAAAAAGGGGTCTATATATAGTGCAAACAAGAGAGGTGAACTCGGGCATCCCTGGCGGGTACCTCTAGTTATTTTAAAAGTGTCAGTTAGTGAGCCATTTAAAAATAATTTTGCGGTGGGCTGAAAATATAGTATCTTAAATGCCTGTATAAGTCCCTGGCCTATCCCGACCCTTGACAGGGTCTCCCATAAAAAAGGCCAGGAAAACCTGTCAAAGGCCTTCTCCGCGTCAAGTAGAATCAGGGCTATTGGGTCTCTAGAAATATGGGCGGCGTCGAACAGTGAAATAGTTCTCCTAATATGATCTACAGTACCACGTCCAGGGATAAATCCATGTTGCCTAGGTGATATTACTTTATGTATTACCCCTGCTAATCGAACCGCTAATATTTTAGAATAGATTTTGCTGTCCGCATTTATCAGGGTTATAGGGCGATAAGAGGCAGGGTCTAGCGCAGATTTATGCTTTTTCAAGAAAACAATAATTTTGGCTTGCGACCATGATTCAGGTGGTCTCCCCCCCTTGAACGCATGTACGAATAAGTGGAACATAACCTCTTTTAGTTCAGTAGAAATTTGTTTATAAAATTCAGCTGGAATATTGTCTAACCCAGTGGCTTTACCATTAGGAAGGCTATTATTACAAAGCAGAGTGTCTATCCATTAAGGGGGCTCATCAAGTTGAGCCTGGTCATCTTGAGATAATTGCACCGCTGGAATTTGGTTAAGATAAGTAGTGATATCATTTAAATGAGCCATGGTAGTTTCATGATATGAATCTTGATAATAGGCAAGAAACTCTTTACGAATGCCCTCTGGATCTGAAATTATTTCTTGTGTAGGGTCTTTAACTGCAGTAATGATGTTCCTTGTAGCTTTTTGTCTTGCCCTAATCGCGAGGTGTTGTCCGACCTGCTCGCTACATTCATATGCTTCCTTCCTCCAAATTGCTAATCTATCTGCAGCTCTTTTGGCAATTAGCTCCATTACAGCTGATTTTGCTGACATTATTTTTGCAAGCGCATCCGCTGGGTCATCGCCATCCCTGAGAACAGTAATTAAGTTTTCTTCTGCAACAGCCAATCGGGTTTGCAGATTATCCTGCAGTTGACGCTTTTCTCTATTTAAGGAAAGCGAAAAGCTCAGTGTCTCTCCTCTTATTGCTGCATTTAGTGCATCCCAAACCACCTCAATCCCTGTGCTGCCTAAATTATCCTTAATAAATTGTAGAATCCAGTACCTCATATGTTTACAATATTCATCATTTAAAAATAGAGATCGTTCGAAGGTCCAGCTAGCCAAATCTCTATTAACCGCTGTTACCCCTCTTATTTCCACCACTAAGGGATTATGGTCTGCCACAATACGTGGGGTCTTTTCTATTGAGCACGCATAAAGAATAGAATGAGATGCAAAAATAAAATCTAATCTCACCAACTTGTTATGTGGAAAAGAGTAAAAAGTGTGGCCAGAATCAGTAGGGTGTTGTGAATGCCAAATGTCAGTGAGTGCCTGTTCGCGACATAAAGTCCTCCAAGCTTTAAAGACCTTTGGTTTCCGGCCGCTATAGATCCAATTTTTATCTAGGGTTATGTTCTTATTAGCGGGCAAATTTATATTAAAATCACCGCAAATGATTAAAGGTAGCGGCCAAGCGAGTCTAAGAGGTGGATCTGAGTTCTTTCAATATGCGTTTCTTGCAGGCATAGGATATCTGCTTTAAGTAGCCGAAGTGCTACAGCCGTATTTCGTCGTTTCTTGAGATCGTTAAGGCCGCACACGTTAATTGTTGCTATACGTAATTTACTCATTAAATATAGCAAAATTACTCCAATACCAATAGCCATAAGTCAAATAGAAATTTTTTTGAGTCATCCCTCTTGGTGCCAACCCCTTCTCCCACCCTTCCCAACCCCCGTAGATCCCCCCCACCACCCACCACCTACCACTGAGGCTACCTGGTTCTGCAAGAACCAGGATGAGGGCATCTGAGCAATCAGGGTCACGTGCCCCCCCCTGTCCAACCCCTTTCCTAGACTATCCACTCTATCTGTGCTGAATCAATTTGTAACCATTTGAACTCGCTAAAAGTCCCCAATTTTGAAACATTAAGCCTTAAGTCTTAAATATTTTAGTCCTTGGTTCTGTCTCTTCTTGACTCTGTGATCTTTTGCAGATAGGCTTGGGCCTGAACTTCAGAAGTAAAACTGCGCGTGACCCCATTGAAAATAATTTTTAGGCGTGCTGGATTCTGTAAATATACCGTTGCCCCAATTTGTTGAAAAGGGGCAAATAGTTGCCTCAGCCTCCATCTTCGCTGAACTGTGGTGTGGGCAAAGTCAGGCCTGCTGAAAAAGGTAACGCCATTGAATTCCTTCTTGCTAGTAGGTCTTGCTAAGTCAAAGAGTATCTGGCGTAAAAGAAAGTTGCCAAAATATACTAACATTGCACGAGGGTATTGCGCTGAGGACAAAGGACTTTTGGAAGGTGTTAATGGGAAACAATGAGCGCGCTGTATCTCCTTGTCCCAGTCCCAGGATTGCAGCTCAGGAAATGCTCCTTTGAAAAGCTTGATTATATAAGCCCTAGGGTCACTCCCTTCCACTCCTTCCGGAACCCCAAGGATGCGAAGATTATTGCATCGCGATCTATTCTCCTGTTCCTCGATCTTCAACATCAGGTCTTTAACTATGCCATCATGCGCATCTCCCTGTACTTTTAGGGAGGAAACGTCTTTTTCCAGATTCTCGGTACGCACTTCAACTGACGACATTCTGTCAGCAATTTCAGCGCAAGTTCGACCCACTTTCCTTATAGCGCCTTGTAAATTCTGTGTAGCTAGTCGGTTTTTTCGATTATCCAGCTTAACCTCTTCTTGAAAGCTCTTGATTGAGTGCAAGACTTCGGCGAGGGTTGGTTCTTCCTTGCTTCTGGAGATTCCGGAGTTTCCACTCCCCAAATCTCCCATAACTGAAGGGTTGCCGCCTGAGCATACAGTACAGTCTGATGGAGTCGCAAACTGAGAGGACGAGTAGTCCCATCTGAGCTTGGCATTATTTCCTTGATCCGTGGTCCCCCCACTCTTATGTCCATTGTGAGAAGTTGGCCTGGTATATGCTGTTCACTAATTAAAGTGGACACCTTGCACCAGAACAATTCGACTCTTATGGTTGGTAGGTTTAAGACAACCTTTATAGAAAGCTATCCTAGTGGTAGCTGTGGAGAGCAGCCTTCAGGCTAAGTCTTGGAGGAATGTAAAGCAGCTTGTTTTACCACACAATCTCTTGAATCACCAAATGAAAAGACACCACACAGGTATATATATCAAATATATATGTATTTATTAATAAACAACTCTCTACTAATCTCTTTATGAGATTAGAAGTCAGGAACATATGTACAAATCAAAATAAGTTAGCACAATCAAATATCACAATCTTAGTTTGGCTAGACCTAGGTCTAGAGCAGTTAGATTCGAGGGACCCCCAAGAACCACCCCAGGTAGTTGTAGGAGACCCACAGGGGACGGACGCGGTGTCCTGGCACCGGTGCGAGTCCTGTACAAGTCTATGAGAACAGACGCGATTGAGAGTTCAGTGTTAAAGGTCCCTGGCGTGTTCGAGGCGAACACACCGATCGGTCAGTACGAGTCGAAGGACGCGGATACTGATAGAGTTACAAGGGAGTTGGACGCGATGTGTCTAACACAGACTTGAACACTGTACGAGCCAGTGCGAGAATCGAACGGGGAAAATAAGAGTTTTAGGGCACTTCTAGGGTAGCTACAAGCAAGCCACTTACAGGGTAAGTAGTTCTAGGGCCCACACCCACAGGAGCACCGTAGTGCTGAAGTTACCTCACCCAGGTGAGCCGGGTGCATAGGTGTCCTTTGGTGTCGGGTCGCGGCATCGTTTTCAATGGGAGCCAGTGAAGACTTGCTGCTTGCGGCGACAGAAGAAGTGTCCGTTGGAATCCAAGCCTGGATTCGGAGGGAGGAAGACCTGAAAGCAGAGGGGACAGTGTTCACAGTCACTTGGCAGTGACTCTGGGCAAGGCAGATGAATGCCCACCGTCGTCGACAGCTTCGGGTCGTTCACGGGTGTCTTGACTCTTCGACCACGTGGTCCAGGCAGCGTCGATGATGACCAGGAGCTGGATTCGGTGTGTCCCACGACGTTTGCAGCTTACTGAGGTGTCGGCGACTCGATTGGAGCCAACAAGCCTTGGTAGCAGCAAGTCTTGTGGTGGAACGGAAAAGTCAATGGTGCAGACCAGCAAGGTCTGAGGAACTTACCCAGCGAGGGTAGGTCAGGGCAGGCATGGAGCAACCAGGGGAGCCCTTTGGTTTCTTTGGAAAGTCGTCTGGGGACCCACAAGCCGGCTGGCAAGGGATTGCAAAGACGCCCCAGGAGGATTCACTCAACAGGGGCCCACGGTTACTCGGGACGGTGTAGGCCTCTGATTTTGGGAGGGATCTCTGCTGGAGGCTGGGACCACACGTGGTCCAAAGCACAAGTTCGTAGAACGTCGTGAAGGGGTTGCACTCGACAATAGTGCACGGTACCCAGGGTCTGCGGTTTCTCGTTGCTCGTGGGGTCCACTTGCCTCAGCTTCGCTGGGGACTCACGATGGCCTTGGAGGGGTCAGGAAATCCTCTTCCTGGGCTGCAGGGACTTCGGGCTCCGGCGGGAGCGGTGTAGTTTGCGACCGTCGTTGTCGTTTTTGGTGCCTGCCAAGCAGGGGAGTCACTCCTTGACTCCAAGGGAGATTCTTCCGTCTTCCAAAGGTAGTGGAACGTCGAAGGTCCGGGATTCTTCTTGTAGAGCGTCGTCCAGGGGTATCTAGTTTGCAATGCACAGGTTCCCCCTCTTATACTAAAAGAAAGGGAGGGACTAGCTCTATGACCCCACCTATGGGAGGGTCAGGGGAGTGGGTGGCTACACCCACTTCCCTTTGTCCAGTTTCACGCCAGAGCAGGGGCAGGTAGCCCCTGAGCTGGTTTGAACTGGCATATGCACAGAGGAGCCTTCTGCTCCCCCAGTGCAGGACTTCAAAGCACTCTAAGAGTGCACCCACCCAGCCCCAATACACTAAACCCTGTCTGGAAGGTGGTCGCACCCTCCTGTGACAGGATACCTATTGTTGGGCTTCCTCCACTGCGAGTTTCGGTCATCAGCAGGAGGGCAGCCCAGTGTCTGTGACTGGTGGCATCCATTTTGTGATGCCAGGGCTCTGCAGGATTCTACCGCGTTTCCACAGTAGGTACATGTCTATCCCTCTAGAAGGGTGGAATGCTACCCCCGCCACCAGAACTGGTGGGGGGGTAGTATTCCAAGATGTTTGACACCAAACACGACATGTTTTGATGCAGCCATTCCAAAGTTAGCATTCTACCGCGAGGATATAATGCACTTAAGAGTATATGGTTTAACCGCATCCACAAACAGCCCCAGAGAATGGACTCTGAGAGCTGCAGAGGGGCCCTGCTCAGGCAGAGGCACCCTCTCACATAGGAACCAAGCACCCTGCCCTCAGGATTGATAGGGCCTGCCTTAGGGGTGACTGATAGGTTTAAATGTGTGTGCAGGAGAGATATAGGAAACCTATATCTCAGTGAGGGGTGCTAGCACCACCTCACCCAGGCTGCAGTAGCAGGCCTTTGGTGTCAGATTTAGTCTGCTTCCCAGGGGTGGCATAATACATGCTTCAGCCCCTGGTAGGCCTGTGAAGTACCTATGCCCTTGGTACCTAAGGTACCATATACTAGGGACTCATAAGGTACCACAGTATCCAATCACTAGTGCACCTAGAGTGCACTCCAAGTCATTTAGAGAGAACAGAGAGGCTGGGGCCCTGATTGGCAGGGACCCAGCCAGACTATAGCCAGAAACCAGTGTAAACATCAGAAAAAAAGTGGGGGCAACATAAGAGGCAGATCCTACTCTCCTACACAACCCCCCCAAACGCAGGGACACTAAACTAACCTTGACCAGTTGAGTCTTCGTGTTCTAAGTGGAAATACCTTGAGAGTCCATCTGCATTGGCATGTTGGGTCCCAGGTCTATGTTCCACTGTATAGTCCATCCCCTGTAGGGAAATGGACCACCTCAAAAGTTTTGGGTTTTCACCTTTCATCTGTTTAAGCCATAGGAGGGGCTTGTGGTCAGTCTGAACTATGAAGTGAGTGCCAAACAAGTATGGCCTCAGCTTCTTCAGGGCCCACACCACAGCAAAGGCCTCCCTCTCTATAGCTGACCAACGTTTCTCTCTAGGGGTCAGCCTTCTGCTAATAAAAGCTACTGGCTGGTCTTGACCTTCATCATTCAGTTGAGACAGTACAGCTCCCACACCCAGCTCAGAAGCATCTGTTTGGACAATGAACTTTTTGGTGTAGTCTGGACTCTGTAAGATGGGGGCAGTGCACATGGCCTGCTTTAGGTCTTCAAATGCCTTCTGACAGCTAGCTGTCTACTGAACCTTTTTTGGCATTTTCTTTGAGGTCAGATCATTCAAGGGGGTCACTATAGATCCATATCCCTTGACAAACCTCCTATAGTACCCAGTCAGGCCTAAGAAGGCTCTCACCTGTGTCTGGGAGATTGGAGCTACCCATTCCATTATGGTTTGGATTTTGCTCTGTAAAGGCTGAACCTGGCCTCCACCTACAAGGTGGCCCAGGTACACAACCTGACTCTGCCCTATCTGGCACTTAGTGGCCTTGATAGTGAGGCCTGCTTTCTGCAGAGCCTCCAAAACATTTCTGAGGTGGACCAGGTGATCCTGCCAGGAGTAACTAAAGACAGCAATATCATCTAGATAAGCTGAGCAATAAGTTTCCATCCCTGCCAGAACTTTATTCACCAACCTCTGAAAAGTGGCAGGTGCATTTTTCAATCCAAAGGGCATCACCACAAAGTGGTAGTGCCCACTAGGGGTCGAAAATGCTGTTTTGGCTTTTGCATCATCAGCTAATCTGATCTGCCAGTAGCCAGCTGTTAGGTCAAATGTACTTAGATACTTGGCTGAGGCCAAAGTATCAATCAGCTCATCTGCCCTTGGTATGGGATCGGCATCAGTCCTAGTGACTGCATTGAGGCCTCTGTAGTCTACACAAAACCTCATTTCTTTCTTACCACCCTGGGTATGAGGCTTGGGTACCAGGACTACTGGGCTAGCCCAAGGGCTATCTGAAGGCTCAATTACACCTAGCTCCAACATTTTCTGGACTTCAGTCCTGATACAGTCCCTGACATGGTCAGGTTGCCTGTAGATTTTACTCTTGACAGGCAGACTGTCTCCAGTGTCCACCTCATGGGTGCACCAGGTAGTCTGACTAGGGGTCAGGCTAAACATATGTCTATACTGTTGCAGAACTTGTCTGCACTCAGTTTGCTGATGGTCAGTGAGGCTGCTTGCCAAAGCAACACCATCTACTGACCCATCATCAGGGTTCTGAGAGAGCAGGTCAGGGAAAGGGTCACTCTCCTCCTCCTGGTCCTCATCAGTTGCCATGAGCAAGCCCATGTCAGCCCTGTCAACATATGGCTTTAATCTGTTGACATGGAGCACCCTCAGGGGGCTCCTGGGAGTTCCAAGATTCACCAGATAGGTGACTTCTCCCTTCGGTTCAACTATTGTATGGGGGCCACTCCACTTGTCCTGGAGGGCTGCTGGGGCCACAGGCTCCAACACCCACACTTTCTGTCCTGGCTGGTACACAGTCAGCACAGCCTTTGGTCATGCCAAGCTTTTTGCAATTCTTGGCTGGCCTCCAGGTTTTTGGTTGCCTTTTTCATGTATTCTGCCATCCGGGAGCGGAGACCAAGTACATAGTCCATCACATCCTGTTTGGGGGTTTGAGAGGTAACTCCCAGCCCTCTTTAACCAAACACAATGGACCTCTTACAGGGTGCCCAAACAGAAGCTCAAATGGGCTGTAGCCAACCCCCTTCTGTGGAACTTCTCTGTATGCAAACAACAGGCAAGGACGAAGAAGGTCCCATTTCCGCCTAAGCTTCTCTGGGAGTCCTTTAATCATTCCCTTCAGGGTTTTGTTGAAACGTTCAACCAACCCATTGCATTGTGGGTGATAGGGGGTGGTGAACTTATAAGTTACACCACACTCCTTGCACATTGCTTTCAAGTATCCTGACATGAAGTTTGCACCTCTGTCAGAGATTACCTCCTTTGGGAAACCCACTCTGGAAAAAACTCCAATGAGGGCTCTTGCCACCACAGGGGCTGTGGTGGTCCTCAGGGGAATTGCTTCTGGGTACCTGGTGACATGATCCACTACCACCAGGATAAACCTGTGCCCAGATGCAGTTTGAGGGTCAAGGGGACCAACAATGTCAATCCCTACCCTTTCAAAGGGTACCCTCACCACCGGTAGTGGTATCAGGGGGCCTCTGTTGTGCCACCTGCCTTACCACTGGCTTGGCATGTGACACAGGAGCGACAAAACTCCTTTGTGTCCTCTGACATATGTGGCCAATGAAAATGTGGAACAAGCCTGTCCCAGGTCTTGTTTTGGCCCAAGTGACCTGCTAAAGGGATGTCATGTGCTAGGGTCAAGAGGAACCCCCTAAACTTCTGAGGTATTACCAACCTCCTGGTGGCTCCAGGGGCTGGGTCTCTACCCTCAGAATATAGGAGTCCCTCATCCCAATAAACTTTATGGGACCCACTAGCACTCCCAGCAGCCTCAGCAGCAGCCTGCTGTCTGAGGGGTTCAAGAGAGGGGCAGCACTGTTGCTCCTTACTCAGATCTTCCCTAGAAGGGCCCCGTGCCCCCAAGAACTCAACCTGATCAGGCTCAAGTCCCTCTGGGGCAGTTCCTTCTTCAGGATCTGCTTCACCTCCCTCAAGAGGTGAATCTGTGATCTGAGACAGAGGGGAAGGCACTGCCTTTACCCTACTGCTCCTCTTCTTGGGAAGCATCTGGTCCATTGTTCCAGGATCCAGAGCTGATTCAGTGTCATGCATTTTGGCTTGTGACCTGGTCACAGCAAATACCTCTGCAGGAATGCCCAACATCTCAGCATGAGTCCATAACTCTACTTCAGACCAGGCTGAAGTCTCTAGATCATTGCCCAATAGACATTCTACAGGGAGGTCTGCACTGACTACAACCTTCTTGAGGCCAGTTACCCCTCCCCAGGAGAAATTCACAACTGCCAGACTATGGTTGGTCTGGACATTGCTTGCATTGGTCACCTGGTACATTTCACCCAGGATGATCTGTCCAGGGTCCACAAGATCCTCTGCCACCATGGTGACACTAGCACCTGTGTCCCTAAATGCCAAAGCCTGTTTGCCATTTATTACAGGCTGCTGTTTGTATTTGCCCAGATTACTGGGGCTTACTAGGAAGGACATATCAAGGTCTCCATCACAAATCAGCATTGCCTGAGTGGGTACTCTGACTAGGTCAGAGTCCACTTCAGAACCCAGGGTCAACCCTACTACACCCTTATTCTGAGTACCACCTCCACCAGTAGCTGAGCTAGGGGGAACAGTTGCCTTTAGGGGCAGGAGTGGTGGTGTTTTGGTCTTTGGACTTGTTACAATCAGATGTCCAGTGCCCTTTCTGTTTACAGAATTTGCACCAGGGCTTCTTTTGGCCTTTTCCCTTGTTGGATTGTGACTCCCCACCAGACGCAGATTTTTGGGGCCCTTGTGAAGACTTCTGGTCTTTTGACTTATCCCCACCTTTCTCAGAGCCCTTAGAATCCTGCTTCTTTGTGTCACCCCCTTGGTTCTGGGTTTTCTGCCTCACCCTGGTTCTGACCCACTTGTCTGCCTTCTTTCCCAATTCTTGGGGAGAGGTCAGATCTGAGTCCACCAGGTATTGATGCAACAACTGGTTCTGGCAATTATTAAGGATCTGTTTTCTCATCATTAGATTATACAATCCCTTGAAATCAGTAACCCTACTGCCAACCAGCCAACCCTCCAGAGCCTTGGTTGCACAATCTACAAGGTCAGTCCAGTCCTGAGTCTGTGCCTTCTGGGTGTCTCTGAACTTCAACCTGTACTGCTCAGTGGTTAAGCCAAACCCATCTATTAGTGCACTCTTCAGGACTTCATAGTCATCAGCATCCTCTTCTCTAACAGTGAGGAGCTTGTCTCTACCTTTATCTGAAAAGGAGAGCCACAAGATTGCTGCCCACTGCTTTTGGGGGACCTGTTGTACTCTACAGGCCCTTTCCATAGCAGTTATCCACTTGTGGATATCATCCCCACTCTGGTAGGGAGGAACAACCTTGCTCAGGTTCCTATGGTCTGGAATATTTTCTCTGCCTCTAGGGACACTGTTGCTGCCACCAGGGGGTTCTAACCCCTCTCTTCTAGAAGCTTTCTGGAACTCAAAGGCTTCTTTGTCTAATGCCAACTGCTTGGTTTTGAGGGCAAATCTTGCTTCCTCATACTGCAGCAGTTTGTACATCCTTTCAGAGAAGGTCTCTCTTCTTGGGAAGAAGGAGTTCCTCTGGTAGACAGTTTCTCTGCCAGAGTGAAAGGAGTGCTCAGATTCCCTGGATAGGGACCTGTGCCTGTCTTCTACTATGTCAGTTCTCTTAGGGAGAATTCCTCTGTCTTGTTCAGACCCCTTTGGGCCTGGCCCTACAATCACAGAGTCCTGGTCATCCTGATGTTCATCATCTGACCCAGACACTATAACTGACCCACCCACTGATCCAGACCCCTTAGCTCCTAGAGCTAATCTAAGGTCATCTGCTGTTAGCAGATCTATCAAGTGTAGTGTGGAGGGACTCTGTCCTATCTTCAGGTGCCTCTCAGCACACATGGCTTTCAAGTCACAGAAAGTCATGTCCTTATACTGAAGCTGGGTGGATCCACTGGGTCCATCCCTTGAGGACATTCTAGTGTTGTGCAGTGTTGTACTACCTACACTAGTTTGTGGCCTACTGATACTAGCTTGAGCTGTAGAAAGGGTGTGCTATCCCTTTTGCACACAGCTCTAAGTTCAGTAGAACTTATTGATACTAAGCTTGATTTTATATGTACCTTGAGTACCTATAGTGGTTTTCAGTTAGTAATTCAAATAGAGATTTTCTGGTAAAACAATAGCAAGCTGGAATCCCACACGCTGCCACCAATGTGAGAAGTTGGCCTGGTATATGCTGTTCACTAATTAAAGTGGACACCTTGCACCAGAACAATTCGACTCTTATGGTTGGTAGGTTTAAGACAACCTTTATAGAAAGCTATCCTAGTGGTAGCTGTGGAGAGCAGCCTTCAGGCTAAGTCTTGGAGGAATGTAAAGCAGCTTGTTTTACCACACAATCTCTTGAATCACCAAATGAAAAGACACCACACAGGTATATATATCAAATATATATGTATTTATTAATAAACAACTCTCTACTAATCTCTTTATGAGATTAGAAGTCAGGAACATATGTACAAATCAAATGTTATCAAAATAAGTTAGCACAATCAAATATCACAATCTTAGTTTGGCTAGACCTAGGTCTAGAGCAGTTAGATTCGAGGGACCCCCAAGAACCACCCCAGGTAGTTGTAGGAGACCCACAGGGGACGGACGCGGTGTCGTGGCACCGGTGCGAGTCCTGTACGAGTCTATGCGAACAGACGCGATTGAGAGTTCAGTGTTAAAGGTCCCTGGCGTGTTCGAGGCGAACACACCGATTGGTCAGTACGAGTTGAAGGACGCGGATACTGATAGAGTTACAAGGGAGTTGGACGCGATGTGTCTAACACAGACTTGAACCCTGTACGAGCCAGTGCGAAAATCGCACGGGGAAAATAAGAGTTTTAGGGCACTTCTAGGGTAGCTACAAGCAAGCCACTTACAGGGTAAGTATTTCTAGGGCCCACACCCACAGGAGCACCGTAGTGCTGAAGTTACCTCACCCAGGTGAGCCGGGTGCATAGGTGTCCTTTGGTGTCGGGTCGCTGCGTCGTTTTCAATGGGAGCCAGTGAAGACTTGCTGCTTGCGGCGACAGAAGAAGTGTCCGTTGGAATCCAAGCCTGGATTCGGAGGGAGGAAGACCTGAAAGCAGAGGGGACAGTGTTCACAGTCACTTGGCAGTGACTCTGGGCAAGGCAGATGAATGCCCACCGTCGTCGACAGCTTCGGGTCGTTCACGGGTGTCTTGACTCTTTGACCACGTGGTCCAGGCAGCGTCGATGATGACCAGGAGCTGGATTCGGTGTGTTCCACGACGTCTGCAGCTTACTGAGGTGTCGGCGACTCGATTGGAGCCAACAAGCCTTGGTAGCAGCAAGTCTTGTGGTGGAACGGAAAAGTCAATGGTGCAGACCAGCAAGGTCTGAGGAACTTACCCAGCGAGGGTAGGTCAGGGCAGGCCTGGAGCAACCAGGGGAGCCCTTTGGTTTCTTTGGAAAGTCTTCTGGGGACCCACAAGCCGGCTGGCAAGGGATCGTGAAGACGCCCCAGGAGGATTCACTCAACAGTGGCCCACGGTCACTCGGGACGGTGTACGTCTCTGATTTTGGGAGGGATCTCTGCTGGAGGCTGGGACCACACGTGGTCCAAAGCACAAGTTCGTAGAACTTCGTGAAGGGGTTGCACTCGACAATAGTGCACGGTACCCAGGGTCTGCGGTTCCTCGTTGCTCGTGGGGTCCACTTGCCTCAGCTTCGCTGGGGACTCACGATGGCCTTGGAGGGGTCAGGAAATCCTCTTCCAGGGCTGCAGGGACTTCGGGCTCCGGCGGGAGCGGCGTAGTTTGCGACCGTCGTTGTCGTTTTTGGTGCCTGCCAAGCAGGGGAGTCACTCCTTGACTCCAAGGGAGATTCTTCCGTCTTCCAAAGGTAGTGGAACGTCGAAGGTCCGGGATTCTTCTTGTAGAGCGTCGTCCAGGGGTATCTAGTTTGCAATGCACAGGTTCCCCCTCTTATACTAAAAGAAAGGGAGGGACTAGCTCTATGACCCCACCTATGGGAGGGTCAGGGGAGTGGGTGGCTACACCCACTTCCCTTTGTCCAGTTTCACGCCAGAGCAGGGGCAGGTAGCCCCTGAGCTGGTTTGAACTGGCATATGCACAGAGGAGCCTTCTGCTCCCCCAGTGCAGGACTTCAAAGCACTCTAGGAGTGCACCCACCCAGCCCCAATACACTAAACCCTGTCTGGAAGGTGGTCACACCCTCCTGTGACAGGATACCTATTGTTGGGCTTCCTCCACTGCGAGTTTCGGTCATCAGCAGGAGGGCAGCCCAGTGTCTGTGACTGGTGGCATCCATTTTGTGATGCCAGGGCTCTGCAGGATTCTACCGCGTTTCCACAGTAGGTATATGTCTATCCCTCTAGAAGGGTGGAATGCTACCCCCGCCACCAGAACTGGTGGGGGGGTAGTATTCCAAGATGTTTGACACCAAACACGACATGTTTTGATGCAGCCATTCCAAAGTTAGCATTCTACAGCGAGGATATAATGCACTTGAGTATATGGTTTAACCGCATCCACAAACAGCCCCAGAGAATGGACTCTGAGAGCTGCAGAGGGGCCCTGCTCAGGCAGAGGCACCCTCTCACATAGGAACCAAGCACCCTGCCCTCAGGATTGATAGGGCCTGCCTTAGGGGTGACTGATAGGTTTAAATGTGTGTGAAGGAGAGATATAGGAAACCTATATCTCAGTGAGGGGTGCTAGCACCACCTCACCCAGGCTGCAGTAGTAGGCCTGTGGTGTCAGATTTAGTCTGCTTCCCAGGGGTGGCATAATACATGCTTCAGCCCCTGGTAGGCCTGTGAAGTACCTATGCCCTTGGTACCTAAGGTACCATATACTAGGGACTCATAAGGTACCACAGTATCCAATCACTAGTGCACCTACAGTGCACTCCAAGTCATTTAGAGAGAACAGAGAGGCTGGGGCCCTGATTGGCAGGGACCCAGCCAGACTATAGCCAGAAACCAGTGTAAACATCAGAAAAAAAGTGGGGGCAACATAAGAGGCAGATCCTACTCTCCTACATCCATTTTGTCTTTTTCTTTTTTTCCGACTTCTTCTTTGGTGCAGCAGTTTTCCATGAGGCCTCTGAGTTCGTACTGCTTCCCCAGTCATGTCTCTCTCCGTCACTGGATGTGGATATACCAGTCTCATACATCTCGGATTCATCCGTGACAGAATAGAGTTTTTCCATATTGTCAGGGATTTCTAACTGATGGTTTACTATGTTTGCTGGAATTGCTAGATTCCCTTGTGGAATGGCTCTAGTATTTGCAATATTTACAATCTCCTTAGCACTGGGCTTAGTCCCGGATACTCTTATATCCAGATTTGGAAGAACTGCAGGGGGGGCATCCTACGTTTGTACCTGGCTCTGCAGAGGTTGTTAAGACCTTTATTGCTGGGATCACTGGTGAGGAGGCCACGAGATCTTGAGGCGCCTCCCCGACGTCTGCAAGGGGTACACCTGGAACGATTAAGATAGACTGACCCTCCGGTGCTGCCCCCTCAACTAACTCGTTATGTGTTTTTCCCTCTATTGGGCCAAACATATTGGAAATTAGGGGCTGAGAGTTATGCATTTGGGTGTTATCCGTGAGCTTAGCGTTTTTACTTGCAATCTTTTCGCTTGCTTAGCCGTCCGCTCGGTCTTGTCTGCGGTGTTCGCCCCTTCAGCTTGCTCCCTGCTTTTCAGCCCCCATGTTACCGGGCGCCTCTGTGGGAATTCTGAATGGTTTTGCGGTGCAGCTTCGGTTATCTCGAGGGCTGGTAGGTGGTAATTTTTAACATTTGTATTTTTTCCCCCTCGCCCCGTCATCCTTACTTGCTTTCCTTTAGTGTCCTGGAAATCCTGGAAACAAAGTATCCTCTGTTTTCGGCTTCTAAGCTGGAGCCTGCTGCAGTGATTAACTCCTCTCTCCGTGACTGACGGAGCCGTCAGGAATTCGTGGAGAGCCGATAGAGTAGCTTCGAGGCGGCACGTCGTTGAGAGCCGCCGCAGGACAGTGCGAGACGAAGATGCCGGAACCGTGCGGCTCGCTGTTCGTGAAGCTGCTGCCGGACGTCGCGTTACACCTCGGCGCCCATTCCGATCTCTAAACCACGCGGAGATCACTGTGACCGTTATGCTGTACTGTTGGTCCATGCGATAGAGATTTTAACAGGTAATGTCCACTTCTTGAGCGCGATCACAATAGCATGAAAGAGCTTCTTTGAGTCTGTTTAGGGGAGCTGAATCGGGTAGCTGCTACTCAGACGCCATCTTGCCTCTCTGTGTATTAACACCTTCTTTATGTTCTGTATAATTGCTGATGACAACGCTGTACAGCGCTCTGATACCCCTTTGGGGTCTTGTTCGCGCTCTATAAAAATTTTCAAATAAATAAGTCTTGCCTTGGTACAGCCCTGTCTCCATTTATTGCCGCCCATAAGGACTGGACCTTTTACTTGCCTCCTAACACGGCATGCTTTATCTAGTGGGTGAGCACTATTTACTTTATTGACAATGGGGGCTGCTTTTTTTGTTGCATGTGCACGCAGAGCGCGGCGCCCGCTTCAGGGAGACTGCGCTCTGTTTATTTTTTTTATTTTTTTACTCATTCGGAGCGCGGTGCCCGCTTCAGGGACACCGCACTCTGTTTTTTTACTTATTCGGAGCAGCCACCCACTTAGCCCCCTGCAGGCCAGACTCGAGTGACCGAACAGGTCAGACACCAGGCAGAAAATCGCAGATTCCCGAGCACCCCCGGCTCACCTCAGCCTCTGGGTAATCTGCAGTCTGCTTCAGTCTCCCTAGGGCCATGCATACGCTGCTTCGCTCCCCCTCCCACCTCAGGGCATCAATGTGCCAGTCAAGTTTCTGCCCCCATATGTACTGGGGGGACTCAGGATGCTCTGTCTGGGCCCCCTAGTTTAGACAAGGGGACATTAAGTGATTTGCCCAGAATCACAGGATGTTGTGTTGGTGCCGGGACTCGAACGTGGTTACCCCAGTTCTAAAGTTGGCAGCTTTGGCCATTACGTCACATGGCTTCCCTCGCCTTGTTAGTTGGTGGACACATTGTAAACTCTCCATGACCCGTTCAGGTGCACGCAAAGCACCTTCATCACTCCTGCGTGGCAGATTGCAGAGCTCTTCAGGACACAGTGCGTGAGACAACGAGCGACAGTTTGTGACAACTTTATGGAATGGATTGCATGGCAGATGGCTTACAGACTGTGTGCCAGCATCACAACCGTGTTTCTATGTGCACGACAAAGTCTCTAATGAGACCCCTGTGAGTAGCATGCTACCTGTCCACAAAGCTCTTTAGTGCCTCGTCATTAGTAAAAAGCGCTTCTATACAGTAGTCATCGAGAGAGGATGCTGCACATGGCAGCGAGGGTGGTGCTGGTGGGGGTCACCTGAGTCTACCCACACACGTGGTGTGACTGTACAGTATTCATCCTTCATATCCTGTGAGTGCAGCAAGACTTCTGGGCGCTGTTGAGCGTCAGTTGCTGCTCAGGGCTCGCAGGATGTCTACACACATCAATGGAGAATACAGTGTACAACTGTTTATGACGTGCATTGTTAGGGGATCTGTCTCAAGCTTTTTTGTTAATGGAGCCTGTGGCAAGTCTCTAATGCACGAACATGCAGCCACAGCAGTACATCAGCATTAGAACTACAGACTCTACACCCCTCTAGCCACACACATACTCGCTCTCTCTCTGTCTGTCTCTCTCGCTCTCTCTCACACACACACAGACACCCAGACCCCCCACACACATAACCATACACACTTACATGCACACATATATGCACACACATACAATCATACACACACAAACACATCTACACATACATAAACACATACACACATGCATGCACACACATAAACACATACATAAACACATACAAACACATCTACACATACACACATTCATAAGCACATACACACATATATCCACACACATACACACTATCATACCCACATGCATACACGCATGTACGCACCCACACAATCATACATACATATACACATATATAGGCACACACACATACACACAGTTGTACACACAGACACTACTCCACCCCTCTTTCTAGACACCAGACACGCATACACAAACAAACATAAACTCAACCTACACCACACCAGGTGATATGAAGAGGAGGCATTATTAGGAACCTAAGGATTTCAAACATTCACCCCAGCAGGGGTAAAAGGAGGGGGTATCCGTGCACCAGTCTGAGGAAGCAGAGAGCAGCAGACATCTGGAAAACAGTTTCTATAGGGAACAAATGCTGTGATTAAATAATTAAGTGCAGGACATTTTACATTGTTTTCCTCCAGCCTCTCAAAATCCGACCTATAGGGTGCCCAGAGAGGGAACACACCACAAGGCCTAACACTGTACAAATGCAAACAGTACAACATACCGGGACACAACACAACATGCGGAAGTCATGGAATGTGTCTGTGTCTGCCACCGTGAACATGGTGGTGGACTGCTCACAGATAAAATGCTGCTGCTCAGGAACACCAGCATTGAGTAGAAGGGTAAAACACTGCTTATGGTTTAGTGGGGCCCCACACACTGTCATGGGGGGGGGGGGGCTACAGATCAAACCTTTGGGCAGTCCCTGGTGAAGGCTTCGAAAAGTGAAAGAAATGTTGAAGTGTGTGAGTAGGAGCTGGGACCCCACAGCAGAGTGATATACAAAGAATGTGGAAACAAGAGGGGCCGGAAGAATGTGCAGGAACAGACGGAGTGCAGAAGATGCTGGAGCACCGGCTGCTTTGCACATAATGTAATTGAGTGGCAAAATGAAAAGAACGCTAAGAATGCAGCAGGGGGATCTTTTAAAGTTAGAATTAAGATCAAAGGGAGAGTTAGTTTTAAGCAAAATCATGGTAGATGTTGAGGTACACAGAGCACAAGACATAATACACTCTGTAAGCGCACCTGGACATACAGCAGTAAAGGACATGGTCCCCCACTTTATCACATGCATTAGATTCAGGGCCACTGGAATTATGCGGCAGGTGAGGGCCAAATTATGCAGCATAATGAGGTACATTTTGTAATAGTATTACTTCATTATTTTAAACTTTTTACACTTGTTAACAACTTTTTACACTTAACACTTGTTAATGAGGTGGACCTCATTAGTGCCAGTTTAACACCCAAATATAGCAATAAGCAACAGAAAGATGACCAGTCAACCTTTGCAAAAGGCCTTCCACTGCGCGGAAACATGTGTTGCTGCGTTTTTAGTAACTTTTGAACCGTTTGAGCTAGAAACAACATTTTGTTTGTTAAAATCTGCAGATTATGCAGCAGATGATGGATTAAGTGGCAAATGAGGCACATCTTTAGTTATGCGAAAATCGCAGTGGCTGCACAATAGCATAATTCCAGTGGCCCTGATTATATTCAAGGCCACAGATTTATGTGGCAATTCATGACAGAATTATACTGCAGAGTTGACCAAGTTATACTAAAAGAACAGATTTGATAAAGTGACTCCAAGACTAGGAAGACGTAAGTGAAGCTGGATGGGTATCCGGTTGCAAGTGTGTATGTACCCATTTGCCTGAACATAACAGCTTAGAAGTGGTGCGTTTTTAAACTTGATGTATGAAAAGGTGTGGACTGACGGATCTCGTACGTCACAGAGCAACTATTGAAAAGCACAGAATAGGCACTAGACAAGCATTGGCAAAGCCAATAGGTCTCGGCAATGCCCAAGCTATTGGCCTTGTCAATGTTAATGTCTTTTATCCATGTTGTCTAGCAGCACATCTGCTGTTCAGCATGGCTGGAAGTCACTGAAAGCCCAGAATCACAGGATCATGAGCCGACGCCGAGTCTCTTCGCCCCAATGTTGAGTTTATTGTCCTGCCTCTCCTAACACAAAAAAGCGTTATGATGTGGCTTGCGATGGCCGCATCATAGCGCTTTTTTCAGTGACTTTCAGCCATGCTAAACAGCAGATGTGCTGCTAGACAACATGGCTAAAAGACAGACTAGGTTGAGCCTAAGGGCAGCGCACACGTGCTGCTCGCTCTGCGAGGCAAGCTGTATTAGGGTATGCACTGGAAGCCCCTCCCACTCTCCGCCATATTTGTCACTGGCATGTGTCATTGTCCTTTATAAATGATGGCTTCTGATTCGTTATTAGGCTTGTTAGTCCCTCCTTTGTACCGCCTTGTCTGCATTTGTTAGCGTCCATAACAACTGGGCCTTTTACTTGGCTAGTTACATGGTCGGCGTTATATGTGGGTGAGCACTATTTTGTTTATTGACTAAAATCATTTTGGCTTCAGCGAGGGTACGTACGATCACCTTCCATTTCGCACTGTAGAGACACTTTCTTCTGCCATGTTCGCCTTGAGTATTGTGTTTCTCCAATTACGAGTTTAAATACTTCATCTGCAACGAGTTCCCAGCACCGATTCTACAATAGTGCAGGGGTATGGCACGCAATGAACATGTATGGCATACACGTGTTTATTACTTGCAGTGATCTTACTGGCGAGCTTTGTTTAACATTGCTTTCTTTTAATCTGTAGATCATTTGGTGATAAGGCAATCTTCCCATATTTTCAGTGCATTTGAAAACATAGCGGCAATTAGCTACCATGGCCTCATTTATTTCAAATACATTTTCTCAGGATTTGCCGCGGTAGCTCCATTTCATTACAGACCGAAGAACCACTACTGCGGCGGATTCTGGGACGGTGCAGAGGTACAGCAGACAGCACGCGCGGAAAAAGAGCTTGAATCCTGGCACGAGCTCCGCCAGCAGCGAATATTTCATCTTAGCCAGATGTTGTTTTGCATTATGTTGTAACGGTGTTGCATTTTTGGTGCGTTTGAAAATATGCAGGCCATTTATTAACAAATCAACGTTTTCCCCAAACGTGTTAGTTCATGCTTTGCAGCAGTGTCGTGCGTGTTCTTCTCTTGACCCGCGTTTCTTTAAGATTTAAACTAGGGATAATTCTTACTTTAATACAGGGCTTTAAGTGGGCTGGGTCTCACCGGAGCTGAGCACCGGCAGTTTTTTAAAGTGGGCCTCGAAACGGGTCTCTATTGGGCTCTGTTTTGTGCCCTGGCACAGGCAGTCCGTTTTTTTCCAGACTGCAGTGACAGCAGGCACATCAATGTGGGCATACTCACACTGCTTACTTCTCACTAGTGGAGAAGTTACTGCATGATGTCATGTCAGGTGAGCGTTCTAGGGGAAGGGGAATCCTTTAAAGAGAGTCATTATCTCTCTGGATTTCCCTTCTCTTTTTGAAACTCAGGAGCAGCAACATTGTTGTGGTGTCACCAGGGCTGTAAGTGGAAGCTTTTTCAATATTATATACAAGCCATAGTTGCTACGTATTTATCTTATGCAAATAACAACCATTGGCAAAGCCAATAGTCCTGACTTGTTGTAGGTATGATGTTACTTGTTGTATCATATCTGAATGAAATGACAGAAACAGCAAGATACAAGTCGGGCGGCACACTATGCTAAACACAGATTTTTAGCTTACATGTTTTAAGCCACGCCCTTAATTATACTGGCCACGCCCCTTTATGAGACCCCTCCCAGTTTTTTCATCCCACTTAAAGCCCTGCTTTAATAGGTATGATTTGCCATCACATGTTGTTAAATTTTGCCAAGCGAAAGCATTTCATATAACAGTGGAGTAAATCTTATTAAAATGTGCAGATTGAAGGTACTCAGAGCGAGGAGGGTGCAGCACTCATGCTCGAAATAAAAATCCCAAAACATTTTTTATACGTTCTTCATAGTAATGACAGTAATGCCAGAGCCAAGTTTCCTGCTTATAAGACTGCCCGCATTTAAAAGCCGACCACAGACGACTTCACAAAGTGGGCAAGTATATTGTCCCATGCTAATTTCATTATTTCAACAAAAAAAATTACATTTATATAGCGCGAACTGGACGCAAGGGTATCAGACTGCTTTACATGAGCACCAGCTGCATTACAGACAGACACATTCATTAGGTTGAGCCTAAGGGCAGCGCGCATGCGCTGCTTGCTCTGCGAGACATGCTGTATTACGGTATGCACTGGAAGCCCCTCCACTCTCCACCCATATTTGTCATTGGCATGTGTCAATGTCCTTCATAAATGATGGCTTCTGATTCGTTAGTAGGCTTGTTAGTCCCTCCTTGGTACCGCCTTGTCTGCATTTGTTAGCGCCTATAACGACTGGACCGTTTACTTAGCTAGTTACATGGTCGGCGTTATATGTGGGTGTTAGACCTGGCACCATTGGCGTCGGTCTCCCTTCCATTTTTTCGCTGTTGCCTCCTATGTTTTTGCTATGTTTTTGCTGGTCTAGATGCTTTGGGCACTTTGCCACTGCTGTTCAGTGCCAAAGTGCAAGTGCTCCCTATTGTAAATTGTTGTAATGGATTAGTGACTCCATGATTGGCTTATTTGATGTAATTGTCAGACCCTAGTACAGTGCACCATGAGTGCCCAGGGCCTGTAAATCAAATGCTGCTGGTGGGCTTGCAGCATTGATTGTGCCACCCACAGAAGCAGCTGGTAAAATATGGCTCAGGCCTGCCATTGCAGAGCCTGTGTGCAGTCTGGGACTGCCATGTCGACTTGGCAAGTGCACCCACTTGCCAATCCCTAAACCTAACCCTTTCTACATGTTAGTCACCCCTAAGGTAGGCCCAAGGTACACCTATGGGCAGGGTGCATTGTATGTGAAAGGTAGGACATGCCCTGGTGTGTGTGGCATGTCCAGATAGTGAATTACAGCCAATTTCGTTTTTCACTATTGCAAGGCTATCTGTTCCCATAGGCCAGAATGGGGAGTTCGTTTATAACATCTTATAAACATAACTGACGCTAGGAACAAGATGGAAAAATAAAGTTTAGTATGCCTGAACTCAGAATGTTAAAATACATCTTTTAGTGTGGGTGATTTTTACATTCTGTGTTTGAAAATACCACTTTTAGAAAGTAGGTATTTTCTTGCCTAACCATCCAGTATGCCTCTGCTAGGTTTGTGTATTACATGCCTGGTTTGTGAGTGACAGGGGGCTGGAGAGGGCTTTGGCTCCAGCAGTCTGATGAGTCAGGGCTGGGCTGAATAGGACCTGGGTTGAATAGAGAGTAGGGGGAGGAGATTTCCTTTCACTTGCCTGAGCCTACATTGAATAGAGAGTAGGGGGAGGAGATTTCTTTTCAG
The DNA here is from genome assembly GCA_963921515.1 of Calotriton arnoldi. NCBI lineage: Eukaryota > Metazoa > Chordata > Amphibia > Caudata > Salamandridae > Calotriton > Calotriton arnoldi. Next base: position 2,162,421 of record CAWUFW010001292.1, on the reverse strand, counting down.
CTACCTGGCCAGGTCTGCTTTCAACAATGCTGTCTCCACCTCCTGCCAGGAAGCTGCACCAGGGAGGACAGATCTGGTTTGGGCTGGGTACAGACACTCTCTGCCTTCAGAGAACAAAGAAATTGTGTGTGTAAAAAGAGGGGCCCAGAACTTTAGATCACTTCTGGGAATCAAGACAAACCTTTGCCAAGGAGAGAAACCAAGGAAGCTGAAGGAGGAGACAGCCCCTGCGCTGGTGACTGTTTGGGGTTGGCCTGCAGTGGTTACTTATTGCCAAGGAAAGGAGGAAAGGAACTTTGTGTGTACTTTATCATCTTGAGGAAGATCTCCAAGGGCTTGAAGCTGAGCTTGCCTCCTGTTCTGAAGTCTAAGGGACACAAAGACTTCACCACCAGCTTCCCCTGAATTTCCTTGCTGGAAATTCTACCTGCAGAGAGGTGCCTGCTGTTGTTTTAAAACCTCTAGAGACTGGGTGTCGCTGGGAGCTGGAAGCGCGACGCAACGAGGAAGAAGCGTGTCGCCACCGCAGCTGTTGCCGTCGCATCGCCGAAGAAGCGTGCCGCCACCGCAGTTGTTTGCCGTCACATCGCCGAAGAAGCGTGTCGCATCGCCGAAGAAGCGTGTCGCATCGCTGGAGAAGCGTGCCGCCGCCGCAGAGGTTGCGGTCGCATCACCGGAGAAGCGCGTCGCAGGGCCTGTCGCGGCTCAAGAAACCACCGATTTCGCCGCACGGCCGTCGGGCGTGCACGCATCGTATCCAAGTTGTCGCATCGCATCAAAGACGCCATTTTCTCGCATCGCACCGGATCGTCGCATCGAGGCGCCATCTTGTCGCATCGTAACCGGGACGCAGTAAGAAACTAATGCATCCCCTCCTCTCCGGTAAGGAACCGACGCATCACCTCCCTCGAAGCAAGGAACCGACGCATCACCTTCCCTGCGACCCTTTTGTTTATATTGCGTTACGTATCCAAGGTACTTTGAGAGTAAAGTGTTGCATTTACCATCTACATTGAACTAAGCTATTTCTACCATTTGAAAGTCATATTTTTTAATAATGTATTGTGGATTTTTGTCGTTTGGTCTTGTGTTAAATCTAGATAAAGATTACTTATTTTTCTAAACTGGTGTGGTGTCCATTTGTAGTGTTTTCACTGTATTACTGTATGTGTTCACAAATGCTTTACACACTGCCTCTGAGATAAGCCTGCCTGCTCGTGCCAAGCTACCGAGGGGGTGAGCAGGGGTTATTTTAGGAGTGTAGCCCCCTTACCCTGACTAGCAGCAAGGGCACCTACTTGGTCAAAGGTACCTACCTCTGCCAACTAGAGACCCCATTTCTAACATTGGTGGCAGCGTTGAGGATTCTGGACTTGCATTTGTGACTCATATACAGTGACTGGTGTACACTACTAGTGAGTGCAGACCATTACGCAACCACATACATTTTGGTAGAATGTTTTCCTTGGGACTTCTATGTTTGCTAAGAACTGCCAATTCTTGTTACCATGAACAAAACAGCATCCAACGCATCTATGGATCTACAATTTGAAGAAGAGAGGGTTGATACCTACACTGTGCCACAGCTTAAGACCATCTGTAGAAAATTTAAAATCTCTGTGAAAGGCCTCACCAAGAAGGAGGAGTTCCAAAAGGCGCTGAGGGCCTGGTTGGAATCTAGAAATACTCCTGAGCATCCTGAAGAGCCTAGGGAGGAGGCAGAGAATACAGATGGGCAGTTAGAGATGCCATTGGGTCTGACCGGGGAGAAAGTACCTTCCAGGGCAGGCAGCAGTGTTTCTTCAAAGGGCCTGTCCCCAGGAGAGCTGGAGGGACAGGGAGAGGGATAGAATGCATAAACTGGAGCTAGCCAAGCTCAAAATGGGTGGTCAGATGGAATTAGAAAATAAGAAGTTAGCCTTGGAAGAAAAGAGAAGGCATTTAGAGCATGAAAGAATGTTGAGGGAGTTGGAGCTGAAAGCAAAGAGCTTAGAGATTACTCCCTCTGGTGGCAGCGCACTATCAGTGCCTGTAGAAACAAGAGTATATATCCCCAAAGATGTAATTAAGGAGTTCCACAAGCATGAAGATATTGGTCAATGATTTAAGGCCTATGAAGTGGCCATGTCCACACACCGGGTCCCTGAGAAGGATTGGGGAGGGGGTTGTGGGGACGCTTTCTCAGTGATGGGCGGGACACCTTGTTAGACTTGCCCTCTGAGGACCAGAATTCCTATGTCCACATGAAGGAAGCCTTAATGACCAGGTATGGGTTGACCCCAGAGCTTTATAGACAAAGGTTTAGAAATTGTAAGAAACTGGAGTCAAGTACTTGGGTGGAATATGTGTCTTTTTTTTTGCAGAGCATTGGATGGTTGGGTGAAGGGTAGCAAAGTGAATGATTTTGAGGCGCTCTACGATTTGATTGCATGGGAGCACTTGTCCAGTAATTGTTTTCCAGAGCTACGCCAGCACCTGATTGATAGTAAGCTGACTACCCCTAGGAAGCTTGCTGAGGAGGCGGACCGCTGGGTTAGTACCCGGGTCCACAAGGGTCATGTGGGAGACTCCGCCAAAGGTGGGCAGGGTCCCCAGCAGAAGAGTGGGGGGGACAAGGGTAAACAGAGGGCGTTCCAGAAAGGGCCCCAAAGTAATCCCCAAGGGAACCAAGGGAAGGGTTCCCAGCCTCCCCCTGAGAAGAAGCCAGGGGCCCGACAGATAAGCCTGTTCAGAAGGGGCCCAGGAAATGTTATAATTGTGGTCAGGTGGGCCACTGCTTCTGGGATCCTAAGTGTCCCATGAAAGCGAATGCAGCACCCACTGGTGCACCGCCCCGGCAGATGGCTAGTGTAGCCCTGGGGGAGGAGTTGGGCGCCCAAGGTGGGTGGGGTCCCGCAGAGATGTCCCTAGTCTCTTTAGGAGACAGTGAGATGGTCCCTAGGACCCAGCTGCCTGATAACACTAAGAAATACAGGCAGTGGGTGACCATCAATGGCCATAGGGTAGAGGCTCTGAGAGACACCGGAGCCAGTGTGACAGCTGTCAGTTGTCGGCTGGTGTCTGAAGAGCAGGTGATCCCCCATGCATTTTACCCTGTAGTTGCCGCTGACAACTCAGCGAGCTACTGCAATGTGGCCCAGGTTCCCTTTGAGTGGGGGGGGTCTCAGGTACCTTTCAAGTAGCTGTGAGGCCAGCCATGCCTGTTGACTGTCTGCTAGGCAATGATTTGGAAAGCTCCCCTTGGGCTAAGGTGGAGAGAAGGTCTCATTTGGAGATGTTGGGTCTGCCCGAGTGGGCGTGTGTGACCACTCGGTCCATGGCAGCCAGTAAGGGTATTCAAGAGGACCTGGAGCCTGAAAGAGTGGCCCAGGTGCCTGCCTTAAAGAGAAGAAGCAGGGGGCACGGGAAACCAGCCCCGAAGTTCCCACGGTCCAGGAGGCAGACCTTGAGGGGGATGCCCTGGAACCTACAGGGGAGCAAGTAGCTGAACTGGTGTACCTGCCTGAGCTGACCCATTGGAAGCAGGAAGGAGGACCCTCCAGGAAAGAGTTCTGCGAGGAGCAGAAGAAGTGCCCTTCTCTTGTGGGTTTGCGGCAACAGGCCACAAACCAGGCAGCAGGTGATCAGTCTGGATCACATTGAATCTACTGGGAGAATGGTCTCCTGTATAGCGAGCCTAAGGTTGCTGAGCCTGGGTCATCCCATGTGCTGGTGGTACCCCAGCGCTTCAGAGCCTTCCTACTGGGTCTGGCTCATGAAGTGCCTTTAGCAGGACATTTGGGGCAAGACAAGACCTTTGAAAGGCTTGTCACTCAGTTTCACTGGCCCCAAATGCGCAAGAGTTCAGATACTCATTGCAGGACCTGTCAGACTTGCCAGGCAAGTGGTAAGAGTGGGAGGAAGCACAAGGCTCCTCTCCAACCCTTCCCTGTGGTCAGCACCCCCTTTGAAAGGGTGGGCATTGACATTGTGGGGCCTCTGGATCCCAAGACAGCCATGGGCAACAGGTTCATCCTGGTCTTTGTGGACCATGCCACCCGGTACCCGAAAGCCATTCCTCTCCAGACTGTGACGCCCCCCGTGGTGGGACGTGCATTAATGGGGATTTTCTCCTGTGTCGGGTTCCCCAGAGAGGTGGTGTCAGACCGTGGTACCAACTTCATATCTAAGTATATGAAGTCCCTGTGGCAGGCGTGCGGTGTAACCTACAAGTTCACCACTCCTTACCACCCCCAAGGTAATGGGCTGGTTGAGAGATTCAAACGGACCCTAAAGGGCATGATTATGGGTCTTGAAGAACCTATGAGGCGTAAGTGGGACGTCCTCTTGCCATGCCTTCTGTTTGCTAACAGAGAGGTGCCACAGAAGTCCTTAGGGTTCAGTCCCTTTGAACTGCTGTATGGTCACCCTGTAAGAGGACTTCTGAGTTTGGTAAAGGAAGGCTAGGAGAAAGCTCCCAGTAAGCCTCCCCAGGATGTATATAGCTACATGCTGGCCTTCTGAAACCAAACTAGGCGTTTAAGACAACTCACTCAGGCGAATCTGGAAGCCAGCCAGGAGGAGATGAAACGGTGGTATGATCAGAATGCCACTCTGATCGAGTTTCAGCCTGAACAGAAAGTGTGGGTCATGGCCCCGTGGAGCCTTGTGTGCTCCAGGATAAGTGGACCGGACCATTTGAGGTGGTGGAGCGCAAGAGTGATGTCACCTACTTGGTGGACTTGCGGTCTCCTAGGAACCCTTTGCGGGTCCTGCATGTAAACCGCCTGAAGCCCCACTTGGAGAGGTCTGAAGTGGGCATGCTCCTAGCGACAGAGGATGGAATGGAGGAGGAGACTGAGCCTCTTCCTGACCTCCTGTCTGCAAAAGAACAAGATGGGTCAGTGGACGGTGTAAACCTCTCTTCCACCCTGACCCCTGAGCAGCAGGATGACTGTCGCCAACTGTTGGGACAGTTTCCAGATCTGTTCTCCCTGAGTCCCGGTGTCACTGAGTGGTGCGTCCATGGTGTGGACACTGGGGACAGTCCCCCTGTAAAATAAAAAACTTACCGGGTGACTGACAGGGTGAGAGCTTGCATCAAGGAGGAGGTCTCCAAGATGTTGGCGTTAGGGGTGATTGAGTCCTCTAACAGCCCTTGGGCCAGCCCAGTGGTCTTGGTCCCAAAGGATGCCGCGCCTGGTGCCACACCCGAACTCCAGTTCTGTGTGGACTACCGAGGACTCAATTCAGTCACCAGGACTGACGCGCACCCCATCCCCAGAGCTGATGAGCTCATTGATCGGAAGGGGGCTGCCCGGTACCTCAGTACGTTTGACTTAACGTCTGGGTACTGGCAGATCGCCTTAACTGATGTGGCAAGAGAGAGGTCCGTATTCTTCACACCAGATGGGCACTACCAATTCCGGGTTATGCCCTTTGGGATGAAGAATGCCCCTGCCACCTTTCAGAGGTTGGTCAACCAGGTGTTGGCTGGACTGGAAGATTTCAGTGCTGCCTACCTGGATGACATCGCAGTGTTCAGCGACAGTTGAGAAGAACATCTGCGCCACCTCTGGGAAGTGTTGATGGCACTGCGGAGGGCAGGCCTCACGATCAAGGCGAGTAAGTGCCAGATCGGGCAGGGTTCCGTGGTGTACTTGGGACACTAGGTTGGGGAGCAGCCAGGTGGCGCCCCTACAGCCCAAGATTGATACCATCCTGGCTTGGGAACCCCCCCAAGACCCAGACATAGGTGAGAGCCTTTTTAGGACTCACAGGGTACTACAGGAGGTTTGTCAAGGGGTATGGCAGCATTGTTGCCCCCTTGACAGAGCTGACTTCCAGGAAACAGCCCAAGAAAGTGAACTGGACTGACACCTGTCAGAAAGCTTTTGATGCCCTGAAGACTGCCAAGGCGCAATTGCTTCAGGAGCCCAACTTCTCAAAGGAATTCATTGTGCAGACAGACGCTTCAGAGCATGGTGTGGGGGCTGTACTTTCACAAATGAATGAGGAGGGCCTAGACCAACCTGTAGCCTTCATTACTAGGAGGTTACTGCCACGGGAACAGAGGTGGAGTGCAATTGAGCGTGAGGCATTTGCTGTGGTTTGGGCACTGAAGAAGCGGAGACCATACTTGTTTGGGACTCACTTCCGGGTTCAGACTGACCACAGGCCCCTCAGATGGCTGATGCAGATGAGGGGTGAGAATCCAAAGCTGTGGAGGTGGTCCATTTCCCTACAGGGGATGGACTTCACGGTGGGACCCCGCCCTGGTACAGAACACGCCAATGCTGATGGTCTGTCCAGATTTTTCCGCTTTAGTGAGGAGAACTCCCAAGAGGGTGGGTAGTTCTCCCCACATTTCAGCTGGAGGGGACATGTGTTAGACCTGGCACCATTGGCGTGGGTCTCCCTTCCATTTTTTCGCTGTTGCCTCCTATGTTTTTGCTATGTTTTTGCTGGTCTAGATGCTTTGGGCACTTTGCCACTGCTGTTCAGTGCCAAAGTGCAAGTGCTCCCTATTGTAAATTGTTGTAATGGATTAGTGACTCCATGATTGGCTTATTTGATTTACTTGTCAGACCCTATTACAGTGCACCATGAGTGCCCAGGGCCTGTAAATCAAATGCTGCTGGTGGGCTTGCAGCACTGATTGTGCCACCCACAGAAGCAGCTGGTAATAATAATAATAATACAATCTTTATTTGGCAAAGCAAACAGCCATAAAAGATCAAATACATTAAAAACGATTAACAGGGTCATGATAAAAGAGCTAATTCATTTTGTCATCACCATGAGGATAACAACACATTATACACTCCTCTTGCATGGTCTCTAAATTATGCCTTAGTCTCAATGCTTACTGTTATTACCCGGTATCTAATTCAAACGTTTAACAATTTGCAGAGCACTCCCCTCTGTCTTAATCGTTCCGAGATTTCCTGGATCTCACCATTGCTCTTAAAAAGTGTGTTACCACAAATAAAGTGCGTTCAGTCTGCAAAAGTTGCATGTGCAAAAGCGCAATTCGAGCCTGTCTAAAACCCATAGCTTTTGAATATGGTTTAAGATACAATTGCCGGGGGTGTGTAACATATTTACATAAAAAGACAAAATGTAAAACGTCCTGTGGAGACCTATTGTCGCAGCCACAGGGTCCTCTGTCATCAGTGTGCGCTACAAATCCGATAGGGACAGCCACTAAATGATGACACATATTAAATCTAAAACGCGTGATTAAAAAACGATCATAAGCGCTAGTTAAAATGGTTAAATAATGTTCGATTCCTTGCACTGATTTCACTAAGCCATGCGCTCTCACTGTCGGTTTCAACAATTCCTTGTCTTCTCGTTCCATACTGGCCTTGTTAAAAAACAGATCATTGATAAATTTTTTATCGCCTCTCTTCACTAAACTACAATTTGTAAACAGGTCTGGTCTTCCTAGGCTACACATCGTGTCTTTGATATATCTTAGCCATGGTATTCTAAGCGCATGCTCCAATGAGAGGAAATCCTGGATTATTTCCTGATTAAGGGAAGCCTCCTCCTTTGCCCAAATGTTCAGCCAACAGTGAAGGGGTTTAATGGCTACTAGATCCTCCACCTGCCTAACCCCAAGTTCTTCATGGACTGAATAGGCGGGGGTGCTTTGGGGAACCTTTAATAACCGTCTCAGATATTTATTGTGTGTCGTCTGAAGCTCCCCCATACCCTTATAGCCCCAGATTTCACTTCCATACACCGCTTTAGAAACACAAATTGATCGGTATAATTTTAAAATCACCCCGGGTGACCATGTGCCTATTGTATGTGCAAAGCTCGCAATAACCCCCATTGACTTCTTCATGTCCGCCACCTTCTCTTCTTTAAGGGGGTTCCAATTTAATTTGGCGTCAAATAAAACCCAGAGGTATTTAAATTCTGGGACTTTAGCTATGCTATGGGTGCCTGCCTTGTAAAAAGTATTATTCTTCCCTCGACAGCCCACTTCCATCACAAACGACTTTGCATAATTGGGGGACAAATCCAGTCCCTCCATAAAAGAGACAAAACCATCAATTAAAATTTGCAATGCTCTAGGGGTTCGTGCTATAAGCACGGCATCGTCTGCATAAAGCAGGACTGGTATTGATCTTGTGCCTATCCTCGTTGTATCAGCATGCAAGGATATCATGTCAGATTCCAGCCCGTTAATATACAACGTAAATAAACAAGCATTTGCAATGCAATCGGTTTCGCCTTTGGGACCTTATATGTATTTAGCTATGCAGCACATTAGCCTGGGTGCTGAAACATCTACTATTTTACTGACCTCTGCTGATAGTTTTCCATCAAGACAGTTAAAAAGAGGCAGTTGAACAGAAAACAAAATCCCTAAGCGGAAGCAGACAAGTCCTAGGGCTGATCTCCAGAGCCCACAAAGTACATACACATATAAGTATATAATAAGTATATACTAAAGTATATACAAGAGGTCTTGAATGCTTGACCTGAAAAGGAAGGCTGTCTGTGGCAGATTACTTGCAGTGAATCAATTTTTAGGTCTTGGCTACAGACAAATTCACCTGTCTTTTAGCAAGATCTGCTGTTTCCAAAATACATATAGTGGACTTTGGGTCAGCCTCTTGCTAATGAATAGATGGCTTTGTTGTGTATCTCCCTTCCCTATTCTGGATTAGATTATTTTCTTCTCTATTCGTTAGAATGTACAGCCCGGAAGCATTTTGATCTCAGTTTATTACTGGTGGATTTCTACCCTTCCTCTGCTGATCATGTTTCCAATCAGGGATTATTATTTTGTTTTCTAATTCCCCACCATTTTGCTACTTCGCCCTTGCTCCACAATGTTAGCCATATCACACACACATATATACACTTTAAGAGAACCTGGAAGCTGCAAATCCCTGCTGGGCCACTTGAAATGTTCTCCCCACACATTATTGTAGGCCTTTCTTTGATATTTTATATTAAATGGACATCTGCCATGTTAGATTGCCAAATTAAAATAGGGAGCTGGCGATAGGACATAAGTGCACACTGAGGAGTTTGTTGGATATGATGAACAGTGGAGAGTTAACTTGAGTATTGTAGAGTTGTTGGGAGTTAAAAAGGAGTTCCACAGAGTCAAATGACTAACATGACAATGTTTAAAAGCCAGTCTCGATATTTAGGGAGATCCTGTACATAAGGCTGCAAAAAATCATTTGAGTAAATCACATGAGAGATGTTTGCTTCCAGTTCCATAGAATGACTGTTCGGTGCTCTGCAGTCAATCAGCTACAGTGACGAATAGGTGGCAAAATCGATTGACTTTGATAAGAAGTAGAGGCAAGAGAAGCACAGGAGTACGAAAGATGGTAGGAGAGAAGGGGTAGAATTAGGTGTAGTAGTAGAGTTAATGAGGCAAAACCGGTGTGCTGAAAAATAAGACAGGCAGAAGAACACACAAAAGGAAGAGTTGTTTAGCAAACAGCAGGAAAAAAGATTTGATACGAGAGAGCAGTATTAGAAGTAGGAATATGAGGAGTAGGGGGAAAATGTGTAAGTAGAAGTGGCAGTAAATACAAGTGGGAGTAGGTGAAGCGAGAGTAAGACTTTGAGAAAGTTTACAAGAGAATGTTAAGTAAGAAAAAGTAAAAGAAAGGAGTAATGGTGAAGATGCTGGACCCCGCTTGTCCTCTCTCGAATCCAGGGTCGAAATTCTGACAGACAGAGACCTGGAACTTTGCACTTTGTGCAACCAAATTGTGGACTTTTAAGACCGAAGCAGCAGGAATAATGTACGCTTCTTCTGGATCCCTGAGAAAGCAGAAGGCACAGTTGTCAGAGGCTTTCTTTGAGACTTCTTGCGAACCCTCTTTGGGACTGCCTTTTTCACCTCTGCTTGAGATGCAAAGAGCACATAGAATAAGGCCCCAGCGGACCTTGGCCTCATCTGGTTTGAGACCTATTATCGCCTGCTTCCTCCGGCATGAGCAGGTACACCAGATCCTGATAGCGGCAAGGGCTCATGGGCCCTTTGATTTTGATGGTCACAAGATCCAGGTGGCAGCAGATTTTCCAAAGAGACGAGCAATCGTGGTAAGGCTTTCCTCTCCCTCCAGCCACTTTTCTGCAAATGGGACATCAAATTTGGCCTTTTTGAGCCGGCACACATGTGGATTACCATGGATGGCAAAGCCAAGAATTTATTTGAACCAGGGGAATTGCAGTCCTTTTTAGATGGACTGCATGAAGGGGCCAGGGACACCTCCCAGGGCCCTCCCGATTTCCCTGCCCTGGAGGGGGATCCTCCTTTCCCGAGGAGCTCTGAAACCTATCCACGGAACCTTCAGCACCAGGACAAAAATCATTGCATGCAACATTACAAGGAGAAGATATTAAAAGTGGAGGCAGGACAGAGGGTGCGACCAATCCCGCTCACCACGTAAGCCGAGCCTGCATGCAGTCTGATGGCTGATGTATTGGATGCAAATATTGATCCCTCAGCCTGTAGACTGCATGTTTGTTACTGATGGGGTCATCTTTCGCCCACGCTGTCTTTGACTCACTTGTTCATTATTAAGTGTTTGATACTCAAGCCCGCCCGTTGGTGGTTCGGTAAAAACAAACATCCACTTCCCTTTCTCTTCCCCTTCCGCAGAATATCATGCTATGTTATGCTCAATTTGGTCACACTTTTCACAGATGACACAAAAAACTCTGCAGACACGCCTCCCCTACAGCCCCAAAAAATACACCCTATATGGTTATGATCCACAGGGCAGCATCCCCCACCCCCCCGTGCACTGCCTTACCTAGTGCTGGGACACAGTGTGTCCTGACTTCTCATCAATTGTCCTTCCACTCAGCTCATTGGCATTGGAGGAGGCCTTTCTCTTTCATGCCATTGCTCACCCACCCTCTGATCTTTGCCATTGTCCTGAATTTATTTTTTGGACCTGGTTCCCACCACCCACATTTCTTCTCCACAACTGGGCACAGGGGCCTTCTGGTTGAGATGGCCCCTCAAGTGTAGAGCCGCCAACTATAGTTGATAGGACATGTAGTGCACTTTATTGCATGGTTGGTTTTAGGGTTTGCATAACATTGTCTTTATTTGTGCATTTTTCTTTTCTTCCCCCCAGATACATGTTTGTTTTTCCCTCTCACCCTCCACGTTTGCAGTTTTCTCTTCCTTTTTGTTTTTTACATCTTTCTTGGGTATTCAGTTAGACTGCTCTTTTTTGAGAATTCTTTCTATTGCTTATTTCTCCCCGTCTGTTCTCATTAGCCCTTTCAACATCCTGTAAACTGCCTGAGGGATCCAAGTTCCCTGCTCACCCACCATTGTTTACGACCCTCGGACTCCCCCTTTGGTTCTCGGGATCTTCAGGTCCACGCACAAGTTCTTACGCATTCTTTCCTGGAACGTTAATGGTCTTACACATTGCATCAAGCGTATAAAAGTGCTCTCCTATCTCAATTCCAAATGTGCCAACATAGCTCTCCTCCAGAAGACGCACCGGAGAAGCTCGGCGGGATTGGGTGGGCAAAGAGATACACAGTTGCTGTCCTCTGTGAGCAGCACATGACTTGCCAGTACCCCGGAAACGTGGCGTAGCCATCTTGATTCGAAAAACCTTGCCCCATGTGGTGCCTAAGAACTGGTTTGATCCGGAGGGTCCCTATGTGTTCTCCAAACTAAAGATTAACAGGAAGGTGTAGGTTCAGTGTATGTGGCCAAGGGTCCGAAGAGCACCTTCCTTCTTCAACTCACCCGTGTATTGACAGAGTTAGATACTGCCAACATCCTGATAGGTGGGGATTGGAACCTGGCCTGGGATGCGGTCTTAGACCACACCAGTCCAATTGATGTATCCAATAATGCAGACAGAGCCCTCCTGGGAGATTATGGGGCTGATCACTGAATTTGCGACGTATGGCGTCTCTTGCATCTGATGAACTAGGAATACATATACTTGTCCCCGGTTCATGGCACGCAATCACGGTTGAAGTTTTCTTGATGGCCCACTCCTTACTTTCCGTTCTCTGCGGGACTTCAATGCTAGAGGGCATACTTTCGGACCACTCCTCTATTGCCCTGCAGGCTGATCTGGGTCTATCACGGCCAATTTGCAAGCCCTGGCATCTCAACATGTCCTGCTACAACCACCTGGTGGGCAAGAACCAGCTGGAACCCACGTGTATATCTTCTGGGAGCACAATGGCGGCTTGGTTGACTCTGCCCTGAAATTGTGGGCGAAGGCAACCATCAGGGGGCAGCTGATGAGGGATGCTGCCCTGTCAAATAGGCAGAGGTAGGATCGTCAGAAGGCACTGGAAGAGGATATAGCCCGCCTCACACACGCTTACATGGCCCATCCTTCCTCAATTATTAGGCGCAGCCTTGAGAAAGCATGCATGGATCTCAATACCCTCTTCACCTCCAAAGCCAAGTATGTGCTTCAATCAATCAATCATGTCACTTATAAAGCGCACTACATACCCGCGAGGGTCTCAAGGCGCTGGGGGAAGAGGGGGGTGGTGCTGCTACTGATCGAAGAGCCAGGTCTTGAGGAGTCTTCTGAAGGCCAGTAGGTCTTGGGTCTGCCGAAGGTTGGTGGGGAGGGTGTTCCAGGTCTTGGCGGCGAGGTGGGAGAAGGATCTGCCGCCGGCGGTCGTTTTCCGGATGCGGGGGACTGTGGCGAGGGCGAGGGTGGTGGAGCGGAGCTGGCGGGTGGGGGTGTAGAAGCTGAGTCGTCTGTTGAGGTAGGCTGGTCCGGAGTTGTGGAGTGCTTTGTGTGCGTGGGTGAGGAGCTTGAAGGTTATCCTCTTGTTGACAGGGAGCCAGTGCAGGTCTCTCAGGTGGGGTGTGATGTGGCTGCGTCGGGGGATGTCGAGGATAAGACGTGCAGAGGCGTTCTGGATGCGTTGCAGCCGTCTCAGGAGCTTAGCCGTCGTTCCTGCGTAGAGGGCGTTTCCGTAGTCCAGCCTGCTGGTGACGAGGGCCTGGGTGACTGTTTTTCTTGTTTCGGTGGGGATCCACTTGAAGATCCTGCGGAGCATTCGGAGGGTGTTGAAGCAGGATGAGGAAACGGCGTTGACCTGCTTAGTCATGGAGAGGGTGGGGTCGAGGATGACCCCTAGGTTGCGTGCGTGGTCGGTGGGTGTCGGGGCTGTTCCCAGTGATGTCGGCCACCAGGAGTCGTCCCAGGCTGAAGGGTTGGAACCAAGGATGAGGACCTCCGTCTTGTTGAAATACCAGCACTATGAGCAGGGAGAGAAGGTGGGACATCTACTGGTGGCGCAGCTAAGGCAGAAGGAAGTGGGAATGGCCATTCCCGCTATTATCACTGATTCGGGCGCTGGTCACCAAGCCACAGGAAACTGCAGATGCGTTCACATCTTACTACAGTGTCCTCTATTACCCGGAAATTGTCCAGGGACCAAAGCAGATGATGCCTTCTTAGATGGTATTCACTTACTGTGCCTCTCAGAGGATGGTAAACAGCTGCTTCAGGGCACGATTCCTAAGGAGGAGATATAACAGGCCATCTTGGATCTACCCTAACACAAAGTGCAAGGTGAGGACAGCTTACTGGCAAAGTTCTACATGAGGATCAAATCCGAAGTGGTGGATCTTCTCCATGAGGCCTTCGCAGAGGCTGATTGCTCTGGCTCCCTGGCTTTACTATCCAACAGGGCGCTGATTTCAGTCTTCCACAAACCAGGAAAGGAATCTCTCCTTTGTGGCAGTTATCGCCCTGTATCCCTGCTCTATGGGGATGTGTCAAGATATTCTAGCTGCCCACCTCAAGCGAGTCCTCCCTTCTCTTATTCATCATTTGTAAGTGAGGTTTGTCCCAGGTCGCTCGTCACACAATCATCTTCGCACGTTAGCTCATGCGGTCTGGCTGGCAGCGAACATTCCAGATGAGGCCTTAGCACGGTCTTTGGATGCTGAGAAGGCATTTGACAGGATAGAATGGGACTACCTGTTTGCCGCACTCTGGAAACATGGCGTTGGTGACGACTTCATCTCCAGAGTGAGATGGCTCTATGACTCCCCATCAGCACAGGTCAGTTGTGGGGGCTTTCTTTCTGACCTCTTTCTGGTCCGCAGAGTTACCCGTCAGGATTGCCCACTCTCCACCCTATTTCTCCTTGCGATGGAGCCTTTCTGGTATCAGCATGGGGGTCATGCTTGATTGGGGCCCCTGATGCAGAATTGGGTTCCTGACTCTTACACACCGGATGTATGGCGGCAAACTCAAGTCCTTTGAGATGGGACAAGACAAATTTGGCCTGTTGCATACTCAATAGTGGCGCTATACACAACTACATCATTGCCAACAGAGTAAACTTTGTCACCAACCCTGGATCATCCCTTGTTCCCCGGTGCTCTCTTACCTTAATACTTGGGGTCAGTTTAAAGGTGTGATGTTTGGATTCTATAATCTCCTGATTCGCCACCTTTACTCCCAGCCACAATTGGCTACCCTCAGGGCGACCTGGAAGACTCGCCTGTAGGTGGAATACGATGAGGATTGGGCAGAACTTTTGGAAGCCTTGGAACGGGGACTCCAGGAGGTACAGGTGAAGCTCAGCCTTTTTTAAGATCCTTCAGGGCTGGCACTGGGCACTGGCACGGCTTCAGGGTTGCTCCCACACTCTGCCTGCTGGCGATGCAATCACACGCCCTATGATATTATTCATATCTTACTGGATTGTTCCGCCATTCGCCCCTTCTGGATAGCAGTGAGGTGTACGCACCGGGAATCTATGGATTTGCCCTCGCCACTTCCGGACCCCCTTATTCTCCTCCGTGACTTATCAGATCTTTCCGAGCTGACCCGCCATGCCCGTCGATTGCTGGTCACTGCCCTTACAGCTGCCAAGATCCGTATTCTGCAACACTTGCATTCTCCACAATTGCCGTCACATGAGGAATGGCTCACAGAGATGTACAAAACTGCGGCCTATGAAAAGGTAATTAACAATTTAATGGACAAAGCAGATGTTTTTCTTCTCACATGGTCCCCTATTCTTCAGGATGCCCTCCCCCTAATTCGCATTGAATCTTGATTCTTTCTCATTACCATCATTGCAGCCCCCCCTTTTTTCCCCGCATTACTATACATGGCCTTCTCTTCCATGCTTTGTAGTTTCCTCTTCCTTCCCTCCTTTTCTTTCTGCCCTTCTCTTTACTTTCCTCTTTCTCTAGCTTATTTTCTTACCCCTCTTTCTTTTCTCCCTTTCTTATATATTAGGATTGTTTCTTATTGGTGTTTGTATCGCAATCAACATTTGTATCTCAATATGGGTCCATGCTGGACGTGCATACTTTCATCTTTGTCAAGCTTATTTTCTTATCCCCGTCTTTCAATTCTCCCCTTCTTATATATTATGATTGTATCTCAATATGGGTCCATGCTGAACTTGCATGTGACTGTATTTGACGTTATTTTTCAGTACTTGATTTATGCCAATAAAAATAATTGCTACACATATTGTATGTATTTGTTTGACATATACTTGTTTCAGTATTTTTGAGTATTGTTTTCAGGTTTAAACAGAAAAAGATTAGGCCAGGGAACATGGCTTCAAGCAATGTTTTGGGGGGGGCCACACCAGACAAAAGGTTAAGAACTGCTATACAAGAACGAAGAATCCAATACTGTTAGGATAAAATGGGTTGTGTAAACCATAATACAATCGGTTTTATGTGCAAAAAAAGACACACTACAAATAGAAAATCGTCAAAAAGGTATGTGCAAAACCAGTCTTTATTGTCAGTAACAGCAGAACCCTGTGCAAAGAGTAACAATGCACAAGTTACTAACTTGTGTAACGATATATCTGTAAGAGACAGTAGTTAGTGATAGATTCCTTACCTTAGAATATCCCCAGGCGTCAGGCTGGATCCGGAAAGTTTTGCGTAGCAGTACCCTTGCGCGTCGGTAGGCGGCGTCGTGCGGCTCCGCGTCCGTCGTCGGCGTCGTGATCGCCGGGATGACGTCGCGGGCAGTACTTAGGCGCCGCCCCTGCGCGCTGACGTCAGTTCTGTACACGACTTTCCGCGCCAGGAACGCAGAGCCATGCAAGAAGCTGACACAGGTGTCTGAAAAATACTAGGGCCCTGAAAGGGATGTCCTTAACCCTAGAAATCAGTTCGCAGAACGGGGAGGATGGGTGGGCGGTAAGGAATCTATCACTAACTACTGTCTCTTACAGATATATCGTTACACAAGTTAGTAACTTGTGCATCTGAAAGAGACACGTTAGTGATAGATTCCTTACCTTAGAATAGATACCCCAGCAATACCAACCCCGGTGGTGGGTCTGCGAACAAAGATCAGACAAGGAAGTCCTGGAGGACAGAACGGCCAAAGAAGCCGTCCCTCCGGACCTGACTGTCAAGGCAGTAATGCTTAGTAAACGTGTGCAGCGAGGCCCACGTAGCCGCCTGACAGATAACCGGCAGCGGAACACCGCGGCCCAAGGCCGTGGTAGCAGCCGTTGCCCTGGTGGAATGGGCACGCAGCCCAACAGGAGGTTCCTTTTTAGCCAAAGAATAGCAGGCCTTGATGCACAAGGTAACCCAGCGGGAGATGGTCCTCTTGTGCACCGCCCGACCTTTTTGGCGCCCACGTAGCCAACAAAGAGCTGGTCATCCACCCGGAAGTGTTTTGTGCGGTCAATATAAAAAGAGAGCGCACGTTTTGGGTCCAGACGGTGGAGCCTCTCTTCCTCTCTGGAAGGATGCGGAGGCGGAAAGAAGGTGGGCAAAGTGATGGTCTGCCCAATGTGGAAAGCAGTAACCACCTTTGGCAAGAAGGACGGACGCGTCCGAAGAACAACCTTGTCTGGATGAACAGACAGAAAGGGAGGTTTGCAAGATAGAGCCTGGAGCTCACTCACCCGCCGAGCGGAGGTGATGGCCACCAGAAAGGCTGTCTTCAGAGTCAGAAGACGAAGAGGACAGTTATGTAGAGGCTCAAAGGGAGCGCACATTAAAAAGGTAAGAACCAAGTTCAAGTCCCACTGAGGCATCACAAACGGAACAGGAGGGAAGAGGTGAGTAATGCCTTTTAAGAACCTGTTAACAACAGGGGACTTGAAAAGGGAGGGCTGATCAGGGAGCCTGAGGAAGGCCGAGATAGCACAAAGATAACCCTTGATGGTACCCAGGGCAGAGACCCTGTTGGGCCAAAGAGAGAAGGAACAGAAGGACCTCAGAAAGAGGGGCAGAAAGGGGATTCACAGCCTTTGCTGTGCACCATGCCACAAATTTGTTCCACCTGCAGGCGTATACCACCTTAGTGGAGGGACGCCTGGCTGCCAGAATCACATCACAAACTTCGGGAGGCAAGTCGAAAGGAATCAACTGCCGCCGCTCAATCTCCACGCAAGCAGGTGTAGACTGGACAGGTTCGGGTGGAGGACCGTCCCCTGCTGCTGCGACAGAAGATCCTCCCGAAGAGGCAGACGGATCGGGGGATCTATGCTCATATTGAGTAGCTCGGGATACCAAACTCTTCGAGCCCAGTCCGGAGCCACAAGAATGACTTGGGCCCGGTCGTGCCGAATCTTCTTCAACACTCTGGGTAGAAGTGGTATAGGCGGAAAGGCGTACAATAGACCGCAACTCCACTCGTGACGAAAAGCGTCGCCGAGCGAGTGCCGCCTTGGAAAGTCCAACGCGCAGAACTGATGACATTGCGCGTTCTCTTCGGTGGCGAATAGATCTAACCAAGGCTCTCCCCACTGTAGAAAGAGTCCTTGCGCCACTTCCGAGTGAAGACGCCATTCGTGATCCATCATGCACCTGCGGCACGAGTTCGTCCGCCCTGGCGTTCAGGGAACCTGCCAGGTGTTGAACCACCAGGAACATGCCCTGATGTTCCAGCCATGTCCAGAGGCGCAGAGCCTCCTGACAAAGGGTCCACGACCCCACCCCGCCTTGTTTGTTGCAGTACCACATGGCGGTGGTGTTGTCTGTGAACACCTGCACTACCTTCCCTTTGACAGAGGGAAGGAATGCCTTGAGTGCAAGTCGGATCGCCCGGAGCTCCAGAATGTTGATATGGAGCCGGGACTCCGCCGGAGACCAGAGGCCTCTGATCTCCGCCTCTCCCATGTGACCGCCCCATCCCAGAAGGGACGCGTCCGTCACAACTGTATGCTCTGGCTGGGGAAGGGAGAGGGATCTGCCCATGACCCATTGCCGGTTCGAGAGCCACCACTGCAACTGTTTTGCAGTCCCCTCCGAGATCTGGACGTGATCGGACAGGTTGCCCTGGTGCTGCGCCCACTGGAACTTCAGGTCCCACTGCAGAGCCCGCATATGCCATCTGGCATGATTGACCAGCAGGATGCAGGAGGCCATGAGGCCCAGCAGCCTCAGGGTCATCCGTACCGAAACCCAGGATAAAGGCCGAAAGATCGGAATCATAGCCTGAATATCCCGGACTCGCCGTTCGGGAGGATAGGCCCGAAACTGCGTCGTGTCCAGAACTGCTCCGATGAAAAGGAGCTGTGGAGAAGGAATTAGATGCGACTTCGGCACATTGATGGAGAACCCCAGCGAGTGCAGGAGTTCGGCCGTAGTCTGGAGGTGGGAGACGACTGCCTGGGACGAGCCCGCCTTCAGCAGCCAGTCGTCGAGGTAGGGGAAGACTGAAACCCCTGCCCGGCGCAGATGAGCTGCGACCACCGCCATCACTTTCGTGAACACCCGAGGGGCACTTGTAAGGCCAAAGGGGAGCACGGTGAACTGAAAATGCTCGGGGCCTACCGTGAACCGAAGGTAACGCCGGTGGGCCGGCAGGACGGGGATGTGGAAATACGCGTCCTGCAAGTCCAACGCTACCAACCAGTCTCCAGGGTCGAGGGCAGTCAAGACCTGAGCTAGGGTGAGCATCTTGAACTTCTCCTTCCGGAGGAAGCGATTGACGTTCCGGAGGTCCAAGATAGGACGCATGTCCTCCTTGTCCTTTTGGGCACCAGAAAGTAGTGGGAGTAGCAACCACGCCCTACTTCTGGGGTCGGAACATGCTCGATGGCCCTCTTGGTCAAGAGGGCCGTGACTTCCTTCCGTAGAAGCACCAAGTGATCCCCTGACATGCGGTGGAATTGAGGTGGCATGGCTGGGGGGTGGTCTCGAAGGGGAGGGAGTAGCCCCTTCGGACAATGTCCAAGACCCACCTGTCCGAGGTGATGGTGCGCCAGTGGGGAAGGTGATGGCGGACCCTGCCCCCTACTGGCGTGCCGTGCACCTGAAAGGAGGGACTAGGAGGGCTTGGAGGCCGCGGACGGGTTGGAGGTGGTGGCCTGACCCGCACGCTGGTTGCCCGATCCGCCACGGCGGAATCCACGTCCTCGGCCACGCGAAGACGCCTGCTGCGCGGGCCGGTGGCTGGGCTGCTGACGTGAAGGGGCGCCCCTACCGTGGCCACGATAGGGGCGAAAAGCAGAAGGTAGCGGAGGGCGTGTAGCAGAAAGGCCCAGGGACTTTGCAGTAGCCCGTGAGTCCTTAAAGCGCTCCAACGCATGGTCTGCTTTGGACCCAAAAAGACCGACTCCATCAAAGGGCATGTCCATGAGAGTATTCTGGACATCCCCTGAAAAACCAGTGGTTCTCAGCCAGGCGTGGCGCCGGAGCGCCACCGTCGTTGCAATCGACCTGCCCAGCGAGTCGGCGGTGTCAAGGCCACAACGGATAGTGTATTTGGCCGCATCCCTTCCTTCCGCAATGGCGCGGGAAAGCAGTGCCTGGACCTCCTCAGGGCACTGGGGCAAAACATCCGCCACCGAATCCCACAGGGAGTGGGTATATCGGCCCAAAAGACAAGCGGTGTTAACGGACCGCAAGCCAGCACTGGAGGAAGAAAAACCTTTCTTCCCAAACTGATCCAGGCGTTTGGATTCCCTATCCGGAGGAGCGGTAGGGAAGGCGGTTTGGGAAGCGGAGGCTTGGACAACCAAGCTCTCAGGAGTGGGGTGGACAGAAAGAAACAGGGGGTCGCCCGGAGCGGGGCGATGGCGTCGTGACACGTTCCGATCCACAGGAGCCCCTGTGTTGGGCTTGGACCAGGCGCCCAAAGAACGTCAGTGAGGGCGTCGTTAAACGGCAGCACAGTCTCCGCAGAGGAGGCTGCCGGCTGAAGCACCTCTGTCAAGATGTTAGTCTTGACCGTCAAAGTAGGGAGCTGGAGACGTAAGGCCCCAGCAGCCCTACGCAACACCGTACCAAAATTGGCCCCCTCCTCCGTAGCCACGGGAGGAGACAGCATGCCAGTGTCAGGAGAAGTATCCAGACCACTGGCCTCCCCTAGACTCTCTGTCCAGTCCTCATCATACTGACAGTTGCGTGTCAGAGGGTCATCAGACCCCTCCCAGTCCTCCTGGTCCTCCTCTGGTTCAAAATAAGGAGGAGGAGGGACATTTGGGACCCAAGGTCCCATCGGCGCCGGAGCCGGCGTCGAGCGACGTCGCTCCGGGTCCATGTCCGGAGCCGGAAGGAACTGGGGGACGACGCCGCCCGGAGCCCAGGGCGGCGTCGAGAACGGCACCGGAGACATCGGCGCCGGCGGAGGTGTCGTGAGGTCGACCGGCGTCGATGGGGGTTGTGGAGCCGGGATCGAGGCCGGGGCCGAAGCCGGAGCCGGGATCGAGGCTGGAGGCTCGGGCGACGCCGGGGCCGGAGCCGCCGGCGACGCCGGAGCAACCCCATCAGGGCCCGCGGGGCCCGAAGGCGCACCGGAGGGGCCTGAAGGCCCGAAGAGGCGGGCCATGGCCGACAGGAACTCCTGTACCTTGGCCGGATCCGCCCCCGAACCCGGGAAGGGCGGGTATGACGGGGCGACTCCACAGGCAAGTCCGGGGCCGCGGGGGCGGGGACGGTGCCGGGAGGGGCCTCAGCCGAGTCGCGAGACCGGCGAGGCGAAGTCCGAGAGCGACGATGCTTCTTGGACTTCTTGTGCTTAGACTTACCGGACGAAGAAGTCGACGACCGGTGTGCACTCCGCGAGCGACCCCTGGACCTCTCACGCGACCGGGGCTTCCGCGGAGCCGAATGCCGGGCCTCGAGGAGCTTTCGAGACCGCTCTCGCAAAGCTTTCGGGTTGAGGGCCTGGCATTCGGGACAAGACTCGGTGTCGTGGCCTCGGCCGAGGCAGAAGAGACACTCCCAATGCGGGTCGGTGACGGACATCATCCGCGCACAGGCGCCGCATCGCTTGAAGCCGGGCATCCCTACGACACCTTAAAGTTGGAAAAAACCAGTGAAAAAATCACCAAAAAGTATGGTCAAAAATTGACCAGGGCACTGCTCTTCCCGGATCTGCGCTTGCTGGCGCGGAAAAGAAGAACTGACGTCAGCGCGCAGGGGCGGCGCCTAAGTACTGCCCGCGACGTCATCCCGGCGATCACGACGCCGACGACGGACGCGGAGCCGCACGACGCCGCCTACCGACGCGCAAGGGTACTGCTACGCAAAACTTTCCGGATCCAGCCTGACGCCTGGGGATATTCTAAGGTAAGGAATCTATCACTAACGTGTCTCTTTCAGATATAACACTACAGAGAAGGTTAAACATAGATTAGAGTTCAGGATACAAAGTTCTGACACTATTAAATCGTATTTTGCATAAATAGGCCCTGAGCATTTATAAGTGTTTACAAACACGAGGCAAGCTGAGGTTCGGCGCATTAACAGCTCAAGTTCAAATTGTGGGAACCATTCAATAAATGATGGGTGGGGAGGCATTGCATTCTAACTGGAAACCATAAGCACAGAGCCTGTAGCCACTTACCACCAGAATAGCGTCTTGTGGTTTGAAAGTATCCGAATGCCATCTTGTGACTGGACACTTTCAGGAAAATGTTAATAGATAAAAACCACTAGGACATTGTAATGTAGAAATAAACTGTCAACAGTTTCCTGGCCAGAAACTGCCCAGGACAGTTCCTTTTGGTAAGAACCTGCCAAGATACAACTTTGTAGCTGAAGCCATCAGACAAGTACCTTGTGGCCAGAACCCGTCAGCTTATATAAAAAACAAGCATTTGCAATGCAATAGGTCTCGCAGTTGTTAGAGTTTGAGCTATTGGCATTGTAAATGGCAATGCCTTTTATTTATGTGTTGGTTTTTAAAACATAAATAAAAGGCATTGTCATTTACAATGCCAATAGGTTAAACTCTCGCAAATGCGAGACCAATTGCATTGGAAATGCTTGTTACACATGGTAATACTGTCTGGGCAAAAATGTCACCTTATTAGTACCAGTCTAACAACCAAATATATAAATAAGCGACTGAAAGATGACCAGCTAACGTCTGTGAAGGTCTTCCAAAGCGTGTGAACATATATTACCAAGTTTTCAGTAACCTTTGATCCTTTTGAGTTAGAAACAATTTATCTACAGATTATGCGCCAGATGAGGGATAATTATGCAAAATAAAGCAGAAGCAGCAAACACAGGATCGCATAATTCCAGTGGCCCAACCCATGACCTAATATTATATTTGAACTCTAACTTTTTGATATTCAAACTGGACCTTCTCCATACCTGCCCATTGGGTGCAACGTGATGACTATCGTGACCCCCGAGCCCCTACCCCTCGGCTGCCAAAACATACTTTTGCAGACAGTTCCATTTAAAGATGGTGGAGTGTTTCTAAGGATGGTGGAGTGTTTCTAAGGATGGTGGAGTGGCTCTAATGACGGTGGAGCGGCTCCAAGGACGGTGGAGCGGCTCCAAGGACGGTGGAGCGGCTCTAAGGACGGTGGAGCGGCTCTAAGGACGGTGGAGCGGCTCTAAGGACGGTGGAGCGGCTCGAAGGACGGTGGAGCGGCTCGAAGGACGGTGGAGCGGCTCCAAGGACGGTGGAGCGGCTCGAAGGACGGTGGAGCGGCTCGAAGGACGGTGGATCAGCTCTAAGGACGGTGGAGTGGCTCTAAGGACGGTGGAGTGGCTCTAAGGACGGTGGAGTGGGTGGAGTGGCTCTAAGGAAAGTGGAGAGGCTCTAAGGACGGTGGAGTGGCTCTAAGGACGGTGGAGTGGGTGGAGTGGCTCTAAGGACGGTGGAGTGGGTGGAGCGGCTCTAAGGACGGTGGAGCGGCTCTAAGGACGGTGGAGCGGCTCTAACGACGGTGGAGTGGCTCTTAGGACGGTGGAGCGGCTCTAAGGACGGTGGAGTGGGTTGAGTGGCTCTAAGGATGGTGGAGTGACCCTAAGGATGGTGGAGGTGAGGTGACGTCCCAGGAAACAAATACCAGACAGGTTGAGAGAGGGGGGTTGGAAACATCAGAAATGGCGGTGCGAGAAAGAAAAGTGGAAAAGAGGGGCAGGAGAAGAGAGGAAAAAAGATAATAGGCTTTGTCAGCATGGAGGTTGCACAAGAGTGAGTTGGAGGTAAGGCAGGGAAAGGACAGGATGAGAGGGAGGGCAGAAGAAGAAAATCGCGAAATGGTGGTGGGGGGCGGGTTTGGTTATTGAGGGCCCTTGCAGGGACTGCAGAACCCACGGGGATTACACTTTCCAGGAACTAGCATTTACAGTTCCCTGCTGTTAACACCGCCCCTCCCCGCAGCGATCTATACTGCTGAATTCATAGGGGAGACAAGATGAAATCTGCCAGCTTTCTTCCTGTTGTATGCTAGTCACATATGCTGCCAGGGATGGAAATTCTTAGCAAACAAAAACACACAAAAGGGAAATAAAAGCAGAAGAGCCAATCGACGCACTATCAGAGACCTGCCAGCAGTGGAAATAAAACGGAATAGGAAACCCACTGTGACGGATGGACACTATTTTCTCCCCCGAGGCTTCAAGGAGAGGAAGGGCGCGGGGGGAGGTGGACCAGATTATATTCTGCAGCCATGAAAGTTGTACCATGATGGCTATCTTTTACACTTTTTTTATTGTTTCCAAAATACACTGTTAATGCTATTTCACGGATCGAATATGACGCTACAGCAGCATAAACAACATTTCTTGCAGTCTACTTCGGCATTAGCAAACTCGGTTTTACCCCTAAGCTGTCTGAATCACAACATACCAAGTCCTTCACGCACCTATATAAAAGCACAACTACGTTTTAAGGCCCGCTCTGCATTTTATGTCTTCTTTCTAATTCACCAGTATATCTAAAACTAGCTTCACTAATTAGTAAAGCGCTTTGCCTTGGTGAGTCGCATGAGGGGGAGCTGCCATAGGGTCACTGATTGCACGATGATGAAAGGGACTGTAATACAGCACTGAGCCCATTTAGCTACAAGACATCACTCAGCTCTCTACAATATTACACCATCTGCGTGGACTCCCTGCCCCCTTTATATTGAACAAACTTAACTCACTGCAATTAAAAACTGCCTGTCCTTACTGTGCTCCCTCCCTTCTTGCCACTGATCTCAGGGTATGCTCGGCACAACATGGCGTACGCTCCATCTGAAAAGTGCTAATGGGGCTGTTCTGGTGTGGTGATGCCGTATTTGTCTTCAGAAACTGGACAACGTCTGGTACATTTCTGACTTCACTAGCTTTGCCCATGCAGATATATTTAGAACAAGCTGTCGCGAGTTGGTGACCCACTGAAAAGCGATCGGAGAAAGCCACATGCGCGCGTTGTGCCTCACAGAATGCTCGGGACATTGCGCAAAAGGCTCTGAAGCCCGCGAGCCGCCGTGCGTGTGCACATCTGCTGTCCGGCGCTGGGCGACGTCAGTTGCGTGGCGCATGGGCGGCGCATGGAGCGCGCGGCCGGAGGTGTCTGGGGCTCCCGTGAGCTGAGGGAGCCCCGTGTGTTGGAGAAGTGAGGCGGGAGCCCACCCCGCAGAGGGAAGTCCGGCGGGAGCCCACCCCGCAGAGGGAAGTCCGGCGGGAGCCCACCCCGCCTTCGTGAATGCCGCATGGTGCGGCCGGAGCAAGATTCAGCGCTGAGTCCCCACAAGAGCCGGTGAGTGGGGTTGAGCGGGAGGCATGCTGGGCGCCTGGACAGGACATGTGCACGCGTATGGTGCGAGCAGGAGTTGTAAAAAGACGCGAGCCGTACGCGTGCACATCTCCTGTCTGTTAAGCTTGAGCACAGTCGATGTGCACGCGTACGGCGTTATTACAACTTCTGCTCGCACCATACGCGTGCACATCTCCTGTCCAGGACTTGCCGTACGCGTGCACCTGTCCTGTCCCGCATCGGAGCAAAAGTCGGCAACAATAGATCTCGCATAGCGAGCAGCGCTTTGCGCTGCATCGCTAGGCGAGACCTAAAAATAATTTACTCTTATTGTTCTTCTGGCCAAAAACCACCACGTTTAATGATATGCGGACAGCCACCATCTCATTGTTATCAGGAGGAGTGGAAGCCATTTGAATACCTTCATGTAGCTGAAAATCAACCACATTGTCTTTAGGTCTAAAAACAATCACAAAACCATCAGTGCGATGCCCTGGAGCTAAAAACCAAAAGAACAGCATAAAAATGTCAAAATATTGGGACATCAAACATAGCCAGCTATAGACAACCAGATGGGCACACAGTGAAGATGCACCATTCTTTGGGCCCTTAAGCCAGCAGGTTTTCTAATGCAGAATTTATGGAGGCATATTTCTGGAGTATGATGGTATGATGGGAAGGCTTCCAGCTGGGGGGATCAAAATTAAGCCCCCAACAAACACATGTGGATCGGCTCGGCGTCAGAAGCAGAAAACACGTCTATAGTAGGTGCCGTGGAGAGTTTTGGGTCTTATTGATCAGTTCACTGAAGGATGAAAGACAAGAAGCCAAACCCAATGTCAAACAACAGAGAACACAACCAGCATAAAACTAGGAAGGTGAAGGTGGGTTTGATTTTTATACTTGGGCTTTCAACACAGTTATTACATAGGAACCGTGAAGTGGAATTTTAAGTTATGAACCAAAGTTCAATTATTCCCACTGTTGAATATTTGTATTTTTTTTTTTACTTTAAAATGCTGAGTTACTGTGAGTTATTTTCTTATTGAACACTGAACCTTAAGGATTTATAACCGTTACACAGAGAAGTACACCAGACAAGAGTTGAAATTGGGAACAGGAAATGGGGGCGGTGGGGACAAAAGAGAGAATGCATCATAAAAAGATTGGCAGAGAGGTCTGGAAAACAGAGTGCTAGAAAGCAAAAGGGAGACAGTGTTACAGGGAAAGCAGGAAAGAAAAGAACAAACATTGACAATGCTAATAGGTTTGGCTTTAAAGAAATGTTGATTTGTGCTGCATTACAAGTAAATGGGATGGGAATAGATATGTGTTTGTGTGGAAGCAAAGAACTGTAGAATAATATATGTGTAGGTTTAAAGGTAAGGTGACAGTTGCACTGCCAAGTCAGACTTAAAAATCCAAGTAGGTTAATGACTGTCCTACTCCCATCTGTGCTGCCGCCAGAGAAAAACAATATAAATTATCAAGTTATCTAAGACACGTTAATTGCATTCCAATGTCATGTGTGTGTCCTTTAAAGTTCAAGCTTAGGCAGCTGGATAAAAAACAAGTTACTTACCTGTACACTGTGGTTCTCCAGTATTGATATCTTTTATAGATTCACATGCTTGAATCTTGCCCGTTGTCATGGTGGGAGTCCCACGGTAACATAAGAAATAGCAGTAATACAACATCACCATAGACCTCCATAGAACAGAAAACTCACTTAAGTAACTTTTCAGCCTCATTTTAAAACATCTAAACTTCAGCCAATCACAGCTGAGACCTCAGAGTTCCCTCTTCCCCACAGAGTCACCATACCTCAGATTTCGAGCACAAGTGTATAGGTATACAAAAACTCTGAGGCAATTGGTGAGCCTAATTGGGGAGGAGGGAGGGTCGAATGTGAATCTATAAAAGATATCAATACTGGTGAACCACAGAGTACAGGTAAGTAACTTGTTTTTTCTCCAGTATTGAATCTTTTATAGATTCACATGCTTGAATCAGACTAGTAAGAAGTAAGAAACACAATAAGAGAAAAGAAAGGTGGTGGGCAGGTGAACCATCCCACCATGATGTAAACTTATAGCATCAGAAACCAAGAAGAGAATCATAAGCATACAAATAGCATGTAAAGAACATAGAAGGCTAAAAGCCGCATACCTAAAGCAAAGTCGTCGGAGTGTAGCTTGTCCAACAGCAATATCTGCCTTTTTCCAACCATCAAGGCAGTAATGCTTTGAGCATGTGTGGGCGTTCGCCCACGTTGCCACCCTGCAAATGTCCGGGAGAGATGCTCCCGCAAACAGGGCTGAGGTAGTCGCCACTTTCCTAGTAGAGTGAGCTTGTGCTTTCACAAGAAGCGGACGGCCAGCTTTTTAATGACAGAAGGAAATCGTGGAGGTGACCCAACGAGCAATGCTGGCCTGTGTCAAGGCCTGTCCTTTCCTGGGTGCCGAGAAAGATCAATAGCTGAGAGGATTTACGGAAGGTCTCCATTCTTTGCAGATACGTTAAACATCGTTTAATGTCCAGAGAATGCAACGCCCTTTCCGCTGTTGAGGATGGATTAGGAAAGAACGTTGGTAAAACAATCGGTTCATTGAGGTGGTAAGTTGAAGGCACCTTAGGTATAAAAGAAGGGTTAGTGCATAGGATAACCCTGTCTGGCAAAAACTGCAGATACGGTTCCTTTATAGTGAGAGCTTGGATTTCACTGATACGTCTGGCTGACGTGATGGCCAAGAGGAAAGACACTTTCCAGGAGAGGAACTTTAGTTCTCATTTGTGTATTGGCTCAAAGGGAGGACGCATCAGTTGTGACAGAACAGTGTTTACTTGCCACAAAACTGTAGGAGGCTTAACAGGCGGAAAAAGCTCTAAAAAGTCCCTTCATAAATTCTTTGACGAGTCGGTTAGACGACAGAGAAGTTTGATTTGAACGTCTTCTATACCTAGAAATTGAAGCAAGGTGAACTCTTATGGAAGAGTGAGAAAGTCCTGATTTTGCTAAGTGCAAGAGATAAGGCAGCACCTGCTCCAGAGATGAAGAGGATGGATGCAATGCTTGCGAGATACACCAAGCACAGAATCCTTTCCATTTAGCTGTGTAACATTTCAACGTAGCTGGAGCTCGAGACTTCTGTAGTATCTTGGTACACTCCTTGGAAAGCCTCAAATTCAGCATGGTGAAGAGCCAAGCGGACAAATGAAGAGAGGGAATTTGTGGATGAACCATTTGGCGATCGTTCATGTAGAGAAAATCCTCCTTTGGAGGGAAGAGAATCGGAGCACACTCTGATAGGCGATGCAGCTCGGTGTACCAGAACTGTCTTGCCCAACCTGGAGCAATGAGAATGATCCGACAAGGCTCTTGCTTCATTTTTTGAAGTACTCGAGAAATGAGTGGAAACGGGGGAAATGCGTAGGCCAACATCCCCATCCAAGGAAACTGGAAGGCACCTCCCCATGAATTTTGATGAGGATGTCTGCTTGCAAAAAGAGGACACTTTTTGTTGAGGAACGTAGCGAACAGATCTAATGTTGGGTAACCACAGGATTGAAAAACCTCCTTCAAATGTTGGTCGTTGAGTTCCCGTTCGTGGCACTGTTTGGAAGCCCTGCTGAGAGAGTCGGCCTTCTCGCTGTGAATCCCTGGCACGTGCTCCACACGCAAGGAGATGTGGTTGACAAGCAGCCATTTTGATATCTGTTGAGCAAGAAGGGAAAGCGCTCGAGATCTCGTTCTGCCTTGCTTTTGGAGGTAAAACATTGTCGTAGTGTTGTCCATCCTGACGAGCACTGATGCACCTTTGATCCGAGTCAGACCTAAAAACACTGCTTTGAGCTCCAGAATGTTTATATGACACTCCGATTCCTGTTTGGACCACTTGCCGTGAACCAGTAATTCTTGAAGGTGAGCCCCTCATCCGTCCATCGACGCATCCGGGGTCATCACCAGTTGTGGTACGGAGTGACTGAAAGAGACCTTGCAACAGGTTGTCCTTGACCATCCACCAGGCCATAGTGGCCATCATTGATGCTGAAATGTGAACCTTTTGCTGGTTGAGGGGTACTTCCTCTATGGCCTGTTTGAGAAGAAGCACATTTATTTCCTTCTTGAGATATGGAAGGTTATGGAGCAGAACTTTGCGCAGTGGAACATTTGGAGGATGCTGAATAAATTCTAGCGTGTGGCCATGTTGGAAGATGTCTAGAACCCATCTGTCTGAAAAAATGGAATTCCATTACTGAAAGGATGCGGAGAAGACGTGATTATGGTATGGGACTATGGTAGCAGGGGCCTGATGAGATTCATTGTCTCCTATTGGAGTCTTGGGACTTTACAGCAGATTGCTGCCTCTTGCGTCCTGCAGGTCCTGAATAAGTCCGTGGGATGTTGGACTAGAAGGATCGGTTGTATGGCTGGTAGGTACTCTGCGGATATGACTGGTACCGCTGCTGAAATTGCAGACAGGATAAGAATTGCTCTGACCTCTAGTCCGAAAGGACTGAAAGCGGCGTTGCTGGAGATTGCCTAAGGCTTAGACTGTATCTGTGTCCTTCTTGATAGGTTGTAGCTCATCGTCTATGTGCTTACCAAACAAGCCCTCCCCATCAAAAGGCATGTCTAAAACCTTGGCTTGGACCTCTGGACGAAAGGTGGTTGCTTTTAGCCATCCCTGGCGACGCAGAACCGCCGTTCCTGCCATCATTCGAAATACAGTGGATGAAACGTCCATAACTATCTCAATGAACTCCGAAGACGCTCTTTTTCCCTCCAAAAGAATATCTTTTGCCTCTTTCATTTTATCCTCCGGGAGATACTCCAACAGAGTAGAGATGTACGACCACATCCGGCGGTCATATCTCCCCAAAATGGCCAAGGCATTAGAGGCTCTAATGGAGGTAGCCGCCAGAGCAGAGACCCTCTTCCCAATATTGTCGAGGCGACGACCCTCCTTGTCTGGTGGGGCAGTGCAGGGAAATGCTGGATTCTTGGCTCTTCTCTGTGCTGCTTGCATGATCACAGAGTCCGGCCTCTGGTGACCAATGCAGGCGAGTCATCAGGAGCCTTGTATTTTTTGTCCAGTTTTGGAATAACAGCTGGAACGGAGGCAGGTGTTTTCATTAACTTTAGCCCTTCTTGCCATGGAAAGTCAATTATAGGAATTGCTCTCACTGAACGTTGAATGCCTGGTTTAAAATCATATAGAAAACACTCAGTCCGTTTAGTTAGCATTGGCAAATCAAAACGTTTGGAAGCACGCTCTAGAAGATCATGAAATCCCCCGATATCTGCTGGAGGGGAATCCGCAGCAGGAGGGTTAGGAGATGGTGGCATAGGGGCTTTGTAGTCATTCCATTCATCATGGGCATCTGTGTCTGTTTGTATCTCACCTTCTTCTGTCTGAGCATCCCGAGTGTCCTCCGTGATGACTATGAGGAGGAAGGTCGTCTCCCTTGTGGATTTGAGAGTACTTTGGCCCGGAAAAATAGTGGGTACCTCTTGGGGAGGGTGAAGGCCTCTAAGGAGCATTTGCGTCCACAAAACGCCTGTAATAGTCATTAAACATGTGACGGAGATCAGACACCAGAGACACTGGACTATTCATCGATGGTTCCCTGAACTGATGACGCCCCATCTCTGTCATTGTAAGGATAACGTTCCTGGAAGGAATCCCACCTCTGTATGATGGATGTGTCTCTTTCCGCAAAAGAAAATTCCCCTGCCAGATAAGAAGATGGATCATTGCCCTCAATGTCCTCATCATCAGAATTTTGGCACTTGACCCTTAACTGCGATGGACTTTATGCAGGGCCAAACATACCTTCATCCTCTGACTCTTGGAAGTCCAGAAGACGAGCAGTAGGTAAAAGATATTTTGGAGAAATCCTGAATTTGTTTGGGCTGAAGGAGACTGATTTTTCCCCTCCGGCGACGGTCCTGTCGACGGTGCAACCACCGATGCAATCGTCTGTGGTACCGTTGACGGTGCGTGGATGGCCTTCGTCTGCGGGGACGTCATCGCTAGAACCGTCGACGAACCTGTGGTTGATGGTGAAATTCTCGTCAACGGTGAAGGCCTCGTCGACAACGATGTTGTTACCGTCATCGAAGCTCCCGTCGCTGCCGTCGACGTCTTGACCGTCGTCGTCGTAGTTGTCGCCGACGAAGCCGTCAACGGTGCAGGAACCTCTGGTTTTCTTGAGGAGAGTGAAATCTTCGACGACGACACTGTCGACGGTCGAGAAGATTGGTCTCTGAGAGGAGTCAGAGAAGCAGACACAGGAGCTGAAGAGGGTTTTGAAGCCTCTGACTGAGGTTTCTTGTGGTGTTTAGGCTCAGATTTGTCCTGGGACTTAGATCTCTTAGAGTCCCCATGATGTGAAGAGGGACTGCCCTCCTTTCTTTTCTTTGAGGAAGAACGGGCCTTTTCCTCAGGTTCAGACTCCGAATCTGAAGCAGCCTTTCTCTTCTGTAGCCAGAGTAACAGCCACCCTCCCTATCTATGAGGGTTTTAGCTGAAAAAGTGTGGCAATACTTGCATTCTCAGGGTTTGTGGTCAGGGTAGAGGCAATATAGGCACTGTTTGTGGGGGTCTTCAGAGAAAAGCCTACACTTCCCACAGGTCTTACAGGGCCTAAACAGCCCTTTTTTAGGCTCTGGCATCTCAAAAGCAGGAGGGTCAAAAGTATAAAGTCCAGGAAATACCTTGAGAGTAGCTAAAGCTGAGACTGGAGGTCAAAAGTTGAGAAGAAAATACTGTAACTGAGCAGAGCTCAGGGAGACTACCTATCACACGACGTACGTAAGAAATCTGAGGTATGGTGGCTCTGTGGGGAAGGGAACTCTGGGGTCTCAGCTGTGATTGGCTGAAGTTTGGATGTTTTAAAATGAGGCTGAAAAGTTACTCAAGTGAGTTTTCTGTTCTATAGAGGTCTATGGTGATGTTGTATTACTGCTATTTCTTATGTTACTGTGGGACTCCCACCATGACGACGGGGAAGATTCAAGCATGTGAATCTATTAAAGATTCAATACTGGAGAAATAAACAAAATGATCACAGCTGCATGGAGGGCAACCACTTTTCTTTTGTGGAAGAACACAACTTCTGTCCAATCTAAACATGTACACCTGGCTTCCAACATGTTGACGGACCCAAAGTCACTCTCCAGTAATGCTCACATGATTGACTGGCAACAGCTGTGCTGTGAAGCCAGACCATAATGAGTGAAAGGAGTAAGACAGGGCTTCCTTGAAAGATGCAAGTGTTTCAATTTTTGAGTGTAAATGAATCAAACTAAGTGCCATTTTCTTGTGACTGTAGTGCTGCGAAATTGAACACACTTTTGATTTTAGCAGCAACACGGATTTAGTTATAAAAATTGTGGACTGCCGAAAGCAACAATCTGTAGCAGACGTTGTGATCTTGGGAGCAAGCATTCACTTGGAGAAACAATCGGTGTTTGCGAATAGATAAAATGAATAACCCTCTATTCTATACAACTGAACACTTACTACAAACAAGCGCATAGATGTTGGGCCTTTAATCTGAAATAGTTACCTAGGATCATACCAGCTGTAAGGAAATGCAACTTGCTTCAGGATACACACACTCAAAATACAAGAATCAGAAACGGACTGAAGGCTTTGCCACAAGCATACTAACATCAGTAGGTAAGTTTGAGTATTTTCAGGCACACGTCATAAGTGGTCATATTAGACAGTGAGGGAGCACCCAGCGGTAAACAGCCACAGCTTTGAGATGAAAAGCACTTTACGAATGAATTGAGGACAAGGATTAGCTCATAGATACTATTCATATAGAACATGAGAAGACGTGTGTGCACATGCCTTGTTTAATACCAGGCTAGAAAAGATTCTAGATAATATTAAAAAAAGTTATTCTAGGTCTAAGAAACGGCAAGCTCATAAACGTAATTGGTACAGGTTTGTGACACAGGACCTAAAACCTAGCACAGTCTACAGTATTCTTCGATCGATAACGAGTGGTCCCGACTTAAAAAGCCTTTTTAGATTAGGACCAGAAGCTTGAGAATGGCACCCTGAGATTCAAAGCTAGCAGCAGAAGCATTACTTGAACAGCAAACCTCAACGAGTCTGCTCTTAACCACAGCTTCTGTTGGCTGTACACAAGGGGTCAGTAGGACTCTTCAACCTTATTTACTGTGTTGAATGTCTCACTGTACCTTAGTCTGGCAGAGCCAGTCATATCAGTCCAATACCTGGCAAAAGACACTCATATGGTAGGTACCTCCTGCAAACCACACCTCTGGTATATCAGCTCAAACAGCAAGGCTAATCCCAGGGGAATTAACTACTGGCCAGGTCCATAGCTATCAGTATCAATAGTGCAACCGGGGCAGTGAGACTGGGTCCAAAGGGTGTGAGGGTCCACTGCACTCCAAATAGTGACTTTTTTTTGTTACTTCCATCCAAGAGGATGTGGGGCCAATTTGCTTACTTTCATGAGGGTTCAGGTCTCCCTGACTAAGTCACTGCTACTGACCCTTGGACTCCTGGGTATTATTGGCAAACGACACCTAATCTAGTGCCTAACAACAAATGGCCAACAGGACACAGCATGCCACGATGACTGAGTTGGAAAAGTCTAGTTGTGCCAACAGAAGTGCCTCTCGCAACCAGTGGGGTCTTAAAGTGCTCATCTCAAAGGAGAACAAAAGGTAGGATTTAAAAAAAAAAAAATAACTGTTCATAAAAATACACAAATGTCAGTTGCACTGTATAACTAAAAAGACATACAAATTCCTATATCAAAATACCCAACAGGCCTAAATATTTAGAGCTACGGTCCTATGTATAGCAACTAAAATCTTGCATTCATAAAGTAGATTTGAAAACTTCGAAAGCATCCTTAGGATACTGAAGGGCTATGTTGTGCATCACAATGCTCACTCCCAAAAAACATAAGCAACGTTTCCCCCCCCTAACCCCCCCTTTTAAAATGTGGAATTATAACAAATAGCACAGAGCACTCCTTCAAAATGTAGCGTACTATTAATGAAACAAGGCTGTGATCCATGGGGGGAACTGAGCACGAAGTCCAGAGCTGGTATTGCTATACCAAGCAGAAGCTCTTCTCAAGAATGCACAGTTAATATTATAGGTAGACTCTCTTCCTTTCTGTGCCAGTCCTAGGAACTATGATCACAGATATGGCTACGCAGTGGCTGGCACAGTTACCTTTTCCCCCTATGCCAGTGATCCTTACAATGAAGATCACCAGAGGCCCTCAGAGGAGTAAAGGAAATCTAGCTCACCATGATAGAACACGGGATATGTGGACAAAGTGAATTTGTAAAAACGTGGTCTGGGCAAATATTAATGTCAAAAAGCATAGTATAATCATGCAAACCATCCAAGATATATGAACATCAAAGAGGTTAGATTAGCCGTTAAAAAAACATAGAAGAGTGAATTTTCTATATTTTTCGATGAGCACCAGCAATAGCTCTCATTCCTATGATTTGGGGTATTTAAGTTTCACCATTTAAAATGTGAAAACAAAACATTCTGTTTATCAGGGCTATTGTTAAAGATTGCTTGCGAGCTTTGACTGATTCCTCTTTACACATCACCAGCCACAGCTCTGTGACCTGAACTTGCAAAAAGAGTCCTACTTATTTAAGACAAATACTACTAGTTTGATGTACTTACCATAAAAAAGTAGACATTCCACTCAAAAAAGTGCATCTAATGCCTTGAATAAACAGTACAAGTTTGCCCTCAAATCCTGGACAGAACTCCGTGAAGCACAAGGTTTTGGTGAGAAATATGTGCTATCACTTTCAAGATGAATAAAATGTTTCATGACCAAGTCTGGATAGCATAGCCCTATATGCTTGAAGTAAAATAACAAAACAAAAAATAATAAATAAGGCGACAGGAGGGTGATCCCTTTTATAATCGCTGTTCTGAAGACATTTAGAGGTGTAGGGGGCACAGTAACTACTCATATTTCATTATTTTAATTGGCTCACTTTCTCAGTAAAAAAACAACAAAATGAGGACAACGTTAAAATCGAAGGATGGCGAAGTGGAATATAATGCCATGCAAGACTGTCCTGTTTTTATGACAGAAGAAAATACTGAAAAAACATGACTTCTTGAAAAATCAACAGGATCTAGCTAGAGAGGCCTGGTGCTTTTAAGTTCTCACTGACCAGACAGTGCATGCTGTCTGGTTGCCAGAGACCTATTGGGAACATATCCCACCCATTGCTTAGCATTGATTACCTTTCTTGTAATTCATTTGCTTGCTTCTTATTTGCTGTCCATTCGTTTTTGTCCCTACCATGGAGCACAGCCTCTTTACTTGTGTCCTTCCACTGCTCACTTTCAGGGAAGTTTTTACTTTCAGCATTCCATGAGAGCACATTTGTTTTCTTACTTTATTCCTCATGATAAATATCACCTGCAGCACACACTCCATATTGATCCTTCTCCCCCACAATTTGTTCTACTGTATGTTTAATTGTAGGCTTAGTTGCAGTTATACACATTTAGTTTCGGTATCTGATCTGTTTATATGATGCACAGTAAAGCTGGTCTAAAACTAATCTTGGTCTGCTCTGAACATGCGCTCAGCTTTATCACCCATACACTACATGTGTTACTGGAAAAGGCTTGGGGTGTAGGACACAAATGCCCCCCCTCCATGCTTACGCTCCCAGTTTGAAACTAAGGATATTTTTTTACTTGCTTGTTTTCAATACTAAACATTCGATGACATGGTTTCCTTTGCATCAGAGAGGAAATATTATAAAAAGGAAATATATACAAAAAGAAATTAGGTGCTCAGACACTTTCTACCAGTTGCGAAGCTGCAGCCTCTGACAAGATGATCTTGGGGGGGGGGGTGTTCTCCTTTGACTTTGAAGTTTATCTTTCTGCCCAAAACATTTAGCAGAAGTGGGGGTTGTTTCAAGTGCCATACGGTCACAGTGATCTGCTCTGTGCTGTGACATAAGACGGGAGTTAAGTTTTCAGCCTCAGGAGCTCTGATAGCTTGTTTGCTTTACGTAGGCCTTTGAGTGCACACCTCGCCATTTTTTACTGCAGTTCGTACAGCACTCAAGGGCGGCTCCTCCACTAAGGCAGAGGAGCGTCACCCCACTGCTCTGTAAGCAGGTGAAAAGGGAAAAATAAAATAACGCATTATGATTATCATTTTATCTTTTGTGTCGTTGCTCAACTGGTTAGGGGTGGGGTGGAGCTGGGCTGCATCAGAGGAGCAGGGGAAGGAGTGGTGGCACTCTGTAAGTGCGCATGACAGTTTGGCCAGCTGTCTTTGGTCGGCCAAACAGTCATGCACACTTAGCATGTTCTCCACCGGGCTGTGTGGCATAGTCCGGTGGAGAACATGCCCAGGCTCCCAGTCCCTCTCTGAGCGCTGAAACACAGCACTCTGACCAATCCCAACGTTGCTATCAGCAGCGTTGTAATTGGCTAGGGAGTCTGGAAGTCTGGGTGCTTCCTGTTCCTTACCCTGAAGTCCTGGAAGCGGCGAAGAGGACCGAGAGGCAGCGGCTGACAGACAGGTAAGGGATTTCTTTTTCTATTCCCTCCCACCCCCTCACCGACGTTAAGCAGCAGCCGCCTCTGACAGCACTAGAGTAAAAGGACTGGTTACTACTTGCATAGAAAGACTGAGCTCAGAGGCGCTGGACTATGGAGCAGAGACATCTCTCTGGCACTAAAAAGGCTCTTTTATTGCTTAAATTGTAGGCGGTAATGAGAAAGTGTTGAGGCATTTCATGTAGTAGGTGGACATTGCTCGGGTAGTTTGATTTGGAACAACATAGCGTTGGGAAGGCTGGCAAAGCAAATTATTTTATGTCCACAAAACGTTAATTTTTTCGAAATAAAAAGGCATTCAACTTTTTTCAATTAATGTGTTTATCTTCCTGTTCTCCCTTGCTTTTTATTTAACTATACTAAACTATAACTTTTTGTTTAAGTAATGGCCCGGACACTTTATACTATTGATATTTTAGATGTGTAGTCTGTTGCTTCCCAGGTGAAGTCACAGTCCACCTGCACCGCGAGGCTTTGGTCTCACTTTAAATCAGGATGTGTAACATAGGCCTAGGAGTGATGAACCCAGGCCACATTTTGAAAATGAAATGAAATACCAGCATTTGTAAAGCGCACAGCTACCTCCGGAAAGGTGTCCCGGCGCCTGGGGCCGTCGGGAAGATTAAGCGAGCTATTGCCCAGAGTCACATGGTGCTGGGCTGACCTGCCGCCGGCACCGGGGATCGAACCGTGAGCATACAATGAATTTAAATGGAATATATTTCCTAAATTGGTGGTTGTTTTCAAAATCTGGTGTTGACTGACCTTCTGGACCTAAGTTGGAACCCCCTACTTCAAAGTTTATGGCTCAACCAAATGCACCTCTTACGCAACCATGGCAGCATCCACCTACTTGTTTCACTTCCCAAGTCCTTTCCCCCACCCCACTCCCACTGGAATGTAATCCATTAATGTCACTGAGATGTATATCTGTGTTCTAGCCTAAGACCACAGATGCAGAACTGAACACATCCACATATGTGCTCATTATCTTCTGGATCCCGCTTTACAGATTAATAGGGCACTTCGTAAACTGTAATAATGTAAATCACATCATCAACTGCGAAATGTGATAGTCTCTAATATGCGTGCCTATTTGTCCCTGTGGCAAAATGTTCCCTTTCATGGAGTACTCCTCAGAGGTTACAAAGCCATTATACTCGCTAAGGCCTCCACTGTGCTATAGAAAAAGAATATATAAAAGAAATCTTGAGGGAAAAAATCCTGCCCTGTGCTACCTCCGTAAGACCTCTTGATTTGGGGAAGGGGAGGATCACGGTGCCAGATCATTTTCTGGTGAGCAGTGTCACTTGGTGTCTGCACCATGCTTTCATTGCTTGTGGCCCTATTCAGCTTTTCATGTAGCTGTACCACACCTTTCAGTTTAAGATATGACCTGGACTGTGGACAGCCAATATTTCAACAAGGTTCACTTGCACCTCCCGTTACAGGTGATAATGCCCCACATGTACTATTTGTCGTGCTTGTGTCTTGTCTTCTTCACCCGGAAGCACCACACTTGTAATGTATCTTAGATGCGTTTTGCATGTATTACATATGATGTATATTTCTCTTTACCGGTCGTTACTCTTTGTATATAGACCTAGAAACAGTGTAACCATAGACACAATTGAGCCTTAAGTTCTTAGGAGCCTTCAGTATGAGGAGAAATGTATGGTCTAATGCATTATGGGTGGAAGCCAGCCGACGAGTACACATAAATCAGCTTGTAAATCTAATACTGTATGTCTTGTCTAGCACACGCAGATATTTTCTGGTGGAACCCACATTTTGTCATTATAGTTATGAACTATCATTCTGCATAAAAAAACGGTACAAACTAAATTCTTTTTTAAGGTACTTATCTGAAGAGCTTCAGATACACATTGGATAATAATTGTGTGGCCCAGTGATGGCGATGGGTGAATAAGGTGTTGCACAACCATGATTTCATGAATGGGGCATGGCAAACCCAGAAAAACAACTAATGGGCTTCAAAACTTTAGAGATGCCTGCGAAGGCTGGGTGAATGACCCAATGCATAATCGAGGCCTCCAGGTGAGCAGAGCATTTCTCAGTGAATAATCTTGAGCCATTACTGGTCACATTTTCATTATGCTTACAATACTAATACAGAGGCGTGTTTCTTTCCTAGGTAGTTTTTAGGCCTCTCCTAAGGAGAACGTTAGAGAGAGCATGTGAGAGAGTGAGGGTGTGTGTCTGTCAGAAGCTTGGTCCGACTCGATAAAAGCACAAAAAGATGCATATTCAAAATCATGTATATCTGCAATTAACATCAGAGATCTCACTCCTTTACTGGCCTGTATGGTTATTGAGTATATCTTCAGTCTCCATTTTTCCCCGCTGGGAGAATTCACATAAACATCTACTAGTGATATGACATCATGTAGATGCCCAGCCACCCGTTTCTCGGCAGTATTTCAACTAAAACTTAAAATAAGTGTCTAAAAGCCAGACGTTTTCCTTAGCCTTGCTATGATTTCCAGAGGATGAGAGCTGGTCCGTGATAATGATCGAGTCCTCCCACTCTGGGGTTTGGTTTACATAATTAAGTGCATTTCCTTAAATTCTGGCCAAGGTGCTTGATAATGGATGGTTGGTAATTTTTGTTGAAATAGCTTTTGACATTCTTCATTTTTTTGGCCTTCACAGGAAAGGCTCCAAGTAGGTTCAGTCCTTCATATCACATACCAGGCCACCAGCCCTGCAACCACTGCCATCGAGGCTGCCAGAATCAATTGTACTGAGGGGAGCCGTAGCAATGCGACACCGGCATGGAAAGGGCACCCTGCACCTTCGCTGCTACCTGGAGACGTGAGGGAAGAAGAAATAATCACAAGTGTTAATTCGTGTGGTCGTAAAAAACAGAGTATCACAAAGCAGGTGGTACTGGGCAAAACAAAACCACAACATGGACAGGGAAAGCGTCACAATAAAGACAGAGATCCGCTGCTCTACAAAGGAGCAACACAACTGCCCTATCACAACAAACAATGACAAAAAAGGTGATAGTATGCACTCCATTTTACAATGTAAACCACTTGTTTGAAGACGCTCAAAGGCAAATATTTGCGTGTAACTATAGCACAGAAATGCGATAGCCATGAAACCAGGAACGTCGTCACGCCCCCTAGACAAGATGCACTGCCATGCAGAAGAGTTGCAAAAATCAACAGACAGGAATCCACATTTTGAAACATAATCTCGCTATTTTATCAATTTTCTCCATGTTTTTATCATTCAAAGTAGGAGCAGCATAACTCCTCGCTTTATACGACAGGAATTGCCCCTCCAGGCGTTATTCATGGCATATTGAAGTACGCTGCAAGTCCCGGGTAACCCAATGCATTTCGGGCATTAATGGCCCTTCGTCAGGGGTAACTAGAACATAAGGAGAGCCCATCAGAAATTAAAAAGGACGGCATGCAAAAACGTGAACAAAAACGAACCCAGAAATACACTGTGCCTATTTTCCTAAAGAAATCCTCCTTCGTGTGAAACAAAGAGTCCCAAATCCATTCCAGTGTAAGAAACGATTAAAAAACAAAAAGAACCCATTACCCACTTTGTATTTCTGGGTTCGTTTTTGTTCACGTTTTTTTCTGCTGGGCTTCTTTTTGGTTGGCTGGAGGATGCACAGAGCACATTTGGCATAATATGTAAGGTATGTGCACAATTCGCATGATTTGGACCTCGCACACAGTTCAGCATGGCTTTGGATTTGCCACTGTATAGTAGATTATTAATATGAGTCATGTTTCTGTTGCATGTCGTCCTTTTTAATTTCTTTTTTTTTTTTTTTTTAAACATTTATTGATTTTATTAATTTCTTATAGCATATTAGTTACAGTGATTCGTCATCAGAAAAGAGAAACATTAGATCGTTTAGTGCGTTATATCTAACAATATCTCTCTATATGTATAAGTATTGAAATATGTTTCTTCTAGCATCTGACAGTTTATTAATAAGCGCATAGTGGTTTAGCCGCTTTGATAAATATACGGTC
The DNA here is from genome assembly GCA_963921515.1 of Calotriton arnoldi. Lineage (NCBI taxonomy): Eukaryota > Metazoa > Chordata > Amphibia > Caudata > Salamandridae > Calotriton > Calotriton arnoldi. The sequence continues at coordinate 2,121,834 of CAWUFW010001292.1, read as the reverse complement.
TTGCAATGCTTGGTTAACTGCTATAAAAGAATCCAAACGATTATATTCTTACAAACCCCAATTTGCAACCTTTCCCCCTCCCACCCATTTTCCTGGCTCACCCACGTAAATTGAATCCCGGGTCGGGGTTATTTATTCTCAAATATAAGTGCTATTTTCTAGCTATTGTATAGATCAGCTAATTCCTAATTGGTAGACATTGTATGGTACAGTAAGGGCTCAGTTTTTCAAACCGCATCAGAGGGGGGTGGTGTTACTATAGTTTGGGGAACAGGGGCCTCCAATGGGTCCGTGGCCTTTAGTGTTTCTAGCATCTGATCCCATTCCATAGAAATGGGTATTTTACGCGACCCACAGAGTTCTTCTTTTCTAATAATAGCACTCTCTGCCCCACCCCAGCGAGTCATTTCTGCATTCCAGCTAAGTAGCGTAGGGGGAAATGCTGATTTCCACCTCATTGTGATGGCACGTTTCGCTATGAGGATAGCCTTATCTGCAAATCTATACCGTACTTTCTGTCCTTTCGAGGGACAGTGCAGTCCCAATAAGCAGCTTTCTGCTGTTGTCCAAACAGTGGTGCCCGTCGTTTCCTGTACCAGGTACCCAATTGTGTGCCAGAATCACCTCAGGCGCGGGCAGTCCCACAGCATAAGCAAAATATCTGCGTCAGGCGTCTGACATCAAGGACAGGGGATTTGTACGTCTGGGTATATACAATTGAGGTGATATGGGGTAAGATAAGCCCTATGTAGGATCATATATTGTATGTATTTAAATTTAGCGTTTCTGGACACTTTTTTGGGGAATTCCAGTACAGAAGCCCATTCCTTATCAGTAAACTCCCTACTCAAGACTCTCGTCCATTTTTCACGCAGGGATGTAAGTAATGCTCCCGTGTGTGCCCTGGTGCCTCTGTATAACCAGCGGGTTAAGTGGCGTCCCTCGCCCATCAAATGTACTGCATATACTAGTTCATGAGTAGAAGGCTCCCTCCCGTCCGGAGACCAGTATCGTTTAATATAGTGGGTGATGGTAGCAAGTAGCATAAACAATGTTTGGGGGACACCCTGAGTGTGGGTGAAGTTTTCATGATCCGCTAGTGTACTGTCTATGAACAGTGCTCCTACCGTTGTTACTCCTTCTTGTGCCCATTGGGAAATCCTGCGTCTAGTAATTAGCCCGGTCGCAGTGGGGATCCCGAGCAAGGGGATATTAGATGAGTATGGGGGAATTCGTTTGGTATATTGTAGCGTCTGTCTCCAGTATAGGAAAGCTGTTTTAAGTAAAGGGGGAGTGGTGGGCGGTAGTCTAGCGTCAGGTAGTAGTAGTGTATGGAGTGTTCCCTGATTCAACATTTGTGGTGTGTAGTCGATCTCGTGTAGGTTACGTCCAGCAAGCCAATATGACAGCCATTGTAGTTGACTAGCCATACAATATGCACGAAAGTCAGGGGCACCAAGTCCCCCTTCTTCAGGCCGCAATTGCAATTTTGCCAGACTCACCCTCTTACGTCCTTTTCCCCAGATAAGTTCCGAGAGGAGGGAGTCCAGTGTTCGGAAGATTTTGACAGGAATCAATATCGGCAGATTAGTAAAGAAATATAAAAGTCGTGGGAGCATCACCATCTTAGAGATGGCTATTCTACCCATCACTGATAGAGGTAATGATGTCCAGAAAGAGATCTGGGCCCTTAATGATCTGATTGTTTTCATCAGGTTTCCTTCTAGAAGGTGCAACACTGAAGAATGGGGGACGGGGAGCAGTTTCAGGAAAGAGGGGGCCTAGGTCCAGTACCAATGCTCCCAAGAACTAACATGTAATCACTGTGTGGTAACTGTTCCTGAAGTTAAGATTCATAACCGATTTGGGTATGTTGGCGAAAGAGAAGGAAGGGAAAATAAAGAAAAAGAGAAAGAAGAAAGAGGTCTCTACATATGGTTCCCTATTGACAGAGGTCGAGGAGATTCTCCTTTAGGAATTAGTGCCCTCACACACCCTTTCAGGTGTCATGCTTCATCATAGGGCGTTGCTCCTCGTGGGGGTGGCGCTGCTGTCCCCCACGGGCCTCGAGAGGGCTCTTTGTCGGAGATCTTTTAGTGGACGCCGCAGTTGTGCATGCGGGTGTGTGGGCCTAAAGGTGTAGGTGCTAGTGTTTAAAATTACCCCGCCTGTACCAAAAGGAAGACACATTTTTATTCGTTGGTCTGGGAGGTAAGGATAAAGAATGATACAGGGCATTGGGACACCTCTATTGACAGATAACATAGAGGTCAGGGTATTACTCCACTGCTCCTAGTGCCCGTGTGTGACTGTGAATGTGCGTGTAGGTCAACATGTTTCGCGCTATCATTGGGTCCCTACTGGATCCCCGTGCGCTTCGTCAGGACCGTGTGAAAGTGAATTAAAATATAAAAAGGAGTAGGGAAAAGACACCCTATCTTCCTATTGTACCTTCTCTCAGGATAGTTTGCGTTTTGCGCTTGGAGGAACACCTCTCTCGTGTTCCAACCTGTTACCCCTTAAAGCAAAATCTTGTGCCTCTTCGGCTGTCCCCGCGGTCTCGAGGGGAATCTATTCAGTCCCCTTCGTACTGGCCCATTACCATTACCTGCCGGCATCCATCCAGCGGCAGGGCAGGTAATGGGCCAGTACGAAGGGGACTGAATAGATTCCCCCTCGAGACCGCGGGGACAGCCGAAGAGGCACAAGATTTTGCTTTTTAAGGGGTAACAGGTTGGAACACGAGAGAGGTGTTCCTCCAAGCGCAAAAAACGCAAACTATCCTGAGAGAAGGTAACAGGTTGGAACACGAGAGAGGTGTTCCTCCAAGCGCAAAAAACGCAAACTATCCTGAGAGAAGGTACAATAGGAAGATAGGGTGTCTTTTCCCTACTCCTTTTTTATATTTTAATTCACTTTCACACGGTCCTGACGAAGCGCACGGGGATCCAGTAGGGACCCAATGATAGCGCGAAACATGTTGACCTACACGCACATTCACAGTCACACACGGGCACTAGGAGCAGTGGAGTAATACCCTGACCTCTATGTTATCTGTCAATAGAGGTGTCCCAATGCCCCTGTATCATTCTTTTATCCTTACCTCCCAGACCAACGAATAAAAAATTTGTCTTCCTTTTGGTACAGGCGGGGTAATTTTAAACACTAGCACCTACACCTTTAGGCCCACACACCCGCATGCACAACTGCGGCGTCCACTAAAAGATCTCCGACAAAGAGCCCTCTCGCGGGGCCCGTGGGGGACAGCAGCGCCACCCCCACGAGGAGCAACGCCCTATGATGAAGCATGACACCTGAAAGGGTGTGTGAGGGCACTAATTCCTAAAGGAGAATCTCCTCGACCTCTGTCAATAGGGAACCATATGTAGAGACCTCTTTCTTCTTTCTCTTTTTCTTTATTTTCCCTTCCTTCTCTTTCGCCAACATACCCAAATCGGTTATGAATCTTAACTTCAGGAACAGTTACCACACAGTGATTACATCTTCCTTCTAGAAGGTCCTGAGGAGTTCTATATATCTGTAAACCTAAATATTTGAAAGTTTGTGGGGCGGTTAATAAGGTGAAATCTCCAAATTTGATAGGGTCTGGATTTTCTCTATGTTGCATAAAGAATGCGTGTGACTTGTTAGCGTTGATTGCCAGCCCCGAAACACGTTCAAATTGTTTGAATATGCGTGGGATAGGTTATATGTCTCCTGTTAGGTCCTTCATATAAAGTATGAGGTCATCAGCATATGCCGACACCACATGTGTTGACTGTCCTAGCCGGATCCCTATGTCTTCAGCTTCCCTTCGGAGTTTGATGAGTAGGGGTTCTAGAGCTAATACAAATAGTAGTGGCGACAGGGGGCAGCCCTGTCTTGTTCCCCTAGCTACTGGATAAGGGCGAGATATATGGGAACCAGTACGGACTCGAGCGGTAGGGGTAGTGTACAAAAGTTCGACCCAGTCCAAATAGCCCCTCGGAATGCCAAATCTTTTCATAGTTGCCAGCATGTATTTCCAGTTTAATGTGTCAAACGCCTGCTGTAGGTCGAGGGAGATACATCCAGTTTTGCAGGATAGTTCAGATGCAGTCTCCATGATATAGTGCAAACGCCTAATGTTTAGGGATGTGTTACGGCCAGGTACAAATCCGCATTGGTCAATGTGAATTAGTTTTGGGAGGTAAGGATTGAGACGGCGGGCCAGAATTTTGCTAAGTATTTTGTACTCGGTGGGCAATAGGGAGAGCGGGCGATATCCTGACATATCTCGTGGGTCTCTGTTTGGTTTGGGAAGGGAGGAGACCAGTGCTTGCATAGTGGTCGGTGGGAGAGTGTGGGCCTTGTGTGTCGACTTATACAAGCTTTCAAGGTGTGGAGTTAATTTATCTGCGTAGGTCGAATAGAACTCTGCTGGCAGACCATCCAATCCCGGGGTCTTATTACTTGGCAGCTCTCTAATAGCCTCTTTTATTTCAGCTCTTGTTATAGGATTCTCTAATTCTTTTTAGGCGGCCACTGTCAATTTGGGGTAAGTCAGATTACATAAAAATGCCTCTATATATTCCGGTATTTCAGCCATAGGGGCACTATATAGCGCCTCATAATAATTACTGAATGCAAGGTTAATCTCTGCTTGAGTGCGTACAATAGTGCCATCTGATAGTGCTATTTACGGTATTGGGACAGGGGGGGGCGTGTCACGTAGTACACGCGCCAATAGGGTGCCTGATTTATCCGCTTCTGCGTGCCTATATTGGGTATACGCTCAATAATCAATCAACCGAAGTTGCTCAAGAAGTTCGGCGTGCTGTACTCGTCCTTCTTGTAAGTTCCCTTGTTTAGAGGGATCGTTACTCGCGTCTCGTTCAAGTTTATTTAGAGAGGCCTCAAGTGCTGTAAGATTCTTATGTATTTCCTGACGGGCCTCCACCGTTGCTCCTATTGCTGTGCCTTGGATTACTGATTTAAATGCATCCCACTCTATTAGGCGAGAAGAGGCAGAGTTAGCATTTTCGTTAAAATAATTGGTAATGGTTGTTCCCAATTTATCACGGAACACCACATCTTCCAGCATTTGTGGCCATAGTCTCCAGGTTGGGACGGGGTGGGTATTTTCCCCCATTCCAAGGTGATTTCAAGTGGATTATGGTCGGAGAGTGTTTTTCCAAGGTACGTAGTCTGGGAGCTTTGGGATGTGATAGAAAGGGAGCAGAATATTCTGTCCAATCTAGTGTGTAGTTGGTGCGATGGAGAATAGAAAGAGTATTCACGGCTAGTAGGATTTTGGAGACGCCAAATATCTTATCGCCCAGCCCTTAGCCCATGACTGTAGAAATTCCGCTTGTTTTATGGAAGCAGCTCCCCGAACCAGAGGGGTGGGAGCGATCCAGCTGGACATCTAGAATGGAGTTATAGTCCCCCCCGAGAACCCATGGAATGCCGGTCCAGTCCGCCAGTACTATGTTTAGATTAGTAAGAAAGTTATCTTGGTCGTAATTTGGAGCATATACACTGCCAAGAACTATAGGGATTCCGTCTAGGGTACCATGTATAAGCATGTAGCGTCCTAACGTGTCTATGCGCTGCTCAATAATAACAAACGGTACCCTGTGTCTAATCCATATGAGTGTCCCCCTCACAAATGCAGAGTAGGATGTGGTGAATATTTGGCCCCTCCATTTTTTATGCAGTTTAATTGCTTCTGAGCCGGTAAAATGGGTTTCTTGGATTAGGGCAATCTGTGCTTTTCGTCTATTTAATTGAGCGTGGATTCTATGGCGTTTGTGCACTGAGCCCATCCCCCTAACATTCCATGTTATCACTTTGTATCTACCCAACGTAGCCATACAGAATTCTGTGTGGTTGTGATACAGCAGCCCAGGTGTGTACGATAAGTAGTATGTGCATTATGAAGTGGGGCGAGCCAGGAACCCAACAAATCTAACTGAACTAAAAAAAACAATACTAGGACTAGCGCTTGAACTATGCTGGTCCAAACATCATATAAAACAGTCTGAGGTTCCATTTGGTTACAATATGCAGTTACTGCAGGGGGGATGGTTCCTGAACTTTGGGTAATGCCTCATTCTCAGACGGAGCTACACACATGACAAAACCCTTGATATGAAAAGGAGTAGGTGAAACCTGGGGAGAGAAAGACAATATACAGGTGCATTAACAGTGTCTTACTTCCCTTCGGTACGCAGGGCCGTACATAAGTGACTGCAGGGCTTCATTTCCAAGTTCTGCACATCTTTAGCCACATAAGTCCTGCACTATTTGTGGAGTAATTGAGGGGAACAAAACGTCATTACTTTCAGAGCCAGAGTGTAGCAGATTATCGTCCGAGTGTTCCGGTGACTATGCTTGATTAGTCTCTCGTATGGAAGCAGCTGCTGCCATACGAGACCGTAGGGCCTGCTCCGGTGACGGGTTTTTCGTGGGGAATCTACGGGCCGATCTGTTCCGACGCGTTCCCTGTCAAGGTGCTCGCTTTGGATCCTGACGTATCTTCTGGTCGATACTGTCAAGTGTTTGAGAGGAAAGGGTGGATTCCAGCCAGTCATTTGCTGCCTCCGGACAGTCAAACAGTGAGATTTTTGGTTGAATATGATTTTCAACCGCGCTGGAAACAACAGAGCATATTTGAGATTTAAGGCTTGAAGTTTCTGTTTCAATGGCTGGTAGGAGGCTCTTTGTCGTTGAACTAGGATTGTGTAATCCGGATAGAGGGAGATCCAATGGTTTTCGTATTGTATAGGTGTCTTTTCCCTGGCTTTTTGGAGTAGAAGATCGCGGTCTTTGTAATTTAGAATACGGGCTATCATTGGCCTAGGTGACGCCCCCGCTGTCGGCCTGCCCGTCGGGATCCGGTGTGCTCTTTCCACGCAAAAGAAATTCGACAGCCCTTCTGGGGCTACTTGATCCCGCAGCCATCGCTCTATGAATTGGGTCACATTGGGGCCCTCCGCGCGTTCCGGCAGTCCTATTATACAGACGTTGTTGCGTCGAGCCCTGCCTTCCGCATCTTCAGCCCTGTCAAGGAGGCTTACTAATTGTCTTTGTATTTGGGATATTTGGTCTGTATGTTCTTTATGTTGCGGTAGTAGTTCCGCCAGAGTCTGTTTGTTATTTTTAACCGCTTCTGATAATTTGTTGTGGTCAGCCCGTAGGAGAGTGAAGCCAGTGGTAAGAGTGCCGATTTGGTGCTCTATAGAAATTCGCGAGTCTCTTATTTCCTGTAGGATTAGGTCTAATTTGTCTGGGGCGGGCGTCATATTTGTCGGAGGGACACAGCTTACCGATGATGCTTGAGAGCTGTATCTGAGTTTCCTTGGGTCGGTCGTTCTACTGGTGGCATTTCAGATGTTTTACCCTTTGTGCGCCCCATATTGTCGCCTGTAGAGAATATTCAGTGCTATTAGAGCTGTCCCTGAAGCAACGTCGATAGGGTGTGGTCCACCCTACTCCTTGACCATGCGGCGCGGTACAATTCGGGTCTCTGCACTAGGAGTGTGCTTCGTGTGTTACCAGTAAACTAGGTAATCAGTTTGTGTAGCCGCTCAGTGGAAGTGACACATCAAAAGGGATAATGTGTCCTCAATGCCAGATATTGACGCTGTAGCGTAGTAGCTCTCAGCCATACAGCTCAACCCGTTCGGGGTCTATGGCTTCCTAGGTTCTCTCTTTAATGGGCAGTCCCCAGAGCCGCCCAGTCGGTGGTATATAAACGTTTCTGGCTTCAGGCCGTACAGGGAAGATAGTTTCAGGGTAAATGATAGCCCAATCGTTTACCCTGTAGTTCTCGGCACCAAAGGGGGAGAAGGTTAATCTACCGCACCATAGATTAATTAGTGGCGCATTGCCATACGCTCTGACCCCCTCTTTCAATTAGGCCCTATCCGGTATGTGCATGGGCTAGAAGTCAACACTGGCGTTCCACTCATTTCCGCCTTTGGAGCCACTTTCATGTATTCTGTTCCGATGACCAAGGCAGGGGGGCTCCCGGTGTCAGTGTTATTAGAGGCCAGTCTGTGTGTTAACGTTATGCGCCCAGTCCCATGTTACCTCCAGGGCCCTGCCGCATTGCAGCTCAAATCGGAAAGAGCTGCATTCAGAACACATCAACCCCGCGGCCCCGGAACAGCGCCAACTCACCTCTAATCACTTGTCCGGGAGGGCCTCAGGGGTTTACAGCCGCAGTCTGCAGCGTCACCGTGAAGGCCGCGGGTCTGGAGCTCCGATGTCCGCCACTGCGGGCGGTTCCTCAAACCTCAGCCAGATCGCGGCAGATCGCAGGTAATCAGCCGGGGGCCAAGGCCAGCAACAGCGTTGTTCGGTAGTCACGCCAGAAGGGCCTCAGGGATTTACAGCCGCAGTCAGCAGCGTCGCCGCATAGGCCGCGGATCGGGTGCTCCGATATACGCCAGTGCAGGCGGTTCCTCAGGCCTCAACAAGGTCGCGGCAGATCGCAGGCGATCAGCTGGGGGCCAAAGTCAGCAACAGCGTTACTCAGAAGTCATACCAGGGATCTGCCGCGCTCAGGGACGTCCCAGATAGGGCTCCGGTCAGTCCCCAGATCATTTCCTGTCGGGCCTCCGGGCAGCGCCAGCTTCACTCGGTCCGTGTCGCCGGTCCAACAGGGCAAAGGCATTGGACTCCAGCGGGCCTCGCCAATGCCGCAAACGACAGTAGCTCTCCTCCTACAGCAGCGACCTGATGATTTTAGATCCCGGGAGGACCTTTTCCGAGGCAATGCGGACCGGGACTCCGAGCCAGTCGGTGTTAGACCCCGGCCGGAGTACTCAGGTCAGGCCGCTCCCACCAGCTTTCTCGCACAGAGTTACTCTGCACTGCGTGTTTCCCCGAGGTCACCCCTGCTGCTGCTTGTTGTCGCTGGGGTCCTGCATGAGCAGGGGGAAGGATCACGGGTGGATGGCCCCAGGTTTCAGCAGTAATGAAAGGATAATTGGGTCCTGCATGGGAGCTCCGTCAGTTTGTGGCCGCCATGCTTGGCGGTTAGCCACGCACCCCTGCCGTAATCGCTTCCTGCTGGTGTTCCACGCTGATATACCCCTTCCCTGAGATAACTGCCAATGCGATTGCAGACCCTGGGGTGAAATCCGATGGAGGCCTACACCCGCTTTGAGACGGGCTGTCGGGAGCCGGGGTGCTGGTCGGCCATGCTGGGCCACACTGATGGGCCGCCCTGACCACCCCTAGTCGTCCCCGCTGGCTTGAAAGCACAACTGCAGAGGCGACCATAGAGACCAACGCATGGACTGGCAGGGCTGCGGCGCATCACTGGCCAGATCAGCCCTGCGGCAACGCATGGACTGGCAAGGTGACTGCGGCACCGATAAAGCCTCAGGAGAACCGAGTCACTTACTGGTGGGGGTGCAACTACCAGGTAAGCCGAGGGTAGCGGGGCTGCCGTAATCCTCCCTGCGCACCCCCCCCCCGCCGGGTCCCTGTCCCAACCAGAGGTCTGACCGCGAGGGGGAGGGCGAAAGCGGACACAATGCATCCACAAACTGGACCGGTCCCTCCTCTGACGCCCTTCCCTGCACCTGTGTCTGCGGGTCCCTAGCCGAGGGACCCTAGGAGTTGACCCCGATCACCAGAGGGGCTGCTACAATATACACACGCACAGGTGGGGGAACGCGGGTGAACTCAGACCCTGCCCTCGCCTCAGACTGTAATGCACCGGAGGCACAATAATGCAGAGCCCAGCCTGTCAGGAGCATACCTGCTGTACATTCGCAAAAGCACGCCAACAGACTGCCATAGGGCTGGGCGGGCCCAAACATGCAATCTGTAGGAGAGGGAGGCTGCTGCTTGTTTCTCCACCCCTCCTTGCTGAGCCTGGTCCTATCAGAGAGACTGTGGGTCGTGTCAGGACTGGCGGGGAGGGGACATAGATCGCAGCGCTTGGGCCCTACGGCTAACCTGACCCCAGCCGGACGCCTCCTCAGCTGTGCATCTAAAGACACAGCACTAATGGGCCATGCATGCTGCCACGGTCACCTGGTGAATCCGCAGCCGGTCCTACATGATCAGGCGAGGATGCGTGAAGGGCTCTGGGCCTGGGGCCCTGCTGCCAGCTGCAGCGTGGCACTGGGAGCTGGTGCTGTGTCCCTGCGGCTTGTCGCGCAGCATCGCACCCCAGCCCCCTCCTCTGACCGGCCAAAGTGCGGTAAAAAAGAAAAAGTAAAAGTTTGGGGAAAAATAGGCTGAATTGTGCTGCTGCATGACAGGACATCCTGACCGGTCGCAGTCATATGGTATTACCCCCAGACACGAGCTCCACCCCCTCCACAGCACTGAATATTACAGCGGGAGTGACTCTACAGCCTGCCCATATCAACAAAACTGGCTGAGCTGCCCCCGCACTTGTGTGCCCCTGCAGCCGCAAGAGAATTAGCCCTCCCTCAGCACCTACCATCTCTAAGGGTACACATCTACTCGGGACTGCGGCCAATTTCTTCTAGTGCCCGTAGCCCTTCTGTGCTGCCATTTGCAGAAGAGCTGGTCATATTTAAGCATCCAGCATCAGTATCAACCCTGGGCCCCCTGAAGGTCCTAAGTGGCAGCTTACAAACCACCCTGACTGGCTTTGTAGTAACAAGCCTGAAAGCATACTGAGAGACAGAGATATCACCACGCTATGACCACTCGAATGCCCAACGCCCGTAAGCTGGCCATGGGAAACCTGTGTTCAGAGGCCCAGCCCGCAGCGGTACGCCTTGGCTCAACCCCAGAACGGCGAGCTGGAGACCAAATGGGAGACGGAACACCTGTCTGGTGGACAGCGTACATGTGCTGGAATGCAGAGCTGAAGACGCGGAAGAGAAACAATATACACGTAGTAGGACTTCCAGAAGGGGTTGAGGGTCAAGATGCTGTTGGATATGCCAAGAACTGGATCCGCACGCTACTACCTGGCGCCACGCTCTCGCCTTTTTTCTCGATTGAACATGCCCACCGAGTGCGAGCACGCAAACTGAAACCTGGCGATAACCCCAGACCCTTTCTATTCTGCCTACTGAACTACAAGGAGCGAGACTCCATCCTCCGTGAATCCAAAAAGCTACAAGACATTAAAGTAAACTATGTCTCTGTTGTCATCTTTCCTGATTATACCATGGCAGTTCAGAGGCAAAGGAACTCATTTCAAGTGCCGCCTCAGAGCCCTCAATAAAAGCTATTCCTTACTCTTACGTGCCCGTCTCTGCGCTGTAGTTAATGGGACAGCACACTTCTTCGACTCCTCAGAGGAGGCGTGGGACTGGATGGAGGCCGCTGGGCTTATGGCGTCACGCCCTGCACCCACTGGAGTGGGACAAACAGGAGATGCGACAAGGGTCCGTAATCGCGGGCGTCACAGGAAGACCAATCGCCCTCCTCAGACTCGTGCAGTGCCAGACTTGGAGCAAGTAATCCTAGAGCGACGACAAGCCCTGCAAATGGCTTCCATGATGCGATAACATGACCTGACCCTGGATCAAGATACTAATTCCACGCAATCTTTAAGCGATGATGGTTCCACTAGCACATGGCCGTCCAGGGAGGACTTCCTGGCCCTACCAGAAGTTACTCCACAAACATACTATGAGCTACCGATGAGGACTGCTCCAGCAGCAATGTCAAAAATGTTAACGCCGGTCACTTTTTTGTACTGAGTGGAGAGGTGTGGTGCAGCGGCCAGGGCAGCTGACTTCGGAGCACAGGGTTCACGGTTCGATCCCCGGCTGCGGCGGCAGCTCAGCTCAGCACCATGTGACTCTGGGCAATAGCTCACTTAATTTCCCCGACGGCCCCCAGCGCCTTGAGACCCGTAAGGGTGAGTAGCTGCGCTATATAAAAACGGACTTACATTTTACATTTACTTACACTGTCTCATATGTGCAAAAGCAACAGACCACTCGCTCACAGTAGCTGGGAGCCCAGGCATCCAGGTAACCCTACTGGGAAAGTGTGCAGGCTGAACGCAGGATAAAAATGACATTTCATAATCTTTATCCACACCCCTATAGTTGGGTATTTACACATCCCAAATGTACAGGATCCCAATTGTGGCTCCCGCGACCCCACGCTTCTGTAAGCTTGCCTACAAGACTTGTGTTTGCCACAGGCAGTTTAACAGTTTGGGCGGATACCTGTAGTACTTCTGCTCAGGAAATGTTACATATGTTGGGGTTTAGTTTCCTTTCACAAGTTTTAACAAGTTGCCCTAGCATACCTGACCACGCCGACATATGTAGTGGGAAGTCACGACCTTTGAGGCGCCTCTGCCTACAGGGCACTAACACATATTCCACATGACGCACATTAACATCACCTGGAATGTGAGAGGCATGCACAAACCCTCGCGTCGAGACGCTATGTACTCTTATCTTCAGCTCAGTTCTGCCCACATAGCCCTGCTGCAAGAGACACACCTGACCCTAACTGAAGCCAACGAACTTCGTAGGCGATGGAGGGGCTAGTTATTCCCCACAGACTGCTCATCGTATGCGAGAGGAGTCCTGATATGGGTAAGGCAAGGGACCCCCTTTGTGGGAGATGAAGTAACTGTGGACATTGAGGGACGTTTGGTGCTAATACAAGGCTGTCTTAACGGTCTCTGGCTACTACTAGGGTCGGTATATGCTCCTAACACAGACCAAACTGCATACCTACACAAATTATCTAACACAATGTATGGTTGGAGCGGAATCCCATGGCTATTAGGGGGAGATTTTGACTCTGTTCTACATACCACACTAAACTGCTCCTTTGCCCCGCTACTACGCACGGTAGCCTCATCAAATGCCTAAGCACTAAGTGACTGGCTACAGCATTGGGGCTTGGTAGACCTATGGCGTGCCTGTAACCCCGAAACACGTCTACTCGTTTTACTCTTCACCCCACAATCTACACATTAGAATCGATTGAATGGTGGGATCGGCCAGCCTCCTCTCCATGGTTCGACTGACTATTTAGGTTGCACGTACTCAGACCACAACCCTCAATTCATGCACCTCAAATGGGAGGCGGACATACCAGCTATATCCACGTGGCACCTTCAGCCCGAGGCACTGGAGGACCCACATTTCAGGGAATCATTGGGAGCAGCAACAGCAGAATATTTTGACCTCAACAGCAACACTGCAACTGAAGGGTTGATTGAATGGGACGCTTTTGAAGTAACCATAAGGGGGCATAGCTTCGGATTCACCTGGAACACTCGCAAGCAATTAGATGGTAGTATCACCCGCATCGAAAGCACGCTCCTGAAGCTTGAAACATAGTTGTTAAAAAACAAGGAGTGTGCCTGTCGTTTGGCAGCAGCAAGCTGCGAACATTCCTCACTGCATGAGCGCCTGCGATGCCTCAATTACACTGCGCACTCATCCCGCACCCATGGTTCCTCAGACCACGCGGGCCGGTTACTGGCGGATTTGATACGTCAGGAGCAGCCCAACAACCTATTCTTTCACTACGCGCCCTTACAGGACACCTTCTCCACACTCAGCATGAAATCCATGCTGAATTAACACGCCACTACACCTCCCTTTACCAGTCGACCCTGAAAATTGGGTCCGACTGCCTGGATGCATTCTTTTCCACAATCAGGCTACCTGTTATTACACCAGAGCAGCGGGGGGAAGCTTGATGAGCCAATCTACACTGAGCCAATGGCTAGAGTGAAGACGGGCTCCTACCTATCAGACTCAACTGCAATATGCAGAGGCACCCGGCATGGTTGCCCGCTGTCTCTGCAGCTCTTCTCTCTGGCTAAAGAGCCATTTGCTGCTACCATCCAAGCACACAGCACAGAATGGGGTATCCCGTTGGGGTTGACCGGACACACAATTTCACGGTATGCAGATGTTGTTCTCCTGTACATCCGAGACGTCCATTCGGACACTATCGTGCTGGCTCTGACTCTGAATGACTTTGCTGACCTTTCTGGCCTCTGGGTCAACTGGGCCAAGTCATGTTTGTTCCCAATCAATGAGGACTGCCCAGACCCCGCTTACACACTTAATGGCAATCCTATCACGTGGCAACCTGCTATGTTTAGGTATTTGGGGATTAGAATCTATTATCAGCCAACAAACCTGTTGGAAGGTAATCTCGGAAGAGCTATAACAGCTATCAGATCCAGGAAAGTATCCTGGTGCACACTCCCCCTATCGGTCGAGTTGCACTTCTCAAGATGGTAGTATCACCACGGCTATTATACTATTTCAAAAACCTGCCCCTCTACATTTAGCCCCCTATCTTTCGCAACTTTGAGGGCACCATGAGAGAATTAATCTGGAACACCACCCATTGCCGAGTGGCACTACCTAAGCTGTATTTACCCATAAACCAAGGCAGGTTGGCAGTTCCCAACATGGAACAATATTATCTTGCCTCCCAGCTTCAATGGGTGGCCAAATGGATGGTGGGGAAGCAGCAATCTGACACTGCCACACTGTCACCAGCCTGGGCACTCTCGGCACTACTCCAACTATTCCATCCCTGCACTCATGGGAGGAAGCTGGAACCACTGCTTCTGGGAGTCGCATACTGTTGCTACCGCAGAAGTCTATACATCAAGCGCGCTACGGTTCCATGTGCACCGGTATGCCACTGCTTGGTATGCCGAGAGACCATGTCACCGCCACACATCTGTGGAGCTCTCCACCTGGCAGGCAGCAGGCATACGAACACTAGGCAACCTCTATTGGGACAGTGCCCCACTACCCAATGAAATATTAATGGATGAGGACAGTCTCCCCCCCAGGTCAATTACTACTTCATGCTTCATTATTAGCGGCACTGGGTGGCAAATGGGGAGAAATGTCAGAGAAGGACCAGACTCACCTAACTCTCCAATACCTACATGTTATGGGGCCAGGTATGAACCTCACAAACTGGTTTGCGGCCTCGTTACGCCTCCACACAGCGATATCGCTCCTGCCCTTGAGACAGCACTGGGATGCAGATCTGACCTGTCCCTCCACCGACAAGGAATGGGCTGCCATACTATAAAGTCCAGTCCGAATCCCTCGCAATGCCCACTTTTACCTCATCCAGTACTACATTACCCAGAGAGCCTACCTCACCCCGCCAAAATAAACAGAATCTTCCGTCGTGCAGACGACGCTTGCCCCAGATGCTGATCTCCTACACATGATATGGGCCTGCCCACTCCTCATCCCTTACTGTCAAGGAGTCATGACCCAGCTATCCGACTGCATGGGACACACAATGACACACACATGGGAGGTATGCATCCTGGCCCTTTTCCATAGAAGTGAAAGACTTAAGGTCACCACTTGTTTCTTAGACCAAGGAATGCTGGTAGCAAAACGTCTAATCACTAGGAGGTGGAAATCGCCGGCGCCTCCCCCACTGGTGGCCTGGAGGCAATCGATGTTGGTATGGGTCAAAGCAGAGAGCATTGAATTACACAGAGAAGACACTCTGGGGCTTCGCAAGATACCTATTGCCACCTACTGGGGCACAATATTGCAAGACTTCCAAAACGAGCCACACCTGGAATTAACCCAGAAGCCACAATGCCATGTGTAGAGGAGGGCGACACACCATACAATAATAAACATGAGCAGGAGTAGTTAAAACCAGCATGTTCGCCTCACAATATAAACATGATTTGATTATAAACTCACTTAAAATGTGCATGTTGTTTATACATTTGGCGGGACAGAGGGGAGGATGGGGGTCGGGGAGATCTCAAAGTTGGGCCATGTTACCGCTGTAATCTTTATCTGTCCCTTCCTTTTCCCCCTGTCTCCAGGTATTATCGAGATTGTCGAAAGGGGATGCACTGTTAACACAACCAGTTGAAGCTCCAGCAGTATAACATGTGAGTGAGCTCTTAGCAGCCCTCCCAGACTCGGAGGAACTTATCTGGTCATCCTACCGAGGGGTAAAAGTAACAAGCATTGGCATAGCCAATAGGTCTTGCATTTGGGACCTTATAAGTGTTTAGCCATGCAACGGTTGATGTTGTTGCACCAAGGATATTGTGCTGCATAACTAAATACTTATAAGGTCCCAAAAGCGAGACCTATTGGCTATGCCAATGCTTGTTTTTAAAGCAACTGTACTAATAAATTCACATTTACACATTTACTACTACAAAGCAAAGGTCCAATTCCAGTTTATTACCACAGTAAAATGAAATTTACTCTAGCCATTGAACCAATGGGAGCAGAAGGAGGTGCAGCGACAGGGAGCCAGTCGGAAGACTGGAAGTCCCTTGCATCCATGAAAAGAGAATGGGTCAGGATTACCCTACATGGGGCCCTCATGACTGAATATATGAGGGCTAATATAGCACCAAATGGCTTACTTATTAGAAACTTCCCACGGATTTTCCTCGAGGACGACACATTCAAGATTGAATGGTCCCAAATCTCATGGAAGTGTACACGTGATCTACTGATATTGATAATCAATACAGCCAAAAGACTAGCTGACGAACTTCTAGCAAGGATCCAGATAGCAGAAAGCACTTTGAAAAGTGCTACCCCACAGACAAGCTTTAAATCAAAGCTCACAGAACTAAACAATGAAATAGCGGAACATAAGGAATACCTTATGAAGCAGAAAGTAGTCAAACTACAGAAAGACATCCGCAGATTTGACAAGGAGAAAGTCTATCCATACCTGAAACAGGACTTTGTCCCCCCAGATACCAACGGTGGCTCGGACACGAGTTCCAATTCCTCCAGGAGGGGCTCGTTCAGTAATAGCGATTCCAGCACAGAGAACTGGAATAATAACTACCCCAGGAGAAGGGGCCGCCAGGGTTTTCATGGATTCCCTGTGCCCCATTACCAGGGCCCATCATATTGGCAATACCCCATGTTCCCACAGGGCCCACAACCCTTTGGTCCTCCAGGCCCACAACCCTTTGGCCCTGCAGGCATGAGCCAGCCTTTTTTAGGCAGAGGTTGGGGCAAAGGGCGCGGGCGAAGAAGAGGCAATCAGCAAGACAAGAGGGTACAATGGGAGGAACCACAACAACGGGCAATGGAAACCCGGAGCATTACCAAGAAGAGAACCTTATTGTGAACCTGTCTCCCAAATCCCTCACGGAGACTGAACACAGGGTCCTACAAAAAGGATTGGGGTTTGTCCCCACCCCCAGGGAAGATAAATTCAAACAACAATGTGAACTTCAGCGATTCTTTCGCAAAGTACGCCTGAGAGCCTTCTTTGACGGCACACCGCCACAGGAAGTCAGTGACTCTGGCCTACATAATCTCGCGACTTTCACTCCCAACACCAGTATGGTACCGAACGAGGTTATCACCTTTGAACAAGCTGTCCTCAAGGACTTACAGAGGGAATCTAATTCTAGACAAGCCTGTGACATCACCAATGAAGAGCTAGTGGCAGTCTCCGCCCTGTCTAACGACACCTCCATCACAATCAAAACAAAACGACAAAGGCGGGTCCACAGTAATTATGGCCACTATTGATAACGATACCGAATGTTTGAGACAACTGAGTGACCGGCGGTATTATACCCCCATCACCAGTAGTCCAGTGACACGTCTCAGCACAACCATAACCACACTGATCTTTGAGGCAGAAACCCAGGGCTGGATCAGCAAGAAGGAGGCTGACTTTCTTATGAAAAAAGACCCCAAGACCCCCTATTTTTATATACTACCTAAAATACACAAGGGGGTCACACCAGTACCTGGACGCCCCATCGTATCCGGTATAGATTCTATACTTGAACCCCTGTCACAGTTCTGTGACCACTTTCTGCAACCATTAGTGAGCCAAATACCGTCCTATATACAGGACACCACTGATGTATTACGCTTGGTCTCTGAATTCCAGCCAACAAGCGACATCGATCTCCTCATCACTCTAGATGTTGAGGCTCTCTATACTAACATCCCCCAGAGAGCAACCCTAGATGTGATAGAGGAGGTACCCTGGGAGTCCAACACACCACCCAGCTTTATGCTCGAGTGTGCATCTTTGGCCTTGACGGAAAACTTTTTTGAGTTCAAAGGGCAGCTATACCACCAGACGCAAGGTACTTCCATGGGGAGTACCTTCGCTCCGAGCTTAGCCTGCCTGTATATGGCATCCTTTGAGGGTGAGCAGATCCTCCCGGACTCAAACCCATACCGACCAAATGTACGTCTACGGAAGAGATTCATAGATGACATCTTGATCTTCTGGGCAGGTGACTTGACATCTTGTGAAGAATTCTGTATTTGGATCAACACACTGAACCCTTATCTGAGATTCACTAGCACCATCTCTCAGAACCAGATACCATTCTTGGATCTCATGGTCAGACTTGAACAGGGGAGTCTGACCACTACAATGTACAGAAAAGCGACAGACCGCAATAGCCTGCTGCTTTATAGTAGTCATCATCCACATGCCTTAAAAGAAAACCTCCCCTTTGGACAGTTTCTGAGGGTGAGAAGAAATTGCAGCGAAATTGCAGACTACAAAACAGAATCTGAAATACTAGCCAGAAAACTGGCAGCACGGCACTACCCCCCACATAGCATTGCCCTTAGCAGAAAGAGAGCCAGAAACAACAACCGGGAAGCGCTCCTAGAACAGAGAGCCAAGACCCCCAGTGACACCCTCACCTGTGTGGCCACCTTCACACCTGGGTCTAATAAACTTAGCAAAGTGATCAGGAAACATTGGGGGATACTCCACACTGGTGCCATGACACTAGATCTACCGCGCTTTGCTTTCAAGCGCTCGCGCAACTTGAAAGATATGCTGATTCACACCAGACCGAAGACAGCGATACCGGCCGTCCAAAGAACCTTATGGGATTTACCGCCGGTTAAGGGACATTATCCCTGTGGGTCTTGCACAGCATGTACTTTTACCACCATATGTAAATCGATCACTTTTCCCAACGGTTTTACGTGGGAGTTACGGGCTCATTCCAATTGCAACACAACAAACTGCATATACCTGCCCCTGTAATTTACAATACGTAGGGATGACCACCCGCACCATCAAGACACGCATTGCGGAACACCGGAGCAACATCCGTGTCAGAGGACAAACACGAAAATGTGCTCACATTTTCTGGAAAAACACCATTCACCTGACTCACTTAAATGGGTGGAGTTAGAAACTTTCACTAAGATCACCAAGCATGCCCTCTTTCTCAAAGAACAGAGATGGATACATCGATTATCCCTACATACTCAAGGTCTGAATGATATACCATGGAGCACACTGAAGATATGACACCACCTGATATTCACTATCTTGCCCACGGATGAGGCGCCAGTAAAGACTGACTGTTTTCTTATAGATGAGACTCAGGGACTTGTCAACCTACACTAGCCTCACGATCTGATATTGTTTCCCACATGATTGTCCCAGCAACACCCTGTAGTTTGACTATTATGACTGCTCCATGATCCCAGATCACTTTCTCTAAGCCCCATATAACTATCTTTCCAACCATGCAGGTAATGGGTGAAATTTAAAGACACCTAGTAATCTGATTAAAATATTCTAAGCAAGATCTTAGAATACTGGTTATAACGGAAATTCACTTTAGCTGCTTTAAGTCCTGTATACTACACTTCTAGCCATGTACCGTATGGGTAAAATTTAACACACACCAAGGAGATCGAAATCACCATCTACCAAGTAAGACCATAGAATACTGTTTAAAGCAGCCCAACACATGAGCTGCTTTAATCGAAGATAACTCATGAAAAGACACTGTTCCAAGATGTCCGCTATATTCATTTTCAATTCACAACAAAAAAAAACCCCTCCAAGATGGCCGCCATTGAGGTTAGCATTTTATGCCCCCAACCTCTCCACACACACTCCCCGCCTCCCGGAAGTGCGCGGAAGGTCTAAATACACGATAGACCCACACCACTCTACCACCCGGGCCCGGTAGGAGTGGGTAGGTCTACAGCTTCGTGCGATCGGCACAAACGTGAGTACCTCATAGAAGAGGGGAGGCCATTACGGCACTGCCGCATACACGGGGTTACCATTGTTGAACTCTGCCATTAAAACTTGTTATGGGTTGCATTCTTTTAGGGGAATATACAGTCTTAGATGCAGCCGAGTTGCGATGGGTCTGTTATTTAATCCTCGCTTTCTATCACGAATCTCGCCCTAATTTGAATTTGCATACAATGCCCGGTCTCAGGGGACCACGAGCATCGAACCGGGAACTGCTTAAATATACTATTTTGGGTGACGGGTAGGATCTTTTTAATCCCGTAAGAACTGTTGGCACACTGTAATGACAGTCACCAATTTCAAGGCGCTGCTACCCCTTTACTGACTTTACTGTTGCATTGCCACGAGATAACTACATTGCCGCGCTGATCATTATGCAAGCTCATAACAAAGCGAACAAACATTTGATGTGTTGTTCCGACTAGCTGTGCTAGTCTATAAATACATGCTTAATTTTAAGACTTACAATACTTTTGTGCTCCTATAATTCCTGCTCACTAGGCTGTGGTAGAATTTTTATGCACCACTAAGTCTTGGGACATTGAGACAGGGGGCGCATCAGATTACCATACATTACGCCTACTTGACCATACTTGACTGTGTACATCACACACCAACACCCCCCTTTTTTAGACTTGACCATTGAAGACACATGTCCTCACAGTGGAGGTTCTCCTGACCACTTACAACAGGGGACAAGAGGTCATTAGTGAGCGTGTGACTGTGCAGTATTTTGCATTAAATGTGATGTGTCCATTTTTTTCCTTTTCCTCCCTCTCCCACTTTTGTTTCCTAGTACATGAGGAACCCCTCGTGTGTATAACCTACCGGGTACTGTGATGCCTGGTTAGTTTATTCCTCTGGGTAAGTCCCCTCTCTCTGCTGCGTCCATGTGTGCCACGTTAGATGAAATTCAATGCTTGCTCACCTGATGTATTCACCGTGTGGCACCCTGGTTTTTAATGGTTTTTAACTGTTTGATGCTCACGATATATTGGCTGAGAGACAGCTATACACAGAGAATTAAAGAGAATACACCTTTCACAACTGTACTACGCTGATCCATGTGATGTATTCTCTCTCAACAGGTAGTTCCAGCACTACCAGGTATTCGACTATTTTAGTCCTATGGTTGATGTGAGTGTGTAGCCACAACACCATTTTTTAGTTGTAGATAGTTTTTCCCTCCCTTCTGGTCCTGACGAATCGCCTGCAGATTATGCATTTTGGCGAGAAACATGTTGACCTACTACTCATAAGAGCGCCACAATCTGAGACATTACCTCAGTCTTGCGCCTTATAGTTTTGTTTTTACTTAGGGTAGGAGACCCCTTGATTAAAGTTGTTTTCTTAGGTACTCCCAACCCTATTTTACATTCACTTTCAACATTTACACACATCTACACATACGAGGCCCCCCCACCCGCACTTCACCTAACGGCTGTTGGAAAAAGATCTCCGCTAAAGTGCCCCTACTATAGGGAGCCCGTCGGGTATTGCACCGCCGACCAGACGAGGAGCAGCCCGATGATGAAGCATGACACCCAACAGGGTGTGTGAGGGCATTACAATCCAATACAATGGATTCCCAACTTTGAACCCCAGTGGTCAGGTTGGTTCATGATTCCCTGTGTTTCTGTCTCTCATTTCAGAGGAACAGCATAATCTTTTTGTTGAAATTACTCTTAGCAGCCCTCCCAGACTCGGAGGAACTTATCTGGTCATCCTACCGAGGGGTAAAAGTAACAAGCATTGGCATAGCCAATAGGTCTCGTTTTTGGAACCTTATAAGTGTTTAGCCATGCAACGGATGATGTTGTTGCACCAAGGATATTGTGCTGCATAACTAAATACTTATAAGGTCCCAAAGCGAGACCTATTGGCTATGCCAATGCTTGTTTTTAAAGCAACTGTACTAATAAATTCACATTTACACATTTACTACTACAAAGCAAAGGTCCAATTCCAGTTTATTACCACAGTAAAGTGAAATTTACTCTAGCCATTGAACCACTGGCACAACAACTCAGAAAGAGCACATCTCAGGATCCAGGTAGGCCGAGAACATTGAAGATAAGGTATCCCTTTCCGATGATGATCTCCTCGTTTACTTGAGTAACCCTGAGATCTCCAGGGCAATACAACAGTCTAAATATATTCGAGGAACACTCCAGCCTCAGAATAAATGTGAACAAGACTATTTCCCCTAAATCCCACAGTAGGGGAGGGAAGGAGGCCTGACAGAGAGGATCATAATTTCTGAGAGATTCTTCACATACCTAGACATCGAAAATGCAAAAATAAGGATTGGTTGCAAGAACCAAGAGTGTACACCCACTGCTAGACCACGTGTGTAAAGGCACACTTCAGCGGTCTAGACTCCCAGTCTCAATATAGGGGAGAATTGCCTTCACTAAGATGACACTCCTATCTAAAATCATTGATATTCTTCAAAATTATCCTTTTTGCATACCACTGTCTTAATATTAACTCAACAACTACGAGTGTTTCTATGGCAGTGAGGGCCCATATCGTGGGTTTCACTAATTGTTGTAAATCGATTTAAGAATGCGGGCTGGGTATGGCAGACTCAACACCGTACTACAGAGCAGCACATTTGCTTATCAATGACCGGATATACGGCCCAACAACTGTCCCAGCCGACAGAGTAGAAATCTGAGTACTGGGGAACAAACCTCTTCTGCACTATATAGACTGGCAACTCGCCAAGAGACTCCCTCAATACACCTCGCCCCCAAAATGGCTCGGTTGAATACAGATCTCATGCACTTTGAAAAAATCCTGCTACATCTGTGCCTTGTTGTTAGGATAAGGGGCATTGCCCAGAATCGCGAGAAAGAAGGGCAGCGTAGACATGTCCTTTACCCTGGAAAAGACCACATAAAATGTGCGTGGATGCCCTACGATGGATGGCAGGCATGTAAAGATGATGGTGCATAACAAGAGATGAACTACTCGTTTCAACCAGTTTGATGCTGAACACTGTGGGAGAGCTGCACGCCAGATTGCTCATAAGAAACTAAAGATGTGCAGTGTGGTGGGGAGGAACTGAGATAAGCGCGGGGTGGCATGTGCGATGAGGGCAATAAACATGTCCCGTCACAAGCACGAGTGCTTGCAAAGTGCAGACACGCGCGCGGCCACGCTAATTGGAAACAGATGGCCCCTGCGCGCCGCTGCTCGCTCCCGCAAGGTGGATGCCGCCACAAGCACGAGTGCTTGAAAAGTGCAGACCGATTCCAAAAGGTCATCTCCTAGAGCAGCGCATGCGCGCTGCGCTAGGCTCGACCTAAAAATGGACATTTGCATATATATTGCTGCCAGAAAAGCAAGATGTGACAATATGAACAAGTTACTTACCTTCGGTAACGCTTTTTCTGGTGGATACAGTATCTGCCTGTGGATTCCTCACCTTTTGAATTACCCCTTTTGCAGCATTCCACAGAAACTTTTTCATAGCTCTTCCACGTCGATGAGGACATAACAATAGCACGGCTCCACTCGCGACTCCGCGTGACGCCATCAGAGCCATAAGAAGACCTCGTCGGCGTGCTGATGTCAGTTCTACCCATTTTTTCCGTGCCTTCAAGGGGAATGGGTGAACCAACAACATTTCACAAGTATACACAGTATACAATATACACACAAATATACACAGTATATGATTCAAACAAGAAAGGAAACTGGAAATTCTAAAATATAGACATTTCCTAGCGACAAGCATCATATAATTTTCAAATGAAAAATGAAATACAAGACAGTCATACCCAAAATTCTTTTCGGTATAAGTCAGTAGACAATGGGGAGGTGGGTGGGTCAGTGAGGAATCCCAAGGCAGATACTGTATCCCTCAGAAAATGCGTTACCGAAGGTAAGTAACTTGTTCTTCTGATGGATACATCTGCCTGTTGATTCCTCACCTTTTGAATTGAATCCCCAAGCAGTCCCGCTCCCGGAGGAGGGTGTCCACCTACCTATACCAAAAAACACCAGCAACACAGAACGTGCAAAATGGCCATCCCTCCTCACCTCTGAATCTAAGCAGTAATGCTTTGCAAAAGTGTGGAGGGAGGCCGAAGTTGCCGCTTTGCAGATGTCTACAACAGGGACACTCTAGCTAAAGCCGAAGAAGATTTAGCTCTGGTGGAGTGAGCTCGAATACCTTCAGGAGGCTCCTTCTTGGCTAAGGCATAGCAGATCTTGATACAGAGGATGATCCACCTGGACAGCATTCTCTTATGGACAGCCTTGCCCTTCATCTTGTCCACATATCCGATGAAGAGTTGGTCACCCAACCTGACATCTTTAGTCCTGTCCAGGTAGAAGCTGACCGCCCTCTTAGAGTCCAGGCAGTGGAGTCTCTCCTCCTCCTAAGAAGGGTGAGGGGGAGAATAGAAAGTAGGTAAAGTGATAGATTGTCCTAGGTGGAAGGGAATGACCACCTCAGGCAGGAAAGCAGCTTTGGTCCCGAGAACGATCTTATATGCATGAATTGAGGTAAAAGGAGGCTTAGAGCTAAGGGCCTGCAGCTCACTAACCCTCCTGGCAGAAGTAATCGCAATCAGAAAAATAGTTTTGGAAGAGAGAAGCCTCAACGGACAACTATGTAGAGGCTCGAAAAGAGACCCCATCAGGAAAGTAAGAACCAAATTTAAATCCCACTGAAGCATAATAAAAGGAGTGGGAGGAAATCTATTAGTGAGACCTTTAATGAATCTCATATCTATGGGAGACTTAAACAATGATGGTTGGTCTGGAAAACAAAGAAAAGCAGACAAGGCCAACAAGTAGCCCTTAACAGTCGCTACAGCACAACCCTGCTGAGCCAAAGAAATAGAAAAACTAAGATATCAGACAATAGGCCTTTAAAGGATCAATTGAACTCTCTCCACACCATTTAACAAACCTGGCACACCTACTGGAATAGACCGATTTGGTGGAGAGTCTTCTGGCCGATAAAATAACATCCACCACATCCGGAGGGAGAGAGAAAGAACTCAGGTTGCCCCGTTCAATCTCCAGGCATGAAGGTGCAGGCTCTGGAGGTGGGGGTGTAGAACCTGCCCTTGCGATTGCAAGAGGAGGTCTGCCCTGAGAGGGCGACAGAGCGGAGGACGCGATGAGAGGTGAAGGAGGTCTGTGTACCATACCCTTCTCGGCCAATCCGGGGCGATCAATATGACTTGGGCCCGGTCTTGGCGAATCTTCCTCAGAACCCGAGGAATCAAGGGTATAGGAGGGAATGCCTAAAGAAGCTGTGAGCCCCAATCTAACTGAAACGCGTTCCCCAGCGCTTCCCGCAACAGATACTGGAGACTGCAGAACGACGGGCAGTGCACGTTCCCATGAGTGGCAAACGGGTCCAACCGTGGAAATCCCCACATCCTGAAAATGTGACGGACTACCTCCGGATGAAGACGCCACTATTGATCGGCCAAGTATTGCAGACTGAGACTCGCACATTCAGCACCCCGGCCAGATGATTTGCAATCACACAAATCTGATGGTCCTGAGCCCAGGACCAGAGTCACAGAGCCTCTCTGCAGAGACGATACAACCCTACTCCTCCCTGCTTGTTGATGTACCACATCGCGGTAGTGTTGTCCGTCAGGACCAGAACTGACTGACCGTGAAGGGAGGGAAGAAAGGCCTTGTGAGCCAAATGTATCGCCTGCAATTCCAGAAGATTGATGTGAAGCAATCTCTACTCTGGAGACCAAAGACCCTTGATCTCCAGATCCCCCAGATAAGCACCAAACCCCAGAATGGAGGCATCCGTTATCACTGTGGCTACCCAAGGAGAAGGTTGAAAAGGCTTCCCTTGAGACAGGTTGCCTGAAACACTTCACCATAACAGATCCGCTGCAGTGTCTCTGGAGATTCTGACCACCTCCCTGAGATCCCCGTTGTGCTGAAACCACTGCCTTCGGAGGCACCACTGGAGTGCCCTCATGTGCCAGCGTGCATGGTTGACCAACAGTATGCAGGAAGCAAATAGACCGAGCAGGCGCAAAATCATCAGGACTGGAACAGCCGCTCCATCTTGAAACATTGGGATCATAGCTTGGATGTCTAGAATCCTCTGAGGAGGCGGGAAAGCACGACTCAGAGTAGTATCCAGTACTGCCCCTATGAACAGGTTGCGCTGAGAGGCCACCAGGTGAGATTTGGGTACATTTATCGAAAAACCCAAGTCGAACAACAGTCGAGTTGTTACTTGAAGATGACGTAGCACCATCTCTGGCGACTCTGCTTTGAGCCGCCAGTCGTTCAGATAGGGGAAAACAGGAATCCCCGACTTTGAGATGTGCAACCACCACCGCCATCACCTTTGTGAAGACCTGTGGTGCGGATGTAAGACCAAACGGAAGGACCGCAAACTGATAATGTTGAGACCCCACCGTAAAACGGAGATTTTTAAAAAACAATTATTTATTTGAGTTTTATATAGTGCTGGCTAGACCCGGAGGTATCAGAGCGCTTTACATAAGGATCAGCGAGTTACAAAGTTAAAAACAGTGTTGCACAATAACATTAGTTACAATAACATAGCAGAAAATATAGACATGTCCAAAGGGGTATGTAAGATAGGGGGAAAGGAAGAAGGGGGAAACGGATCGGACCAGGTAGAACCGGTAGGGATGGAGGTGCTCCACGGGGACCAAAAGACAATAGGAAAAATCGAAAAGGGGGATCAATAGAAATAACGTCAGGAGGCGAGGTGACTGAAAAGGAAAGGAGGGAGACCAAAGGTGGGGGGTCAGGACAGGGTAAAGGAATTGTCGGGCGACAAAGGGCGTAGTCCAGCAGCAAGTGAGGCGGCCAAATCCTCCAAGATGGATGACCCGGGAAACGGGCACCGTTTGCAAAGTCACAAAATGGCGGGGCAACGCACGAGATCCAATTTGCAAAATAACAAGGGCGCTGGAATTACAGAGTAGAGGTGGGGGGGGGGGCAGTCACAGGAGCAAGGAGGGAAAGGGATTGGGGGATCGCCGAAACACAAACGGGTCCTTTAGACGGGCAAACGCTCAGGGTTTCTGGGGCAGCAGAGTCGTCGAGGATGTTGATACACAGTCTGTCCAAATGCAGGCTCTATTATTTTATGTATTATTTTGTTTCAATATAAAGTACTCGTAGACCACTAATTACCCAGGTAATGGCTTTGCTGGTGCTTCTATGGATGTGCAATATGTAAATAAAGAGCAAATTAATTTGGAAGGAAATCAACAATCCCAGGGAAGGTCACGCTAGTGGATGTTGAGAGCTAATGTCAGGCCTTACACTTATCACAAAATAAGGATAGATCTCAAGAGAGCAGATTTCTCTGCTGCAGCACCGGCTGCAGTAAATGAAGGGGCGCAAAACTTAAAAGGTGCTAAGACGAACATTAATTGAGATGCATATTTGACATAAGATGCCCATGACAGCTGTACTGGTATATCTGCTGAAAGAAAAGGGGTGACAATTTGGGTCCAAATTTAGACTACCTTTTCTTCTGTGGATTCTCATTAATCTTTTGACCTACCCATTGGCTTGAGGCCACAGGGGGAGGGGGATCACTCGCCTATGTTTGATGTTTAGGTGATGAAGGCAGTCTCTGAATTCCTGGTCTGTCTTGACTTCATCGGACAACCCTAACATGGCAAAAATCTGGTCTAATGCCAGTTTGACACACTCAAAATCAGTGGGGCGAACCAGCTCCACGGCCGGAAACTTGGAGTGGCTGTCAATCGTCATCAGTGTTAGTCGGCCATCCTGGAAGCTTCCAAAGTCCATTCTAATGGATGACCATGGTTCAGTGCTGGGACTTTCTGTAATTACCAGCATCGTTGGAGGCTTTCCTCCAGCAATTAGACAAGAATGGCACCCACGCACGAAGTCCTCGACCATTCTGTCCACTTCTGGGAACCACAACTTGGCCCTAAGCCTCGCTTTTGTTTTGGCCAAACCCTGATGACCCTGATGGGCAAGCTCGACAGTCCTCCTCCAGAGACTCTTCTGCATCACAATTTGTTGGCTTCTTAGCACCAATCCTTCCACGCTTTCACTGAGCTCATCCAGACACCTCCATAGGCTTGTTCTTAGCTTATCTCTCTTCACCTGCAACGCGACATACTCCTTCCAGAAAGTTCTTCAATCAATGCTCCCTCAGAGCTTCCTCCACTTTGCAGAGACACTCATCCTCCTTGGTGGAGTCTACAATCTCTTCAAGAGACAGAGCTTGTGTACACACCAGTTCAGTGACCAGCCTTGTGAAGCCCTCTACGCCTAGGTCGGTTTATTGCTGCGTTCAAGGGTCTGCTCCAGAGAGTGACGCGACAGCTAATCCACCGGGTTGTTGACTCCTGGATGATACGTCACCTCGAAGTCATACTGCTGAAGTTACACTGCCCACAGTTCGATCTGTGGTGGTCCATTCTGTGCTGTACCGCCGAACAACGGCACCAACGGCTTATGGTCTGTTATCACTCAGAGTTTGTGCCCACAGAGGTATATATTGAAGTGCTGGCAGGCCCATCGGATGGCAAGGGCTTCTCGTTCGATTTGCGTATACCTGGTCTCCACCACCAACAGCGCCCGACTTGCATAGGCAAATGGTACCCATTCTCATTGGGTGTTTTGCTGTAGCAGTACGGCTCCTAGCCCTACGGGGCTAGCATCCACTATGAGCTCCGTGGGACTCCCTGGGCTGAAATACGCCACTGTGGCTCCTTTCACCTCCTGAAATGCTGCACTTGACCAATGACAGGAGGTGTTCTTCGTGAGAGCCCTCAGCGGTTCAGAGATGGTTGCCAGGTGAGTAATAAACCTCCCACAATAATTGGCCCTCCCTAAGAAGCTACGCATCTCCGTGGGGTTCTGGGGAATGGCAGCGGCCCTGATGGCCTCAACTTTAGCTGGATCCACCTGCAGTCCCTCGTGGGAGAATTTGTACCCGAAGAACTCCACCTCATTGGTGTAGAACTCACATTTGCTCTTATGTAGCGTTAGTCATTACTCTACAAGCCTCTGCACGGTTGCTCTTAATTGCACATGATGCTCCTCCAAGGTCTGTGAGAATATTATGACATCATCGCTGACGTTTATGACTCCCACTAATCCAGATAGGGCCTCTCTTATCGCATCCTGGAATACCTCCACTGCCGAGGACACACCAAAACTAAGCCGCTTGAATCGCCTCAATCCTTCATGTATCGAGAAAGTTGTTATGTATTGACTAGTTTCATCCAACATAAGCTCGTGGCCGGAGTTGAGGTAGACTTTTGAAAACCATTTCGCCCCATTGATGTCGGTTACGATTTCATCAATCGTGGGACTAATGTGTCTTTCTCTGCATATTGCTTTATTTGGTAAACACATGTCCACACATAGTCTGATCGCTCCCGGCTGTTTTGGTTTGGGAGCAATCACCAATGGCAACACCCATGGGGTAGGCCATAACACTTTTTTAATTACCCCCACTTTCTCCAGCTCGGTCTTTACAAGGGGTCGCAGATGAAAAGGCAAACGTCTGTGTTGCAGAGCCACAGGCTTGACCGACCGGTCAATATGCAGTTTCGCCATGACGTCTTTAAGGCATCAGAGTCCCTCGAACAGCTCAGGGAATTCTGACATTTTCTTCTGCATGCGATGGGTGCAATTGCCTAGCGAAGAGCACTAGCCCCAGGTCTTCAGCCGTATGATAGCCTAGCAGCGTGCCAGAGCTGTATCGGGTGACATGAAATTTGGGCCGAGAGGCAACCTTGCCATGTTTGATCTCCACTTCGATGACTCCTTGCAAGGGAATCGGCGTGTTGCCCCCATATGTGAATATTTTCGCCTTGGTGGCCATCAGCTTGGGACGTGGTTCTAATTGGCGGTAGGCTTCTGCATCAGGGATGTTTACAGACGCTCCAGTGTCTATGAGAGCTATTACCTGATTACCACCAATGTTTATTATGCACATGGGCAGCGGCCTTTTCTTCTGATTGGTTCGACCTGTAAATGAGATGGTGAATACTTCTTCATCATCATCCTCTTCCAATAGGCGCATTTGTTGGCACATGACTTGTCGGTGATCCGGTGTCTCTTCCTCTTCCGAGACCTGCTTGACACGACCAAATCTCTTGGTCTTTCCTCCCACATTTGATGTCCGGGTGGCACCCTGACAGGCTTTCATAAAATGCACTATTTTCTCGCACTTCAGACAGGGTTTTCCGATCGCCGGGCAGCCTCTTGGAGGGTGACTGTCCATTCCGCAGACCTTTTCCCCTGTATGTATGCTGACATTTCCTCGCCCTCTTCCAGTTCACTTCCTGATAGCTTCCACTCTTTCTACTTTGACTTTGGCCTGGCCCACCGGGGGCCCCGAAAAGGCTCCACGTGCTAGCGCCGACTCAATTTCTCCGGCCCTCGCATCAGCTAGTTCGTGAGACCTGCCCTGTATCAGTATGTCGTCAAGTGATATGCCAGGCTGTCTCACGATGAGCTTCCGCAAGTCAGAGGATCTACAGCCTTGAATCAACTGTGCTCTCATTTCGAACTGTTTGTCAATCCCCGTACAGGAGCTGGCCAACTTGCGTAGTCTTGCAAAGAACATGTCGACAGTTTTTCCTTCTTGCTGGCGGGCTTGTCTTAACTTGAAGTGTTCGTAGTCCGGATTTAATTGGGGGTCGAAATGCCTGTTGAGGGCCCTTACCGCTGCATCGTAGTCACTAATATCTCCTGTGTTAGGCAAGTCCTGAAATAGCTCATATAGTTCATCACCCCCCAGATGTAATATTGTGGAACGCTTGACAGCGATGTTAGTCTCTTGTGACGCACGAAAGTAGTTCCGCCCAATCCACTTCCGCCATCTGGGCGCCGCTGTAGCAGGGACTGCTAGTTGACTGAACTGAGGCAGCGATGCGAGCGTGGAGTGCGAGCAGCGTTCAGGGGCTCCCTCTGCCTCTTCTTGAGCGTGCACCAACATGATTTATCACTTACCTTCGAAATGGCTGTCCACTTGGATCGTCACAGCCTGGCAGGCAGCTGTACCACTGATTACCACACTCTTCTAACCTTCACCGTGTGCCCCACATGCTTGCCTATGCTTTCTTAGTATGCCCAAACCACTCCACACCTCCAGGTGGGTCACAAGGCAGTAGATATTATATCTGGAGCAGCAATTCAGTTCATTTACCTTTGCGTTGGTGTGTTTGCCGATTCTTCTTGCATCCTTAAGACAGGCCACTAGGGGGCAGCACCACCGCAGTCTCCTCCTTAGGTCTCACACGGCCTGCACACCTCACCGGGCCTGGCCTCCTCACACACCCGGGGTAGGCGATAGGCCACTAGGGGGCAGCACCACCGCAGTCTCTTCCATAAGCCTCACACGGCCTGCACACCTCACCGGGCCTGGCCACCTCACACACCGGGCGCAGGCTGCCTCGCTCTGTGTGCGCGGCCGCGTCCACCGGCCACAGCTTCTCTCCACAGCTAGATTCACACGCAGGCCGCAGCGCATCTTGGTCTGCCGGCCCTGCCGCAGCACTGCTTGCACGCCGGTGGCGGCCCGCCACGGAAGCCACCACAAGCCTCTTCACCCTGCCAACTGCAGGGGCGCTTCGGACGTCACCTCACCGCCGGCACCAGCTGCACCCTGGACCACGCGGGCAACGACCCGCACGGTCCGCCTCACCACCGCCAGAAGCTCCACCACGCGACCCACAGCAGTGAGTTCCAACAGCTCCCATCCGCTGGCTTTCGCCACGTCGCAGGGTTGCCCCCCTCGCCACCAATGTAGTGGGGGCTCCCTAGGGGGTATCAAGGGCCTATCACACAGGTAATAACCAATGAGGTAACAAACTCAATCGTGTAGTTACGTGCAATGCCCCCGAGCGGGCTCTGCACCTTTATTTATCCTCTCTGGACCAAGCCCGGCCCCAAGAGTGCTAAGTGTAAGATATTATCAAAGCAGCCGGATGGCTCACTACACCTAGGAGCTGCATGAAGAGACAGAGGTTTTACCTGAGCTTTTCTTTTTGGAAAACTTCTTCTAAATGTAAATGTTTCCCCTTCTGTAATCAGAATTCTGAATGTCATGTTTCTGTTCCGTCTCCGCCTGCTTCCTGTTTCCCACCTAGGCTGTGACCGGAGTTGCCTCAGCGGTCGGCGTTCATTACGGCCTGGCAGCCCGACGTTTACTTTCAATGACTGTGTTTTTCCAGCGCTCCTCAATATTCAAACCTTTCTACCGCCGGATAGTTTGGTTGGCCCACATTGGTTCTACTCTGTTTCACAGGGTCAGCCCAGATGCGCAGACCTCCGAGCCCTGCAGTGGACTTGGGCTGGGCCTGAGGTGGGGGAGGAGACATGAGCTTCGGCCGTCGCTCCAGAGGGATGGGGAGCCGGATCTCAGGTAAGCAGTGGAGAGGAGCTACAGGCGTGAGGCCCTGAGGTTTTGAAGAACTGCAAGGGGGCCTTGAAGACGAATAGCTACCTGCCTGGGTTCTCAGTCACTCGCCCAGTCACACCTAATTACCCTCACCTAATACCCTCAATATTCTTAGTGCTGTGGAGCCCCTGGCGGAGGAAACTTGGTGCAGCCTCCTTGTAACGGTGTACAGAGGCAGACGGCCGGTATAGGCAAATGTGCTGGTGCAGCTTGCCCACTGAGTAGCCCCTACCTTCTCTTCTCCCCTCTGCCCCAGACGACTGACTCTATCCTCACAACATCACTTCCATCTTGCACCATCTACAATCAGCCACTCTGTGCCACCCACTGCTACGCCTGGCTACAGACTACCCTCCTCAGCCCCTCGTATCTCTTTTTTATCAGTGGCCTTATCAACGTAGTATCAAGACCACACTACAGCTTGGGGGGTTTCTGCAAATCTCGACGGACAAGGTAGGGCAATTGCATGTGGCTGCAGTTGTGCAATCCATCGTTGTGCAAAGAACTATTCGGCTGTCCTTGAACCTGCTCCATTAGCCTGCGTTGGTCTTGCATTTGGCTTAGATCTTCACTGCGACCGTGCCTGCTGCCTTGCCCTGCTTGTTTAGCCACCTGCTTGTCGATTTGCTGTTTTCAGATCTTTCAATCACCTGATTCCCCCTTTGGTTCTCTTACAGACAAAGTGAATCTCTCTATGTGACTACAAGAGCATTGGAGATCCATCACTGGAGGAGATACAACTGGTGAAGGGGTCCTCGTGCAGCGAACTTGCCTTACCAGTTAAGCAGGAGGCCTGCTACACCTTGCAACTAGGTGGAGGTCTGCGACCCATCTGCAATTTATGTCTAACCTCAACATCATTCAACTTCGTTTGGCCCACCTCTCTGTGTCGATTGTGCCCAACAGACATTGCACCTGGGCAAAGAAATGACCACAACAAAAGTCCGGGAGTGTTTTCCAATCCCTCAAAGAGCTCTTCACTTGTATAACAAGCTGTTGCCAATGAGACCAAAAAACTTTAATAAGCCAAATACAAGAGGGCAGTACAAGTATCAGCTCCTGAACAGCCAACCTTCGAACAGTCAAAGTCCTTGCCCTACCGTTTACCATGTACTGTCAAGCATGAAAGCTTTGCCATCCTACGTGGCTCAGTTACCCCAGTCGTCCCAGCCTTGCGTGAGTGCAGACAGTCCAGTAAGAGCCCCAAACATCACTTTGGCGCAAACCAGTGCCATGCATAAAAACCTTCTCCTTTGGATGTCAGGAAGGCCCTATAGATATACCTAGACAAAAGTAAGGATTTTAGGGTTTCCAAATCCCTTTATGTATCATATGGCTCAACTAATAAGGGTAAGAAGGATTCTATTACAACTCTTAGCAGGTGGGTCAGGCAAGCTATCTCACAAGCTGATAAATCATTGGGCAAGGTGGTTCCTAGACATGTAAAGGCCCGCTGCAGCTTCATGTCGGGCTGCAATATGAGCCAGTTCTCATACTTTTCTTTCCCATTATAAGCTGAACTTGTTTTCCAACATTTCTGATTACTAAGAAACAGATTACTGACTTCTACCCGAATTTCCAGAGTAAACTAAATCGTTGCAGTCATGATGTAACAAGAATAAAGGCTTCAGAAAAGGAGATCACAGAGTTTCACAAGGTTAGTAGAGAAATCAGCAGAGAATCGGCAGGGGAACCAGAGCCCTTAAATGATGGAGAAGAAGGCGAAGTATTGTTCTCACCTCATTCCTCAACGCCAACTTGATAGGCAGGCAACCAAGCCAATACAGGGGACCAAGCAAGAACCGAACACAGAATAATCACATCCTCCCAAGACGAGGCGGAGTCAGGAGCCCCACACAAAGCCCTACAATGGACAGGGCTGTTCCAAAACACAACGCTCCCAGGCACATTCCTCCCTGCACCGGACAGTGTTCCCAAGCACCTTGGGTGCGAAGCAGAGGCAGTATAAATGCCGAGACGCTGTCGTACTTGCAAGCCCTTGGTGCAGGCCTTCAATAGTCCAAGTACTCACGCTTACAGTGGAAGGGCGGAAAAGTCATAGATCAAATGAAGGACCAGGTGTAAAAGACTGAGCCAGAATGCATGCAAATCCATCTGGAAGGTCAATGAGCCCTATATTACCCAGCTCTCCACCCGTAGGTGTGGCCCATACAACGAGAAAAGCAAATGGATTAACATCACAATGTTGCTCTGGCCCTCCACTGGAAAGCAGCCCAATTAATCTGCAACTATTGAATGACTACACATTGCCAGACATCCCTATCCATACACCTACCAAAAGATCAATCAATGATAAATCAAACATCCCGCCAGCAAAGATGGGCAATTTTCCAACTCTCAACACGCCCATCAATGAGACAATGGGCGTTAGCTTTACACCTGTTTTGTCCCTAGATCCAGACACTTCCTTTGCAGAGAACCGTATCACACAGAGCCCTCCTTACTGTCCAGGTCAAGGCCATATAATTACAAGCTCCCTGTTCTCAATGGAACGGGTTTTGAGCTCAGTACTCCCATTACTTGAGAGTATTGTCTGTGACAATGATCACAGTACCAGTCTCCTTATGCTAATATTAGATGCTAGGGCCATGAAACCAACCAAGCATCAGCACAAACAAGTACTAGTGTAAGTAACTGGCCCGCCTCCTTATCCAGCCCTGACTGAGCAACCAATCCTGTTTCCCCTCCGCTAATATCCAGAGGAATTCTAGAACCAGA
Source organism: Calotriton arnoldi (assembly GCA_963921515.1). Classification (NCBI taxonomy): domain Eukaryota; kingdom Metazoa; phylum Chordata; class Amphibia; order Caudata; family Salamandridae; genus Calotriton; species Calotriton arnoldi. Next base: position 2,086,649 of record CAWUFW010001292.1, on the reverse strand, counting down.
GGGGAAGTTGCACCAGCAGGAGGTCTGGGAGGTAGAGACCTAGCTCCACGATTGGTGCCAAATGAGCGGCAGGACTCTACCCCAGCCCGTGCAGCGCAGCAAATTCAAGTTGCGATATTCCATCCGGCAAAGCATTGAAGTACATCAAGCCAAGAATCGCTGTCAGTCGATGTACAGACCCCAAAGGCAAAGTACATTTCCAGGCAGAAATTTCACTGCCACCTGAAGCTGTGAAGGATAGCTCTGTAAGCCAGATGTCAGATCCTGCAATACACAAAGCAGCAATCACTAAACCAGCACAGAGTCCAGAAGTGGTGGGCAAAAAAAGTACAAAAAAATGGTTTGACTGCAGGGAAGGCTCAAGGAAAGGGGGAAGAGATCTCAAACAAAAATGTGAACAGTGGAGGCGGAAGAGTGCCACAATCTAAACAATCTTTTTGCAGAACCTACAGAAGGCAGTGAGGAAAAACAGCTATACCCAATATTGAGGAAATTGACTGCACATATCCATAAGTCTTCAACGGCGGTGGATGAGGGAGTGGAGAACATCCCACAACAGAAAGTGGCTTCACCATCTAGGAATCCAAGGATGCCCCTCTTCTGGGTCCAGCGTCATTAAAGTTTCAGGCAAGAGCATTCCCTCAGTCTTGCGTACAATCACAGGGAGTGGCTGAACTAACACCCCAAGGACCCTCTGCTCCCATCTTTAGAGACACTGCCCATGTAGCAATGCAATTTACTTTCATCGACCTCTTTTCAGACACTGTGTCCAGCCCCACTGAACCGTGCGCGTCTGCTGGAGGTGTTCCGGGTTATCCCTTCAATTTCCATTATATCATCGTAGGATATAAAACTAGTAAATCAGGGTAGCTGGAACCACGCAACGTTCAAGGCAATGGGAGAGGGTGCACACAGCGAAGGAGAGTTCTACACACCAGTCAACCCTAAGTTGATCAGCGACAATATAGATTGCTGTCATGTGATGGACCTGAACATACTCCTACAAATAAGAAGAGCAAAACTAGCCGATATAATACACGATCAGCAAAAGGAATTGTGTGTGGTACCAAGCGGGCAGCCAGAGCCACAAGCGTCCTTAAAAAGGCCTGAAGGCAGTTATGGACTCCCACCAGGAACGTCAAGTAACGCAAAAACCTTAACAGTGACCTAGTGGAGATCTACTGCTGTTAGGACAGTTGCCATCTGACAGGATAAAAGGCCTGCTCTTCAAACAGAGGAAGTCAACTGGCAATGGTTGCCAACAGCTCTTTAGAGCTCGGAGAAAACCTGGCATAGAAATGGCAACTTCACCTACGTGCCTTTAACGGAAAGAAAGCCCCGTCTCTTGGTTACGTCTGCAAGCCCATGGACAGTGATAATGCCCAAGGTGGGGCAAACGGGATTACCACCCTTTCATGGAATGTAGCTGGATTGCAATCAAAACTTGAGGATATTGACTGGATAGGATTTGTGAGCACAAATGAGATAGGTTGCTTCCAGGAGATGTGGGCAGCAAATATTCTTAGTGCCTTACAAATACCCCCAGACTTTATGAAGGTTTGCCATCGAGGGCAGCAAACTAAGCAGAGGGAGAGCAATAGGGGGCCAAACCACCTGGATATCAACAAAACTAGATTGCACAGCAACTACAATTTCCCAAACTGCATCTCCACTGTACACGCTGCACGTCACTGTCCAAAGAGCAGAGGAAATGTAGCAATACACTGGACATCCTAAACATGTACTTAAATCCAAGCAAACGCAATAAGTTTGAGAATCATCTTGAAGCCTTAAAAACAATTGTTTGTGGCATAAAGAACAAAGCCCCCAGCAAGAGCAAGCATTACCTCCTAGTATGTGGAGACTTCAGCATCTATCCACCGGAAGATCTATGGGAGACTGCGCAAAGTGAGGAGGAGAACAGCTGAGGTATTCCGTCCCCAGAACTGGGTAGTTTTCTTCCCTCAGCAGGCGCAAGAAAGTGACATTTTTCATTGATTTTCTTACAAATTCACAGCTAACCTTCCTAAATGGTTGAACAATATCAGACAGTCCTGCAGCGCCTACATTCCAGAATAGCAGAAGATGTAGCTTGATCTACTACATTCTCTTTCCAAACAAATGCTGGGATTTGGTGTTGGACATGGAAGTAATCCAAAGACCTGAGCGCGACCACGACTCTATGCTTTAAGTGTGCAGTCCTGACTCCGCGGAAAAAGGTTAAATACTTTGCCGCCAGCTTTGCCCCAAACAGCAGCAGACGAGCAGTAAAATGGAACAGAGAGAACTAATCGAACACCAAGACTTCCTTAAAAGCGTGCCTGGAACATTTTTCGACCCGCACCATGGACAGCGATGAGCACCAGGCAATACTAACAAACTTTAATAAACTTTCAAAGGAAAATATGTCTGCACCAGGGCTACCAAGGAGTACAAGCAGGAAACCCAACAAAGGTTGATAAGATAAAGAGAGCAGAACCAAGAATAAGCTGAAAAGGGCATACAACAATTGCCATGCCTCCCAAGGAGAAGAGCAATCATTTAGGGCCACAAGGAGAGAATACAAAACCCTACACAGGGGTAAGAAATTCAACTACCAGTGAGCAGTGTGGCAAGACCTGATCAAGGCAACAGAAGAAAAGGATAGCAAATCCTTTTGGAGGAATATCGTCGGAATATTTAGAGAAGGTCCAGGATCCCAGGAAAACAACCATTGCAGCACAGACCTGGATGGACCATTATCAGACCATATAATCCAGCAGCAACCGTACAGCAGCTCTGGTCGATTGTAACATCCCCCCGCCAATGGAGCAGTTAAAAATTCTGCGTCCAGAAGTAGAAAGAGCAATCCTGGACCAGAAGGCTAATAAAGCACCTGGTCCAGACTGTGTACCAGGTGACATGTTTCGTCTAGACTACAAGGCTTTGTCTGTGGCCCCAACTAGAATATTCAACGCAGTCCTGAGATCAAATAACGTCCGACGTTCCTGGTAATCTGCCATCATAGTCTCTTTCCCAAAAAAAAGTAAACAAGTTGCTACTATGTAACTACAGGCCAATATCGCTTTTGGACAGTAGCAGGAAAATCTTTGGGAGTGTCCTTCTGAACAGACTGCCGGCCTGGGTGGACAAGAATACGGTCCTCATAGATTCTCAGGCGGGGTTTCGCAAGGGCATTAGTACCATCAACCAAGCCATAAAACTTTGGAATGTGCCAAATACACAAAAATGCTCAAGCAGCCCCTCTATTTGTCCTTAATTGATCTCAAATCGGCCTTCGACCTGGTAATTAGAACAAAATTATGAGAAACACTCAGAGAACAAGAAGTCGAAAAACATCTCTTGCAAGCCAACAAAATATTGGATAAAGACATACATGCATGCTTGTGTTTGCTAGGGTAGTAGAGGAGAATGCACTCCCTATTTTGACATCTGTTCGGGGGGTGCATCAGGGATGTGTCCTTGCTCCACTATTGTTCTCCGTCATCATGAACGACTCAGAAGAAGTTTTACTCAATGGGGACACAAACGTGCTGAAGCTGGGCAAGAAAAAAATAGTCATCCTCCTGTTTGCAGATGATGCAGTAAATGCTATACACAAAATGAGCTGCACAGGAGGTTGGGCAGCTTCAAAACCTACTGCAGCCAAAAAGACCTCCACTTTACAACGGTCTGTCAACGCAATCCTGAAGCTCAAGAACAAGATCGGCTGCCGCTCATTAAGTGTCATTCTCCAAGTATACAAGCAAAAAGCAGTGGCAGCAGCGAGTTACGGGGTAGAAATAAGGGGGAACAGTAAACAGCTTCAAAAGAAGGAAAACGCTTTCCTGAGATCGCTGTTACATCTGAGCCGTGGCACACAACTTCTTCCCCTGTATTTGGAAATGGGCTTTGTCCCTAGTTCTGAGTTCATACCTCTAGCCCCGGTCCTGTATTGGTTACGCTTAAACCGCAATTGCTACTTAGAGTCCTACCTGAGAGCAATGCTTGAGGTGTCCCCTGTAGGGAAAATCCACCATAATCCCTGGGCAAGCTACGTGAGAAACTGTCTCCAAAACCTTGGACTTGAGCATCTTTGGCTAGAGGCAGCCCACATTACAAGTACTACTGCTGCCATGGACAAAGAAGCATTTTTTCATAGTAAACTCAAGGCTGGTATTGGCATAGCATGCTTGTCCATCTTGACTTGCAACTATCTGCAAGCAAAGCAAACCCTGGGAATGGAGCAATACCTGAATGACATTAGCCCTGATGCATGTCACACTTTATACCTATAATTCCGCCTAGGCACCTTGCCCATTAAAACGTATGCTGCCAAATTCTCGAACAGCTGCATCAACTCTGAACTCTGTGATTGCAAAGTGGGTGATTTATACACTAAATAGCTTACCCCACTACTCAAACAATTTTCAATCTCGTCTTGCACAGAAGCACTAGAAATTTGCACTGGATCAGAATTACGAACAATTTACAAGCCTGCATCTAGTTATATGATAGGAGCTTGGTCCATCATAAGAAGGGCACAGAGAGCCCTTACTACGGCTACTGATCAATTATAGAATGTCATGGTTTCTAGTTCAGAAGCCGGGCTATAATCAAGTGTGCTGGAGCACCAGGAGGAAGCTCTGCTGTCAAGGATCTATGGTCCTGCGCCACTGTGAAACATTGAGACTTTGTCTCTGCCAAAAATCTCTGACAATAGTCTCCACAAGCAGTTCAAGTTTCTCAAAGGCAGTGGACTCAGAAGCACTAAAGATGCAAATGTTATTGTGACAACAGCACACCTCTAAACCCTTGAGCTTTGCATTGGTGGTGACAATTTGTCCAGCTGAACAAGTGTGTCATTGGAAACTTTGCCACCTTCTTTCAGATCGTAGATCTGATGTTCTGCTTAATTAAGCCTGGTTGCCTGCCGCTCAAGGCACTCTTTTGTGTGGTCAAAGTGCAGAGTTACAGTGTCTATCTTATGGTCAATTGCTTTGAGATTTCTCTTCAACTCTAACAGGATAGATTTCTTGCCTTCCATAGGTATGGTTGGGGACTCCGCCTGTCCCAGGTCCTCACTAGCACTGACTATAGAATTAGCTGCCCTGGAAGATTTTCTGCCTTCAAAGGTGATCCTGGCCTGTTTGGGGGTCGGATTTCCCCATGATGAACACTCTAACTGCCTTCCAGCATTCACAGCTAGGGGAGCGCAGGATGTTGTAAAATCACAGATTCCAGTATCAGAGCCCTGCCCTAACAATCAGGGCTGAGGTACACTTCGAGGAGGCACCATACACTACTCAAATATATCTTCCCTCCAGGAGATGTAACGGTGCGTTGATGCATCCATGCAGAGGGGGCACTAAAATGAGAGGCCCTGTAGCTCCGATATCCAGTACTATGCCTTTAATTTAGTTTCCCTGTTTGTTTTGGGTGGTGAAAAGATGCATTCGAGAGGAGTTCAGCTCACTTTTCCATCGGGAACATAACACTTTAATATAGGAATGCTTTCACCCTCTGTTTAATTTCAGAATATTCTTTTCCTTGTTAAATTGGCGTAACAAGTTTAAAATGTACATGAAGAACATTACTTTGATAGATTAAAAAGTCAATAATGTATTTTCCTTATGTGATGCATAATCAGTGCGATCTGGACAGCCTACCCGTTTTTTGCCCCTTCTATGTTGAAATCTGCCGCTTTTTCAAGGCTGTAAAACATTATGGTACGCATATTATGACTGTGGTTATACATACATTGTTTAGAAAAGAAACATCTGAGGTGAGATTGGTGGAATACTACTATAGTACTGCACTCATGTGTGATAAGATAAAGACTCGTGGAGTGTGTTGTGCGGCACTCAGGTGTGGTGCCATAATAAAAGTTAGTCTTGTACTATCAGCAAAAGCCCTTGAAAGAAGATGAAAGGGACACTTTTCTTCGTTAGATTAAACATCTATGTCATTAGGCACCCAATTGCTGTGATTTAGGAGAAAACATTATTAATAAGAGTGACCACTACTGGTTGGAGAGTTAGGGTTGGGTTAGCCTACTTATAAATTCAGATAATTTGGTGGTCCATCCTGCGGTAAGTGTGACAAAGGTCAACCTCTGAAGTCGAAGGCCTGATGCTGACGGATAGGGTTGGTCTAGGCAAGTCTAATATGTAGAGTTACCTAAGGGACCTATACTTCTTTCATCGCCTCCAAGCTGTCCAGCACCTCACAGCGCAGCTGGAACAAAGTATCAGAGAGCCAGTGGACCGACGCCCTCAACACCTCCCACCGTGACACCGCAACCAACCTAGAACAAGCTGTCAAGAACTTCTCCGCCTGGATCACCGATTGTGCCGACAGCATCACCCTGTTAAGCCCACCAAAGTCAAGAGGCCCACCAAACAGGCCAGTTGGTACTCCACGGAACTGAGAACCACGAAATGAAACTGCAAATGACAAACTGCAAACGACTAGAAAGGAAATGGCACACCAGCAAGGAACCCACACACCAAGCCAAAGTCGTCCCTCATCCAATACCACCAATTGCTGAAAGAGACAAAAAGAAGTGCCCTAGCTGACCACATCGAAGCTAGCCCTAACCACAGCAAAGAACTTCAACATCGTCAGAGAGTTCTCGAACACCTCAGCCACAGGAAACATCACCCCTTCTCAGGAACTCTGCGATTCCCTGACAGACCTCTTCCACGACAAAATCTCCACCATCTACAAAAAGTTCGAAAACCATCCCACTGCCGCCGACACCCTCAGCCTCCTCACTCCCACGGATGCCAACCCTGATGCGATCTCCAACCACCTGCTCACCGCCTGAGACCAGCTCACCACACAAAACACCACAGCCATCATGAACTCCGTCCACTCAGGAGCATCCACGGAACCCTGTCCCCCACCACATTTTCAACCTCGGGAGCAAGATGATCAGCAGTGAGCTCACCGCCATTTTCAACTCATATGTAGCCACGGCCTCCTTCCACTAAGTATGGAAACACAGAGAAGTCAAACCCCTTCTCAAAGCTGGGGAACTGGGTTTGAGTCTTGGCAGGGGCGCTCAACATCCTGTGATTCTGGGCAAATCACTTAGGGCCAGATGTATCAAGATAGCATTTTGCGATTCGCTAATTGCGAATCACAAGGATTCACAATTAGGGAATCGCAAAATGCAATGTATGAAGGTGTATAGTACACCTTTGCGATTCCTAGAGGGTCGCAAATGGCCTTCCTTATGAATATTATTGAGGTAGGTCACAATTTGCGACCCCCTAGGAATCGCAAAAATCACTGGGATGGTGGCCTGATGAGATCAGCAGACCACCATGTCCGTGATTGCTTTTAAATAAAGCAATCTTTTTTTTTGTAAAGCAGCCCGTTTTCCTTAAATGAAAACAAGATGCTTTACTAAACAAAAAATGAAAAGTTTTCTTTTCAGTTTTTAAGACCAGGCAGTGGTCCGTGGGACCACTGCCTGCTCTTAAAAATGGTTTTACTAACATTCACAAAGGGGATGGGGTCCCTTGGGGACCCCTTCCCATTTGCGAATGGGTTACCACCTACTTGAAGTAGGTGGTAAAATGTGAATGTTTTGCGACCGCAAATGCGGTCACAAAACATTCATACATACTGATGCGATTCGGTATTAGGAAGGGACGCCCTAAACACAGCCCTTCCTAATACCGAATCGCAAACCTATTTTGCGATTCGGTAACAGGTTCCCAAATCGCAAACTTAGGTTTGCTACATTGGAAAAGCAATTTTTGCATTTGCAAACCGGCAGATTCTGCGAATCTGCCTGTTTGCGAACGCAAAAAGGCTCGATACATCTGGCCCTTAATCTCCCCGTGCTTACCAAAATAAAATGAATGTGTCCGTCTGTAACGGAACTGATGCTCATGTTAATCGCTCTGATACCTTCGGGTCAAGTTTGTGCTATATAAAACTCAAAAAAATAAAATGAAAAAAATGTAAAAAAAGAAACCTTTTGCCAACACAGGTGAACTAAAGAACTATTGTCCCATCTTGCTGCTCCCCTTTCCTGTCCCTTTGTAAAGGCCATCAACCGCCAACTCACGGAACACAAGGGGATCAACTATCTTCTGGACCCCTCCCAATCCATATTCCGCACAAACCTCAGCACCAAAACCGTCCTGATTGCTGCCACTGACGACATCAGAACCCTCCTCGACCGGGGAGAACCTGCAGCCCTGATCCTGCTGGACCTCTCAGCAGCATTCAACACCATATCCCACCACACCCTTATCACAAGGCTTCATCACATCGGAATCCAAGGAGACGCCCTCAAATGGATCGCCTCCTTCCTCACTGCAAAAACCCCACAAATCCGCCCACCACCTTTCACCTTGGAACCCAAGAACATCTTCAGCGGTGCCCCTCAAGGCTCATACCTCAGCCCTACACTGTTCAACATCTACATTAACCCCATGGCCAACATCATCAGAACCCAAGGAATGAACAACATATCCTACGCAGATGACTCCCAGCTCATCCCCTCACTATCAAAAACCCTTCCACCACAGAGGCCAACTTCCGCAGGTACATGACGGGCATCGCCGACTGGATGAAAAGCAACTTCCTAAAACTCAACACAGATACAACAGAAGTGCTGATCTTTGGGAACAACACCTGGCAGCCTTCTGAACTAGGACCAGCATCCACTTCGACAGACTAGCACGCAACCTGGGCATTATCGTGGTCAGCACGCACACCATGAAAAACCAGATAACCAGTGTCTTCCACCTGCTTCCTCACTCTTCGCTTGCTCCATAAGATCTTCAAATGGCGCCCCGTCAACACCAGACGAACCGTCCCTCAAGCCCTAGTTACCAGCCAGCTGTACGGCAATGCACTCTATGCATGAATCACCATACACCTCCTGAAGAGACTACAGACCATACAGAATTCAGCGGCCAGACTCATCCTCGACCTCCCCCAAACAGAACCACACCACCTCAAGAAGCTCCCCAGGCTCCCCATTCAGAAGGGATGTCAATTCAAGATGCTGATCCATACCCACAAGGCCCTTCACAACCAAGGACCAGCATGCATCAACCATCGCCTTCCACCAACCCTCCAGACACCTGCGCTCCTCTTCCCTCTCTCTCGCATGCACAACCCCTGCATCCGCTGAAGCAACATTGGGGGGACGCTGCTTCTCCTACTTCATAGCAAAATCCTGGAACGACTTTCCCCTTCACCTACAGACCTCATCCTCTCTTCTGGAATTCAGGAAAGGACCCAAGACCTGGCTGTTCAACTGAACCCCTTAGTAGCTATGTTCTCAGCCCCTGGATACCACCGCGGGTGATTAGCCACACTCTACAAATCCAGATTGATTGATTGATTCCACGGGAACCACTTATTGGTGCTCGGAGACCCAATTCAGGATGAGAAAGGGGCACAAGATTGGTAGTCCTATGGTAGTTGTGTGGAGGGGGTGCACTGTATTCCATGCTAAGGCATATATGATTACAAAAAATTCATTTAGAACAGACGCCTGAGGCACCTAAGCTGTAATAAATGTGATGTTGAGTAAAGTCCAGCCCCCCCAATGGTAAAATCCAATGAAGCCAACATAGCTGCTACAGTCACTTCAGGATTAACTGAAGCAAATGAGGAAGGCCCCCAACAAACAAGCTCAACTACCAAAAATGATCATGTGGTAGCTGGCAGGGTCCCAGGCAGGAGCCCACAGCCAGGAGACATCACCAGGCTGCACCTGCAGCCCCCAAATTGACAACTGTGCCCCTCATTCGTCGGGCCCCAGTGCCTTGCCTCCAAGCAGCCCGCCCACAACTGCCAGGGAAGGATCAGGCGCAACCAGCCAGAAAGGCCTAATTCTGGAAACGGCATCGGCCATGCAGTAGCACCATTAGTCAAGAGAATCAGCTTTGTCCCCCTCAACTTCTGGTTCAGATGAGCCAGAATCTTTGACCTCCAATCAGGACTCAGACCTCTTCTTCAGCTCCAAGGGGGTCAGATTTGCTGAAGAATTCAGGTGTCTCTTCCATGGACCTCGTGTGGGCCCAGCGCCTGTCTCTCCGTTGACTAAGGGTTTCTTGCACCGAAAGGCCAAGCAAAAGGTGCAGGTGGCGTGGTGGTGGTTGGGGGAGAGAGATTACACATCATGTGGAGGTCGGCTCAGGGATATTGGGTATGGCACCGAAGGCATTACCGGAAGTGCACCCATTCCGTCACCTACAAGCCTCTTCATTTCACAGAGCTGATGGTGTGACCCAGTCTTTGGTAAGGGTGTCCAAAGTGTGTCAAGGGAGCGGAAAAGGACTACCATCGCTAAAGAAATCTTCTCTGAAACAGTGGAGGATTTGACTGTAAGGGCCCGAAGAAACGAACACAGAGATGTAGAGTCCGGAAGCACTGTCAACACACGTCCGAACCAGATGGTGGAGAAAAACAATTTAGCAAAGGAATCAGTGCCCATGGGCACTGCCAACAAAATGAGAAATCACATAAAACCTCATGACTTGAAAGACTTTTTCAAACAAAAACAAGCTGCAACCATTCGAGTCCAACATAAGATGGCAGGATTATGCAGACCATGTGTATTTACAACCGCACATGCCACAAACATCCTATTTTGCCACTCGGCCTTAATGTAGCACCACCAGTAACTCTTATTTGCTTGCTTACTTTCCAAATACTTGCGCTTGGTAGACTGGCATCGGCAAACAAGAAAAACAAGAAAATGAAAATTGAACAGACAGAATAGAAGATAGGCAGCGCCCTACCCTGTTTGGCAGCATAATAGGGGCACTTTCGAATATCCCCTTTTCCATCATGGAGCGGAAGTCCTCCTTCTTGGGTTTCCTCCAGTAACGTAGGACCAATCTTGTCCAACTCATCGAACACCTATGGAAGGAACAGAAACAACCCATCTGAAGCGGTTGATGTCATTGGGTCTCCTCCAATCTCCCTGTGTTAAATGATTGTACGCATTTGTTCTAATAACTTGGAAGACTGAACATACTTACCCCATATAGCCAAAATGCACATTTACTTTATGGAAACATATGGAGCAGTGCGCTCCCATCACCATTGCACTTGAATATGGTTGCATTCAGTCCTATCTCCTCAAACTGTATTAGGTAGCTAACCAAAGTGAAGAACTCAAGTTGTTTAATTGTTCCCCAGTGGAAAGTATACTGCTTGCATGTGAAATAACAGGGGGCGGGATCAATGATATAATCGTGAACGTTCTGTAATGCCCAAAATTGAATAAACTGAAGGCCAAATGGGTAAAGGATGTGGAAGATCTGGATGAAGGATTGGCAGGAAGAACTGTCATACTCTCTCGAAGTGGTCATCAGGGCACTTTCTATCATAAAAATGGAACTCCTTCAAGATTCAAATCTTTTAGGGAACAAATAGTTCGAACGTCATGTGAAGTGGTGGGCACTCTTTAGATCTACCCCTGATTGGTAGTTTTGGGAATCTGGGGTGACATAGAGATCACCAGTTAAAGCAGACAGTTTGTGGCTGTGGTGGTGGCCAGGCAGGATATAGTTTTGAAATGGCGAAGTGTAACATCCCAGTCAGTAAAAAAGTGGTGGACGAATCTTGATTGGTGCACAGAGTTGAAAAGAGTGATCTATAGAAGTCGGCATGTCCTGGCAAATTTGATAAAGCCCGGGGAGCAAGGAACAATTACTCCTGATAGACTCAGAACAGATTGTTTTTTTTCTGTGGACCTTTATGCTTTCAGTGACGTAAGTATTGCAAACCCAGCCCTGTACACATATGTATTAGACTGTTAGGAGAACTGGAACATATTGCTGTCATATTTGAGAAAGACAATCATGCAGCCGCAGCGTAGATGTATTTTTTTTGGGGGGGGGGAGGGAGGTTGAAAATATTTAAAGCAACGAAAACCAACAAAAGTAGATTTAAACAAGCATTGGCATAGCCAATAGGTCTTGCCTTTGGGACCTTATAAGTGTTTAGTTATCCAGCACAATATCCTTGGTGCAACAACATCAACTGTTGCATGGCTAAACACTTATAAGGTCCCAAAGGCGAGACCTATTGGCTATGCCAATGCTTGTTATACATGTTAGGAAAAAGCAATTTCTTTTAGGTAAAGTTAGCCTTTTAGCCTTAGTGTATGAAATCTGAACCACACTGCCCTAAATTACTTCTCGTCTTACTGACACGTTGAGCGGTCCTGCTTAGATTGAGGAATTCCACTAGTTACGTTCCTAAGATTCCTGGACCCTGAGATGACCCTTGACCCTGTTAACAACATTCCTTGTAGGCAGGCGCAGTACCATTGCGTGTGTGCAGTCTGAATTGCTGGCTGTCCCATGGAGCAAAAGTGTGACCTGTTTCACACATTTGCTTGGTTACAGCTAGAACTGAACTTTTCTGTGTCACTGTCAACTAAGGCCAAATTAAAACCCTCCCCCTGCGCTCATGCACTGCTTGTCGTACAAGCTCATTCTAAAGTTATTGTTGTCTTTCTGTACGAGGTCCTTTGTGGTTCTACTTTATCGTATTCAGTTAACAAGGATATGTGCATCAACCCACAGGTGGAGCGGCCTACTGGTTAACACTCAAACCTATGGCTTACCTGACCTATGACTAGCTCTCTTGTCACCCTACTGTCCTTTCAGCGGCACCGGCTTCCGCAAAAATCTCCTGAATTCCCTCAAAACTCATCCACTTCTACATCACTCTTGAGCAGTTCCCAGGAAACGTTGTACTGTTGTGAAAATTAGGAAAGCATTCGGACAATGCACACTCAAAATGCCTCAGTGGACTTACATGTATGGCTAAACTATAATGTGTCTGATATACTTATACTGAATTGTGTTAGAAATGTTGTTTCCACTCCAACACACCAGACTTGTGGTATTCGAGTAAAAATAATAACTCTTTTTATATAGCTCGTCATATTGCTCTTCCAAATGCCATGAATAACATATCTTACTCTTCCCCGATTTAATGGTCCTCCATTCACCATCCTTGGAAGGATAATAGAATTGTCTGCATTCAAACTTGTGGCCTTCATCTCTCTGCCGATGCCAGCAAAGTCGCGGAGTCCACCTACTAGCTTAGTTCTAGTGATCTTGCTAAATAGCCTGTAGTGTTTTTATATTATTACAGACATTTTTTTGTTTAGCTTGGAGCAAATACATTCATCTTTCAGCTTGATTGATGGACTATCTTAAAAGCTGTCAATGGCCTTTATGCTGCTGGTGTTTTTGTGAATAGTGGCGTGAGCTGATGTTTAACAGTGATTAGAATTGAAAAGAATCTAATTGCATCTCCTTCCTGTCCATTGTGAAACCCCTATCCATTACTCTGCTTGTCACTGTCGTGTCAGTCTGGTGTCCTTTGTCCATCTGATACTATGATCAATTTACGCACCACTCTTAACTGTTAGGGGGCCTTCAGATGTGCACCCACCAGTACCCTAGCACGTTCTTCCTCTTGCTGATCCAGAGTGACAGGGCCTTGGGGGCTGCCTCCTTAAAGTCTGGAGCTTGACAAGCTAATCAAATTTGCTCCAGTTATCTTTGGTAAGTGTGCCCCTTGTCTAACATCACGCTGGGCGCATCTGCTCATCCTGGTTTCAATACATTGCATTTTGACACCACAAACAAATTGTACCTACAGAGTTAGTCACGCTTTATTTACTTAAACCCAAGCAGTCATAATGTTCCCTTTTCTACAGAACATATGCGTCTTACCTCATCACAAACCCCCCTGTGCCCACTTCTCACTTTCTGCATTTTATCTGATGTTTAGCCTCTCGTCTTCTTTCTTGTCTGTTGCCTCCCTAGCCATCTCATCAGCTCCTTTCTTTCATCTGCACATCTGGGATTTGTTCTTCTAATGGGTCTCTAGTCTCTGACAGCAGCAGACAATGTACATCATTATTTCTAGCATACTGTAAATGGGGGATGTACTGTCTCATTAGATGCTTTAAAGGGCTGCATTTGACCCACTTATAAAAGGGTAAAGTAGTTTCTTATAATGATTGGGACTTGACAAAATGACTGTATTGCTATATTTTTTTTTTTACTTATAGACTGAGTACTTTGAGTATATGCCCGTGCCAGCGGCAATCAAATATAGTTAATGCCAAGTGGCTTATTTACAGCTTTGTGTGAAGTGCCCATTTCACAACAGTATAAACCCATAGCTTATAGAGTGTACACTGTGCACAATGTTCTGTGACTTTTTACTTAATGACCGGTCAGTTGCTTGGAAGCCTGCATTGGCAGTCACTGAGCTGGACTGCATGTCAATGGTGAGATGCCTGCACAGCCGTAGTCAGAAGTGGATTGACAGGTCAGTGCCCTGGAAGGCCTGCACAATCAATGTCTGAAGTGAATAGGCTGATCATTGTTGTGAAAAGCCTGCACAACCACAGTCTGAGGTAGATTGATAGGTCACTAGTGGCAAAGGATTGCATAACTACTGCCCGCGTTTCAGTGAGGGGTCAGTGTTGTGGGAGGCATGCACAGCACAAATATAAGGTTGTTTGAAAGATCATTCTTGCAGAAGTCTGCACAACCAATTTTTTGGTGATTGGCAATTGAGTGATTTGGTTGACCTGCAGAATAAAAATCTGGACTGAAAGATCACTGGTGGTGGCACATCTGCCCAGCCACTTTACATGGTGGCTTGGAAGTTCAGTGGTAGGGACTGGTTTCAAAATCACTTTTTTGTGTAGTTAACAGATTAGCTTTGTTGCAGGTGTGCACAGTCACTGTCTGTAGATCAGAAAAAATACAAAAACTGTGGCTGCAAAGGATGATCTATTTCGTGTTGGAAACTCCTGAACAGTCACCATCTATGTTGTCCTTTCTCAGTTAATTAATGGGACATTTGTGTTGCAGGGGTCGTCAGACTGGCACTTTCAACAGGCCGTGAATCTATTTTAGTTTACTATTTTCTTATTACACTCATACTGACTTACGGTTTCGTCACACTAAATATGCATGCTGATAAGATGTCACAAAACTCTTCCCCTATTGAGGTTCAAGTTGTCACGTGTAGAAGATTCACCTCTTTGTCGAGACATATTCGCTGAGTTTTCATGGCTAACAGTCTTTGCTTTTTATTACAATTTAGTCTGCAAACATGCCTTCATACAGGAATACTTTCCTCCAGCGGTGGTGCTAAGCTGCTAAATAAATGTGACATTTAAATTATTGTAATTGTATTTATATAGCGCTTACTACCCCTGACGAGGCGTTGAAATGGTCGTAGCTCACACGGACTGCACAACAGCGAGCAGCGCACATCAGAGACCAGCTATATATAGCCCTGCATTTGTACTTATCCGTACCATGTCGAACATGGAAACATTTAAAAATATTTTGGAAGTTCCTTTGTTTTCGACGACCTTCTCTCGACTGCATTGACACCCCCTGCGTTTCCTCCCTCCCTCCCTCCCTCCCTCCCATGAAGCAGTCTTCTAATTAGCAGTATTGTTAGAGACGTTTCTGTCATGAGCACCACAAAGCAAATTAGGAGACACTTTGAGAGCCGAGCGGTGGGAATTACGCATTCCTTTCTCTTTTCCATACTAAACCCAGGCTGGGTCTGTAGAGAATTTGTGCCGGAATTCAGAATACATCGCCCTAACTTCTTGCTACGGCTGTGTAGTTGTAGACAAAGCTGTCAGTTCAAGGTTGCCCACCCCCTCTGAGCGATGTGTCCACACTGGCACAGGAGACATCTACTTGGCACAGTTTGGTTGTTATAAAATGGCCGCCGGCCGCTGATCCATTGACCGATGGTGATGAGTCGTGCAGGGGTAGAAAAAGTCCTAATTATCGCTGGCAGAGCTGCCTTCAGTTCCTATTAAAACGCTCCATTCTGAAAACAAACACTCCTTTGATAGAATTCTCTAGGTCGGAGTAGTTTTAATGATGACAAGTTTTCAATTAGACGTTGCCCTATGAAAGGCCTCCTGTGCTGACAAATACATGGTAATTTGTGTTTTACCTTTTAAGTGTCCTACTCCTTTTCTGGGCCGAGTTTTCTCTGAATAAAGAGGAAGTGGATACAAAAAAGTCATCTGATCTCGTCAGAATGTGTCCGTGTGCGTTGTACGCTGCATCATCTTCCAGGGGTCTTTGTAAAATCGTCGGCTGCCTGCTTGCAGCAGAGAAAAGACGGAGGAGGGAGGCAGCGTCAGCACAAGTGAAGCGCTGGACAGCAGAGACGTCGGCAGCGTGAGAGAGGAGGGCGGCGAGCGAGCGCGGCAGCCTGCTGAGCTGACCACATGCTCGTGCACAATGGCCATGTGTTTTCAAGTATCGTGCCCGCGTCTGGGCACGATAATTGCAAACAGATGGCGGCCCTGCGGGTAACCGCAGGGAAAAGGCCATTGTGCACGAGCGTGTGGTCAGCTTTCAAAAGCCCCTTACATAAAGTCTCGCTCAGCAGCGCTTGCGCGCTACTTGAGGCTCGACCTAAAAACCATGCATCTTAGCATACACCTTATCCACGTTCACTTGCACTGGTTCAACTGTTCTCTAACACTGCTCGAACATTAATATATTGCAAATTATTGACGTGTGTGTTGTCATCTTCATCCACAAATCACCGGAGACTTGAAAATAAACAGTTGGTATGTTTATTGGCCAGAAGAAATCCTGTGCCCGGAGCCAGACACCAACAGCTTGTCGCTGTGCTCCTCTACCACAGCAGAATGTTCACCCTGTCATAATCAACATCTTAAATATGTAGATTCTATCCCCAAGGCGATACCCACCTTAAAAACAGCACTTATAACATATCCCCTTCCCTCCACAAAATACCCCCCCCCCAGGAAGACAATGGGAAGCCCACACAGCCCCGATGACACAGACAAGAGGGATCCCCGAACCCCACCCCCAGGAGGGCAACAAGAACATAAACAACACTGACAACACAAAGACAGAGAGAAACCCCCAGAACACGAAGAAAAAAACCTTGAAACTAGTACTATCAAAACAATAAAACCCAACTACCCACAAACAAAATCTCCCAACCACCCTGGTGGTCTGCAAACTCTCCTTTCCTGTTTTACCACCCGATCGTCACCCGACCCACTGGCATTCCTGGAAACAATGGCCTGGCCGGCACCTTGTCCCACACCAGCTGTATTTGCTGAAAAATCCTCATCTTCTATTATCATCCACCCAGAACATGAACCACTCTGTCTGTCTGAGTCAGCTCATGACTCTCAACACCTTTCTGGAAACAACGTGACTCTTGTTAAGTTCCACGTTTGGTTATTGTTTAACCTCATCCAAAATGTGTCCCACAACCTTTACTCTGTGGGGTCCCCGAAATTTCTACAAACCTTGACTCACCTCTCCAGGTTTCACCTTAACCCAATCCCCCACAGCAATCACACCTCCCATTTGATGACAACTCTCAGTGCTTGCTGCACCCTCAACTAGTCCATCTCTCAACCATGAAGAAACCAATTTTGGCCCTGGTTTTCTTCCTTTCATCATCTCAAAAGTAGTCTCACCAGTAGCAATGTTGGGTGTGGTGCAATACGCCCACAACATGTCCTTTACTGCATTCTATACACTCAATCTCGCCTTGCTTGCAAATTCCATGGTCCCTTTTACCAACCGGTTTTGGCCTCTCTGCTTAACAATTCCCCTGGGGATTATATAGCGAGGTGCAAAGATGTTTCACTCCAACCTTTCCACAAAAACCCTCATCTCGTTAGAAGTGAGCAGCGTGCCATTGTCCCTGACCAGTTTAGAATGAATACCCTCTCTCCTGAAAATGTCCTCTAAACCGGCAATGGGGGACTTCGTGTTCACACTCCTCATGAACACCAACTTAATTTGGCATCCAGCAAGACCGCAGCAAACCTCTCCTGCAGAGACAAAAAAATCAAAAGGCCCTATAAAATCTATACTGATCTTTTCCCACACAGCCGCCGCTTCTGAGACATGTTGCTGGTCCCCACTAACTTCCTTGCCTATTTTCAGCCTTTTCTCTGAGTGATTGTATTCCTCACACCTCTCTACCACTGCTTTACATCACTATCCATCATGGGCCACCAAAAACACTCCTTCATATCTCTTAAGGGTAAAGGTCTGACCCATGTGACCCTCACGCACCAAGCGCATAAGCTTGTTCGTTACTGCTGCCGGGGGTATGAACCTTTCGCCCCTCACAACGAGCCTGTCCCCACTCAAGGACAGCTCCTCAACCTCTTTGTGAAATGGCTTAATGGCATCGGAATATGTACTCTCCCTATGCACCGCTCCTTTGATCATTCTAATAAGCGCCTTAAGTACTTCATCCTCATTCATCGCCTTCACCCACTGATCCCTTGACATGCTACCATGTACATTCTCCAATACATCCTCTACATCCGCTACAACTTCCTCCGTTTTGAAATCAGACTCACTGGCAGCTTTGTCAGGCAATCTAGACAAGCAATCTGCCACTTTGTTTTTCCAACCAGGTAGAAACTCAATGTTGCAATCACAGTCCTGCACCTTCACTGCTAGTCTAGCCAATCACCCAGAACAATTCTTTGTCCCATTTGGACCCAGCACCTTAAGTAGTGGCTTGTGATCAGTCCTGAGTGTTATCCTCATGCCCCAAATGAAGGTGCGAAAATAGTTGGTAGCCCACGTCGCAGCCAAGGCCTCTTGCTCAATGACCAAATAGCTCCTTTCAGATACCGTCAATCAAGGAGAGGCAAAGGCTACAGTCCTCTCCACCTTTCCCTGCAACTGAGATAAAAAGGGCGCCAATGCCGATGGCACTGGCATCCACAGTGAGAAAAGTTTTCGCATTGTTCTGAAATGGTGCCAGAATGTCCGCATTGAAAATATCAGCCCTGATTAGTTTAAATGCCTCCTTTTGTGCTCCTCCCCTTTCTCAATAACTCTTAATGGCTCTGATTTGGAAGCAAAATCCCTGACAAACTTTGAGTAATATTCTATGAGTCCCAATAAGGAACGCAGTTTGTCTTTGTCATCAGGAATCTCAGAATTCACTATGGTACTGACCAGATTAACTTTTGGCCTCACACCTGCCCCAGAAACAAAATATCCCAAATACTCAACCTCTCGTACTAAAAATATGCATTTCTCCTTCTGCAATGTGAGGCCTGCATCCATCAGACTAGACAAAACCTCCCTTAAAGTGCCACTGTGAGTAGCAATGCTGTCTCCAAAGACAAAAATGATGTCCTGGAAAAAGACTACATTGTTGACCTTGGCCAACACACTAGTTAGTGATGAATGCTGTCAACTGCTTAGATTCGGGGTGTAAGCTGACCTGATGATAGGCACCCTCGAGATCGAGTTTGGTAAAATATCCCCCCCCCCGCTATCAAAAATATCAATTCAGTAATGTTCGGTAGGGGAAAGTGGTTTATAACTATGTTCTGATTTAGGCTGCGTAGGTGCACACAAAACCTAAGTGACCCATAAGCCTTCATCGTTATCACCACTGGAGATAACCACTGTGTTGAACCATTCGGTCTACAATCCTTCTGACAACCCCTGTATTGCCACTGGGACCTTCCTCGCCAGATGTCTAACAGAAATAGCATCCTTCTTCAAGACTATTTTATGTTGGTAACCCTTTGCCTGACCCAATTTGTTCTGAAATATGGGGTCATATTTATCCAACAGACACAGACCACTCTGAATCCTCGATAACCATGATTTGATCCACAGCACAGGGATTAACTGTGATGTTCAAGTCATACTGGTGCGACCAGTCTGAAATGGGTGGACCTTCACTAGCCACGTACACTATCCCCCGAGTGTGCTACTCCTTAAACTGAATCTCTGCAGTGATCTAGCCCATCACCCCAATACTAGCACCTTGATACTCCTTTAGAATGACATCAGTAGTACACAAAGCCCTTTCAGGCCATGTGTTTTCATACAAACACTTTGGAATAATAGCATAAAGCGAGCCAGAGTCAACCATCAAAGTGACCATCCTCCCATCCACTTTAAAGTCAGCTTTGGGGCGTGCTCTTCTTTTTTCATCCTCTTCAGAGTTCGACACACTGCCTTTAGAGTCAACCATGAGCACCCTGTGCTCCATTGCATCCTCCACTTCTGCAAGCGAAGCCACCCTTTTGTTGCTTGCTTTACACACGCATGCAAAATGACCCCCTTTGACCGCAAGCACGACATTCTCTACATATGGCATAACAATACTTCAGGTCTCCCATGTCAGCGCTGCTGACACACCGATAACACTGCTGTGTTATATTCGTGCCCTGAACCTTTGGTAAACTGATAGCTTTTGTGGTCCCTTCTTTGTTTAGTGTTGTGCCAGAAACGATCATCATCTTCTTCTTTACCAGGGCCACGAGCTCTGTGTCACTGTCTACTTCCGCTACTTCCACAGTGCTCTTATTATCCAACCTTTGCATTTCCTTTATACACTTGTCGGACTCCTCTGCCACTTTAGCTATCTTAATAGCCTCCTTTAAATTGGGATCACTCGCCGCCCAAAGCTGCTCCTGCATCTTCTTGTTTTTACATAGAACTGTGAGTTGGTCTCTGATTAGCTCTTCAGTCATTGGCCCAAACCTGCATTTTATCGCTAACCTGGCCACAAAGTCATATACAGACTCATGTGGTTTTTGAGGTTGAGCATAAAATTTGTGGCGCTGCATGACAATGTTTAAGGTTTTTGCAAAACGCTTATGCAAAGGCAATTTTACTTCTTTATACACATCCTCTATTTCGCCTCCATCCTCTTCATGCACCTGTGGTAGATACTTGAATACGTGCCGTCCTTCCGTGCTTAAACATCCTATTAATAAAGCCACTTTCCTGAGGGCGATACAAAAGGGGATGATGGACGGAACGCTTGAGCCAATCAAACACTCACCCCAGTCAACTGATCTGGGTTTAATCCATCATCATTCTTTAGCTCACTCCACCACCCAGTTCAGACATGGCCATATGCAAATCAGTCTGACCCTGTGCCTCATGGGAACAGTCCAGCCCGAACTGCCAAGCCATGTCTTCCCTGGACCGGAAACAAGCATCCTAGGACCGGTTTCTGGCATTTCAGCCGTCATCAGCCAGGCTTGCTTGAATCCAGTGGCAAAGTGAGCAAGGGACCCACGTCTGGGCATACCCCGCCAACTTAGGGCGACCAAAGCGATACAAAAGGGGATGATGGACGGAACGCTTGAGCCAATCAAACACTCACCCCCAGTCAACTGATCTGGGTTTAATCCATCATCATTCTTTAGCTCACTCACCACCCCAGTTCAGACATGGCCATATGCAAATCAGTCTGACCCTGTGCCTCATGGGAACAGTCCAGCCCGAACTGCCAAGCCATGTCTTCCCTGGACCGGAAACAAGCATCCTAGGACCGGTTTCTGGCATTTCAGCCGTGGGTCCCTTGCTCACTTTGCCACTGGATTCAAGCAAGCCTGGCTGATGATGGCTGGAATGCCAGAAACCGGTCCTAGGATGCTTGTTTCCGGTCCAGGAAGACATGGCTTGGCAGTTCGTGCTGGACTGTTCCCATGAGGCACAGGGTCAGACTGATTTGCATATGGCCATGTCTGAACTGGGGTGGTGGAGTGAGCTAAAGAATGATGATGGATTAAACCCAGATCAGTTGACTGGGGGTGAGTGTTTGATTGGCTCAAACGTTCCGTCCATCATCCCCTTTTGTATCGCTTTGTTCGCCCTAAGTTGGCGGGGTATGCCCAGACGTGGGTCCCTTGCTCACTTTGCCACTGGATTCAAGCAAGCCTGGCTGATGATGGCTGGAATGCCAGAAACCGGTCCTAGGATGCTTGTTTCCGGTCCAGGGAAGACATGGCTTGGCAGTTCGTGCTGGACTGTTCCCATGAGGCACAGGGTCAGACTGATTTGCATATGGCCATGTCTGAACTGGGGTGGTGGAGTGAGCTAAAGAATGATGATGGATTAAACCCAGATCAGTTGACTGGGGGTGAGTGTTTGATTGGCTCAAACGTTCCGTCCATCATCCCCTTTTGTATCGCTTTGTTCGCCCTAAGTTGGCGGGGGTATGCCCAGACGTGGGTCCCTTGCTCACTTTGCCACTGGATTCAAGCAAGCCTGGCTGATGATGGCTGGAATGCCAGAAACCGGTCCTAGGATGCTTGTTTCCGGTCCAGGGAAGACATGGCTTGGCAGTTCGTGCTGGACTGTTCCCATGAGGCACAGGGTCAGACTGATTTGCATATGGCCATGTCTGAACTGGGGTGGTGGAGTGAGCTAAAGAATGATGATGGATTAAACCCAGATCAGTTGACTGGGGGTGAGTGTTTGATTGGCTCAAACGTTCCGTCCATCATCCCCTTTTGTATCACTTTCCTGAGGGCAGCACAATTAGCACCCTCTAGTGCCACCAAATAATTTTTAAATGTTTCCACCCAATCTTCCCATTCTATAGGTGGATCTCTTTGCTGCACTAAAAACAGTGGTGGCACTACGATGGATTGACTTATACTCAAAGCTGAAATAGATGCTGCAACACCAAAAAAAAAAAAAGCTAGGTGGCGCTGCACAGATTAAGACTCTATGGTACTGTGAGAGTCTATGAAACAGCAGTTGTATTTAAGCAGGAAGCGGGAAGCAAGGAACACCGACAAATCCAAGGTAAGAATTATAGAGGCAATTGTTGGGAAAGCGGTGATCGAAACTGGTAATGCATGCAATGTGTTTCATGAAGAGCTATTTCTTCAACAGCCCCTTTAATTATGCCCAAAGTTGCGGTGGCTACAGGCAGGGTGCAACTGGGTGCAATCGTTCACTCTCAGCTCTAAACACGGCTGCAGCTGAGCTCACGTTTTTAACTGCGGCGGGCTCAGCTCCTCAGCGCGGACCGCATCAGAGTCAGTCGGGCAACTCGTGGAGGAGCGAGCCAGCAGAGAATTGCTCGCTCTTAAACTTCAAGGGGGCAGAAGAGACATCTGTTGCTGGGCACCCATTAGACTCATGAGGGCACAGGACGAGAAGAGAGTCCTCGTTTCAAACGGGCCAAAGTCAAGATTTTTCACCAAGAGCCTCCTTCAAATAAATGGCACAAAAAACACAGCAAAGCCAAAATAAGTTCACGGTGCGTGCGGGGGCCATCTGAAACACAGATCGGTATACAAATAACGACTGGGCTGGGCCTACCGCACTGACGGGGAAACTGCCACACAGGATTCTTCTGCTCAAGATCAACGTCATCCCGCTGGTTCACTGGTGCCTGGCAATCCCATCCTTATCGCCAAAATATGTTGTGATATTCATCCACAAATGACTGGAGACTTGGAAATAAACAGCTGGTTTGTTTATTGGGCAGAAGAAATCCTGTGAATTACCATGATGATGCAAGTGCCAGCACTATAGCCTGTGTAGGCATCAAGCAGCCCTGGTTTCAGACAATGCAACAAGAATTACCACCACAGATGCCACAAAATACCAGGAATTGCTACCACTGTGTCAGGGTGAACATTCCTCTAAAGTTGAGTACCACTGTGCAAGGAATCCCCAAAATATTTAAAGAATTATCACTATACTGTAGGACCCCATTATGACATGGATGGGCACTGCTTGGCTATTAATGCTTACATTATGCCAAGAATGACTATCATTCAGGCTCAACATTATGTCAGAGAAAGGCACCATCATAACATGCATGCCCACAATTTACCTGGTATTACCACACTAATGCCAGAACTATGCATACGATTGACACTATTATAACATGGATGCCTTTAATATGCCAAGAATTACCACCCTTCTGCCAGAGCCAGCATAGATGCTTACTAGTTGCGAAGAAGTACCACCATTATGTGGACGTGCAGGCAGGGGGGTTCAGGAGAGCTAGGGTTTAAGCAGGGTATTAGTTCTGCTGGACGTTCCTGCTTCTCCCCTGGTGGAGGGATGCCTTTTATTTTGGTTTTGTTTTCTACCCATTGTAGAAACACTAGAAGGTGGGCTCTTTTTTACCATTACAATCTAGGAGTTTTTACCCCCTATTCACCTTATCTTCACAGCAACACCACATTCCAGCTCACCAAAGTACTCATCTGCTGGGAGAACAAGTACATCAGAGCATCACTTTGCAGGGTAATGGAGGCAAAACTTGACTAAAGTTAAATTAAAATAAAATATAAATAATCTGTGGGGTAGAAAATGGAACAGGAAAATACATGCAAAAGGTAGAGAGAAAAAGGTAACTCACCAAAGTTGAAGCTGGGGAGAGGAGTCATGTGGGAACTTTTTCAGGATTCAGAGGGCTGACAGGGGTACTGGGCTCAGATTGAAACAATCAGAGCCTTTTACCATTGGTGTCTTGGGGCTTTACCTTACCACTGAGCCCAAACCTCAGCAACAAGTACACCCTCTTTGGCACTTGTTCCTCAGGACAGCGGAGACTAGCAGCCTAAGGCATCCTCAGGGAAGTGGTGTAGGGTTATAGACTAAGATTATAAAAAGACAACCAACCTAGATCAATAAATCTATGTCCAGCCAGCGCATGTTTTTCTTTTCTTAGCAAAAATGTTTTTTTCATAATTTCTCATACAACGGCATATTCATATTGTATAGAATATCAGATAGCAACAACTATCACAGATTCTTGAATGAAGAAACAGCGGTTCTAGCAGGAGAGATCCCATTGATACTCTGTGCAAGACAAAAAATGGTGTGTTTGGGAGTCCTTCTTGGAATTCTTTGGTAGTCTGTATCTGTGTGACCAACCCAGCCTTAATCATCGTTGATGCGAGTTCCCCTTTCCTCCCACACCTGTCGAACAAGTTACTTACCTTCGGTAACGATGTATCTGGTAGAGAGACAGTCTAGCCGCACATTCCTTAACTTAGAATTTCCCCATGCGCCAGTCTGGATCCAGAGATTTTTCAGCAGTACCTAAGGGCGCCGGGGGGCGGCGTCGCATGGCTCCGCCCTGACGTCGTCCACGGATATGACGTCAGTGGAGCCATATAAGTCCCTCCCAGCATGCTGTCAGTTTTCTACTGTGAAACTTTTCCGCGCCAGAACGCGGAGCCACTAATAAAACTGGATGTGGGAACAGTGTGCCAAAAAGATCAAAAAATCTTTGAAACAACAATAATAAATAATATACGATGTGAAACAGCAAAAATGGATTTAAGATAAAATACCCAAGAATGAAATAGAAACAAGGGGGGGGAAGTGTAAGCACTCGCCCCATAGAAAAACCCTGCATAAGGGAAGAACCATACCCTCTTAAGAGGCTAACAGTAATGGACATGAATGTATGGCAAATGTCTACATTCCTGCAACAACAGAGAGTGACCGCCGATGCACACTAAATATGATCTATTGGGAGTATCAGAGAAAAAGAAGCACCCAACCAGGGAGACAAGCTACAAGGGAGGAGGGGGGGGGGGGGGAAGGGGAGTGATAACCCCCACACTGCAGCGTAATCAGGGTGCAAGAATGTGCCTGCCCACTAGAATCCACCACCCAAAAACGAGAGTGGTTG
Organism: Calotriton arnoldi; assembly: GCA_963921515.1. Lineage (NCBI taxonomy): Eukaryota > Metazoa > Chordata > Amphibia > Caudata > Salamandridae > Calotriton > Calotriton arnoldi. The sequence goes on along the minus strand of CAWUFW010001292.1, from coordinate 2,061,164 downwards.
GTGAAAGTAACAGGTAACACAGAAAAGAACGTCCTGACTTAGTCAAGGGTGTGAAGTAGATCAACACTCACTGAGACAGAGTTCACTGGCAGAAAGACCAGAGGTGTAAGAACCCAACCTGAAAGGGCCCTCGCAGAGCGGGGAGGATGGGTGGGCATTAAGGAATCTGCGGCTAGACTGTGTCTCTACCAGATACATCGTTACCAAAGGTAAGTAACATGTTCATCTGATAGAGACATCTAGCCGCAGATTTCTTAACTTAGAAATAGATACCATAGCTATACCCCATAGGAGGAGGGTCTGCGACTGAACCCCACCAAGTTCTACAAGAGAACTAGTTCGTCAATAAGGATTGACCAAAACCGGTGGGAATAGCAAAGAGCAAGCGTGGCTGTCCAGAGAAACAACAAGCTCTGTATAAAATATCCTCAAAAGATAAAATCAGAGGAAAGACAGTCTATAAAGGGTAGCATTGAATACTTCACCCTTAAGAAAGGAAAGAAGGAAAATCACATGATGAATAATGCCCTTACTCCCTTCCTTCCTCGTTCTTATCTGTCTAAAGTTTTCATGCAATTCTCTTGTATGTTTTATTATGGCACCTTTTACAATTGCACTTTTCCTTGTAGATCGAGTGTATTACAGATATATGTAGAGTTTTGACCTACATGATGCCACATTTTGGACACTGTTACTATTACTCATCTGTCATTTTATCTATTTCTTACAGGAGGAAAGGAAGGGACCCTTCCAATTGGTCTGGTGATTTTGCCGGGTTCCCTACCCTTTTCTTCAGGATAACATCCACTTGATGTTCTTCACTGCCCAGATAAGGAACTCTCAATTTGGTTTTACATTTTTTTGATATATATGGGACAAACTTTTGTGTCACGATGGTTTCCTTGGGATTTTTTTGTTTATGTACACTTCTCACTTATGTATTTTCCTGCATGTAGAGCGACATGTAATTGACAGGCCTGCCACGCTGTGAATATACACCACTAGTGTGAACACACGTTCATCCTCAGCGCTTCGATACATGGTTTGACCCTGAGGTGACTCACTGACACTGTCATTACCTGTACTTCCTTCCTCAAGGTGCCTTTCGAACGGGTTTTACTTAACCGGGTGACTCCATGCAGTACATCAGTCATGCCCCTGTATCACTATATACAAGGAGCAATGTTGAACATGCATTGTGTATTCCTATGGGTTTTACCCATATTATTCATTGTGGGGATGCTCTCTTCATGGCGGAAGCAGTCTATTGGAGCACTATCAGAATTATTCTGTATGTACATTAGATAGTTTCAAGATGGCTGCTGCATTTACTGTGTCACTTGTCGTTTTAGTCTTTTGTCGATTTCTGCAGTATGCATATGCAAATCACTTTGCACTTCACTCTGTGTGTGAACATGCACTTTGCATTCCAACGGGTTTTGTACGTATATTATTCGTTGTGGGGATGCTCTCTTCATGGGAGGAAGCAGTCCACTTGAGCACTATCAGAATCATTCTGTATGCACTTCAGACAGTTCCAAGATGGCTGCTGCATTTACTGTGTCACTTGATGTTTTAGTCCTATGTCGTTTTCTGCAGCATGCATATGTAAATCGCCTTGCACTTCACTCTGTGTGTGATCAAGGTCGTAGGACGACCCAAACGCGTAGTTTATGGAGTAATAAATCCCCTTGTGCTATACCATCGTGTTGTTGCCTATGTGCGCGCTACAATTTATCCGCAAGTGAACATATATATGTATTTATTATGTAAAGGAGACCGGCAATCCGGATATAGAACACAGGGTTCGAAGACATAATGAAAGGATAGAGAGAGAGAGCCAGAGCCTGGGACTAAGAAACCCAAGATACCAGAGCAAGGAAAACAGTGTGCCCGCTGCTTCCCCTCTTGGTTATTATTTATATATATATTTTTTCCGAAAGACAAGGGACGTCCGAGGCGGAGCTCCAATAGAAATACAGCTGCGAGCACAACAGGTACCAACGGCACCCAAGAGAGGGCAATGAGAACTATAGCAGCACATAATATATAGAAAAAACCTATATCTATATATGTATATAGAAACAAATACACAAAGAGGATGTCTGAAGACACGTCTAGGCAGAAGCCAGCACCAGAGGGATAGAAGCCCCTGCATGGGAAGTGCTAGAGAAAAGCACGCAAGAGACAACGTGCACGGCCAACGCGTCTGGCAAAGGTCCAACTGCCGACAAGGGAAACCAGGCAGGAATGCGAGAAGGCAGAAGACATAACCCTACCTCATTCCAGGGAATGTAGTGTAGGCATTGTCACAAGAACCAAACAGAACACGTTTGGGGTGCAAGACGGCCCAGCAGGAACCATTGCCTGCTAATATACCGTACCAGAACTGAAAAGGAACGGAAGTTGAGGGAAAAAGGGAAGAAACAACCAGCCCCTAAGAGGCACTTGTTGCAAGGACAAAGGAAAAACCACAGCCAAATGCTTGAATGGTAACTACCCAGAAAAACGCCAAAACTAAGCCAGCCGTGGCGTAATCCAAAAAAGCTCTGGAGCAGTCTGCGTCCTCAGAGGCAGGAACATACTACTGGGCAATAGTACCCCGTAAAAAGAGAAGCATTCTACAAATGCAAAACTAAAATTTTTTACACAGAGTAACGGCACGCCGTTGTCGGCTCGCCTAATTACAAGGCCCACAACAAAACTTTAAGTTTCAAAGAAGCGAAAAAGGCATTGCTAGAAGCCCACAGGTCGAAAATACAACAGGACCCTCTAGAGGGTATTGCACAAACCGAGGTGGACCCAGCGGGACCCTCAGCAAAGAAGCATACTACCCAGAAAGAAATCCTGACGCAGTAGCTCAGAATGGTTATACGATAACCAACTAATACCCCACCTAGGGTATGTCACATCCCCATAAAAAGGAGGGATCATCTCTTGAGACTAGCTCGTAGGCAGAGAAAATTTAACTTAAGAGCAAAAACAGCTGTCTAGCTGTACTAGCCATCTGGGAATTAAAATACTCAAACCCAGGGACTAAAGATGCAACAGAAGAGGAGAGCAGTGAAAACACTGCAACCAGCAGCAACTCAAGAAAAGCAGTAACAAAAGTACAACGGCAAAAAGAACCAAAGCAAAGACCAATTACTGAATGCCAACCATGAGGCGCTGGACTGCCGAATCAGCACAGCTATCAAAAAAATGGATCCGGTCAAAGGGTAAGTCCTTAAGACTATCCTGAACATTGTCAGGGAAACTGCCATCACGCAACCAAGCATGTCGTCTGAGAGCTACTGATCTGGCCATAGCTCTTGGTCAGTTCACAACCATCCTGAACGAGAAGAGCGAGGGCAGATTTAGGTCCCTCAGGAAGAGAAGGAAGAAGACGCTCAACAGAATGCCAAAGGGCAAAGGAAGCCCGCCCGAACACGCAGGAGGTGTTTAAAGACCTGAGGGCCATGCTAGTGGATGCAAACAAATTTCGACCACACGTCTCCAACCACTGGGATTCTCTAGTTGGTGGAAGCAAATGAGGAGACTGCAACGGCAGCGAAGCTGAAGCTGTTGTAACAACTAGCCCTTGAGCCCTAGGGTGAAGGGATAGACAAACAGGATCATCCGGAGCTGGTCGATGACGATGTGCGACGGCACACTCCACAGGGTGTCCCGAAGAGGGATGAGTCCAAGTCCCTAGCAGGATGTAGTTCAACGACTCACCAAAAGGCAGCAAAGGCTCAACATTAGCACCGCCTTGGTGAAGCAGATCCAACAAGGGATCTGAAGGTAGAGACACAACAGGGGGCTGGAATTGTAAAATAGCATCAACTTTGCGAATGACTTTAGCAAACACCGCACTGGCCTCTGTCGCCATTCTGGGGGGAGACAGCAAATCATAGGTAGGGGAGGGTTGCAGACTAATGTGTCCCCCAAAGGTCAAAGAACCTTCTGCCTGCCGACATCCAATAGCATCCAAGGACTCAACCCCACCAGTAGGTGCAGAATCTTCCTGCAGCACAGGGGAGTCTGAATCAGCCGGGGTCTCATCCTCCATATGTAGAGGAAAAGGCGTGCCCAGTGTCGACCTTTTGATATTGCTAACAGTGTGTATTAGATAGTTACGTATACATTTTCCTTATACCCACTCGTGCATGCATCAATGGGCAATATTAGCCCACTTCATCCATTGATTGACTTCACTATGAGTTATGGAATGGTGCTATTTTACTAGGTGCTGCAGCAACAAATGATCGACGGAATGCTGAATAAAACAAACATTCTCCCCCATTCAAGAGATCTGGGTTAAGTTCATTGTTCTTTTGCTCACTGCTCCACTGCAGTGTGGATCCAGCCAAGTGCAAATCAGTCTTGACCCTGCTCCTCATGGGAATAGTCCGGCCCGAACTGCCAAGCCAGGTCCTCCCTGGACCGGAAACAAGCAGCCTGGGACCAGTTTCGGGGTATATCACCCCTCATCAGCCAGGCTAGCTTGCATCCAGTGGCACAGCGAGCAAGGGACCCACGTCTGGGCCTACCCATCCCACTTAGAGCGAAAAGTGCTGTAGCAACAAATGGACGGAATGATGAATAAATCAAACATTCTCCCGCACGCCATTTTACTAGGAGCACATTCACACACATGGTAGTTCCCTTCAGAGCAGAGTGTACCATGGCAATGAGAACTTTTCTGAGACCAGGAAAACATTTTTGCCTTTAGCCATTGGTTTTTTAAAAGATTTGATGAGGGCCAGGCAGCTTGCAGTTTTGCATAAACATTTCAAAACTAAAATTGCCAAAAGGCTGACGGTCAACGCCAGACCTTTTGGCTTTGCCAGTGCTTGTTCTGCACGGGCATTTGGACTTCTGCTTTGGTGCAAGCCTCCCTAATGGAATCTCACCTACTGTAAGCTTTGTTAAAACTGGACTATGAGCTCCATCTACAGTGCTAACATCAATATTTTAAGACCAGCTGTCAATGGATGGCTGTGTGCAGAATATTGTGGAAAAAAATAACCTCTGAAAGAAATCTTGCGACCTAAATATCTTTTACAACAAGCACTGGAAAAGCCAATAGGTCTCACTAATGCAAGAGCTGTTGACTATGCCAATGTGTTTTAGCCATGTTGTACACCAGCGGGGCTGATGTTCTGCATGGCTAAATGTTAGTGGCGTAGAGTGGATTAGAGTGGCGCAGAGTGGATTAGAGTGGCGCAGAGTGGATTGGAGTGGAGTGGAGTAGATTGTCATTGTGAGAAATTGGGTTGCTGTTTGAGGGGGTGTGAGCCCTTCTTAAGCAACAGCCACAATCCTTGCCACCTTAAGCCGCAAACAGTCACTAAATTAACATGTGCTTAACCCTCTGGTAGGTTGACACAAAAGCAGTCAGGCTTAACTTAGAGGCAATGTGTTAAGTATTTCTGAGGCACACACACAGCAATAAAGTGAAAACACAACACAAGAAAAATCCCACAAGAAAATAGTGTAAAATTTAGGAAATTAGTTGACCGCAAAACGACAAAAATCCAATCAGTAGAAATGAAGATAGGCAATTTTAAGAGTTTCAGGTAAATATAGTGCCTAAAAGCACAAATCGCCACTCACGGCTATCTGGTCATTTAAGACTGGGTGAAAGTCACAAGTTTAGTTCGACCACCATGGAGTGTGGGCAGGATACAGGGATCAGGTAAGTGCAGCTGAAAAAGTTACCTTCTAAAGTCTAGCGCGAAGAGTTCCGCTTGCGGTGGAGGAGGCTGTGAGGAGCAGGGAAAGCGTTGTGAATGGGCCCTGCTCTAGCAAGACGAGTAGGCCAGGCATCACAGACAATCGTCGCTGTAGAGCGAAGATCCAGTCGGGCATCACTGATGGTCATTGCTTGAGCTTCGCGTTGGCGGTCACCACAGGCTGTTTATGCTGTAGCTTGAAGTGCAGAACTCATGTTCAGGGGTGTGGAATTTAATAAAATATCTGCTTGTCCATGGGGCAGGTTGTTTCATAAATCTACTTGTCCTGTAACAAAATCCACTTGCCCCTTTTGTGCCATCTGATGCGGCGACAAATTATGGCAGCAATTTCATTATGTAAGAGCTCTGAAATAGCCTCTCTGATTATGCCAGGGCTGAATATATGGGTTGAATACTAGCAATTCCCTCATGTTTTCACGTTTCCGCAGATCTACATACTGGGGCTGAAGGTAATGGTAAGCAAGAGTTCCAGGGTTGGAATGCCCTTGTGAGTCTGTGCAAACCTACTAACTTGTATGTTTGAATGTTTTTCAAAGACTCTTCTAGAATCTTTTTCCATACTGAGAAAGGTTGGATATTTACTCCTGACAATGGCAGACATAAAACGTCTTACAGGTTGGGAAAACAGTGGTTGGAGGGAAAGTAAACTTGCAAACACTCAGATGTTCGCATGAGCAAATCTTCGCCCGCACATTTGCTCATGCTAAAATGCAGTTCACAAATACTTTCTAGGAGTACTAGTTCTTGCCCTACTTCTGTAAAGTCTTGTTAATTCACAAAAGTCATATATCTGCACTTAATCCAAGGACATGGGTGCACTTTATTTAATAATTGGGCCCCTAATTAGGTCTGGCGTTAACCATGACCTATTGTGTTTATTACAATTTTGTCTCTCTCTGTCTATCGGCTAGCTTAATTGTGAATGACAGCATTCTGTTCTTTCACAAAGAGCATATCGACACACAGTTGTTTTGTTCAGTGCCAGGAACTACTGTGCAATGTATGCCTTTTGAGGCCAAAACAATTTTTGCTTTGCCAATGTTTGTTATAATGGTGAGGGCCCGGCAGCTTCCACACTAATAAGGTTTTACAAAAACCATGGCAAAACAAGTCACGCTTTGACAAAACCAAAAGGCTGACCAACAATTTCAGACCTACTGGCTTTACCAATGCTTGTTTATTTTTAGGTTTCCCATAATCTTATTAAAACTAGTTACACTGATTTTCCATTATGAATATTTTTGGGAAATACTAGCGTACATCAACATATTTTACTAAATGATGCTGCAAAGAAATGGTACCTACATTTTTCCAGTAGTTTAGCGAAATGTTTTTGCATTTTTTTTGCGAACATTTTATTTTGAATGTGAAAAATCATCAATCTTGCTTTCAAGCTTCTGCAAATATTTGCATCTAATCAGAGAGCATGCTGGGAGCAGTATACATAGCCTCATATTGCTAAACATTGAAAATGTGTGTACACATTTTTATACACTAAACACTATCAGTCTTAGTTTACATTTACTTAGAGCGCTCACCCTAATAATAAAGCCTTTGCATTAATGAACCATAAATACAAGTTTCAACAGCATTAACACATGGACACAAATATTACCTTAACTGCAGGCAATGCCTTTTTTCCCTGATCCATAATGTGGTACTGTAAACTGGCAGCCAAAGGGTTTGTAGTGGGTTGGGGCTACTTGTCCCAAGGACAAAATACACATGAAAACTTGTTTCCCTTGACACCAAACAATATGTCCCAGGCGTTGGGCTATAGGAATTCCACATCCCTGCATGTTGCTGATCGTCACTGGCAGTCGCTGTAGTACGAAAAATTGGGTTCACTAGAGCTTCACAATGGAGGTCCACATTGGAGGTCGGCAAGATCTTGGCGTGAACGAGCCTGTTCGCGGTCGCAAAAAGCCCAAAACTTCATGGTTTCACCTTTTTTCCCCAAAGAGGAGCTCAACTGATGCCACCCCCAGGGTCCAGGACCTGGGAGGCACCTCTTGGGCATAAGGAACTCACTCCAGGAGAGGCTCAGGAAGGTCCAGTTGCAGGTCTAGGAATGTCCAGTTGCAGCAGTTCTGCTGGGCAGTTGGAGAGGCCTCTGGAGCTTGTTGCGTCCCTGTAGCTCAGAACAGGAGGTCAATCAGCTGACATTTGGAGTCACTTCAGCCTGGGATGAAGGTTACAGGTCCAGTCTTCCTTCTCAGACAGCAGGAAGTCCTCTGGCAGTAGGGCAGTCATTCTGTAGTATCCACATATCCTGGAGTGTACTGAAGAGTGGGTCTGAGCGTCCCATTTTTATACCGGGAGCCCTCTTTGAAGTGAGAGAGCTTCTGGAGACCCCGCCCCTCGATCAGTGTCTGGAATTCCCTGCCTAGCTGCCCAGGTCCCAGTCTGTCTGGTGGCACAATAGACAAGTCCTGTTTGAGTGAGCTCGGACATTGCCTTTGAAATAAAAGAGTAATAGGTGACAGCTCCGCCACCCCATCAAGTCAGGATAGCCCATCTTGCCAACACCCAGTATCTCTATTTTGATACTCTCTGGGAGGGATACACAAAGGCCAACTGCCAACTATATCTAGTCATGTGACCCTGGAACAGGCTGCAGGCACCAAATGGTTAGGACAAGAAAACACCAACTTTCTAATAGTGGCATTTTCAGAATTGTGACTTAAAATATGATTTTACCTTTAAAGATGATTCTAAATTACAATCCCTCAAGACTCCAAACATGACTTTTCAACCTTTTCCCAATCAAGAGTTATCTTACTGGAACGGGAGGCCTCAAAATAGTGAAAAAAACAATTTGTGAGTTTTTCACTACCAGGACATGTAAAGCTTAAATGTACATGCTCAAGTTTTTAATTACAATGCACCTTGCACCATGGACTGTTCAGGGCCTACCTTAGTGGGGACGTATATGTATTATAAAGGAAGTTTTGGGGTGGTGGCCAAGATGGAGTGGTGAGACGCTCCTCACCATCGCCTTGATTTGGCTTTAGATTGTGCTCTGCCTGCCTACTGCTGACTCACACCAGACCACTCGTAGCTGGCTGACGCTGGCCTGCTGCGGACCTACCAGCCACGTGTAGCGGCTGAGCAGGTATGGAGCCGCGGCCAGCTGACACACGGGGCCTTCCGGGGCCATCGTTGAGAGGAGAAGCGGAGGTAGGGTGCTTGACTAGATTCCGCCATTGAATGCAAAGTGTAGAGCCCTGATGGCTGGTGCTTGATGGCGGCGAGGTGCTGCATGGAGTGTCTAGACTGCCCGCACTTCACGTTGCAGCCTGGGAGCCCTGGGGCTGCTGCTGGGGCCTTAGATGCCACATCTCCAGCAGGAGGCAAGAGAGGGTGTCGTCTGACCAGTGGGGCCACCACGAGACTATCCATCGCTGAGACATTTTTGAGGAGGGATTAGGCGTGATTCCCCTATACTAGGTAAGTGGCACCATAGCAGAGTAAAGGTGAGACCCTTAGCAGCCACGCTGCACTGATGAGCTATGATTGGGGGGCCTCACCATAGCATCACAAGCTGGGAGACTAACAGCGCTGACAGGGGAATGACTAGCACCCAGAGACAGATCCACACTCTGATCGTGGTGCCCGCGGATATAGGGAGGAGCCTACCACACAATAACTAGAACGACGCGAGGGAGCAAGAGTGGGATCCTCCTCCCATCCCCTTCAAGAAGAAAACTGTGGCATGTGGTGCTCTCCTTGCTTATTTTGGGGGCTCATGATCGGGGTCAGGGGTCGCACCGAGCGACAGTCCCGGTTCTATGAAGACAGACCTTTTAGATAGTCTTTGCTCCTTTAAAGAAAACTTTCCGACAAACTGAAACAAGACTTTGCGAAGGGCCTCGCTGAGCTGCGCCCTCACCTTGGCACTAAAATAGCAGACCTCCGATCAGATGTAGACTCAGTAGGGCAGAGCGCCATGGATGCAGAAACGCCCTTACAGCACTGGAAACGTCCCAGGCAATGATAAAGGAGTACCATGCTGCACTGGGCGACCAACTTAAGGGCGCCATCGAAAAGTTGGAGGAGTTAGTGAATCGCTTATGGCAAGAAAACCTTGGCATTCAAGGCCTCAGCAAGGAGGTACTAGATGATAACCTGGTGTCATTTGCCATAGAGATGCTCTCCTCTCTTCTGGGGGTTAATCACCCAGAAATAACTGTTGACAGGATACATCGTGCCGGTTTCAAGCGCCCCTCATATTCGGAACAACCCTGGGACGTTCTCAACAAGTTCCATTACTATTGTGAAAAGGAGAAAGTTCTACAACAAGCTAGGAAAGTGGGAGAGGTACACTTCCAACACTACTCATGCACAGTCTTCCAAGATGTATCACAATTGACCCTGCAGAGGCATGTGGCCTTCCAACCCATCACTCAGAAGCTCAGAGATGACTAAATATGCCCCGATGGACATACCCGTTCGGGCTCTCTTTTGAGTTTGGAGGCGAACGCCACATGGTCTCAGACGTTCAAAAGGCAGCATCCCTGCTCTGTGTCCCGATGGTAGTTGCACATTTGGGATCGCGAGCGGAGGGAGCTTCATCAGGAGCTGGGTGAGGTCAACAAGAGGACCGACAGTGTTGCGACCATAGGCACGACAATGCTGCCCCATGGGAGGACAATGATGACCCAGGGGATAGACGATTCGGTCCTGACAGATAACTGAATCTGGGAGTCGCCTATAAAAGGCGATCAAGATTGACTCTGTTGCTACATGAACCACTTCCCTTGGGTCCCCTGCCTCGCCAGCCATCACAATGGCAAAAGACAATTGCACAGAGGGGGGACCCCTGATGGGTACGGTGGTCGCCGTGAAGCATCTACGCAACAAGAGACATTACAGGTGAGGGGAGAGCTGACCCAATGAGGGGACTCACCAGCCTGGAAGCCGAGATTACACTTCCAACTTCTTTCATTATATATGGTGTGGGGTAGGCACAAGCGGGGAGAAACCGCTGGCATGGCAGGGCGCAGGAGGTGATCCCTTGGTACACTCCCCAGTGGCCTGGTGATATTGGACCGTATACCCTTTTGGTGCCGGTGGGACCTGGCTCATGCTGGCAAGATGGACCTCCTGTCTCTAGACTTGGAAGCCAGGGAAGAAGCTATGATCCCTCATGCAACGGTTTGATGACGATGCATAGTCACTATAAGTTATATGATGATTATGCTCTTTGGTTACTGGTTAATATTTGTTTCCTTTTGTGATTTGACTTGTTTTTGGGAGGCCAGGGGGAAGGGGTAGGGGAATCTACTGTGCCTACCAAATTAATCACACATACACAATCATGAGTTATACCATGTTCACATAACACGGACACGTGTACCAATGGTCCAACTCATACCGCGGAACACCCAGGGGCTGAACTCTCTGAATAAACGAGAAGCTATTTGGCGTATACTACTGGAATCTAATCACAATGTCATATGCTTTCAGGAAACTCGCCTTATGGCAAAGACCAGGGGAAAATGAAACACCTAGCATAACCCAAGAGTTTTCACTCCTCCGCCACCAGCCAAGAGTAGCAGCAATATATTTACGACACAATACAATCTCCCCATGTCAGTCACAGAGACACACACGGATAGAGAAGGGAGGTATCACATGGGCGCTCACTGTCAACCCCTCACTAGAGCCACAATGTATGCCCCTAACTCGGCCCAGGATTTGTTTGTGGTGAACTTTCTGGAAAAACTGGCGGGGGTAGCCAGAGGAGACATCATACTGACCGGGGATTTCAATAAGGTATGGCGTCCACAAACAGACAGAGAGGGGGGACATAATGCCCAGACTGGAGCCTTCTCCAAGAGCTGAGGAGGGCCCTTGATGAATTGGGCTTGAGGGGTGCACGGCGGGAGTTACACCCATCGACCACGGCCTTCACTTTCTACTCTCACTTACACCACACCGATTCGCTGAATACATATTACTGAGCAACACTTTACTATGCCTGACCCGAAGGGTTGATACTGGGCCCATCTCAGTATCGGACCATGCTCCGATCATGGCCTCCTGGTGCTAGATTGTAATAGGCCGCCAGGCAACTGGAGAATCCACCCCTCGCAGCTTAGGGATTCGACTACTAAATATGAAATAGGGCAACGAATAGAGAAATACTTTGAACACAATTAAATATCTGGGTGTCCAACTCACAAGAAAGGTCTGGGATTTTCTTTCTGCTAATTATCCCTCCCCTAAACATTGCTAAAAATCTCCAGGCCTGGGGCTCCCTGGTGCTCTTGTGGTTTGCTTGAATTAATGCAATCAAAATGAATATACTCCAGAGACTCCTCTATATTTTTCAAGCACTTCATATCTGGCTCGACCTCCACTTCTTAAAATCTATCCACCGAAAACTGATGGCATTCATTTGGAAAGGTGGCACCCCAAGGCTCGGTCAGAGACTACTGATCCAACCGAAGGCAGGGGGAGGACTGGTAGTCCTAAGCATCCCTCACTACTACGAGGCAGCACAGCAGTAATCAGTGGTGGAGTGGTCTATCATGCTCTCAGAGAAAAATTGGAAGCATAAGGACCATGCCATAGTGCGAAGAGCTTTATGGGACCAGGTATGGTTGGAAAGATGAGACAGACCTCCAAATGCAAACCTCAGTACTCCAGCAGCTACCACTCTAAAAACGTGGGATATGTACACATCAGAGGACTGGTGACCCATCTGTCCCCATTTACCCTTATTCACTTCAATCCCTAGTTTCCATCAGCCCTTGAGGGCAACACTTTCCTTAGGAGGAGGGAGGGAGGTTGCAAAATGATTGCAGACATGTACGACACACTGACGCCAAAGACCTTTCTGTAATGTAAGGACACATATGACATCTCTGACACTGACTGATTGCGCTTCACACAACTCAGACATTGGGTTATCCAACCGCACATTCAAGAAGGGGCCACTAGAACTAAACCCTTTTTGAGCTACACTGCCCTTAACTAATTGGCACGAGGGCCACCATTTAGGTACTTTACAAACTTTTGCTGGCGCATGAGGCCCCTCAAGAGTGACGACAAACTGAGTCTAGGAACTCAGGCGGCTCAGAAGAGATGGGACAGGCCGCATCGGGAAATCCACGGCAGTTGCCATCTACTCCTGGGGGTGGGAAATCCACAATGAAGTATGGTATGGTTGGCACCACACCCCCCATCGGCTACATCGTATGTATCATTATGCCTCGCTGAGGTGCTGTAGGGGGTGCGGAGCTCTAGGGGATGCACTTCACATTTGGTGGGGATGCCCAGTTCTCCAAACGCTCTTAGAGGAACTAACAAAAATACTCTGGGAGGTCCTCAGCTGTCCCATACCTGCTATGCTGGAGGTGATGCTCCTCGGACTTAAACCTCTTAATCTAACACAAGTCTCAACAAGCATTGGCATAGCCAATAGGTCTCGCCTTTGGGACCTTATAAGTGTTTAGCCATGCAACAGTTGATGTTGTTGCACCAAGGATATTGTGCTGGATAACTAAACACTTATAAGCTCCCAAAGGCAAGACCTATTGGCTATGCCAATGCTTGTTTAGGTCTGGTGCTAGCCAAGCACTTTTGATTTTACTAATATTATATAGACAATATACTTTCAGCTTGTCCTTTTCATTCATTGGTCTGTTGGCCAATTCACATTTGTCTTGTGCCTATTACTGCAGACAGCATGGGTCAATAGTTGAGCCTATTTCAGCCATTAATTAACTTCACTGTGAGTGACAACATTCTGCTCTTTCACAAGGAACACATCCATATACAAAGTAGTTCCCTTCAGTGCCATGGACTACTATGCCATTATATGCTTTTTGAGATCTGAATAATAGTTTTGCTTTGAGCTATTTTTTTTATTTTTTTTTAATACTGGCGAGAGCCCGGCAGTTACACCAACACTAAAGGTTTACGAAACCAATGGATACACAAACCATGCATTAACAAATTCAAAAGGCTAGCAGCCAATGGCAGACCTATTGGCTTTGCCAATGCTTGTTCTAACTAGTTGTAAGCTGTGTTATGGCAATTCTTACAGTCTCATTATGCTCATAAACCTGTTGTTATTCACTTATTGTAGACCTCGTCCTACTTGAAATGTCCAACATACATATGTATTGAATATGCCCTCCCAAATTCAAAAGTTATTACATAAAAGAAAAAGAGGCAGCTCAGAGCGATCTGTGCTAATGTGAAATCCTGTGTTGATTCAAAGATCTGTTTCAGTGGCATACAGTACACCTTGAGAAGGCCCGGGGAAAGCAGAAAACCTAATGGCGTTCCCCAACGGATGCTGTTTTGGACAACAACAAATACAATGAATTGCATTTGTTCCAAGTTGCAGCTTTCATTTTCTCCAAAGCAGTTCAGTAGGTGCCTGTAAATCTATATTCCGAAACGAGGCCCGGCTTAAACCAAATATTACTCGTTAACGGGACATTCCACGAATGCTGGTAAACATGTGTTTGAAGGGGGGCATTTTCTCTACATTACACTGGCATACCATGCAGCGTCTGTGCCATTAGATGTGTGCTTACCAGAAATGAATGTAACCCTCTAGTTAATCCACCAAGCAAAATGAAGGAAAGAGGACAAGTCATTCAAGCCTGCTGTCATTCTGTAAACAAAGCACATCTCCCATTTCGTGGCTTGGCTGTAAATGATCAATGTGCCCCCGCGCAGCCGGCCATTTGCAAGCGGGTTGAGCTGTTGTTTGGTCTTACTGAAGCCATCAGGGCTGCGCCTGCCAGCTCAGCAATCAGCCCCACGAGGTGACTAAAAAGCCAACAACCTCCACATGTAATGAGAGTGCGTGTCCCAAATCCTCATCTCCCTGCATGGTGATTGAGCAGATCTATTTATTAACTTGTTACACTAGATTTGTTTAAAGAGACTATTACACAGTCATTTAATCAATTTGTTACACTGGAGGTCCCGACTTTGCGAGACACTTGCCGTATGATTCCCTTAATGAATAAATTAATTTGTTTTAATAAAACCAACTTTGTGTACGAGTGCATTTTCAGAGAGATGCAATCTGGGTAGGGGGCAGTGCCATGCTTCTGCTGCGCTTTATCAACGTCCGCAGCCGCCGTCACAGCAACACGTATGGGAGATTTCTCTTCTTTATGGTGCCATTCATTTCATCCGGGTCATTAGCCCCCCGATTCACACGCATGTTCTGACAAATGTACCCAGTGAAAAATGCGCTTGATGTGGGAGGGAGGGGCGCAAATGCATCACATCATAAACAGAGGTGGGCTGCTGCTGGGAGCATCATCAAAGAAGGCGGCCTCACCACTCGCACTTTATTACACTAAAGACCGTCTCTGCAGACAGCACACACACACACACACACAAACCCATACACAAGCCTAAACGCACAAACACACACAGATATTCAGGTACGCATATATACAAAACTTTACACAAATGCACAAACACATGCAAACAGACATGGGCAGATATACACACACATACGAAAGCAGATATGTAATCTCAAAAACACACCTGCATTCTTGCACATCGATATACAAATGCATCTACAGGCGCACATACCTACAAATATGTGTTCTCCTAGAGATTTAGACACGGGTAAACACACAGATACACCACACCATACCTGTTAATGAATGAAGTGATGTATTTGTGGTGGGGGAGCCTTTTGAAGTCAAAGGTGAGGAATACGTTTTGGAGGGTGAGGAAGGTTTGCGGGGCATGAGAAGAGGTTGGCATATTGGGGGTGAAACAATTCTTGGGCAGGTGCACCCGGCAAACGAGAGTGAGTTGAAGGGTATGCTAGTTCTAGGCACTCACACCAACACGGTAGGCAAAAAATTAGACACAAGGGCCTTTAAACACAGGAACAAACAACAGGCAATACCATACGCACTACTGGAGGCACAGATTTATTCACGTGGATTAAGGTGATCCCGGGAGCACGTGTAGGACAAGAAAATCGGCTTTGCTCTTGATGGGAACTGATGTGTGCAGAATAGATGTAAATAAACACCAGGCTGCCAGAGAGAAGAGCCGACTTGATTGCATTAATTATGCAAAAAGGAACGGGCGCCTGGCAAATGTTAATGTACTATGTTAATGTACTTTAACTAGCGACTGACTTTGTGGAAAAAAAGGAAAATAAAAAGCAAGCATCAGGGGCATTTGATTCTGAGCAATTGTTTGGCCGCTCTGTTAGCTAAAGATGATGCATATACAATTACTGATTTCAAAACGTAGCCCAATAGGAATATGGATGAAATATGGCCCTATATGTTGAGTTAGCTGACAGAAGCAGTATTCAACAACAAGCGCTAAAACACAAGCACGGCCCCGCGGCCGCGAAAGTTAACTGTTAAGTGAGAGGGGGAGCAGGAGGTGAGCCTGTGGCCGCGCGGCCGTGAAAGTGACGCGGCCGCGCAGCCGTCAAAGTTAAAGTGATCGCGGGCTGTAAGGGTGCCCGCGAGCGATGCACTTAATGAGCCATGACAAGAGAGGAAAGCCAGATGGCGCCTCTGCTCGTAACTGTGCGCGTAACCGCACGCTCTAGGCCACACAAAAAGCTGTGGTCGGCTTTTTAAAGCCCACTCACTAAATGTCTCGCCAGAGCAGCGCATGCGCTGGCTCAGGCGAGACTTAAAAAATGAGTGGTATATGTGTCTCCATTGTCTCGAGCTGCTACACTAACTATAGCGCACCACTGGAAAAAAACTGAATGCCCGCCAGTGGTGCCGTGGCATTGGAGACTGAAGACTATCTTGGTGATGGAACGTGTGACTGGTAACGTACAGGGGTCTCATTTAGCTTTTGTGGCAAAATGGAGGCAGGTAGCCCAAAATGTAAGTGGGGGTGCACCTAGCCTGGATTTGCCTCCGTGCTGGAAGACACTGCGCCTCTTTCATTGACAGGGCCACGATTGTAGCTCACAGCCTCACCGAAACAGACAGGGGGCTGGGCGAGTTCAGCAGGACCATGTGAAATCCTGGGTTGATTTACTGAGTCACATCCAAGTTGTGTGGGCACAGAAGGGGATTTTTCACCTTCTGCAGTTGGCGGAAGGCAGGAGGAGGGAGGGAAATATTTTGTAAACAATGTCAAGGGCAGCTGCTGCAGTCACCGTTCTAGGAGATTGACATGTAGTGCTTACTGTCGCCAACATTAGCAGTCCGTGCCTGTAGGTTATGTTGGATTTTCTACATGCGCTGTTTGTTCTATACGGAGAGGGAATTTTAGGCTCGGCAAATGGTTTATTTTGCCAAGTCGAATTTGCAGTTTAAAACTGCATACAGACTGCAATGGCAAACCTGAAACATGTTTAAAAAGGCTACTTAAGTGGATGGCCCAATAAGTGCTGCAGGGCCACTAGTAGCATTTAATTTACAGACCCTGGGTACATGTATTACCACTTCCCTAGGGACTTATAAGTAAATGAAATGTACAAACTGGGAGTAAGTCAATTGTACCATGTTTAAAGGTGAGTGCACAAGTAGTTCCTTACTGGGTAGCAGTGGTAAAGAGCACAGAGTCCTAAAAGCCAACAAAACAGGTCCAGAAAACAGGAGGGGTGAAGGCAAAAGGTTTGAGGGTTACCCTGCAGAGAGGGCCAGGTCCAACAGTCATAGGGTGGAGTGGCATAGCGTGGAGTGTCGTAGAGTGCAGTGGCATAGAGTAGAGTTGAGTGAAGTGATGTGGAGTATCAGAGTGGCGTGGAGTGTTGAAGCGTGGACTATCGGAGTACAATCTCAGAGTGGCGTGGAGTAAAGTGGCATAGAGTGGAGTAACGTGGCGTAGAGTGGAGTAAAGTAAAGTGGATTGAAGTGGAGTAAAGTGGAATGGAGTAAAGGAGTGGAGTAAAATAAAATGGCGTGGAGTGGAGTAAACCGGGGTGGATGGTTGTAAAGTGGAGTGGCATACAGTGTCATTGAGTGTAGTGTTGTAGAGTATGTTTTGCCGTGGATCATCGTGTAGTGTTTTATTACAAATGTTTCGGCTAAAAGCCATAACATACATACATACAATTACAACCAAGCATAAAAAGATAGAACTATTAACATGCAAAAAATAAAAAGGGTAAAAACCTTGTACATCAATGTTAAGATCTTGATGAAAATAGTAAGACTGCCCATCAAAAATTAATTATATTAGCAATACAAAAAAAAATTAATTAGCAGTTGTGTAGATATAATCAGCCTGCCGGGCAGGCACTGCGTATCATCCCTCAATTAAATTTTTTCTCAAGATGGACCAGGCAGACCATAAATAGGAGGCACCAGTGCAGTCTATAGCAATATCATAAATCCTATAGCACAATGAAAAGGCATCATGATAAAAACGTATTCCAAACTTGTTAAACAAAGGGCGGAGACAATTACGCCTTGGACCTACCGTTTTTGTGCAAAAAAGCATATAATGTAAAATTGTGTCTTTGCCTCCTAAAATGCATGTGCAGTCTTGGGACAGGTGTGCCACCCATATGGAGCGGTACACTCTAGTTGACAATATTCCTAGCCTAAACTTTATGTATAATATAAATATATGTTTCCATTCCGGATATGAAAAATACAGGTATTTAGTTTGGCTAAGAGTATAACGGTCAAAATAGTTAGGAGGTTCATCATATTGCTGGCAGCAATAAATGTTGAATGCCAGCGTACGTTCCTGTCGCCAGAAGTACGACCCTTGTTTGCGGTCGCAAACGGGAGATCGACCCGTTTGCGACCGCAAAAAAGGGTCCCAGCATGTACAAATGCTATTTTGCAAGTCACTGACTCGCAAAATAGTGTTTGCGACTCTCGCTATTAGGAAGGGTCCCTTCCTAATAGCGAGTCTCAATGCCATGTACTATTGTTTTGCGACCGCATTTACGGTCGCAAAATACTCACAGTTTACCACCTACTTCAAGTAGGTGGTAAACAACTCGCAAACGGGAAGAGGTCCCCAGGGGACCCCTTCCCCTTTGTGAGTGTGTGCAAAATATTTTTTAAGAGTAGGCAGTGGTCCCAGGGACCACTGCCTGCCCTTAACAAATGAAACTGAAAAGTTTCATTTTTCTTTTTTTAATGCATCCTGTTTTTCTTTCAGGAAAACGGGCTGCATTTAAAAAAAAAACTGCTTTATTTAAAAAGCAGTCACACACATGGTGGTCTGCTGACCCCAGCAGGCCACCATCCCTGGGAGTGCTACCCATTCCCAATGGGGTCGCAAATTGCCCTTGCCTCATGAATATTAATGAGGCATGCAATTTGCGACCCCATTGGGAATCGCAAACAGTGTCTGAGACACTGTTGTACATTCACTTTTGCGATTCGCAAATTGCGAGTCGCAAATGTAAATGGTCGTACATCTGGCCCCTAATGCTCACTGTGCCAGATGTGCCAGTATTATGGGCTGATGAGCCCATAATAAGGGCGAAACCGGTCCTGGGTTGCTTGTCTTCCGGTTCAGGGAGGGCCTGGCTTTACAGTTTGGGCTAGACTGTTTTCATTGGAGCAGGGTCAAGACTGATTTGCATATGGCCAAACTGAAGTGGCATGGTGTGCAAAATATCGATTGGGATGCGGCCCAAGTAATTAATTACCAGTGGCTGAGATTAAACGTTTTGTATACTTTAGTGTGTCACCAGAAAAAGAGCACATGTTCAGCACTGCCATGCAGAGGCCATGAGATGGTTGATCCTGGCAGAGGTTCCAAGATCCTAAAGGCTGATAAGCAACCAACATACATATGAGGGGAGTTGCAGAGGCTCTGTGCTCTCAGAGTAAAAAATTAAGTCTGTTTGGAGTTTTATTTAGCTCTCGGGTGAGAGCTCATTGTTAATGATAACATGGCCAAATGTTTTGTACCGGTCTACAACGGGGATCTATTGTTAATGTTTTTACTATTTATTCAATGTTTTCATCTATTTTAGGACTCCCTGAACCTTTATTTGGTGTCTACAGGCAGAAACACAATATTAATAACAACACCCATAGAGCTGGTATAACAAATGTAAATGGATTTCCTATTGCTTGTGATTACTTTGACTAAGACTGTAGGCCTAACCGTTTTGATTATGTGGAGTTCATGTTACTGCAACAGGCCTAATTATGGTGAGTATTTCTAGTTGTAGGTGTTAAGGCCTAGATGCAAACAGTGCAGGGTTAGTCCCACACTGACATTTCTGTTGGGTACATGATTTGAGAGGACATAGCTAGGTGCAAGATCTCCAATTAAAGGGGGGTTGTAAATGGCAGTCCCACCAAGAACTAGTGTACTGTTTTGTAGAACGTTTTGCCAACTTTATATTGTGTATACATTTCTAATTTATAAATTGATGTGCAGCATTTAGCTTTTATTATAGTAACTTTCCTTTTCACAAGTAAAAGCAATGACTAGACAAATTTTGTCATGGGACATGAGGGAAACTGTCCTCTCAGGTGGTGGGACACTGACTTTGTCACTTAAGTGCCAGAATTATAACCCAGTCCTACTGGGCTTCAAGATGGAATGGCCGGTTGTGAACTCTCTGTGCGGCCTCTGATGCTCTGCGTCTTTGAAACATGTGAGGATTATTAACTGGGGTGGGTGACAACCCACCTCGAGGAATAATCACAACCCTTGAACGGGTAAACAATCACAAAATTAACCTCAGCTCAATTCCTTTGTAGCTATGGCACAGAGCAGACAGGCTTAACATAGGTCAATGTGTAAAGTATTTATGTAGCACCGAGCTCCCAGGCTGGGGGTGTGAGTGAGGAGTGTACCATGGTAATAGCAAGTGTCATAAGCCACCTACTTGGATCTCAGATGATTCCAATGGGACGGCAACGCTAGTTCCCAAATCCTCCCGAGACTTGCCCTCGGTTTACAGTAGGAGACACTGCTCCGGTGGCAAATCGCAGGGTGAAGGGGGTTGGGATGGAGAGAGCGTGTAGAGTCAAAGATGCTGTGGCTCATCTACTTAACAGCAACACTGCAGCAGGCATTCACACCAGTCTGATGAATGGTACCAGCAGATATGGTAACTATAAACAAACAAATAATAAGGCTTTAGTCTAGTATTAACGCTATCTCTTAAGGTATCACCTCACGAAAGCTTTTCAAATCCCAGCCAACCATTTGTTTTGTTGTTGTTTTGTTTTCATTTAGATTGCCCGTAGAGGCTCCTTTATCAAAAATTTCTAAAACTGTAGTGAGTATGATTTCAGCATCAAGCCCACAAGCAAATTTAGATGGGGTTAGTTTCACCCAAGTCTTCTCTGGCAGAGCCCTGCCAACAGTATGTACAAGTTTAACAAAAAACTGGTTACCTTTGTTTGCAGCACGATGTTGCGACTTAGCTCAGCGCGTAGTAAAATCAATTCTGTTAATGCGTCTCTCCTTTTCTTATTATTCTTTTTTCCATCCATGTGCTAGACTAATGAGGGATGTTCTTTGCAGTGGGGTCGAAGTGGGAGGATCAAAGGAGCTGGCAAGACCTAGTCCTGGAAGCTGGGGAACAGGTAAATGGCAGGCAAAGAGGCTAAGCGGAGGGGAGGAGTGTGAACGGTCTTTATATAACACTGTTTTAAAACGTTAATAAAGGTCACATTCTAATTGTTTGTAACAAGGAACAGGTGCAGATAATTAATTTGATGAGGCGGCCTTCTAGAAGGTGCTTTATAATGTTCACAAAGGTCATGTTCTAATTGCTTATAGCAAGGGACAGGTGCAGGGGATTAATTTGATGAGGGCTGTCTTACGGAAGATTCACATTGAGGTCATCTATGCCAGTTGCTTGATGCTTATTCTGGTGGATTTTCTGGATGTTTCTGTGGCGCCTGAAACCTGACCTTGCATACGCATAGTAAAACATTTGTAAAAGCTATCAAGCCTTTTAAAACAAACCGGGCAACACCAGCTGCAGCTAGCTATTACCAACAGCATGTACTATGGTAAAAAAATCAGGGTACAAGACGTTTGTTTATTCATAAGTGTTGGGAGGAATGATATGAGTCATGCCGGCATATTGTGATGGAGAGGTGAGCTGTAGCAGGAATCCTGACACCAAGTGTTCTAGCAAATTGAACACTAAAATCCAGTTTGGACAAGCACTGTAACTGTAACACACTCAGAGACAGAAGTCTGGTAGGACAAAAGCAGGGTCCTTCAGCAACCAAACAGTTGATACACAAGAACTGTCTTGGCATCCTGTTCACTCCCTTTCAAGTGCACCCCAAGTGTTACATGTGGCTTAAAAGATCAACAGACCCGTTGAACAGGATTTGACTCTGTGCTGTCAAAAGAAGGCCCACAGCCTCTACCCTGCATATTCTGCTGGCCTCAGAAAAGTCATTTAGCCCTTTCAGGTCAGCCTATTGTTTGCTCCTGGGAGGCATTTCACACCTATTCAAGGCTAATAAAATTAGCCTCAAGGAAATTCAGGCAGGGAACAGTAACTTTCTAAAAGTTATTTTTCATTAATATTGATTAAAAATTAAGCCACTATAGAATTGGATTTTCATAACTATTAAAAATAGTTGTTTAATAATTTTTTGTAGCCGAGTCCATTCCTGAAATCCAGTGTTTGTATTTTAATCTGCACTCCGTTTTTCTACATAGGACAGCTAGGTCTCCCACAATGAAAATACGTTTTAGGGCTTTGCATCCACAGAGACAGGCTAACATTACCTTTCTACATGTCCCACTTTTAAATACAATGCACCCTACCATGTGGGCTACAAGGCGTACATAGGGGTGACTTACTCATATTTAAAAGGGAGGTGTGCACCAGGCAAAATGGGTGTGACAGGCCACAGTGCATGCTTTGTACTGTTAAAGTCAGGCTACAGTGGTAGGCCTGAAGCAATCTTTGCACTGCAACTATTGTGGATGGCATAATAGATGCTGCAATCCACTAGCGGCAGTTAACTTCCGGGGTCTTTGGTACACATGGTACCATATAATAGGAACTTCTAGACAAGTTAAGTATACCAATTAGGAGTATGCCAAGTCATTCATGTTTAAAGGGGGAGCACAGGCACTTCCCTATGGGTTAGCATGTGCACAGAGTTCTAAAGGCAGCAAAAACACATGGCAAAAGTCTGTGGGGTTAACACCGAAAAGATGGACATTTCCTAAAGACACTATTTCCCTTTCATGCACTTTCCTATGTCCAGTTCCTCTCCTGCACTAACACACCGGATAGTTTGAGAAGAAAAAGGAGGCCCACTACCACAACCTCCTCCTGACTCAAAGTCAAGAGCCTGGTGTTAAGGTTTATAAACAACATGCAAGAAGCCAACTGAAATGCCAGGATGGCCAGGCCATCTATTAATACCTCCTAGTGCGACAAAAAGAGCATTCATGAATAGGCAACAACATCCACTCCACACTGTTGCTATGAAAAGGCATGCCTGCTGTAACATGCATAATATCAGTAGCAAGTTATTACATATATGAACAGGTGGCATTGATTCAATAGTTTTTGGGGTGAGGAAGGAGAGGAGGAAGATGAGGAGGAGGAGAAAAAATGAGGAGGTAGAGCGAGAAGGCGAAGGCAAACGAGAAGGAGAAATAAAAGTAAGAGAGGTGGAAGAGGGGGATGGGAAGGAGCAAACATAGCATGGATGTTTCTCTCATGGTTTATTGACTGCATCGCATGGCCTTATCTCACAATTATAAAGTTCCTTTTCTGCATCTCTTTTCAAACCACAAAACCAGAGAACATTACAGGGTATCAGTGTACTAGTCTAAGCATGAGCAGAAGGAACCTGAATTGCCAAGGAAATCTGAATTTGTGGCAAATGGATAATCTGGATCGCTAGTAGGGTTGAAGTGGAGTCAGACTCTTTTCAGTCTGACAGGTGATTGAACTTCAACCTTCTAAAGGTGTAAGCCTTCAAGAATATCATTCAGGTGCTTCTGGGTACATATACTGAGAGATGAACCTCCAGGAGCTGTACTTAATGGTTTTGTAGAAGTAAAGCATTTTCTGGATGTCATCCCAATCTTATAACTTGAGTGTTTTAGAATACACTAATGGCCCGATTCACAAAGACCCTCCGCAGTCGTGGCTGAGGCTCCGCAGTCGTGGCAGAGACTCCACACTTGTGACGGAATCTCCACACTGCAGTTTCTTATTGCGGAGATTCTGCGATGACTGCAGAGCCTACAACACAACTGCAGATGCTGTGTGTGAATCAGGCCCATAATTTATAAATAGTGCCATGCCACTAGATAGTGCATCAAAGCCTTGGCACACAAAACACCTGCTCGAAATCTGCATCTCTCAGGTGAGGGGCCCAGGCTAAAATATTTGACATTGAAACAATGCATAAGCTCTGCTCATGCTAATAGCAGAATTACAGTGACATTTGTTAATCGGCTCTTCAGTATATTTGTACATTGCTCTGCTGAGCTCTCATTAGAGGAAGGCAAGATGTCTTAAACAAAATTATAGTTTTGCAACTTCAAATGAGCCTTACCTTTATATTGAAAAGGAAAGCCTCCACAGCCTCCTCCACAATTCTCTCTTTGGTTCTGCTGTCCAACTCTAAGGCATTCATTCTAGCTCTGTAGAGTTGTTTAAATCGCAGGGCATTAGTGACATTTTCAAACATGTAGAACTGGATGCCCTCCCCGGTGCTGGGCAGATGTAGTGCTCGCTGGGCCACCTTTTTCAACACCTGGCCCCCAGAGAGGTCCCCCATGTAGCGAGTGTAGGTATGGGCCACCAGCAGCTCTGGTTCATTCTGCCCCAGGTGATGGAGCCTTTCCACATACTCCTGTGCAGCTGCAGAGCACTGAATCGCTGTGCTCCATCCAGAACCATAGAAAAAGGCCAAGTCTTTCTCAAGCGCTTCTTTCCGGTGAAGCTCGAGTGGGAAGTACAGAGGCGCGAAGGATGGGTGGTCCTTGTTACGTTCAATCTCCTCTTCCAAAGCAGAGTACGTATAGTAAAGAGCCACTGTAGCCAACTGCAAACACATTAGAAATCACAGGTAAAGAACCATTTTTAAGATGCTCAACTTAAACATTTTGCTCTTTACTGACAACTTTTCTTTGTCACAGTCAGATTGGAAGCTAGGTATCTATTGCTAGGACAGGGACAATAAGACATTCCCTAGATTGGTTAAGCATTCATGTGAGTGGCTGGAAACCAAGGTCAACTGCAGTATTCTCCAAGAAAAGAAGAACACTAAATAGATATTCACTTAATGATCTGCAACCCATGAAGGAGATGGGAGGTATGGCTGTGGGACACCTCCTGCAGTACACAAGTTGGAGAAAAAAACTTTCAAATATTTTAAACATTTAGAGTGTTAATTTGGGTGGTTAGGACTGGTGGCATGTGGGGCTACAGGACTTTCTGCAAGTAGTAAACACTTATGCAACCCTACTTACAAATCTCTGCCTTCCTGTTGAATGACAGAATGGAATAAAGTGTGGCGGAGGCTTTGGCAGAAGTACAATATCTACATCCTCTCCTGGCACAGCTAATGGCATAAGGAACCAAGTTGCCTTACATAATTTCTGTTGCAAACTGAACTCTCTAATTTCTTTATCTTTTGCTACAAAGTCTGAGGTGTGCGGGGCATATTTGGTTGTTGCCTACCCAAAATAAATGTGTGTATAACTATCAAATGTGAGTACACGTTAACATCTACCCCAGTCCTGGATGACTAAATTCTGGTTGAACTGCAGATCCAACCTACTGATACCCGATGTACAGTAAGTAATCATAATAATCTGACTTTTAGGAAATTAACAAGAACGGTCTATCTTTTTTAGTTTATTTCTTATTTATCCAATCTTGTTTGAGCACTTACATGCCTGTCTGCTTTTAGCACTTCATTAAATAAATAAAAAAATTGAGTATAGGAGTTTGACACGAGTAAAGTTGAAAGCCAAATCTATGCACAATGCTTCTAAATACGATTATTCTAGCCAGGAATGCAACACAATGGAACTGGGTGTTCCTCACTTAATGAACAAGTTACTTACCTTTGGTAACGCATTATCTGGTAGAGACTCAATCTAGCTGCAGATTCCTTACCTTTGAATTCCCCAGGCGTCAGGCTGGATCCGGAAACTTGCTGAGCAATATCCCATGCGTGCGACGTCGGGTGGCTCAATTCGGCTCCGCGTGACGTCATTGGCGTCGGTTATGACGTCGTGGTGCCTACATAGGCGCCACCAAGGCGCGCGGACGTCAGTACTTTGTTTTTTCCACGCCAGAAGCGCAGAGCCACGAAGTGACTGACGAAAACTATGCAAAACTAGGGCCCTGAAAGGGGAGAAACCCTAGACCTACAACATCAGTCCGCAAGGCGGGGAAGCATGGTTGGGGCTGTAAGGAATCTGCAGCTAGATAGAGTCTCCACCAGATAATGCGTTACCGAAGGCAAGTAACTTGCTCATCTGATAGAGACTTCTAGCTGCAGATTCCTTACCTTTGAAACAGATACCCGAGCCATACCATCCCGGCAGTGGGTTGCGGACTCATGAGCTAGACTAAAAAGTCTTGCAGGACTGAGCGGGCAAAGTGTCCCTCCCTGCACACTTGACCATCAAGGCAATAATGTTTAGCGAACGTGTGCAAAGATGCCCACGTCGCTGCCTGACAGATGTCTTGAACTGGGACACCCAGTGCCAAGGCCGTAGTCGCAGCCTTCCCCCTGGTGGAATGGGCCCTTAATCCCTCAGGGGGCTGCTTCTTCGCCAAGGCATAACAGATTTTAATGCAGAAAACAACCCAGCGAGAGATGGTTCTTTTCTGCACTGCCTTTCCCTTCTTTGCTCCCACATACCCCACAAAGAGTTGGTCATCCACCCGGAACTCTTTTGTGCGGTCAAGGTAGAACGACAACGCTCTTTTTGGGTCCAGTCGGTGGAGACGCTCCTCCTCAGAGGAATGTGGGGGAGCAAAGAAGGTGGGCAAAGTAATGGACTGACCCAGATGGAATGGTGTCACAACCTTTGGTAAGAATGATGCCTTGGTGCAAAGCACCACTTTGTCCGGAAAGGACATGAGATAAGGGGGCGAGCTGGATAACGCCTGCAATTCACTCACCCTCCGAGCTACTAAGAAGGCTGTTTTGATGGTCAACAGCCAGAGGGGACAATTGTGCAAAGGCTCGAAAGGAGCGCACATCAGATAAGTGAGGACCAAATTAAGGTCCCATTGAGGCATAACAAAGGGTGTAGCTGAGAATAAATGTACCAACCCTTTCAGAAATCTATTAACAATAGGAGATTTAAAGAGAGAGGGCTGATCTGGCAGCTGCAAAAAAGCAGACAGAGCAGAAAGGTAACCCTTGAGAGTTCCCAAAGCAGCTCCTGCTGGGCAAGGGTTAGAATGAACAAAGGGACAGTAGAAAGAGGAGCAGAAAGAGGGTCAATAGACCTTTCTGTACAGTATAATACAAATTTCCGCCAACGGCAGGCGTATACTGACTTAGTGGAGGGCCGCCTGGCCTCCAGAATAACATTACAGACTTCGGGAGGAAGGTCAAAGGCCATCAACTGCCGCCGCTGAATCTCCATGCATGGAGGTGCAGAGTTGACAGTTTTGGGTGGAGAACCCTCCCTGCTGCTGCGACAGAAGATCCTCCCGAAGGGGCAGCCTGATCGGAGGATCGAGACTCATGCTCAGAAGCTCTGGATACCAGACTCTCCTTGCCCAGTCCGGCGCCACAAGGATGACTTGGGCCCGGTTGCTCCTGATCTTCTTCAGAACCCTGGGTAGGAGTGGTATGGGCGGAAAGACGTACAACAGGCCTGAGCTCCACTCTCGACGAAACGCGTCGCCGAGCGATAGCCGCCTTGGAAACTCCAGCGCACAGTACAGCTGACATTGCACGTTCTCTTCAGAGGCGAACAAATCTAACCTAGGTTCTCCCCACTGTTGAAAGAGACCTTGCGCCACCTCCTACTGGAGACGCCATTCGTGATGCTGAAGGCATCGACGGCTGAGATCGTCCGCCCTGACGTTCAGAGAACCTGCCAGGTGTAGAACCACCAGGGTTATGCCCTGCTGTTCCAGCCATGTCCAGAGACGCAGGGCCTCTCGACAAAGGGTCCACGACCCCACCCCGCCTTGCTTGTTGCAGTACCACATGGCGGTGGTGTTGTCCGTGAACACCTGCACCAACTTCCCCTTGACAGAGGGAAGGAATGCTTTCAATGCCAACCGAATCGCTCGGAGCTCCAACAAGTTTATATGGAGCCCCGTCTCCGCCGGAGACCAGTGACCCATGATCTCCGCCTCTCCCATGTGGCCGCCCCATCCCAGAAGAGACGCATCCGTCACAACTTTGAAATCTGGTTGGGGAAGAGAGAGAGGTCTGCCGTGGACCCAATCGCGGTTCGTTAACCACCACTGCAGATCCTTTGCAGTTCCTTCCGAGATCTGAACCACGTCGGTGAGATTTCCCTGATGCTGTGCCCATTGGAACTTCAAGTCCCACTGCAGAGCCCGCATACGCCACCTGGCGTGTCTTACCAACAGGATGCAGGAGGCCATGAGCCTCAGAGTCAGTCTCACCGAAATCCAGGAAAGAGGCTGAAACATCGGAATCATAACCTGAATATCCTGGACTCACTGCTCGGAGGATAAGCCTGAAACTGCACTGTGTCCAGAACAGCTCAGATGAAAGGGAGTGTCTGAGAAGGAGTCAGGTGTGACTTCGGCACGTTTATAGAGAACTCCAGCGAATGCAGGAGGTCCGCCGTAGTCTGAAGGTGGGAGATGACTGCTTGGGGCGAGAACGCCTTCAACAGCCAGTCGTCTAGGTAGGGGGAAGACTGAAAACCCCTAACCTGCGCAGATGAGCTGCAACCACCGCCATCACCTTGGTGAACACCCGAGGGGCACTGGTAAGGCCGAAGGGGAGCACGGTAAACTGAAAATGCTTGTGGCCTACCTTGAACCGCAGGTAACGTCTGTGGCCCGGCAGGATGGGAATGTGAAAATATGCATCCTGCAGGTCCAACACCACCATCCAGTCTCCTTGTCTAGGGCAGACAAGACCTGAGCCAATGTGAGCATTTTGAATTTCTCCTTTTTGAGGAAGAGATTGACGGTCCGAAGATCTAAAATGGGCCGAAGCCCCTTGTTCTTCGGAATTAGAAAGTAGCCACTGCCTACTTCTGAAGCTGGGACCCTTTCTATAGCTCCTTTGGCCAAAAGAGCTGTAACTTCCTCTAGGAGCAGTTTCAAATGATCCTCCGCCAGCCGTTCCTGAGTTGGCGGAATAGGAGGAGGAAAAGAAAGGAAAGGAAGAGAATAGCCCTCCTGGACGATCTGCAAGACCCACTTGTCCGTTGTTATAGATCTCCAGCGGGGGAGATGATGACGAATTCTCCCACCCACTGGAGTAGTGGGGTTGTGCAGAATCAGCCTAGGAGTACTTGGAGTGCTTGGAGGCTGCGGCTGCTGGGGGCAGTGTGGTAGACTACTTCTGGCCTCCATTCCGAGGACGGAATGTACCGCATCCATGCACGGCTTGGGGAGTCTGTGCGGGACAGTGGCTGGAATAGGGCTGACGCAGCTGGAAACCCCTTCCGTTGCCACGAAAGGGGCGAAAGGAAGATTGGCCACGAGGAGTGGAGGAGAGGCCCAAGGATCTGGCCGTAGCTCGAGAGTCCTTGAACCTGACCAGGGCCGAATCTGCCTTTTCCCCAAAAAGCCGGGTTCCATCAAAGGGCATTTCCATCAAATTGGCCTGGACATCCCCCAAGAAGCCAGTTGTTTGAAGCCAGGCATGGCGCCTCAAGGCCACCGTCGTCGGAATTGATCTGCCCAGCGAATCGGTCGTATCCAAACCACACCGTATGGCGAATTTAGCTGCATCTCTCCCGTCCTTGACAGCTTGGGAGAGCACAGCCCGGGCCTCCTCCGGGACTTGTGGCAGCACCTGCGCAACTGTCTCCCAAAGAGAGTGGGAGAAACAGCCCAGTAAGCATGCGGTATTCACCGACCGCAATGCCACACTGGAGGAAGAAACTTCTTCCCAAATGAGTCCAGTCTCTTGGATTCCCTATCCGGAGGGGCGGAAGGGAATGCGCCCTGGGAAGTAGAGGCCTGCACCACCAAACTTTCTGGGGTGGGGTGTTGGCTGAGGAACTTTGGGTCGCCCGGAGCTGGACGATGGCAGCGTGCAATCGTCCTATTCACAGGAGCCCCTGTGCTAGGCTTGGACTATGTTCCTAGAAGGACGTCCGTAAGTGCCTCATTAAAGGGCAATAGGGGTTCAGAGGTGGAAGCCCCAGGTTGAAGCACTTCGGTCAGGAGATTAGTCCTGAACTGTACTGAGGGCAACTCCAGTCCAAGGACCTCAGCTGCCCTCTTAACCACCATGGCATAGGACGCCCCTTCCTCCATAGTCACTGTAGGAGGAGAGAGCATTCCAGTGTCTGGGGAAGTATCCAGACCACTGGCTTCCCCAAGTTCCCCATACCAGTCCATAGTCTCCTCAGACATCCTGGCTCTCTAGTGGGTCTCCAGACTCCTCCCATTCCTCTCCTGAGCCCAGCACGTCCACAAAGTGCTCAGGCGACAACAAAGAAGCCCTGGGTTCTGTCGTCGTAGGAATCGGCGTCGCTCGACGCCGTTCCGACTCAGTCGTCGGGTATGAGGATGGGGCTTGCGTCACCGACGGGCATCGGCGACGTCGCAGGCACCGACTTCGTGTTCGACGCCGGGGGAGGTCGTGTTGGTACGACCGGGGTCGACCCGGATCCAGGATCGGATCCCTGAGGCCCCACCGGCGCCGTGGCTGAAGCCGTCGAACCCAATGGGGCCCCATCCGACCCCGCAGGGCCCAAGGGCTCACCAACAGGGTCGTTCCGCTCAAATACGCGGCGCATGGCCTCGTAAAAATCTTTAATTTGAGCGGGAGTCGCTCTGGCTCCCGGAAAGGAAGGGAGGCGCGAAGTTGACTCAAGCTCCGACTCCGCAGAACCGTGCCTAGAGCCTTGGTGCTCCTTACCTCTCTCGACGACGGACGCCAGTTGAGGTGAAGTCAAAGTCCGCTTGGACTTCTTCTTCTTCTTGTGCCTCTTCCCTGAGTGTCCAGACGACCTCGAATGGGAGGAAGAGGACTTAGGGCTCTGTGAGCGGTCCCGCGACCTCCTCTTCTTCGAACGGGACCGTGACCTCCTTGGAGTCTCCCTTAACGGTGTCGACTGCCGGGCCGCGAGCAACTTCATCGCCCGCTCCCTCAAGGTCTTCGGAGACATCGCCCGACAGTCTGAACACGACTTCGAATCGTGGTTGCGTTCAAGACACCACAGACGTACGCAGTGGGGCTCGGTAACCGACATCATGCGGGAACAAGTCCTGCATTGTTTAAAACCTGTCTTCCTACCAGACATTCCTCGCACACGAAGTCGCTACTCAAAAAATGTCGACAAAAGTCGAGAAAAAGCCTGCCAAAAGGCGGCAGAGGGGTAGCTCTACCCGGATCGGCTTTTAACTGGCGCGGAAAGAAAAGAACTGACGTCCGCGCGCCTGGGTGGCGCCTATGTAGGCACCGCTACGTCATAACCGACGCCAACAACGTCACGCGGAGCCGAATGGAGCTAGCCGACGACGCGCACAACAGGTATTGCTCAGCAAACGTTTTCGGATCCAGCCTGACGCCTGGGGAATTCAAAGTTAAGGAATCTGCAGCTAGAAGTCTCTATCAGATATTTATTTAAGAATTAAGGATTTGTTCAGGGATTGATCTACCAGTGGCAGAAGCATTATGTTTTGCAATTCATAGGCCTCAATAAGAAAGAGGAAAACTAGCTCTGATGATCTAATCTGACCTTCTTTGTGTCATCCAAACGTCTGATTTGACCATGTCTGCGTTATCCAAAGGTTTGATTACTGACGTAAATGAGGATGTACTGTGCCATGAATGGGGAATGTATTATGTATTTCCTCTAAGCATCTAGGCTTCCAAGAAGCAGAGCACATTGCATGAGAAAGTTAACATCACCCTTTCCTCTGGAGTTCACATACGCTTGTGCTTGGCGACCCAAGCACATGAATGGGCAACACTGCTGACTTTCCTACAGACCTCAGTAATATCAGGGACTCTATTGCATTTACCCATATTGTTCTGAGATCAAGGTCCGATTTCAGCAATATGCTGAACGTACTCTCTGATCGGTAGGTTATGAGTCTAGTAAGTTACATTTCATCCATCAAATTATCTGGTCATACAGTGATCACAACCAGGGTCAGAGGTCTTCACCTTCTACTAAAGTGCCCTCTATTAAAGCATTCATCTTATTAGGTCTGAGGCTAATTAAATGATTTTGTGTTATTTTATGTACATTTCTGTGTCTGCCAACCCCTTTTATCTTATGAGTCTCCATAGTGAAGACTAAGGTTTGTGAATAGTGGATATCCAGTCAGAGGCGTCTCTGTGTGAGGCAAGCAGGAGTTCAGACATGCCACATTCCCCTTCACCACCTGATTGTCGACTGTGTAGTCTGTGGGTTTTCCCTGTGGTGGTGCTCCAAGGTGGGGATGGAGAAGGAAAGAGATGGGAGAATTTGCCCTGCAATATTCCAACCAACATGTGCAAGTGTAAAGGCGTTTGTATGTCCCTAAGAGATCAATTTAAAATGCAGCACTGCCAGCATCTGTGCGCATCCCTAGGTAAGACTCCTTATGGAAAGGGAAGGGAAGAGGGTGTTTGGGCCACCAGTTCCTTCACTAAACCCCTGAGAGTGAGATCCTTTTGGTGCACAGCATTTCTTCAGGGGGTCTTGTATTACATACATTTTGATTTTGGCCTGTAGTTGACCCAGTGTATCCCAGTCACTGAACTTCCCTTTCTCAGTGCTGAACCATCAACACCTGGAGTTGCCCTACCTTTAAGTCACCCTTCCTGTGACTCTTGCACTGTTACCAGTCCTAGAGTCTTCCCTGCACTCTTTTCTAGACTTATCACCCGGTCCTAAAGTTTCTGGGCCTCCATGTTTGTCCGTATTCCTTTATCTCCCCGCCCTTGCACATCCTTTTTTTAACCCTAATTTTACTCTAGGTGTTAATAGCACGTTGAAGAACCAAAAGTCACCAAATGCTCTGAGTAGCACCACCAGGAACCATCCCAAGTATGGTACATTAATATTCCGTTCAATAATTGATGAAATCACTCATATTTTGATTCAGCTTCAGTTTCATGTAGTGCACCAGGCAAACCAGAAACCAAGAGGTGATGTATTTAAAAAAAAAGGGGGACATTTCAGATACATATCATACCTCTGTGCTGATCAGACATCTTTTCGGCTGTGCCAATGATAGTACTTTCGTCAAAGAGATCCTCATGGTAAAAAGGTCTCTGAATTTTGAAAAAGCAGTGCTCCATTGATACGTCCTCTAGTTTTTCAGGGTGGAGGACAGCTTGATAAATTAGACTGCACAATATTTGTGTTTTTCACAGAGAAGACAGATCTAAGAACTTCTCTCAGTTCCTTGCAACTAGGATTATTCATATTTTAGAGGCAACCTTCAAAGTGCAATAACAAATAGCCTTAGGAAGACTTGGAAGAGTTGGATTCTATGTCAAGACTAGAAGCTTTAAACTAGGCTTTACTTTCTTCATTTATTTAGCTTAGCAGCCAACAACAAATACCCACAACACTGCGAAGGACTTCAACTCTCAACCTGAGAAAATAAGAAAAGAATCCATCAATCAGGCAGCTCAGGCATCATATAAAGCCATCTTCAAGGAGAAACACTTCCTCTTTCTTCAGTGCCTAGCAGCCAGATAAGCGAGACAACAGTCAATTTCAGGTTTCTCATCTGCGGATACAGATCAGCCTTTCGCTCTTGTGTTCGGAAACTACGCTGTAGCATGGTGGGTCACCGCTCTGTCTTTCTCACATTTTATTACCTTTAGGCAGGGGTTCTGTAATTGTTAGTGGGCCGACTCAGCCCTTCACTATAAATTCTTTTCAGGTCCTGATCTCCAATGGCAGGTCCCAGGGAGGGGAGTCCTTCCAGGTTGGGGGAAGGATGATTCCCCCTTTATTTTGGACGATGAGTTTGTCGATATGATTGACGCCCATAACAGAGGCCCATATCCCTCACCCTAGAGCAGGCACGTACTTTTAGTCACTGCTCAGCGCAGCTTGAACCTGAACCCTCCCCCCGCCTGTAGTGCCAGAGGCACTCCCATGTAATGGGACCACGTGATGACCTGTGACTACCATTGTTTTAATTCACTTTAGGTGTTTTCTTGAATGTACGACCATGCTTCCTGCATGTGCCTTTTTTCCTTGAAGATTTCTTTTGTGTCTCCTTGTAGCTGCAGAGGGGGAGTGTTCGCTTCTTACAGCCCTGCCCGGAACAGAACGTGTGGGATGTGCATTTGAAAGCATGAGAGAGAGAGAGGTGTGAAATGTACTTCTCGGTCTCAGATTGCAGTGTTATATGCAGTGGTGCTCAAATGTGCATCATGTTGTATATTTGGGGGATGAAGTGTGTGATGCTAAAGGCAGTGGTGCGCAAATGTGCATTGTGTTGTACATTGGGAAGTATTATGAAGTTCTTACTATTGGCTTTGACATGCCCTCATGAATCTGACTCTGTCTAGCTTAAGCTTTGCGCACACAGGCAGGCCCCCAGATCACTCAAGTTGTTTAGGCTGTTCACGTTCAAGGTTGTTTTCTGTACTATTGGAGATTGTTTTCTACTTTCTCAAGCTTCGCTAAGATAAGGGGCTGGAACATGTGGGATCTCAGAAGAATACGTGAGAATTCCTTTGCCTTCTGAATGCTTGCATGGAGAGTGGTCAACTCCAGTAAGTTTCCTTGGCACAGAGGAGGTCCTCTCGGAAACTTCTAGTGCTTTCAGTTTATTAAAACTGGGGCTTGTTGACTTGGAAAGCGGGATTTTGGACCTGAATGGAGGCGGACGAGTCTTATTCAGTGTAGGAGTTCCCGGCTTGCTGAGTCTCTTGACCCCGGCTGTGAATCCCCCAGTCTGGAGTGGGCTAAGATGCAGTGTTTGCAGCCGGTGATGCTTTATTTATTGGCAGAGTGATGTGTGAGTGTCTCTGTGTGCACATTCAAGTCTACAGTGGTTAGAATCATCTGGATGTATTTATTGTATATATCTTTCTGATTACTTGCATTTAACAGTGCTTATTTCCTGCAGTGGACGTCCAGTGTTATCTGCCTGCATTTTATTCCATGCATTTAATAGTTGCATTTGCTTACTTATAAGTGTGTTATTATTGCCTGCACACACATATATATATATATATATATATATACACACATTTGAATATAGTTCATTTGACATCTGGGAAAGCCTTTCTGTTAGAGAGTATTCCACAAATAAAACCCCATGCTTTATTCTGAAAACTGTCTTTTGATGTGCCTCATTTTATGAGAGTGAAATCCCTTTCCGGGTGTTTTTATTGCTTCGCTGTGTGTGTGCCTCCGTGTGGGGGTGCAGTATTTTCTAGGATTTGGGAGGGCGAAGCAATACACCGCCCTTGCCTGAAGTGGTAGCCCCTTGGATGGCTTCAGACGAGACACCGGTTACAGACCCCATGGGCAAGACTAAAGATACAGCGACTATGCAGGCTCCTGGATCCACTCCCTCCGACTCCTTTAAATGGCTCCGTCAGGCGTTTCTAAATGCTGGGCACCTACCCCGGTAGGTTGCAGTGGTTCAGGACAAAGTGGATTTACCCCCACAGAAGCTCCAAGAGCTCCCCTAGGAGATGATGGGAAGATTTAGTAGACTCGTGCAAGGATGATGACTCATAACAAGCCGGGGCCTAGTAGACCTTGGAGATCAGAAGGCAGTCCTAAACGTCCAGGCTGGATAGCCCTACTAAAATGGGGCTTCTGAGTCAATGACATGGATGGCATGTTTGATCTGGATGATATTTATCATCCCAGGACCGATGAGTGACTTCCAGCAACTGGAGTAGCTCAGTATGTGGCAAACAGACTTAGAAAGCCTTTAGATAAAAAGGTCAGGGGCCGCCATCGGGCAGAGTGTCCTCACTCATGCATGGGCGGAAATGTCGTTTTAACACCTGAAATTGACAGCAAAATGGTCACCTTTGTATCCAAATTCATAAAGGACCCTAAGAAAGGAAGCAAACGTTCCTGGAGATACTGCCAGGATAAGTCACTTGATATCCTGGGCCCCTTAACGAAAATATTAGATATGGCCGAAGAGGCCAGAGACTGGCAATCTCATTTCTCCAGAGCTCCTGTCCAGCTGGGCTCAAAGGGCCATATGATTCCTGGGGAATGCAAACTATGCCCTCTCATCTGAAAGAAGACGCTCCCTCCCATAAAGATTGACCCCAAGACGAGGGAACTGGCCACCTCAGAAACCGGACCAGTGGATGATTAGGGTCTTTTCGGGAAACCATTTCTCAACGAGTTAAGCAAGTTCGTTACAACTTTCTCGTCTCTGGATAAGGCCCATCAGTCCATGAATCGAGTATTCAAAGAATAATGATTTTGGTGGGCCCGGAAGAGGTAGGGGGCACTCTTCCTGTTATGCATTTTTACAAGCCTTCTAGAGATTACCAGGGGGCTGTCAGCAACAGCAGTTCCAGTACCAGAAATGGTTTGGATGCTTCTTTCCGAACAAAAGGCAGTGCGGGCTGGACTGTTTCCATTGGAGCAGGGCCAAGATTGATTTGCATATAGCTGGATCCAAACTGGTGTAGCACGGTGTGCAAAATAATGATGGACTGGGATGCACCCATGAAATTACCAGTGGCTGAGATTCATTCCATCCATAACTTTGTTTTATACTTTTGTATGATGCCGTAAGTGGGACAGTTATGCCCAGACTTGGGTCCTATGTACACTGACACTGGAATCAAGCTATACTCAGCTGATGAGCCCATAATAAGGGCAAAACTGGTCCAAGGTAGCTTCTGTTCCGGTTCAGTGAGGACCTGGCTTGGCAGTTCGGGCTGGACTGTTCCCATTGGAGCAGGGTCAAGAGTGATTTGCACAGAGCTGGATTCAAACTGAGGTGATATGGTGTGCAAAATAACAATGAACTGGGATGCAACCCGAGTAATTACCAGAGGCTGAGATTAATTTAAGCATTCCATCCATTACTTTTTGTATACTTTTGTCTTTCTGTCCCAAGGCAGAGGTCACGGTAGAAGAAGCTTCCGTGGATCAACCAACGCCCCCTGTGGGGGTTCAGGTATAGAAAACCCCTTTTTCACTACAAGGGTGGGTCTCTTTCGTTACGTCTGAAAGGAGACAACAGGGGAGTTGTAAATCATTACTGGTTTCCATGTCGGGTGCTGCGGCGCCCCAGTATAGGGCACGTACATGCAGCCCCTAGTTCACTACTTTGTAGGTAAGCGTGTGATTACAATGAGGTAAGATCCCTCTTAGACAAAGGGGCTCTTTTTCCAACTACTCTGCACCCACGAGGTTTCCTCAGCAATCTGTTCTTTGTACACAAAAAAAGACATGGGTATGCGGCTGGTGATAAACATGCAGGAATCCAGTCAATGGCTAGACTACCGTCATTTCAGGATGGAGGGTCTCCATCTTTTACTGGATAGTCTTTTGCTGACTGGAGAGTGAGGCTTGACCTCAAGGACGCATATTTTCACCATCCCAATTTTCCCACCACATCACTGGTTTCTGCAGTTTGTCTGGGACGACCAGGTTTACAAGTTTGTGGCTCTCCCCTTTGGGCTATCATCCGCGCCCTAGTGCTTCACCAGGGTCACGTGTCCAGTGGTTAATGGCTACGATTCAGGGGCATCAGACTGATCATTTATCTGGACGATGTTCTACTCTTACATCAGGATAGCAAGTTGTTCCTCCACCAGTTGGAGATGACACATTCCCTGCTTCAGTCTCTGCATTTCATCATCAACGAACGGAAGTCAGAATTCACTCCCTTTGTCAATTGGTTTTCTGGGTTTCCTCATAGATTAAGTTCACTAAAACTGCTGCTCGTAAGAAAAGAACTGAAATGCACATTGACAAAGGAGTTCATCTCCTTTCGGTACCTTGCACAGATAGTGGGCCCATTAGCGCCTTCGATTCAGGCAATCTTCCCGGGCCCACTGCACTACAGGGCCCTGCAGACTGAAAGCGACTCATCTACGGAGGAGGTTTCCCTACTCAGTGCTGATTCGGCTATCAGCAGAGGCCAGGAGGGAGATGCAATAGTGGCTGGCCCACATGATGGCCTGGAACGGCAGGCTTAGCAAAACCAAAGGGGATGATGGACGGAGTGTTAAACATTGCAAGCACTCACCCCCAGTCAAATGATCTGGGTTTAATCCATCATCATTCTTTAGCTCACTCCGCCACCCCAGTTCAGACATGGCCAGATGCAAATCAGTCTGACCCTGTGCCTCATGGGAACAGTCGAGCCCGAACTGCCAAGCCATGTCTTCCCTGGACCGGAAACAAGCATCCTGGGACCGGTTTCGGGTTCAAAACCCTCATCAGCCAGGCTATCTTGAATCCAGTGGCAAAGTGAGCAGGGCCATCTTTGGGTCGGTGTGAGATGTTGTCCTCAAATCGGATGCTAGTCTCTTCGGCAGGGCCCGCAATGCAGAGAAGTCACTACCAGAGGCCCTCGATCAGAACAGAAGTGAGAGTTGCACATCAAATACTTCGAGTTGCTCGCAGGATCCTTCAGAGTACTGTCGCTAATGAGAGACAAGGTATCGAGCTCCATCCTGTTGAAAATGGACAACTTGTCGTCTGTCTGGTACATCAACCACCTCTAAGGGACGCTTTCGAGAGTGCTGGCGGAGCTCACAAAGAGTTTCTGCCACTGTATCTAGATACAAAGATAGCTGGAAAGCTGAATTGCATCGCAGATTGGAACTCTCATTATCTAAAGGACTTCAGTGCTTGGAAGATGGATCTGCCCTATTCAGAATGATAATGGACAAAAGGGTTCTGTGTAAAGTGGATCTTTTCGCAAACCATCTGGATCACCAACTTCTGAGTTTCTTCAGCTGGTGACTGGATCCTTTCAACAACGGCATCGGATGCCTTCCGGGAGGACTGAAGTCAAATTCAGAGCTATGCATTCTCGCCGTTCGCGATGCTCACCAGTGTGACAGCACAAGTTTGTAGTCCAAAGCATCTCTAATTCTGGTGATGCCAGTTTCGAGATCTCAAGCATGGTTTCCAGTTTTTATGAAACTCTCTATGGATTTTCCAATCCAACTTCCCCAGAGTGAATCAATTTGGACAGAGTCTGAGGGCAACATACATCTGCTAATTCTGGACGGGTCGCTTTACCTCATGGCTTGGAAGATTACCGGGGCGCTGGGATCTTCCGGGACTTTTGAGACAAGCTTCAGATCTCATGAGTGAGCATGGGTGGATTTTCACTTAAAACAGTTAGATGTGCAATTTCAGCGGGCCATGAACCGTGGTTAGGGGTTCCAGTGGGAGAACATACTTTGGTGTGCAAGCTGTTGAGGAGTGTGGCTCTCTAATCCCCCACAACATAGATAATCTCAACTATGGGATGTCACCTTGTGCCTCTGAGTTTTGGCAAGATATTGTTTTTTCTGTCCTGAAAAGAACTTTTAGGTAAGCTGGCTATGCTTTTATGTTTAATTTCTTGCAAATGCTTCTCAAATTTGAGGAGATTCTGTGCGCCTGGCACAGGCATCCCGAGCCTGTGGGTGGCGGAACATCTATCAAGGTGGCCTATAGTAGGATTTGGCTTTCACTTGTTCCAAGTAATGCTACCAGTCAGGGGGTCGGGTCGGTGCCAGGCCCCTCGACCCAGCTGTGTGTAATGGCTATTCTCTGTTTTGACAGAACCAGGGCCAAATCCACAAATGTGTTGATGGGCCTGCGTGCAAGATGTTTGGGTAGTAACTCCCAATAAGCAACGGAGCCCCACCCGTTGGACCGGAGAGGCCACAGCGTCAGAGAGGGACTCCATTACAACCCCCCAATAGGAGTAGAGTTGGGGGCAGCTCCATATCACATGCACAAAGTCTGCCTCGCTAGTGTGACAGCATGGGCAGGCGTTTGAGGTGTTTGGGTACATGTGCACTAGGTGTTCTGGGGTAAGGTGGGTGTGGAGTAGATAGTTAAATGTGTGTACTTCAATCTAGCATTTGTGGAAATGAGTTTTGGTGTTTCTGTTCATTGCACCCATTGTTTATCCGTTAACGTGATGGCAAGGGCAGTTTCCCAGTAGGTTCGAAGTGCGCAAAGAGGGGGTTCTCAGACTGTGCTCAAAGAGCTATAAAGATGTGACACAGTCCTACACCCCCTCCTCAGTGTGTCAAAATCACCTGGAAGGTTAAGAATGTCTGCGGTTCGTCGTGTGTCCTACGCCAAACCGTGTGCAGGTAACATGTGAGTGCTGCATAGATAAGGAATAAGCCCAGTGGTATCTCATAATCATCTACCAAGCTTTCAAAGGTGGCAAGAATCTTATCCATGAAAAGATCACACCACACGGTGAGTCCTGCCTCGGTCCACAGGGCCGAGTGAGGGCGCAACTGCAATTCGATACATCCTTGTAAGCCCAGAGGGAGAGCTCAGAGCATATGGGGGACATGCTCGATTCCGTATAATATATGTCTTCCAGCATGTCCTGGCCATGTGCATGAGGGCGTTTCCGCCTCTTATCATTACCTCCGCTTCGGAACCAAGTAGCCAGGGCAGCACCGAGGTTCATGTTGCCCTATCAAAGCAATGTCCCAATTTCGACAAGTTCATGCCCGCTAGCCAGTGCATTAGCCATTGAAGCTGGGCGGCAGCATAATAGCGCCTGTAATTGGGGGCGCTCAGTCCTCCTCGCTCCAATGGAGTGTATAGCTTGGGGAGCAATACCCGCTGTCTGCACTTGCCCCATATCAATACGGTCAGCAGCAAGCGCAGCTCTGTGAATATTCTGGGAGGCAATAAGGTCGGGATGACCGAAAAGAAGTATAATAGCCCTGGGAGTATCAACATTTTGGAATCCTGCCTACTGGGGAGAGCGAAAGGCCTGTCCAAAGTGGGAGTGATGCCTTCAACTGAGCAAGAGCTCTGCCCACATTTCCATTGGTCAGGTGTTTATCAGAGAGATGCACTCAGCTGCCTAGGTATTTTGAGGAATCACATGTCCAGGGGAGTGGAGTCCCCTGTTCTTCTGGACTCCGCTGCTCTTCTGTTAGGGCTGTAAGGGGGAAGAAATGAGATTTATTCCAGTTCACCTGTAGGCCAGCTGCTTCCTCGAACTGTCGTAGAAGTGCCATTAAGCCTTAGAACATCGTGGCATCATCTCGAAGGTACACCAGGGCCTCGTTGGCATATAGGGAAATCACATGCCAATGGTCACCAGCTCGGAGTCCTCAGTCTGCCGCTCATGCCCGAAGTGCACACGCTAGAGGCTCCAAGGCCAATGCGAATATTGTAGAGGATAGAGGGCATCCCTGGAGGGTACCACGTTCAATAGTGAATGTGTCAGATATAACGCTTCCTGTTTTGACCCAGGCGAGTAGTGTACTGTATAATATATCTATCCAACTGAGGAAACGAGGGCCAATGCCCATTCACTTTAGGACTTCCTTCGAATACTCACATCCCAGGGAATGGAACTGATTTTTAAAGTCCAACGTTGCGACCCAGGGGTTTACGCCCACAGGCCGTGCCCATTCCATTATCATGATCAGGCGGCAGAGGTTCAGGAAAGTGCTCCTGCCGGGTATAAATCAGTTTTGATTTGGATGTATTACGTGTTGTGCTTTGGGGATCAGTCAGTTGGCCAGCACCTTGCCAAGTATCTTATAGTCAGAATTTAATAAGGAGCGGGGTTGGTAGTAGCCCACCAGTAGTGGGTCCCTGTCAGGCTTAGGCAGGACAAACAATACCATGAGGCGGGGAGTATACCAGCTGAGTAGGCGGAGTAAAATACCTTCAATGAGTGAGGGGTCAACATAGACTGAAAAGTGGCATAAAGCACACATTATCTGGGAATGCGTTCATATACAGAACTATTGGTAGGGGTTGATGAGGTGTATGGAAGAGGTAATGGCTGTCAAAATCGAGCCCAATATAAAGCTGTGCCTCTTGAATATATGGGGTCCCACAGATCTAAGCAGCAAAGAGAAACTGTGGGGGATGTTGGGGACTATGATTGCAAAGCGGAACATTGCCAAAAGATGGGGTGCCCAAGAGTTACCAACTATTGTAGAATGGCAGAGGGACATGGATTGGTGCATGCTGATGGAGCGGACAATTTATGAATCAAGAGGGTGTCCTCAAAAGTGGTCGCAGGTATGGGGAAAGTGGAACGCTTACAGGGTGGGGGGGAACTATGTGAGCCTCCGAGGGTGGACCATGCCCGGGACCTCGGGGAGTGAGGGTAAATGCGATTCAGTGGGTCTCCGCATGATAATGTACAAGCGGTGGGTGGTGGTCGACTGCAACATTGCAGACATGCTCCCTAATGACAATGATTGTGCACTAACTGTATGTGTCAAGTTATCAATAAAAAGAAACTTTAAAAAAAAAAAGTGGCATAAAGTTCTATAGGTCAATTGTCTGCCGCAGGAGTCTTACCGCGCGCCATCTGTTTTATTGCATCTGTAATTTCAGTGTCGGATAGGGGTGCCTCAAGATCCGCCCATTGAGCCGCCTGCAGGCGTGGCAGACATATGATATTTAGGAACAATCCAATTTGAGCTATATCTGCTGTTCCCAGGGCTGCATACAAATTTGTGTAGCAAGAGCAGAAAGCACCATTGATGGTGTCTTGGGTGTTGTGCATTACGCCTGCGACGCCGCGAGCAGCATTGATGGGCGTCCGGTGGGAGCCAGAGTGGAGGAGCCAGGCCAACAGCCTGCCGACCTTGTTGCCCTCAACATGTTTTCTGGTCAGATAGTAGTTATAATCTAGTTTGTCCAATTGGTTTAGGGTCAGCTTATGGGCAAGCCTTGCCCACGACAGGGGAGCGGCCACATTCCTGTCTCCGGTAGCAGCCGTTCGTATCTCCAAATGTCCGTTTCTAGAGCGTGTAGCTCCCTGCGCAGCACCAGCTTGGCGCCATAGACCATCTTTATGGCGTGGCTATGGAGGACTACTTTGAA
The DNA here is from genome assembly GCA_963921515.1 of Calotriton arnoldi. Taxonomy (NCBI): domain Eukaryota; kingdom Metazoa; phylum Chordata; class Amphibia; order Caudata; family Salamandridae; genus Calotriton; species Calotriton arnoldi. The sequence goes on along the minus strand of CAWUFW010001292.1, from coordinate 2,018,370 downwards.
CGCATCCCACTCCAAACAGGCACCGGAGGCTGTGCCTTTGTTTTCGTTGTAATATGCTGTGATAAGGTAGCGCGGAAGGCCCCGTTGCACAAGGCCTCAGTGGGGAGCCTCCATGTGGGTATACGAGAATGCCCTCATCCCCCATGAAAGTTGGAGCTATAATGGGTAGTGACCGGAGGAAGTGCGCCCCAGGTATTTGCCGAGGGTGATCTTCGCTAGCGCCTCTGAGCTGCAGTAGAAAAGATCAATCCTGGTGTGTAAATCGTGTAACCCAGAGTAAGAGGACTATTTGCGTGTGCTCGAATGTAGACTGCGCCAGGCATAGACCACCTGTGTGTAGGAAGCCCAGTGTTTCAGATGGTGAGTGAGAGCTTCAGATTGTGCTCCTGGCAGGGAGGGTTGGGGGGGGGGGGGGGGCTGAGCAATCTTGGTCAAGGTCAGGGACACAGTTATAATCGCCTCCCCAATAACAGGGCGCCAGCGCATTATGTATCAATATGGGAGTGAGGGAATTGCAGAAAAAGGCTCTGATGAGTGTTGGGAGCATATAAGGAGACTAGTGTCACAGGGGACCCATCTAGGACTCCTTCTATGACCACGCATGTCCCTTCTGGATCTATCTTAGTGTGCAGCACTTCCAGCGGCACCACAGGGGCTACCCATATGAGGGGGCCTCTAGCGTAGAGAGAGTAGGTGGTCCCTATCAGTATGCCCTGACAGTGTCTGCCCACATTCTCGAGGTCCGGAGCGGTGAGATGGGTCTCTTGGAGTAGTTCGACCTGAATTTTGCGCCTGCGTAAATATTGGTGCACATGGTAACGTTTCACATATCCCGCTAGACTCCTGACATTCCAGGTCAATAGCAGATATTGTGGCACAGAGCTAACACCATGCCTAGTTATTTAATCTGTAATGCTGGAGAGAGCTTGGCAACACTAGGATCCTCCCCCAGATCCCCACCCGCCACCTACCCAACCACCCTCGCACCCCACTGACCACACACCCAAATAAACACTGACATGCAATTGGAAAATTAAAAGAGGAAAAACAACACATTAAACAATTAAACATGGACTCGTAATTGACATTCAACACCCCCTGCTGAGTTGGCACACCAACTGGTGTCCAGTCAATAGCACTGTCATGCTGCAAAGAAAAAAGTTCTAATTTCGTCAATTACTGTGTCATTATCCGTGATTGGGGTGGTGGCAATAAGTCAGGAGCAAGACTTTCAAGTATGAGACATGCAGCCCTTGACCAGTACACCAGTTGTGCTTCTTTTTCGCCACTCACTGCCCCCCATGGCGCACCCGTAACTAACTTCCTTGGACATTTTAGGAGGCACTACTGGGCCTCCTCCAAGCAAAGCGAACATCAGATTTAGGGCCGTGTCCGGTGTCTCATCCTCGTGACTTCCCGCAACTGAACCAGCTGGGGAGGGGGTAGCCGCACGCTGCCCCACCTCTGCAACCACCTGTGCCCTTTCCCTAGCAGCCTGTTCTTTCGTTGGGCCAACGGGGTAGCGTTTGTTGCGGGGTCTGCGGCGTCGTTGTACCTTCAACTCTGTGTGGGAGAGTCAGATGACACCATTGATAGAGCTGTGATGCCCCTGCGTTCCAGCCATGACCATGCATCCTCGGGCTTGTACAAAAGGTGGCGCTGTCACCCTGCATGATCCGAAGCATTACAGGCAATTGAAGGGCGTTTTTGATGTCATGCTCACAGAGGCCTCGTTTCACAACCAGAAAGGAAGACCTTCACCCTTGCACCTCCAGAGTGTAATCTGGGAAGATATTAACTTGTGAGTTCTCTACCTTCCATGGGCCTCTGGCGCAGGTGACCTTCAAGATGTGAGGTCATCCAACCACTTTCAAGGAATGTCAAGTGGGAAGTTTTGTAGCACATACGAAATGTCTAGGCAGGACCATCATCTGTTACAAGAGTACCTACACACGATATTTAGCAGGAGACTCCACCATCTGTTTAGATCTTTCTGTGACCTAATTAACAGTGGGGTTAAATTGAGACTACAGGTAAGTTTGGGTTACAGTGCAATGTGCCAAGATACTTAAAGCTTAGGGTATGGACACTGAATCTGGTCTGTCACTCTATAGCCTCAGGAACAACGATCAACTTAGCCCAGCTAATCTTTAGGCCAGAAGCCTTGTCATTTAGGTCAGGCATTTTGATAAGCCGGGCACCAGATTCTTGGGGGCCTATGAAGAGCACTACATCATCTGCGTAGAGCCCCATGATGTACTAATTGCCTTCCTCCCACTGGAACCCTCTAACCTGGGCGTCACAGCGGACCCAGGTTGCCAGAGGTTCCATCGTCGGGGAGAAACAAAGGGGAAAGAGGGAATACCCCTGTCAGGTACCACAGCTAATCAGAAATCGTGGCAATAAAACACCATTCACTCTGACCTGGGACTGGGGAGTGGCCAAGAGTATTCTCATGTAAGACAGGAAGCGTTGCCCAAACCCCATGCACATCAGCCCCTAAAAGAGAAAAGACCAGTCAAGAGTATCAAATGCCTTCTCAAAGTAAATCATTATGAAGGATCAAGGATCACAAAATGTGTGTCTGTGCAAGAGCAATGTGCACCCTGGATGCAGCACTGTGATTGCGAATGAAACCACATTGGACTTCAGCGGAGATCTTAGTCTCTGTGTTTACTAAGGAGATTGGGCAATAGGATGAGCAGAGCTCCTGTGGGCACCCTGATTTAAGAATAACCACAATTGTCCCTGGCACAAGTCCGGATGGCAAGGCATCCACGTGCACTACTTCTTGGTACATATTTGGTAGGTGGTGGAACAACAGTAATTTGAATTTAGTATAGTAATTAAGGGGCAACCCATCCAGGCCAGGCACTATTGCCTGGACACAAGTCACATATGGCGGGCGCAGGCTCGTCCATTGTGATAGCTTGATCCAACATATCCCTGTCTAGCGAATATAGGGTTGTGGGGGGGTAGTAGTCATCAATGAGCAGCACCAGTTGCTGTCAGAAAGCTCCCACTTAGTATATAACGTTTGGTAGTAGGAGACATAGGTAAAAGCCACCCCCATTGCAGTGTCGGCCTCACTCCCATTAGGACGCAGTATCCACGGGACAACTCTAGAGACAGAGTGTTTAGTCAGTGGCCAACCAGTATAGAAGCTTCTATCTCCCAATTCATAAACACATCTGGTGGAGGCAATCCAAATTTGTCTGCGCGGATTCTAATCTTTATCAAGTTGGAGCTGGAGAACCGCCTCATGAGTAGCCAGGCACTGATGCTCAATTTTAGCCTCAAGGTTAGAAGTAATGTTTTTTTTCTTTTTCTTACCCCTTCAAAAAATGCCTTCACCATCACACTGAGAGTACCCTTCCCCACTGCCCAGGTGTGCCTGGTGGAATAATAGTTTATATGTTGATGAACCAAGACTCCTCCCCATGGGGATTCTGCTGGCGCTCGTACCCGCCCACAGACTGGGACAGCAAGCCTCCCACAGGCTTCGCATCACAGCAAGACGACTCGAGATGGAGGCAGAGACGGAGCCTGGGATAGAGTTGTGCTGAAAGCTCACACCTGGTATTGTGGTACCGGAGGTTCGTTTCCCCGCCCTCCCGATACGTTCGGTGGGGACAGCAGTCAGTCGGCCGGCCCCAGCCTCCAGGAAAGACGGCTTGACGGCCTGAAAACTCTCTCGACCTCTTAGCCCCCCTCCGGTCACTGCTGCACTCCTCGTCATGCTGCCGCCGCCACTGTGCCTAACACACGTGGGGGGCCGGGCGAGTTTAGGCATGTGGCAAGGCGGGCGGGCGGTTGGTTTTGGTCTAAGTGGGTGCAAGTGGCACGAGGGTTGGTGGGTGTGGAGGGCCCAGAGCAACACTTGGCAGAGCAACACAGTGTCCCCCCAGAATTATCGTTCTTCATGCTCTATGCTTGTAGGTAGGGCTTTAAGTTGGCCGGGTACTGCCGGTGCTCAGCACCGGCAGTTCTAAAAAGCAGGTACCGAGACGGGTCCCTATCGGGCTCTCTATTTTTGCCCTCACCATCAGGGTGAAAAAATAATCGAAACTCTGCAGCAGGACCACCCTTCGCTGCCTGTGATATAACTTCAAAGAGACTCGTTATAGTTCTTGCAGTCTCATCATTTCAGAACTGAAGCATTTTCAATATTATATACAACAAAGCCATAGTTGTTGCTTATCTTATGCAACTAAGAACCATTGACAAAGCTAATAGTCCGGGCTTGCTCTAGGTGTAATGTTACTTGTTGTATTATGTGTCCCTGCTTCTTTAATTCCATAGATTCCGTTCTCCTATTTTTTTTATTTTGAATATGCGTCCCAGGACGGCAGAAATAGCCAAGGCCTATAGATTAAGCTCGGCGTTCGTGGCCGTTCGGGACGGGCAAAGAAGGAAAAGGACTCTCTCTTTTCCTGGTTGCCCAGAGAATACAACAACAGTGTCCACTCCTGCGGCTTCAGCTGCCCCCCCCAATTCTTTCTTTCTTACTCTTAATTCCTCTCTTTCTGTCTAGCAGCTTCTCCTCACTTACTGAAAACCGTGACTTCTTTCCTCCTTTCATTTATTTGTTCCCCTGTGAAATTGAGCCAAAAAAGAAAAACACTTTTGCTGGGAATGTTTGACATTTTTCTATTCCAAAGTGCAGCCTCGGGAGTAAAAGTTTCAAAATATGAAAAATAACTAAATAAAGCCAGACAGAGTGGTAGTAAAGTGGCAAGATTGATTTTGTTCACACCCAAACACATTTGCGCCACTCTACAGAGTTTGCCAGTGAAGCGCTACTTTTATTTTCTGGTCTTTCTTTGAATAGCATTGTTTTCCCTGGCAGGGAACTAGTGCACCAATCCTGGAGGAACTGCAATGGGTGGATTGGAAAACAAAATGTGTACTGCGGCTCGGTGTTCAGGGAGGTGGTCTTTTTACCATACTGCATACGTTTTGTAAGGATATAAGCAATGAACATTGAAATGGGTCCATTCCGTGCCCTGTAGTCATGTCCTTCACTTTTTCAGGCGAAAGCACTCACTGATTTCTGAATAGTAAGTGTAAAAGCTTTAAAGTAACCATGTTGTTCCTGCTTACATTTCACATGCTTTACTTAATTTTGCATTCCCTATGAGTGTTTGCTTTTTCCAGGATGTTGTTACTTTTTTTGTAGGCAGCATATTGCTCTTGTCTAGTGCATAATTTAAATTGAGCCGCATCCATGTGTTAAAGCGGTGCACAATTGAATTGTAGTTGAAGGCAGTGCGACTTTCTCTCAGTTGGGCAGTATGGTGTTCAGTGGGGGAGAGGATGTGGCACTATGGTCAGAGCTGCCGAATTTGGAACTGGGAAACCAGGTTCAGCCTTTATGACTAGCCCACCAGACCACTCTCCTGAGGAAGCACATTCCCATGCTAGACCTTAGAACAGGGATACTCAAAGTGCGGCCCTCCTGACCTTTAATTGCGGCCCCCCCTGGTGAGCAGCAGCACTGGGCTGTTCACTTGACAGTGCAGGAACATTCAGTAAGCTGTGAAACGGACATACTTTATTTGCAGGTTAACTAAACTAAAGGTAAAGAAGCAAAGAATGTTTTCTAGACAACTTATCTTTATCATGCAGCTGCTATGCGTCCCCCTACGACAACCTTTCAACACCTGACCCTCCCCTGCTGGCATCGGTGCGGCCCTCGGTAAGCCACAGACAATACTTTGTGGCCCCCTGTGAATTTTTTGTGAGTACACATGCCTTAGAAGGTCCACAAGATCTTAGAAGCCCTGGTGTCTTAGCACCAGCAGGTCGACCCTGGCGGTGGCAAGTGTGGGTTAGCCTTGAAGGCTTGTCCACCACAATCCATACTGACTTTCACCTCCAGTCTTGCGGGCAGGCCTATGAAGCAGCACACCCTAGAGCAACAGTGACTCTGTCACTGAGGTCACAGGACCCTTTAGAAGGGCCGGCTCTAGGGCGGTACAACCTGGGTGACCGCACCAGGCACTGACTTTGGGTGGGGGCATCGTGTTTGCAAGTATATTATGGTTTTAAAAGTGCTTGCTACCTCCTTCCTGGCCTCGCAATTTTTGGCAACAATAACAATTTCATGATAACTCTGGTGATTAATGTTCATCCTAGAGAGAGATCGGAGTTTTGTCTAGTGGAAGTTTTGACTCATGGAACGGTAGCACAGAGGGCTAATGTGCCTACTGCAAAGAACATGTATCATGCAGATCACAAAGTGCACATAATGTAAATAGTTCAGTGGGTTACTGCTTTTGTCAGAGATCCTTTTGTTACGTGTAGTTTATAAGTCAAGAGAACCCCCAACCATGGTATTATGTTTTAAATTCTGAGTTTGTGTTTCTCCAGACCAATCAATAATAAACTATACGGCCTACTAGTATGGTTGTCATGTGACTCCTACACCTTGTAGTCCTTAGTCTTATGTAACATGTTCTATACAGTGATTTACACATGTATAATTGATTGTCTCTCTGTAATGTGTGTGATGTAAAGTGCTCTGACACCCTACACTGGTATGAGTGGCGCTGTAAATCAAATTAAATGCATCTGAGAAAGTGTGGTTATGGAGGCTTGAGGGGCACTGTTAAAGGGTGGTAGTGAGGGAATTCATGGCAGAGGTGGTCATTGGATGGCACTAACAAACATTGTTGCACAGGGCGCCACCAGCGCTAAAGCCGGGCCTGCCCTTGAGGCCAGTCCTCGTCACCCATTGGTACCCCCATTGGCTTTGTTTCAGCAGTAGCAGCTGCAACATACCAGGGATCACCAATGCAGGATTTGTACGCACACCAAACTAAGACCACAAACTTCATAGTCTCTCTGCTTCATTCACAAGCACTTTTAACATGTGCTGCCTGCTTTAGGGCCACTGGAATTATGCAGCAAAGGAGGACAAAATTATGCTGCAGTGTTGACTAAATTATGCAGCAAAAAAAAGGCTGCAGCGTAATGCAGTATATTTTCTGATATTTTAGTATTATGACATTTGTACACATGCTAACAGTCTCTGGAAAGATTTTACCTTATTAGTACCAGTGTAACATACAAATGCAGCAGTGAGAAAGGTGATCAGTCGACCTTTCCAACGGGCCGCCCACTTCGCAGCAACACAACTTTTGATCCGTTTGAGCTACAAACAATTTAGTAGTTAAAACTGTCAGATTATGCAGCAGATCTTGTATTATGTGGCAAATATGGCAGAGCCATAATTATATAGAAACATTTGCAAACTAGTATATTTTGTCATTCATGTTTGAACTGCTCTTGTGGAATAAGGGAGGAGAAGTGCTGATGACAGAAACTCCATGGCTCGGAGACAAATGGCTTGGGCTTCCACTTTGAAGCGTATTTGGGACATTCTGTGATTGGAAACATATCCCACTTTGTGAATTTATTGTAATGTCAATAATTCATATTAAACCTTAAATAATCATGTGTATCCATTGGTTGAATTAAATAACATAATAAGCTGTAACTGGGCAGTGAAATGTCAAACAAATACTAAAAATTGGGATGTTTTGAGCATTCTGGCCACACCTCTGACTCCGCCCACTGATCCAATCCTTGGGGTATTCCCGCCCTCTAATTCTCTGCTCACAGTTCCCTTACTTTCCCCCCCCACTTCGACCACTGGTTACCACTATGGAAGGTTTTCTGACTCTGGCTGTTTCAGTAGTATCTAAAGAAATTGAGTTATCGTTAACTAAGGGTAGCCCCTTGAATTCTCCTTTTGGCCATTCTTTATCGAGACCCCTAGGAGGGAGGAGGGAACAACTGGTGATGGCGCTCAGGAGGAGTCGAGGGTACAGGGGGGGCCAGGGGGCGTGAGGATCCTTTGATAGCTATCTGCTCATTAACGGGGGAGGGGTTGAGGGCCCCTCTTTTGGATTCAACTCCCACTCGCCCCACTTGTTCAACCAACAATCTGAGGAGAAGAGACAAAAGCCTGGCCCTGGGAGCCTTAATACTTCCGGGGCGTCCTGGGTTGATCCCATTTTGTTTGGTCAAGCGGGGGTGCCCACCAAGTAGGGATTTAACGAACAAGTTACTTACCTTCGGTAACGATATATCTGTAAGAGACATAGATTAGTTATGGATTCCTCACCTTAGAATTACTCCCAGGCGTCAGACTGGATCCGGAGAATTTTTTCCTGAGCAGTACCCCTGCGCGTCGATAGGTGGCGTCGGTTGACTCCGCGTTCGTCGTGGTTGCCGGAATGACGTCGCGGTATCTACTTAGACGCCGCCCTCGCGCGCTGACGTCAGTTCTTTACACGACATTCCACGTCAAAAGCACAGAGCCATGCAAGACACTGACCACTGGTGCACAAAAACTAGGGCCCTGAAAGGGAGTCCCTTACCCTAGAAGTCAGTTCGCAGAACGGCGAGGATGGGTGGGGCGGTGAGGAATCCATATCTAATCTATGTCCCTTACAGATATATCGTTACCAAAGGTAAGTAACTTGTTCATCTGAAAGAGACAGTTATGGATTCCTCACCTTAGAATAGATACCCCAGCAATGCCAACCCCAGTGGAGGGTCTGCGAACCAAGTTCACACCAGAAAGTCCTGGAGAACTGAACAGCCGAAGAAGCCGTCTCTCTGGACTTGACTGTCCAGGCAGTAGTGTTTGGTAAACGTGTGCAGTGAAGCCCACGTAGCTGCCTGGCATATGTCAAGAAGGGGGACTCCACGTCCCAAAGCAGTAGTGGCTGCCGTCGCCCTGGTAGAATGGGCACGCAACCCCACTGGAGGTTCCTTTTTCGCTAAGGAATAGCAGATTTTGATGCAAAGAACGACCCATCGGGAAATGGTTCATTTTTGCACAGCCCTACCTTTCTTGGTGCCTACATAACCAACAAAGAGCTGGTCATCCACCCAGAATTGTTTTGTGCAATCCAGATAGAACGGAGGCGCACCTTTTGGATCCAGACGGTGGAGCCTCTCTTCCTCTTTTGAAGGATGCGGAGGCGGAAAGAAGGTGTGCAAAGTGATGGTCTGTCCTATATGGAAAGAGGTAACCACTTTGGGAAGGAAAGAAGGCCTAGTGCGAAGGACAACTTTGTCCGGATGAACAGCCAGGAAAGGAGGCTTAGAAGAAAGGGCTTGAAGCTCACTCACCCTGCGAGCAGAGGTGATGGCAACCAGAAAGGCAGTTTTAAGGGTCAGAAGTCTGAGAGGACAGTTATGAAGCGGCTCGAAAAGAGCGCACATAAGATAAGTGAGAACCAGGTTCAAGTCCCACTGGGGCATTACGAAAGGAGTAGGAGGAAACAAGTGAGTAATGCCCTTAAGGAAGCGATTTACAATAGGGGACTTGAATAGAGAAGGCTGGTCAGGCAGCCGAAGGAAGGCCGAAATGGCCGAAAGATAGCCTTTGAGAGTGCCCAGAGCAGAGCCCTGCTAGGCCAAAGAAAGAATGAAGAGGAGAACCTCTGAAAGGGGGGCAGAAAGGGGATCCACAGCCTTTGCTGCGCACCATGCCACAAACTTGTTCCATCTACAGGCGTATACCGTTTTGGTGGAGGGACACCTGGCTGCCAAGATAACATTTCAGACTTCGGGAGGAAGGTCGAAAGCTGTCAACTGTTGCCGCTCAATCTCCACGCAAGGAGTTGGAGGCTGGACAGGTTCTGCGACAGAAGACCCTCCCGAAGAGGCAGTCTGATCGGAGGATCGATGGCCATGTGTAATAGCTCGGGATACCAGACTCTTCGTGCCCAATACGGGGCCACAAGAATGACTTGGGCCCGGTCGCGCTTGATCTTCTTCAGCACTCTGGGCAGAAGTGGTATAGGCGGAAAGGCGTATAGAAGACCGCAACTCCACTCACGACGAAAAGCGTCGCCTAGCGAGTGTCGCCTTGGAAATTCCAAAGCGCAGAACTGCTGACATTGTGCGTTCTCTTCGGTGGCGAATAGATCTAACCAAGGCTCTCCCCACTGCTGAAAGAGACCTTGCGCCACCTCAGAGTGAAGACGCCATTCGTGATCCATCATGCACCTGTGGCTGAGTTCGTCCACCCTGGCGTTCAGAGAACCTGCCAGGTGTTGACCCACCAGAGATATTCCCTGGTGTTCCAGCCATGTCCAAAGGCGGAGAGCCTCTTGACATAGGGACCACGAGCCCACCCCGCCCTGTTTGTTGCAGTACCACATGGCGGTGGTGTTGTCCGTGAATACCTGCACTACTCTTCCCCTGACAGAGGGGAGGAATGCCTTTAGTGCAAGACGAATCGCCCGAAGCTCCAGAAGGTTGATATGGAGTCCGGACTACGCCAGAGGCCTCTGATCTCCGCCTCTCCCATGTGGCCGCCCCACCCCAGCAGTGATGCATCTGTCACCACTGTGAACTCTGGTTGGGGAAGGGAGAGGGATCTGCCGTTGATCCAATCCCGGTTAGTTAGCCACCAATGCAATTGACGTGCAGTGCCCTCCGAGATCTGGACGCAATCGGAAAGATTCCCCATATGCTGTGCCCACTGGAACTTCAGGTCCCACTGCAGAGCCCGCATATGCCACCTGGCATACTCCACCAGCAGGATGCAGGAGGCCATGAGACCCAGTAGCCTCAGGGTCATTCTGACCGAAACCCGGGATAGAGGCTGAAAGATCGGAATCGTAGCCCAAATATCCCGGACTAGCTGCTCAGGAGGATAAGCCCGAAATTGCGCTGTGTCCAGAACCGCTCCGATGAAAAGGAGCTTCTGAGAAGGAATCAGGTGCGACTTCGGCACATTGATGGTGAACCCTAGCTAATGCAGGAGGTTGGCCGTAGTCTGGAGGTGGGAGACGACAGCCTGGGGCGAGCCCACCTTCAACAGCCAGTCGTCGAGATAGGGGAAGACTGGAATCCCTGATCTGCGCAGATGAGCTGCGACCACCGCCATCACTTTCGGTAAGGCCGAAGGGGAGCACGGTAAACTGAAAGTGCTCGTGGCCTACCGTGAACCGTAGGTAACGCCGATGGGCCGGCAGGACGGGGATGTGAAAATAAGCGTCCTGCAACTCCATTGCTACCATCCTGTCTCCAGGGTCGAGAGCAGACAGGACCTGAGCCAGTGTCAACATTTTGAACTTCTCTTTCCGGAGGAAGCAGTTGACGTTCCGGTCCAGAGATCCAAAATAGGACGCAGGCCCTTGTCCTTCTTGGGCACCAGAAAGTAGTGGGAATAACAACCAGGACCTACTTCTGGGGCAGGAACTCGCTCGATGGCTCCCTTGGCCAAGAGAGCCGTAACTTTCTGTTGGAGAAGGGCCAAGTGATCCTCCGACATGCGATGGGTCTGAGGTGTCACGGATGGAGGGGTAGTCTCGAAGGAGAGGGAGTAGCCCCTTTGGACTATCTGCAAAACCCACCTGTCCGACGTGATGCTGAGCCAGTGGGGGAGGTGATGGCGAATCCTGCAGCTCACTGGCAAAAGGTGGCCCTGAAAGGTCGGACTAGGAGGGCTTGGAGGCTGCTGCATTGGGGGCGCTGGTGGACTGGCCCGCCAGCTGGGCCCCAGACCCACGACGGTGGGTTCCACGTCCCCGGCCGCGCAGAGGCTGGACAGCTTGTGCAGGCCTGTGGCTCTGGGCAGGAAGTGGTGGGGCACCCCTTCCGTAGCCACGGTAGGTGCGAAAGTAAGACTGCGCTGGGTGGGAGGTGGATGCGACACCCAAGGACCTGGCCGTAGCCCAGGAGTCCTTAAAGCGCTCAAGCGCGTTGTCCGCCTTGTCGCCAAGCAAGCGACGGCCATCAAAGGGCATGTCCAAAAGCGTAGCTTGGACATCACCCGAAAAGCCAGTAGACCTCAACCAGGCATAGCCTCTAAGGGCTACCGATGTGGAAATCGTACTGCCTAGTGAGTCGGCGGTGTCCAGCCCACATCGGATGGTGAACTTCGCTGCGTCTCTCCCTTCGGCAACTGCACGGGAGAGCACAGCCCGGGCCTCCTCCGGGCACTGTGGCAGCACCTGCGCAACCGTGTCCCACACCGAGGAGTAACGGCCCAAGAGACATGCGGTGTTCACCGACCGCAGTCCCAAGATGGAGGAAGAAAACATCTTCTTCCCAAGGTGGTCCAGCTTCTTGGATTCCCTATCAGGTGGTGCGTTAGGGAATGAGCCCTTGGAAGTCGAGGCTTGGACTACCAAGCTCTCAGGGGTGGGGTGGTGAGAGGAAAATGGGGGTCGCCCGGGGCCGGGCGGTGGCATCGGGCAATCATCCTATCCACAGGAGCCCCTGTGTTGGGCTTGGACCAAGTGCCCAAAAGGATGTCCGTGAGGGCCTCATTGAATGGCAGCAGGGGCTCCGAAGAGGCCGTTGCCGGCTGAAGCACCTCGGTCAGGAGCTTAGTCCTGACTGCCACCGTAGGAAGCTCGAGGTTTAAGGCCTCGGCTGTCCTACGCAACACCACTGTGTAAGATGCACCCTCCTCCGTAGCCACAGTAGGGGGAGAAAGCATGTCAAGGTCTGGGGAGGTGTCCAGACCACTGGCATCACCCAACTCCTCTCTCCAGTCCGGTTCCTCTAACCTGTCTGCTAGAGGGTCCACAGACCCCTCCCAGTCCTCCTCACCCTCCCCTGGTAGCCACTCAGGGCGATAGGAAACACCAGGGGAGAACAGGGGTACAAAAGTACTGGTCGGCGCCGGTCCTGACGTCGGCAGACGTCGGTCCGGCTCAGTGTCTACTTTGAAGGGGAGGCTGGGGTCGACGTCGGCTGGGGACACAACCGGCGTCGGAGGGGGCGGAGGTGTCGTCACTGGATTCGGCGCCAGAGGACGTGTCACGAGGTCGACCGGCGCTGATCCGGATCCAGGCTTGGATCCTTGGGGGCCCTGCGGCGCCGAAACCGCCGGCATCGAAGGCCTAAAGCCCCCAGCCGAGTCCGGGGGCCCGAGGGCATGCAGGCGGAGTCGGGCTGCCCAAAGATGGAATGTAAGGCTTCGTAAAAGTTGCAAAGCTGGGCAGGGGCCGCTCCGGCTCCCGGAAAGGGAGGGAAGGCTGGAGTCGACCCAACAGGCTCCGTGGGCGGAGCCGGACGACTACCTTCCGCTTCCCGCGTCGGCCGACGGACGGGGAGAACGCGAAGAACGACAATGCTTTTTCGCCTTCTTCTTGTGCTTCGACTTACCCGAAGATGAAGACTTCGATGACGAGTGGTGGTGGTGGTGGCTCCGCGACCGGTCCCTCGAACAGCGCAGAGCGGACTGCCGGGCCTCAAGAAGCTTTCGGGACCGCTCCAGCAAAGACTTCGGGTTCATGGCCCGGCAGTCGGAGCAAGACTTCGGGTCGCGCTCCAAGCACCAAAGGCACATGAGGTGCGGGTCCGTGACTGACATCAATTTGCGACAGGAGTCGCAAGCCTTGAAGCTGGTCCAACGTGACATCCCTCCGTGCACCAGGAGTCGAACGACTCAAAAAAGGTGTTCACAAAAGTTGCAAAAAGTGACGAGGTACTGCTCTCTTGGGATCTGCGCTGGCTGGCGCGGAAAAAGAAAGAACTATCGTCAGCGCGCGAGGGCGGTGTCTAAATAAATACCGCAACGTCATTACGGCAACCACAACGCCAACAACGAAGGCGGAGGTGACCAACGCCACCGATCGACGCGCAGGGCTACTGCTGAGGAAAAAATTCTCCGGATTCAGTCTGATGCCTGGGGGTAATTCTAAGGTGAGGAATCCATAACTAATTGTCTCTTTCAGATTACCTAATTCACAGAGGTGTTGTCTGCCAAACTAGACTCAATCCTGGCTAGGTTAAATACCATTGAAACCAGAATGTCTCAGATCGTATCCCTAACTCATGAGGTGAGGGTGCCTCAGGCTAAGCAGAAATCCCCTCCAGTGCTAGCCGACCCGGATGCCCATGCCTAAGGAGCTTTCAGGCATCCTCAGGGTGCTCCTATCCCCCCAGGGGCCCCTTCATGGCCCAGGAGAGGCGGTTGGGATGCTGTCATGGTCGCTTCACCACCAGTTCCTCAGTGTCAGAGAGCTCCCATAATCCCACAGCTCCATCCTGGCCCCTGCTCCCTGTGGACTTTGATTTGCCTCCAGAGGCAACCCTTTATGTTGTTGTTTGGGGAACGTTCCGCATCTATCATGCTCATCTCCTGAGCCTTATCTTGAGCTAAAAAACAAAGTGACTAATTAGTTCAAGCAGCGTGTTCAGGGAGGAGGAAGTATTCCTGACGCAATCGTTATAGCTCGTAGAGTCAGTTGGGTGGGTAGAGGTCGTAAGCTCTGGCCAGGGGATTGTGTGGTGGTGGTGATGGTTCATTTCAATAGCCCTGGGATGGTGGCAAACATTTTAGCTTCCTTGTCCTCCCCTAAGCCTAAGGACCAGCAGGGCATTGTTGCTCTCCCCTTGGGGTTCTTTTTTTTGTTTTGTTTTTTAACAAACTTTTTTTTTTTTAACAAACCAGAAAGGGTTTGTCGCCCATATGGGCACCTAGATTGGCATACCCAGGTCTGTTTTGGTAGTGCCTGCCGAAGACAGGGCAGGCTTGGCGGCCGAACTTGGCAAATCGTTTTCCCCTTTGAGTAGCCTTGAATTGTGTGACTGACTGGCTCCTACTTTCCCTCGCCTCCCTTTCCCTAAGTCCAACTCTGGTCAGGAAGTTGCTGTGTCCCCTTCTGCAGTCCCCTTTGCAGTTACCCCGGCCGTGGCTACTCCAGCTTTGAGGTGAATAGCAGGTTTTTCCTGGAGGGTCATAAGACATACTTGCTGCCCGCAGCTATGGGCAAGGCCAGAGGAGGTATGCTCATTTTTCTGGCAGTAGATTTGCGTGGGCAGGTCGTTAACCTGGACGAGAACTTGAGGGTACAGCAGGGCATAAAGACATTTTTTTAGGGAGTCTCCTTTTTACTTTTGGTTAATTTTTATAATGCAAGAGGATGTTTAGAAGGGGTCCCGAGCCTTCAAAGCTTAAGGGTCCTTGGGGGAGCAGGGCGGTGGGTTTGGCCAGAGGATGACTGTGTTAGCTGGGGATTTTAACTGTCATCTCTGTGATTGCCCATTGCTGCTAGATGACAACAGGTTGAGGTCTACGTTATCAGAGGGGCTTTACTTCGTTCATTCCAAGGAAGGTCAGGAGCTCGGTGAGATCTTAGCCTCCCATAACTTGGTGTTTGCCTTGGAAAAGTTTAATAGTTCATCTAATCCTAGTGTTGTTCCTACGTTCATGGGGAGAAGCTGCACTTCCATCAGAGATTTTTTCTTTATTTCAACCCCCTTATTTTTGTATATTTCCAATTTTTAAATAGTTCACAGCCCCTTTAGTGACCATAATCTCCTCGTCTTGGAACCTGAAGGTCACAGGGACAGTACGGGCCAAGGCAAGGGGACCATTAGAGGACTCTATCCTGTGGATGAAGGCAGGCATATAAATTGGGTTCAGGTTGGCCCAGCTCTTTTTAAGGCATCCTTTTTCTCTCAGGTGTCCTAAGAGATAGTCACTTGTTTAGATGCAGCCGCCCCTGACATGGATATTTTGCAAGCCTTTGTAGGTACTGTGCATAAGGCAAGTAATTTACTGACTACTCCCCTAACTCAAGCAAGTAGGCAAGATACGAAATGGTTTGACAGGGAATGCTCCAAGTGCTTGCAGGAATTGAAGATAGCTTTGAAACAGGACCCTAGAGCCAGGAGACAGGTTGTGGCCAGTAGGTAGGACAACAAGCAGGCAGTAAGTAAACACAAGGCTACTCTTCAGGGCTTAGCCTGGGTTGAGTTAATCCAAGTCAGTGAAACTAGAGATTCCTCTCTTTTCTGGAAGGCAGTGAACAAACCCCTTTCTGCAGATGGGTCAGCTCCAGCTATGTGTACCCATATATCTGAGTAACAGTGGGTAGACCACTTCCCAGGGGCTTACAATTTTGGCAAGATGGGAGAAGAGGAGTGAGCGATAGTAAGAGAGATGGGGCAAGCCCCCATGTTCTTTACTCTGGAAGAGGTAACATTAGGTATTAACAATGTAACCAGAAATAAATCCCCTGACTCCAATGGAATTCCTCCAGACCTGCTGTGCCTGGACGTGGAGCTATGGGGCCCACTCCTGACCCAGTTACTGAATGCCGCTGCACGTCATGGGGTGCTGCGCTCTTGGTCTTCTGCAGTGATAGTACCTGTGTTTAAGAAGGGGGATGAGGACAATCCCCAATGCTATTGCTCTATCTCCCTGATCTACGCGGTAGTTAAGGTCCTTGGGAGGGTTATACTTAATAGATTGATGGCATGGTCCGATGCTAAAGATATTCTGATGGACGTCCAGTACGGTTTCAGGCCTGGGCGGTCAGCATCCGACCAATGTTTGAATCTTTATTTAATCATAAATAAGTATACTGTTGCCCAGCCAGCGAGCCTACATCTTGCATTTATGGACCTTACGTCCACGTTCAACAGGGTCTATTGAGCTAAACTATGGTCCCTGCTGCTCGAGTTAGGAGTGGAGCTTAAAATAGTGACTATGTTGGAAGACCTGCATATGAACTCTTCAGCTTCAGAACGTTTCACGCCAGATGCTGTTACCACCATGTCTTTCCCCACTAGGAGGGGGGTGCGGTAGGGGTGCATCCGTGCACCATTTTTGTTCACCCTATATGTTAATAGGCTTGAGGAGGCCCTTTTTGCAGCTCAGGCTGATTGTCCCAAGGTGGCCCCAAGGTCGCTCCTGGTGTTGTTGTATGCCGATGACGTGGTCTTGATGGCTCGCACGGCGAGGGGGTTCCAGATTCGCTGTGATAAATTTGCTGCTTTTATGGATAGCCTTGACCTTGCCGTAATGTCTCGAAATCTTATGTTATAGCTGAAGGCCCATGGTCCATTAGCTCCAAGACTTTTAAGGTGGGCCAGAATACTATGGGCAACGTCTTAGCTTTTCCTTATTTAGAGGTATTTTTTTATGCTAAGAATAACTGGCATACCCTGCTGGAGAAGAAAAGAGCAGAGCTTAATAAATCAACTCGGGCCTGACCTGCTTCACTGAAAAGCTGGGTTCTTGGCCCCCGCAAGTTTTGCTTGAAATGTATGAGCCTAAGTGCGTTTTGCAGGTCCGCTATGGTAGTGAGGTTTAGGGTTATGTGAAGACCGACTTTATCCAAACAGTAGAAAATACATTTCTCAGACGATTGGTACAGGTACCGCAATGTACACCGGCCTGGTCTGTACATGCTGAGCTTGGAGTTGGATTTCTTGCTGATCTAGTGGCCCTCAGCCATCTACTTTGTTGGTTAAAAGTCTGGATAAGACAGGCTCTCAAGTTAAATAGATTGATCCTCTCTGATTGCTTGGCACTGGACGGAGCATCTAGAATTCCATGGATTGCCTATATTAAGACAGCACTTATGGCCCTAGGGAGAGCAGATGCCTTATTCTCTGAGACCACATTATTTACAGGGAATAAAGGCACTGTTCTTTGAGCGGGCAATGTCAAAAAGAGAGGGGCAGAAATGTTGAAACCTCTAGTGAGGGGCCATATGCTTTTAAAGTCTGTTCAGGAAATGGAGCAGTATTTGGTACAGGTTACCCGTAGGCATGATCGATTTCTCCTGGCCAGGTATAGTTTTAATCAAATTCACCATTTACTGGCCTCTGCCTTTGGCTGGGTGCACTCGGGTAATAGGTTGTCCTGTGGCTGCGACAAGAGGTCTACGCAGGACAGTGAACAACCTTCACCACAAAACCGTCACCCCGCATGTTGTTACAACGCGGTCGTTACCACGACCGCATTGTAACAACGCATACCATTACTCCGCAAGTCGCAACAACGACTTGCGGAGGGGGGAAAAGGTGTTGGATTTAAAATCCAACACCTTCCCTACTGTCCGCACAGACTGGAGTTGGAATAGTAAATTATACTATTCAAACATCCAGCGCCCCCCTCCGCAAGTTGTTGGTACGACTTGCGGGGTAATGGTATGCGTTGTTACAACGCAATCGTGGTAACGATCGCGTTATAACAACATGCGGGGTGACAGGCTGCGGAATTGTGAGGCATATTTACGCAGGACACCTTACACTTTGTCATATTTTGTAATTACTACAGTTGGCCCAGAAAGAAGTTCCTGCTGCCACTGCTGAGGACCCTGAACTTTAACCAAGTATGCCCTGCTGTTATGTACTTACAATTGCTTCCCAACGAATATGTTTTACTTGCTGTGCTGAGCTTTCTATGGGCAACCTTGGCATCTTGACGCTCAAGGCCTTATTGACGACCTTGTGTATGCTACTATCATGTTTTTTATTCCTGTTTTTATTCTCTATTTTATGCTGTTATTATGTAATTGTGTCTTATTCATATATTGCTATTGCAATGAATGCTGTTTTTTTTTATGGTTGCTCTGTTCGACCGAATAAAGATTGTATGATGATGAACAGAAATTGGATAAACTGCACATCCATAAGGCACCATGCATTGAGCCACAACATGGGGCCTCTCCCTCCCTAGGGGAATCAATCTTTATCTCCAGGGGTGAGTGGTCTGACATTCCGCAGGGGAGGACATCAGCTCCTGTTTTCTGCTGGACAGTAGCCCCTGGCAAGCAAAGGTAGTTGATTCTGGACATAGTTTTAGAAGCGGCAGCGATATGGGTATATCCCTTAAAGTAGTGACTTCACACACACCAGACATAACACAAACCCAAGGATGTGGTCCAATCTTCCCGGGAAGTGCTCCTCTGGTGGCCTATTGCTTTGCTCGTGCCCAGTCCATCAATCATGGCTACGTTGCTGCTTAACCCCCCCCCCCCGCCAAAGAATGGGTAGGCCATGTGGGAGCCTTGCCAACTCCAATTTAAGGTCACTGAGAGTCATTTACCTGTAGGAGAATATAGGCATTGACAAAGTTATATCGTCTCCCATTTGGCTCGCCTACCACCAACATTTAGCAGTCCTGGGAATGATCTGTACATTATTATTGCTGACTCTTAGAGCCTTTAGTGGAACCAGCCTGAAATACCCTATCATATCCAAACCTGACCAGGAAGGATCATTTTGATCCAAGCAAGAGACTCTCCGAAAGGAGCAACACTACCGGGGAGTGGAGCTTGGGGAAGTGCAAGACAGCACCCCTCAAGCTGGTCCCCAAGACCATTAACATTCTATTACATCACCCTAATGGAGGTCGTGGGGTCCAGGGTGGCAAGAGAGGTAAAGCTCGTGGCACTACCACCGGTGTGTAGGTGACATGCAATTGTCAGTGTGTTGTAAAACCCCTGGGCAACATGCCTCTTCGCGCAGAAGTGCTGTGTGCTGCGGTGGAACATTTTAACAAAAAAACGATTAACTAGGAAACTCTCAAATACTCCCACTCCATACTTCAACCCATAAAGCATCTGTCACCCTGGTGAAAACCATTCAGGATTAAGTGTAACTATAGCATTATGGGATGGCAAACCCAATTCAGAAGACAGAAAGGATTGCATGATGCTAGCCACAAAGTAAATAGAAGAATGGAGGTCACTTTCATGATGTGCAGTATAACTTCAATTAGCTCAGGGAAAGGCAGTCTACACCACAAGCAACCCACTTTTCCGGGTCTGCAACTCTAGCGCCGGGAGGATCATTTACAGGAATTCCGTGGAGTGCTGTCCCCTCTACTTTGGATCAGTTGGCTACGCCCAAGTGTGCCAATTCACAAAAACAAGGCTAGAGGATATTTAAAGACCTGCAGGAGTAGACTCCACAACTCTTATTTACCACAACAAAACTCCTGGGTCTACAGAGAAGAAAAACAACAAAGATGACCTAGTAGAGGTGGTATATTCATTTTAAAGGACGGTTTCCCTCGCCCACCGAAGGGTGGTGTGCTTCATCATTGGGTAACCTCCTCGCACAGTGAAACATAGTCATTGTGCGGGCTACATCCCCCTCTCTGAGAGGGAGGAGCTCAGGGGTGTTTTTTGAGGAATAGGTAGACTAATTACCTTTCAGATGAGCTAAGTGTGTTGAGGGGTGCAGAGCAACAAATCAACTGAAAAATGTAAATGTTAAAACTAGCTACAGGGTACGCCAAAAGAATTTTATTGGTGTATCCCTGGGCCAGGATTCAAAACCAAGACTTATGCCGGGAATCAATATACAGCCTGCTTCTATGTTAAGCAAACTGTAAGGTCGACATGTTTCAGCCTAATACCCTCAGCAAGAGGTGTGGCGGCCTTCCTCAGGACCTATATTATTTGCTTCTGCTTGATCAATTGCTCTAACAACAACAAAAGAAATATAAGAAACTAGTGGTCTTGTGGTAATTCACTCAATGTAGGATCCACTGGCGGTTACCCACTCACGTCAGGCATCATGCCTCAACTCCACCCTGACGTGGTGCTCAAGCTACTCTCTATCCTTCTGATATGGAGAGTCCTACTTGTTACCACATCGGGAAAGTGTTGGGGTATGCCCAAGTGTGGCCTCTTGCCCAGTCTGGAGAATCTCCTCCTCCGTGTGTGCCCCAGTCCAGTGAAGTGCCCTTAAGCACAGCATGGGTTGCATCAACCCTGGGACGCAGAGATGTTGTTTCTGGCATTTCTTTTCCACTACCCAATCCCAAGCAGCTCTGGCAAGTTAAAAAATAAATAAAAAAAAGAACATTAGAACGTGAATTATATATGACCTTGAGCATAGTCAAAAAGTACGTATATATTTGAAGTTCATTGCTTTTACCTATTGTTTGATGTAGCTGAGGACTTTCTTTCTACTTGAACAAGTGGGTGTAGTCAGGGAAAATTATTATCTGGGAGGGCTGGAATTTCACGTCTGACTGCACTAGCCACTCTGAGGATTGCATCCCTGTCTCAGTAGTTCAAGACTTTGGCAATGAGGGGGGGCCCCCTGGTGGGGACTGTTGAGCCAGGGGCCTTTGTGCTCTCTTCAAGATAAAACAGATTGAGATCCTGTCAGGTGAGAGCCATGAGGCAATCCAGTTCTCAAGACATTTTTCATGGGTGACACCCTCAGCATCCTTAGGGAAGCCAATGAACCAGAGGTTGTTCCACTTTGCCCTGCCCCCTTTGCATTCCTCCAATGTCACAGATGTTGCGGACAGACAGGACATTGAGGTTTTGAAATCTCGGACCATGTCCTTGAGCTCGATGATACACCCCACTGCCTCCAAGACTGTCTACTGTATTATGAAGCTCCAGCCGGAGTAGCTTAACATCCATCACGCACCTCGCACATCTTGGTTTCAACCACAGTGCAAGTTGCCTGGATTACCTGAAAGATGGGCGTCAGCGGAAGATGTTTGAGGAGTCTGAAGCACACTGCACAACTCGCCAGCGGATGGGGATACTTCCATTACAGGTATTGCATATTTGTCCATCATGACCTAAGCACTTAGTATAGCAGCTCTGTATTTTCCTATGATGGAGGGGAGTCTGAGAAACCACAGAGGACAGAGACCCCTGGATGACCTCAGGCCTGGCCCTTGACACTGACAGTGGCCTCTGTTGGTTGCTGTCCCTGTGGACAGAGTTTTCCTTGGGTTTGGAACAGAAGTCAGACCCAAGGTGTGGCATGGGCCACATCACTTTGTTGGCCATGGTGATACTGTCTACCTACTGGGATGCATCTGTGAGCAAATTAAGGTTAGGTGTTGCACAGATAGGGCCCACAGGCAAGGAGAATGATTACCCATGGGTTAGCTCAGTGCCACAGAAAGTTTAGACAGGAATTCAACTGGATTCAGAGAGACATAGAACTGGCAAGTACCCCTGCACTAGTGGGCCATTGTCCAGGTTCTATCGCCCTAAGCAGGGAAGTCCATCAAGGTACTGATTAGGCTACCCTGGCTTTAGACTGGAGGGGGGAAGTTGTGTTGGAAAATGGCCTTCGTTGAAGGATCACACCAAACTTGTTGCCTTTCTCCTTCTATTTTTCTGACCACCTTTTTGTTGGCCTTAGGACTCTGACTAGTGCTAACATGCATGTGCTCTCTCCTCTAATCCCAGGGCCTGTAATTTAACTGCTACTAGTGGGCTTGCAGAACTTATTGTGCCACCCACATAAGTAGCCCTGTAAATATGTCTCAAGCCTGCCACGGCAGAGCCTGTGTTTGCAGTTTTACTGCGACTTCAACTTTTGCCAAGCCTTAAACTCCCCTTTTATTACTCATACGTCACCACTAAGGTAGGCCCTAGGTAGCCATAGGGTAGGGTGCTGTGTAATTAAAAGGTAGGACATGTACTGGTACATACTTCATGTCCTAGTAGTGAAACACCCACATTTGTTTTTCACTACTGTGAGGCCTACTCCTTTCATAGATTAGCACTGGGAATTTCTTAATACACTTTTAAGCTGCAATTCCTGATCAGAAAGGAGTAGCTGCATCATGTTTCATATTGTTGGAATGGTAATGATAAATCCTCTTTAATGGTAAAGTTGGATTTAACATTACTATTCTATAAATGCCACATTTAGAAAGTGAAAAAAAAGGGGGTTTTACCTGGACCTTGTATCATTAAATACACTTATGATTTACCGTGAAGGTCAAAGATAATTATTTTATTTGACCAAGTTTTTTATTTAATTTTTTACTTATCAAAATTCATTTTGTTTTTTCATATTCATTCAGTTGCAAACAAAGAAGACACAAAATTATTAACAACTTTCTGTACAAAAAAGTCACAAAGACTCAATCATCAAATTAATAATACATGAAATACTGTCATTAATGACAACCACAATACAACATCACCACATAATGTACAACAAATACACAAAAAGCAAAAGATTATGTGCAATCAAAATAATAAATCAAATGGTTAGCACTGTAATCAAATAATGAATCAAATGATTATCATAGCTTATAATCACAAAGGGAACGAAACATAGTGTCCATAACAGGGGAAAACAATTTTAAAACCTTCCGTATGGCGTGATAATTGAATCTCAGTTCCTCAATGTCAGAAAAATGCCAATGCGTTTCAAGTCCTAGGCTACAAATACAAGGACTCTCATCAGGGCTTCTTAATTCAATGCACCTTGTTTCTGCATGCGATGGTATTATCTGGCGAGAAGATATTAGTTTTTTCTTCAGGCAATTTGGAATCTCTTTATGGCGAAACCTGCAGAGATAAAATATGTTCCCTGCTTGAAAAGAATACTTCCGGTAGCATCAGTATGCAGCGGAGTATCTGGCAAAGAAGAAAATTGCTCACGGCTTTTTCTGCCTTAATTTTGTGCCTTCGGTTTCCTCAAACGTTCTCCATTCGGAAGCAGCTCCTACTCCGTGATTTATTCAAAATACCACATGTCTCAATTAGGCATAGCCTCTCAGTGATTTTCTCCCTCCAAAAGTTGACTGACAGAAATTCACCAATTGCCGTGAGCAATTTTCTTCTTTGCCAGATACTCCGCTGCATACTGATGCTACCGGAAGTATTCTTTTCAAGCAGGGAACATATTTTATCTCTGCAGGTTTCTCCATAAAGAGATTCCAAATTGCCTGAAGAAAAAACTAATATCTTCTCGCCAGATAATACCATCGCACGCAGAAACAAGGTGCATTGAATTAAGAAGCCATGATGAGAGTCCTTGTATTTGTAGCCTAGGACTTGAAACGCGTTGGCATTTTTCTGACATTGAGGAACTGAGATTCAATTATCACGCCATACGGAGGGTTTTAAAAAAAAATTCCGCTGTTATGGACACTATGTTTCGTTCCCTTTGTGATTATAAGCTATGATAATCATTTGATTCATTATTTGATTACACGTGCTAACCATTTGATTTATTATTTTGATTGCACATAATCTTTTGCTTTTTGTGTATTTGTTGTACATTATGTGGTGATGTATTGTTGGTTGTCATTAATGACAGTATTTCATGTATTATTAATTTGATGATTGAGTCTTTGTGACTTTTTGTATAGAAAGTTGTTAATAATTTTGTGTGTCTTCTTTGTTTGCAACTGAATGAATATGAAAAAACAAAATGAATTTTGATAAGTAAAAATAAAATAAAAACTTGGTCAAATAAAATAATTATCTTTGACCTTCACGGTAAATCATAAGTGTATTTAATGATACAAGGTCCAGGTAAAAAACCCTTTTTTTCCTATTATATGGCCCTACCTGCACTTTGTCCACTTGGGCCTAACTCCTTTGTGTTGATACATTTAGAAAGTGGGCATTTGTCTGCTCTTACAGCTCTGTGTGCCTGCAGCCTGTCCCCAATACAAGTCTGGGGTGGGTGACAGCTACACTTAGTGCATTCCCTCTAGCCAGCCACAAACACAGGATGGGTAGGCGTGACATAGAACTCATCTGCCTTCTGATAGCTCTTCCTAAGCAGGAAGAGAGGGGGGATGACACACCTGAATAGGCAGTGTACTGTTTCCCACACAAAGGGCTGATTACTCCCTACTGATAGTCTGGAGCCAGGACTGGGAATAAAGGGCTTGTGTGCACTTCAAAGATCCTTCTTTGAAGTCACCCCCACTTCAAAGGCACAACTGGGTAGAAGTACTGGGGCTCTGACCCTACCAAGACAGTACACTACTGGACCTGTGAAGAACTCTGCCAGGAGTAAAGACTGCTGTGCTACAAGATTGCCACTCTGCTTGGCTGCTGCTCTGGAAGAACTGCTTTTCTGCTTTTTCTTTGCTGTGCTGCGCTGCTCCCTGCTGATCTCTGCCCGCATTGGAGAAGGACTGGACCCATCTCAAGTGAACCCAGAGCGACTCCAAAGGCTTGGTCGCTTGCCCCCTGGTTTGAATTCTCAGGGCCATCAAAGATTTCCTTCAACCCTGCAGCAGCACCTGGACTCTGCCATCTGGGAGTCCTGCCCTGCTAAGTGGTGGCGATCCAGTCCTGGGCCCTTGAAAGTGAGCTTCTGCTGTGCAGAACCATCAGAATCAACGCAAGGTCAACTTTGCGCCGATTGGAACAGACGCATTGCCTTTCGGCGCCGGGGCTGATCGACGATATTGCTTAGATGGACTGCACAGCTCGACAACGGCAGACAGCGCAGCTCGCCTGCATCGTGAAGGGGTTTGTTGACTAAGCCTTCATCGCCTGCGCGGAATTGGAACCGACATATCGAGTCTTCGACGCTTCCTCCATCTAACAAACG
Organism: Calotriton arnoldi; assembly: GCA_963921515.1. Lineage (NCBI taxonomy): Eukaryota > Metazoa > Chordata > Amphibia > Caudata > Salamandridae > Calotriton > Calotriton arnoldi. Next base: position 1,993,290 of record CAWUFW010001292.1, on the reverse strand, counting down.
TTTTCAGCTTACTCTGCTTGAGTCCTGTAGCTGGCCTGCCCTCCATCGCAGGTTGGCCTGAACTCTGGATTTACCCTGGTCCAGTGTGACCTCAAGTAATACCTAAACACTATATGTTTCTAAGCACTAAATTTTGATTTGTTCAGAATTCCAGTTCTACTTATTAGATTTTTGTCGTTTTGGTCTTGTTTTACTGATAGAAATATTATCTATTTTTCTAGCCCCGTGTGGAGTATTTTTGTGGTGCTTTCATAGTGTTTCTGTGTGTGTGTGTGTTGCACAAATACTTTACACATTGCCTCTTTAGATAAACCGGACTGCTCTGTGCCAAGCTACTAGAGGGGGAGCAGAGGTTATCTTTAAATGCGTATCTAGCTTACCCTGACTAGAGTCGGGGTTCCTGCTTGGACAGGTGCATACCTCTGCCAACCAGAAATTCTAGTTCTAACACATACTGTTTAGGTCGTTGAGCGTGGGTCTTTGAACCAGTCGATTTAATCTGCTCATCTATTGGGGTCGACATCAGAATGCACGTCGATGCCGTAGGTCATGGTGACAAATGCAGTGTTGTGCATGGTGCCGAATGTGAGACCATGGATGATGCCAGGAGCAAGGCCGGCTTTAGTGCTTGTGATGCCGGGTGCAACAATCGTATGGGGCGCTGACGGCAGACCGAATGGAGGCCCCCTCAGATCTGTGGGGCCCAAAGGTGCTTCAGAGGAATCTGGTGTGGCACCAAATGTGATCCATGGACAACCTTCAGCTGCTGTGGAGGGGGTGAGGGGGTGCGGGGGGTTGGGTTGGTACTGACGTAGGACCACCATCGGAATTGGCTCCACACAGGGAAATCAATGGAAGGGATTTTGAATGAAAGGAATTTGTCAAGTGCGTGGCTACTCAAAAGAGTGTCCCGACACTATACTGAGTGCAAGGAAAAAATAAAGTGCTAAAGACTAATCAGTGAAAAGCCAGGTCTTGAGTTTCTTTCTAAAAGGCCCCTCATCTTCCATTTGACGCAGTTCTAAAGGGAGCTTGTTCCAGGCCAGAGTGCCCAGGAGGGTGAAGGACCGCTCTCCAGCTTTAGAAAGAAAGACCCTTGGGTCTGCGGCCAGATAGCCCAGACTAGAAAGATCCAGCGCTCTGTGCATCAAGAGAAGGGTTTTGAACAGAATGCACTTATTCATGGGAAGCCAATTCAGGTGCCGCAAATGTGGAGAGACATGCACCCGTCTAAGGGAGATGAAGCACAAGCCAAGCAGCCGGATTTTTGACAGTTTGCAATTTCCTCACCAAGTAGTGTGGCAGACCTGCATTTAAGGCATTGGCATAGTCCAATATGGACATAACCAAGGCCAGAACCACTGTTATCCTTACTGGGACAGAGAGGACATGCAGAATTTGTTTTGTCGTACGCAAGAGACTAAAACACCTGTCAACAAACGTGTTGATTTGATTGTGAAAAGTCATGCGTTTATCACCTTTAACACCCAGGTTATTCAGTTTTAACTTGCAAGTTGGGCGGGGAGATCCCATCAATCCAATGTACTTGCAGGTTTAGGTTGAAGTTGTGTCCGAAACTGAGAACCTCTGCTTTTGGTGTTAAATTTAAGTTGGTCGGTATTCATCCAATGAAAAACTGCAGAAAGACAGGGTTTGATGGCATCCGGCTCAATTAGTTGATCTTTCTGGTAGGATAAGACAATCAGTGTGCCATCAGCACGAGAGATTATCTTGGCCCCAAAAGATTCAACCAGGGCAACGAGCAGAGTCACTATGATGTTGAACATTGTGGGGCTAAGGGCTGAGCCCTGTGGCACTCCAACTGAGACACCTCTGTGGCCAGAAGAATAAGAGAGCAGCCAAACTTCTTGACCCCTATCTGCAAGGAAGGATTTCATTCACTTCCTGACAGTAACTAATGCCTAATGGAGTGGAAACTACTGCATATCCTAGAGGTGCCCAGGGCATGGCAAGACGAAGGGAGATCCATGCTATGATTTTTTTGTGCTTCTTGTGGCACTTCCTTGACTTATCTGAGTCTTGGGACTTTGATAACGGGGCCCATTGAGACTACAATAGTTAAGCACTTTTTTGACCTCTGGAATTTGGCGATATCTGTCAAACACAGTCACAATATAATTTAAACCCTGTAGTTTTAGCGGAAGGCATTGTCCACACACTTGAGAAGATTTGAGGGAAACAAATCTCTGTGAAGAGTGACAGGATTTTAATAAACTTCAGATCCGCATAGGCAGGCAAAGAGAGAATGGAACTGATGCCAGCACAGAGGTGGCTCATACAAATTAGGGCCAGATGTTACATCCGGAGCAGCAAGACACCACCTATCGAAGTGCAAGGGAATTGCTGCAAAATTTTCTGGATCCAGTCGGATGCCTGGGGGGAATTCAAAAGATGAGCAAGACAGCAGTCTTTATCAACAAGAGGTGCACATCAAAAAAGTGAACACTAAATTCAAATCCCACTGTGGCATCACAACAACTGTTGGTAAAAATCAACATTGAAAACCTTTAAAAAATGTCATCACAACAGGTGATTTAAATAAAGAAGGCTGATCCGACAACTGCAAAAAAGCAGAAAGAGCAGGCAAATAGTCTTTAAAAGTGCCCAAAGCAAGTCCTTACTGGTCCAGGGACAAAACAAACTGCAAAACTTCGGACAAGTTGGTTAGCAGTGGACCAATTTGGCGGGAGCCTCAAAAAGCCACAAATTTGTCTCAATGACTAGCGCACACTGATTTTGTAGAAGGATGCCTCACCGCCAAGATGACATCAATGAGCTTAGGAGGAAAGTCAACTGAGGCCAACTGTCGCAGCTCAATATCAATCTCCAAGCATGTGGACCCTCTCGGACTACTTCCACAGCGAGATTGCCACTATCTACAACAATTTCGACCCCCAACCCACTGCTTTCAACCTCAACAACCTAAACCATCCAGCTCACACCAGTCGAATGATCACCAGCTGGTCTCCGCTCACCACTCAGACCACTACGGCCATCATGTCTTCCATACACTCCAGGGTGCCCACTGACCTTGCCCCACAGACTATTCAACCTCAGAACCAACCCAATCAGCAGAGAACTCTCCAGCATCATCAGCACCTCCAGCTCCACAGCAGCCTTCCCGGACAAATGGAAACATGCAGGATGTCAGACCCTTCCTAAAGATACCCTCCGCTGACACCAGCGAACCCAAAGATTATCGACCTATCTCCCTGCTCCACGACCCGGCCAAAGTACTCAAGAAAGTCATCAACCAACAGCTCACCGAATACTTGGAACAAAACCACCTACTCAACGCCTCATAGTCAGGATTCCGCGCCAACCACAGCACTGAGACCACGCTGATCGCTGCCACAGACGACATCAGAACTCTCCTCGACCACAGAGAAACTGTGGACCTGATCCTCCTCGACCTCTCTGCTGCATTCGACACCGTCTCCCACCACACCCACATCAACAGAAACTACAACATCGGCATACAACAAAACGCCCTCAAGTAGATCGCCTCTTTCCTCACAAGACTCACACAGAGCATCCGGCTGCCTCCCTTCACCTCCAAACCCAAGGACATATGCAGCGTACCCCAAGGATCATCCCTCAGCCCCACCCTCTTCAACACCTACATGACCCCCCTTGTAGATGCTGTCAGATCCCATGGCCTCAACATAATCTCCTATGTAGATGATACTCAACTAATTCTCTCACTCACGGAGGACTCCTTCAACGCCAAAACCAACTTCTGCGACGCCATGACCAATGTAGCCAACTGGATGAGCGACAACTGCCTCAAACTCAACTCTGACAAGACAAAAGTGCTGATTCCCGGGAAGAACCCCTAGTTTGGGACCACAGCTGGGGGCCAGCAGAACTCGGACCAACACCCACACCAACAGACCTTGCACGCAACCTAGGCATCATCCTCAACAGCGAACTGACCGTGTAACGATAAGTCAACGCAGTCACCTCCTCCTGCTTCCACACCCTCTGCATGCTCTGTAGAATCTTCAGATGGATCCCAGTCAACACCAGAAAGACCGTCACTCAGGCCCTCGTCACCAACCACCTCGACTATGGCAACGCTCTCTATGCCGGCATCTCCATCCAGCTCCTCCTCAGAAGACTCCTAACCAAGTAGAACACTGCAGCCAGATTCATCCTGGACCTCCCCAAAACGGTCCCACATCAACCCCCACCTCAGAAACCTCCACTGGCTCCCCATTCAGAAGAGATGCCAGTTCAAGATCCTCACTCATGCCTACATAGTCTACACAATCTAGGACGGGCCTACATCAACCATCAACTGAACTTACATCTACCCAATAAACACCTTAGTTCCTCCTCACTTGCCCGCACGCACACCCCGCATCCGTCGCAGCCGTGTCCACTTCTTCTCCTATATCACCACCAAGATCTCGAATGACCTGCCGCTCCACCTCTGAACAGCACCCTCCTTGGCGGACTTCAGAAAGAAACTCAAGACTTGGCTTTTCGATGGAGACTTGGCACCCTCAGCACCCAGATGCCCCTAGGGGTGATAGTGGTGCGCTATACAAATGCTGACTGATTCATGTGGACGCAAACTGCACAGACTCAGAGCACCCTGCCCTGCTGCTGGGAGAAAACATCCTCTCTAAGTGGCAGCTTGATCGAAGGACAGATGCTCATGCCCAGGTGTACCACACTCTTGGCCCAATCCGGTGCCACTAGTATAACTTGGGTCCAGTTATTCCTGATCTTCTTCAGAAGTCCGGGCAGGAGAGGCAGTGGCAAGGAGGAGTAGAGAAGTCTCAAACTCCACTCTAGGCAGAATGAGCTTCTGAGAAAAAAAACCTTCTTGGGAAATCCAATACACAAAATTGTTAACATAACGCTTTCTCGTCGGGTGCGAAAAGATCAAGCCAAGTTTCTCTCCATTTATGGAACACACTCTGTGCCTTCTCCGGATGAAACTGCCATTCATGGTCCACTAAGAGTCAGCAGCTGAGTTTGTCCAGACCGCCAATGAATTTCTCAGGTGGGAAACCAACTAGCGGTATCTCTAAATGTCACGGTAGTCCCTTCTATAGGATTAGAGTCCTGGCACAGGACAAGAGGTAGCTCCGGATCCGCATCTGGTGGCGCGGAAAGAAAGGAACTGAAGTCAGCATGTGCGAGTGGCACCTATATAGGCACTGCATGTAATTTCCGGAGCGGAACATCATCAGTGCAGAGCCGCATGGTGCCACTTACCGACCCGCAGAGGTACGGCTGAAAAGATTCCGAATCCAGTCTGGGGAATAGATAAAAGGTCAGGAATCTGCAGCTGGAAGTCTCTCTCAGAAATACATTATCAACCACCAATGGCCTTCATAACATATTCTGAGCCATTGCTATCAGCTACCCTATTCCCTTTGCCAGATTTGGAATACTGTCCCCCGCCACCATGTAGAACATTATTCTTCTGTGAGCAATTGATGACTGTTCGCACATCTCCACCTCTCTAGCATTAGCTACACTTCTAGTAGTAAATGTTTTCATGGTAGGTCATACGCCTGCCGTGGATAATCTTGATAAAGTGCTGTTTCTTCATTATCACCCTTTTACTAAAACAATAATACCACATTAGATACATCACCTGTAGAAACCTGCTGAATATTCCTTGCTTTCATTTATGTGCAGTTTTGTTATTAAAGGTGCTAGCATCGATTTCTTCTGCAACACCACTTCCATTCCTAATCAGAAAGAATGAAAGCGCTAAAATAATATTGATGAATTTGCCTACCCTAAGAAACAGAATGTGCAGTGAGTCATGTATACAATACATCAACCTGTGCTTCAATTTTCTGACATGTTGGGGAGGAGATTGCTTTTGGGAGATGTCATGGCTGTTACGTATACTAACTGATCTCTGCGACAACATTTAAGGAGAAAAGAAAACATCTAGGAACATAAATGAGACTGCTTAATTCATTTGCTCCCCAGGTTGTGAAATAATACTAATGAACAATGACCCACACCTTGAAGAGTTCCTTCTTGATACGTCCTTTTAGGAAATCTTTGACAAATTGTGTGTTCTCGGCTCTCTCATGGACGTCCTTGGTCCCTTCCTTCAGCAGTTCGGATAGGTCAGTGGGTCTAAAGAGAAAAGAGGCATGAGGTGAACGTCAGCAGCACATTGGACCTATGTTCACATCGTTTTAAGAGATGTTTTCTACTTAAAATTATCCCCTTCTACACAGGGTACTGACAGCAAATGGTCTTAGCTCAAATCAAATTAATGTTCATGATGCTGACTTAGTCGGTGCAATACAAAATTAAAACATTACTTTCCCTTCCAGGCCAAAGAATATATACACATGAATATAAGAATGAAAGATAGGTGGAGTTATAAAGTACAACCAACGCCTAGTCAGGGCGACCTGGCCCTGGCAGAAACAAAATCCTAATTAAAGAGTCTCGTTGTAACTTTTTTTTCTGAAAGTGAAGTACTTGGAATCATTACGGATGTTCAACAGAGCCCAATCCAAGCTTTTGTGGAGAGGTTAAAAAAAAAAAAATTCTTCCCCTGATCAGAGATTTGTAAAATCTAATATGTGATTTAATGACAACTCGACCAATGTTTGCTAAAGCTTTGTGACATATGCACACTGCAATGCAGATGGTTCCTCTCTGAACTGGGAGCCAGAGCAAAGTTCAAATGTCGGTTCTAAATGAATGGTGCTAGGGTATATGTGAACAGCCGTATGGCAGCGCCATTCTTCACGAGCTGTGCTCTATCCACGAGTGCAGCCGGTAGTCCCAAGTACAAGGAGTTGCAAATAGAATAATCTATATACTGCCTGAATTACTTACATTGGTCCATGGGTAATACCAGTAAACGTTTATGCAACAGGTGCAGAAGCAATTCGAGAGAGATTTGTTCACCTGCTTTTGAAAGGCAATATTATTATCCACATAGACCCCTAAACTCTTCCCTACATCTACAGGGGATGAGAGCTGTCCCAGTTCCGCTGGCCACCAAAGAGGGGACCAAATGGATAGTAACCCTCCAAGGATCATCACCCCCGTTTTGTCCCCATTCAGTTTTAATGAGTTCATTGACAGATTGAACCACCTCATTAAAGGAGATAACTATCTAGGAGTCATCGTCGTAAGATATTAGTTGAAAACCGAATGTAGCTAAGGGCAATAGGTACAGATTGAAGAATGTTGGAGTCACTTACTAGCCCTGGGGGACACCCTGAGCTACGGACTTAAAAAGTTAGAAAAAATATCAGTCTGAGCTCTCAGCAACAAAAATGAGGTACGTCACTCTAGAGCATGGGTACTCGCAAACATTTTCCCAGGTGCCACAAAGTTTGGTCTGTGATGTGACCAAGGGCTGCATTGATACTAACAGGGTGGCAGTCAGGATGGAGCTTCGGGGGTGGTGGGGGGGAATGTGGTGGCAGTATGGTGGGTGTAGGGGAAGCGAAGAATATTCATTACACAATAATTGCACAATGTGAAACCAGAAAACCTGTGATTACCCACTTTACTAAATTGTGTGTTTCTACGCAATGATTTATTTTCACTCTCTCTCCTTATGCATGCCTTAAGGATGTGCGCTGTACAAAACCTTCTCCTGTGTTTGATTTAACCCTTTCCATGCTCAGGACGGCTGGGAGCTGTCCTGAGACACGGTGGGCGTGTGCACAGGATGGCTTCCGGCCATCCTCACACATGCGAACTGAAATCCCTCTGGTGCGGGCACCAGAGAGATTTCTTTTTCTCCCCAACAGCCTCTGGGGCTGGGGAAGAGCTTCCCGAGCTCCCCAGGCTGGCTGTTTGGTTTCACTGAAATGACCATCAGTGCACATGTCGCGCTGACGTCATTTCAGTGAAACCGAAACTGAAATGAGCCGAGAGGCTCATTTCAGTTTCGCTTTCTACATGGTCAGGGGGATATCTCAATCCCCTGAGCACGTAGAAAGTCAGGAGAGGTATCGTTGGAAAGGGGAGAATCTTCCTTTTCCAATGGTATCCCTCTCTAGTGGATCCCTGCTTGGGGAAAGCCCCAGGAGGGTGATCCCTAAGCAGATATCCACCCACTAGGCACAAGGGTGGGGGGAGCTGCCCCTTGGGCAAGGGCCTTTGCTCCCACAAATTTAATTGGGTAAATTCAGCCTTTCTGCCCCTCCCTCGGGGGCAGCTGGGGACAGTAGCCCCCAATCTGCCCCGCCCGGGGAGGCACAAAGCCCACTAGATACCAGGGATTTTTTTTCCCACTGCAATTAGGCGTAGGGGCTGCCCAAGATGGGAATGCCAATGCCCCCACCGCCCTGCAAAACTTCAGTCTTTCTGCCCCCCATGGGGGGCAGTAGCCCCCAATCTGCTCCCCCGGGGGAGCAGAAAGCCCACTAGATGCCAGGGATTTTTTTTTATTGGATTTAGGGATGGGGACTGCCCCAGATGGGCATGCCAATGCCCCCACCCCCACAAAATCCCACAGTTATTCTGCCCCCACCCGGGAGGCAGATGGGGGGAGTAGCCCCCGATCTGCCCCCCCAGGGGGGCTGAAAGCCCACTGGATGCCAGGGATTATTTTTTTAATTGTTTTTAGGGGTGGGAGCTGCCCAAAATGGGCATGTCAATGCCCCACCCCTAAAAAAAATTCCACCGTCTTTCTGCCCCCCCAGAGGCAGATAGGGGCAATAGCCCCTGATCTGCCCCCCCGGGGGGCAGAAAGCCCACTAGGCACCAGGGATTGGGTTTTTTTAATGCGTAGGGGTGGGGGCTGCCCAAAATGGGCATGCCAATGCCCCCACCCCCCAAGAAAAATTCCACAGCCTTTCTGCCTCCCCTGGGAGGCAGATGGGGCAATAGCCCCCACTCTGCCCCCCCGGGGGGCAGAGAGCACTCTAGGCACCAGGGATTGTTTTTATGTATCTTGGGTGGGAACTGCCCAAAATGGGCATGCCAATGCCCCCCCCCCCCCCAAATCCCACAGTCTTTCTGCCCCACCAAGAGGCAGATGGGGCAATAGCCCCTGATCTGCCCCTCGGGGGCAGACAGACCACTAGGCCCCAGGGATTGTTTTGGTTTTTTTTATACGTAGAGGTGGGGGATGCAGACAATGGGCAAGTCACATTTTCCTCACATTTCCGTGTGGGTAAGTTGTAGGATCACCGTGCAGGCACAAATTTCATACTACCCAGCATTCCCCTTGGTCTCCTGAGAAAAATGATACCTCACTTGTGTGAATGCCCGAAGTAGCGTCAGCCTAAAAACGTATAAACTGCCCTTTTAGACCCGCTTTGGGCCCCCCTCAATTTCTACACGTTTTTGGCACTTCCATGTCATAGGCACTTGGCCCATCCACACAAGTAAGGTATCATTTTTATCGGGAGACTGAGGGGAATGTTGGGTAGTAGGAAATTTGTACCGTGCGGTGATCCCACAACTTTCCCACACAGATATTAGAGGAAAATGTGACTTTTTAGCTAAATTTGAGGTTTGCAGCAAATATTTGGAAGAAAAATGTTGGGGGATCAACGCAAGCCACATCTCCCTGGACTCACACATGTGTCTAGTTTTCAGAAATGTCTGGGTTTGGTAGGTTTCCCTAGATGGCCGCCGAGCCCGGGGCCAAAAACCCAGGTGACCCCCCCTTGCAAAACCAGGCAATTTTGATGTCTCGTCAATACGTTTTGGTCCCTTGCCTGTCGTGGGTGCTTGGGCCACCCACACGAGTGAGGTACCATTTTTATCTGGAGACCTGGGGGAACGCTGGGTGGTGGTCAACCCAGTGATCCCACAACTTTCCCACACAGAAATTTGAGAAAAAAGTGATTTTTTTTCAGCTAAATTTGAGATTTGCAGGGGATTCTGGGTAGGAAAACGTTCGGAGGGTCCACGCAAGCCATGCCTCCCTAGGCTCCCCCGGGTGTCTAGTTTTCAGAAATGTGTGGGTTTGGTAAGTTTCCCTAGATGGCCGCCGAGCCCGGGTCCAAAAACCCAGGTGACCCCCCCCCCAATCCCTTGCAAAACCAGGTTGTTTTGTGATGTCTCCACAATACGTTTTGGGCCCTTCCCTGTCGCGGCCACTTGACCCACCCACACGAGTGAGGTACCATTCTTATCAGGAGACTTTGGAGAATGCCGAGTGGGTGGAATTTTGTTGGGAAAATGTGTTTGTTTTTACAAAGTTTGAGGTTTGCAAGGGATTCTGGGTAGCAGAACCTGGTGAGAGCCAGACAAGTCACCCCATCCTGGATTCCCCTGGGTGTCTAATTTTCAAAAAAGTATAGGTTTGCTAGGTTTCCCAACGTGCCAGCAGAGCTAGGGTTCAAAATCCACAGCTAGGCACTTTGAAAAAAAGGGTCAGTTTTCACTGTAAAGATGTGGTGTTTCCATGTTGCGTTTTGGGCCGTTTCCTGTCACGGGCACTAGGCCTACCCACACAAGTGAAGTACCATTTTTATCGGGAGACTTAGGAGAACACAGAATTGTAGAACAACCGTTATTACCTATTGACTTTTGATGCATTTCTGCCTTCCAAATGCAAGACAATGTATAAAAAAGAAGTCCTTTTGAAAAATGTCCTATAATTCACATACTAGTATGGGTACCCACAATTTCGGAGATGTGCAAATAGCTACTGTTTCTAAACTACATATTTTGTTCCCATTTCAGAAAAAGATAGGCGTCTTTCATACCGATTTTTCACTGTTTATATTTTCCCAAATGAATTGCTATATACCTGGTACACAATAAAAAAACATTGCTAGACGCTGCTCGGTTATTGGCTCTGGGTTCGTCAGGTTCTTGGTTAACCTACAAGTCTATATATCCCCACAACCAGAAGGGTCCAGTGGATGTAACGGTATATTGCTTTCAAATATCTGTCATACTTAGAAGGAGTTACAGGTGAAAACGTTGGCACAAATGGCTGTTTTTTTCAACTCATTTTCAATTTTTCCTATTTTCAACTGTTAGTTTCTATAAAAAAACCTTGAAGGATCTACACAAATGACCCCTTGCTGAATTCAGAATGTTGTCTACTTTTCTGAAATGTATAGCTTTCCAGGATCCATTACTGCTTTCATACCCATTTCTACCATTAACTGGAAGGAGGTTGAAAGCACAAACAATAGCAAAAATAGGCTATGTCCCAGTAAAATGCCAAAACTGTGTAAAAAAAGTTTGCTTTTCTGACAAAAGTCTATCAGTCCCTGAAATCTGGGAAGATGTTGATGTCAGCAACACAAACCCTTTGTTGATACCATTTGCAGGGAAAAAAGCAGACTCTTTCATCTGCAGCACTTTTTTCCCATTTTTCCAAAACCTTTGCTGTATTTTGGCTAATTTCTGGGTCCCCTCCAGGGGAATCAACAAACCCTGGGTACCTTTAAAATCCCCATGATGTTGTAAGAAAAGGACGCAAATTTGGCGTGGATACCTTATGTGGTCAAAAAGTTACAGGGCCTTAAGCGTGAACTACTCCAAATAGCCAAAAAAAGGCTTAGCACGGGGGGGGGGGGAGGCCTAGCAGCAAAGGGGTTAATAAACTATAATGTTGTTCATGTATAATAGGAACCCTGGCCACCCAAAGAGCGGCCTCTTAGTTCACTATTGGCATTGTTGTCAGGGTGGGGGAAAGAATGAATATTTCTGACTTTATGTTTGAAATCTATCACTTAAAAAAAATACTTCTCAATAGACTGATATAATCTGATGTGCTGAGGTGAAATGGTTCTGCATGTTAATAAAATACGCTTTTTGAATTTTAAGGAGACCTTATTGTATTTTACACTTTTGCTGCAAGATGTCTTTAAAAAATGAAGTTGTTCCTAAAGTTAAGCAGTGCAGGTAGTGGCGTAGCATGGGGTCCCCAGGGGCGGCTGCCTGGGTACAAAATTGTTAGGGCCGCAGAATGTTGAAAGTAAGTATTGCGCCCCCTTAACCCGTGGACCGTTAGCACTTCCTGAGCTAACGGTCCAGGGTTAGGGGGCGCAATACTTTCTTTTAAAATTTTGCCCCAGGAGCTGGCAACCCACGCTACGCCGCTGAGTGCAGGACAACCTAGTTACTTCTTTTCTTTAGCTTCATTTAATGTTTAAATAAAGGATTGCTTGTTTATTTAACATTTTTTAATCTTAGTGCTGAGTCGAGTAAACAGCAGCCCAGTGCTGCAGTTGACCAGGGGGCAGCATGTAAAGGTCAGCAGGGCCGCATGCAGCCCCCGGGCCGTACTTTAGAGTATCACTGCTCTAGAGCCTTCCCTTAGATGCCGTCGAGCTTTAATAGATTTTAAAAAGTGCCATTACTGTATCAAAAAACAAGACTTGAATTCAATAGGCTCTGCTTTACTTACCTTGTACAGTGATTTCATACCTAATAGCAGGGCTGATTACGTACTATGATGAGCTTGAAATCCTGATTGGGATGGATCGAGTAGATCGCGGACTTCTGTGTATTGTGACTCTTGCCTATTGACCTTTCATTCAATTATTTTTGCTGACAAAGGCAGTAAAGATATAGGCAGGGCCACTGGAATTATGCAATTCTGCAGCCGCAGCTTTTTTCGCATGGTTATGGACAAAGGACTTCCCAAAAAATTAAAATACCCCCCACTTGAGTTACTTTCACTCACTTTCCATCCATCCATTTACCCTTCCCTTCTATTCATCTATGCATCTGTCCATCCCTTCACCTTTCTATGTTCCCACTCAAGGCCCCATTCATCCATACCTTTTTCCATCCATCCATTCATGCATGCATCTTTTCATTCATCCACCTATCAATATGTTCCTGTAGCCATCCTTTTTAACCGTACATCCATTCACTCTGTTCCATCTGTCCATTCTTCCTTCCTTCCATTCACCCTTTCACCTGTCAATCCTTTCACTCTTCCATCCAACCTTCCATCTATCAGTCCTTTCAGACTTCAATCCAGTCATTCTTCCCCCTTTTATCCTTCCTTTCACCTTTCTTCGATCTTTCCTTTCATGTTTCCTTCCTTCTGTCATCTTTTTCTTTTTGTTCATATCTTTCTCCCTTATGCTCATTACTTTCCTATGTGTTCCTCTCCCTTATTTTTCTTTATGCATTTCCTTCTCTTTACACTCTATTTCAAAGGCCATAATCCTCTTTCACGGTATTTCGGAGCGGTGTTATTAGCATTTTGTCTGCAGATATAAGAGGCCCATCAAAAACTACCGTTTATGTGGTCCCAGTTCACCAAATTATAAGGCCCAGCGGCAACCCCCGCTTACACAGGGGATTCCCTACGCCACTGATTATGGATTTGCCCATTTGCCACATAATCCATCATCTGATGCATAATCTGCAGATCATCAATTAAGGAAAATCGGGCCAAATTTAAAAACTATTCATATCCTCTTACACACACTCTGCAGTGCAGTGCAATACTGCACTTGCAGCAAATTTAAAATACCTCTTGGGCTGTTTGTCCCTGTAACGAATGAGAGTTCTTCTCTGTCTCTGCTAGGCATGAAAATCTACTAAATACTCATTATTTGTAGGGTATTTTCACAGCCCTTACCTTTCAATGCAAAGACAAAGTTCCTTCAGGCATACAGCAACTAAGTTAATGTGCACGGACCACACTGAAGTCTTAATGCCTTCAGAGAGGTTCAACTCCAGATGATGCATTTGTTAATTAATTGTATTTATAAAGCGCAGTGCAAACGAGAACCCTGTAGTGAGCAGATCACTTTACATAGAAACCGAACATAGCATTCTTAAAACAATCCATGACTTCTATGACTGCCTAATAACCTTAAGTCATGGATTCAGTGCCGTCTCAAACAAGGACGCCCGAATAGCTCTTGGACATGCCAAACTAGCATGTTTTGCGGAAATCTGTATGTCCGACAGGTTTACGATGTGAAATGGCCTGCCGAGTACTGGTCTGTAAAAGTACGTGGCCAGTGAGTACGACTGGTCTCCTGTGTGAAGAGGTGACAATCCTGCTATATAAGGGAGAACGATTTTTCTGTGTCAAGAATGACGGGTGTTCAGTGGAGGACTGGTCTGCCTGGCGTACAAGTGAGCGCTTGAGAGACTCGGAAACTAATGTGCAAGAGCAGTGGTCAGAACTTCTGCTGAAGAAATATTGTAATTGTAGTTATACAGTGCTTCCTAACCCTGATGAGGCGTTGAAGCGCTTTGTGGTGAGTAGTACACTACTACGGAACCCAAGATTAGAGTTAACAGTTAGTAGATTAGTAATGTGTTTTTTCCCCGTGTGAATTAGTTGCGTTAGGTTTGTGCTCTTGATTTCTTGTGCATTTAGTAGAGTTTAGAGTAGGGATAGAATGATGGGAATGGATTTGAAATGGGAAGTAGTAAATCGTTTTTGTAAGTAGTGGTAGTGTGTGCCTGTTGGATGGGTGGCGTGGCAGTTTCGCCAAAGCAAGATCTATTGGCGCTGTCAATTTTGTTTAGAAAAATGTTGCACAGCAGCGCGAGCTGCTGTGCAACATGGTTCAACTTAACTAAAAACAAAGTGCTACGACACGGACAGCGTTGAAGGCACCATTGAGCTTTGTTCTTATTTACTTTAAGCCAAGTTGCACAGCAGCCCGCCCTGCCGTGCAACATCTTTAAAAAAAAACATTAACAAAGACAAATAGCTTTGCGAAAGCTATTTGGCTTTGTTAATGTTTTTTAAAGATGGCTGAATGTAAAGGTACATTGTATATTCTAGAGCATCTTTCCTTATGTTTTTAACCTTGCCAAAGGTGTCCTGAATAATGAGAATAACTATTTATATTTAGGAACACCTGCAGGCAATTTTAATTGCAGATCTCTTAGTATTAAGAGCTCTGCTAACGAACAGCATCAAACCCACTCACACACACTAGGTGTAGCGGGTGATGTTCCTATGATGATGTATGCCACTGGTGGTACTAAGGGCTAGGGTCCTTTTATAAAATCCAAGAGATTTCTGTAATTTCCACACCGCCACTAATGTCTTCTGGAACATAGGTTCAGGGTAAACTAGAATGTAGGAGTTCTCTCGTTTTGTGATAAAGTTAGTTCAGTTTGGGAAGCTGGGGGTTCGCTCTGGATTTTGCTTCTCACTCTCTCCTTTGATTTACAAAAGTGAAAGTTAAAAAAAAAAAATTGTGTATCCAGCGCTGGCCATCATTGCGCTTTTAGGGGAGGGGTGGGAGTAAAAAAAAAAAAAAAGGTGCAAGAACGGTAGAAGGAATGGCAGCAAGCGACAAAGAAGCGGTTGAGGGTGTTGGGAACAGGGGAAATAAGGACGGGAGAGAGGGTGGGAGGGAAGGGGAGGGGTACAGAGGGCCTGCAAACACTTGTACTCTGAAGAAATGCTAGAATAAAAATTAAACATGGAATGGCAAAGCCAATAGGTTTAGCCTATGCGTATGTTTAGCCATGTTGTACACCAATGTAGCTGCTGTTTAGCATGGCTAACAGTTAGTGGCGTAAAGGGGAGCGGAGTGTCGTAAATGGAGTATAGTGAAGTAGAGTAGAGTGTTATAGAGTGGCGTAAATAGTTGTGGAGTGGAGTGTTATGGAGTGCCGTAAATAGTTGTGGAGTGGCGTTGAGTGGAGTGTCATACAGTCTTGTGCAATGTCGTGGAGTAAGTAGAGTGTAAGAATGTAGAGTGTCATACAGTGGAGGAGAGTGTCAGAGTGGACTGGCATAGAGTGTCAAAGTGGAGTGGCCTAGGCCCTAGAGTGTCAGAGTGGAGTGGCCTAGAGTGTCAGAGTGGAGTGGCCTAGAGCGTCAGAGTGGAGTGGCCTAGAGCGTCAGAGTGGAGTGGCCTAGAGTGTCAGAGTGGAGTGGCCTAGAGTGTCAGAGTGGAGTGGTCTAGAGTGTCAGAGTGGAGTGGCCTAGAGGGTGTTGCATAAAGTGGAGTAGAGTGTTGTAGAGTACAGTGGCATAGAGTATATTGTCACAGTTGAGTGGCATAAAGTGGAGTAGTGTTGTAGAGTGGAATGGCATACAGTAGAGTGTTGTAGAGTGGAGTGGCATGGAGTGGAGTAGTGTGTCATAGGATAGAGTGGAGCAAAAAGACAAGGAGCGGCGTAGAGGGAGTTGAGTAGTGCCGCAGAGTGGCACAGACTGGAGAGGAGTGGCACAGAGTGCAGTAGAGTGTTGTAGAGTGTCAGAGTGGAGTAGAGTTTAATGGAGTAGTGTAAGAGTGGAGTGTCAGAGTGGAGTATAGTAGCCAAGAATGAACTGAAGTAAAGTACAGTGGTGCAGAGTAGATTGCATAGGGTGCACTGGCATAGAGTGACGTGACGTAGAGTGGCATAAAGTATAGTGGTGCAGAGTACAGTGATGTAGAGTGGAGTGGCGCAAAGTGGCGTAGAGTGCAGTGGTGTAGATTGTTTCAGAGTACAGTGAAGTAACATGGAGTGGTGCCAGGTAGAGTGGCATAGAGCAGAACGGCGTAGAGTGGTACAGAGTAGATTAGAGTGGGTTACAGCGCAGTGGCGTAGAGTGCAGTGGTGTGGAGTGATGCAGAGTAGAGTGGCGCAGAGTATAGTGGTATAGAGTGCAGTAGAGTGGTGTAGAGCTGAGTGGTGCAGAGTTGAGTGGTGCAGAGTTGAGTGGAGTGGCATAGAGTGCAGTGGTGTATAGTGGTGTGGTCAGAGTAGCGTGCAGTGGCTTAGAATACAGTGTTGCAGAGTGGAATAGAGTGGTGCAGAGTAGAGGGGTGTAGAGTTGAATGGCATAGAGCTGAGTGGCACAGAGTACAGTAGTGTAGAGTAGAGTGGGGTAGAGTGCATTAGTGTGAAAAGCTGGGTTTCTGTTGCAGTAACCCCCCCACTTTTTGCCAGACTACTGATGCACTTTGACTTGATGTGCCCTGGGTCCCTGCCAATCAGGTTCCCAGGGCCTGTGTTCTTTCCCCAAAACTGTACCCAATTAGCATCTCTGGCCACAGGTCAGCCCCTGGTAAATGGTACCACCGGTACCCAGGGCACTGTGACCAGGGAAGACCTCTAAGGGCTGCAGAACTTATTGTGCCACCCTTAGAGGCCCTGTACCTTTACACTCACACACTGCCTTTGCAGGCTTCGTGTCCTGGTGCAGAACAAAGTGAAGAGTCGACATGGCACACTGTGTGCCATGCCTACAACCCACTGCCCTGGCATAGATCAGTCACCTCTCTAGCTGGGTGCTCTATACCAGTGGTGAGGGTACAAGTGCATGAGCCCTGTACCCCTACAGTGCCTAAGTCCATTCTTAGACATTATAAGTGCAGTGCTGCCATTAAGAGTAGATGGTGCTGGGAGTTAGTCATTACGAACTCCACAGCACCATAATGGCTACACTGAAAACTGAGAAGTTTGGTATCAAACTTCTCAGCACATTAAACCCACACTGATGCCAGTGTGGGATTTAATGAGAAATGCACACAGAGGGCATCTTAGAGATGCCCCCTGAAAAACGACCTACCACTAGTGTCCAGGCTGAGTGGCTGCTTTCAGCTGCCACCACCAGATATGTTTCTGGACCCCTGGGTCGAGAGCCTGCTGCTCTCGGGGGCATGAAACAATGCATATCCTGGGACGAGGTGCCAAGCCTCCCCCCCCCCCCCCCCAGGATGGGCAGGGTCCACGAAGGGGAAGCTTCAAAGGCTTGCCACCTTTGTGAGCTTCCCCAGGCCACTTGCTGCTTTCAGCAACTGGTCCCCACCGGTTCTGACCCCCACTTTGGGCGGGAGAACCGGCGGGAAAAACAAGTGAGGATGAGAGGTGTGCCCACCTCTGCCAACTCCACCCCTCAGGTGGGGGAGGCAAGGTGAAGCACAACTCTCAGTCCCCGCCATCTTGCAGATGGGGGACTCCGCAAACCAGGGAAAGGCTTATGCCCCCCTCCCACTGGATGGTGGCATAATAGGGGGTGTACCCACCCCAGGGAAGGGACCCATTGGTCCCAACCTTTTACCTACCTGTAATGCCCCTAAATCTAGTATTTAGGGGCACCCCTGAACCTTGCTTCCTCAGACAAGAACGTGCAAGAAGAAAAGAAGAAGGACTGAACAGCCGTGCTGAAGCTAAGAGGAGGACGCCCACTGACTTGGCCCCAGCCCTACCGGCCTGTCCCCACCTTGAACCTGCTCCAGCGAAATCCCGGTGTGTCCTGCAGCCAGCAACCTCGAGAAACCCGGAGGACCTGCCTGTCTTCAATCCCAAAGACTCTGTCTCCCATGAACACCGGATTTGTTCAAACACCAGACTCAAGCTCCGCAAGTTTGCACCACTCTGCACCCGACGCCCACTGCCTGAGTTAGAGTGGCCCAACACCAAGAGGAGGTCTCCCCGGCGATCCTGACCCGAGATCCGGTGACCCCTGACCTGCCTCAAGCCGACGCCTGCAGCCTCAAATCGGAAGGTCCCCCCAAACGCGACCAGGAGCTGGTACGAAGATCCGACCCTAAAAGGTACCCCTGCACCCGATGCCCGACGGCCTTGGGTGGCCCATCCGACGGTGCCTAACCAACCCCCAACATCCCAACTTACCTCTCCAAGTGGTGGTCGCACCCAGAAGACCTTCGTCCCCGAGCCTGCAGTGCTTTTGCAAACGGAAGACTCCCCATTGAAAGCTACAGGGCTTCCGACGCCAAAACAGCACTCTGCACCCAGCCGCCCCAGTGCCGCTGAGGGTGCAACTTTTGTGCTGGCCTAAACCCCCATTTGCCCTGAGCTTAAGTCCAGGAGCTTTGCTCCCACAACCAAGTGGCCTGCTCGTCAGCAGCCACCAACCGGAGGCCCCCTATCCTCCATTGGATAACATTGGGCCTCAGCACTCTGCACCCGGCCGCCCTAGTGCCGCTGAGGGTGTAACGAGAGTGCATCCCTGACCCTGGGGGCCCTCTGAGTCTACCCCCAGAACCTCAACTCCCACTACTGAATACTTACCTTAAAACCGATAACACTATTTTCCTCCATAGGATAACATTGACTGTTTTTCTTGGAAAAGTTTCTAAGTGATGAGTTTGAAAACCTAAAAAAATTCTTTAAAATTGTACTAACAAAAACGATTTTACTTACCTGCTTACAGGAAATGTCCCAGTGTAGTATCCAGGTGTACTACGCTGTGTAAGAAAAGTAATCTCAAAAGTTACTTACCTGTAATTTTCCTCAAAATCCTGTACAAAGTATATGTACTGTAGTCTGAAAAGCATTGCATTATCAGTAACACTACAGTAATCAAATCAAAGTACATTTACAATTGCAATCCAAACTGTGTTACAATCTGTATATTTACTGAAAAGTACTCATCACTTACCTGTGCCAGGCTTGCTTGGTTCTAGGAAATAAAATAACTAAAAGAATATTTTTATACAAAAACAATTGGTCTGAAGTTCAGTCTTTGAGTGTGTGAAATCATTTGCTGATTGAGTGTGTACAACAAATGCTCAACACTACCCTCTGCTAAAGCCTTACTGCTCGACCACACTACCACAAATAGAGAGAGGTGCTATCTACGTTACCTCTGCCTACCTTTTGGGTTCCACTAGACTCTGTGCCCACAATACATCACTTTGGTATAGTATATACAGTGCCAGCTTCCTACATTGGTGGATCAGCAGTGGGATATACAACTTTGCATTTGTTGGACTACTTGGTTACCACCTGATCACACGACAGAACTCTTAAATTGTCTTTAGAATTCAGATTTTTTAAATTGCCATTTTTGCAAAATTACTAAAAGTCTTGTTAGGGCTTTGGTTAAGTCCCTTTAGAATTTTAGAGAAATAAAAAGTCACTTTAGCTAGGGTTAGAGGGGCTAGAAATCTTTTTTAACAATGTCTCAAAACAAGAACCCAGCTGTTAGTGAAAATAACCACAATGGCATAGAGAAAATGGTTGAGGAGCTCGACCTCACCCCTTACCTTCACTTGTCTTTCAAGGAAGTAAGGTCCCTATGTAAAATTAAAAATAACCATGGGGTCCCATCCCACCAAACAAAAGCTCAAGGAGCTGTTGGCTGGGTATGCTAAGGACCACTCATCTGAAAACGGTGAAGACCAATCAGATGAGGAAGAAGAGGGAGGGGATGAGCAGGTAGACCAGCCCCCCCTCCCCAAGATCATAGGGAGAGAAGGGCCCCAGTGGCCCTGACTCCAAGAATCAACCTCTCAGTACCTAGATCCCACACAGGTGGATCAGGTACCATTGAGGACAGCCTCAATGAGGAGGACATCCTGCTAGCCAGGTTGACCAAAAGATTAGACCTAGATGTTAGAAGTATAAATGACAGGAACCAGAGTAAGTACAAGTACTGCTTTATTGGCCAGCCACTCTCCACAACTCGAGAAAGGTGTCAACATTCTACTGTCAGCTCCTGGTGGAAGGAACCAAGGAAAAGGGAAAAGGAGGGGGGAACGGAACATACCATTGGCAACAAGAGAAAGGTTACAACACACCTCCCTCCCTATATGATGAAAAAGATGCAAACATAGGGATACGTTTTCATGAAACCATTTGGGACTTGACAACTTAGTCACAACTCCACCATTGCCCACTGTCAAGTTGAACTACATTGTTGAATGCTTTTACAATGTGACAAGGAGGGTAGAATTTACTTAGGCTGTGAGGGTCCTTCACACTTCTCTTGATCTGCACCATATCACCTACTCTCCAGATAGGGGTTTTGACCCCATTCTTTTTGTCGTACCATTCCCTGTACTTAGCTTGGTGCAGGTCAACCTTCCTACCCACCTCCTCGGGGCTAGTATTCACAGCCCTACCTCCACCCAACCAACTAGGGTTAAGTTTGGTGCAAGGTTCTCTCCTCCTGAGTGAAACAAAAGGGGAGATCCCTGTTACCAGGTTGGGCGTGGTGTGATATGCCCACAGTCACGTAGGGATGTTTCCAGGTCATGACCGTTGGCAGTGGCCAGTTGGATGTGCTCCTTGATTAGTCTGTTTGTCCTCTCAACTAGGCCATTGGCTTTAGGACAATATAAGGCCGTCAACTCATGTTTGATGTTCAAGTTCTCTAAGAACTCCTTCATAGGTTGGGACGTAAATTGTACACCATTGTCGGTGATAAGGATGGAAGGTATGCCCTCCTTTGAGAACACGTCTTTGAGGAAATCCAGGACTGTACTAGTGTTTATGCGATGTACAAATTTCTGAGTAACCCAATGGGAGGTGTAGTCCACCAAGACCAACATGAACCTCTTTTGGACACCCAGGTTGTCCATGGGTCCAATTATGTCCATGGCTAGTTTAATGCACGGTTTAAGGGGCACCGTGACAGGGGACAAAGGGGCCTTGCGTAAGGACTTAGATTTGTCACTTCTGGCACAACTGACAGTCCTTCACCAACTGTTCTGCCATGGCGTCCATCCTGGGGAACCAGAAATTCGCACAAACTCTATTCTTGGTAATGTTACGTCCCAAATGTCCTTCGTGCGCCAGATCCATTATTCTTCTTCTGAGGCCCACAGGTGGTACAACTTTATTTTGACGATAGACTCTGTCCTTTATGACACTCAATTCGTTCCTGACTTCCCAGAAGTCTTTGAGTTCTGCCTCCAGATCACTGCATTTGCTAGGCCACCCTTCTCTCAATACAATTCTCAGTCTGCCAAAATCCTGGTCTTCCTCCATGCATTTCTTCCATTCTTCTTCTGTAATGGCTGGGTCGTCTACAACCATGATGGGGCTGTCAAGCATTTCCTCGGGTTGTTCCACTTCCAAGGGCGTTCTAGATAAAAAGTCTGCAATTGTGTTGTCTTCGCCAGGAACGTACTCCACTTTGAAATTAAAATTCTCTAAGCCCAGAATCCATTTTCCAATGCGTGGAGTACAATTTTCCATACCCTTCACAGTGAAAATGGAAGTGAGAGGCTTGTGATCCGTACGAATGGTGAAGTTCAGCCCCCACAGGAAGAATTTAAAATGCTTCACTGCCCAGAAACATGCCAGGGCCTCCTTTTCAATTACGGAGTAATTTCTTTCTGCATTTGTAAGGCAACGGGATGCGAAGGCAATAATCCTTTCTTCCTTTCCGTTTCTTTGAGGCAGGGTGGCCCCCAAACCCTTGTTGGACGCATCTGTGGTGAGGATGGTTTTATTATGTGGATCAAATACCCCTAAAGCCGGCGAACTTAAGATCTCTTCCTTGAGAGCATCCACCACACACTTATGTTGCTCATTCCATTCAAACTCCTTGTTTTTCTTTAGTAGTTCTCGCAGTGGTTCACATTTGGCCATGTATTCCATCAACACTAAGAAGGATTTCAGTTCCTCCTTGTTTTTTGGATACGGAGCGTCTCTCACAGCACCGAGAAGGTTGCTTTTTGGTCTAAATCCTTATTCAGAAATTGAATGTCCTAGGTAGTCGACCGATGTCACCCTTATTTTGCACTTAGACTTCTGTACTGTCAACCCTACGTCTATGAGCCTTTTGAAAATGAGTCTAAGGGTGTTGTCATGGTCCTCCACGTTGCGACCACCTCTGCCAACTCCACCCCTCAGGTGGGGGAGGCGAGGTGAAGAACAACTCTCGGTCCCTGCCATCTTGCAGATGGGGGGACTCAACCAACCAGGGAAAGGCTTATGCCCCCCTCCCACTGGAGAGTGGCATAAAAGGTGGTGTACCCACCCCAGGGAAGGGACCCTTTGGTCCCAACATTTTACCTACCTGTAACGCCCCTAAATCTAGTATTTAGAGGCACCCCTGAACCTTGCTTCCTCAGATAAGAACCTGCAAGAAGAAAAGAAGAAGAAGGACCGAACAGCTGTGCCGAAGCTAACAAGAGGACGACGCCCACTGACTTGGCCCCAGCCCTACCGGCCTGTCCCCACCTCGAACCTGCTCCAGCGAAATCCCGGTGTCCCCTGCAGCCAGCAACCTCGAGAAACCCGGAGGACCTGCCTGCCTTCAATCCCAAAGACTCTGTCTCCCATGAACACCGGATTTGTTCAAACACCAGACTCCAGCTTCGGAAGGATCCGCGAGTTTGCATCACTCTGCACCGGACGCCCACGGCCCGAGTTCGAGTGGCCCAACACCAAGAGGAGGTCTCCCCGGCGATCCTGACCCGAGATCCGGTGACCCCTGACCTGCCTCAAGCCTCCAGCGGACGCCTGCAGCCTCAAACCGGAAGGTCCCCCCAACCGCAACCAGGAGCTGGTAAGAAGATCCGATCCTAAAAGGCACCCCTGCACCCGATGCCCCACGGCCTTGGGTGACAAATGCAAAAAGAACAATTGATGGACAGAATGCAGAACAATGTCATACATTCACCCCAGTACAGAGATCTGGGCCTAAATCCATCGTTTTTTTGCTCACCATGCCATTCCAGTTTGGACCCAGCCATATGCAAATCAGTCTTGACCCTGCGCCCAATGGGAACAGTCCAGCCCGAACTGCCAGGCCAGGTCCTCCCTGGACTGGAAACAAGCATCCTAGGACCGGTTTCGGGCTTTCAGCCCTCATCAGCCAGGATAGCTTGACTCCAGTGGCATGGAGAGCACGGGACCCACGTCTGGGCATTCCCGTCCAACTCGGGGTGACAAATGCAAAAAGAACAATTGATGGACAGAATGCAGAACAATGTCATACATTCACCCCAGTACAGAGATCTGGGCCTAAATCCATCGTTTTTTTGCTCACCATGCCATTCCAGTTTGGACCCAGCCATATGCAAATCAGTCTTGACCCTGCGCCCAATGGGAACAGTCCAGCCCGAACTGCCAGGCCAGGTCCTCCCTGGACTGGAAACAAGCATCCTAGGACCGGTTTCGGGCTTTCAGCCCTCATCAGCCAGGATAGCTTGACTCCAGTGGCATGGAGAGCACGGGACCCACGTCTGGGCATTCCCGTCCAACTCGGGGTGACAAATGCAAAAAGAACAATTGATGGACAGAATGCAGAACAATGTCATACATTCACCCCAGTACAGAGATCTGGGCCTAAATCCATCGTTTTTTGCTCACCATGCCATTCCAGTTTGGACCCAGCCATATGCAAATCAGTCTTGACCCTGCGCCCAATGGGAACAGTCCAGCCCGAACTGCCAGGCCAGGTCCTCCCTGGACTGGAAACAAGCATCCTAGGACCGGTTTCGGGCTTTCAGCCCTCATCAGCCAGGATAGCTTGACTCCAGTGGCATGGAGAGCACGGGACCCACGTCTGGGCATTCCCGTCCAACTCGGGGTGACAAATGCAAAAAGAACAATTGATGGACAGAATGCAGAACAATGTCATACATTCACCCCAGTACAGAGATCTGGGCCTAAATCCATCGTTTTTGCTCACCATGCCATTCCAGTTTGGACCCAGCCATATGCAAATCAGTCTTGACCCTGCGCCCAATGGGAACAGTCCAGCCCGAACTGCCAGGCCAGGTCCTCCCTGGACTGGAAACAAGCATCCTAGGACCGGTTTCGGGCTTTCAGCCCTCATCAGCCAGGATAGCTTGACTCCAGTGGCATGGAGAGCACGGGACCCACGTCTGGGCATTCCCGTCCAACTCGGGGTGACAAATGCAAAAAGAACAATTGATGGACAGAATGCAGAACAATGTCATACATTCACCCCAGTACAGAGATCTGGGCCTAAATCCATCGTTTTTTGCTCACCATGCCATTCCAGTTTGGACCCAGCCATATGCAAATCAGTCTTGACCCTGCGCCCAATGGGAACAGTCCAGCCCGAACTGCCAGGCCAGGTCCTCCCTGGACTGGAAACAAGCATCCTAGGACCGGTTTCGGGCTTTCAGCCCTCATCAGCCAGGATAGCTTGACTCCAGTGGCATGGAGAGCACGGGACCCACGTCTGGGCATTCCCGTCCAACTCCGGGGTGACAAATGCAAAAAGAACAATTGATGGACAGAATGCAGAACAATGTCATACATTCACCCCAGTACAGAGATCTGGGCCTAAATCCATCGTTTTTGCTCACCATGCCATTCCAGTTTGGACCCAGCCATATGCAAATCAGTCTTGACCCTGCGCCCAATGGGAACAGTCCAGCCCGAACTGCCAGGCCAGGTCCTCCCTGGACTGGAAACAAGCATCCTAGGACCGGTTTCGGGCTTTCAGCCCTCATCAGCCAGGATAGCTTGACTCCAGTGGCATGGAGAGCACGGGACCCACGTCTGGGCATTCCCGTCCAACTCGGGGTGACAAATGCAAAAAGAACAATTGATGGACAGAATGCAGAACAATGTCATACATTCACCCCAGTACAGAGATCTGGGCCTAAATCCATCGTTTTTTGCTCACCATGCCATTCCAGTTTGGACCCAGCCATATGCAAATCAGTCTTGACCCTGCGCCCAATGGGAACAGTCCAGCCCGAACTGCCAGGCCAGGTCCTCCCTGGACTGGAAACAAGCATCCTAGGACCGGTTTCGGGCTTTCAGCCCTCATCAGCCAGGATAGCTTGACTCCAGTGGCATGGAGAGCACGGGACCCACGTCTGGGCATTCCCGTCCAACTCGGGGTGACAAATGCAAAAAGAACAATTGATGGACAGAATGCAGAACAATGTCATACATTCACCCCAGTACAGAGATCTGGGCCTAAATCCATCGTTTTTGCTCACCATGCCATTCCAGTTTGGACCCAGCCATATGCAAATCAGTCTTGACCCTGCGCCCAATGGGAACAGTCCAGCCCGAACTGCCAGGCCAGGTCCTCCCTGGACTGGAAACAAGCATCCTAGGACCGGTTTCTGGCTTTCAGCCCTCATCAGCCAGGATAGCTTGACTCCAGTGGCATGGAGAGCACGGGACCCACGTCTGGGCATTCCCGTCCAACTCGGGGTGACAAATGCAAAAAGAACAATTGATGGACAGAATGCAGAACAATGTCATACATTCACCCCAGTACAGAGATCTGGGCCTAAATCCATCGTTTTTGCTCACCATGCCATTCCAGTTTGGACCCAGCCATATGCAAATCAGTCTTGACCCTGCGCCCAATGGGAACAGTCCAGCCCGAACTGCCAGGCCAGGTCCTCCCTGGACTGGAAACAAGCATCCTAGGACCGGTTTCGGGCTTTCAGCCCTCATCAGCCAGGATAGCTTGACTCCAGTGGCATGGAGAGCACAGGACCCACGTCTGGGCATTCCCGTCCAACTCGGGGTGACAAATGCAAAAAGAACAATTGATGGACAGAATGCAGAACAATGTCATACATTCACCCCAGTACAGAGATCTGGGCCTAAATCCATCGCTTTTTGCTCACCATGCCATTCCAGTTTGGACCCAGCCATATGCAAATCAGTCTTGACCCTGCGCCCAATGGGAACAGTCCAGCCCGAACTGCCAGGCCAGGTCCTCCCTGGACTGGAAACAAGCATCCTAGGACCGGTTTCGGGCTTTCAGCCCTCATCAGCCAGGATAGCTTGACTCCAGTGGCATGGAGAGCACGGGACCCACGTCTGGGAATTCCCGTCCAACTCGGGGTGACAAATGCAAAAAGAACAATTGTATCGCTTTGTTCGCCCTAAGTTGGCGGGGGTATGCCCAGACGTGGGTCCCTTGCTCACTTTGCCACTGGATTCAAGCAAGCCTGGCTGATGACGGCTGGAATGCCAGAAACCGGTCCTAGGATGCTTGTTTCCGGTCCAGGGAAGACATGGCTTGGCAGTTCGGGCTGGACTGTTCCCATGAGGCACAGGGTCAGACTGATTTGCATATGGCCATGTCTGAACTGGGGTGGTGGAGTGAGCTAAAGAATGATGATGGATTAAACCCAGATCAGTTGACTGGGGGTGAGTGTTTGATTGGCTCAAGCGTTCCGTCCATCATCCCCTTTTGTATCGCTTTGTTCGCCCTAAGTTGGCGGGGGTATGCCCAGACGTGGGTCCCTTGCTCACTTTGCCACTGGATTCAAGCAAGCCTGGCTGATGACGGCTGGAATGCCAGAAACCGGTCCTAGGATGCTTGTTTCCGGTCCAGGGAAGACATGGCTTGGCAGTTCGGGCTGGACTGTTCCCATGAGGCACAGGGTCAGACTGATTTGCATATGGCCATGTCTGAACTGGGGTGGTGGAGTGAGCTAAAGAATGATGATGGATTAAACCCAGATCAGTTGACTGGGGGTGAGTGTTTGATTGGCTCAAGCGTTCCGTCCATCATCCCCTTTTGTATCGCTTTGTTCGCCCTAAGTTGGCGGGGTATGCCCAGACGTGGGTCCCTTGCTCACTTTGCCACTGGATTCAAGCAAGCCTGGCTGATGACGGCTGGAATGCCAGAAACCGGTCCTAGGATGCTTGTTTCCGGTCCAGGGAAGACATGGCTTGGCAGTTCGGGCTGGACTGTTCCCATGAGGCACAGGGTCAGACTGATTTGCATATGGCCATGTCTGAACTGGGGTGGTGGAGTGAGCTAAAGAATGATGATGGATTAAACCCAGATCAGTTGACTGGGGGTGAGTGTTTGATTGGCTCAAGCGTTCCGTCCATCATCCCCTTTTGTATCGCTTTGTTCGCCCTAAGTTGGCGGGGTATGCCCAGACGTGGGTCCCTTGCTCACTTTGCCACTGGATTCAAGCAAGCCTGGCTGATGACGGCTGGAATGCCAGAAACCGGTCCTAGGATGCTTGTTTCCGGTCCAGGGAAGACATGGCTTGGCAGTTCGGGCTGGACTGTTCCCATGAGGCACAGGGTCAGACTGATTTGCATATGGCCATGTCTGAACTGGGGTGGTGGAGTGAGCTAAAGAATGATGATGGATTAAACCCAGATCAGTTGACTGGGGGTGAGTGTTTGATTGGCTCAAGCGTTCCGTCCATCATCCCCTTTTGTATCGCTTTGTTCGCCCTAAGTTGGCGGGGGTATGCCCAGACGTGGGTCCCTTGCTCACTTTGCCACTGGATTCAAGCAAGCCTGGCTGATGACGGCTGGAATGCCAGAAACCGGTCCTAGGATGCTTGTTTCCGGTCCAGGGAAGACATGGCTTGGCAGTTCGGGCTGGACTGTTCCCATGAGGCACAGGGTCAGACTGATTTGCATATGGCCATGTCTGAACTGGGGTGGTGGAGTGAGCTAAAGAATGATGATGGATTAAACCCAGATCAGTTGACTGGGGGTGAGTGTTTGATTGGCTCAAGCGTTCCGTCCATCCCCTTTTGTATCGCTTTGTTCGCCCTAAGTTGGCGGGGGTATGCCCAGACGTGGGTCCCTTGCTCACTTTGCCACTGGATTCAAGCAAGCCTGTCTGATGACGGCTGGAATGCCAGAAACCGGTCCTAGGATGCTTGTTTCCGGTCCAGGGAAGACATGGCTTGGCAGTTCGGGCTGGACTGTTCCCATGAGGCACAGGGTCAGACTGATTTGCATATGGCCATGTCTGAACTGGGGTGGTGGAGTGAGCTAAAGAATGATGATGGATTAAACCCAGATCAGTTGACTGGGGGTGAGTGTTTGATTGGCTCAGCTGTTCCGTCCATCATCCCCCTTTGTATCGCTTTGTTCGCCCTAAGTTGGCGGGGGTATGCCCAGACGTGGGTCCCTTGCTCACTTTGCCACTGGATTCAAGCAAGCCTGGCTGATGACGGCTGGAATGCCAGAAACCGGTCCTAGGATGCTTGTTTCCGGTCCAGGGAAGACATGGCTTGGCAGTTCGGGCTGGACTGTTCCCATGAGGCACAGGGTCAGACTGATTTGCATATGGCCATGTCTGAACTGGGGTGGTGGAGTGAGCTAAAGAATGATGATGGATTAAACCCAGATCAGTTGACCGGGGGTGAGTGTTTGATTGGCTCAAGCGTTCCGTCCATCATCCCCTTTTGTATCGCTTTGTTCGCCCTAAGTTGGCGGGGGTATGCCCAGACGTGGGTCCCTTGCTCACTTTGCCACTGGATTCAAGCAAGCCTGGCTGATGACGGCTGGAATGCCAGAAACCGGTCCTAGGATGCTTGTTTCCGGTCCAGGGAAGACATGGCTTGGCAGTTCGGGCTGGACTGTTCCCATGAGGCACAGGGTCAGACTGATTTGCATATGGCCATGTCTGAACTGGGGTGGTGGAGTGAGCTAAAGAATGATGATGGATTAAACCCAGATCAGTTGACTGGGGGTGAGTGTTTGATTGGCTCAAGCGTTCCGTCCATCATCCCCTTTTGTATCGCCACGGCCTTGGGTGGCCCAACCGACGGTGCCTAACCAACCCCCAACATCCCAACTTACCTCTCCAAGTGGTGTTCGCACCCAGAAGACCTTCGTCCCGGAGCCTGCAGTGCTTTTGCAAAGCGGAGACTCCCCATTGAAAGCTACAGGGCTTCCGACGCCGAAACAGCACTCTGCACCCAGCCGGTCCAGTGCCGCTGAGGGTGCAACTTTTGTGCTGGCCTAAACCCTCATTTGCCCTGAGCTTAAGTCCAGGAGCTTTGCTCCCACAACCAAGTGGCCTGCTCGTCAGCAGCCACCAACCGGAGGCCCCCTATCCCCTATTGGAGAACATTGGGCCTCAGCACTCTGCACCGGCCGCCCTAGTGCCGCTGAGGGTGTAACGAGAGTGCATCCCTGACCCTGGTGGACCCATGAGTCTACCCCCAGAACCTCAACACCCACTACTGAATACTTACCTTAAAACCGATGTAGGAGAGTAGGATCTGCCTCTTATGTTGCCCCCACTTTTTTTCTGATGTTTACACTGGTTTCTGGCTATAGTCAGGCTGGGACCCTGCCAATCAGGGCCCCAGCCTCTGTTCTCTCTAAACGACTTGGAGTGCACTCTAGGTGCACTAGTGATTGGATACTGTGGTACCTTATGAGTCCCTAGTATATGGTACCTTAGGTGCCAAGGGCATAGGTACTCCACAGGCCTACCAGGGGCTGAAGCATGTATTATGCCACCCCTGGGAAGCAGACTAAATCTGACACCACAGGTCTGCTACTGCAGCCTGGGTAAGGTGGTGCATGCACCCCTTACTGTGATATAGGCTACCTATATCACTACATAGATACACACATCTAAACCTATAAGTCACTCCTATGGCAGGCCTTATCAATCCTGAAGGCAGAGTGCTTGGTTCCTATGTGAGAGGGTGCCCCTGCATGAGCAGAGCCCCTCTGCAGCATTCGGAGACCCTTCTCTGATGCGGTTTGTAGTGCAGCCTGACCATATACTCTTAAGCGCATTATAACCTCGCGTTAAATGCTAACTTTGGGATGGCTGCACGGAAACATGTCGTGTTTGGTGTCAAACATCTTGGAATACGACCCCCCGCCAGTTCTGGCGGCGGGGGTAGCATTCCACCCTTCTAGAGGGATAGACATGTACCTACTGTGGAAACGCGGTAGAATCCTGAAGAGCCCTGGCATCACAAAATGGATGCCACCAGTCACAGACACTGGGCTGCCCTCCTGCTGATGACCGAAACTCGCAGTGGAGGAAGCCCAACAATAGGTATCCTGTCACAGGAGGGTGTGACCACCTTCCAGACAGGGTTTAGTGTTTTGGGGCTGGGTGGGTGCACTCCTAGAGTGCTTTGAAGTCCTGCACTGTGGGAGCAGAAGGCTCCTCTGTGCATATGCCAGTTCAAACCAGCTCAGGGGCTACCTGCCCCTGCTCTGGCGCGAAACTGGACAAAGGGAAGTGGGTGTAGCCACCCACTCCCCTGACCCTCCCATAGGTGGGGTCATAGAGCTAGTCCCTCCCTTCCTTTTAGTATAAGAGGGGGAACCTGTGCATTGCAAACTAGATATCCCTGGACGACGCTCTAAAGAAGAATCCTGGACCTTCGACGTTCCACTACCTCTGGAAGACTGAAGAATCTCCCTTGGAGTCAAGGAGTGACTCCCCTGCTTGGCAGGCACCAAAAACTACAACGACGGTCGCAAACTACGCCGCTCCCGCCGGAGCCCGAGGTCCCTGCAGCCCAAGACGAGGATTTCCTGACTTCTCAAAGGCCATCGCGAGTCCCCAGCGAAGCTGAGGCCAGTGGACCCTACGAGTGACGAGGAACCGCAGTCCATTGGGTACCGTGCACTATTGTCGAGTGCAACCCCTTCACGACGTTCTACGAACTTGTGCTTTGGACCACATGTGGTCCCAGCCTCTAGCAGGAATCCCTCCGAAGATCAGAGGCCTACCCCGTCCCGAGTGACCGTGGGCCCCTGTTGAAGGAATCCTCCTGAGGCATCTTCACGATCCCTTGCCAGCCAGCTTGTGGGTCCCCAGAAGACTTTTCTAAAGAACCAAAGGGCTCCCCTGGTTGCTCCAGGCCTGCCCTGACTTACCCTTGCTGGGTGAGTTCCCCAGACCTTGCTGGTCTGCACCATTGACTTTTCACGCTTTCCACGAGACTTGCTGCTACCAAGGCTTGTTGGCTCCAATCGGGTTGCCGACACCGCAGTTAGCTGCAGACTTCGTGGGACACGCCGAATCCAGCTCCTGGTCGTCGTCGACGCCTCCTGGACCTCGTGGCCGAAGAGTCAAGACACCCGTGAACGACCTGAATCTGCCGACGACGGTGGGCATTCATCTTCCTTGCCCAGAGTCACTGCCCAGTGACTTTGAACACTGTCCCCTCTGCTTTCAGGTCTTCCTTCTTCCGAATCCAGGCTTGGATTCCACCGGACACTTCTTCGGACTTCACAAGCAGCAAGTCTTCATTGGCTCCCATTGAAAACGACGCCGCGACCCGACACCAAAGGACACCTATGCACCCGGCTTCCCTGGGTGAGGTAACTCCAGCACTACAGTGCTCCTGTGGGTGTTGGCCCTAGAACTACTTGCCCTGTAAGTGACTTGCTTGTAGCTACTCCCGAAGTGCCCTTAAACTCCTAATTTCCAAACGCGACTTGCCCCATTGAAGTCTACGGCGATCCGCGCCTGTGTTCATTCACTGCACGCGTCCCCCGTGGGTCCTTTACTTACCTGCCTTGGGTGGTTTCGTGAGGCCCCAACACTTCTGAAGGCCCTAGGCCTTGTCTCTTTGCAAGTCGTTGTTCTTAAGTCTCTTTTTTAGTATATGGTCTGGTACGCCCCTAGGGCCCCAGCCATATTGTGCTTAATTTATTGTGAAACGTTGATTTGTGCATATGTTCCTGACTTCTAATCTCATAAAGAGATTAGTAGAGAGTTGTTTAGTAATAAATACATATATATTTGATATATATACCTGTGTGGTGTCTTTTCATTTGGTGATTCAAGAGATTGTGTGGTAAAACAAGCTGCTTTACATTCCTCCAAGACTTAGCCTGAAGGCTGCTCTCCACAGCTACCACTAGGATAGCTTTCTATAAAGGTTGTCTTAAACCTACCTACCATAAGAGTCAAATTGTACTGGTGCAAGGTGTCTACTTTAACTAGTGAACAGCATATACCAGGCCAACTTCTCACATTGGTGGCAGCGTGTGGGATTCCAGCTTGCTATTGTTTTACCAGAAAATCTCTATTTGAATTACTAACTGAAAACCACTATAGGTACTCAAGGTACATATAAAGTCAAGCTTAGTATCAATAAGTTCTACTGAACTTAGAGCTGTGTGCCAAGGGATAGCACACCCTTTCTACAGCTCAAGCTAGTATCAGTAGGCCACAAACTAGTGTAGGTAGTACAACACTGCACAACACTAGAATGTCCTTAAAGGGTGGACCCAGTGGATCCACTCAGCCTCAGTATAAGGACATGGCTTTCTCTGAGTTGAGAGCCATGTGTGCTGCAAGGCACCTGAAGCTAGGACAGAGTCCCTCCACACTACACCTGATAGATCTGCTGACAGCAGATGATCTTAGATTAGCTCTAGGAGCTAATGGGTCTGAATCAGTGGGTGGGTCAATTACAGTGTCTGGGTCAGATGATGAAAATCAGAATGACCAAGACTCTGTGATTGAAGGGCCAGGTCCCAAGGGGCCTGAAAAGGACAGAGGAATTCTCCCTAAGAGAACTGACATAGTGGAGGAGCAGGCCTAGGTCCCTTTCTAGGGAATCTGAGCACTCCTATCACTCTGGCAGAGAATCTGTCTACCAGAGGAACTCCTACTATCCAAGAAGAGAGACCTCCTCTGACAGAATGTACAAACTGCTGCAGTATGAGGAAGCAAGATTTGCCCTCAAAACCAAGCAGTTGGCATTAGATAAGGAAGCCCTGGAGCTCCAAAGAGCTTCTAGAAAAGAGGGATTAGAACCCCCTGGTGGCAGCAACAGTGTCCCTAGAGGCAGATAATATATTCCAGACCATAGGAACCTGAGCAAGGTTGTCCCTCCCTACCAGAGTGGGGATGATATCCATAAATGGGTAACTGCTATGGAAAGGGCCTGTAGAGTACAACAGGTCCCCCAAAAGCAGTGGGCAGCAATCTTGTGGCTCTCCTTTTCAGATAAAGGTAGAGACAAGCTCCTCACTGTTAGAGAAGAGGATGCTGATGACTATGAAGTCCTGAAGAGTGCACTGATAGATGGGTTTGGCTTAACCACTGAGCAGTACAGGTTGAAGTTCAGAGACACCCAGAAGGCACAGACTCAGGACTGGACTGACTTTGTAGATTGTGCAACCAAGGCTCTGGAGGGTTGGCTGGTTGGCAGTAGGGTTACTGATTTCAAGGGATTGTATAATCTAATGATGAGAGAACAGATCCTTAATAATTGCCAGAACCAGTTGTTGCATCAATACCTGGTGGACTCAGATCTGACCTCTCCCCAAGAATTGGGAAAGAAGGCAGACAAGTGGGTCAGAACCAGGGTGAGGCAGAAAACCCAGAACCAAGGGGGTGACACCAAGAAGCAGGATCCTAAGGGCTCTGAGAAAAGTGGGGATAAGTCAAAAGACCAGAAGTCTTCACAAGGGCCCCAAAAATCTGCATCTGGTGGGGAGTCACAATCCAACAAGGGAAAAGGCCAAAAGAAGCCCTGGTGCAAATTCTGTAAACAGAAAGGGCACTGGACTTCTGATTGTAACAAGTCCAAAGACCAAACCACCACCACTCCTGCCCCTAAGGCAACTGTTCCCCCTAGTTCAGCTACTGGTGGAGGTGGTACTCAGAATAAGGGTGTAGTAGGGTTGACCCTGGGTTCTGAAGTGGACTCTGGCCTAGTCAGAGTACCCACTCAGGCAATGCTGATTTGTGATGGAGACATGGACATGTCCTTCCTTGTGAGCCCCAGTAATCTGGGCAAATACAAACAGCAGCCTGTAATAAATGGCAAACAGGCTTTGGCATTTAGGGACACAGGTGCTAGTGTCACCATGGTGGCAGAGGATCTTGTGGACCCTGGACAGATCATCCTGGGCGAAATGTACCAGGTGACCAATGCAAGCAATGTCAGG
Source organism: Calotriton arnoldi (assembly GCA_963921515.1). Classification (NCBI taxonomy): domain Eukaryota; kingdom Metazoa; phylum Chordata; class Amphibia; order Caudata; family Salamandridae; genus Calotriton; species Calotriton arnoldi. The sequence continues at coordinate 1,959,051 of CAWUFW010001292.1, read as the reverse complement.
ACCAACCATAGTCTGGCAGTTGTGAATTTCTCCTGGGGAGGGGTAACTGGCCTCAAGAAGGTTGTAGTCAGTGCAGACCTCCCTGTAGAATGTCTATTGGGCAATGATCTAGAAACTTCAGCCTGGTCTGAAGTAGAGTTATGGACTCATGCTAAGATGTTAGGCATCCCTGCAGAGGTATTTGCTGTGACCAGGTCACAGGCCAAAATGCATGACACTGAACCAGCTCTGGATCCTGAAACTATGGACCAGATGCTTCCCAAGAAGAGGAGCAGTAGGGTTAAGGCAGTGCCTTCCCCTCTGTCTCAGATCACTGATTCCCCTCTTAAGGGAGGAGGAGCAGACCCTGAAGAAGGAACTGCCCCAGAGGAACTTGAGCCTGATCAGGTTGAGTTCTTGGGGGCAGGGGGCCCTTCTAGGGAAGATCTGAGTAAGGAGCAACAGTGCTGCCCCTCTCTTGAACCCCTCAGACAGCAGGCTGCTGCTGAGGCTGCTGGGAGTGCTAGTGGGTCCCATAAAGTTTATTGGGATGAGGGACTCCTATATTCTGAGGGTAGAGATCCAGCCCCTGGAGCCACCAGGAGGTTGGTAATACCTCAGACGTTTAGGGGTTCCTCTTGACCCTAGCACATGACATCCCTTTAGCAGGTCACTTGGGCCAAAACAAGACCTGGGACAGGCTTGTTCCACATTTTCATTGGCCACATATGTCAGAGGACACAAAGGAGTTTTGTCGCTCCTGTGTCACATGCCAAGCCAGTGGCAAGGCAGGTGGCACCACAAAGGCCCTCCTGATACCACTACCTGTGGTGGGGTACCCTTTGAAAGGGTAGGGATTGACATTGTTGGTCCCCTTGACCCTCAAACTGCATCTGGGCACAGATTTATCCTGGTGGTAGTGGATCATGCCACCAGGTACCCAGAGGCAATTCCCTGAGGACCACCACAGCCCCTGTGGTGGCAAGAGCCCTCATTGGAGTTTTCTCCAGAGTGGGTTTCCCAAAGGAGGTCATCTCTGACAGAGGTACAAACTTCATGTCAGGATATCTGAAGGCAATGTGGAAGGAGTGTGGTGTAACTTATAAGTTCACCACCCCCTATCACCCACAATGCAATGGGTTGGTTGAACGTTTCAACAAAACCCTGAAGGGAATGATTAAAGGACTCCCAGAGAAGCTTAGGCGGAAATGGGACCTTCTTCTTCCCTGCCTGTTGTTTGCATACAGAGAGGTTCCACAGAAGGGGGTTGGTTACAGCCCATTTGAGCTTCTGTTTGGGCATCCTGTAAGAGGTCCATTATGTTTGGTGAAAGAGGGCTGGGAGTTACCTCTCAAGCCCCCAAACAAGATGTGATGGACTATGTACTTGGTCTCCGCTCCAGGATGGCCGAATACATGAAAAAGGCAACCAAAAACCTGGAGGCCAGCCAAGAATTACAAAAAGCTTGGCATGACCAAAGGCTGTGCTGACTGTGTACCAGCCAGGACAGAAAGTGTGGGTGTTGGAGCCTGTGGCCCCAGCAGCCCTCCAAGACAAGTGGAGTGGCCCCCATTACAATTGTTGAGCAAAAGGGAGAAGTCACCTACCTGGTGAATCTTGGAACTCCCAGGAGCCCCCTGAGGGTACTCCATGTCAACAGATTAAAGCCATATGTTGACAGGGCTGACATGGGCTTGCTCATGGCAACTGATGAGGACCAGGAGGAGGAGAGTGACCCTCTCCCTGACCTGCTCTCACAGAACCCTGATGATGGGTCAGTAGATGGTGTTGCTTTGGCAAGCAGCCTCACTGACCATCAGCAAACTGAGTGCAGACAGGTTCTGCAACAGTACAGACATATGTTTAGCCTGACCCCTAGTCAGACTACCTGGTGCACCCATGAGGTGGACACTGGAGACAGTCTGCCTGTCAAGAGTAAAATCTACAGGCAACCTGACCATGTCAGGGACTGTATCAGGACTGAAGTCCAGAACATGTTGGAGTTAGGTGTGATTGAGCCTTCAGATAGCCCTTGGGCTAGCCCAGTTGTCCTAGTGCCCAAGCCTCATACCCAGGGTGGTAAGAAAGAAATGAGGTTTTGTGTAGACTACAGAGGCCTCAATGCAGTCACCAGGACTGATGCCTACCCCATACCAAGGGCAGATGAGCTGATTGATACTTTGGCCTCAGCCAAGTATCTAAGTACATTTGACCTAACAGCTGGCTACTGGCAGATCAGGTTAGCTGATGATGCAAAAGCCAAAACAGCATTTTCGACCCCTGGTGGGCACTACCACTTTGTGGTGATGCCCTTTGGATTGAAAAATGCACCTGCCACTTTTCAGAGGTTGGTGAATAAAGTTCTGGCAGGGATGGAAACTTATTGCTCCGCTTATCTAGATGATATTGCGGTCTTTAGTTCCTCCTGGCAGGATCACCTGGTCCACCTCAGAAATGTTTTGGAGGCGATTGACGGGAGGCAAGATGGCGATCGGCTGACGGCGTCGCGAGGGAGCTCCGCTGAGCCTCCCCCGATTGAAGCGCAACTGAGACTGGAGATATGATAATTAATCTCCAAAGCAATCGTGAAACTTGAGACTCACTTAAAGAAGAAAAATTGATGAGAAATGCGGCTGAAAACTGCAACCGGGAAAAACCCACCTTTGTTCGTTATCGCCGCAATCTATCCCTGCCTCGAGGACGCACTGCCTGCTCGGAGCTCCTGGATGCGGGTTGACCTGCGCGGCTCCTTCCAAGCGCATTTTCACTACGGAAGGCTTCTGAACGAGCTGTTTGTTCTCCGTGTTGAACAGAGGAGGCAACTCACGAAGCTTACACGGGATCCGCTCCAGAAGCAGAGGAGGTAGCGGTGTGGAAAGCAGGATTTGGGCAGAGATACACGGCTGCAACCAGCGCATTCTCCGGCAGGACACACAAGTGAGAATGACTGGCAAAGGGGCGAGAGGAGGCAAGGGTAAGATCGCTCCAGTACCCTCACAGCAAGGCGCAGCACAACCTAATACCTCATTAGCACTCACACGCTTGGCTAAAAAGCAGGACAGCACGAACACGAGTGCAAGAGGTAGTGGAAGGGGCGAGAGAGGGGAAAGTGGGAGCAAACCCCTGCAAGAGAAAGACTTAACCACTAACTCTACGGGGGGAGAGAAAAAGGAATAACACTCGTACATCTAAAATAACCGACAGCTCTCAACCTTTAATCTCCACTAGTTTTGCGGCTGTGGGAAACCTCGGGAATGCTAAACACGCTGTCTGCAGCGTACTAAAGGATGGCTCGGATACTCCCTTATTAGTTGGTCCAGTGGAAGTAACCACGGCAGCAGTGGTAGAGGGAGCTGCTGGCTCCGTTGGTAATGTGGTAAGCAATCACAGTAGCCCATCTGTGCAAACGAGTGTTACAACCCCGACTAAAAATACTACCGGGAATACCACCCTCCTCCCTCCAGCACCGGACGTGGCTCACTCACTTCTAGACTCGAGTCAGATGACGCCCGATAATCAGGACAAGTTTTTCTCGCTAACTGAAGAGTCTGAAGTACCAGACAGCAGTATCTCCCTATCGAGTGGGGAAGAAGGCAAGAATTGGTACAGTAGCCCTAATACCGGCACCCAGAGATCCAGAGCAGGCACCAAAAGGCTACACAAAAAACGAAACAGCGACAGGGTGCAAGGAGGGAAAGACCTATCGGGGGATGAGAGTCCCAGTGAGCTGAAGTGGGATTATAATACCCCTCTCATACTGGCCTCGGGGGGGTACCCCAATAAGCACTCCAAGTAGTTACAAGCCAGCGAATGACGGCAGTGGCATCGGTAGCGACAGCAGTAAGGCGGTGGAGCAGGGTGAAGCCACCTTGTCAGTTGTGCTGAAGTCCATAAAAAGCTTTCAGGATGAACTTAAGGCTGACAACCGACGATCCCGCATGGCGGCTAAAAAACTGCAAGTGGCTGTCAGAAAGGTGGGGAAGACCTGTGCCGACATAGCTGATCGAATGACTATGGTGGAGGGGAGGACCGAGTAGTTGGAAAAGGAGGTATCTACACTCCAGACACAGCCTGTTGATCATGAGGGATTGGTAAAAGATCTGATGTGGAAGATGGAGGAACAAGAAAACCGGCAGAGACGCAATAACCTCCGCTTCTTAGGGATCCCGGAAGGCGCAGAGAAAGATGATCCTAGGAAATTTATGATCAACCTGCTAAAAGGAGCGTTCCCAGAGCTGCAATCATGGGACCTGGATAGGGAGGTTCAAAGAGCCCATAGATTTCCCCTGTTTCCTGGCAAGCATGCATCCGCATCACAACACCCGCGGGCAATGCTTTTATTTTTTGGGAACTTTATCCTCCGCCAAACCTTGTTTGACCTGGCTAGAACAACAAAGAAACGAACATTCGAGGGAGTAATTTTTTTTACAAGACCTGATTTCGCTCATGCCACAGTAGAGCGTCGGTGGAGGCTCCGGCAGCTTTTTGATCCATTCCAGAAACTAGGGGCCGAAGTATACCTGCAGAATCCAGCCAGGCTGAAAATAGTATTTAAGGGGGCCATCCGCAGCTTTGTCTCTGAGATACAGGCACAAAAATATCTTGAGGAACTCTCGGGACAAAAAAAGTAATACGTCTTAGGAACACAAGTATATTTGTAACTTAAGTGAACCGTCTTTAGGAAGATAGGTTCTGAGGCCGTGGACTGGAAGTATTGTTGTTGCCTATGGGGCAGGCAGGAAGGGTGTAACTAAAAAAGGGAAGGGTAGGAGGTGGAGGAGAATGAAAGAAGGGATGGTGGATAGCGATCATAAGCATGGAATGCACTAATGTAATAAGATGGGTCTTTTAAGAATATTATCCATGAATATCTGCGGACTAAACGATGTTAAGAAAAGACAAATGGTGACAGTAGCACTTCAAACATGGGGAACAAATATCGTATGTTTGCAAGAAACTCATATCGAAGGGCCACAAAGACATATCCTTAATTCGTTGGGATATCGGCTGATATGTGCCACATCACAAGGTGCTAGGGTAAGGGGGGTTGCAATTTTAGCTAGGGGTAAGGGGGTCACCTTTAATCACTCCAAAGTTGATAAATTTGGTCGTTGGGCAATAACAGAATGTCAGTATGGGAGTGGGCAAAAGCTGACCTTGTGTGCCATATATGGAAGCAACCATGATGATGCATCAGTTATTGAAGAGATCTCAAACGAACTAATGCACTGGCCCTTGCCTTTGATGGTCTGCGGGGATATTAATATTAATCTGCCCAGCAATTGGTCCCTAAATGAGGGGTGGCACTACATAGGACGTAAACCCAAGGTTTTTAAGGCTCTGAAACAATTGTGCTTGTGCCATGGTCTAGTTGTTGGATGGCAGATTTCAAACCCTGATGACCCGGGGTTTACATATTTTTCCAACCCACACCTCACCCATGCGAGACTCGATTACTTTTTTATCTCTAACTCGATTAAATCAAAATGCCAGGTAACGAAATTACCCCGGATCCTTTCGGATCATAATCCTCTGATCTGCTCTCTTGAAGTAGACACTAGAAATAATACACTTAACACATGGACCTTTGAGAAAGCTTTGCTGCTAGATGAGAATTATTGTAATTATATGAAGGAGTGGATCCCAAATTTCCTGTCTGATAATGAGGAAAGTGCCTCAATTGAAGTCATCTGGGACACGCTGAAAGCAGGGATACGGGGGAGACTTTGCAATACTCTCTTAAAATTAATAAACAAGCCAGGGCAGCTATGCAGGGGCTACAAGAAAATCTTAGAAAGTTTGAGGAAGAACTTATAAGTGGTACGAGCAACAATAACCTAACTAGAAAGGAAGAAACCAAAAAACTGCAGAATCAAGTGGCAATCGCGAAAGCTCAAATTTTTAATATTTTCACTGAAAAAGCAATAAAAAAAGCACTAGCCCAAAAAGAGAGGGTTTATGAAGTCAATGAACAAATTGGACACCAGCTAGCCGTGGTTATGAGGCAACAGGTCACATCAAATTTAATTCGTGAAATTCAGGGATCTCAGGGGCCCCGAATCGAGGATCCCAAACTTATAAGAGACGCTTTTTGGCGGTTCTATCAAGAATTATATTCGGAAACCGGGGGGCTGATCAAGCAAGAATTGAGGACTACCTGGATAACTCCAGGCTTGTTAAGTTCTGATACAGAGGATGCAAATTGCTTAGAGGAATCCCCTCGGAGGAGGAAATATTAAGCGTAGTTAAAAATCTACCTGGAGGGAAAGCTACGGAGCTAGATTGCATCCCATCAGAATTTTATGCTGTATTTTTAAGCCAGATCAAAAATGTCTTGGTTGATCTTATCACGCATATTTTTAAGGGTGGGCGCCCGCCGAACTCTTGGTCCCGGGCCAAGATAATTATCTTCCCAAAAAAATAAACCCCTGAACAGCTTGGATCATACCGCCCCATTACCCTTATCAATTCAGATTCTAAAATTTATGCGAAAGTCCTGGCCAATCGTATTGCCCCATTAATTCATAAAGTAATCTCTCCAAGCCAGCACGGCTTTATTCCTGGTAGATCCACCATCAATCATATTCACCGAGTAATTACTCTGTTTGATGGTAGGGAGGTGGCAGGGGACCCTATGGCGCTGGTTTTGCTGGATGCGGAAAAAGCGTTCGATAGTGTCTCCTGGCACTCCCTCTGGGCAGCAATGTCCAGAATTGGGATCCAAGGAGGCTATATTCAGGCTGTTAAAAAATTATATGCAAGTCCTAAGGCCGTAGTAATGGTAAATGGCAGTCTAACAGAAGAAATAGTAATATCACGGGGGACACGACAAGGCTGCCCATGTTCCCCATTGCTCTTTGCAATTTATATTGATTCTTTTTTAAGGCGATTGGAGGAGGATAGTGCAATTAAGCCGGTTATTTCTAATAGTTTTCCTACTAAAACATTAGCCTATGCGGACAACATCGCTATTGTGACAACTGATCCAAATTTGGCCATGTCCGCAATAGAGAATGAGGCAAAGCAATTTGGAGAAGTTTCTGGATACGCACTCAATCAGGGGAAAACTCAGATTGTTCTAAATAAAAAATGCGTGATGAGAGATGTACGGGTGGTGGACCAAGCAACCTATCTTGGGGTCTGTATAACATCTGATCTTGATAATCTGGTCAATATCAATCTGAAACCGATGACTGCTGCAATCCAGAAAGACCTTAAACATCTAGATAATTTACATCTTTCTATTATAGGCAGAGTAAACGCGATTAAAATGGTCTTCTTCCCCAAAATTCTATACTTATTTAGAACAATCTGCTTAGAATTTTCGGCAACCTGGTTTAAGTCAATTGATCGGCTATTCTCCAGCTTTATCTGGGCATATTCACAACCACGGCGAGCCCAGAAGTTCCTTACTCTCCAAAAAGAACGTGGTGGGCTAGGTCTCCCAAATCTGCAGGCATACTATTGGGCAACTGTTCTGTTATACAGCAAAGAACTGCTGGAGAATAACTGGGCAGAGGGAGAGGGGGTAGCCCCTACGCTTTCCATCTTCCAATTGGTGCTAGGTAGGGAGAGTAGTGGATATTGGTGGAGACATTTACATGACAGCCACTTCAAAAAAATTAAATTTAAAACATTACTCAATGGGCTTAAAGTATGGAAACATATCAGGAAAATGCTTGGGATAGGAAGATTCTCGTTTTATACTCCCTTAAAAAATAATCCTGATCTCCCAGCCATTTTTAATGATAACTATATGCTTAAATGGCAAGAGGCAGGAATTATACAGGTAGGCTGTCTCTTCTCCTCTGTAGGGATCTATTCTTACGAAGAACTGAAAAATAAATTTGGGTTGGACTGGCGCAACTTTTAAATATCTCCAAATTAGAGATTTTTTGACACGTAAGACAGGTGGGAAGGAGGGATTGGTAAAGTAAATTTAATAGACACATTATTATCTGGCATAAGGAATAGGATTGGGGGCATTTACTTAGTCATTAACGCTATGTTTCCTGATGATATGGAAAAATATCGAAGAAATGGTTAGAGAAAGCAGGAATTTCAAATAATGAGTTTAACTATGCTTATGAATTGTCACAAACAATTGTAATGTCGACCAAGCTCCAGGCACAATTTTTTAAAACATGCTTTTTTTCTGTACTACACTCCTGATAGAATTGCAAAATGGGGGACCGGATTGAGTACATGCTGCCCCAGGTGCAAGCTATATTGTGCAGATTGTATACATATTTTTTCTACCTGGGAGGGACTAAAAGCTGTTAAACGAGAGATAGAGAAATTTCTATCCACAATTTTGAATACTACAATTGTATTATCTAATGGGGTTATTTTATTGGGGGCCGCAGACCCTGGAAGTTCTAATATAGGCCATGAACTTACCTTTATTGCAATGGCAGTCTTCAGGCTCTGCATTGCCTCCGCATGGCGTGATACTGATGCCCCCACGTTTCAACAATGGCTAGCCAGATTTCTCGCTTTGTCTAATATAAAAATTGCTATTTATAAACGCAAGGGCAGGAAACGACGGAAAAAGGGGTTAAAAATCTGGTCCCCTCTGATTACTTGGCGTCAATCTTTAGGCTGCTCGGAGTGAGATCGACGATTGTAGTAGTAGCATAAGCATATAAGGGCATTACTAGCTAGATTAGTAGTATGTCCTTTTTTTGTGATATTGTTACGAATTACTCATGTTATTTTTCCATGTATCCCTTTATGGTAGATATGTACAGTTTGCACAGTGTGTATATTCTTTCTTTGGTGCTAACCTGCACTAATCTTTCTTATTATGGCACACCTGTCTGTCCGGGAGGGAGGGGGTGGGGGCGTGGGTTAAAATACAGTTGTTGTAAAATCTTAATAAAGATATTTAAAAAAAAAAGAAATGTTTTGGAGGCCCTGCAGAAGGCAGGCCTCACTATCAAGGCCACTAAGTGCCAGATAGGGCAGAGTCAGGTTGTGTACCTGGGCCACCTTGTGGGTGGAGGCCAGGTTCAGCCTTTACAGAGTAAAATCCAAACCATAATGGAATGGGTTGCTCCAACCACCCAGACACAGGTGAGAGCCTTCTTAGGCCTGACTGGGTACTATAGGAGGTTTGTCAAGGGATATGGATCTATAGTGACCCCCTTGAATGATCTGACCTCAAAGAAAATGCCAAAAAGGTTCAGTGGACAGCTAGCTGTCAGAAGGCATTTGAAGACCTAAAGCAGGCCATGTGCACTGCCCCCATCTTACAGAGTCCAGACTACACCAAAAAGTTCATTGTCCAAACAGATGCTTCTGAGCTGGGTGCGGGAGCTGTACTGTCTCAACTGAATGATGAAGGTCAAGACCAGCCAGTACCTTTCATTAGCAGAAGGCTGACCCCTAGAGAGAAACGTTGGTCAGCTATAGAGAGGGAGTCCTTTGCTGTGGTGTGGGCCCTGAAGAAGCTGAGGCCATACTTGTTTGGCACTCACTTCATAGTTCAGACTGACCACAAGCCCCTCCTATGGCTTAAACAGATGAAAGGTGAAAACCCAAAACTTTTGAGGTGGTCCATTTCCCTACAGGGGATGGACTATACAGTGGAACATAGGCCTGGGACCCAACATGCCAATGCAGATGGACTCTCAAGGTATTTCCACCTAGAGCACGAAGGCTCAACTGGTCAAGGTTAGTTTAGTGTCCCTGCGTTTGGGGGGGGGGGTTGTGTAGGAGAATAGGCTCTGCCTCTTATGTTGCCCCCACTTTTTTCTGATGTTTACACTGGTTTCTGGTTATAGTCAGGCTGGGACCCTGCCAATCAGGGCCCCAGCCTCTGTTCTCTCTAAACGACTTGGAGTGCACTCTAGGTGCACTAGTGATTGGATACTGTGGTACCTTATGAGTCCCTAGTATATGGTACCTTAGGTGCCAAGGGCATAGGTACTCCACAGGCCTACCAGGGGCTGAAGCATGTATTATGCCACCCCTGGGAAGCAGATTAAATCTGACACCACAGGTCTGCTACTGCAGCCTGGGTAAGGTGGTGCATGCACCCCTTACTGTGATATAGGCTACCTATATCACTACATAGATACACACATCTAAACCTATAAGTCACTCCTATGGCAGGCCTTATCAATCCTGAAGGCAGAGTGCTTGGTTCCTATGTGAGAGGGTGCCCCTGCATGAGCAGAGCCCCTCTGCAGCATTCGGAGACCCTTCTCTGATGCTGTTTGTAGTGCAGCCTGACCATATACTCTTAAGCGCATTATAACCTCGCGTTAAATGCTAACTTTGGGATGGCTGCACGGAAACATGTCGTGTTTGGTGTCAAACATCTTGGAATACTACCCCCCGGCCAGTTCTGGCGGCGGGGGTAGCATTCCACCCTTCTAGAGGTATAGACATGTACCTACTGTGGAAACGCGGTAGAATCCTGAAGAGCCCTGGCATCACAAAATGGATGCCACCAGTCACAGACACTGGGCTGCCCTCCTGCTGATGACCGAAACTCGCAGTGGAGGAAGCCCAACAATAGGTATCCTGTCACAGGAGGGTGTGACCACCTTCCAGACAGGGTTTAGTGTATTGGGCCTGGGTGGGTGCACTCCTAGAGTGCTTTGAAGTCCTGCACTGGGGGAGCAGAAGGCTCCTCTGTGCATATGCCAGTTCAAACCAGCTCAGGTGCTACCTGCCCCTGCTCTTGCGCGAAACTGGACAAAGGGAAGTGGGTGTAGCCACCCACTCCCCTGACCCTCCCATAGGTGGGGTCATAGAGCTAGTCCCTCCCTTCCTTTTAGTATAAGAGGGGGAACCTGTGCATTGCAAACTAGATATCCCTGGACGACGCTCTAAAGAAGAATCCTGGACCTTCGACGTTCCACTACCTCTGGAAGACTGAAGAATCTCCCTTGGAGTCAAGGAGTGACTCCCCTGCTTGGCAGGCACCAAAAACTACAACGGTCGCAAACTACGCCGCTCCCGCCGGAGCCCGAGGTCCCTGCAGCCCAAGACGAGGATTTCCTGACTTCTCAAAGGCCATCGTGAGTCCCCAGAGAAGCTGAGGCCAGTGGACCCCATGAGTGATGAGGAACTGCAGTCCCTGGGTACCGTGCACTATTGTCGAGTGCAACCCCTTCACGACGTTCTACGAACTTGTGCTTTGGACCACGTGTGGTCCCAGCCTCTAGCAGGAATCCCTCCGAAGATCAGAGGCCTACCCCGTCCCGAGTGACCGTGGGCCCCTGTTGAAGGAATCCTCCCGAGGAGTCTTCGCGATCCCTTGCCAGCCGGCTTGTGGGTCCCCAGAAGACTTTTCTAAAGAACCAAAGGGCTCCCCTGGTTGCTCCAGGCCTGCCCTGACTTACCCTCGCTGGGTGAGTTCCCCAGACCTTGCTGGTCTACATCATTGACTTCAATGAACGTAAATACTTAAGGCAACATATATATAACAAACATTTTTCAATCAATTTTATGCAGTCGATAAATAAATAAAAAGAACGAACCAACATGACTATTTTTCTAGAAAAGTACAAAAATTATTTTATTAAAGATGTTTTGATAAAGAAAAAGGTTATAAAATTGAATAATGAAATCACACTGATCCATTCATATCTACATTCATACCGTCTCATGCATTCAAAAACAAGTTTAAAAGACAATATCCTTGATCATTAAATTACAATTTACATTTCATGAACAGAAATGTGTGGCACAATTAATATGACAGTGGTCTTCTCTACGCGCTCGGCACAACATCGTGCCTTCGTCAGGAAAAGGGCCACAAAGCTTCAACAATGATATCTGTAAAGAAATTACTGGATTTAATTAATTATTTTCTAATAACTGTACATTACTAACAACAAGGCATGTGGTCGTTACAAAAATATCTTTTACATTTTGCACGCCATTATTTAAGAAAGCGGGCGTGAAGAATTATAACAGTGAAGTTTGCAATGACTGAAATCTCTGCAATAAGAAATGATAACCAACACCTATAGGTGACATACAGGTTTTTTAGTCAGATCAATGAAAAAGAGAAAAATGAGAACAAAGTGCATCTTTGTTACCTACAGAACTTAAATGTAAGTGATAGAGTCCATCCCAAAAGTTTGATAGTCTCACCATAGGTCAATAAAAACACAGAAATAATTTTATTATCTAATATCTATCTAATGTATCTGTGCTGGATCTATTATTGTTCCAGCGCCATGATTCGCGATTAGGTATCTCTATTGTGGTTCCAGCATCATATTCCGTGTTGGATATATCTAAGAACACTAAAGAAAATAAACAATGTGTATTGCCACGCATTCTGAATATCTATGGGACGTTATTACATTTAATAGTTATTAGATTACCTAATAAGATGTCACTGATGTGGTCTTGATTTCTATCACGTAAATGTCAATAATAAATATTGATAATATATTCCTTGATTAAAGCTTCCATAGCTTAAAGCTGAAAAATAAAGGGATGTGATTAGAATAGGAATGAAATTCTAACTATGTCTCACAAATACCCATGGTTATATATTGAATGTGAGACCCCTTAAATTTTTAATAACTGAAAGACTTAATTTTAGTTGCCAAGCTATAACTAGTTAATAGTTATATTTACTCATGATGATGGGCTCAATGCAGAACAACGATATTATCTAGGAAAAGAGTTGGGGGTGAAAGAGAATCTGAAGCAAAGAACTCGATTTGTTGCATGAATAATCCAATGTAAAAGAATTTTAGAAGAAATTTAACTATTATTTATATAGGGTACATAGGAGAGAAAGATAAGAATGAGAAAGTCTACAGTTGATCGCAGTGTGATACCAAAGGCATGATCTGGATGCACCACGGATTCAGGTCTGAAAGATATATAATTCCATCCTTCTAGAGTATCATGGCATCTCTGTATGGTATACGTGCTCACGATGGAGGCTGATTTCTCTACATACTCATCAATTACATGTAAGCTGATGACGGAATGAACTGAGCTTCGACAACTAAGGAAATTCCGGCCAATTCGGCGTCAAACATTCTGAACAGAATATGCACTAAAGCTAATGATTCATTTGGAAGCAACTCAATTGCAGGTAGGCATTACGGAAGTGTATTTGGAGATAGGTGTACACGGAGCACAATTACGTCCAGCTAATAGGTGTTTAATGAAGCTGGACTCATGCAAAGAGCACTCGGCATGATAACCATGTATAATTAGCACATGATAATTAACCGATTTAAATCAAATATGCGCCAAAGTGTAATCATATTTGAAATCGCCTTCAATTGAAAGTGACATTGAGGGGTACATTTGAAAATTAATGTACCTAAGGGTTCTAATCACGTCCAGCTGTGAGGATTAAAGGCCGGACTACAAGGGCGCATGACATAATCTATGAAAATGAGCGCGTGGTAATTGTCGATTTTAATCCAAATATGCGCCGAAGCTGTAAATATATATAAATTCGGGTCTCATTGTAGCTTAGCTGCTAGGATGACATCTTTAAAATGAGTGTGCCTAAAGGATTCTAATCACGCGCCAACTTGATGGGTACTTAAGAAAAAACAGAAGAACTGGACTGTATGAGGGTATTGGCGATACTATACTGAAAATCTGCACATGGCAGTCTACCAATGTAGGATATTAACGTAATCGGTCCTAACATAGCCTTTACTTACTATCTGCTTAATGCTGATGACCAGAGATGGGTCAGTCACCGCCTTTGCATGTGAAATCTAACCGGAATTACAGCACTTCCGTATTTTAGTCGATCTGAATTGGCACGTGACATACAGCAACCAATCTGTGGCTTCGACACCAGAAAACTTTTATTGAGACCCAGAAGGCAATAAGCAAAATTCAGTTCTAAATGTACTGATTAACAGTGAAGGTTGAAAATCATAATTTAAATGACTAACTAACTAATTAACTAGTGTTATAACGTATGGCATAGTTCCATCGGGATTTCTTGATTCAGACCTAAAATCCTAAAGACCTAAAGACTAAAAATCCAAAAAACTTCCCTTCTTTTTCTTAAGAAAAAGAAGGGAAGTTTTTGGGATTTTTAGTTTGGATACGGTCTCACGAGGTCTGAATCAAGAAATCCCGTGGGAACATGCCATACATTATAACACTAGTTAGTTAGTTAGTCATTTAAATTATGATTTTCAACTTTCACTGTTAATCAGTACATTTTAGAACTTGAATTTTGCTTATTGCCTTCTGGGTCTCAATAAAGTTTTCTGGTGTCGAAGCCACAGATTGGTTGCTTTATGTCACGTGCCAATTCAGATTCGGCTTAAAATACGGAAGTGCTTTTAATTCCGGTTAGATTTCACACGCAAGAGCGGCGTGTGACTGACTCCCATCTCTGGTCATCAGCATTAAGCAGATAGTAAGTAAAGGCTATGTTAGGACTTCGGTTCGTTAATATCCTACATTGGTAGACTGCCATGTGCAGATTTTCAATTATCGTATCGCCGAGCGCCTTTTTCATACAGTCCAGTTCTTCTGTTTTTTTCTTAAGTACCCATCAAGTTGGCGCGTGATTAGAATCCTTTAGGCACACTCATTTTTAAAATGTCATCCCTAACGCTTCGCTTACAATTGAAACCCGAATTTATATATATTTACAGCTTCGGCGCATATTTGGATTAAAATCGGTAAATTGCCACGCGCTCATTTTACATAGTTATTATGCCGTGCGCCCCTTTGCACGGTCCGGCCTTTTTTAATCCTCCAATAAGCTGGACCGTGATTAGAACCCTTTGGGTACATTAATTTTCAAATGTACCCCTCAATGCTTCACTTTCAATTGAAGGCCGATTTTAAATATAATTACAGCTTTGGCGCATATTTGGATTTAAATCGGTTAATTGTCATGTGCTGATTATACATGGTTATCATGCCGAGTGCTTTTTTGCATGGTCCAGCTTCATTAAACACCTATTAAGCTAGACAGTAATTAGTACTTCCTGTGTACACCTATCTCCAAATACATTTCCGTAATGCCCTGCCTGCAATTGAAGTTTGCTTCCAAATAAATCATTAGCTTTGGTGCATATTCTGTTCAGAATGTTTGACGCCGGAATTGGTTCGGAATTTCCTTAGTTGTCGAAGCTCAGTTCATTCCGTCATCAGCTTACATGTAATTGATGAGTATGTAGAGAAAATCAACCTCCATCGTGAACACAGTATACCATACAAAGATACCATGATACTCTAGAAGGATGGAATTATATATCTTTCAAACCTGAATCCGTGGTGTAACCAGATCATGCCCTTTTGTATCACACTACGACCAACTGTAGACTTTCTCATTCTTATCTTTCTCTCCTATGTACCCTATATAAATAATAGTTAAATTTCTTCTAAAATTCTTTTACATTGGATTATTCATGCAACAAATCGAGTTCTTTGCTTCAGATTCTCTTCTCACCCCCAACTCTTTTCCTAGATAATATCGTTGTTCTGCATTGAGCCCATCATCATGAGGTAAATATAACTATTAACTAGTTATAACTTGGCAACTAAAATTAAGTCTTCCAATTATTAAAAATTTAAGGGGTCTCACATTCAATATATAACCATGGGTATTTGTGAGACATAGTTAGAATTTCATTCCTATTCTAATCACATCCCTTTATTTTTCAGCTTTAAGCTATGGAAGCTTTAATCAAGGAATATATTATCAATATTTATTATTGACATTTACGTGATAGAAATCAAGACTACATCAGTGACATTCTTATTGGGTAATCTAATAACTATTAAATGTAATAACGTCCCATAGATATTCAGAATACGTGGCAATACACATTATGTTTATTTTCTTTAGTGTTCTTAGATATATCCAACACGTAAATATGATGCTGGAACCACAATAGAGATACCTAATACGAATCATGACGCTGGAACAATAATAGATCCAGCACAGATACATTAGATAGATATTAGGTAATAAAATTATTTCTGTGTTTTTTATTGACACTATGGTGAGACTATCAAACTTTTGGGATGGGCTCTATCACTTACATTTAAGTTCTGTAGGTAACAAAGATGCACTTTGTTCTCATTTTTCTCTTTTTTCATTGATCTGACTAAAAAACCTGTATGTCACCTATAGGTGTTGGTTATCATTTCTTATTGCAGAGATTTCAGTCATTGCAAACTTCACTGTTATAATTCTTCACACGCCCGCTTTCTTAAATAATAACGTGCAAAATGTAAAAAAGATATTTTTATTTAACGACCACATGCCTTGTTGTTAGTAATGTACGAGTTATTAGAAAAGAATTAATTAAATCCAGTAATTTCTTTACAGATATTGTTGAAGCTTTGTGGCCCTTTTTCCTGACGAAGGCACGGTGTTGTGCCGAAACGCGCGTAGAGAAGACCACTGTCATATTAATTGTGCCACACATTTCTGTTCATGAAATGTAGAATTGTAATTTAATGATCAAGGATATTGTCTTTTTAAACTTGTTTTTGAATGCATGAGACGGTATGAATGTAGATATGAATGGATCAGTGTGATTTCATTATTCAATTTTATAACCTTTTTTCTTTATCAAAACATCTTTAATAAAATAATTTTTGTACTTTTCTAGAAAAATAGTCATGTTGGTTCGTTCTTTTGTTTATTTATCGATTGCATAAAATTGATTGAAAAATGTTTGTTATATATATGTTGCCTTAAGTATTTACATTGATTTACTTTAGCCCTGCCTTAAGGAACATTACCTCTTTGCAGGGGGCCTCCCTCTTTACACTACATCATTGACTTTTCACGCTTTCCACGAGACTTGCTGCTACCAAGGCTTGTTGGCTCCAATCGGGTTGCCGACACCGCAGTCAGCTGCAGACTTCGTGGGACACGCCGAATCCAGCTCCTGGTCGTCGTCGTCGCCTCCTGGACCTCGTGGCCGAAGAGTCAAGACACCCGTGAACGACCTGAATCTGCCGACGACGGTGGGCATTCATCTTCCTTGCCCCGAGTCACTGCCCAGTGACTTTGAACACTGTCCCCTCTGCTTTCAGGTCTTCCTTCTTCCGAATCCAGGCTTGGATTCCACCGGACACTTCTTCGGACTTCACAAGAAGCAAGTCTTCATTGGCTCCCATTGAAAACGACGCCGCGACCCGACACCAAAGGACACCTATGCACCCGGCTTCCCTGGGTGAGGTAACTCCAGCACTACGGTGCTCCTGTGGGTGTTGGCCCTAGAACTACTTGCCCTGTAAGTGACTTGCTTGTAGCTACTCCCGAAGTGCCCTTAAACTCCTAATTTCCAACCGCGACTTGCCCCATTGAAGTCTACGGCGATCCGCGCCTGTGTTCACTCACTGCACGCGGTCCCCCGTGGGTCCTTTACTTACCTGCCTTGGGTGGTTTCGTGAGGCCCCAACACTTCTGAAGGCCCTAGGCCTTGTCTCTTTGCATGTCGTTGTTCTTAAGTCTCTTTTAGTATATGGTCTGGTACGCCCCTAGGGCCCCAGCCATATTGTGCTTAATTTATTGTGAAACGTTGATTTGTGCATATGTTCCTGACTTCTAATCCTCATAAAGAGATTAGTAGAGAGTTGTTTAGTAATAAATACATATATATTTGATATATATACCTGTGTGGTGTCTTTTCATTTGGTGATTCAAGAGATTGTGTGGTAAAGCAAGCTGCTTTACATTCCTCCAAGACTTAGCCTGAAGGCTGCTCTCCACAGCTATCACTAGGATAGCTTTCTATAAAGGTTGTCTTAAACCTACCTACCATAAGAGTCGAATTGTACTGGTGCAAGGTGTCCACTTTAACTAGTGAACAGCATATACCAGGCCAACTTCTCACAACCGATAACACTATTTTCCTCCATAGGATAACATTGACTGTTTTTTTGGGAAAAAAATTTAAGTGTTGAGTTTGAAAACCTAAAGAAATTCTTTAAAATTGTACTAACAAAAACGATTTTACTTACCTGTTTACAGGGAATGTCCCAGTGTAGTATCCAGGTGTACTACACTGTGCAAGAAAAGTAATCCCAAAAGTAACTTACCTGTAATTTTCCTCAAAATCCTATACAAAGTATATGTACTTTGTTCTGAAAAGCATTGCATTATCAGTAACACTACTGTAATCAAATCAAAGTAAATTTACAATTGCAATCCAAACTGTGTTACAATCTGTATATTTACTGAAAAGTACTTATCACTTACCTGTGCCAGGCTTGCTTAGTTCTAGGAAATAAAATAACTAAAAGAATATTTTTATACAAAAACAATTGGTCTGAAGTTCAGTCTTTGAGTGTGTGAAATCATTTGCTGATTAAGTGTGTACAACAAATGCTTAAAACTGTCCCCTGATAAAGCCTTACTGCTCGACCACACTACCACAAATAGAGAGTGAGGTGCTATCTACTTTACCTCTGCCTACCTTTTGGGTTCCACTGGACTCTGTGCACACTATTCCTCACTTTGGTATAGTATATACAGAGCCAGCTTCCTACAATTAGCATAGAGTGGTGTAGAGTAGAGAGGCATAGAATGAATTGGCAAAGAGTGCAATGGCGTGGAATGATGCAAAGTGTAGTGGCGTACAGTTTAGAAGCATAGAGTGCAGTAGAGTGGCATAGAGTAGAGTGGTGCAGAGTAGAGTGTATTGGCATAGAGTGCAGTGGCGCAGAGTAGAATGTCGTAGAGTACAGTGGCAGAGTAGAATGGAACAGAGAGCAGTGGCATAGAGTAAAGTGGTGCAGATTAGAACACAGTGGCATAGAGTTCAGTGACGGGCACTGCAATGGTGTAGAGTTAGAGTGGTGTTGAGTGTAGTGTCGAAGAGTGTTGCAGAGTAGAGTGTATGCAATGGAGTGAACTGTGCTGGGATGAGAGGTAGTGTGCTCCCTCCCCCCCTTGTGTTTAAAAGGCTCCCTTGAGCTGACAAGCTCACCTGGGATGCACCCGTGTGCCTGTGGAGTGTTACTGTGACCTTTGAAGACTTGGGCAGCATTTCAGCAACCCCAAATGACTTTTTCTCTGCCCTCTACTGTTGAAGGGCTAAACCCAGAAACACGTGTCTAGAGATAACAGCACTACCCAGACCCCCCCCCCCACCCAAGATATTGCAGCATAGATATGCAAACTTTGCGGCACAAAAATTTAAATTTAGCGGCACAAAAATAAACATTTTGCGGCATTATTGCGGCACTTTATTTTACGCGTAATTATTCCTTTTCAACCTGTTTTAGCAGAGTATTCCACTTTGAAATAGGCACGTTTAAAGTTTCTGCAGCTCCACGGAAGCACAGCTCCAATCTTTACCTCGTGGGAGGGGGACGTATTACACCCTGGGATGTTCTAGCGCCCATGTATGCAACCCTGCGGGGGCATCACTTTCACCACTCCCTGGTTTTAGTCACACAGCTCCCTTCACTCTCTGGGTTTAGTCACACAGCCCCCTTCGCTCTCTAATTTCAGTCACACAGTCTCCTTCGCTACCTGGTTTCAGTCACACAGACCCCTTCACTCCTTGGTTTTAGTCGCACAGCCCCCTTCGCTCCCTGGTTTCAGTCACACAGCCCACCTTTGCTCCCTGGGTGCAGTCACACAACCCCCCTTCGTTCCCTGGGTGCAGTCACACAGCCCCCTTCGCCCCCTGGGTGCAGTCACACAGCCCCCCTTCACTCCCTGGGTGCAGTCACACAGCCCCCTCTTGTGTCGCATGCACTGACTCGTTGTCCCCTCCCTTCCCACGCCTGGGCTGGGCTCTCTTCATGGCCTCAAAAGCTTTACGGGGTCTGTCAGGGACCCCCCCCGATGCTGCGAGACTGTGACTGGGATCGAGCAGGCAGATTCGGAAGGTTGTATCTTTCGCCCTCCGCACTACAGATGGAAAGTAAGAACCCTCACCCCACTGCACCACATGACGCCCCCTTTGACTTCTGCCTTCATATGCTTACATCGGTCCATTGTTTAATGTTGTTGCCAGGCACCCCGACTGTCTCTTGAAACCGTTAAACCAATTAAAATGAATTTGGGGTAACACTAACTCCGATTAGTGGTGTTGCCCCCTGAAAGGAAGACGACAGGCAGTCTTCTGGAAAGTACTCAGTATCCTTTATTGCCACCAAGACAGAGCAAAGGACCGCTGGACCATACGGCACAGCAGCACAACAGTAACTGACTCCCTTCCCCGAGCCTCTAGTTCTGGAACCTCACGGGGTGAGGATTCCGCGAGGTCACGGAAAAACAACATGTAAAACCCAACACATCTTCCTCCTATATGAATAAAAAAATTTTTTTTTTTAAAACAATACAAGAATTCATAACAGAATAACAAAATGGCAAGTATAAATAAAATGCGAAACATGCTAGTACATAACATGCTAGTACATAACATAGTTATGGAATTTGTTGGGTAATCTCGTTGCTCTGGAAGAAGTAACACGGTTATTGAGATCATTACACATCCTACCTTGATTAGAACAATCGGGTGTCAAAACATGGGATGACTTGGGAACGGAAATCTTGTTTTTATTCCACCATCTTCCGTCTTCCAATTGTACAGCACTCTTGTTAACTCTTACAACAAACTTGAGATCAGAGAACTTGGATTCACCCTTGGGCAAAATCCGAGAACATTTGACTCTGACTCGATCACCCACTTTCACATTCAACTCTCTAGAACTATGTTGGACATAATTGTTTTGGGCTTTACCCTATTCTTGCTTACCTCTTTTATCTTATCATCTGGTAATCCAAACGCACCCATCCACTTCCTTAACAACTTTGAAGAAGGAAGCCGGCCCCTAAGTAAAATAAACGGGAAACCTCTGTGTCCGAGTTGGGGGTTGTGCGTACGGCCCACAGCAAGTTTTTAAGTTCATTTTTGCAATTTAAACTACTTGCTTTTGATAATTGAATGTTGTCCTTGATCACCCTGTTAAACCTCTCAATGAGACCATTACTCCTAGGGTTATAAAGTGAGGTTCTGGTGTGTTTAATTCCCATGAAGTCTAAAAACTTCTCAAATTCTGATGAAGTAAATTGACAGCCATTGTCAGAGACTATTTCATCGGGAACACCTTCTCTAGCAAATAGAAATTCAAGAACTTCTACCACCCAAACAGTGGTGGGAGCTTTTACAAATTTCAACTTTGGCCAACGACTATAGTAATCCATTAGAACTATACCATATTCGGAAACACCATTATGGGACAGAGTTAAAGGGCCAATGATGTCAACGGCAAGTTTTGACCAAGGCTTGGAAGGAACGCTCACAGCTTGAACAGGACTGGGAACTGTCACTTGAGATTTATCACTCACAGCGCAGGACATAGTCTCTCACAAAATGCTCAACTTGTTTGTCTAAACCAGGCCACCAAAAGTGCTCTCTAATTCTTCTCTTCATGGCACGCATGCCAATGTGGCCTTCATGAACCAGGGTAAGAACTTTGTCTCTCATGCTCACAGGAACTACCAGTAAAGAAGAGCGATACAGAAGACCATTCACAACAGACAGCTCATCAAAAACATGCTTGATTTTGCCGAGATCATCATCGTGAGAACACTCTCTTGTCCAACCTGTGTGAATCACATCCATAAGTTTCTTAATGTCTAAATCAGAATCATACGCATCTCTCCACTCACTCTCTAAAATGGCTCCATTGGGGTAAGACACAGCATAACAGAAAATGTCAGAATCAAAATTCTTATCATCATCATCACTCACTTCATGCGTTCTGCTGGGCAACCTGGACAGACAGTCCGCTAAAACGGTTCGTATGCCTGGAATATACTCATCATCATAATTGTGTTCTAAAAGCCTGTATTGCCATTTGGCAATCCGAGGAGTGGCTTTGTCTCCTCCTTTCGTAGTGAAAAGCTGAACTAAAGGTTTGTGGTCCACTCTTTCAGTGAACTTGGAGCCCCATAAATATTGCTTAAAGTGAACAATGCCCCACCAACAGGCTAACGCTTCACGTTCTATTACTGAGTACGTAGCCTCAGCACCCTTGAGACCTCTAGAAGCAAACGCTACTACTTCATCTCTACCATTCCTATGTTGCATTAGCACAGCACCAAGACCCTTCTGACTGGCGTCAGTCATGATTATGGTATGGTCATTGCTATCGAAGGGCTTGAGCAGAATGGCATGACCAATCTCTTTTTTAATTAGTTGGAACTCTTCAGCACATTCATTGCTCCACTTGAAAACAACATTCTTTTTAAGGAGGTTTCTCAAATGAAAAGTCTTACTTGAACAATTGGGTACGAATCTTGCATAGAACTCGATGAGTCCCATAAAAGACCTTAACTGATCTTTGTCGCCAAGTGCACAGAAATCTTCAATAGCTTTAACTAAAGTTGCCTTGGGCTCGACACCATTTGCAGATACTCTGTACCCCAAATAATCTACAGAAGTTACATTTATTTTACACTTTTCAAGGCTCAATGTGACACCTTTTTCTTGTCAAATGGAAAAAACATTGTTCAACCTTTCATTATGTTGATCTTGACAGGAGCCATAGACCAACACATCATCTTGGAACACCATCACCCCGGGTATGTCTTTGAACATGCTTTCTACAATCCTTTGGAAGACTGCAGATGCAAGTCCAAAGGGCATGCGTTTGTATTGGTACAAACCTTCCGGGGTGATGAACGCAGTGTAATGTCTGGAATCAGGATGTAAATCAATTTGATGGTAGGCTGAAGTCATGTCAAGTAGGCTGAACCACTTACCATCTTTCAGTGTGGTAGTCATCTCAGTGATGTTGGGCAAAGGGTGTTGATCAACCCAAATGTGACGGTTCAAATCGTGAAGATCAACACACATGCGCAACGCCCCATTGGCCTTACGGGCCAAAACAATAGGAGAAACCCAATCGGAGGATTCGATGGGTTCTATTACATCACTAGAACACAGCTTGTGTAATTCTTTTTTGAGCGCATCACGTAAAGCTAAAGGAACCCTGCGGACTTTGTGTACCACAGATTTTGCATCATTGAGTAATCTGATTTTATGTTTAAATCCCTTAAATAGACCCAACTTGTCATTAAAGATTTTAGGATATCTAGACTCCCATGTTTCTTCCTTTACAGCCTGTACACAAATTAAATATTTCTTTAATATGACCTGGTATAGATCATTAGGATCTAAAATTATACCTAGATTACCCTGGTCATGCCATCCTAGCAAACATGTATCATCTTTGGCTACATAAATAACACCCTGTGCATTACTACCTTTAAAACACAAATTGGCATGAAATTCACCTAACACATCAATGGTTTTCCCACCGTACCCAACAGGACGAACAGTTGAATGGTTTAAATTTAACCCTTGAGGCTGAAAGATCTCTTCCCATATTTTGTCACTGATAATTGTGAATGGGGACCCAGAGGCAGCCAACATCTTGACATCTTTCCCGTTGACGGAGAGGATACATAAAGGACGTCTTCTCTCTTGCAAAACGGTGGAGACTACATCATTGCTTTGTGATTCAGATATTAAACAAATGTGGTCCTCATCACTTGAAGATGAATCTCTGGTGTGCTGCTCAATGTTGAGAATCTTTTTCGAAGAAGACCACTTAGAATTAAATTAGCAGATGGTTTTCCGCTAGATCTACAAACACTGGCGAAGTGTCCTTTCCTAAAACATTTGGCACATGTTTTTTCCAAAGCTGGACAAAATTTTGCATTTCCGAGGTGAGAGGTACTACCGCAACGGTAACACTCCCATCGTTTGTTAGAGGGTCTGGTGCCAGATTTCACACGCTTTCCAGGTTTCTCTTGGTGTGGTATCTCTTTTGAGGACTTATATTTACTTTTGACGGCCAAAACGTTTTGCGTTGATGAAGTTGAAATTGACATCTCTTCCAGATAAGAAGTAGTGCTCTCGATCCTTGTGGCTATTTCCAGTGCTTTTGTAAAGACAAATCAGGTTTTGACAAAAGAGCTTCTTGGACTTTTTTGTTATTTGTTTTTTCCACAAGTTGGTCTCTAATCATTTCTTCCTCAAATGTCTTATAATTGCACGTAGCTGCTAGGATTCGTAAAGCACAGACAAAACTGGACGCAGATTCTCCAGAAAGTTGTGCTCTTTTATAGAATTTATGCCTCTCCAACGTGATACTCTTGCATGCTTTGAATCTGGTGTCCAGTGATTTGATGGCTGTTGCGTATTCATTTTCAACGCCATCTCCTTCGCCTTCAATGAACAATACAAGAACCTTTGGAATGTTTAAGAATACTGCGACCTTCTGTACCTAGACAATGTCTTAAAATTGCGAATTTTTTCTTGTTTGTGAAAGATTCACCATCAAGGGCATCTAAATATGCCTCGAAACTTTCCTTCCATTTCTCCCAATCAGTCTCAGGAGAGGAAGGATTCGGTGAAAACGCAGGAGGAGGCTGTAAGGATTGTTGCATGCTGAAAGGATGTGTGAGTCACCGTTGAATTTTCGTACAAGGTAAAATATACACAGAGGAAATTTCCCTTAAAATTCACACTCTGTGCTATACTATAGATGTCATGCAAAAACGGTGTTGTAGTATAAATGTTAAAGAACTGTGCGCATAAGTGATTTCCTTTAAAACTGTGTGCTTGGGGATTGACAGATCAATCAGCTGTGCTCATCAGCGTAGAAAAAGAAACAAACGTTGCTATCGAAACACTTGTATACAATTTGAATCCTTAATGGCAGCAACGTTGAAAAGCAGTGTATTATTTTAGGCAAACTCGCGCATGTGCAAACGTCGCGCTGAAAGTCACAAGGCAGTAGGTAAACGAAACTTGCGTTGCTATGGTGATTAATGCGAACGCAAATGCAGAGTGCTCAAAATGGCTTCTCGTACGCTGAAGACGCAGCGTTCAGGCAACCAGGCGGAAAGTGAAAGCCTGACGTGCTTACGTCATAGAAGAGAGTGGCCTGGAACACAAAGCTGCATACAGCGCGAGCAAGCAATTTTTGAAGTTGCGAAACAGCTTAAAGCATTGAAATTATATAAAATCTCACCACAACCTCATATGAAGCTACGCTTTTCTTTCTCAGGAACAGTAATTTTCTTTTTGAAGATTTCAAATGCTTTTAAAGGTCCGTTGCTCCGTGTTGTCTTCTAAATGCTGGAAGACGAGTTGATAAACTGGAAGGCACGCGTGGACGTCTTGGTGGCCTCGAAGATAGTCGCCAGTGAAAGGAGACGACAGGCAGTCTTCTGGTAAGTACTCAGTATCCTTTATTGCCACCAAGACAGAGCAAAGGACCGCTGGACTATACGGCACAGCAGCACAACAGTAACTGACTCCCTTCCCCGAGCCTCTAGTTCTGAAACCTCACGGGGTGAGGATTCCGCGAGGTCACGGAAAAACATGTAAAATCCAACACCCCCCCCCCCCCCAGGCTTGTCTAATTGTCCCTATAAATGATGTGCGCACAGTGTATCATTTATAGCCTTTGCTGAGTTTGCCAGTGAAGCACTACTTTCGTTTTCTCATCTTCCTTTCAACAACATTGTAATGCGGCGGAGGAAGCAGGCAGCTATTACGTCTGTTCGGTGCAACATAGCGACGTGTGTGTACAGCCAATAAAATGTCACCATTTTTTGGCTGTGTGCTGGAGACCTTTTTTTGCGGTAATTTTTTTTTAATTTTGCGGTCATCCTGCTAGTCAGCTGATTTAGTTATTTCAGGCATGGCGAAATCCTTGAGGGTCTGACTAGTAGGGACCCGATTCAAGAGTGTGGGTCTGTGGACAATATTCATGAAGAGAACTAATGTCACTCCTTAGGTAGCATGCAAATTATAAACTCTATGGTACTTTACATTGAACCAAACCACACAAAGCTGGATGGTCTGACGAGTGGTTGAATACTATTCTTTTCTATCAATCAATCAGGGGTTTGTTAAAGCGCGACTACTCTCCCGTAAGGGTCTCAAGGCGCTAGGGGTGGGGAGGGGGGGGGGGGGTGCAGGTTCCATCCATCAAGGAGGGGGTCTGTCGAAGAGCCAGGTTTTGAGGTTTCTTGCGAAGATGGGGAGCGATGTGGTCTGTCTGAGGTGGAGCGTAAGGGCGTTCCATGCTTTGGCCGCGAGGAAGGAGAAGGAGCGGCCTCCCGATCTGGTCTTTCTGGTGCGGGGGACCACGGCGTAGGAGAGCTGGGCTGATCGTAGGGTCCTTTGGGGTGCGTGGAATTTGAGTCGGCTGTTCAGGTATGCTGGTCCGGTGCCGTGGAGGGCCTTGTGTGCGTGGGTGAGCATCTTGAAGGTGATTCTCGCCTCGACAGGGACCCAGTGGAGTGTGCGCAGGTGCTGGGAGATGTGGCAGTGTTTTGGCAGGTTGAGGACCAGTCTTGCGGCGGCGTTCTGGATGTTCTGTAGCTTGCGGGTGAGGTTTTTGTTTATTCCGGCGTAGAGTGCGTTGCCGTAGTCGAGTCTGCTGGTGACCAGGGCGTGAGTGACGGTCTTTCGGTGTTCAAGGGGGATCCATTTGAAGGTCTTACGAAGGAGGCGGAGGGTGTGGAAGCAGGAAGACGAGACAGAGTTGATCTGGTGGTCCATTTTGAGCTCGGAGTCCAGGATGATTCCTAGGTTGCGTGCGTGGTCCGTGGGGGTTGGCAGGTTTCCGAGGGCGGGGGGCCACCAGGTGTCGCTCCAGGCATCGGGGTTTGGCCCATGATGAGTACTTCTGTTTTGTTGGTGTTTAGTTGTAGGCAGCTGTTTTTCATCCATTTGGCGACTGCTTCCATGCCTTCTCGAAAGTTGCGTCTGGCGGTGTTGGGCTCGTTGGATAGGGAGAGGATGAGCTGGGTGTCGTCTGCGTATGACACGATGTTGAGTCCGTAGGTTCGGACGATGGGGGCGAGTGGAGCCATGTAGACGTTGAAGAGCATCGGGCTGAGGGAGGAGCCCTGGGGGACTCCGCAGGTGGTAGGTGTGGGGTCCGAGAGGAAAGGGGGGAGTCTGACCCGCTGCGTCCTGCCGGAGAGGAAAAAGCAGATCCAGTCGAGGGCCTTGTCCTGGATTCCTGCGTCGTAGAGTCTGCGTATTAGGGTGCAGTGGGAGACTGTGTCGAACGCCGCTGATAGGTCAAGGAGGATGAGGGCTACTGTTTCTCCTTTGTCCAGTAGGGTGCGGATGTCGTCTGTTGCGGCGAGGAGGGCGGTTTCCGTACTGTGGTTTTTTCTGAAGCCGGATTGGGAGGAGTCGAGGATGTTGTGTTCTTCAATGAATGTGGCGAGTTGGCTGTTGATGGCTTTCTCAATGACTTTCGCTGGGAACGGGAGCAGGGAGATGGGTCTGTAGTTTTTGAGGTCGGTGGGGTCCGCTGAGGGTTTCTTTAGGAGGGGGTTGACCTCGGCGTGTTTCCAGTCGTCGGGGAACGCAGGCGGTCGCCAGGGAGCGGTTGATGGTGTGGCGGAGCATGGGTGCGATGGTGTCGGCGGCTCTGTTGAAGATGTGGTGGGGGCAGGGGTCCGTGGGGGCCCCTGAGTGGATTGACTTCATTGTCTTCAGTGCGTCTTCGGTGGTGAGGGCTGTCCAGTCGTCAATCGCTGGTTTCCGGGTGTCGGGGGTGGTTGGTGAGGGTTCAGTGTGTTGGTTGTCTTCGTCGAAGTTGTCGTAGATGCTCTTGATTTTGTGGTGGAAAAAGGTGCTGAGTTTGTCGCAGAGGTCTTGTGAGGGAGGGATGTCGGTAGACTCGCTAGTGGGTTGGGCGAACTCCTTGATGATGCTGAAGAGTTCCTTGCTGTTGTGCGCGTGGGTGGAGATTCTGTCTTCAATCGCTTTTTTTCCTCGTTTCTCTGATGAGTTGATGGTGGGCGTTGGTGGCGGCTCTGAAGTTGTCGTGGGCTTCTGTGGATTTGGTGTTCCTCCAGGCCTTTGAGGCGGCGGCATGTGCTTCTGGACTCTCGAAGTTCGGTGGTAAACCATCTGGCTTTCTTGGTGCGGGTATTGTTGTTTTTCTTGAGGGGGGCTATGGTGTTGGTGCTGTCCGAGATCCATCTATGCAGGGTTCGGGCTGCAGTGTTGGGGTCGTCGTTTTCCGCGATGGTTGGGGTGGAGTTGTTGAGTGAGGAGGTGAGCTGGTCGTCGGTGATTTTGGTCCAGTTTCTTCGTGGAAGCAGGTGCTGGTGTCTGTGGATGGTGGGTGTTCTGAAGGTGAAGTGGACGCAACGATGGTCGGTCCATGGGAGTTCGGTGGTGTGGCTGAAGGTGATGGAGTTTCCTGTAGTGAAGAGGGGGTCGAGGGTGTGCCCTGCGGAGTGCGTAGGCTCGGTCACGATCTGGCGCAGTCCAATGTTGTGGAGGTTGTCCAGGAGGGATGTGGTGTTGGGGTCCAGTTGGTTGTCGAGGTGGAAGTTGAGGTCTCCCAGCAGGGTGTAGTTGGTGGATGCGATGGCCTGCGGGGAGATAATGTCCGTGATGGAGTTGGCGAAGGGTCCGCGGGGTCCAGGGGGTCGGTAGATGAGGGTTCCTCGGAGGGTGGCGGTGGGACTGGCCAGTATCTTGAAGTGAAGGTGTTCCATCAGTTCTGTGGGCTCGTCAGGGAGTGTGCTCAGGCGGAGGCTGGATTTGAGGACGATGGCGATTCCTCCTCCTGGGCGGGTGGGGCGGTCCTTCCTGGAGATCTTGTATCCTTGGGGGATGGCGATGGCGATGTCCGGTCCCGAGGTGGTGTTGGTTCAGGTTTCGGTGAAGAACGCTACGTCCGGGGTGGTGCTGTCGAGGAGGTCCCAGATTTCTGTGGCGTGTTTGTGGAGGGATAGGACGTTGAGGAGGATGCATTGCAGGGTCTTCGGTTCGGTTGTGTTCTTGTGGGTGGGTTGTGCTGGATCCGTGTTCTTGGCGGTGCTGCAGGTGTGCCGGCAGCGGTGACAGCTGAAGGGTCCGTGGGAGTCGGCTGGTGATGCTAGCTTGCAGTTGTTGTTGCGGCCTGGGTTGAGTGCGTGGAGTGCTGCTGGGTCGTAGCGTTGGCGGGGCGGAGGTCCAGGGTTCCTGGCACTGGTCGCGGTCGGGTCGCGGACGGGCGCAGACGGGCTTGCCTTTGACGCGCCTTCAGCGCGCCAGCGTCGCACCTGCAGCCCGCGGCCGCGCAGTGGCCGCCATTAAGTAGGGGTCGGGGAGGGCTGGACAGCTGGGAGGGGAGCTGGATTGGGCCGGTCGCGCTGGGGGGGGGAGGGGCCGCGGAGGCAGCAGCGGCGGGGAAAGGTAAAGGGAGGAAATAAGGGATAAAGAAAGGGAAAATAGGCAGAAATAAGGCACGAAAGAGCAGAGATGCAGAAAGGTGAAAGATAAGAGGGTAGAAAAACGAGTGAAAACAAGTGAAAGGGCAGAGCGAGAGGAAGGGAAAATGAGCAGAAATAAGGCACAAAAGAGCAGAGATGCAGAAAAGTGCGGAAAGGTGAAAGATAAAAAAGGGTAGAAAAACGAGTGAAAGAGCAGAGTTAGAGGAAGGAGACAGAGGTCCACTGGACCACCAGGGATGAGGCGCAGGGAAACCTGCGGGTGGAGGAGGGCCTCGATCACCAACACTAGAGTGTGCAGGGGCAGGCCTCACTTAATGGTGGAGCTGCGAGGGTGGGAGAGCAATTTCACTGACAATGAGTCAGTGGTCTTGCTCGCCTATCCCCGCAGTGGCCGCCATTAAGTATGGGTCGGGGAGGGCTGGACAGCTGGGAGCGGGGAGGGGAGCTGGATTGGGCCGGTCGCGCTGGGGGGAGGGGCCGCGGGGGCAGCAGCGGCGGGGAAAGGTAAAGGGAGGAAATAAGGGATAAAGAAAGGGAAAATAGGCAGAAATAAGGCACGAAAGAGCAGAGATGCAGAAAGGTGAAAGATAAGAGGGTAGAAAAACGAGTGAAAACTAGTGAAAGGGCAGAGCGAGAAGAAGGGAAAATGAGCAGAAATAAGGCACAAAAGAGCAGAGAGGCACAAAAGAGCAGAGATGCAGAAAAGTGCAGACAGGTGAAAGATAAAAGAGGGTAGAAAAACGAGTGAAAACAAGTGAAAGGGCAGAGCGAGAGCAGAGTTAGAGGAAGGAGACAGAGGTCCACTGGACCACCAGGGATGAGGTGCAGGGAAACCTGCGGGTAGAGGAGGGCCTCGATCACCAACACTCGAGAGTGCAGGGGCAGGGGCAGGCCTCACTTAATGGTGGAGCTGCGAGGGTGGGAGAGCAATTTCACTGACAATGAGTCAGTGGTCTTTCTGTCTTTGCTCCCACACCATAATTTCTCATCACTGCACACAGTTCAATCAAAATAATGTGACATCTTATAACAAGAAATAATATCAAAGTTGGGAAA
Organism: Calotriton arnoldi; assembly: GCA_963921515.1. Taxonomy (NCBI): domain Eukaryota; kingdom Metazoa; phylum Chordata; class Amphibia; order Caudata; family Salamandridae; genus Calotriton; species Calotriton arnoldi. The sequence continues at coordinate 1,928,795 of CAWUFW010001292.1, read as the reverse complement.
GGTGAGAAGAGGCAAAGAGGTTGGATCACAACCTGTACTTCTGATTTTGCAACCATCACAAATCTTAATCCTACAGATGAAGATGTCTAGATACAACGATGGCAGTCAGAAGGTTCCAGTGTGACGCTATGCCAGAGGACAGTAAGGGTAGCATTCTATGTCTGAGTAGGCTGGCCCAAGATGAGAGGTTTCTGTAAGGGGATAGTTTAGTGAACTTGTTCTTCAACTAAAGAATGGATGGATAGATTGAAAAGAGTTTTGATGATGGTATTCACCGGGGTCAGTCAGGTCCTGCATACCACCAGAGCATGTGTACAACATCCTATAAGATAAGTGAGAGGAACTTTGAAAATATGTCACCTTCATATATAAGATAACAGGAATAGACCCTTGTCTCACACAGATATTTGGAGGGGGGAGGACTCGCTGCTTGTAAGTACAACCAGTGCTTTAAATGGGCCGGTACTCACCGGTACTGAGTACCGGCACTTCTTAGATTTATCCCTCTGAGTACCGGCACTTCTCTCCTGCTGAGGAGAGTACCGGTACTCATGAAAAGGTAGGCTTATTGGCTGTGAGTGCTGGTGAGCCGGAGTGGAAGGTGTCTCTGGCAGCCAAGGCGCCACTTCTGTATCCCCGATCTGAGCCCCAGCTGAGCTATTCAGCTGGGCTCATTTGAATAATTGCCGGGTGCTCACCGTGTTTGACAGAGCAGGGTCCGTTCAGGCCCTGTGCTGTCAATCACAGTCACACGATCCTGTGCATTTGTGCAAACAGGAATCATGGCAGTCCCGTGGCAGTGGCAATCAGGCTACGGCCAGTCCGGCCCTGGTGGCAATTAAAAAAGCCATGGTAGGTGAAGAGTATAACATGGCTTTCATCATACCCAAGTCTTTTGTGTGCCTGCTTATGTTTGTGTGTTTGTCTGCATTCGTGTGCCTGTTTTTTGTAAGAAAAAAGTGAGAGAAAGAGAGAGAGAATCAAAACACTCAGGAGGTATTTTAAAGAAAATGGGTGGCACTTTGTGTGTACATGTCTGCTCCGCGACAAAGATTCATAAATAGCATAGTAGGGAGGGTTGGTGAGTGAGTGGATAGATGAGTGAACAAGGGTGGATGTATAGATGGATGAATAGATGGATGGCTGGGTGAAAGGGGATGGATGATTGGATAAAAGGGCGGATGATGGGTGGATAAGTGAAAGATTGGATGGATGAATGAATGAAAGGGAGGGAGGATGGATGGATGAAGGGGTGGATGATGGATGAGTGGAAGGAGGCATTGAGTGAAAGGGTGGATGGAATAAAGGAGTGAAAGGGTTGATGGATAGATGAGCGAAAGGATTAATGAATGAGCGAAAGGGTGGATAAAGAGATGGATGAGTGAAGGGATGAATGGATAGGTTTGGAGATGGATGGATGGATATGTTTGGATATGAAGGGTGGACAGACGGAATGGTGAAAACTGAATGATGGATGAAAGACTGAATAGACGACAGAATGTAAAGGTTAAATGGCGGACATCAGTAGGTAAATGGTAGGATGAAAGAATGAATGGATAGATCTATGAAAGAGACAAGACCTATCTTCTGGGGAGGGTCATGATGATTTGCTTCATTTGCTTTGTGCCATAAGAGCTTTGGTTCGAAGTGGGGTATTTTCAGTTTCTTCCTACTCACGTGCTGAAAAATATATAGTATTGTGCCAAACAACAGCAATTAACAGTATGGCATTAAGAAGGTGCAACTATTGCAAAAAAAAGGAAATGTTAACATATTATAGCATTTCTCTTTCATTTTGTGTAATGAGTTAACTTGCTTTGTTTATATAAACATTTCTCATGTGTTTTGGTATGTGCTGCAACTAATATATAAGTCGTTAAGTATCATCGTGTCTTGCCTTTAGCCCCGCCCCTAGCCCCGCCCCCTCACTACACATCTAGCTCATTTTAATGAGTACCTGCACTTATTTTTTCCCATTTAAAGCACTGAGTACAACCCTTTTACAAAACTCCCGGCTACTATTAAAAGGAAACCTTTTGAGCAGAACCTTACAAAGTCAAGCGGCAAAGGGTTAATGGTGTCTCTTAATAAAACAGTGGTAGTATTTGTACAAAAAGCAAGGAGGTGTGGGGGGGGGGGGGAAGAGAAGCTGATTTAATACTCTAATGGAGCCGTATTCCAGCGGTTTGTTGTGTGTGAGGCTGGCTCTGACCTTTCCCCCGTGCTTACAAGCTGGGATCCTCATTTTTAAGATTCTTTCAATTATGTGAACGCTCGGAGCGCTTCTACCTGCAAGCCAGCGAACAAGAGCTGGCCAGCCTCGCACACTGCGAGCCATTAACCGGTCACTGGGGCCCCAACTGACATTCGGTGGCGGCAGATGTGTCCTGTAGGGCGTGTGGAACATGTAAAAACCCCAGGCTTGTTTAATTGTCCCTATAAATAATGCGCGCACAGTGTATCATTTATAGCCTTTACAGAGTTTGCTAGTGAAGCAGTACTTTTGTTTTCTTGTCATTCTTCCAACAACATTGCAATGAGGTGGAGGAAGCAGGCAGCTATTACGGCTGTACAGCGCCACGTAGTGGCATGTGCGCGTACAGCCAATAAAATGTCACAATTTTTTTAGCTGTCTGCTGGAGACCTTTTTTTGCTGCAAAAACAATACATTTTGCGATCATCGCGCTAGTCAGCTGATTTCGCAATTATTTTGCGCATCGTATAATTGCAAAATCCTGGAGGGTCTGACTACCTGCACCACCTTTGGTGAAAAACTACAGCAACTTTGATGTAAGCGTACTGAATTTACCAGAATGCAATGGGGTGAACTGTGCTGGGATGAGAGGCAGTGTGCTCCCTCCCACCCTTGTGTTTAAAAGGCTTCCTTGAGCCAATGAGCTGACGAGCTCACCTGGGATGCACCTGTGAGTCTGTGGAGTGGTACTGTGACCTGTGTAGAATTGGGCAGCCTTAGAGCCCGCCAGATGACTTTTCTCTGCTCTCTACTACTTCTGTTCCCTACTGATGAAGGGCTAAACCTAGAAACACGTTTAGAGATAACAGCACTACCTGCACCAACTTTGGTGAAAACCTACAGAAACTATGAAGTAAGCGTACTGCATTTACCAGAATGTAATAGGGTGAACTATGCTGGGATGAGAGGAAGTGTGCTCCCTCCCCTCTTGTGTAGAGTATAGTGGTGTACAGTACAGTGGTGTATACAGTACAGTAGTGCAAAGTAGATTGGGGTAGAGTGCATTTGTTTTTAGTAAAGTGGTGTAGAGTGCATTGGCATAAAGTGTAGTGGAGTAGAGTGGTACAAAGTGGAGTGGCACAAGGTAGATTGAAGTGGCACAAGGTAGATTGCAGTGGCACAAGGTAGATTGCAGTGGCACAGGGTAGATTGCAGTGGCACAGGGTAGTTGCAGAGACGTAGAGTGGAGTGGCGTACAGTGGAATGGCGCAGAGTGGAAAAGAGTTGTGTAGAGTAGCGTAGAGTGCAGTGGTGCAGAGTAGATTAGAGTGGGGTAGAGTGGTTTGGCGTAGAGTGCAGTGGCATAGAGTGGAGTACAGTGCATTGGCGTAGAGTGGCATAGATAAGCGTAGCTTGAGTAGAGTGCAGTGGCACAGAGTTCACTGGTGTATAGTACAGTGGTGTAGAGTGCATTGGCATAGAGTAAAATGGTGCAGAGTAGAGTTGCGTAGAGTACAGTGGTGCAGAGTAGAATGGATTGGCGTACAGTGACAGATTACCATGGTGTAGAATAGTGTGCTGTAGAGTGCAGTGGCATAAAGTGTTGCAGAGTAGAGTATAGTGGCGTAGAGTGCAGTAATGCAGAGTAAATTGGCATAGAGTGCAGTGGCACAGAGCACATTGGTTTTCAGTACAGTGGTGTAGAGTGCATTGGCGTAGAGCACTCTGGCGTAGAGTGCAGTGGTTATACTAAAGTGCATTGGGGTAGAGTGGTGCACAGTACAGTGGAGAGGTGCAGGGCAGAGTAGAGTGGCGTAGAGTGCAGTGGTGCAGAGTAGGTTAGAGTAGAGTGGTTTGGCATAGAATGCACTGGCGTAGCGTGGAGAGGTACAGAGTAAGGTTCAGTGGCGTAGAGTGCAGTGACAGAGTGCAATGTTGCATAGTATTGTGGCGTGGAGTGGTGTAAAGAGGAGTGGACTGGAGTGGTGATCAGTGCAGTTGCGAAGAGCGCAGCGGTGCAGAGTAGAGAGGTGTAGAATGGAGTAGTGTGTAGTGGTGCAGAGTTGAGTGCAGTAGCATGGAGTGGTGCAGAGTGGATTGGGAAAAAATGGAGTATGCATGGCGCGGTAGCGCACTGCCATTACAGACAACATATCTTCAATTGAAATGACCATTCCATTTGCAAAGACATACAGTTTTAATGATAAAAGCTACAGCGCAAAAATGAAAATGTGTGGGAATTTCATCACATAGTGTATTGATTTAATCTTATTCAAATATTTGTTTCCACCACACTTCAGAATTACCAAAACATGTGCTTCATTTGTACAAACCTAATGCTGATATATTCTAAATCTCTGCACAGTTCTTCTACAGACATTTACATTTTGGTTTGTGCGAGAGAAAAAACATCATACAGCCTTCCTCCACCACACCCCCAGAAGCCAGCATGATTGTCACATAAATCCTATAACTCTGAAGTCAGAGAAAGAAAATTAAACACCAAGCTCCCTTGTAAGACAGAGCCTTGTAGTGTAGCTCCTATTTCCCTAATAGGCTCTGCGCATTGGAATAATATATCCTATAGGTTTGACATAGGACTAAGGTCAGTATGTCCCTATCGAGTATATTAAACTTAATTACTTGTGCCAGCTAGCTCAGAGGCCACTAGAAACTTCTTGACAACACGAAGGGAGTAGTTTCTGGCAGCCGCAAAACATGACCACTGTGTTTCCCTTTAGAATTAGAACGTGTCCCAGAGTCGTGGAAACAATAGATCACTATTTCACTCAGCTCAGTCGTGCATGCTTAGTTTTCTCCAAGTTACACAGAAAGAAATAGACTGGCGTTTCAATAAAGGATTTATTGAACAGTCTTGTTTCTGGTGTAAGTAAAATGTGCTGTTACGATCAGAAGACAGTATGCGAGATAAATAATGTACAGGGTGAGCAGTAGAAATAAATAATACTGCGATAGCATTATCTTTTAGTACATATGCTGTTACATAAATAACACAGACTAAAAATGCGAGTACTCATACGATGCGTTGCTAAGCTAGTTCTACCCCAATGTACCTAACCTAGGTGTAGGAAGAGGGAAGAAGTAGGTGAAGTATTCCTTACTATGGTATACTAAGAGTATGTTAAGTCTAGTATGCCTAGTATGCCAAGAGTCCCTCTAGGTTCTAGTCAACTCCATACCTGAAGAATGAGAAAGGTAGGAATCTCTTTGCCAGACTCGAACTCCAACACCCCGCAAGGGAAGTCAGATCACTGGAAGCTGGAAGCTGGGCTCTCTGCGTGCAGGGAAGGCAGCGTCTTCTCAGTGCGTCAGGCCGGGAAACGGGCTCCTCTGAAGTCGAGGTCTCCTCTGGTTTACAGGGGCTAGGGAAGGTATATTTATACCTGAGAGCACCTAAGAATGTTAGCATTGACGTGAGTTGGACAGCGAAAGACGTCATGAATGAACCCCCTAAGGAATAATGGTTCATGCATAATAGAAGAGTCCTTGAAGAAATCAATAGTCCTGGACTAGGGAAACTCCCGCAGCCTAAGGGTCTGTTCTTCATGAACTCGTTGTGACGTTAGGGTGGACGGATGTCAGAGACCATGCCTGTATTTGGAGTGCATGGTTTAATGCCTAAATAAGGGCTGGGATTTTATGCCTATATAAGGGCAGGGCGAATTGTGCCTATATAAGGACATGATACTGGAAAGCCCGTTTATGGATACCCTAAGAGGAATACAACACCCACTCCTCTTTCGTGTGTACGATAATACTAAAATGCTAAACATTTAAAATGCTGAACATTAAAATGGAGTACCGCATATTTCTAAAATTTTTCATAAAACCATTTAAAAAAGGCATTTAAAAAAACCTATTAGAATGCAAAAGGTACTGTACATTTGAAGCATTGCTTTTCATTACAGGCATAAAGTTTGAAAATAAATGCAATTGGAATGAAATAAGCAGTAATATTTACATTTGACAAAAATGATCGATAAGTTTCTCAAAAATCAAAGTCATTTCATGTCATAAAAATTAATGAACTGTTTTAGACACACAAGATGACTAAGTGTCCGCGGAAGTACCTAGAAGTCTGTATTATAAGGCTAGTTCTACTTTAAGCAGATCAATGTGCCATTTTCGTTAAAAAAAAAATGGGGTAAATGTTAAATTTTGGTAGAGTTCCAAGTTGTTTAAAAAATGAAGGCCAAATTGTCACTGCATCTCTGGAACACTGTATGCCGAATCAGAGTTAGTTCACGGGTCTGGTGTAAACATGAGATCATCTATTTCAATAGACAAAACATCATCCACTGTTGTCGGTGTCAGTTGGAACACCTCGTGTAGTAGATTAATTGTACAGAGATGGGAAGCATTGCTTCCAGCATTGGTTGCCTCAGCAATGTCCGTTGTTACCTGTGTGCCTGGAGTTCTTTCTCGTACCTCAGCAGCAGCCGGAAGCGTCTGTGAGATCTCAATGAATGCTGACATCAGGATAGGAAGCCTCTGGGGACAACACAGAGCATGGGCCGTTATCGGGTCCAGCAGAGTATCGACATCCGTAGGCGTTGCTGATGGAAATGTTAGACAGGTGTCCAACACGCATTCTTCACCGCATAGCAGGCATCGTAGAACAGGTAAAATGCAATCTTGCCAGATTGGTCTAAATGACAGGAACCAGGTTGTATTAAGGTCCCGTAGACGAGTCATGCCCAAAAGCTTTACTATTTGCTCACGGCACTTTCGTTCAAGGAGAGCTTTCTCCATTTCGCTCGGAGTGATGTCTGCGAATAGGCTGGCCATAGCGCAATAGCAGGAAGAGAAATAGAATTCCGGCAACAAGTGCTAGAATTAATGGTATGCCACCAAACACCGAATGTGCAAAGTTCGGGATGATTCCGAGTAGTGCCTGGAAAGGTGCTAACAGACCTGAGCAGATGCTCTTAAATACATGTATAATGCCAGTTGTATCAGACATGTTAAAGATACGTGATATAATTTCCACGAAATGTATAGGGCAGTCTGTACGTATTAAAGTCTGTATCTCAGCCGAAGTCCTTGCAACTTGTAGATCATAGGTTTCTTTGGCCGAGGTCAAAGGCACTGTTTGCTGTAAAAGCATGGCTTTCATTCTGCTTAGAGTATCAAATCTTATAAAAGAGACGTTCAGCGAAGGCCATAGAGGCGACTCCCTGACTGTCTATTGGGGGAAACAATACTTGCATACAGCAAGTGACCCTGGAGTTGACCGTTACTAGATATGGGATGCCTGGCAGCATTCCGCAGCAGCTCTGATCATTCAACATGAGGTAACTCCCATTAGAAAGTTGTCCAAACGTTGGATTAATCACAGCAGCTGGAGTACCCTGCTGATGGCAAGACAAATTTTCCACTGAACCATTACAAGCCCCGTGCAAGGAAATGTCTTGACATAAGTGAACCACTCAGTGCAAGTTTACAGTTTGAACCGCTCAAAAACACTTCACGATCCCCACTCCAACATCTATATGTATACGGTAAATCCCAAGATGTCTTAATGTATTCCTTACCCAACCTTTCATATTTGCCTGCTTGCATTTGTCTGAGGCAATACTGAAACTGAAAAGTACTCACAGGTAATGTTATTTTGCCATGAATAAGCCATTCTGTAGCTGGTTTTTCTGCCACTGTGAATGGTAACTTTTCCAGTTTTTCAATGCTCAGCACTGTATACTTTGCTCCTCTTTGTGCCAGTTCGATCTGTTTATCAGTGAGATTGTATTCTGTAAACAGAGCCGTTGTGTTGATGAAACGCGAAGGCACATAGCCCGCTCGCAAAGATTGCAGCGTCCAGCTTAATAACATAATAGAACGTAATTGAGATTGGCCTTGTTGTAACATCGCCAAATCTTGTTCTAGAATGTCGATAGCAGAGGATACAATGCCATCCAATGAATATATTCTGGAGGACAAAGTTGTTAACCCATTGTCGACCACAGAGTGTTTTCTCTAAATTAATACGATCAAGTTCACGTATTCGTTCTGCGGCCTCTATCTGTGATACCTTCCAAGCTTCATTATAAGCAGCATAAATGCCGGCATATATGAAACGTTTTTGACACGGTTTTCTTGGTCCAAGCAAGAATTCCCTAAGGTCTGCGTCCTTTCTAAGTAAGGTTAAGTGTTGTTTCACATCCTGTAGTGTAGACTTATGCAGCCAATCGAGGCATAATTTACCTACACTGTATGTTGTTACTACCCCCGGATGTTGTCTTTGGACGTATCTTGGGTCTGGCCTATGAATAGTAAAGCCCTGAGTTTTATTCAGGAATCTTTCCTGACAGTTATTCGTGTCTGTGGGCCAGATCAACCATTTTTTCCAAGTAGGATTAGACCTGTTGAGTTGTAGTATATTGTCAACTGTCACCACTGCCTTTGTATTATTTTCACTGGCAGGTGTTGGTATAGAAGGTGTGTTCATCTCTTTTATTTTGGCTAATCCAAGACAAGATGTTTGTTGGATAGTTTCATTCAAAAACATTATTTGTTCTGGGATGATGCAGGCTCTAAATAAAGCTTCTATCCCCTGCACTTGCCAATCTTTAGTACCCCACACAGTTTTTGAGTCAATTGTGTCTTTCCAAAAGTCAAAACCCTGTCTAGACAGTTGGGCATTAAAAAACGCAGAATAAATCTGTTTTGTATTTGTTAACATAATTTTCAGTCCTGTCTTGTTTACATTTTTATAGTAAAACATTTCTGGATCAGATGTGTTGTAACCTGAAAAATATGGAAACTTATTAGCAAATGTTTTTGAACTACCTTTAGGTGGTGTAGGACAATGTTCCCATGGGTTAAACAAACACATTTCTTGGATATGCAGATTTATGCAAATAATGATGACCATAGTGATTAAAACAATACATTTGTTCATAGTCTGATGAACCCTCTAAATATTCATGTTTAGAAAATGCAGCAGATTTTTCTAGGTCAAACATTATATTGTTTACAGTCTCAAAGTCCCAATCATCTGAATAGGTACTGGACGTAATTAGATCACTTAGTGAAATTTTAAACAAATGTGGAATGTTCAATTGTTCATTCGGGCCGAAGATATAATCTGTTTTGTCCCACACTATACCATCCTGTATAGGAATAGCTGTGATGTTCACTGATGATAAGTCTCTTGCTTCACGATGGGAAGATTTATGAGGTTTCAAAAGTACGTTTACGTCTTTTCCTTCAGTGTTCACATGGATGTATCTGCCACTTATAAGCACGCTTACAGTTGTTACCAAAGCTAGCCAGAGCAGGAAAACAAAAAGTCCAGATGTAATCCAGAGTTCAATCCATGGAGAAACCAAATAAGTCTTTTTCAGAAAGTGAAGAAAGTCTTGTACTTGCTGCTTGAATTTCAATGACACTGGCGTCGTTTCAGGTTCACTCGGATCTTCTGAGAACGTATCAAAGTTAATGAAATAGCCAGAAGCAGTTCTGTCAATTGTTGGAATTGCATCAGGATTTGTAGAAATCACTGGAACCAGTTCATCACTTGTTACGTTGGTGTAGACAGTTGTATTTGGACGAACTGTTACTTGGTGTTCAAGAGGGATGAGTTCCATAGCGTTGTTGCATAGTCCTCCGTCTGTTACAACTGAATTCTCGATCGATATCAGTCTTTCAGTCTGAACCTCTTGGATAGTAGCGAGAGGAGTGCGCCTGCTACTAGGTCAGAGTCCACGAGGCCTACTATTTAGTATTGGCCACATACTGTGGTTTGATCAGGTCGATGGACACAAATCTTTTCTCCTTTCTTCCAGCAAGGGGCGGCAGAAGTACGGTTCTTGTTCCTTGAACTGCTAGGACAGGTACTGGTTGTCTGTAAGAAGGTCCAAATTCCTTTTGGTCCGCAATTTTTTCTCTGACTAGATCCCCAACTTTTGGAATCCAGACAGGCCTTGCTGTGACAGCCGGTTGATCCCCAGTGGTGGTTGACTGTAGGAATACGTTGCTTTGTTTCATTCTTAATTTGTTTAAGTCCTGTAAAACAGCCAAACGATCTTTGATATCAAATGGTTTATTTTCCACCACTGTGCCTACTACGTGTTCAAGGTCTGGTACCCACATTCTTGTCCCAAATAGAATCTCATATGGAGTGACCCCCCCTAGAGAACTTCTTGGCAGATTGTTCAATGCACGTTGAACCCCACTAAGGTGTTTGACCCACCCATCACCCGAACCTAATACCCTAGCTGTTCTAGACTGCTTTATGTCCCGGTTTTTCCTTTCCACAACCAAATTTCCCTCAGGATGGAATGGAGAGGAGTACCGCAATGCAACGCCCAGACTGGCCATGGCTTCTTTGTAAGCCCTAGAGCTAAACGCAGGACCCTGGTCAGAATGTAGCTTGCCTATTGCGTATGTGCCGATAAAGACTCGCAAATCTTTTATAACAGTTCGAGCGTCAGCCGAGCGCTGAGGCCATAACCATAGGAACCTAGATTCAGTATTTGCGGGAATGCCTTTGTCCAGTAGGATGCAGGCGCGTAGATAGTCGAATGCTGTCTAACAGTGGTGTCTGTACTGGGCTGCCGCATTTGCAGCATGGTGTCTGGTGGCTCTCTCGCTGTAATTTACAGTCTAAGCAGTTGTTGATGAATATGTGAATTTCCGTATTCATTCCAGGCCACCAGTACATCTCTTTTAACGTCAAAATTGTTTTAGAGATCCCTTGGTGTGACAGACCCTCCTCCAAATGTGTTTCATAAATCAAGGCTGCTCTACGTTCCATGTTTGGAATTACCCTATCCCCCAGTCCAGGGATGCGAGCAAAAGGAACGTTGTTCGCATCAATTACATAAGAGTACTTGAGTGGAAACTTTTTGGGTAACGCTGCACTGCTGCCTTTGCTTGATGCATTGACAGCCAACATTATCTCACCGTCTGTTTTTGAACGAGTGATCGCAGCTACGGAAGCCGTTTGCACAGCTCCCTTTGCGGCTTCGTCAGCCAATGAATTCCCTGCAACGTGAACGCCATCACGTTGATGACTCAGTGTGTGGATCACGTGAGCCTTTGGTAGTTCGTTTTTCAACTGAACTACTTGTTCCCAAAGCGTTTTGTGCTTTATTGTGCCACCTTTCGCATCTTTGAAACCATTTTCAAGCCAGTTTTGTATATATTCATTATACGACTGAACACAGTAAAAGGAATCGCACACTATTAGTGTGGGAATTCTCGATCTGTACTTTCAAGTGCCAGTTTGAATGCTTGTAGTTCAGCTCGCTGAGCTGTACAATCCCCTAGAGATTGTGTTTTTGTGACCATAGGTCTGAAGATGCCATCTCGCATGCGACCTTTAACGATTGCACACGCTGCACTGTAAGCTTGCTTACCCCCTATTGCGGGTTGTGCGGATCCGTCAGTGTAAATTATAAATTCGTACTGATCAAGAGGCAGAATTTCAGTAGGCAGAGGACATTCTTGTTCATATTGTAGGAATGCTTGTGTTTTTAAATCTGGATCAAAAACATATTCAACATCTGTTGCAGCAAGAGAATTAACCCATTGTATCCATTTTGGATGTAATGCTTTAGCATTTGGAATGCTCGCTTTTGTGACCGCTTCTAAAGCCGGTACTGGGGTTACGAAAATAATGCGTTTCCCTTGGGCTAAGGCTCTTTCTTTTGCTACAGCGGTTTGAACTGCTGTCAGAATTTTTTCAGTAGAACTGAAGCGCATTTCTGCTTGTGTGTACAAATGGGATTTGTATGCAATTGGGATTTTCTCACCCTCATTGAAGGTTAAGTAGGTGAATCCACATTGACCCGAAATTATTCAGATCACCAAATTTCGTTGACTTACACGTGTTTGTAAGTGATTTGTTGCTAACATGTTAGCCTGGAGTGAACGCAAGATTTCTGTTTGTTCTTGTGTCCAGTTTTTGATTGAAAAATCAGGTTTGATTAATGCATAGAGAGGTTTAACCCTTTCTGCCTAATTTAGAATGTATGTTCTTCCAAAATTTAGGAAACCCAGGATGGATTGTAAGTTTTTTTGCGTTTTTGGAGGTTGGAGCAGCGCACATTTTTCTAGAAAGTTAGCTGCCAAGCTCTTGCCTTCACTTGAAAGCTCATATCCTAGAAATAGGACATTGAGATGGGCAATTCTGGACTTTTTAAAGTTGAACTTGTAGCCCTCAGAGGCGAAACCCAGTATAATGGTGCTCACCCTGTTCAAGTGTTTTTCCAGGTCATCGTCTGTCAGATATATGTCATCGACATAGGACAATGCCTCATTGTCATAAATTTGTAGTAACTCAGTTACCCTCGCTGAGAATAAACCTGGGCTGTTTTTGAACCCTTGTGGGAGTCGACAAAAGTGACGCTGGGTCCCCATTATGGAGAATGCTGTTAAGTACCTGCTTTCAGGTGCTATGTTTTGACAAAAGAAACCATTTGAGATGTCTAATGTGGTTTTATATTTTTTACGCACAATGTTATTCATTAATGCTGTGCTATGTGCATTTTGCACTGCAAAAGTTTTAGTACAAGTGTTTAGGTGTCTGTAATCCAAAACTAGACGATATGTATTGTCTGGTTTGGAGACAGGAAACAAAGGATTGTTCATTGAGGAGGTGCATGTTTCAATCACCCCTTGATATTCAAGTTGATCTAAGATCTCCCTGACCTGTTTTTAGCTTCTTGCTTTATTGGGTACTGCCGTTGTGCAGTTGGTTCATGTTTCAGATGTATTTTATGGTGAGGTGAGTCCTCATCCCATCCTACATGATTTTTATATAATGCTGGGGCCTGGGCCACTGCCCATTTCCTGGCATATGTATATTTTAGATGAATTGGAATATGGTTGGAGAAGGCAGGCATAATAATGTCCTCGCCGTGTGGGCACTCCCTGACAAATTGTGGTGGCCAGTCCTTTTCTGCTAGAAGTATGTCATAGCCCCTTGATAGTCTTTCCCAAAAAAGTGCTTGCACCTGTCTAGGTTTGTCTCCCTCCATCCAGAGTGTTATTTCAAATAACTTTTGTGGAGTACTAACCCTGGTGTCTACAGTCTCTACAGTGATGTACTCATTCAAGTCCACTATCTCCAGAAGTTCCTTCACGGTCTGGCGAACTATTGTGACTTCTGCTGCACTGTCCAGCATTGTCTGAGCCCATTCTCCGTTCTTGAGTTGTGTTCTCAGTATTCTCGGCATGTCTGATCTTCAGACCTGCTACCTTCTTTTTGGAGAATTGAGGTTTTATTTTGGTTTTTGAAGCGTGTTTGTCGTCTTTCGATTTCACGCGTTCTTCTTTATGTTCTGATCGTCCTCTTCTTTCCGAAGTCTGTGATGAGATCTGAAAGGGACGAGAGGAACTTGTATCAGTATCTTGATACCTATCAAGTTTTCTCAAATTATCCCTATTCCTGAGGTTATACCTCCTTTCAGAGGGCTCCTTTTGAGGAGACCTACCTCGGGATTTAGAACGTTTTTCGTTTGATTTCTGTTTAGTAGACTCCCACTTCTTTTTAGAAGATGTAGGAGTTTGTTTTATTGAGTCCTTCTCAGGACTTTCAGATAGTTTTGGTTTCAGTGGTCTTCCACCCAAACTATCTCTGCCTAATTCTGCATAAGATTGTTCTATAATTCTGGGTAGCTCAGTTTGATGTTCTGTAACATCGAATTCCCTCAATTTTTGGCGGATCGCCACTGCTGCTGCCTCCCCTTTAATATTAGATAATATTATTGTTGAGACCTAGGTCGAACTTTTTCAGCAATTTCATACCTAAATTTAGAGCAGGCTCTGCCCCGTATTCGTTTTGAATTTGTTTTAGGACATCAGGTATTACCGCAATTAACGGAATACCAAGTGTTTTAGTATAGATGGCAGCAAAGACTGAGCCCCAAGTGGTGCAGTCTTCCAGTTGTGGTGTGATCCCCATCGGTAAACTGATTGTTAGGATTCTGTGTTTCTCATGCGGGCTAGTATTTGGAAATACTGCTTCGATTGGAGTAATTTTTGAGCTATCCAAAATGGAATTTGCTCACGTTTTGTGGGCATTTTACCCATGACTGCGTATAGAGTCTGTGGAGTAATTTTTAGTGTATTCCCCTGTTGGGGAGTTGGATTTGGATATGTCAATGGTGGTCGGACTGTAAAAGTCTGCATGACATATTGGACCAGTTGTCTGTAAATTTTTATTAACTCTGTGAGTTGAGTACGTAACTCCTCATCTGACATCTCTTCAATGTCTGGATGAGGTGTGTAGCCGGCTAAAATCGGCCATGTTGCTCCTGGTCTACCTAGTGGACCGAGCCTGGTAATGTTTTTGTGATGTTTTAGGGCGCCTTTAAACCAGAGCTGATGCTCTTGGTATGTTAATGGAATTTCAACATCCTCGAAAGGACTGTATTCCTCTGGTGGTTCATCTTCTTTGTAGAAGTGAAACATGTGTGTTACTGAATTGGATTCAGGAAATATTACCCATGAATAGAATACCTCTGTCTGAAAGGATTCATGTGCCTCTATCACGAAAACTGCTTTACCGCCTCTTGGTGGTAGGCCATGTTTTAGAAGTTTTAGAGTGATGGCTCTTCTTAAGTTTTGATGGATGTGTATAACACCCTCCTCAGTTTCATTTAAACCGGTAAAGTTAAAAACTGCTGCTAGGGCTGGATCAGCCACAGCTACACCGTCTCCGGTTTCATTGTCGGAGCCAGGCATTTTGTTGTTTGAAAAATGTAGAACAAGTTTCAAGGAAACAAAGATAAGGTGCACAATATTGTGGAACACTGTATCCTTCAACATTGAGCAAACCAAACAGCTAATATATAGGGTACTGCCCTATGTAGCCGTGGTGGATACTTAACCCTGCCCACTCCAGACGTCTTTTGGAGTATAAGGGTAGGGGTCTTGAGAGAAAAAGCACGGCTGAGTTACTCAGTATCTAACGTTGAATTAATGCCTTACCAAACCGTTGGGCGCCATGTAGTGTAGCTCCTATTTCCCTAATAGGCTCTGCGCATTGGAATAATATATCCTATAGGTTTGACATAGGACTAAGGTCAGTATGTGCCTATCGAGTATATTAAACTTAATTACTTGTGCCAGCTAGCTCAGAGGCCACTAGAAACTTCTTGACAACAAGAAGGGAGTAGTTTCTGGCAGCCGCAAAACATGACCACTGTGTTTCCCTTTAGAATCAGAACGTGTCCCAGAGTCGTAGAAACAATAGATAACTATTTCACTCAGCTCAGTCGTGCATGCTTAGTTTTCTCCAAGTTACACAGAAAGAAATAGACGGGCGTTTCAATAAAGGATTTATTGAACAGTCTTGTTTCTGGTGTAAGTAAAATGTGCTGTTACGATCACAAGACAGTATGCGAGATAAATAATGTACAGGGTGAGCAGTAGAAATAAATAATACTGCGATAGCATTTTCTTTTAGTACATATGCTGTTACATAAATAACAGACTAAAAATGCGAGTACTCATACGATGCGTTGCTAAGCTAGTTCTACCCCAATGTACCTAACCTAACCTAGGTGTAGGAAGAGGGAAGAAGTAGGTGAAGTATTCCTTACTATGGTATACTAAGAGTATGTTAAGTCTAGTATGCCAAGAGTCCCTCTAGGTTCTAGTCAACTCCATACCTGAAGAAAGAGAGGTAGGAATCTCTTTGCCAGACTCGAACTCCAAGACCCCGCAAGGGAAGTCAGATCACTGGAAGCTGGGCTCTCTGCGTGCAGGGAAGGCAGCGTCTTCTCAGTGCGTCAGGCCGGGAAACGGGCTCCTCTGAAGTCGAGGTCTCCTCTGGTTTACAGGGGCTAGGGAAGGTATATTTATACCTGAGAGCACCTAAGAATGTTAGCATTGACGTGAGTTGGACAGCGAAAGACGTCATGAATGAACCCCCTAAGGAATAATGGTTCATGCATAATAGAAGAGTCCTTGAAGAAATCAATAGTCCTGGACTAGGGAAACTCCCGCAGCCTAAGGGTCTGTTCTTCATGAACTCGTTGTGACGTTAGGGTGGACGGATGTCAGAGACCATGCCTGTATTTGGAGTGCATGGTTTAATGCCTAAATAAGGGCTGGGATTTTATGCCTATATAAGGGCAGGGCGAATTGTGCCTATATAAGGACATGATACTGGAAAGCCCGTTTATGGATACCCTACGAGGAATACAACACCCACTCCTCTTTCGTGTGTACGATAATACTAAAATGCTAAACATTTAAAATGCTGAACATTAAAATGGAGTACCGCATATTTCTAAAATTTTTCATAAAACCATTTAAAAAGGCATTTAAAAAACCTATTAGAATGCAAAAGGTACTGTGCATTTGAAGCATTGCTTTTCATTACAGTCTGACCGTTCTGGTACCTTGGTGGCCAGTATACCATAAAGGGGAATAGTACGCAGTTCCATGGGTTATGATAGGAGCCAGGTTTTACTGTGTATTTAAAGAGTGGCAAGCTATTGGTACTCCGCTAAGATAGTTGCAGTTCCACATGATTGGTACTGGTGCCAAATGATGCCACCCACCATTTTTAAGTGTTGTAAATAATAGGTGGTACTGTTACCCAATTTAATGGGACTTCATTTTACAACTTTGGAAGGATGGAAAACAGACTCACTCTTGCTGGTATTCAAACTCATCACCTTCAGATCATTCCAGATGTCAAAAATGAGTGTTGACTCACTGTCACCTTGTCTGCAAATATTATTGGACCTTGCCTTTAGTACATCAAAAATTAGTGAATGACCCGAATACTAACGAGCATTAGTAAAGACAGTAGATCAAGACTTGGCATGCTGGTGCGAGGGGTCATCTTTTAAAATGTATTTCTTGCAAGCAATATGCCCATAAAAGAAAAAAGGACGAAAAACATGCTGCTGCCTAAATCTGTCAGCTCTCCCCCTACAACGACCAGGACACGTGTTGCCATTTGTTTTTTTTACCAGATAAATATCTGAAACAGATGATGATTAATATCATGGTCTGATGAAGTGCCCTTTTTAGGTCTGGTCGAATAGAAAGATATAGACTTAGTAATGTTTGAAAGATAGGGATTAAATACCATCACTCTTTCTGAAGGACTAGTGACAATGTCATTGGAATGAAGCTGTGTCCCTTCCCGACAGCCTATGTTTAGTGAGATACACCAAGGGCAGGTACAAAATATGCTGCAGCAGTGCAAGCTTCTTTTATACACACAGCACCATTACTGCAGAGGGGGACGGGACACCCCCCCATCCTTGTGGGGACTATGTGTGAACACCTGCCTTGTGGGGACTAACCTTTCCTAATGTTTTAAAAACATACCAATAACAGAAAGATGTTAAGAAAAAATTCATGACATAGGATCCTGCTTCAAATTTGCAAATATATTGTTATTTAATCGCGCACACAGAACCATCCTTGTGGGGACCTGAACAGGTGCTACCATCCTTGTGAGGACCTAGCCCATACCACCATTTATGATTGAATACAGTCAATGGCACATGGCTAAATGTTTAATTTATCAACATTATTCACAAACAACATTATACTTTAGTCATATATGAATTGCTGCATATATACTATGGGTATACACAAAATACAGATTAAGTTAGTGTGTCAGAAGATATCATATCATGATTTTAGAAAGACACTTAAAACTGTATTTAACTCATTTATTAGTGCTTAAAATCTTAGGAGATAAGGGAACTAACACATAGCTAATTTAACATATGGAACCAAGGAATATGATGTTCAAGTCCCCACAGAGATAGTGTGTTATTATACTGATGTTGAAGTCCCCACAAAGATAGTGTGTTATTATAGTGTTGTTCAAGTCCCCCCAAAGATAGTGTGTTATTATAGTAGTGCTCAAGTCACCACATAGATAGTGTGTGGAGATGATTGTGTTTAAGTCCCCACTAAAATAGTGTGTAAATTCACAGCTTAAATACCATTATAAAGAGTGTGAAGCTAATGATGTTCAAGTCCATACAGAGGTTGTGTGTAATTAGAGGAGTGCTCAAGTCCACAAAGAGATGGAATGTTACTATAGCAATGTTCAAGTCCCCACAGAGATAGTGTGTTATTATAGTGATGTTCAAGTCCCCACAAAGACAGTGTGTTATTATAGTGTTGTTCAAGTCCCCACAAAGATAGTGTGTTATTATACTAATGTTCAGGTCCCCACAGGGATAGTGTGTGAAGATGATTGTGTGAAGTCCCCACTTAAATAGTGTGTAAATTCAAAGCTTAAATCCCATTATAAAGAATGTGAAGCTAATGATTTTCAAGTCCACACAGAGGTTGTGTGTAATTAGAGGAGAGCTCAAGTCCCCACAGAGATTGTATGTTATTATAGTGTTGTTCAAGTCCCCACAAAGATAGTGTGTTATTATAGTGTTGTTCAAGTCCCCACAAAGATAGTGTGTTATTATACTAATGTTCAGGTCCCCACAGGGATAGTGTGGGAAGATGATTGTGTGAAGTCCCCCCTTAAATAGTGTGTAAATTCAAAGCTTAAATCCCATTATAAAGAATGTGAAGCTAATGATTTTCAAGTCCACACAGAGGTTGTGTGTAATTCGAGGAGAGCTCAAGTCCCCACAGAGATTGTATGTTATTATATTGATGTTCAAGTCCCCACAGATATAGTGTGTTATTATAGTGATGTTCAAGTCCCCACAATGATAGTGTGTTATTATAGTGATGCTCATGTCCCCACAGAGATATTGTGGTAGCATAGTGATGTTCAAGTCCCCACATGAACAGTGTGCAAAGATGATTGTATTCAAGTCTCCAGTGAAATATTGTGTAAAGAAAGCTTAAATCCCCGTACAGAAAGTGTGAAGCTAATGATTTTCAAGTCCAAACAGTTTGTGTGTAATTACAGGAATCCTCAAGTTCCCACAGAGATGGTAAGCTATTATAGTGATGTTCATGTTCCCACAAAGATAGTGTGTTATTATAGTGCTGTTCAAGGCCCCACCGAGATAGTGTGTGAAGATGATTGTTTTTAAGTCCCCACTGAAATAGTGTGTAAAGTCAAAGCTTAAATCTCATTACAGAGAGTATGAAAGTAATGGTGTTCAAGTTCACACACAGGTTGTGTGTAATTATAGGAATGTTAAAGTTCCCACAAAGATGGTATGCTTTTATAGTGATATTCATGTCCCCACAGAGATAGTGGGTTATGATAGTGTTGTTTAAGTCCCCACAAAGATAGTGTTATTATAATGAAGTTTCAAGTCCGCAAAGAGATAGTGTGTTATCTTTGTGATGTTCAAATCCCCACAGAGATAGTGTGGGAAGATTATTGTATTCAAGTCTTCACTGAAATAATGTGTAAAGATAAAGCTTATTTCCCCAAGGAGTGTTAAACTAATGATGATAAAGTCCAAACAGAGGTGTAATCATAGGAAGGACCCACAGATATGGTATATTATAGTGATGTGAAAGTCCCTACAAAGATAATGTGTTATTATAATGATGTTCAAGTCTCCCCTGTGATAGTGTGTTATTATAGTGATGTTCAAGTTCCCACAGAGATAGTGTATGAAGATGATTGTGTTCAAGTCTCCACTGAAATAGTGTGTGCTTAAATCCCCACACAGAGAGTGTGAAGATAATGATGCTCAAGTCCAAACAAATGTGTGTAATGATAAGAATGTTCAAGTTCCCTTAGAGACAGTGTGTGAAGGAAATCATGATCAAGTACCCACACAGATAGTGTATTGGTATAGTGAAGTTAAAGTACCCATAAAGATTGCATGTGATTACTGCGATGTTCATTATGTGGGGCGTGGCCTACGTGGACAACATGGCAGGCAAGTCTCCAGGCTATTATCCATCCATCCAGTGGAAATTTGACTCCGAAGTCTGTGGTTCAATGCTGGAGGGGCTGGGGGACACACACCCTGTTTCCGGGTCCTGCTTTGAGCCAGTGTCTGGACCCCGCCGCTGGGCCGCGGGGACACCTCGGCCCAGCAATGCCACTGTTGGCTAGATAAAGTGACCTGCGGAGTTTCTCCTGGAGGAAATCAATTGGCCAATGGTACTCTGCAGTCCCCTACTGCTGATCACGGTGGAGAGTCGGAGGACCCACAAAGCGAGTCAGCAGAGCCACAGCTCAGAGAGACCAGCCATGACCTGGGGGCTGGCAAGCCCTCACAGTTGACCTACGGTGCCTGATCGGAAGCAGCTGACAGTGAACCATCCTTGGCAGCCCTGTAGCTGCCCCCACTTTTACCACAGTAGCTGCCTGCCCAGCACCCCCACTGCAAATTGGTGCACCCTGGACTCATTGTCTGACACTTGTCTAGAAGTATGATGGTGGCATGGGACCCTGGTGGCCGGGACGAGTTTTATAGGTGCAGAGCAGGTGCATACCAAGAGACTTAACAGGAGGTGCTCTCCAAGACTAGAACCTGGGGATTCGTCTGCGACCTCCACTTTGTGGCTGCTCCTACATAACACAGCTATCTAACAGGGGAACCCTGTGACGTCGGCTGCACCACTGGTCTGATGTGGGGCTCCCATGCTGGTGGCTGCAAGTGGGTCCACTCAACCCCCAATATCTCCTTCTTTGCCCTCCCCAACACCTGCCTATATTATGTGATGCACCAAAGCAGCAAAGAATGGGTCCCAGTCTCTGCCTGGACTACCCCCCCCAGCCTGGCAGCCACTGAATTAAACAAACTGGACACTATACTGAAGTCCATAGAGTCTTCTGACATCTTCTTCGAAGTGATGGTAGATTTTGTGGCAACCAATGTGAAACTCCTGCAGAACAATCACAAGTGCCTGGTGGAACACATCACCCACTCATAGGGAACATTGGCTGAGCTACTGCCACAAACGTTCGTCCTTCATACTCAGGTACAGGACTTACAGGACACGGTCCGTACTCTGGAACACAGAGCAGAGGATGCGTAGGACCGCTCTTGCCTCAACAATATTTGTGTAGCCGCAATATGATCGACTACCTGGTTGTAAGACCTGGTCCCCCGCCACAGCTTCACATCCAACTTTTTCATTAAGAGGGCCACCCAAGGGCTGGCCTCTCCCTTAATCCCCCACGGGCAGGTCTCCATGCTCCACAGTGGCCCGAATACTCCATTACAAGGCAGATGGGCCCAGGCGCCAGCAGCTACATTCCACAAACGCTCTGGGCTCCTCCTCTGAGGTCTTGGAAAATGGAGACACTTCCTCTAGAGTGCTATGGGGCATATTTACAAGGAAGTCGCGGAGCGCAGCGTCAGCATGCTTGGCTTAACGCCATACTCTGCCACTTCTGAAACGTAGGGCTGCACCGTATTTAGAAGAATACGGTGCAGCCTTGCGTTTCCCTCTGTGCTGGTGCTAATTTAGCTGCCTAGCGCCAATGCAGGCACTCTTGCACCATAGTGCAAGGGTGCGTGCGTTGAGGGAAATTATTGTTTATGTGCAGGAAGGTGTCCCTTCCTGCACATAAACAATCTTTAAATGTGTTTTGTAACTTCTATGTGTGCTGCTTAATGCAGCACACATAGAAGTTGCAACTCGTAATTTTTTATGATTGTTATGTGCAGGAAGGGACACCTTCCTGCACATAAACAATCAATGGCGTTTGCTGATTCTATGTGTCCTGCCCAACGCAGCACATATGGAAACAGCAAAAACAAGGAGAAATAAAGCAATTCTCCTCGTTTCACCAGGGTAAGACCAGATTTTTTTCTGTCTTAATTTTGGCGCTGCCCCATATTTACGCCACCCTTGTAAATATGGGGCAGTGTCAAAATTAATGGGTGTTGCGGTGGAATGCCCAAGGCAGTGTTAAGCCACGTTAAGTGGCTTAACTCTGCCTTGTAAATAAGGCAAAGCCTGTATCGCCACCACAACATCACAAGTGACATTCTGGTGGCGATAGAGGCTTGTAAATATGCTCCTATAGGAGATGTGGTCACCTCCCAGGGTTACACCCAAAACAGTAGGCGACCTCCTGTAACTGACAGGCTGTGGTGGTACTACTCCCTCGGTGCTTATCCTCACCACCCCTGGGTCCCAGGTGGGATCGCGGGCTCCCGCCTATAGGGCCATGACTTCAGAAGCTCGATACACCCTCCAGGTCACACTCACACCTTTTCACTTCTGCTCACCATCAAGAGCGTGGGCTACCCTCTCATCTATGGTGCTTATTCTCCCGATCCACGCCCCAATTAGGACTTGCCTAACTTTGTTTTGTTCTTACTAGGTGAAGGGTGCAGTATGTGTGTGGCGGTGGGAGCGGGTGTGTGGAGGCAGGTGAAGTGGCAATGCGAGCAGGCAAATGTCCCCAACTGTGGGCTGGGGTGTGGCTTGGCAGCAGCGTTTGTAGCGGCATCCAGAGCTGAGCAGGTGGAGATTGCCAGCAGTGTAGCTGCGGGAGGTGTTTGGACCAGGGTTCCTGACACTGGGCACAGCCATATATATGAGTGACAGAGTGCAGTGTTGTAGAGTGGAAATCTGTTGAGTGGAGTGGGGTAGACTGTAGTGGCATACAGTGCTATAGCATACTGTGCAGTGGCGTAGAGTGAAGTGTTGTAGTGTGGAGTGTTGTACAATAGAATAGCTATAGTGTAGTGGCGTAGAGAACAGTAGCATGGAGTGACATACAATGGAGAAGTGTGCAGTGGAGGGATGTAGAGTAGAATAACAGAGTTTGCTGGCATACAGTGTAGTGACAGAGTGGAGTGGCATATAGTGAAGAAGCATAGAGTAGAGTGGCATAGAGTGGAGTGTCATACAGTGGAATAGCGTAGAGTGTAGTAGCGTAGAGTGACAGAGTGGACTGGCATAGAGTAGAGTGATCTAGAATGGAGTAGTGTACAATGTTATAGCATATAGTGGATTGCCATAGAGTGGAGTGGCGTATAGTGGAGTGGCATACAGTGGAGTGGCGTACAGTGGAGTGCCATACACTGGAATAGCATATAGCACAGTGGTGTACAGTGAAGTGGTGTACAGTGATGTGGCATTGAGTACAACAGCATAGACTGTAATATTCTAGAGTTGCAATATGTATAGTGGCGTAGAGTACAGTGGAGTAGTGTAGAGTGGAGATGCATACAGTAGAGTGGTGTAGACTGGAGTGTGATAGAATGGAGTGGTGCAGAGTAGAGTATAAGAGCATACAGTGGAGTGGTGTAGAGTGGAGTGGCATAGAGTGGAGTAGAGTAAAGTGGTGTACAATGGATTAGTGTAGAGTGCAGATTGGAGTGACAGAGTGGAGTGACGTAGAGTGGAGTGACCTAGAGTGGCACAGAGTGGAGTGGCATAGAGTGGAGTGGCATAGAGTGGAGTGTGGTAATTGAAACAGACATAGCATGAAAGTGCAAACAGATGTAATGTGTCTGGAATACACTTCGTGAGGTGTAAATGTTAATTTTTGGTAGTATGCGTGAATAGTGTAAGAAGT
The DNA here is from genome assembly GCA_963921515.1 of Calotriton arnoldi. Taxonomy (NCBI): domain Eukaryota; kingdom Metazoa; phylum Chordata; class Amphibia; order Caudata; family Salamandridae; genus Calotriton; species Calotriton arnoldi. The sequence goes on along the minus strand of CAWUFW010001292.1, from coordinate 1,905,174 downwards.
GTTAAAGTTATACCTTTTATTAAAAATTTGTTATATATTTACCGGGGTACACTGTGGTAAGTTTGTGGTATTCTGCAGTAAGTTTGAGGCATACCACGATGCATACAGATGAGAAGTCAGTATGTGATTGGCTAATGCCTGTGTTTAACAAAGGTAAAAGGCAGCTATGTTGATTTTAGCACAGTTTGGCTGCATTCCTTGTTTCACTGTGTTCTGGGTTACGGTCTTAGATATAGGTAAGTAGTAGGTTTTTTGTTGTTCTCTACCTATTACCACTTTGTTAGAGTGGTAATAGGTAGAGAAATGTATTTATACATTTCTATATATTTTTCCAGCAGTTTAGGGAGCACTGCGCATTGGTTTACATTTTTTATTACAGCGCAGTAATTTGTAGGTATTACCACCGTACTGCTTAGACTTTTTGCACATATTTAAATATTTCAACAATATAAAATACACTATACACTATATAGTATATTACAGTGTATTTTATATTTTTTAACATTTAAAAAAATTATTTTAAGTACTGCTTCACTCCTGAGGCAGTACCATGGTACCCCGTAAACATTTTTTTAAATATATAGAAATGTATAAATATTTTTCCCTACCTATGGCCACTTTCATAAAGTGGTAATAGGTAGGGGAAAAATTTCAAACCTAATACTTACCTATATCTGAAGGCGTAACACAGACCACAGCCAAAGGGTACCTAAAATCAACATGGCTGCTTTTAACTTTTGTAAAGGCAATCATTAGCCAATCACATAATGATTTGCCATCACTATATACCTCGGCAAAATTTTGCAAAAATACCACAACTACAGATATCACTGAGGTAAAATAGATAACAACTTAAAAGTACTTACCCTACATACCTGTAGTCCCCAAAAGAATCATCTGTGCACAATAATGTGTAATCCTGGCAAATTTAATTCAAATCCGTCCAGCCATCTTCACGACACTCACAAGTACAAAGTCTATAGAAAATGCATTGGTGCACAAACATGTTTTAAGACCCTCCTTTTTTCTTCGCACCCGATTGATGAATCTCTGCAAAACTTTTCATACTCCGCCAATTGAGAAAGAGGAATAGGTCTGCATGTTTTCATGGGGATTCATCAAATGGGTGCAATTATTAGTGTTCAAAATCCAAGAAATTCATATCTCTAGTAGCCCTTCCTATAACTACAAAGTGGATACCGTAATCCATTAGTTACAGTTATCTCAAGTAACTGTAACTCATACCCTAAACTAACTATAACTCATGACACCGTCATACACTTCTTCTACCCTCGCATATTCCATCACTGATTAAATTTTCAATGATTGCATTGATAACGTTCCTAATGATATCTGAAATGACATCATTGATTACAAAACTGTGCCTGACGAGGGTGCAAGTCATAGTTACTTTAGTGCATGAGTTATAGTAACTTGAGATAACTATAACAGGTGGATTTCAGTGGTTTTTGTTAGTTTAAAATATTTTGTTTTAACTGGCATTGTCACTGGCATTTTCTCCTAACTCACACAAACACATAGGCCAGTAGGTAGTTATAGTTAGGAACAAAGTTTCCATAGCGAAAGCGTTTGTTTTGCCAATAACGTTGGCACCACGTGATAAATCTTAACGGAATTTTCAAAAACTCCCTCTTTGTAGTTCAGCTGCTGTGTTAAAAGTTTCAGGGGGATCTGGCAAGTGGAAGCAGAGAAAAAATGGGGTCCCAAAACGCGTTTTCCCCATGTTAAGTCTATGGGGATTTTTCATTTTTTGAACACGACTACCACCCGAACCACTGAACGGATTTACACCAAATTTGGCAGAAAGCTAGATGTTGGTCCACAAAATGTACATTTTGTGATTTGGTGTAAATCCGTTCAGTAGTTTTTGAGATAGTTAAGTTTAATAAATATGGATATCTGGGGACGCGAGTCTTTGTAGTGGACATGTGGTTCATGCTGAAATTTGATTGGCTGCCAACACTTCAACCAGAAAGTGTTGGCAGCCATCTTGGGACTCGACTTGAAGTAGAGTCCCACAAAAATGTTTTTAAAAAAAAGAAAAGGGGGCAGGGTAGGAATACCGTGACCCCCCAGATATGGTGGTGGGGTGCGACCCACCGGGGGTCAAAAGCATTTTTTATTGAATTTTGCCACAAATTTGCAGGTGGAACCACGAATCTGTGTCACAATGTATTAAAAAAAGACGCACGGGCTCCCGCACGTCTTTTTCCTGAAGCTCCCAGGTGGGCCAAATCCCGGGAGCAGTGTTTTATAATGATGCAGGGGGTGCCCATGAGACAGCCCTGTGCCCGGGGACTGCCACCTCCCTGGGGCAAGCATAAGTAAACTGATGCAGGGTGCTCAAAACCTACTGAACATATTTGCACCAAATCACAAAAAACACGCTTTCTGGACCAAAATCTAGCTTTCTGCCAAATTTGGGGCTAACTTTAACTACTCAGTAGCGGCCGCCACTGAGTAAAATATATATTACTTTGGCAGCACTAGCACCAGTGTAGTTATAGCTAGGTTTGACTTTCCATAGTGAAAGCATTTTTTGTTTCATTAATAACTCTGGCGACGTTTAACGAATCTGCACAGAACTTTCCAAAAGAAAAGTTCACTCACTTGGACTTCTTGATGAAAAGTTTTGTGCTGCTCCGTCAAGCAGGAACCAAGAAAAGTGGGGTCCCAAAGATTGATTTACCATTTTAATTACCATAGGAATTTTTGATCTCAAATACAGATAAAATGGCTGTAAGGAATTATGCCAAATTTGGCAGAAAGTTAGAATTTTACTAGTAAAGTGTTCTTTTTATTATTTGATGTAAATCTGTTCAGTAATTTCCAAGGAATATAAGTTTGAAAAAGTGATTGGATGGTCAGAAAGGTGTTAATCTCCAGGAAAGTTTACTGATATCTGTACCATTATGTACAGCTGTACTTTTGTGGTATAGAAACAAATAATTTTTGTTGTAGGTACCAAGAATATCTGACAAGACCCACCGGTGAGGCACCAGTGTACTTCCACAGTCCCCAAGAAGAAGATCTGAGGGGCAAGATGGCGGACTGAGGACGCCACGGAGTACACAGCCGGGTCTTCCCCGCACTCACGAGTGAAGTAATGGAATCAATGGAAGGGATGGAGCAATGAATATCAGCTGATTAAGGGCAGGAGAAACTGCGGAAACTTGTGGATAACTTGCGGAAAAAGAAGGAATGCGTACGTGGCGGCTTTGTTGGATTAGGTGTGAGCGATACCCTTGGGCTTCCTGGTTGTTCTCCTAGGATCGACCGGCCGGTCAGCGTTCCGACTATATTTGTGATGTTACTGTGCCCTTCTTGGTGATGAAAATAAAAATTATAAAAAAAAAAAAAAAGGAATATAAGTTTGAAAAAGTGATTGGATGGTCAGAAAGGTGTTAATCTCCAGGAAAGTTTACTGATATCTGTACCATTATGTACAGCTGTACTTTTGTGGTATAGAAACAAATAATTTTTGTTGTAGGTACCAAGAATATCTGGCAAGACCCACCGGTGAGGCACCAGTGTACTTCCACAGTCCCCGAGAAGCAAGCTTCTCTGCCATGGTACCACAGTAGTGTGCAATCTTCCTTGGCTAGTACCAGAAACATGGTACTGGTACCTCTACTGCAGTACTGGTAGCAGCAAAGGAATCTTCCATTCTATTGTGGTATCATGGCAGGGAAGGTTGCATCTTGGGTACGGCAGGAGTCCTGCAGTACAGAAGTAAAAAAAAGAAGACCACAATGCAGGTTGTGTGTGCACAGTCACAGAACGCATGTAGCAAGGGTTGGCCTTATATGTGGGGCAGAGCAAAGTGGCCAACCCCTGCTGTGCCCGGGTGAAGGTCATACACAGAGGCAGTTGGCTGCATGTGAAGGGTTGTCTGTTGGTCCAGTTTAGAATATGATAAAAAAAACTCATAAATTCACATACAAAAACAAAGATTAAAGCGACATTTAGTTAGGTTGTAAGACGTTAACATACATTTAAAAAAAAATAGAAATTCCCTGAAAAAACGAATGTTATAGTAACATTGTAGAATGGTGTCCGAATGAGACAAGAGCTAAAGTTAAAACCTCAAAAAACAATGAAATATATGTTATTGTTCAGTCAATTGACTACAACTTGTGCCCCCACAATGCACTGCTTATAACCTCATATTACATCACTTATGACTTTTTTTATTTTTAAAAGGATGAGGAATGTGGGGTGGAAGTTTGTGGAGGAATTGGTGCAGGACCTGGCTGAATGCCAATCTTGTTGGTATCCCAGGCATCAAATGGTAGAAGAAGTAAGCATATGCAGGGAACTGGATGCAGTGCCGGCCCTAAGGCTAACCCTCGCTGAGCATAGCCAAAGACTGTGTGCAGCAAGGGTTGCGCATAAACGGTTGGGAGCGTGCTGGTTTGGGGCGTTGGCCACGCATGGTGGGGGTTGGGTACAGGGCCTGGCTGAAAGACATGTGCAGCTGGTGTTAGCTGCACACAGAGTACTGGGAGCAGGGCTGGATGTATGTTTTTTAGTATGTGCACAATGAAGTGCATTTTAATTGTACTCCATTAGATCATGTTGGTATGTATTTTAATTGAGGTCTACAGTTATATTTTTAAACCAATCTGTAGGTCCTGCTAGTATGGCTTTCTAGTTTGCTTTCAGTGCCCATTTATGTTATTATATTTGTAAACAAATTCAATCTGTATGTCCTGCTTATATGGTTTTCTTGTGTGCTTTCATTTCTCTTGTATGCCATGCTTCTATAGACATTTAACTTTCTATATTACGAATTGAATCTCTGCTATTTATACCAATTTCCTGACGTATCTATCTACCTACCTATCTATCCATCTATCTATCTGCACAACCCTATCTATTTACCTGTATAACCCTATCTGATTATATAAACCTATCTACCTATACAACTCTATATATTGATCTATCTATACAGCCCTATCTAGCTATCTGTCTATACAACTCAATCCATCTATGCAACTCTATCTATCTATGTAACTCTATCTATACAACTCCTTCTATCTATACAACCCTATCTTTAAAAAGCTTTCCATTTATACAACTCTATGTGTACAACTCTTTCCATCTATATATTCAAATGTATCTTTCTATTTATCTATCAACCTCTATCTATGCTACTCTATCTATACAATTATATCTTTCTATATAACTCTATCTGTACACCTCTATCTATACAACTCTATCTATACAACTTTATCTATCTATACAACTTTATGTATACAAATCTATCTATCTATACAACACTATCTGTATATGCACAACTCTATCCATACAACCCTATCTTTACAAGTCTATTTATCTATACAATCCTATTTATATATACAACTCTATCACAACTCTATCTATGCAAATCTATCTATCTATCTATCTATACAACTCTATGTACACAACTTTATCTATCTATACAACTATCTGTACAAATCTATTTACCAATAAAACTCTTTCTATACAACTCTATCTATACAACCCTATCTATATATACAACCCTATCTATATCAACCGTGACAAAGGTCCTGCCGGGCTGAAACGCGTTGGTTGGAGCCAGAGAAAGCTGAATAAACAAGCTTGAAACCTGGAATTGGTGTGCATCGCATCTTTGTAAAAAAATTAAGTCTGGGCTTGGATTCAGCCCCACCGTGAATGCACCCGTCACTGAGTGCGCTGCTGGAGGAATCCGATTGTGCTTCAACCCTATCTATATATACAACTCTATCTATGTATACAACTCTATCTATACAACTCTATCACAACTCTATCTATGTAACTCTATCACAACTCTATACAAATCTATCTATCTATCTCTGTCTGTCTGTCTATCTATCTATCTATCAATCTATCTGTAGAACCCTATCTACCTGTATAACCCTATCTAATCATATAACCCTATCTATCTATGCAGCTCTATCTATATATTGATCTATCTATCTATACAACCCTATCTATCTATCTTTCTATCTCTACAACTCAATAAATATATATACAATTCAATCTATCTATACAACTCTTTCTATCTATTTATCTATACAACTCTTTCTAGCTATACAACTCGATCTACTTATACAACTCTATCTTTATAACTCTTTCTATCTATAAAACTGTATGTATACATCTCTGTCCATCTATCTATGCAACTCTATCAATCTATACAACTCCTATCTATCTCTCTATATATAGCTCTATCTGTACACCTCTATCCATATAACTCTATCTAAACAACTCCATCTCTCTATACAACTGTATATACACAACTCCATCTATACAACTCTATCACAACTCTATCTATACAAATCGACACAACTCTATCAGTTCCAATCTATCAGTACAACTCTATACATCTATCTATCAAAGTTATATATCTGTCTTTGCAAGCCTGTCTATATATTTGTCTTTGCAAGCTTCCTTATCTGTCTGTCTTTATAAGCTTCTCTATTTGAAGAAAGTTTTACAAAACCTTTTGAGCTTTCTAAAAGTTTATGTATAACATAGTTACTTATAGGAGGTTTCAACCAGACTTCATCCATTAGTCTGTTGTTGTGCCATTTACATTTTTCATCCAGCTACTAAATTATACATCATGTTGCAATTGGTCCCACACTTCAGCCATTGGCTGGGCTGACTTTACTGTGAGAAACGGCATGATGCCCTTTCACAAGGAACACGTGAACACACAAAGCAATCCCCTTCTGTGTCAGGGGCTATTATGGTAATTTGTGTTTTTTAAACCTCCAAAAATTGTTGCCTTTATCAAATGATGTTTATTGATGAGAGCCCAGCTTCTTCCCCAATAATAAAGTTTAGCACAAACCATGACAGAACATAGCAAGAACTGCAAAATCCAAAAGGCTAGCAGCCTATTGTCTTTGCTAATGCTTGCTTGTTTTGAGATTAACTTTGTCCTTTGCTGATAAATCATCACAAACATTTGGCCAAGAAACGAGGTGTCCTAAAACGTGTAAATTCCTATAGGATGTTTTAGGAAGTGATACCGAAAAAAAGGGTGAATTGAATTACACCAAATTTGGCAAAAAGTTAGAACTTTACAGTGAAAGCTTACTTTTATTTATTTAGTATAAATCAGGTCAGCCATTTTATAGAAACTCGAGTTAAAAGAGGTGATCAGAGTGGTCGTAAAGGGGCTAAAGCTATAGTGATACCTGGACGGTTGATCCTATCCAAAGTAAGAAATTAGGTTATTAGTTGCGAAGGATGTGGGTCCTGCACAAGTAATAATTCCGCAATTACCTGTTAACTGAGAACCAAGTACCCCATTGTAGCACTAGGCTCTATCAGGGTAGTGAAGGGGAGCACTCAAAGGCCTATTTGGGGGAGGTGGTGCAGACTAGTAAGAATACCAGCACTCAAATTATTTTCCAGTCAGTTCCTTTTCTTTTAAAAAGGAGCATTTATTGCACACACACTACTAAATACTATGCATTAAATCACAAATATATGCACAAGTTAGATGGAAAGCCCATTGGTGACATCCTCATATCATATCCCACCCTAATGAGACCTGAACCCGATAATTGCAATACCCCAACTTTGCCAGCTGCAATATCTCAATATAAGGGGATGTCATTTTAAATAAGACAGTCCTACTGGCTTTGTTATTGCGTCTCCACATTAATAAATTAAGCCACGTGTCAAGATGTCACCATTAAAATCAAGGGGGACAATAAAGACATTCAAAGGTAATTATCATAAGCATTGCAGCATTCATCAACAATATTACCAACAAAGTATTTATATTCAAAACAACCACAAACTTGTGTCCGAGCCTTTCTTTTATACTCCTCAGGCCACATAATGCAGCCATAGGGACCATAGGCAGTTGGTTCCGTCGGGCCATCAGAGGAGTTTGTCAGTGATGGAGACAAAGTAGTCTCAGTTGCTGGCATACTGAAGGTGCACTGAACTCTAAATGAGGCGGGCGCACCTTCAGTTTGGAAGAGAGGGTACTCTCGTTCCATTGAGACGGAGTATCCTCTTCGCCAAACTCTAAATTAGCCCCTAAGATTTAGAGAAACAGAGCCTGAGTAGTATGAGGGGAGCAGAGACAAAGATAAAGAGAGATAAAGGCACAAACAGGGAGAGAGGCAGAGAGACAGCTAGTGATGAATAGACAGATAGAGGTGAAAGACAATAGAGGGGTAGCAATGAATAGACAGATAGCCATGAACAGAGACAGACAAATAGAATGAATGGTGGACTTAGTGAATTGCGAGGGTGCCTGCCTCGCCTTTTCTTTCCCTTGCATCCTATCTTTTTTGTGTTTCTCTATTATCCTTCTGTGTCTCTGCCCCTCCTCGTGTTTTCCCCCTTTCTCTAGGTGTTTTCCTCTTTTCTTACTACCTCCGTCTACATCGCTCTGTGGTTATCATTCTGTATTTGCCTGCTTTCTCAGACTTTCCCTCACTTTTTCCCACCCTAATGGTCTCTCTTTTCCAGTTTTCTCCTTTCTTTCTCTTCCACTATCTCTGTGTGTCTCTCTGCCAGTCTTTTTCAATCTTTCTCTGTTTCTCGGTTTTTCTGTGCATATCCATGTCTCTCTCTCTGTTTTTCCAGGCTTTCCATGCCTTTACTTTTCTCTCTTTATTTTTTTCCCCTATCTCTCTATCTATCTTGTGTTTCTGCCTCTCTTTCTGAAATTCTGTCTTTCCATGTCTGCCCATGTCTTTCTCTTTATCTCTTTTCACATCTCTTCTGTGCCTCTCTCCTTTTGTCTTTCTCTGTCTCCCCCTGTCATTTTATCCTGGTCTCTCTCTCTCACTCCCTCTGATTTTTCTCCCCACCCCTTCTTCTTCTTCCCTGGCTTTGTATCTCTCTCTTTATCTTTGTCTTGTTTCTCTCTCTCCCTGTCTCTTTCTTTCTCTTCCTCCCTTTCCTAGGCCTTTCTTATTATGTTGGTCAAATTGTAAATGTTTTGGTACTCTGCACGTTATTTTTTGCAGCTTGCTTTGCAGGTTGAAATGAGTCTTTTTTAGGTCTTGCCTGGCGACGCAGCGCAGCTGCTCGCTTGGCGAGAGTATTGTCGTCGGGTTCTGTTCGGAAGGGGGACAGCCCATGTGCACGCGCACGGCGTCTCTTTGACTCGTGTGCTTCAGAGCTGTGCCCGGCGTCGGACAGCAGATGTGCACACGCACGGCGTCTCTGACTCGTGTGCTTCACAGCTGTGCCCGGCGCCGGACAGCAGACGTGCACACGCACGGCGTCTCGCGGGCTTCAGAGCCGCAATGTCCTTTTCACTTTTGGATCACATCATTGGGATAAAAGAAAGCAGTGAGGGTGTGAGGACTACATTTTAATCAGAAGCAAATAGAAAAACACTTCCCTTCCCAACAATTATATTATGACAAACCACTCCTGTTTTTATAGTCAGGAGACTGCAGGTTCCTGTGAAAACGCCGACTACAGGCGGATGGTTAAGTAAATGCTTCCTGACGGCCAAGCAGAAGTGACGAAGGACTGCTGTAAGCATTTCACTCTAGCCGTCGACTGCTCTGCTTTCTGCATTTATAACAACTGGGCTTTGCCACGGCCCTTTATAGTCAAATGCAAGAGGAAAATGACTTTGACGACGAGCCAGACTACGCCTGTGTTTTTGTCACGTCAGATTGTTCGTTGTGGACAAAGAAGCTGTCCGAGCTAAAGCCGACAAGCAAAGATGTTCGAGCTGGAAGTGCGGTAACCTTCACGCTGCCGCCGGTGCAGTTTGTCACTCAGCAGGGCGAGCCGCTGCTCTCTGGGCAGCAGGACTACAAAGGCACGGTGCTCTTTCATGCCCATGGTAAGTTGTTTCCGTTTAAACAGGAGATAAACAGTGCACAGCGCAGCCCTGCGGCTGCTTCAGACACAGCCGGCTGCAGGAAGAGAAACAGCAGGATAGGGTGAGACGTGCAAGCATTGCTAGAGCAATCGTACTGCCCATAGTTATGGCTCTGAATAGATCTCGCTTTTAGACACACTTAAGCCGTGTGCCGTTTTTCGGCTGCTTGCCTTCTAGAGTTTAGCGATGTGAATATTAACCAATACAGAAACGTCTTAGTGTCAGTATTTTAGCCGGCCGCTGGACAAATGTGAATATTCTCTTCTATGCTATAATTTACAGGTAAATAGCAGAGATTGCATTCTATTTAATCGTCATCCTGCAAATTGCAAGGAAGCTTCACCTTTTACCCAGATGCTGGTTAATAGCAAAGATGATGTATTATTTGATCAGAGCAGAGGCTGTTCAAACGCAGGATAAGCAGATATCATGCACAATTTGGTCACACAATGCAAATCGTAAAGAAAACAGCAAGTTCACTATTTGCTCTGATTTAACAGCAGAGATTATGTTTTCAGCCGTGCAAAAAGCAAAGAAACAAAATATCAAAGAGGTAAGTATCAGGCCGCTGTCTAAATGGCATGGATTATCATTTTTATCCTTACCCACATGTTAATTAGCAAAGATTATTTACTATTTGCTTTGTGCGGCAAGCCAGATAGCACAGAAATATATTTACCTACCTGTTGAGTGTTGAATCAATGGCAGAGATTCGTTACCGTTTGGCTGGCCACCACTTAAACAGTGGCGTTTCTCTGCCATAAACCAGGCTGCCATCCAAATACTACAGGCTTGATGCTATTTAGCTGGCGGCTGGGTAATTAATGAGGTTCCTCTGCCATTCAACCAGTCACTGACTGCATTTTCTGAAATTCAATACCTTTATGGATTTTGTAAACGCACATAACTGTACATCTAGGCGAAGATCCCTCTTAATAATTTATGTGGGACAGCTATCATGCAAACAGTAGAAACTTCATAAAGTTTTCAAAATTTAGAACTTTGATGACATTTCTACACATTTGCACATTCAGCTGCCTGCTGATCCTGCCACAGGGCTAGAAAAGTTCGACAGGTGACATTTACAGTTGCTTCTCCCGGATTAAACATTCTCCGGTCCGTTCCATTCGTAGTTGTCAAATCTTCTGGGCCTGCAGATTTGGGGTAGCAGATGGTATGGTTGCCTCAGAGTTGCTCCTTGATGCTAAAGGTCAAACGTCAGGCTTCGTCGTCTAACAACTTGCTGCTTATTCGCAAACTGGTGTGTACTGGTTGTGTTTTACATATAATGCTCAGGTGGCATAATTTGATTTACACCCCCGTCTCATTAAATGGCTCCTTCATCTGAAGTGATTATTGTTTCGTGATTCTGTACTAGCAGCTGTGATTACAAGTCTGTCCCAACCAAGCTCAGTCAATAAATCAGTATTATATTCTGTTTTCTTCTGGTGAATATGTTTTTGCTAATTTGTAATATCGGTTACCTGGTTTTTGCGGGAAGTGTTAGGCTGTATCCCGGTGCCGCCTTTGCGAGAGTTTAAGCTATTAGTATTGTAAATGACAATGCCTTTCATTTATGTTTTAAAACCCAAAACACAAATAAAAGGCATTGTCATTTACAATGCCAGTAGCACAAACTCACGTGAATGCGAGACCTATTGCATTGCAAATGCTTGTTATTATTGCCTTCTGTCTTTGCATCTCTGGGTACAATAGACTCTTCACCCTCTTAAATCTCAAATATGTTTCTCTCACCATTTCTAATTCCTCGTATATTCCACATACCAGACCTCAAATTCCTTCCTTTATCTGGATTCCACCTCAGCTCTTTCCATTTTCTCCTTCGTGTTCCTTCATTTGACAGGCTCCCTATTTGTGTATCTTCCTCATATTACACTCTCCAAACCTTCCATGCTCTCTGTTTGCAGCCCCTCCCTTCTCCCCTTCTCACCCTTATATGTCCCAGTCTCCATACCTTCCAATCTGCCTTTCTCTGCATCGGTCCATTTGCAGTGCACATAGTCTCAGAGTGAGAACCTTATGACAATGCTACAAAATATGTCGGTCTCCAGGGTTTGAAGGGATTACAGAGGCATTTTTCCCTTTTACTTAATGCAAACGTCTGAAGCAGCTGTTGGCATGGACAGAAGGAATTCCTTGCGAATGGACATGTACTAGCAGAGCACAGATACATTTAAATGTACTGTGCACCTTAAACTTGCATATGTTGCTTTATGGCTTTTAAAGCAATTCGCTGCGAGCTGGAGGTTACAGTCAGTCTCTTTTTGAACACCTTTCCCCCATCCTTGCTGCAGCCAGGCTCTCCGATCAGTGACACCTGATGCTCCTTGGTTCTCAAAGGTGTTTGTTATGCACAGGGGGGCCCATCCCCCAGTCTGCAGCGTAAAGGATTCCGGCGGCGCACTGGCCTCTTCACATGCTAATGGGCCTTTTGTTATGCACAGGTGTGTGTTTGCATGGGGGCAGCTGCCCATCCCGAAGTCCTGCCTTGAACTTCCTCTCAAGGCAGATAATATCAGCATCTCCAATGGCAGACCGAGGGAAGGATTGTTTAGATGTTGGAGCAAAAAACGGCTTTAACTACCGTTCAAATGCGATGTGAATAAGGATTCCTTCTGTTAAATTCTGCCTTTCATTTGATGTGCGTTCACGTTTGTATTACAGTGATTTATTTTACAGATTTATCTGAAATTGATAATTGGTTAAAGAGGGCACTAAAATAATATCTAAAATATCTCATCTCTTTTTTAAAGATTCAGGGCTTCTATGTGAAGTTTCTTAATGTGTCTTAATGGAAACAGGTGCGCCCAGAGGCGCTACAGTGTGAATGCAGCTTAAGCCCAACATGGAAGACACGTTTTAAAACATAAATGGGATGTGTGGAATGATATAAACGGTTGCAATATATTTGTCAAAGGCAACCCGTTTTACTCTGCCAGGTGGAAAGAACAGCATTAAAGATATGTTCTTCATTTTTCTCCAAGCAAGGAAACCCATTATGTTGCTGGTGAATAATATTTTGAACAGAATTTGCAGAATATTCCTTAAACATGTGCACTTTCTATAAAAATTGTAACATGTGTCACAATGGCAAACATTGCTAGTAAACACTGTGTGTTTGACTTAATTTCATAACAAGCCTCTTATTTTTTGTTTTCTTTGCCTTTTCATGGCACATAATTTGTTGAACTCTAAACATTTTTTCCTCCACTACACTGTCACGGCAGTGGCCCCGAGTGCATGCTCTTTTCACTGTGGTCATTAATTTAGCCAGCAGTCCTGCCTAATACTGCACTGATGGAGAAGCTCCTTTCTGGACATAAAGTGTCACAGAGGGCGCTTACACATCATTTGTATTTCCAAAGCAAACTAAAATCAAACCCTGACTGTTCCCTGAAAACTCGTTTAGCCATGAGGTATGATCATATTATTTTAGAGTAAATACAGGACACAATACAATTTTGTTTTGCAACCGCCATCCTATTTCAAAAAGGGATGCTTGATTAATGAAACGAGTTGCTTAGCAATTTGTTAAAAGTTTGTGAAATTATGGTAAATGTATTTGCAGATTATCTTTGGGAACAGAGGAAAAAGACAATAGGCTCTAAGATACATATATCTCTTTCACTAAGTGCCTTTTCACTGTACAGCTGCCACCTAGACACAAGGAAAACATCGTTTAATTGCAAACTGTAAAGAAATGCCGCTTTTTGCATGATCACTCCATAAGTTTTGAACTGATGCTGCTGGTTTTTCCACTCTGAGAGTGCACTGAGGCCTGCTAAACAGACCTCAGAGCCATTGTTCCAACCCCTTGCAAAATGAATGTTAAATTGGCTATCCACAATTGGCATCAGCTAACTTATTTATTTTATTTTAAAGGTTTTATATAGCGCTGGCTGGACCCAAGGGTATCAGAGCGCTTTACAAGGGTCGCATGAGTAGATATGGAAATAACAAAAAATACAATGAGGTAGCATTCAAGTTCAATTAAAACAATAGATGTCAACTCAATTAAAAGATCAGAATTACAGCTAATTGAGATGATCAGCAGCAAATCAAGAGAAGAGAGGTAGTCGTGGAGCAAGGGGGGATAGAGAAGCGGGGGCAGGATGTAAGAGGGGAGAGAGGCTGTGAGGGGGGTAGGGAAATACCAAGTACATCAAGCAGGGCCTATGAAAGGAATTAGTGAGATAGAGGGCGAAGAAAAGTGAGAGGTGGAAAGGGGCTGGAGAGAGGGCGTCGGGAGGTCAGAAGGGGGATCCTAAAACACGTGTCCACCCACGACACTTAGTACATAGCATTCCCTATGGGGAAATGCTACGTCTTAAAGGAATTTGTAGGAGCCCAGAAGACCTAGCAAAAGCCCAACAGCAAAGTAAAAGAAGATTTTTATCTAGAGGGTACCCCATTAAAGTGGTACAAGAGGCCATCAACAAAACACAGAATTTGGTCAGAAATGAATTGCTAATCCACAAAAAAATAGATCAGTGACACATACAACAAATCAAAACGCTGATGAGCTGAGACTTATTATCACATATAGTGCTCAAGAAAAATCCATAAAGAAAATTATACACAGAAACTGGGCAATTGTTAAAAATGACCTTGAAATAGGTCATGAGCTTTCTATAAAACCCAACATCACCTATAAAAGAGCTCCCTCAATGCACAATAGATTAGTTTCTAGTAGTCCTGAATCACCTAATACTACTAACTGGTTGAATGTTCCCAATGGATTCACTAAATGTAAGACATGTAAGGCATGCCAGCACGGCATGAACAGAAAAAGCTATTTCACCGCATTTTGTGATAAAGAAGTAAAAATTAACAAACCCCTCCATTGCAAAACTGAATATGCAATTTACGTGCTGGAATGCACATGTCAACTCAGATATGTTGGTAGCACTAAGCTACCGGTGAGCAAGAGGATTCTGCAACATATAAGGGCCATTAACAACTGTGACCCTACTTACCCTGTCGCCAGACATTTTCGAGAAGTCTACAACAACAACTTAAAAGACTTCTCGTACTATGTAATTGATTCCATACCCAAAACCAAAAGAGGCGGCGACAGGGACTATCAGCTCAGAAAACTAGAGACGCGATATATTCTCAATATGGATAGTAAGTCCCCAGGAGGGTTAAACAATACAGAGGATTTATACACTTGCTTATAGAATATGCCCCACTTATCCCTAACCACTCCGCGCCCTTTTTCCTGAAAGAAAAAAAGAGAGAAAAAACTACAGCATTTTTACTTTTCATAGATCTGTATAGTTTTATTAACTTCCCTATGTCTTCCCATATTTATTCTATTTAAAAATATATTTTAGAAATAGAATAGTACCACAAGGGAATCATATTAGTGACTTAAATTGGAAGCTGCCAAATCACCAGAACCAGTAAACATAATGGTTTTTTAATAAGCTACACCTAGATGCACTATATTGTTCAGCACTGAAATCTTGTATTCGTTGAAATCTAAATGAGTAAAATGATTGGGGAATTGTTTTAATCACTTTAGGTAGCACATAGCACTTTATATTGATTTTATATAGAATGGAGAACCACTGCGTTCAGTTACAATCCAAGATACATTAAAGCGCATTTATGCAAATATTTTAGTAATGTCGAATCAAGCATTGATCCCATAATCTTTTATATAACAATACTATTTTATATGTCTTTTACCGAAAATGCCGTTTTTTAGAAACATTTTAAAATCTGATATGTATTTTTACATTTTACGTATGGTTCAATTAATATAATTATTAATTTGTTGGCTATTTATTTGAACGTTTCTACAGGCTATTTATATAATAATATCAACTGTGACTATTCCTTTTGATTTTTAATGTATTTAAGACATCTTATTAACAGAGACAGATGGTATTGGTTTCCCTTCTCTGGTTTATAGAAAGTGAAGATTCGACTCATGTATCGAATGTTAGGAGTGTTTCTTTTAGTTCTATTGCACATCATTAATCACGTGTCAGAAGGTAGCACTTTAAATGGTCTTTGATATTCAACAGCATTGTCATGTGATCAAGGTCCATTCCGGACTGAAACGCATAATGGCCGACATTAAACCGCAACTTTAAGCACTCAATTGTGGGTCCAGTGTCTGCTTTGCTGAGGAAATACCTGCGGGAGGTGAGAAGCAGCCTTTTGGATATTTGGACTGGCGAGGCTTTGACCAGTCAAACGCGGACCCCCAATCAATAAGAGGAGACTGTTAAACAAAGCTACCATCTCCGTGTCTATGACCGGAAGCAAAAAGAATCCGGAAGGAATTATAACAGTCAGCCTCCCCACAGCCAAGGATTGTGCCGCCAGGATCGTCTGCGGCGCTCGCAGTGTCGGAGGACTCTCGGGACACTGAAGAGACGTGACAGGTAGGACGAAACGGCATTGTGGGGTGATTGGTGTGCCAACAGCGTACGGGAAAAAGAGTTATTCAATACGTCTGTTAACCCGGTAAATGCTTGCTATACTACCAAAAATATTTACAAATGTCGGCAGACACGCTGAAAGACCGGGAGGCGGCAGCTTCCGTGATGTTTGACAATGTGCCCTCAACTAGTAACTTGTACAATCAACAAGGGGCCAATGTTACAAGGACAGATGAAGACTTAAAAAGTAAAATGAAAATGCTGGAAAAGTTAAAACGCGGAGAACAGAGAAAGTGGTGGGAACACAAGTCGCTACAACGATATTTGGATGTGGGGAGAATCCCCAGAGGATTGCGTATTTTAACTGCACCTAGCTATGACCAACCGAACCCTGAAATTATGAAGGATTGGGCCCAATGTAATTTGGATTCTTCTAGGCGATTGGTAGAGATATTAGTGAAATACGCGGAGATAGACAGAATGGCACTACAACTCCGCATTGAAAAATTGACTGATGAAATTACCACTATGGGTCTTATCGAGGAAACAGCTAAATTAACACAAGAGATGACTAATCGACTACGAAAAGAAGAAGACAAGGTTAAAGAACGAAAAGCTTTTAAATTCCACCGGGATCGAGTGGATTACGAAACTGGACGTATCTTTACCTTTTCACGTAAATATGATGCAATGAAATCAACTAAATATGCTGCCACCAATGCACAACAAACTGGTACCTTGTTTAACAAACAAACAACTGCTGACACTTCCAACTCTGATGTTAGTTCGGCGATGGAAAGTGAAGTTGAAGGGGACTCCATTAGACCAATGACAGGCGGAATTCGTGTGGCACCTTCCCCCGCAGAAGAATTGAATTTTTTAGCGGAGGAACGGAGATCGACTCTCCGACCAAGGCCCCAGAAAAAACCAGCAGACAGAGGAGAAACTACCGGCGGAGGCAGAGGCGGAAAGCCAGAAAACGAGCCAATTCCGCGCATCAACAACAGCAAAAAACGCGGGAGGGGCTGGTGGAACCGCCAATAAATGCACTAGAGGAAAGCAAAAGAACAGTTATCAATTTGTCGGAAACAGTTCTCAATCAAGCAGAAAGTCAAATACTGGCCCTTGGCCTATCCTACTGTGCAGAATCTAATTTTGATTATCCTAATACCAGAATGGACATTTATAAATTTGTGCGTAAGTTAAAACTTCAAAAATGTCATGCTTTGAACAAATCAAAAGCAGGGACTGACACCAACCTTCAGAGTAATTCAGAAACAGAGGAACTTTCTCAACCCATGCCTTTAGTTGACCAATCTCTGTTGTGAGTGCTAACTGAATTACAACAGGAGAATTACAATGGGCAAGGCGAAGAACTGTCTCCCACCTTAGCCATGAATACTTCAGCCTCATGGGAAGCCTCTAGGAAGAGTACACCATTCAAAAATAAATCTAAATTTACTCCTGTATTAGTGAGAGATGGTATTGACATTTTCAGTGAAAACGTGATCAGTGAAATTAAACAATTGAATCACAAAACTTTAAACACCAAGAAGAAAATAAATAACAAAAACAAACAATATTACTCTTTGATTAATAAACTACATAAAGACAAAAGCGCTATAGTCAGAAATTCTGACAAAGGAGGAAATGTAGTTTTGTGGGCGAGAAAAGACTATATGGAGGAAGCACTGTCACAGTTGAATGACAGATCTTGTTATAGGCTCAGTAATTCTTTGGCCCTAAGAGAGACATCTAAGGATTTTTATGCTAAATTGGTGGCTTGGAAAAGTGCGGGACTGTTGACAATGGACGAGTACGAGTTCATTAGAAATGATCATCCGACCATCCCAAACATCTATTTTATTCCTAAAATCCATAAAAACGCTTCCAAACCCCTGGCAGACCCATCATTTCTGCCAGATCTAGCTTATTGGAAAATGCTTCCAAGTATATAGACTTTTTCCTTCAAGAATGGGTCCAAGGATTGCCCTCCTATATAAGGGACACAAGTGATTTTATTTCCAAGTTAAAGGATTTCAAATGGGACAGTAATTTTTATCTTTTAACTTTGGACGTTGCTTCCTTATATACTTGTATTAACCATAAAGATGGTCTACGTGCTGTTGAATTCTATCTGAACAAGAATGAGGCAACTCTGCCCCAACACAATGCTATGTTGTTAGGCATGATCAGCTTTTGTTTAAACAACAATATATTTTTGTTTGACAAAACACACTATCAGCAAATGCGAGGAGTCGCAATGGGAGCCAGCTTCTCCCCAGCTATGCCTGTTTATTCATGGGTTGGTGGGAGGAGCTGGTTCTCAGGGACACATACAAAAATGATATGGATGATCATGTCAAACTATATTACAGGTATATTGATGACCTTTTTATCGTATGGGAGGGAACTAAAGAGCAAGCCATGAACTTTGTTTCAGAGATCAATGAGAACGGTGTCAACCTGAGTTTCACATCCAATATAAGCAACACCAGCATCAACTTTTTAGATGTTGAAATATACTCTAATAGAAACAAACTAGAAACCAGGGTATACAGAAAGGAAACTGCCGGCAATGCCGTGTTACACTTTTCCAGTTTCCACCCACGACACTTAGTACATAGCATTCCCTATGGGGAAAAGCTACGTCTTAAAAGAATTTGTAGTAGCCTAGAAGACCTAGCAAAAGCCCAACAGCAAAGTAAAAGAAGATTTTTATCTAGAGGGTACCCCATTAAAGTGGTACAAGAGGCCATCAACAAAACACAGATTTGGTCAGAAATGAATTGCTAATCCCCCAAAAAATAGATCAGTGACACATACAACAAATCAAAACCCTGATGAGCTGAGACTTATTATCACATATAGTGCTCAAGAAAAATCCATAAAGAAAATTATACACAGAAACTGGGCAATTGTTAAAAATGACCCTGTAATAGGTCATGAGCTTTCTATAAAACCCAACATCACCTATAAAAGAGCTCCCTCAATGCACAATAGATTAGTTTCTAGTAGTCCTGAATCACCTAATACTACTAACTGGTTGAATGTTCCCAATGGATTCACTAAATGTAAGACATGTAAGGCATGCCAGCACGGCATGAACAGAAAAAGCTATTTCACCGCATTTTGTGATAAAGAAGTAAAAATTAACAAACCCCTCCATTGCAAAACTGAATATGCAATTTACGTGCTGGAATGCACATGTCAACTCAGATATGTTGGTAGCACTAAGCTACCGGTGAGCAAGAGGATTCTGCAACATATAAGGGCCATTAACAACTGTGACCCTACTTACCCTGTCGCCAGACATTTTCGAGAAGTCCACAACAACAACTTAAAAGACTTCTCGTACTATGTAATTGATTCCATACCCAAAACCAAAAGAGGCGGCGACAGGGACTATCAGCTCAGAAAACTAGAGACGCGATATATTCTCAATATGGATAGTAAGTCCCCACCCAGGAGGGTTAAACAATACAGAGGATTTATACACTTGCTTATAGAATATGCCCCACTTATCCCTAACCACTCCGCGCCCTTTTTCCTGAAAGAAAAAAAGAAAAAGAGAGAAAAACTACAGCATTTTTACTTTTCATAGATCTGTATAGTTTTATTAACTTCCTTATGTCTTCCCATATTTATTCTATTTAAAAATATATTTTAGAAATAGAATAGTACCACAAGGGAATCATATTAGTGACTTAAATTGGACGCTGCCAAATCACCAGAACGAGTAAGCATAATGGTTTTTTAATAAGCTACACCTAGATGCACTATATTGTTCAGCACTGAAATCTTGTATTCGTTGAAATCTAAATGAGTAAAATGATTGGGGAATTGTTTTAATCACTTTAGGTAGCACATAGCACTTTATATTGATTTTATATAGAACGGAGAACCACTGCATTCAGTTACAATCCAAGATACATTAAAGCGCATTTATGCAAATATTTTAGTAATGTCGAATCAAGGATTGATCCCATAATCTTTTATATAACAATACTATTTTATATGTCTTTTACCGAAAATGCCGTTTTTTAGAAACATTTTAAAATCTGATATGTATTTTTACATTTTACGTACGGTTCAATTAATATAATTATTAATTTGTTGGCTATTTATTTGAACGTTTCTACAGGCTATTTATATAATAATATCAACTGTGACTATTCCTTTTGATTTTTAATGTATTTAAGACATCTTATTAACAGAGACAGATGGTATTGGTTTCCCTTCTCTGGTTTATAGAAAGTGAAGATTCGACTCATGTATCGAATGTTAGGAGTGTTTCTTTTAGTTCTATTGCACATCATTAATCACGTGTCAGAAGGTAGCACTTTAAATGGTCTTTGATATTCAACAGCATTGTCATGTGATCAAGGTCCATTCCGGACTGAAACGCATAATGGCCGACATTAAACCGCAACTTTAAGCACTCAATTGTGGGTCCAGTGTCTGCTTTGCTGAGGAAATACCTGCGGGAGGTGAGAAGCAGCCTTTTGGATATTTGGACTGGCGAGGCTTTGACCAGTCAAACGCGGACCCCCAATCAATAAGAGGAGACTGTTAAACAAAGCTACCATCTCCGTGTCTATGACCGGAAGCAAAAAGAATCCGGAAGGAATTATAACAGTCAGCCTCCCCACAGCCAAGGATTGTGCCGCCAGGATCGTCTGCGGCGCTCGCAGTGTCGGAGGACTCTCGGGACACTGAAGAGACGTGACAGGTAGGACGAAACGGCATTGTGGGGTGATTGGTGTGCCAACAGCGTACGGGAAAAAGAGTTATTCAATACGTCTGTTAACCCGGTAAATGCTTGCTATACTACCAAAAATATTTACAAATGTCGGCAGACACGCTGAAAGACCGGGAGGCGGCAGCTTCCGTGATGTTTGACAATGTGCCCTCAACTAGTAACTTGTACAATCAACAAGGGGCCAATGTTACAAGGACAGATGAAGGCTTAAAAAGTAAAATGAAAATGCTGGAAAAGTTAAAACGCGGAGAACAGAGAAAGTGGTGGGAACACAAGTCGCTACAACGATATTTGGATGTGGGGAGAATCCCCAGAGGATTGCGTATTTTAACTGCACCTAGCTATGACCAACCGAACCCTGAAATTATGAAGGATTGGGCCCAATGTAATTTGGATTCTTCTAGGCGATTGGTAGAGATATTAGTGAAATACGCGGAGATAGACAGAATGGCACTACAACTCCGCATTGAAAAATTGACTGATGAAATTACCACTATGGGTCTTATCGAGGAAACAGCTAAATTAACACAAGAGATGACTAATCGACTACGAAAAGAAGAAGACAAGGTTAAAGAACGAAAAGCTTTTAAATTCCACCGGGATCGAGTGGATTACGAAACTGGACGTATCTTTACCTTTTCACGTAAATATGATGCAATGAAATCAACTAAATATGCTGCCACCAATGCACAACAAACTGGTACCTTGTTTAACAAACAAACAACTGCTGACACTTCCAACTCTGATGTTAGTTCGGCGATGGAAAGTGAAGTTGAAGGGGACTCCATTAGACCAATGACAGGCGGAATTCGTGTGGCACCTTCCCCCGCAGAAGAATTGAATTTTTAGCGGAGGAACGGAGATCGACTCTCCGACCAAGGCCCCAGAAAAAACCAGCAGACAGAGGAGAAACTACCGGCGGAGGCAGAGGCGGAAAGCCAGAAAACGAGCCAATTCCGCGCATCAACAACAGCAAAAAACGCGGGAGGGGCTGGTGGAACCGCCAATAAATGCACTAGAGGAAAGCAAAAGAACAGTTATCAATTTGTCGGAAAGAGTTCTCAATCAAGCAGAAAGTCAAATACTGGCCCTTGGCCTATCCTACTGTGCAGAATCTAATTTTGATTATCCTAATACCAGAATGGACATTTATAAATTTGTGCGTAAGTTAAAACTTCAAAAATGTCATGCTTTGAACAAATCAAAAGCAGGGACTGACACCAACCTTCAGAGTAATTCAGAAACAGAGGAACTTTCTCAACCCATGCCTTTAGTTGACCAATCTCTGTTGTGAGTGCTAACTGAATTACAACAGGAGAATTACAATGGGCAAGGCGAAGAACTGTCTCCCACCTTAGCCATGAATACTTCAGCCTCATGGGAAGCCTCTAGGAAGAGTACACCATTCAAAAATAAATCTAAATTTACTCCTGTATTAGTGAGAGATGGTATTGACATTTTCAGTGAAAACGTGATCAGTGAAATTAAACAATTGAATCACAAAACTTTAAACACCAAGAAGAAAATAAATAACAAAAACAAACAATATTACTCTTTGATTAATAAACTACATAAAGACAAAAGCGCTATAGTCAGAAATTCTGACAAAGGAGGAAATGTAGTTTTGTGGGCGAGAAAAGACTATATGGAGGAAGCACTGTCACAGTTGAATGACAGATCTTGTTATAGGCTCAGTAATTCTTTGGCCCTAAGAGAGACATCTAAGGATTTTTATGCTAAATTGGTGGCTTGGAAAAGTGCGGGACTGTTGACAATGGACGAGTACGAGTTCATTAGAAATGATCATCCGACCATCCCAACATCTATTTTATTCCTAAAATCCATAAAAACGCTTCCAAACCCCCTGGCAGACCCATCATTTCTGCCAGATCTAGCTTATTGGAAAATGCTTCCAAGTATATAGACTTTTTCCTTCAAGAATGGGTCCAAGGATTGCCCTCCTATATAAGGGACACAAGTGATTTTATTTCCAAGTTAAAGGATTTCAAATGGGACAGTAATTTTTATCTTTTAACTTTGGACGTTGCTTCCTTATATACTTGTATTAACCATAAAGATGGTCTACGTGCTGTTGAATTCTATCTGAACAAGAATGAGGCAACTCTGCCCCAACACAATGCTATGTTGTTAGGCATGATCAGCTTTTGTTTAAACAACAATATATTTTTGTTTGACAAAACACACTATCAGCAAATGCGAGGAGTCGCAATGGGAGCCAGCTTCTCCCCAGCTATGCCTGTTTATTCATGGGTTGGTGGGAGGAGCTGGTTCTCAGGGACACATACAAAAATGATATGGATGATCATGTCAAACTATATTACAGGTATATTGATGACCTTTTTATCGTATGGGAGGGAACTAAAGAGCAAGCCATGAACTTTGTTTCAGAGATCAATGAGAACGGTGTCAACCTGAGTTTCACATCCAATATAAGCAACACCAGCATCAACTTTTTAGATGTTGAAATATACTCTAATAGAAACAAACTAGAAACCAGGGTATACAGAAAGGAAACTGCCGGCAATGCCGTGTTACACTTTTCCAGTTTCCACCCACGACACTTAGTACATAGCATTCCCTATGGGGAAAAGCTATGTCTTAAAAGAATTTGTAGTAGCCTAGAAGACCTAGCAAAAGCCCAACAGCAAAGTAAAAGAAGATTTTTATCTAGAGGGTACCCCATTAAAGTGGTACAAGAGGCCATCAACAAAACACAGATTTGGTCAGAAATGAATTGCTAATCCCCCCAAAAAAATAGATCAGTGACACATACAACAAATCAAAACCCTGATGAGCTGAGACTTGTTATCACATATAGTGCTCAAGAAAAATCCATAAAGAAAATTATACACAGAAACTGGGCAATTGTTAAAAATGACCCTGTAATAGGTCATGAGCTTTCTATAAAACCCAACATCACCTATAAAAGAGCTCCCTCAATGCACAATAGATTAGTTTCTAGTAGTCCTGAATCACCTAATACTACTAACTGGTTGAATGTTCCCAATGGATTCACTAAATGTAAGACATGTAAGGCATGCCAGCACGGCATGAACAGAAAAAGCTATTTCACCGCATTTTGTGATAAAGAAGTAAAAATTAACAAACCCCTCCATTGCAAAACTGAATATGCAATTTACGTGCTGGAATGCACATGTCAACTCAGATATGTTGGTAGCACTAAGCTACCGGTGAGCAAGAGGATTCTGCAACATATAAGGGCCATTAACAACTGTGACCCTACTTACCCTGTCGCCAGACATTTTCGAGAAGTCCACAACAACAACTTAAAAGACTTCTCGTACTATGTAATTGATTCCATACCCAAAACCAAAAGAGGCGGCGACAGGGACTATCAGCTCAGAAAACTAGAGACGCGATATATTCTCAATATGGATAGTAAGTCCCCACCCAGGAGGGTTAAACAATACAGAGGATTTATACACTTGCTTATAGAATATGCCCCACTTATCCCTAACCACTCCGCGCCCTTTTTCCTGAAAGAAAAAAAGAGAGAAAAAACTACAGCATTTTTACTTTTCATAGATCTGTATAGTTTTATTAACTTCCTTATGTCTTCCCATATTTATTCTATTTAAAAATATATTTTAGAAATAGAATAGTACCACAAGGGAATCATATTAGTGACTTAAATTGGACGCTGCCAAATCACCAGAACGAGTAAGCATAATGGTTTTTTAATAAGCTACACCTAGATGCACTATATTGTTCAGCACTGAAATCTTGTATTCGTTGAAATCTAAATGAGTAAAATGATTGGGGAATTGTTTTAATCACTTTAGGTAGCACATAGCACTTTATATTGATTTTATATAGAACGGAGAACCACTGCATTCAGTTACAATCCAAGATACATTAAAGCGCATTTATGCAAATATTTTAGTAATGTCGAATCAAGGATTGATCCCATAATCTTTTATATAACAATACTATTTTATATGTCTTTTACCGAAAATGCCGTTTTTTAGAAACATTTTAAAATCTGATATGTATTTTTACATTTTACGTACGGTTCAATTAATATAATTATTAATTTGTTGGTTATTTATTTGAACGTTTCTACAGGCTATTTATATAATAATATCAACTGTGACTATTCCTTTTGATTTTAAATGTATTTAAGACATCTTATTAACAGAGACAGATGGTATTGGTTTCCCTTCTCTGGTCTATAGAAAGTGAAGATTCGACTCATGTATCGAATGTTAAGAGTGTTTCTTTTAGTTCTATTGCACATCATTAATCACGTGTCAGAAGGTAGCACTTTCAATGGTCTTTGATATTCAACAGCGTTGTCATGTGATCAAGGTCCGTTCCAGACTGAAACGCGTAATGGCCGACATTAAACCGCAACTTTAAGCACTCAATTGTGGGTCCGTGTCTACTTTGCTGAGGAAATACCTGCGGGAGGCGAGAAGCAGCCTTTTGTGTATATATATATATATATATTCACCACTAGTTTCCCAGATATGAGACCGCACTCCGCAGCAGGTAAGTTGAAAACTTTTATTTGACAAAGGCATGCTGCTTCCCATCCCCATGTAAAAGTCCCTGGCCTTACACGTTTCGAAGCGTCTTTGCTTCTCTTCAGAGGCCGTGTCAGCAAGCAGTTCAAACAAAGCTCCCACATTCCCCTGCGCGCTATTTTAGCATTTTCTGGCTTCCGATGTGCCTCTGTGATAGTAAGTCATTGGATAAAGCACGCTGGGAATTGTAGTAGTTTTCGCCAAAATTAGAACCTCCCCAATGGGTTTGATTGCTACACACGCAATTTGGGACATCATTTTCTCAGCCCACCAGTGGGCGCCAGGATGGAACTTCGCATGCCTAAATGGATCGCCTGCTGTGCCCCTACAAAGGTGAATAGTTCACTCTTGCGGGTCCTTGATTAGTTGTAGGCGGTGCATCATCTCCGCGGCCTAGGAGCGCTGCGTTTACATATTCACCACTAGTTTCCCAGATATGAGACCGCACTCCGCAGCAGGTAAGTTGAAAACTTTTATTTGACAAAGGCATGCGGCTTCCCATCCCCATGTAAAAGTCCCTGGCCTTACGCGTTTGAACTGCTTGCTGACACGGCCACTGAAGAGAAGCAAAGACGCTTCGAAACGCGTAAGACCTGGGACTGAGGGCCAGGGGGGTCATGCAGGGGTAGGGTGTTAGGGTTTAGGGTAGGGAAAGGGCTGGAGGCCAGGTGGTTCGTGCAGGGGTGGGGTTTTAGGGTTTAGGGCAGGGGAAGGGCTGGGGGCCAGGGGGAGTTGTGTTGGGGTAGGGTTTTAGGGTTTAGGGCAGGGGAAGGGTATTTGTTTTAGATGGGTTGGGGCGGGGGTGGGGTGTGCCAGGGACCAGGTTTAGGGTTTAAGGTAGGGGTCAGGGAAACCTATACCACGCGCATGCTTTTATCATACATGCTTTTACAATGAATCTCGTTGTAAAGGAATACGTGGTAAAGGCATAGTTGTTAAAAAAATATGCGTGATAAAGTTTTGAGTTTTAATGGCATTCACGTTGTATCGCTTGCATGGTAAAGGCATGCGTTACAACGGAATGTGATGTAACGCCATACATCCCACAGCAGTAGTCTAAGTAGCAGTTGACAATATGCTGATGTAGAGTCTATGAAATGCTTCTTCTCATTCTAATCGTTGTAGACTGGTGCATCACTATGAACATGTGATCTTTGGATTTTACACAAAAATTCCATGACTCCTTATCCTAGAGTGACAAAGGTCACATCCCTGGTGGAGAAACAATCTTGTCAGATGCAAGGTGCCCATGCCATCTTGTGCTAATTCATACCATCAGGTAATAGCAGAGATGCCCCAGGTGGTAATGGAATTAAGGACAAGTGAAGGACAGTGGAAGGGCATTGGAGTCAGAGCGATCCATACATATATTGCCATTTCGGCTGCAGGATTGAAGGTGGAAAGCCGGGTGTGGGTGATTTGTGTTTTTTCTATAGTGTGTACCGAATGGTGAGCTTTAGATTGGAGGTGTTGGGTTTCTGCAGCTCTTAAATTTAGAATGGAGTTAAACCAGCATGTCTCAGCAGTAGTGCAGTGCTTAATTCAGGAGCCACAGGAGTGGCCTCCCACCTTGGCTGCCAACTGAGGCTAGGCTGTCAACTGAGAAGCCTGAGATGGCCTGCCCAGCAGCAATCAGCTTGGTGTGGCTTGTAATAAACTGTCTAATGGTTGTCAGGTAGATGTATGGAAAGTAGAGAAGTAGCTCTATGAAAAGAAACTCCCACCACTTCACAAACCTTCAGGTTAATAATGATATGGCTTTCTATTTACATACTTCTCTGACACCTTATCGCCTTTGAGGCCCTGCAAATCTGTCTATTCTGCCTCCTCCCATTTTTCCAAACCCATGACCCAGGCCTGCCTGATGTGTTAGTTCCCAACCTTTGGCTGGACCTGCAAGCCCTTGAACATGTGATACACCCCCCAGACACACCATGAGGTTGCAATTTGCTTGGTCTTAGCAGTTCCAGGTGCACTGAATGGAAAGCTGGACACTCTGTTCTTATGGATTAGGATGGCATACAATTTTCTTTCTCTAGTGCCCCTTTGAAGCCTTAATTCTGAAGCCCATGTACCTAGTATTGATGAAAAGGCTTTGAAGGGCAAGGATTACATTTCACACCAGACCTATAGGCCTTTTTCAATGCATGTTTAAATTATTATTGTGAGACTCTGAAGTGAAAAAATTCAAGTTCCGGAAAAATGTGCAAACGGTTTTAATTTATTATTTTTCAACCTCTAATGTGCCAGCATCTTTCCTATCAAGCATAATTATAGATTTGCTGCACCTGTCACATAATCCATCATCTTCTGCATAACCTGAAGGATTTACTAAAAACAAATACGTTTTTGGCACGAAATCTTTTGCTGCGCAGTTGCAAGCTATTTTCTGTGCAGTCACCTTTATTTTCTGACTTCTGTATTTGAGTATTAAACTGACACTACTGAGGTGAAACCTTTGCCCACACAGTGTTACAATGTGTAAAAATGATAACATTGTGATTTAATACTGCCACAAAATATGCAACATTATGTCATATAATTTTCCCTTTCTTGCTGTATAATTTAATCAACCTTGCTGCTCAATTTGGCCCTGCCCTGCCGCATTATTCCAGTGGTCCTGGTCACAGATGATGCAAAAGCAATGCAAGCAGGTGTAAACTACAGTGAGGATCAACGTTTGTGTGCAAAAACTCCTTTGCGTGCTACATTTTACATGAGTTAAACTGTTAAATCCCACTTCTATGATTGCACGTAAAGGCAGATGTACTAAACTAACGTGATCGGGCTTTGGTTGAAATCTTAGCAGCAAATGAAACCCAATGCAAACAATGAGCAAGCAGAATGTAGCGTGACACTCTCTAAACATAACTTGTAATTTGTGCTTTCGATGGCTGTTTGTCTTCACATAGCCATTACTTGGTGGTGTACTTTAAGTACGAATTTAATGTAAGACACCGCTGTCTGACCTTTGTGCGTGACAATGCTTAGCATCCTTGCACGAGCATGGTGGACATGCATTTTATTTTTTACAGTTTTCTCAATGTAGCGCTGCACGCTTTCACGCAGTGCTATGTAGTCCATCTTTTGGTATATTAGGGTTGAAGAGTAATAGAATGATTTGGATAATCAGTTCTCTTTGGGTTTTATCACAACAAATACAAAAAACTGAACTTTTATTAACCTTTAGTACAGACTGTGCGCCTTTTACTCCAGGCATTTCTTACAGACGAGCCTTGCTGTTGACTCCTTCCAGGTTTCCAATTGCTCCAGAATGTATTTGGGACAGCAGGAAATGGGGGAGGTGCTCCGAGGCTCAGTTTCTTGACTTTAACCTGTCTCCTAGCCCGAACACAAAGAACGCAATCTGCATACATTAACACCTTCAAGTGCACGGCCTAGAAAGCTTTGAGTTGTTAATACAGGGATTCATTCCTCCCTGCCTGAAAAGAGTGGAGGTTTTCATTTCTTTTATTTTGTAAACAACTACATTGCAGTGCCTCTGCTTTCAGCCTGACCTTGCAGGAATCGTTTTTTTATAGGGAGCTTCATGCCACAATTTTGCAATTTTTAAATTCTGTAAATAACAGTTCGTGTTAATTTAACGGTGAGAGAGGAAAACGGGGAAACAACATTTAAGGCATCTTTTTTTCCCCAGACGATTGCCATCTAATGTCCATTGTCCATTATCCATTTAATAACAGACAGCACTTGTCTGTACTTTCAGAACTGTTGTACTTTTAAAGGTCAGCACGCTTTGGTGCATGCTCATGTGTCTCCGCTGTCCGTTTAATGTTACAGAATTTGATGCTCCGTAGTCGTAATACGTGAAAATAAGAGAATTAAAAAATACATTTTACCCAGTGATTGTTAACTGGAATAGGCAGTTTGCCACATTTTGAATTTTTGGTTATTGACAGCATTTGTGACTGCAAGGTAAAAACGAGCACCTTTGTTTCCATTCTTTATGTCTCATTTTCAGTGGAGAAGGCTGAGTGCACTGGACTGAGTGCACTTACTGTGGAAAAACAGCAGCCATTGAATTCTGTGTTGGAGCCTTGCTGTTTGTTCAAACTTCATGCACCATGAATTGCGAGTTTCCTTGCCATCCAATGACAAGGCAGGCTGGCATTAGAGTTATGGGCTTTTCAGATAGCACTCACAGTTTCATCTTTAAACCACTGGCATTTTTTGTCTACTTCAGGATGCACAGACAATGCTGGTATTGCTTAGCAGCTCTGTAGTAGCTCAGATCATGAAAGGGAGAGGCTAGCCTATGATATATATTATATTATTTATATATATATATATATATATATATATATATATATATATATATATATATATACATACACACACTAAACTTGTGCTAACCAAACAGTAACTCACACCATTGACAAGCAGCAAATGAATATATATATATATATATATATATATATATTCACCACTAGTTTCCCAGATATGAGAACGCACTCCGCAGCAGGTAAGTTGCGTTCCTCCACTTTACGCCACTGTATGCCACTCCACTCTACGTCACTCCACTTTACACCAAGCTACTAAACTGTTTACTACTCTACCCAACTCTATGCCACTCTACTCTACTCTACTTTACTCCACTCCATAACACTCCACTCTACACGCCATGCCACTCCACTCTAGGCCACCCCACTCTACAACACAGCACAACACTTTTCTCCACTCAACGCAACTCCTTCTATGTACTCCACACCACTTTACTCTATGCCAGTACCCTCTACTGTATGACACACTACTCTGCTCTACTCTGCTACTCCACTCTACATCACTCAACTCCATGCCACCTCACTCTATGACACTCTACTCCCCTCCACTCTACGACCCTAAACTCTATGTGCCTCCACTCTACGTCCTTCTACTCCATAGGTCTTCAAACTGTGGGGCGCGCCCCCCTGGGGGGGCGCAGCATCCCCTCAGGGGGGTGCGCACTCCACCCTACCACGTCACCTTTCATTGTTGCTTCCAGGCACGCAACATCTATTAAGCTGAAAGGGCTTCAGTCCCCGCCGTCGTGTGTCTCAGCCGGGCTGCTGCAGCAGCTGGAGCTGCTGGGGGCTCGGCTGGACAGTGTCTGGGGTCTTATCTCCGGCACGCCCGAGTTTTTCACAGGTCTTTAAAGACCATGTGCATATTTACATACTGTTGTAAACTGGTTACAGAGGCAGTTTGTTTTCTGGTTCCAGTACCCCCTGAGCCCCCACTCTGCCTATTCCTTACGTTTGACGGTAAGGCGGACTTCGGATGCAGAGCTGTTGTGCGCATCAGTTTTTACAAGGAAACGGCAAATGCGAGTCTTGGAAATTCACTGCTCTCCTTATTTAATACTGACGTCCGATCAGGTATATTTATTTACAGGGGCGGCGGAGGTGTCAGAATTCTATGTGGGTGCCTACTGCTGGGGTATTTGTTTTTAAAATGAACCTCAAGTTAGTGGAGCCTGGGGCATGCTTGCTATTACTCCTGCCTCAGAAACTAGATACAAGGGTCTCATGTACACTATGCACCATATGTCTCAGGAACAGATCAATGCATGTGCGCATATTTTAGGAGCCCCTTATGGGCTACTCAAGGTGTGAAGACAAGCGCTTCAACGCCTCAGTAGTAAGCGCTATATAAATGCAATTACAACACTACAATACAATTTAAATAATTCTAAAGCTGCTAGATTCATTACAGCTGTCAAAAACGCTTGGTGCACCGAGTCGCCAACTGTGGCGGACAAACAAATCTTTGCTGCCCTCTTGCAGGAGTCCAAGGGGGCAGAGCTCTGCACCATCAACCCCTGCATGACACCTGGACTAGATTGGGGGAACAACTGGAGGCAGCTTGAGAGCCAGCATATTAGTTTCTCCATAGAGGTCAGCGTTAAATAAAAACACAGAAACTGCCCATACTTACTTTTTAGCTTCAGTGACTACCCAAATGCCTAAAGCAAAGAGGGACACGAGGGACACAGGTACACAAAGAAGGGGAATTCTGGGAATGTTTGTTTTAACGGAATTCCCACCAGCCATCAGGGTCAAAAAGTTCCTGCAAATGCGCAATATGCCGACACTGAGCAGCATGATGTTCACATGCAGACCTGGGTTCTCACTCGGACGTTCACACTGACAGAGACCGACTACAGAAACATTTGCTGTTTGTGAAAAAGGCCTTTGTTTCAGAAGCAAGTTGAGTACACAAACACAACATCCTTCGGTTTAGACGTACATTCAAAACTGACGTAACTACATCCTAACATGGTCAAACTAGCCCATCTCTTCTCCCCTGATACACCACTCACAGCCATGAGGTTGTAAAATCCGTCTTTTAACATCAACTGCAAAAATATGTCTACCGTTTAGCCTGCTGTTTATTTCCTCAGTCTTGAATTCCTTCCAAATTCCTGTCCAGCCAGACCACGCTAGGCCCACGCTGCACCCTCTTGCTTTTTGTTAGGGTCTCTCCTTCACTTTTCTGTTTCTAACCTGCTCCCCCCTCGCTCAGT
Source organism: Calotriton arnoldi (assembly GCA_963921515.1). Taxonomy (NCBI): domain Eukaryota; kingdom Metazoa; phylum Chordata; class Amphibia; order Caudata; family Salamandridae; genus Calotriton; species Calotriton arnoldi. Next base: position 1,873,019 of record CAWUFW010001292.1, on the reverse strand, counting down.
CTGGGCTCTCTCTTCCCATTTGCCTCTTGTGACAAAACTTAATATGCCAATAACCCCCCCTGCCCAACCAATTTGTAACATAGCCTGGCACTCTGTGCCAGAGTGGGAGTTTGCCTTGGCTCCTCCGAGGGATTGTGAACATCCCTCTGTGTAGGCAAGAGGGCTTTGCTCTGCTGAGGGATTGTGATAATCTATCTGTGCATGTGTGGGCTTCACACACATGCACAGATGTGCATGTGTGAGGGCTCAAAGACAGACACCTGTGTCTTTGAGCCCTCACATCTCTGTGCTGAAAAGGCCATTCCTTCCCCCTCCAAAAGGGACCTACCTTTAGTGAGAACAACTCCAGACACGTTTGCTGTTTCTAAAACAAGCATTGGCAAAGCCAATAGGTCTCAGCAATCAGTGATAATACATTTGTGTATATCAATAAAAACAGCCCCTGAGCCATACACAAATGCACTTACATTGCCATTGCCTACAGCTATCTGATTGCCGAGACCTATTGACTTTGCCAATGCTTGTTCTTATATCTTGTCTAGGGCAAGGATGTGGCGCAACAGCCAGAGCTAATGACAGTGGAGCTGGGGAACCAGGTTCAATGTCTGCTCAACATCCTGTGATTCTGGGAAAATCACTTTATCGCCTTGTGCTTACAATAAATGAATGTGTGCTTGTGCAATGTAAAAGATGCTCCTGTAAAGCGCTCCAATACCTTTGGGTCATGTTCGCACGATATAAAACTGCAAAAAATATATTACAAAATTTTGTGAGCACTCCCATTTCCAGGTACTGCTCAAGACTGGAATTGGAGCTCTTTATTTAATATTATTTGCCCTTACGACCTGGGCTCTGCAGGAGGGAATGGTCATCAATGATGCAGAGTACCAGCTTCCAGAACTTTTTTGTCAGGTGGTGGTGGGGGGGGCTCGACGTGTAAAAAGGTTTAGATGGGGAGGCTCAGCCGACAAAAGTTTGAAGACCTCTGCTCTACTCTATGTCTTTCAGCTCTACGAATCTCTAATATATGACACTCTACTCTACGCGATTCCACACAACTCTACCCGTCTCCACTCTACGGCTCTCCTCTTTACCCCCTTCCACTCTACGCTCCTCTATGACACTCCACACTATGAAACTCTATTACACTCTATAAGACTCTACCTCCACATGCCACTCTACAACAGTTTACTCCTCTACTCTGTGTCCCTCCACTTTACGCGACTTTATGCCTCTCCACTCTACTCTATGCCACTCTATGCCAACCCAGTCTATGCAACTCTACTGTACGCCACTCCACACCAACCTTCTCAACTGTTTACCACTCTACTCTACTCTATGCCACTCTACTCTACTTCACTCTTTGACACTTTACTCTATGACACTTTACTCCTCTACAAAACTCCACTCTATCCCACTCCATGACACTCCACTCTATGACACTCCACTCTGCAATACAGTACAACACTCTTCTCCACTCTACGCAACTCCCTCTATGTACTCTACCAAAGTCCCTCTATGTACTCTACGCAACTCCACTCTACTGTAGGACACACTACTCCACTCTATGCCGCCTCACTCTATGTCACTCTACTCTACTCTATTCAACTCTATGCCACTCTATTCTATTCTATTCTACGCTTCTCTACGCTATGCCACTCTACGCCACTCTACTCTATGCCACGCTACTCTATGCCACGCTACTCTATGCCACGCTACTCTATGCCACGCTACTCTATGCCACGCTACTCTATGCCACGCTACTCTATGCCACGCTACTCTATGCCACCTCACTATGCCACCTCACTATGCCACCTCACTCTATGCCACTCTATGCCATCTCACTATATGCCACTCTACTCTGACACTCTAATCTACTCTATTGTACTCCGTCACTCTACACTATGCCACTCTACTCTATGCCACTCTAAACCACCTCACTCTATGCCACTCTACTCTATGCCACCTCACTCTATTCTACTCTATGCCACTCGACTCTACTCCCCTCTACTCTACTTTGCCCCTCTACTCTACGTCCCTCTACTCTACGTCCCTCTACTCTACGTCCCTCTACTCTACGTCCCTCTACTCTACCCTACTCTGCTCCCCTCTACTCTACTCTATGCCCCTCTATGCCACAACTCTATGCCCTCTACTCTACTCTCCTCTATTCTACTCTCCCCCTCCACTCTACAACACTCCACTCTACTCTACTCCACTCTACTTTACTCAACTCAACTGTACTCTACCCTACAACAATCCATGACACTCTACTACACCACACTCTACAACATTTCACTCTATGGCACTCCACTGCGTGATGCTCTACGACACTCCACAACATTCCTCTCACGTTGCCACGTAGGTGTACAAGATCGCTAAAACACATTGGCAAAGCATAGACGAAACTTAATGACTTTGCCAATGCTTGTTATAATTGTTCTTCACCCACCCTTGCTTGTGAATGTCAACAAACTATTTTAATTTAGAAAGCTTTAGGAACAGTTTCTACATTAGGCAGTTCAAATGTTTTAAGTGTACTTACATATTATGGCGATATTTGAATATATATTCTAAGAAGTTAACTATTATTATAAGAACATGCCTTTTCTGTAAAAAATAAACTTCCCCATGCTGTGGGCATAACATTGCTTCAGTTCGCTACCTGTGAAAATGTAGCTCTTATCACAAAATAATGCTAGTCTCTCACTCATCTAACCATCATCTAAAAGAACATATTCCATGGTGTATATTAATATTTAAACAAACAATCTAATCAGTTTATATTGTACCGAATTATATTGCACCATCATTCTTTAATTGCAGAAAAAGATCAAATGGCAATAGTGAAGTATTCTGGGATTTGAAACTGACCCAAATGGCTTTTAGCAATGTTATAAAACCACTAACAATTTTTAGACCCCAAAAATATAAATTCACTAGCTTCATGCCAATAAAGTTCTATTTTAATAAATAGAGAAAATGTTAATTTGAATGAAAAATATTTGGATAAACATAGTGCTATGCAGCTTTTACTTTGAAATTGCTGTCCTTTCTGCTTCTAGTGTGTGTTTCTAGTGAGCAAAGTGTGTTTAAATGCAAAGTGTGTTTAAGACTGCAGTACCGCCTCCTGTCTACAGGGGCAGAGCGAGCAAAAATATAAACACACTTAATGAAACACAGGTCCCCACAAGGCAATTTTTAAAAAGTTGTAAAAATCGACACAGATGTTCCTGAAGTCATTTTTTATCATTTAGAAGACATTGCCTTGTGGGGACCTGGCTTCGGGTCCCCACAGTGCAATCAAGTCCCCACAGCGTGAGTGTGTTATCACACTCAAGTCCCCACAAGAATAGTAACACAAACCCACGCACACACACACACACACACACACACACACACGGCACAAAATATGCTGCTGCAATGCAAGCGTCTTTTATATACACAGCACAATTACAACAAAGGCAGCGTCAGTGAACACTTCCTCATATACACATTACAGGTACAGCACCGACAGCAGCCGAGTAAGCTTCCCAGAAACATATGGACAACAAGTAAACACAGTAGCAGTGCATCCTTCCTCACACACAAGGAATAGAGACGGCATGAACAGCAGCAGGCTCCTCTAACACATACACACAATGGGTAAACACAAATACAGAACCGGTAAACACAGGTAGCTGCTGTGCTTGCTCTGTCACACACACAGAACAGGTATAGCATTTGCAGCAACAGTGAAAGCTTCAGTCAGACTGTGTCTCATGGCGCATGACAAGTTTTGTTTGGTTTGTAAAATACTTCTCAACCTTTTGCAGCTTGTTGGAGGGCGAGATTAAAACATATGGTCTCATGCATGTCAATATGCTCAATTTCAGTAGGAAATTCATGCTTTTTTAGTTACAAAATGATGTGATTTTACTTTTTTTCTCCTTAGTTGAATCCTATGTTTAAAACATGCTACACCTACCGAAATTATGTCCCTCGATATTGTAACAATATTCTGTCCTGTCGATATTCGAGCTTCGATATTCCCAGCCTACACCTCTAAAAGTGCTATTCAGTGAAAAGCCTTATAACTGCAACCAAGTCTCTAGTTCACAGCAGGCATGTCAGAAGCCTTTGTGAGGCAGTGGGCCAGCAACATTTGCAGGGCCCTCTGATTTCTGATCAAAGAAGAAGCTTGTAATTAAGAAAAATTATTTTATTAAAGCACAAGTTACTAACTTGTGTAACGATATATCTGTAAGAGACAGTAGTTAGTGACAGATTCCTTACCTTAGAATATCCCCAGGCGTCAGGCTGGATCCGGAAAGTTTTTGCGTAGCAGTACCCTTGCGCGTCGGTAGGCGGCGTCGTGCGGCTCCGCGTCCGTCGTCTGGATCGCCGGGATGACGTCGCGGGCAGTACTTAGACGCCGCCCCTGCGCGCTGACGTCAGTTCTGTACACGACTTTCCGCGCCAGGAACGCAGAGCCATGCAAGAAGCTGACATAGGTGTCTGAAAAATACTAGGGCCCTGAAAGGGATGTCCTTAACCCTAGAAATCAGCTCGCCGAACGGAGAGGATGGGTGGGGCGGTAAGGAATCTGTCACTAACTACTGTCTCTTACAGATATATCGTTACACAAGTTAGTAACTTGTGCATCTGAAAGAGACACGTTAGTGACAGATTCCTTACCTTAGAATAGATACCCCAGCAATACCAACCCCGGTGGTGGGTCTGCGAACAAAGATCAGACAAGGAAGTCCCGGAGGACAGAACGGCCAAAGAAGCCGTCCCTCCGGACCTGGCTGTCAAGGCAGTAATGCTTGGTAAACGTGTGCAGCGAGTCCCACGTAGCTGCCTGACATATATCCTGCAGCGGAACACCGCGGCCTAAAGCTGTGGTAGCAGCCGTTGCCCTGGTGGAATGGGCACGCAGCCCAACAGGAGGCTCCTTCTTAGCCAAAGTATAGCAGGCTTTGATACACAAGGTTACCCAGCGGGAGATGGTTCTCTTGTGCACCGCCCGACCTTTTTTGGCGCCCACGTAGCCAACAAAGAGCTGGTCATCCACCCGGAAGTGTTGTGTGCGGTTGATATAAAAGGAAAGCGCACGTTTTGGGTCCAGACGGTGGAGCCTCTCTTGCTCTCTGGAAGGATGCGGAGGCGGAAAGAAGGTGGGCAAAGTGATGGTCTGCCCAATGTGGAAGGCAGTAACCACCTTTGGCAAGAAGGACGGACGCGTCCTAAGAACAACCTTGTCTGGATGGACAGACAGAAAGGGAGGTTTGCATGATAGAGCCTGGAGCTCACTCACCCGCCGAGCGGAGGTGATGGCCACCAGAAAGGCTGTCTTCAGAGTAAGAAGACGAAGAGGACAGCTATGGAGAGGCTCAAAGGGAGCGCACATGAGAAAGGTAAGAACAAAGTTTAAGTCCCACTGAGGCATGACAAACGGAACAGGAAGGAAGAGGTGTGTAATGCCTTTTAGAAACCTGTTAACAACAGGGGACTTAAAAAGAGAGGGCTGATCAGGGAGCCTGAGGAAGGCCGAGATTGCACAAAGATAGCCCTTGATGGTACCCAGGGCAGAACCCTGTTGGGCCAGAGAAAGAAGGAACAGAAGAACCTCAGAAAGAGGGGCAGAGAGGGGATTCACAGCCTTTGCTGTGCACCATGCCACAAACTTGTTCCACCTGCAGGCGTATACCACCTTAGTGGAGGGCCGCCTGGCTGCCAGAATCACATCACAAACTTCGGGAGGCAAGTTGAAAGGAATCAACTGCCGCCGCTCAATCTCCACGCAAGCGGTGGAGACTGGACAGGTTCGGGTGGAGGACCGTCCCCTGCTGCTGCGACAGAAGATCCTCCCGAAGAGGCAGACGGATCGGGGGATCGACGCTCAATCTGAGTAGCTCGGGATACCAAACTCTTCGAGCCCAGGCGGGAGCCACAAGGATGACTTGGGCCCGGTCGCGCCGAATCTTCTTCAACACTCTGGGTAGAAGTGGTATAGGCGGAAAGGCGTACAACAGACCGCAACTCCACTTGCGACGAAAAGCGTCGCCGAGCGAGTGCCGCCTTGGAAATTCCAACGCGCAGAACTGATGACATTGCGCGTTCTCTTCGGTGGCGAATAGATCTAACCAAGGCTCTCCCCACTGTAGAAAGAGTCCTTGCGCCACTTCCGAGTGAAGACGCCATTCGTGATCCATCATGCACCTGCGGCTGAGTTCGTCCGCCCTGGCGTTCAGGGAACCTGCCAGGTGTTGAACCATCAGGAATATGCCCTGATGTTCCAGCCATGTCCAGAGGCGCAGAGCCTCCTGACATAGGGTCCACGACCCCACCCCGCCTTGTTTGTTGCAGTACCACATGGCGGTGGTGTTGTCTGTGAACACCTGCACTACCTTCCCTTTGACAGAGGGAAGGAATGCCTTGAGTGCAAGTCGGATCGCCCGGAGCTCCAGAAGGTTGATATGGAGCCGGGACTCCGCCGGAGACCAGAGGCCTCTGATCTCCGCCTCTCCCATGTGACAGCCCCATCCCAGCATGGACGCGTCCGTCACAACTGTGTGCTCTGGCTGGGGAAGGGAGAGGGATCTGCCCCTGACCCATTGCCGGTTCGAGAGCCACCACGGCAACTGTTTTGCAGTCCCCTCCGAGATCTGGACGTGATCAGACAGGTTGCCCTGGTGCTGCGCCCACTGGAACTTCAGGTCCCACTGCAGAGCCCGCAATTGCCATCTGGCATGATCGACAAGCAGGATGCAGGAGGCCATGAGGCCCAGCAGCCTCAGGGTCATCCGTACCGAAACCCAGAGGCCGAAAGATCGGAATCATAGCCTAAATATCCCGGACTCGCCGTTCGGGAGGATAGGCTCGAAACTGCGTCGTGTCCAGAACTGCTCCGATGAAAAGGAGCTGTGGAGAAGGAGTCAGATGCGACTTCGGCACGTTGATGGAGAACCCCAGCGAGTGCAGGAGTTCGGCAGTAGTCTGGAGGTGGGAGACGACTGCCTGGGACGAGCCCGCCTTCAGCAGCCAGTCGTCGAGGTAGGGGAAGACTGGAACCCCTGCCCGGCGCAGATGAGCTGCGACCACCGCCATCACTTTCGTGAACACAAGGAGGGGCGCTGGTAAGGCCAAAAGGGAGCACGGTGAACTGAAAATGCTCGAGGCCCACCGTGAGCCGCAGGTAACGCCGGTGGGCTGGCAGGACGGGGATATGAAAATATGCGTCCTGCAAGTCCAACGCTACCAACCAATCTCCAGGGTCGAGGGCAGTCAAGACCTGAGCTAGGGTGAGCATCTTGAACTTCTCCTTCCGGAGGAAGCGATTTACGTTCCGGAGGTCCAAGATAGGACGCATGTCCTCCTTGTCCTTTTTGGGCACCAGAAAGTAGTGGGAATAGCAACCACGACCTACTTCTGGGGTCGGAACGCGCTCGATGGCCCTCTTGGCCAAGAGGGCCGCAACTTCCTTCTGAAGAAGCACCAAGTGATCCCCTGACATGCGGTGGAATTGAGGTGGCATGGCTGGGGGGGTGGTCTCGAAGGAGAGGGAGTAGCCCCTTCGGACAATGTCCAAGACCCACCTGTCCGAAGTGATGGCACGCCAGTGGTGAAGGTGATGGCGGACCCTGCCCCCTACTGGCGTGCTGTGCACCTGAAAGGAAGGACTAGGAGGGCTTGGAGGCCACGGACGGGGCGGGGTTGGTGGCCTGACCCGCACGCTGGTTGCCTGACCCGCCACGGCGGGAGCCATGTCCTCGGCCACGCGAAGATGCTTGCTGCGCGGGCCGGTGGCTGGGCAGCGGACGTGACTGGGCGCCCCTTCCGTGGCCACGAAAGGGGCGAAAAGCAGATGGCTGCGGAGGGCGTACAGCAGAAAGGCCCAGGGACTTGGCCGTAGCCCGCGAGTCCTTAAAACGCTCCAGCGCATGGTCTGACTTGTTCCCAAAAAGACTGACCCCATCAAAGGGCATGTCCATAAGAGTGCTTTGGACATCACCCGAGAAACCAGTGGTTCTCAGCCAGGCGTGACGGTGCAGCGCCACAGTCGTTGCAATCGATCTGCCCAGCGAGTCGGCGGTATCAAGGCCACATCTGATGGTGTATTTAGCCGCATCTCTTCCTTCCGCAATAGCGCGGGAAAGCAGTGTCTGGACCTCGTCAGGACACTGGGGCAAAGCTTGCGCCACCGAGTCCCACAGAGAGTGGGAATATCGGCCCAAAAGGCAAGCGGTGTTGACAGGCCGCAAGCCAGCACTGGAGGAAGAAAATTGATCCAGGCGTTTGGATTCCCTATCCGGAGGAGCGGTAGGGAAGGCGGTTTGGGAAGCAGAGGCTTGGACAACCAAGCTCTCAGGAGTGGGGTGTTGGGAGAGGAACAGGGGGTTGCCCGGAGCGGGGCGATGGCGTCGGGCCACGTTCCTATCCACAGGAGCCCCTGTGGCGGGCTTGGACCAGGTGCCCAAAAGAACGTCGGAAAGCACGTCATTAAACGGCAGCAGTGGCTCCGAGGAGGTAGCCGCCGGCTGAAGCACTTCCGTCAGGAGGTTAGTCCTGACAGCCACTGTAGGCAATTGGAGGTGTAAGGCCCCAGCTGCTCTACGCAACACCGTTGCAAAGTTTGCTCCCTCCTCCGTTGCCACGGAAGGAGGAGACAGCATGCCAGAGTCAGGGGAGGTGTCCAGACCACTGGCATCCCCAAGTTCCTCAGCCCAGTCCTGTTCGAACTCACACTGCTGTGTGAGAGGGTCATCCGACCCCTTCCAGTTCTCTTCGTCCTCCTCAGGTTCAAAATAAGGAGAAGGAGGGACACGCGGGACCCAAGGTCTCGTCGGAGCCGGCGTCGAGCGACGTCGGTCCGGCGCCGTGTCCGGATCGAACCGGGGGAACGACGCCGCCCGGAGTCCCGGGCGGCGTTGGGAACGGCACCGGAGACATCGGCGCCGGCGTAGTTAGGTCAACCGGCGTCGATGGGGGTTGCGGCAGCACCGGAGCCGGGATCGAGGCCGGGGCCGAAGCCGGGGCCGAGGCTGGTGTGACAGGCGGCGCCGGGACCAGAGTCGCCGGGGAAATACCATCAGGGCCCGAAGGCGCACCGGGGGGACCTTGAGGCCCGAAGAGGCGGGCCATGGCTGACAGGAATTCCTGTATCTCGGCCGGAGTCGCCCCCGAACCCGGGAAGGACGGGTAATGCGGGGGCGGCTCCACAGGCACTCCCGGAGCCGCAGGGGCGGGGCCGACAGGAGCCTCAGCCGAGTCGCGAGACCGGCGAGGCGAAGTTGTCGAGCGATGACGCTTTAGACTTTTTATGCTTCGACTTACTGGAGGAGTGCGAAGACTTGGACCCAGACGACCGATGAGGACTCCGCGACCGGCCCCTCGACCTCTCACGTGACCGGGGCTTGGTGTGGCGCGGAGCCGACTGCCGGACCTCAAGGAGCTTTCGAGACCGCTCTCGCAAAGCCTTCGGGTGCAAGGCCCGGCAGTCGGGGCACGACTTCGTGTCGTGGCCGAGGCAGTAGAGACACTCTAAGTGCGGGTCTGTGATCGACATCATGCGACCACAGGCGTCGCAGGGCTTGAAGCCGGGCATCCCTACCGACACCTTCGGAGTCGAGAGACTCGTTGAGAAAAACAGTGAAAAAATCACCAAAAATGTAGTCAAAAAATGACTAGGGCACTGCTCTTCCCGGATCTGCGCTTACTGGCGCGGAAAAAGAAGAACTGACGTCAGCGCGCAGGGGCGGTGTCTAAGTACTGCCCGCGACGTCATCCCGGCGATCCCGACGCCGACGACGGACGCGGAGCCGCACGACGCCGCCTACCGACGCGCAAGGGTACTGCTACGCAAAAACTTTCCGGATCCAGCCTGACGCCTGGGGATATTCTAAGGTAAGGAATCTGTCACTAACGTGTCTCTTTCAGATATACATATTAAAACAAAAAAGAAGAAGGCTGGGAGTAGAGAATCCTGGCTGCACTTCCCTTGTGACAGCCTTTGTTCATAGCAGCAAGGCAAATGAAAAAGGGGACTGGCAAGTGAGCGGGTGTGAGACCCCCCCCTTTCAGGGCAAGTACCCCCCGCCAAAGGTTAAGAGCAATGTTAACATGCAATGTGAGTGTCTGGTGCTGTGTGGGGGGATGTAGTCTTGAATATTGAATACTGGAGTATTGTGATACCTTAACATTGCAGCCAAAATATTGAAGGCAGATGCATATATATGGTAGTAAGATATGCCATTTCCAACTCCACACCCATGCACCCCGAAGACATACATATATATAGACACATACATGTGGCGCCAAACATAGAAAATCTATACACACCTAGCTGTCGACACCCTGGTCCCCGACCATGACACTAAGGCATCACAACGTTCCCTTCTCGATATTCAGGATCGATCCACACCTGACGGTGTGTGATGATGCGAGAAGAATGTAAGGAGAGGAGCAAAGTGGAGAGACGATGCAGTGGCAAAGAAGGGAGGGAAGCAGAGAAAGAAGCACAATTCCATTTCTTTTAACTTCAACTCAAGCAAAGTTAAGATCTGTGATGTACCCAGCAACCCTCTGCTGAAAGGTCCATGTCTACAAACATTGTAGTGGTCCACAAATGAACCCTAGCAGCTTCTTCTAATCTTCAGCTTTTTGTCAGTCACTAGCCCAGGGGACATCATTTCTTGTGATCCTTATTTATCACTGCATAATCACCCAGTTGTTAAAACTACCCCTTTCTCCTGAACTACAAATCTTGTAGAGGTTGGATTGCTTAATGTTTAACTTAACTTATCCGTTACAGTTGCTGATGTATTACAATGGCTAGCCAACATGTAAATAATCCCACTGTGTACTTACTGCCAAGAACAATATTGTTTAAGTTGAAATGACAAGATGTTTCACGGTAAGCACTGTTTAAAAAACACACAGCGTTATGTCATTTATTTTTAGGTCTGACTTGACAGCACAGGTGACACCAGACATTATATGATCAACCTATAAAAGGGCTATCAGAAGCACTACCAGGAGAGGGTCTTTGGCTCCACCACATGTAGGTAACCAGGAGTACATGTTTTGATTGGGCAGAATTTGTGTGCTCCCATGAAAAAGTTCTTGCCCTGCATGCAACTGTGATCGTTTTGTTTATTTATCCAGTTGGTTGAGCTTGAACTTTTATGGGCACAAACGCTACTGTAATGCTATTAAAGCGTCTTAAATAACTTCATAATTTATGTTGTTTGTTTTTCTCTGGCAGCAGCACAGATGGGAGGAGAGCAGTCATTAACTTAAGACTTCAACGAGCAGCTTTGTGTTTGAGAACCGAGGGCTACACTAATCTACATGGATTTTTAGGTCTGGCTGGACTTGGCAATCATCGCATGACCCCACACGATGAACAAAAATAAAAGTCTTCAGAGTCATACCAAGAGTGGGGCTCATGTTCCACTCATTTACCGATCCCCTGGCTACAGGATACGACTGGGAGCTGAATGGGTCTACTTACACTAAAAATACTACTTGTATTGCACTTTTTGGCATGTGGAAAAGTTTATACTCAATACAGCAGGAAAGATTCATTATGGTGGCAAGCCAATGATCATGGCTATAGGTCTGATCTGTTTATTATGAAATGTTATGATAAAGGCACTAGGCCTGACATATTTATTGTGAAATGCGTATGTTAAAGTAGATAGGCATTTAAGGTTGGATTATTACTCTATCTTGAAGCCTATAAATAGGTATTTGTTACACGAATCTCACAAATTACCGTAGTAGGCAAGGATTTGGTGCTGGCCACCCAGTGTGACCAACTGTTGATATAGACTGTTTACGGTGTGCGAATCGTTGTTAGTCCTTCTTAGGAGAGAGAGTATTTTGCTTAGCCAACTGTCATTTAAAAAAAAAATATATACATTCCTCGTTCTATGACTGTGTCTGATGGTTGTCTTGCAGAAAAGTTTTTTTTTTTTTTTAAACAAACGTTATTGAATTTTCTCTGCCAAAGACATGCTCGAAGTGCCATTTTGTGCATATGAAACAGGACACCATATGGCATGCATATAAAAAGTAACATTTTTATATATTAATGACAGGAACCAAAGATAAAGAGAAGGAAAATTAAAAAAAACAAAAATAAAAAAATGAGGAAACGGAAAACATCGGCTGCAACAGTAATAGAAAAGTAAGGAATCCTAAGGATACGATCATATCTTGCAGAAAAGTTTATGCTCAAAACTGTAGGCCTGACTTGGTTATGGTGACAAGCAATATGCCTGTTTTGTGCACTGGAAATGTTATGTCCGATGCTGTAGGTCTGGTCTAATTATTATAAAAATCAGTTAATTGCTATCACATTGTTTTACAAGCTACAGACCGGTATTTTGTCACATGTAACCTCACAGATTACAGTAGTAGGCAAGGGTTTTGGTATTGGCCACCCATTTTGCCAAACCCTGGAGGTTTCACTGTGATGAATCTTGCTATTCTGTTTGTTGAGAGAGGTCGCATATTGTTTTACAGGCTGTTTTTGTCTACCTTTTTGTAATTTACTAAATATATTTATAATGTTAGCCAGTTTATGTGCATTTGAATAAGCCAGTGCAGTCAATGTTTAACAGTAAAGGCTTCATTGGGAAAAGTCAAGCCAGATTTTATTTGTTTGATTTGTTTGCTACAAAACGTTATGACTAAGCCAGTAGGCGTGACCTACTTATTGTGAAAAGCATGTATTAAAGACAATAGGGTTTTAAAGATGCATTGTTATTACACTATACTAAAGCCTGAACACATGTATTTTGTACCATGGCATTTCACAGAGTACGCAAAGGTTTGGTGTTCGTGATCCACCGAACAGACTGTGGGAACAGACGATATGCACAACAGCCCTTATTCAGCTCTGTTAGGAGAGATAGTATTTTGCTTTGCCAATTGTATATTTGCATACACTGTGCTTTTATGACTGTATGCCAGATGGTTACTTCGCTGAAAGCTTATGCTCAGTATGATGTGCTTGAGTTTGTTATGGTGATAAGACAACGATAAAGGCTATATGCCTGATTGTCTATTATGAAAAATCATGATAAAAATATTAGGTCTGACTTTAAAAAAAAAAATATATTTTACTCTTTTTATTGATTTTGTGCAACAAAACAATAAGCAGGTAACAGAAGCAGTGCATGGTTCCAATCTGGGAAAGGGATAAACTTCAGTCACATGTCATGGCAGTACATTTAGAAATAGCAGTACAAATGGCTAAACTTAGACAACAGATGTATAAAGCAACTGGGAGCTAGAGCACATTGAAGCTAAGTCATCAAGCCAAATATACAGTGAATAGTACAATTATGCATGCTTGGCTGCACAGTCACGGTACATAGCTACAAAGGGCACAAAGATAACCGCTCCTCGTCAGAGTCATCTTCCGAGCTAGTCACACCTCCAGCAGCAAATTTATTCAGAAGATAACCCCACAACATGATCGCATCTGAGGCACCCTCATCAGTACGGGCAATATGCATATGCATCTCCTCTGCTACCTCCCATTCAAGGAGATCCCACTGTCAAGATGGTGCCCATCCATCCGATGGCCACTTGCCTCTTGGCCAAGAGCAGTGGAAGCTAGGCCAGCCTATAGGGAATCTTACGCCCCCTCGGTTTCACCACCCCCCCAAAAGGCAGGCCAACGGAGTCCGAAGGATCTCAGTGTACGTTGCCTCCACTATTTTAGGCACAACATCCCTCTAGAATCCCTGAATCACAGCACATGCCCAGGCCAAGTGCAAGAAGGTGGCTCCCAACTCCCCACATCGTGCACACCGTGGCTCCCTTGAGGAGTCCATTCTGATCAATTGCCTGGGACATAAGTGCGATGCAGAAAATCAAAATGAAGCAACTTGAATCTATGGTTGTAGGACACCCTCCTCACCAATTCACATGTCCTAGGTCTGACGTTTTGATTTCGAAAAGAATATGTTAAACTCAATAGACATTTAAGGGTTTATTATTATTATTCAGAATTAAAGCCTACTGACAAACCATGAGCATAAAAAAATTGTACTGTGAGAATCCTTGTTAAGTTCTAAGGAAAGATAGTATTTTGCTTTGCCAGCTGTAATTTTGTATACATTTACCAGTTTATGACTGTATGCCTGATGGTTGCCTTGTGGGAAAGTTTACACTCACTACAGTGGATCAGAACTGATTATGGCAGCAAACCAATAATAACATCTGTCAGCTTGACTGGTGGGCAGAGAAATGTTATTCCCGCTGCCATAGGTCTGGCCTATTTATTATGAAAACGTATTACAAATGCAGTAGGTCTAGCTTATTTATGGCGAAAGTCATATGAGAATGCCAATAGGACTCTAAGAGTGTATTGTTATCACATGATGCTACAGGCCATAGAGAGTTATTTGGTTACATGTAATCTCACTGATTACCATGGTATGCAAGGGTTTTGTTGCTTGTCACACACACTGACCAACCCTGGTAGCAGAATTTCACTCTGACTATTCTTTTTAGGCCCTATTAACAGGGCTTGTACATTGTTTTGCTAATTGTAATGTGTGTATTTCTAATTTTATAAATGTATTCCTGATGGTTGCCAGCTTAGGCACACTTCAGTGGGCCTCAGTTGTAAATAGTGTGAAGCCATTGGTACAGACTAGAGGCCTTATCGGTTCACTGAGAAAGGTTATGTCAGACATCTTTTGTTTCTCTCTGGAAGCAGCACTAATCCATTTCTCTTCCATTACACTAGCAGTTCAAGGAAACATGGTAATCCTTAGGATGAACTTTCCTGGGGTATGATAAAAAGCACCCAACAAGAGAGCAAAACTGGTGATTGCCTTGCTGATAATTTGTCAGGGAGTAGCCAGGTGACAGGGGCAGTAGGACCCTGCAGACTACTCAGAGAAGGTCCACAGCACAATGACCACTTCCTGTGAGGATGGACAGGAAGTAGGAGGAGCAGGAAGTGAAGAAGACAGTCTAAGGATACGTAGGATAGGAACAGTACAGTGTGAGGCAAGCTTTGTTGTTGGAAGAGAACAAATGTATCCGATTAGTTAACACTAATAAAGCGTAGTAGGTTACACCATTTGAGGATGGCATGATTCTTATTCTTGTGCCCGTGACCCTGTGATAGGGGCATGACAACAATACACGTGTTGTACCAGAAAAGAAGAATCTTGATCACCTGAGAGAAGGTAATTGATGGTGCCTTTCGGACCAATGGAATTGGCACTGATTTCGCCAAGTTGTGAATCAGCATCTACTGAGAACTTGTGCATGCTACAGCTGTCTGTCTTGAGGCTACAAGAAGCCCAGTTAAGGAGGAATCCTGGATTGTATCATCAGGGAACTTGGTGCAAGGTGAGGAAACCAACAAAGGATCTTTGTAACGATTTAAGAGGATCTTATGTATTTTCCTGGAAGGGCATTTGGTATGGGGATCCGATGGAAGTAGTGGAATATTTTTTGGCTTCTTGATGGAAGATTTATAGATCCTGGTGAGGAATTAGGTGCATGTTTTGTCTTTTGTTCATTTGGTTGTTAGATTCTTCTATTGTGGTGCAGTGATTTCTGCATCAACTTTTTAAATTTCTTAACTGAGCCGAGGAGTCTTATGTAAGTGATTAGAGCATTTTGACATCCTGAAGGGTAGAAGTCTGCCGAAGCCTTCAGGAAGACAGTGGCAGAGCCTCTGTGCTTTAATGTTTTTGGACTGTGAGATGGCAGAGAGATCAAAGTGGACTGTGGGATGACAGAGATGAGTTGAGTGAAGGCAGTTTGTATTTGTTTGAAAGTCTGTAGGAGATCTAGATGGTCAGTGTGGATATAGCGGTTTTCCTCTTGTTGCAGTGAGTTCTGGTAGGAGAAGGCTGCACTCTAGGTTTGCACACCTGAATGTGTAGGTTCAGAGACTAGTTGGGAGAACTTGAGGCTCGTGAGTCTGTAGCAAGGGCTCAAGTTCAGTCAGGCAAATGCAGATGCTGTTGTAGCTTATGGTGATGCCGGAAATGGAATCTAGAAAGACATTGGTGAAGGCTCTGTTGTTCGGTAAGGTCCCACATCTGTGAATGCTCTGTTGGTCACCAGTTGGCTGTATTTGTGCAGGAATGAGAAAGAGACGATACAAATGAGTGAGGAAATAAAGAAAAGTGGTGTGCACTCGGTTGTGATAAGAGACCCGATTTATGTGTTGGTAGAAAGGGTACTGCAACGGAGTACCCTTTCCGCCAAAATAATAGTACACCCTCCCGATTTAAAAGCGTGAAGACCTTTGGTATAACGACGCTGAAAACCACTCTCTCTGCCACAGTTAAACCCCTCTGATGCCTGACGGAGTACGGGCCATAGGTGGTTGACCTATAGGTCCACCCAACTAATTTAGATGAGCGGACATATCAGTCAGTTTCCACCGCCTGTCACTGCCAGGAAAACCCTGGCAGTAAGGGGCGGTAGAAACTGCAACCCCCCCCCCCAATCAGGGGAGAGAACTGCCATGGCAAGGAAGGCACTTTTTATTTTCGAAAACAGAAGCCCGCTTTGGGGTTCTGTTTCTGAAACTAAAAACAAAAATGTAACCTTGCCGTACAGCTCCTCTAGGTTTGAAGGAGCCGCACGGCAAAGTTACAATGCATCGCCAGGAACCACCTTAACAGCCGTTCCAGTTAATGCATTAAATGTCCCCCGGCCCAATGGGCATTTCTAAAAAAGAAGAATTTATGTCAGTTGGTGTTCCCAGAGGTGCTGAGGCACAACAATGGAAACAAGCATTGGCAAAGGCATTAGGCCTCGCCTTTCAATGGCTTACCCAAACTTTTGGTTTTGTTGGTGCTCTTTGCAGTTCCTATTGAAAAAAAGAATAAATAAATTGCTTGCCAAGGAGACACTGCAATGGCAAAATATGCGCTGATGAATATACGCATGGCATGATACTACTGTGTCCCCAGCGCTTATATACGCCACTGCCGACACCCATCCTGGAGTGGCAATTAAAAAAATAAAGTAAAATAATTAATAAATAAGTGCACCAAAGTGTATTTTTTGTTGAAAGGAGTGACCCAGTAGTCAATTAAAAAAGTGACTGGATTGGGGTGAAACAGGGGGGTGGGCGGGCAGAGGGACAGGGTGGGGTCTGTGGGGTAAAATGAAAATGCAGACAAGCAGGAAAAGCAGTGAAGAAGTTTTAGGGGAGCAACACAGGAGCTGGGTGCGTAAAAAAAAGCTGCAAGAATGAGGTAGGACAGGAAGTGCAAAATATGATCTGGGGGAGCTGGAGCAACACAGAGTGTGTAGGGGGGCGTGAGAATGTGAGAGGGAAGCAGCATATGGCGGAGAAAGCAAGAAAACACAAACTCCCATGGAGTTCTTGAAGCAAAAAGAAAAAGTAGTTCCCTGATGTGGAGTTCAGGAAGGATATACATCATCCAATCAAAAGGATAGTAAAGAAGCTATGCTCCAGGGGAGGAACGAACACAACATAAGGAAAGCCAATAAATAAGCAACAAGCAAATGAGACAGACAGGAAAATCAACCAATGGTAAGAAATGAACTGACTCAAAATCCACTGTAAGAATCGATATTGCCCACAATAAATCTTCAAAAGTAGACAGCTAAAAGGAGAGATTTTACAAAAAAAGTTTCAGCACAGCACAAGGTGCTTCAGAAGTTCCTTCTTGTCTAGTGGTATACGAAAAGCGCCTAGGTCTTAGGTGTAGCTCCTCCACTCGTGGGCACATGGTAGGAAGGTCAGAGGGTTTATTTTTTGAAACTTTGCAAAGACAGAATGGCTGGACAAACTGACTTTTCATGCCTCTGCTCTTACAATGGGGAATGTGTGATGCAAGTGCAGACATGACCAAGGTTTCTGCTGTGTCCTAGACTAGGCTCCATTTGTTTACCTTGCAGTGTTTAGCTTCTAGCTTGAGCAAAGCCTTATTTGGGTTACACCTTGCTTGGGTACCTTGTTCCTAGTACACACGCTACACAGTGAGCACTATTTGTTTTTCAGTGACTGGGTAGGTGATGCATCATGAGCTTGTGGTGATGTTATACATCATCAAGTTTTTGTCTGAGATCTGACCTCCATGCCTCTGTGAGAAATGACAAGCCTGAAGTACTGTGCAGGAGGCGAAGTCTTCAGCGGGGGTTTGTAAACGAGTTGTCAGCATTAAGCCTTACTGCTTGGCATACTTTTCCAAAGAATATCTTCAATGAGACACAACGACAGCAATTACACTGACAGGAAATTATGTGGCATACTCTATTTTAGGTTTTGCTCCATATAGTTGACTCGCTGAATGCTTTATGAGAACTGACAATTATTTTGAGAGAGGAACCTTCTGGATTTCAGGCGCTTGCTTGAATGATCACCAAACGGTGTGTGGCACTTTTCTCTCTCAAAATGTCTTTTAGCTCTGGGTCATTTGAAAGTAACAAAATCAGTCATTAGGTCAAGAGTGTTAGATAGCTCATGCACTGTCTGTTGTGAGACCTTCTGTGGCCTTACCACGAACATACAGGGGCTTGGAGCCCACCCACTGCTTGGCTTTCCTGTCACTTTCATTTGCAGCCTCCTTCCTATTCATGCCCCAGCTAGTCAATCTTGTGTTTGGTCCTCCAATGGAACATAGTCTTTTTATCATCTCTGGATTGGCTGGCTTCTATGCTTCCACTGCTTACTTCTCAAGCACTATTTTTTTCTTTTGGGTTAAGCACTCCATGGGAGTGCATGTGTTTTCCACTTGTATTTCCCTTGCACTCTGGGCTGCTCTGTCACCCATGAGCTTCTCCCCACCCCCTCCATGTTGCGATCGCCACTGTGCACTTCCCTCATTGCTTACTCGCGTATGTGCTCCTCCTCCCCCGCTCCACACTGTGACCTTGCCTGTTGCTTCTCCTCCCCACCAACATCACAGCTCTTGTCTGTTACTTCTCCTCCCCCTCGCCCATGTGTTGCTTCCCACCACCTGCACCCTCCATGGTGTACAACCTGTGCCCTCCATGTTGGTCCCCCTGCCCCACCAAATCCTCCTTGTTGCTTCCCTCCACCCATGCCCCCCCTTGTTCCTCTCCGCCCATCAAAAAAGGCGTCTACACAGTTTTTTCTATTTGTTTATCCAACTCAGATCAGCGAATAAGAGAAAAAAAAGTGCCATCATTGTGTAGATGCGCGCAAGCGAACGCCTGCAAAATGAAGCCTCATAGGCTTTATTTTTTCCTTATTTAGCCATGCTGCACAGCATCAAGGATGCTGTACTATATGGCTAAAAACCATTGACAAAACCAATGGGTCTTGAAGGTGAGCCCTATTAGTTTTTCCTATGCTTGTTTTTCAAAAGTGGCTGCGAGTTGTTAGTGCTTTTGTGCATTTAAATTAAAATGTGCATTATTAATAGTGAAGAGAGCAATTAATCTACACTTGAATTCATATGTGCATACTGACTTGGAGCTAATGCAATTGAAAGTAATTTGCTATGACATGTGAAAGTGTGTTTTCCTAGCTTAAGCTAACTAAGTCTCAGTTAGGCTCAAAATTATCTTGTCCAAAAGGGATGCCATTTCTTCATGTTTATTTTCAGCTTATATTTCTTTTTGACACTATGTGCAGCAAGATGCAGATTTGTTTATTTCTGAATAACACTTCTCTCGAAGAGGGCCTACCGTAACATTCTCAAGAGCCTTTAGCTTGCACGCGGTATTGCATTAATTCACAATGGTTCATTGTTTATGTTGCTAGTTTATTCGGTCACCTCCGGATGATATTAGGTCAGTGGGGCTGAATCAATATTCTTGTAGAAGGTTAGTGCTAAGATGATAGGGTTGTATGGAAATTCATAATTCTGTAATTTGATGTACTGAGAATGTAATTCTTTTCTCACAATTTGCAGTTTAATGCTTTCTTATGGAGACATGGCTACCTACATAAGCCCATGAATTTGGGGGTGAGTCAGATCTTTTTGGTCTCTACTAGGGATGCTGCTCAATTCTGGACTGATTTTGCTGCACATTTAAGATGTAGTCTATTTCTGTTTTTGCCTACTATTCTGCATTATTCATATTACTGAGAGCCTTCATGGTAATGGCCTTTAGTATTAAAATAAGATTATTGCTGCATCTGCACTTTACTATTTCTGTACTGTAGCTTTTGAATCTTGTAACAAACCATGTTTTTTTCTAAATTCTGCTCGAAAACTCACTTTTTGAGTCAGTCCTTTCCTTATTTGACTGTATTTTGAGACTCTGTTTCGTTTTGAACCTTGTCTCTGGGACACATATCTCGTGATTCGAGGGCAACACAGTCACCGATCCACGCAACATCTGGGTTTGCCCTTTCTGATGCAGATTATTTTCTATGGTTCCTGTGCACCCCCACAGTCATCAAAATGACGCTTTTGTTGAGATCAAAAGCTATGTCGGGGAGGAGGGGCTTTTGTGTTTTAAGCGGTGCTGTGAGCAGGAGGTACCAGTGCACTAGCATATTTGTTTCTCGGCAATAGGCAATAGGGTGAAATTAGTAAGGAGAGTTGTTCGTAGACTGCTTTGTTGTATGGCAGAGGTCAGAAGACCCTGGGCGATATGGTGCATGAAATATAAATAAGTGACTACCCCTTTCTAATTTATGTCGCAAGGGTTAGACTAACCAATGCCACTTTTGGTTATGAGGCAAAGCTTACCCTATCCACAGTTATTTTCTGTTCGGGTGCTATGTGTGGGCGTGGCTGATCCTTTGTGATGTGGGATAGGTTCCGACTTTCCTTAGGGGTAGTATATGCAAAAAACAGGAGTTGAGTAGTGGTCTTCCTGATGTTTTGAGATGGTGATATGATTATCATCACCAGCGTCATTTTTTAAATGGGAGTGCAATGACTGGAGGGGGATGAATGTTGCTCTTCTGTCCTCCTGCTCCTTTAATTTCTAGAGCGGATATAGAAGAGGAGTGTGTAGTGCTGTGTGCTTGTACCACAGCCTTCCATGTTTGTGCCGGTGTATTAACAAAAAAAGATGGTTGTAGTGATTTTCTTTGCTCCAGCATCTGTGTTCTAGATCATCAGCTCTAGAGCTGTGAAGGCTTCACATAATAAGTGATACCACAGGATGGGTCTGGTAGTTAGTCTAACCAAGGAGAGAGGCTGAGCTGGTAAGTTTGCTCTTTATGGGGCATCCTATTTCCTAAGGGACTAATATGGACACTATTTCTATAGGTATGAGGACAGCATGGTTCAAGGAGAAAAAAATGAATTTCATAATACTGCAACAGGACACCTTTCTACAATGGGGCACAGCCAGTGAGCAGCGTTCCGTCATTTATAGCCTAGATAGTGTAAACACTCAGCAACAAAGCCAGCACAACTGGCTTCAATGTGTTTTGTACTGTGATTGCATTTATATAGCACTTCACACCTCCAACAAAGAATCGTAGCACATTCCAGGATGGGTTTTAGGTACACCATAGTAAAGTGTTTAGTTGAAAGAGTGCTAAATTACCCTGTGTTCTACGTGGGAAGCATTTTTGTGTCCCCACATCACGTTTATTCTACCACTAGATCATTAAGTAATAATAAAGCTCACTAGCTCAAGTTCTTGCAGGTCCAATTCTAAGCCCTTATTCCTAGAACTCGGTATCTCTAGCGGTTTGTGAAATATTAGATGTCCCAGGCTCCAGAATGTTTGTACTCTAGAACAGGTCACCAATTCTACATCGTATTAGAGCTAGTACAGATGACTATGTCTAGGTTTTCTGTGAACTATCATCTTTAAAAAGCTGCTAAATATTAGTTTGATCGCTCGGTTACTTACTTGAGTATATTGCCTTCTCTCCCGTCCTCGTTCTGCAGGTCCTCTGCATAGGAGCTATTTTCAATATCCTCAACACCCTCGGCGTCCTGAAAATCCTCAGGGGCAACGGTCTTATCTGAAGGCATTGCTACGGGTGGTTTGTTTTCGAGTTGTATTCCGTGCTTTTCGATTTCTTACTTTCTGTTATTAAATTCTGTACGTTTGACCATGCCCCTTTTGATCTGTTAAGAAAGCACAGCACACATTATCAGCATGAATGAAGCACTCTGGAATGCAGTTAGCATATTTCCTTCTAGGAGAGGCGAAAAGTTTTCTTGTCAACTTTACAAAGGCGGCAGCTGGGGGGTGGGAGGGGTGTTCAAACATTGGCAAAGCCAATTGGTCTAGGCTCTTTTAGGTGACTGTTCTTTGTTGCAACAGGTTTAGGTTGGATAGCTGAAGGATGTTAGCCTCATGCCATTCGATAAGAGAACAAGAATTGCCATGATTAGTCAGGCTACCCAGGGAAAAATCATTAGCATGAAATAAGCCATAAAATCTGCTGAATAAGAAACAGCTGCCACCTATTTTTTTCGAAGTTGTATAAACTGCTCATGAACAATTAGCAGTGGCTTGTCAATGAAGGGCCTGCTAAGTTTCATGTGAGCTGTTGAAGTAAGTTTTCTGCCGTGCAATTGTCAACACTGATGATTTAGTAATAGTGAGTGGCAATTTACCATGTAGAGCCCATTTACAGGTACATTTTGAATACTCATGACACAACTAATACTTGAGGTAGAGGTCACAACCCGCAAAATTATCAGTTTTATATGCTAGTGAGATGCTAAAGCAGAATTGTGTAAAAACAAAGATGTCTTTGCAAATATGGCTGTGGCGCAGTTCTTCGAGAGTAAGCAGAACACATCCCTGACCTTCCAAAATAGGCAACTTTTCTGTAGGTCAGACTGTACAGTGTATTCACGCAGGCTTGTAAAACTGTATGGTGAGTCCACTGGAAAGAAAACAAACGAGTGCCTGAAAACAGCACCAATCCAGTAATGGGAGGATACAATATTTCTTGTAAGGGTCCACTATGGTAGATGTTTTGTATTGGAATGAGTCACCTGTTCCGCATTCTATATGACAGACTGCCTGGTTTCTAACATGTGCTGTAACGCTGGAGAAATCAATCTAATTTAAGGAAAAGTTGTATCTTAGATATCAATCTACCCTCCCAAAGGCTAATTAACGTTAAGCACAGACTAGTGACTACTTCACATCAGCTGCTCTGTACAAGCCATGGCGTTCCGGAATTTCAGTGCATATGTCCACCTACCAACATTCAAGCTCTTGGCTTGCCACACAGCCTTGAGGCCCAGCAGCGATAAAATTATTGATTACGATTTGGTACACTCCGTCTTTCACATGCATGTTTGTATTTAAGAAATGCTATTCCCTGGAATGTGCTTTGATGCCATTGTAACAAGAAATCACCATCTTGAACACATCTTAAGTGCATAGGAGTGATTTCCTTGCCTCTACCGACTTAAAGCACACCTGCTTTTATTCATTTGGTGACTGCACTTTCAATTCAGCATGCTGCAGTACGCTTTAATGTCCGTGCAGAAAGCAGTGCTGTTATGTTTTATATTTGAAAAGTCAGACATATAAACCGGTAGGAGACAAAGCTTTTCTTCCTCCTAAGTCGGGCTTAATTTCCAATCTTAACTATTTTGAGTGATTGCTAAGCCCAAAGCACTCCAAAAATCTAATAACAGACCATGTAAGGTAAGGCATCAGATGAAAATATAAAGCACTGCCTAGTCAATCGGGCAATGGCTGTAGAACTTGCGGTTAGACAGCAACGGTCACAGTATGTTTTAAAATTCACTGTTTGTGTTTTAGAATATGTTTTCTGAAACATCTCTGGACAGCAGTTTAGGATTTTGCATCTGGTGCCAACACAAGTCTAACATAAGAGGTCTGAAACCCAGCATGGGTGACCCCACATGCAAACTTTCCCATGTAGATACGTTGAGAACTAAAGACATGTTATTTACACCAAAATGGCAAAGGGTGTTCCAGTGTTATTGGTGCTCACGTTTAGCTGGGGAAGATGTTTCTGGTGAACTGTGGCAGAAATATCACTGGCCACCAAGAGGGTGTAAAGATTATTCCCCCTGGAGGGTGGAAGACCCTCACCCTGATTTCAGACTGGTATGCTGAATGTCATTTCATTACTGAGCTTAATTTATTCTCTCGGATAAGAAACTAGAAAATAACCATACATTTTAAGGAGACACTCAAATGTGCATCTTATCATTTGCATAGTTAAATCAATTAACAGGACACCTGAAATTTGCAACACAAGGAACCTTGCTACGAATAAAGTGCCCAATACCAATCCCTTTGCAAACAAGAGTTTGCACAGGCATCAGAATTACAAGTTGTGTGATACTTTTCAAAACCTCACAGTTTCTCGCTAATGGATTCTGGTAGGTCAAACCTTCCACAATTTTTCAGGGAAAGAGACACGTAAAAAAGGCAAAATGTATGGAATTCTGTGAGATAAATACAGATTTTACATGATATGTCTCATTTTGAAATTAAAACGTAGGGTCTGATTCACAAAGATAACTACACCTTCCAGCAAGTTTACAATTTTGAGTAAGTTTACCATGTTTTGGTATTCCCAAACTGCACTTTTGTAGTATACTTACACTTTTGTAGTAAGGCCAATCAATCAAGTCGTACTTGTATAGTGTGGCTAATCACCCCAGGGGGTATTCAGGCGCTGCGCTGCAGGCATCAGTCAAAGAGCAAGGTCTTGAGTCCCTTCCTGAAGTGGGTCAGCGAGGGTGCGGTTCGGAGGTGAAGGGGGAGGGTGTTCCAGGCTTTGGTGGCGAGGTGGAAGAAAGAGCATACTCCAGAGCAGCAGCCACAGATATGTGGTGTCTGAGCGAGGGCAAGGTGTGCAGAGCAGAGATTTCAGGTTAGTTGGTGGAAGAGCAGGCGGTGGTTCATGTAGGCTGGTTCTTGGTTGTGGAGGGCTTTGTAGGCGTTGCGTAGCACTGCACATGGCCAACCACTGGTACTGCAACACCCTTCCATAGAAAATAATGGAGGTAGGGACTTACTACAAAAGTGCAGTTTGTAAACAGCGCCATGTGGCTGAAAAGTACACTAAAACACTGAAAAACACTTGGGTCTAAATTACCAAACAGAGGAAAAAACCCAGAGATTATCTCATGACGATTGTGGAGAGATCCCTTTGTTAGGACGAAATCCCTCACCCACCGTGGGTGGCATGCTTCATCATTGGGATTCTCCTCGTGACAGGAAAACCTAGTCCCGCCACGGGCTACAAGCCCCTCACTGAGAGGGAGGAGCTCAGGGATGTTTTGTTCCTAATTTTTAGGATATACTAAATCCTGCAATGAGAAGAAAGGTATCAGGTTAGGTAGAGGGCCCAGCGCAAAAAAAAAATATAAACTGTGGGGGTAGTGATGTTAAAACTAGCTACCAGGTACAAAAGAAATGACTTTATTGACTCGTTCCTGGGGCCAGGATTAAACACAGAGCACCGGCAGTGGTAATTTATAACTGCAGGTAATGGATGAAGACAGGTCTACATGTTTCAGCCTATAGACCCAGAAAGGTATTGAGGCTTTCGTCAGGACCTAGTTTTGCTACTGCTTAACAAACAAAGGGATCTCTCCACAAGCGTCATGATAATCTCTGGGTTTTTTCGTCTGTTTGGTAATTTAGGCCCAAGGGTTTTTCAGTGTTTATTATTAATTGTTTGGGGAACCAACCCTTGCAGGTCTTTAAACTTCCCTTGGACACCCCCCTCATATATTTTGTTGTGTGTACAGTGAAAAATACACTAGCCATCTTAGTTTGGGATAAAGCCTATTGAATGCTATGAGGCCAGATGTGACAAAAAAAATTCCGCTCGTGCCATGTCCATCTGTCCGCACAAGGCTGCAATCCTGTTCCCAGTCTCACCACTTGCATTGCACAGAAACAGCTGCCTGGAGGGTTGGTGTGCAATGCACATGAAGTGACTGGAGAAGGACTCGTAGTTCTCCCCGTGCATGCCCCTTGGCAATGCGGCTGCAGACAGTAATAGAACAAAATTCTGTCACTCATACTGCCTGACATGGCAAACAACTAATTGCAGTCTTATGGGCTGTCCTAACATGCAAATGTCAGTGACAGCTGACCTATGGGCTATTGCCGACTCTACGTATGCTGTCCTGTGGGTTGATGCAAAGTGTGTATGACAAACCAATAAGCCAATGGCTGAAAGGGGCTGAACAAAAGCCCCTCTCTATTTAAATATTGTTCTGTATTATTTTTCATTACATCAAGTCTAGAGAGACAGCTAAAGCGGTCTCTAGCCCAGACCTAATAACCTGCCAGACCCAGTGTGCTTTATGTAGGGAAGTGAGAAAAAGTTACAATTAAAATGGAACAAATGTAAAAAGGTGCTAAATCAGACAGCACCTAGCTGGCTAAGGATGCAATTTGGGTAAGGTATAAAAGCCTCAAGCAGAAACAATTCAGTTTGGAGCACACTGAATAGGCAGCGTGTAATAAATACGACCTTAATGTCCGTATCTAAAACTCTTGAATCCATGCGTATATACTATACTGATCATGTAAACCTTTTCTTGGTTGTGCTCCAGACTATATTTGTGAAAGGTGTTTTTGTACAGTCCAAATTGAATTTCGAATCAACAGCAGTTGTTTGGAGCAAGTATTGGCATAGCCAACACGTCTTGGCAATTCGAGAGCTGTTGTCAATGTCTTTTAGCCATGCTGAATAGCAGCATGGCTGAAAGTCATGTTAAAATCCTAAGCATATTGCGGCAACTTCAGTTTTTTCCCTGAAGTAACACGAGCGCGCACACGCACCAAAGCCACAGCGCTGCTGTCTCTGAAAAGGAGAGAGGCAAGGCAGGCGGAGCTGGGGTCAGGCCAGATTTATCTTCTGTTTAGCACGCACGAAAGAGCAGTAAAAGATGGGGAGGGAGGCGCAAAAAGAGAAATGAAAAGAGAAATGAAAACAAAAATGGGGGACTGTGCAGTTTTTAGGTTTATATTCTGTTGGGAGAGGAAGGGGCGTAATGGCTAGAGCGGCCGACTTTGAAGCTGGGAAACTGGGTTCGAGTTTCGGCAGGAGGATCAACATCCTGTGATTCTGGGCAAATCACTTTATCTCTCCGTGCCTAAAAACGAATGTGTCCGTCAGTAATGCAACTGGTGCTCATGTGAAGCGCTCCGATTCCTTCGGACCAAGTTTGTGCTCTATAATACTAAAAAAGTTTTTAAAAAACTAACACCAGCTTGCAATTTTGCTAATTTGCAGTTAGTGCAGTTTAACAATGCATGCATAGTTCGAAATGAAGCCCTGGTGGGAGGAGAACAAGGAGCTTGTGAAAAAATGAGCATGTGCACTGCTCAAACAAAGAAAAAAGTAGCTCCTAAAACGGGAACAGTGGATGGACACAAGTACTTTGTTCATGCTATGGGGGAGGGCTAAACACAAGAAGAGGTATAACGCATGCAAGCCGTGGACAAATGGGGACAACGGATAGGAGAGGGACGATGGAATGAGCAAATGGTAAGCCTATGGGCGGGCTGAAGCCCACAGATTGAAAATAACAAATCTCTTTGAAGCAGCGCATTCGCTGTCTAGCTGGACCTAAAAACGGAGGGTATGGATTTAGTGCAAGACTTTTTAAAACATACTTTAAATCTTTATTTTTATTATTTTGTTTCTAACAAAAGGAAAAAAACAGTTACTTACCTGTACACTGTGGTTCTCCAGTATTGATATCTTTCATAGATTCACATGCTTGAATCTTCCCCGTCGTCATGGTGGGAGTAGCACGGTAACAGTAATATAAGCAGTGCTAATACATTAGCATTAAAACATCTGATTGAAAACAATAGACATTGTAGCCAATTCACATTGTTTTAATACATCCAAACTTCAACCAATCAGAGCAGAGACACTGAAGCACTCCTCCCCTGCAGAGTCACCATATCTCAGATTTCAAGCACGAGTGTAAATAAAGGAGCATGAATTCCATACAATGATCTGAAAAAACATTAAGTGACAAAGACATACTAAAGATAAGAGAGAGAGCGCATCATAAACAATAATGCATGCAAATATAACCAAAAGTTGCATACCTTAGGAAAACAAGCGCCTTAATGCAGCCTGTCCAACTGCCACATCACCTTTCTCAAGGAATCCAGGCAGTAGTGCTTCGTGAAGGTGTGGGCATTAATCCACACCGCTGCCCCGCAGATCCCGGGCAACGATACCCCTGCAAACAGGGCTAAAGAAGCAGCAACCTTCCACGTAGAACGTGCTTTCACCTTTGCAGTCAATGGTCTTCCTGCTTTCTCATGACAGAAGGTGAGGGTTGCAGACACCCAATGAGCAATACTTGCCCGCGAGAGAGCTTGTCCTTTCACGGTGGGGCAAAAGAAATCTGTTGATCAGATTTCCTGAAAGTCTTTGTTCTATGGAGGTAGAACTTGAGACAACTTCTAACGTCTAAAGCTCTCTCTCCTACCGAAGATGGTTTACTGAAGAATGCTGGCAATATAATGGGTTTGTTTAGGTGAAAAGATGTTGCCACTTTCAGGATGAATTTAGGGTTAGTTTGCAAAATGACCATCATCGTGAAACTGTAAATACGGTTCGTGAATTTTCAAGGCTTGAATCTCACTTATTCTCCTTGCTGAGGCGAGCACCAAAAGTAAAGCTACTTTCCAAGAAAGAAATGTCAAGTCAGCCTAATGAATTGGTTCAAAAGGAGCTCTTATGAGCTGAGATAAGACTGTGTTGAGCTGCCAAACCACAGGAGGGGACTTCACCAGAGCGGAGACTCGAAACAGACCCTTCATGAACTCCTTAACCAGCTTGTTATACCATAATGAAAGTTCTCCTGACTTCCTCCTAAATCTGGAGACAGCGGCCAGATGGACCTTAATAGATGAGTGAGTCAGTCCTGATTCTGCTAGTTGCATCAGACAAGGGAGAATCTGCTCTGAAGAGGAAGAGAGGGGATGCAGAGACTACACCAGGAGCAAAACCTTTTCCATTTTGCAGAATAACATGTACTTGTGGAGTCAGCAAGAGTGTCCAGGAGAATCGATCTGCAATCTTCAGGCAGGTCTAGTGTCCCAAACTCATTGTAGTGAGGAGTCAAGCTGACAAGTTGAGTGAACGTATCTGGGGATGGATAATCTGCCCCTCGTTCATCAACAGCCTCCAATGGTTGGAATGGAAAATGCATGCACTCTGATAGGCGAAGAAGCTCGGTGAACCAGCATTGCCTTGGCAACGCTGGAGCTATAAGTATGAGACAGCAAGGTTCCTGTTCATTTTGCGAATAACCCTGTGGATGAGCAGGAAACGAGGTATAGCATACACAAACATCCTCGTCGACGCTAGGTGGAATGCATTTCTCCAAGAACCTGGTTGCGGGTATCTGCTGGCGTACAGCCAGCATTTCTTGTTGTAAAAAGAAACAGAGATCCAGGTTTGGAAAACCGTAATATTGAAAAACCTGCATCAATTGCCATTGATTGAGTTACCACTCGTGGCACTGTTTGTCTGTCCTGCTTAAGGAATCTGCCCATTTGCTCATCCCTCAGGAGACTGCTTCTTAGCCACAGCATAGCAGATTTTTATGCAAGGAACAACCCAGCGAGAAACGGTCCTTTTCTACACTGCCCAACATTTCTTTGCTCCCACATACCCCACAAAGAGTTGGTCGTCCACCTGGAACTCTTTTGTGCGGTCCAGTTAGAACAACAACACTCTTTTTGGGTCCAGACGGTGGAGACGCTCCTCTTCTTTGGAGGGATGCA
Organism: Calotriton arnoldi; assembly: GCA_963921515.1. NCBI lineage: Eukaryota > Metazoa > Chordata > Amphibia > Caudata > Salamandridae > Calotriton > Calotriton arnoldi. Next base: position 1,843,346 of record CAWUFW010001292.1, on the reverse strand, counting down.
GGGAAGCAAAGAAGGTGGGCAGCGTGATTGATTAACCCAGATGGAATGAGGTCACCACCTTCGGGAAGAATAAAGCACCACTTTATCTGGAAAAGTCACCATGTAGAGGGGCTTACATGATAGCGCCTGCAACTCACTCACCCTCTGGGCAGATGTTATCGCCACCCGAAAGGCTGTCTTGATGGTAAGAAGCCAGAGGGGACAGTTGTGCAGGCTCGAAGGAAGCACACATAAGAAAAGTGAGGACCAAATTAAGGTCACACTGGGGCATGACAAAGGGCGTGAGCGGAAACAAGTGAGCCAGCTCTTTCAAGTGCCTTTACAATTGAAGACTTAAAGAGAGAGGGTTGATCTGGCAGCTGCAAAAAAGCAGATAGAGCAGAAAGATAACCCTAGAGTAAACAATGCAGAGCCGTGCTGGGCAAGGGTGAGAATAAAAAGAAGAACAGTAGAAAGAGAAGCAGAAAGAGGCTAAATAGACCTTTCTGTACAATATGATACAAACTTCTGCCAACGGCAGGCGTTTACCGTCTTAGTGGAGGGCCGCCTGGCCGACAAAATAACATTGCATACTTCGGGAGGAAGGTCAAAAGCCATCAACTGCCGCCGCTCAATCTCCACGCATGAAGGCGGAGAGTTGACAGGTTCAAGTGGAGAACCCACCACTGTTGCTGCGACAGAAGATCCTCCCGAAGAGGCAGCCTGATCGGAGGATCGATGCTCCTTTTCAGAAGCTCTGGATACCAGACTCTCGTTGCCCAGTCCGGAATCACTTGAATGACTAGGGCCCGGTCGTTCTTGATCTTTCTCAGAACTGTGGGCAGAAGTGAGATGGGTGGAAAGACGTACAACAGGCCTGAGCTTTACTCGCAATGAAAAGAGTCGCCTAGCGGTAGCCGCCTTGGAAACTCCATCGCAAAACACTGCCGAGATTGCACGTTCTCTTCGGAGAACTGATCTAACCAAGGTTCTCCCCACTACTGAAAGAGACCTTGCACCACCTCCGACTAGAGACGCCACTCGTGTTCATTTAGGCATCGACGGCTGAGTTCGTCCACCCTGGCGTTCAGAGAACCTGTTAATTACAGCCAAGAACTTGGATTCCTTGGACCCAGCGAGCACTGCTGAAGAATATATCAATCAATAATCAAACTTGTTCATGCATTTATCAACATATTTATGTTTATAGTGTTGAAAATAATCATATAATCCTTTCTAATACAAAGACCACGCCTGTAGTCTAAAGCAATCTTATTAATGACATACAATCGTTTTAAATTGCATACAAATCATAACAACAATTGTATTTTTCTTTCATTCTGTTCGTCAAAGAACAAACTGCCCAATGCATTTCGGGATACACTCCCTTCTTCAGGCTGTTGTAGGTAACTGAAATGAAACAAAAAACGCAGAGTCGATCCTTAAGCTACGTAACTCTTATAGTAAATATTTCTCTGTAATAAGACTTTGAATTGTGACTTTAATTCAAATTTACTATGTGAAAAAGATGGAAAAAAGAACCCGTGAAATAAGAAAGAAGAAGAAACCAATGATGACAAATAATCGTCACCTCAAAAGAACACCTGGGGTTTAATATAGTGTGACACCAAGAATCCAAATACAAAAAAAATAAAAGAATGAATATTAAATAATTAAACTCCCATGCAAAACGAAAATCCGGTCCCATACACCGATGCTGGACAATGAAACAAACTTACTGATTCCAAATGTAGTCAACGTGATCGCTATGCAGATGGCTGTGAATTAATAAGAACACGTCTCCATTTAGCAATGAGGGTCTACCAGCCACTCAATATAACCAAAAACGATTCTGTAATGTTAGAACCTACCCGCTAAATAGTGAACCTTCTTCTAGTTTACTTGCCACGCATGCACACGTTCTCTAACATTTCCCAGCCTAGTGTACAAACCGAATAGCAACATCATAAAAAACCTGCATAATCCGCCTGGAAGCGTGGAATTTTAACGATATACCAAAAAACCGAGGGATACTCGATTCAACATTACCTGTGTCTGCGAATCTTGTCAGCGTGATGACCGTAGAAAGGCAGAAAGGGCCGAAAGGTAACCCTTTAGAGTGCCTAGAGCTGAGCCCTGCTGGGCAAAAGATAGGATGAAAAGGAGGATGTCAGAAAGGGAGGCAGACAGAGGGTCAATGGAACATTCTGTTCAATATTTACAAAATTTCTGCCATCGGCAGGCGTATATCGACTTAATAGAGGGACTCCTGGCTGCCAGAATAACTTTGCATACTTCGGGAGGAAGGTTGAATGCGGTCAACTGTCGCCACTCAATCTCGGAGGGTTAACAGGTTCGGGTGGAGGGCCTTCCCCTGCTGCTGCGACACAAGATCCTCCCTTAGAGACAGCCTGATCGGAGGATCAACACTCATCTGTAGAAGCTCAGGATATCAAACCCTCCGTGCTCAGTCCGAAGCCACAAGAAATACTTGGGCACGGTCACTCCTGATCTTCTTGTGCACTCTGGACACAAGTGGTATGGGCGGGAAGGCGTACAAGAGGACTGAGCACCGCTTGAGACGAAAAGCGTTGCCGAGTGAGAGCCGCCTGGGAAACTCCAATGCACGAAACTGCTGACATTGCACGTTCTCGACGGAGGTGAACAGATCTCCCCACTGCTGAAAGAGTCCTTGTGCCACCTCCGGATGGAGATGCCATTCATGATCCGCTAGGTACCGATGGCTAAGTTCGTCCACCCTGGTGTTCGGAGAACCTGCCAGGTGTTGAACCACCAGGGTTATGCCCTTCTGTTCCAGCCATGTCCAGAGACGCAGGGCCTCTTGACCAAGGTTAGCGACCCCACCAGCCCTGCTTGTTGGAGTACCACATGGTGGTGTTGGTGTCCGTGAACAACTTCCCCTTGACAGAGGGAAGAAATGTTTTCAATGCCAACCGAATGGTACGAAGCTCCAACAAATTGATGTGGAGTCCCGACTCTGCCAGAGACCAGTGTCCCCCTGATCTCCACCTCTCCCAGATGGCTGCTCCATCCCAGAAGTGACGCATTTGTCATCAGTGTGTGATTTGGTTGGGGGAAGGGAGAGGGGTCTGCCCTCGACCCTATCGCAGTTCGTTAACCATCACTGCAGATCTCTCGCAGATCCCTCCAAGATCTGGACCATGTCGGTGAGATCTCCCCAATGCTGTGCCCTCTGGAACTTCAGGTCCCACTGCAGAGCCCGCATATGCCACCTGGCATGTTTTACCAACAGGATGCAGGAGGCCATGAGGCCCAACAGCCTCACATTTAGTCTCACCAAAATCCAGGATAGAGGCTTAAACATCGGAATCATTACCTGAATATCCTAGGCTCGCTGTTCGGGAGGATAGGCCTGAAAGTGCACAGTGTCCAGAACAGCTCAGATGAAAGGGAGCGTCTGAGAAGGAGTCGGGTGTGACTTCGGCACGTTCATAGAGAACCCCAGCAAATGCAGAAGGTTCGCCCTACTCTGAAGGCGGGAGACGACAGACTGGGGTGAGGACGCCTTCAACAGCCAATTGTCGAGGTTGGGGAAACCCCTAACCTGCGCAGATGAGCCTCAACCACCGCCAACACCTTGTTGAACACCTGAGGGGCACTGGTAAGGCCGAAGGGGAGCACAGTAAACTTAAAGTGCTCGTGCCCTACCTTGATACGCAGGTAACGCCTGTGGCCCGGCAGGATGGGGATGTGAAAATACGCAGGTCCAAGGCTACCATCCAGTCTTCTTGGTCTAGGGCAGACAAGACCTGAGCTAAAGTAAGCATCTGGAACTTCTCATTCTTGAGGAAGAGATTGACGGTCCAAAGATCTAAAATGGGACATAACCCTTTGTTCTTCTTCGGTGTCAGAAAGTAGCGGGAATAACAGCCACTGCCTACTTCTAAAACCGGGACCTCTCTATAGCTCCCTTGGCCAGGAGAACTGTAATTTCCTCTTGGAGCAATTGTAAATGAACTTCCGCCAGCTGTTCTTGATTTGGCGGAATAGGAGGAGGAAAAGAAAGGAATGGCAGAGAATAGCCCTCCTGAATGATCTGCAAGACCCACTTGTCCGATATTATGGACCTCCAATGGGGGAGAGGATGATGGATTCTCCCTCCCACTGGGGTGGCGTGGTCTTGCAGAATCAGACTAGGAGTGCTTGGAGGCTGCGGCTGCCGAGGGCAGGGTGGCTGACGACTTCTGGCTTCCATTCCTAGGATGCAATGAGCCGCAGCCACGTCCCCGCACAACTTGGGAAGTCAGCGCAGGACGTGGCTGGGATAGGGCTGGCGTGGCTGAAACCCCCTCCATTGCCACGAAAGGGGCGAAAGCTAGACTGGCCGCGAGGTGTTTTAGAAAGGCCCAAGGATCTGGCCATAGCACGAGAATCCTTGAACCATTCCAGGGCTGAATCTGCCTTCTCACCAAAAAGACAAGAACCATTAAAGGGCATATCCATCCAATTAGCCTGATCATCATCCAAGGAGCCAGATGTTCTAAGCCAGGCATGGCGCTGTAAGGCCACCATCGATGAAATTGCTTTGCCCAGCGAATCAGTCGTGTCAAGTCCACACCTGACGGTGAATTTTGCTGCATCTCTCCCGTCCTTAACCACTTGGGAGAGCACAGCCCGGGCCTCCTCCGGGACTCGAGAAGCACTTGTGCAACCGTGTCCCAAAGGGAATTTGAGAAATGGCCCAAAAAGCATGCAGTATTCACAGACCGCAATGCCAGGCTGGAGGAAGAAAACATCATCTTCCCCAAGTGATTCAAACATTTTGGATTCCCTGTCCAGAGGGGCGGAAGGGAACGCGCCCTGGGACGTAAAAGCCTGCACCACCAAGCTTTCAGGGATGGGGTGATGGCTGAGAAACTTTGGATCGCTCGGAGCCGGGCGATGGCGGCGTGCAAATGTCCTATTCACGTGAGCCCCTGTGCTAGGCTTGGACCATGTGCCTAGTTAGACATCAGTAAGTGCCTCATTGATGGGCAATAGGGTTTCAGAGGTGGAAGCCCCCGGCTGAAGTACTTCGGTCATGAGATTAGTCCTGACCTGCACAGAGAGCAACTCCAGTCCAAGGACCTCAGCTGCCTTTCTTAACACCCATGGCATAAGAAGCCCCCTCCTCCATAGCCACAGTAGATGGAGAGCATGCCGGTATCTGGGGATGTGTCTAGTCCACTGGCCTCCCCAAGTTCCTCATACCAGTCCATCTGCTCTGCGCCTTGGTGCTCCAAATGGTCCATAGACCCCTCCCAGTCCTCTCCTGTGCCTGAAACGTCAAGAAAATGCTCAGGCGACAACATAGAACCCCTGGTCTCAACCGGGCCAGAATCTGCATTGTGCGACGCCTATCAGATTCTGTGTTGCTGGGGATAAGGACGGGACTTGAACCGTCGGTGGGCATCGGCTGTTCCCTATGCACAGACTTCAGGTCCGGCGCTGGGGAACGTTACGTTGGTACGACCGGCGCCGCCCTGGATCCGGAATCTGACCCCCAAGGCCCAACCGGGCCGGAGCCGACACTGAATCCAATGGGCCCCCTCCCGACCCTGCAGGACCCAAAAGCTCACCAGAGGGGTCAGCCCGTTCACATACGCGGTGCATGGCTTCATAAAACTCATTTGAGCAGGGGTCGCTCCGGCTCCCGGAAATGGAGGGAGGCGCGGAGTCGACCCTGGCTCCGCAGAACCGTGCCTAGAGCGTCAGTGCTACTTACCTCGTTCGTTGACGGACGACAGTCGAGGCGAAGATGAAGTCCGCTTAGACTTCTTTTTTTTCTTGTGCCTCTTCCCCGAATGTCCTGAGGACCTCGAGTGGGAGGAAGAGAACTTAGAGCTCCGGGAGCGATCCTATGACCTCCTCTTCTTTGATCGGGATCTCCGTGGACTCTCGCTGGATTGTGTCGACTGCCGGGCCGCAAGGAGCTTCATAGCCCGCTCCCGCAAGGCCTTCGGAGCCATGGCCCGACAGTCCGAGCACGACTGCGAGTCGTGGTTGCGCTCAAGACACCAAAGGATCGGTAACTGACATGATGTGGTGACAGGCACCGCACGGTTTAAAACCTGGATTCCTAAAAAAAATCTCGACAAACGATCGAAAAAACTTCCGAAATCAACAAAAAGTCGATAAAGGCCTGCCAAAAACTGACAGTAGGGGTAGGTCTTCCCAGATTGGTGCATAACTGGCGCTAAAAGAAAAGAACTGAAGTCCGTGCGTCTGGGTGGCACCTATATAGGTGACCGCGACTTCATAACCAACGCTGACGAGGTCACACGGACCCGAATGGAGCCACCCGACAGCGGGCCCAAGAGGTATTGTTCGAGCAAAAGTTTTCGGATCCAGCGTGACGCCTGGGAAATTTTAAACTATGGAATCTGCAGATAGAAGTCTCTATCAGATATATGGGACAACGCAGAAGGAGCATGACAAAGCTCTCAAACAAGTGTGCCAGTTACTTACAAATGCAGGTCTCACACTAAATGCAGAAAGTATGTATTTCACAAAACCAAACTAAAGTTCTTTGGGCAAATATTCTCTGATGGGGAAATGACTCCTGACCCAGATAAAGTACAAGCACTGTCAGCTACTAAACCCCCACAAGATGTCACCATGCTAAGATCCTTCTTAGGCTAGGCTAGCTATTGTTCATGGTACATTTGTGACTTTGCTATAGTGAGTGCCTCACTGAGACCTGACTAAACAAAATGCCCAATTCCGATGGTTCTCTATATGCGACCAAAGCTTAAAAAGGATAAATCATACAATTGAAATGCAACTGAGATGGTCTACTTTGATCCTAAATTACATACTGAAATTACTGTGGCTGTGAGTCCAGTGGGGCACGGAGCAATCATTGCTCAGCATAACAGAAATCAAAATACTCAGACACATTGTGGCGGATGCCAGCCGAAGTCTGTCTGACACAGAATGTGCCTATTCTCATCCAGAAAAGGAGTGTCTGGCTGTGGTGTGGGCCTGCGAATACTTTCATGTGTTTCTTTACGGAAAGCATTTCACGATTATTACAGACCACCACGCACTGCTCAATATAGTCGGGAATCAAAAAGCCAAGATGCTCCCTCGTATTGAGAGGTGGGGGTCGTGTTTACAAGAGTAGAACTATACAATCGTACATAAACCAGGCAAGAACCAAGACCCTGGGAATTACTTCTCATGAGTGACATTACATCAGCAGGCTCAACATCGAAAACAGCTGAAGAGTACATCAACTTCATTGTAAGATCCAGCATGCCAGCGGCCTTCTCCATTGAACGGATTATTACTGCTACAAATGCCAATAAGGACATGCATGCCCTTAAGAACATAATTTCGACACAGTCATGCAGACAGAGTAGTGTTCGACCTCCAAGTGACTATGTTGAAATTCAAAAGTTCAAAAATGTGCAGGATGAAATGTTGGTCACTAAAGAAGGCATTGTGTTAAAAGGCTTAAGCATCATCATGCCCGAGAGTTAGACAGCAGGCCATTGAACCCACCCCTGAAGGTCATTGTGACATTGTCGACACCAGAAGAGCCCTGAGAGATCTAGTGTGGTTCCCGCGCCTGGACGACAGAGTTGAGAGGGAACCAAAGGAGTGCCACTTATGTAACTGCCTTTCCCCTAAAGTGACACAGCATCCGCTAACCATGTTTGATCTTCCTGCATGTGCGTGGGAAAGAGTGGTTGTTGATTTCTTTGGGCCCCTAACAAATGGACATCATCTCATGGTAGTCTTTTGCGAGTACTCCCGTTTTCCTCTGGTGGAGGAAATGTCATCAACAACCCATGAGAAGGTCATTGAGCAGCTGGATGACATCTTTGCAGGATGGGGCATTCCAGACATTCTTAAATCTGACTAGGTCCACCGTTCAATAGTAAGGCGCTTAAGTACTTCCTAACTAGACTATTTCAAGCATCAAAAAGTACACCCTTGTGGCCCCAAGCCAACGGTGTTGTGGAACGATTTATGGGCACCCAAAAGAGAGTGATCCAACGTGCATCGATGAAGGGAATCGAGCTGAGTCCAGCCTTATGTCAAGCCCTCCATGCCTATTGTTCAACTCCTCACTCCACCACCCGCAAGAATCCTGCCACACTGCTGTTTGGGAGAGCTATAAGAACAAAAACTACCACAGTGGACCACTGAATGAACTTGGAATGCTGACGAGGTTCATGCCACTGGCACTGCTCGTAAATGTCAAATGAAGACATGCTGATCAATATCGGAGATGGTCTTCGACGAAGGTGACTGGGTTTTTGTCAAATAAAAACTGAAGTGGAAAACAGATCCTCCATTTGCTGCTGAGCCTCAGAGTTGTGACGTGCAAGGGACATATGATAACGCTGCATCTTCCCGGAAAATCCATCACAAAGGACTCGTCACATTTCAGACATCTACCTCGACATTCATCAGCCCCGTGATTAGAGATGAGGCTGCCCCACCCAACGGCCTAAATCAAGCATCAGCTCCTGCACTCTCGGTGTCTACTCAGGGTGCAGCTCACCTCCTCATAACATGCAATCTGGCCGAACAGGGCGAGCACCTAGACGACTTATTGAAGAAATAGAATGCTGCTACTGCTTACACCTTTTTATTTAAAAGGGGTGAGCTCTATTGTCTTAAGACTATGAGCGCTGGGACCCCGCAGTGATGGGCGGACTCGAACAAATTACGTAACCATTTGGGAGGTGTTAAGGTGTGGTTATTAATGGTTACGAGACAATGAGAAGTTTCAGTTTGGCAGTTGTATGTTAATTTGGTGGCCAAGTACACTGGGCCCCCTTCCTATACCAGTAGCTAAAGCTAAAAATCTGGGGGTCATAATAGACGAGAAGTTGAATTTTAAATCGCAGGTCTCTAAGGTGGTATCTTCTGCTTTCTTTACCATTAAAACCGTGCGCAAGATTCTTCCTTTCATTCCGATAAACACGAGGAAAATTGTTTTAACTTCCTTGGTCTTAACCAAACTGGATTACTGTAATGCCCTATACATAAATTTACAGTCTAATCAACTTAGAAGATTACAAGCAGCACAGAATGCTGCTGCCAGACTGGTGCTAGATGTCCCTAAGCATCAGTCAATTAGGGCCGGGATACAGAAGCTGCATTGGCTACCAGTTGCCCAGCGCGTGAAATTTAAGACACTTTGTATAGTGCATAAGGCACTCTATAGAGTAGGTCCACGATTTTTATGGCATGCCTTTAGTTGGTACTCCCCCAGCAGACAACTACGATCGGCTAATGCTTTCCTGATGCTCACCTCCAGAGTCAGGACGATGAACTGGGGAGGGAGGAGTTTCAGACATGGTGCTATTAGGCTATGGAACTCCCTCCCACTCGCTCTTAGGAAGATATCTTCTTTGATTGAGTTTAGGAAGAATCTTAAGACATGGCTTTTTAAAAACTAACTCTCCCTACAGTATGCGGTCCTTAAGCGCATAGACACCTATGGGTATTAGCGCGCTATAAAAGTTGTTGTAACATAACATAACATGAATAAAGACGTTGGTTACGAGCTCCATGCATGGCGTGTTCATTTTACATGCTCCCGGGCTGGGAAGGATGCTGCGGATCCCACAGCCAATTACTTGAGGCACTCTTGTTCCCTAGTAACAGTCAGTGAAGGAGTTAGACAGTATTGGAAGAAACTACGCTTGGAGAGTGAGGTGTCTTCCCAGACAAGTAAGACCAGACATTATTGGCTAGGCCTGTCAGATTCTTTGCTCCGGTTCCTTCCAGCTGGTTTCTATATCAGGCAGCTGAGATGTTCTCCTTCTGCAGAAGGATGATGCAAAGGGAGTTTTCCTTAACGAAACTCTTGAAGGCATATGTGCAAGCCTGAAGTTCCAAAGAGTTGTAGTGAAAAGCAGATTCCTTGAGAGACCAATAACCTAAAAAAGTTATACCTTGAAAGTTGGTGCCCCACCTCAACATGCTTGCATCAGATTTTAGAATCAAATTGGGATAAGAGCTAAGGATGACCTTGTCATTTCAAGTTTCCATGTTGTTCGGTGACCAATTCAACTCCTTCAAGGAATCTCGATACAGAGGGATCAAATAGGAACAACTAAAACCTTGCTTTAAATGGAGAATCTAGCTACATTCAGGGCCCTGTATCCAAAGTAACTGGGAAAGATCACCTGAATGGAGGATGAGAGGATACTTATCAGTTGGCCAGGTCAAAGATAGGCACACATTTTTAGATAAGTCATCTGCTGGAGTTTCTAATTTAGGCGATGCAACTTCTCGCTTTGTAGTTTGAGCTGGCACAGCTTGGTGTTTATAGTGAATGCGAAGAACTCTATCACCCAACTTCTCAATATTCACCAGGTCGCCCAAGTGATAAAGGAGAGACAGTATAATAAGGGTGCTACCAAAACAAGTGGGGTTGAGGGCCATCAGAAGACTATCACCCAGACAGATCATTAAGCAAAATCGTTCAGTATGGATATGGTCACTACAGTAAAAAGACACTTGGTGAAAAACAAAGTCGTTGAGGACAGCCAGAATGGGACGCATCAAAACTGCCTTAGCTTGCCTCCTCACTGGAATACAAGACTGTTGATGAAACTCATACATGGGTTATGAAAAGTAAACATCTTTCAGATCAAGAAGCACCTTCACATCCTTGGTTAGAAGGGTGTCTCAGAAGACAGATACTGTCCATCTTGAAGTGCAGATTGATGACCCAATTGTTCAGGGACTTCATGTTTATTGTAGCACACAAGCTGAGCTTCTTGTGCGTCAAAAAAATCAAACTGACAAACCCAACCTAAGGAGAAGGTTGAAGCGACTGCTCCTTTGTTGTGTAGCTCTGCCACCTCTTGATCCAATGTGTGGAGCAGAGCTGTAAGTTCCACAAAACCAAAATCTATATGGTAACTCATTACAGTTTAGAGGACACAGGGATAGTGAGTCAACTTCTCCCACTCTGGAAGAAATTGTTATGCAGCCACCCACTTTCACATGAGGGGGAAGGAGGCTGCTTACCTGTATGAGAGCCTGTTGGTAAGATCGCTCCTCTGTCTCTTTAACATCGTGCACAGATTAAAGTATCTCTTGTTTGCGTGCCAGCTAGAGAATGCTTTTCCTGTGCAGCCAGGACTCAAGAAGGGAACAGACAGCAAAAGGCTCATCTCCTGCCTGCTGTGTCTGTCGTGAGCCCTGTGAAGAACATGTGTATTGTAGAAGACACACCACATGTTCATCTGGGTTTTGTCAGGGATGGTAAAAGCAATGACTCAGAGCTCCTTGAGGAGCCAGTCTCCAAAGACACAGCTTCTGGGGGAAAGCCTTCTGGACTGTAGGAAACATGCTTGCATTCTTGGAATCAATCAATCGCTTTATTGTTTGGTTAATTAAAACCGTAACAATGTTACATGTATATGTTCATTAAATAAGTATCCATAAAACCCGTAATTCATAATATAAATTATAGCTCCTAACACAATACCGTACAATACCTCTCTACATCTTCTCAATATATTCAAGAAGCCTAATTCCCTCTTAAAATGATCAATAACAGTAACTATGATAATTCATGCCGGACGATGATTTTTAAGGGCCAGTTTGTAAAACTTGAGGTACTTTAATAGTATACAGTTCAATTGGGGATCTGGCAGATCAAGACTTTGTATAATAGCTGCCCTGAATGTCCTGATCCCTCTGGCAATAAAAACTTTCCTTAGTAAAGCGACATGCGCTGTGTATAAATAAGGGCATATACAAATCAGGTGAATAAAATCCTCTTTTTAACTACCATAAAGTCTGCATGCTGTGGCACCGTTTTGCTTCCAACTCAGTTGATCAGCTATTGTCGGTAGCTGGCCAAAACGAAGTGCCATAAATCATTTCTTTAGATATGCGGGAAATGTTAAGTAGGATCCCGGTTTTAGGTTCTCATAGTTTTTAAGGACCATCCAGGCATACGATCGTTGGCAGGGGCTGTTTTTATCTAAAGCGTTGCCATCTTTCCTCTCCTTGCTAATCCTCCCCGGTCCACCACAGCTTGTGCCGATTGTGTGGAGGGAGGATTACCATTGGGATTTCACTCTTCCGGCGAGCCACACAGCGGCTGCCATTTTGGGAGGGAGATGGTCTAGTCTCCTCCCTGTTCCTCAGCCTTTGGGTATTTAACCCGGGGATGCCGCGGACGCGTGCAGCGGGCGCGCCAACGGCAAGCCCGTCTGCGCCCCGGACACGGCCGGCACAGGCCATGTTGCCCGTCGTTCTGCAGAGCCGAATAATATTATTAGCTACGATCGAGAAGCACTATTTAATATAGACAACTTCCATAAATGCCGGAATATTGCGGTAAGCACGAATAATATAAACTCATTTGTATGCCCTCATTGCAACTGGTTTCCTGTCAAGGGAGGGGCGGATGCTCTGATGGGACCAGTCCAGAGTAATAAGGCAACTAAGCTCAGGCAGGCAGGAGAAGCATGTCAAAGCTGCACTACTTAATACTCGCACCCTCCAAAAGCACGAAGCACAAGTCCATGACCTTCTATTGGATGAGCTTCCTGACCTCATGTTCCTCACTGAAACATGGCTTTCACACTCGTCCAATCCCACTATTGCATCGGCTATTTCCGCAGGCTATAAAATCATGAGAATGGATAGGCAGATGGGGATCAGAGGAGGAGTTGCCATTGTCTTCAAACAGGAACTAGTGTGCTCCCCAATTTTACTGGACCAAGTGGATGGCGCGGAGTATCTGGGGTTTCGCGGCGCTGTCTCACCGCACCAATGCATCACTGGGATGCTAATTTACAGACCACCGGGCGCACCTGGGAATTTTATTAATTCTTTACATGAATGTATTACATCACTTGCCTTAAGATATAAGCATCTTCTCATTCTGGGGGACCTGAACTTGCATGGTGACAAGCCCTCAGACCCCCCACGTGATGGCCCTGTCAGAAATCACAGCAGCTTGTAATCTTAAGCCTTTCGTTACGGGTCCCACTCATAAATTTGGACACACCTTGGACCAAATTTTCTGTGACTTACAGGTGGAGGTGGATCCTCCAATCCAGCTAATATGGCCAGACCACTTCTTAGGAAACTTTTGGATACCAGTCATAGAGAAGCTCAACCCATCAGGGAAGGAAAAGTCAGAATTCACTTATAGAGCACTCCATAAAATAGCTCTACCTTCCCTTCAGAGTGCGCTTGACACATCAGCCCCCTCTCTGGTGGGCAGTCCCGTAGCGGACACTCACACTCTAGAAGACTGGCTAAGGACAAATATCGAGGCAGTCGCTCCACGAACCACGCGCACCTCTAAGAGGACCGGCCATTCGGCGCCTTGGTTCGATGAATCTCCGAGAGCCAGCAAAAGCAAATGCAAAGGTTTGGAAAGAAAATGGCGTAGGGCAGTGTTTCCCAAACTGTGGTCCGCGGACCCCCAGGGGTCCGTGTCACATTCCCAGGGGGTCCGCAGGCAGCAGTTTTAATAGCACTGCAAAGTTCCTTGTATAATTAGCCGTTTTCGAGCAACAATAAAAGTGTCAAGAAAATGCCAGTGATTAATGTACCTGCTGGAGAGAGATGAGTGTTTTGTCCAGTGGCAGATTTAACTTATGTAGCACAGAGGGTTAATATGCCTACTGCAAAGAACATGTACCATGCATTTTAAAAAACAGTATTTTATGTGCATAGGTCATTGGGTTACTGTTTTTGTCACAGATTCTTTTGTTACTGTGCAATTCATAAGGGACAATCGTAATCTAGCACAGTGACCTATAAACTGTCATCAAAGAGCTGCTTGCAAAGTGCATGGTACAAGTTAGTAACTTATGTTTTTTCCCAGTCTATCATTATCCTGATGCTGCTAAAAAGGTTTATTTGGGTGGAAATACATTTTTATTTTTAAAGTCAATGCTAACCATTGTGTTATATTCTGAATCCTGAGTTTGTGCTTCTCCAGACCAAGCACTCTTTAAAAATGCCTACCAGTATGAATGACGTGAATCGTACACCTTGTAGTCCCCTTTGCCTTATGTAACATTTTCTATATACTGATTTACACGTATGATTCATTGTCTCTATATGTGTGTGAAGTAAAGTGCTCTGACATCCTACAATGGTATGAGAGAAGCTCTAAAACAAATGAAATACATGTGTCAGAGGGGCTATGGAGAGATTAGAGGCACTGTTGGAGGGTGATAATAAGGGAATCATTGAAGAACCCCAACAAGGATTTTCGTATCCTGGTGCATAGTAAGGTCTTCACTTACTATTCTTTAATAACCAATATAATTCATTATATAATGATAAATGTGTTGTAGACTGCACCATTGTTTCCTAAATTATTTTGGGGGAGAGCCTCCCAAAGCCTCCTTTGTAGTGGTCAGGCTCACGCACTGCACTTGGTGTGCACCATATAGGGACTGGTCCGAAAACATTTGCCAGGGCTGCTTTGGGTTTCCAGTCTGGCCCTGGCATTAGCAGGAGCCTCATACTGCAAAATAAAACCAACCAATCAAAGGTTAGTCACGGAGATGCAGCACCAACCTTCCAATTAAAAGTTTTTGTTTTTTTGCAAATTCTTTCAATATAAAATACTAAAGGGGATATTTACAACAGAATTGGCAGTGTGTCTCGTTAGCCTCCTAGGCTTAACGACACGATCCACCACTTCAGAAACGCAGGCCTGCACCATATTTACAAGAATATGGTGCAGCCCTGCGTTTCCCCTGCGCTGGTGCTACACTTAGCAGTGTGGAATAACGCAGGCACCCTTGCACCATAGTGCAAGGGTGCCTGCGTGCAGGGAAGATTGTTTATGTGCAGGAAGTTCTCCCTGCCTGTACATGAATAATTTTGAAATGCCGTTTTGTCACTTTTATGTGTGCTTCCTAATGCAGCACACATGAAAGTTACAAAATGTCATTTTTAAAGATTGTTTATGTGCAGGAAGGGTCACCTTCCTGAACATAAACAATCCAAGGTGCTTTGCTATTTCCATTGGAAAAAGCAAAAACATGGAGTAATAAAGCATTTCTCCTCGTTTCGCCAAGTTAAGACCAGGTTTTCCATGGTCTTAATTTTGGTGCTGCCTCCTATTTACGCTGCCCTTGTAAATAGAGGGGTGCGTCAAAATCAATGGGTGTTGCGGTGGAACGCCCACCTCATCTCCCACTGCCCACCCCTTTCAAGATAAGCATTGCATGAAAGGGGGCCTTATTTACAAGGCAGTGTTAAGCCACTTGGCTGAAGCTGCCTTGTAAATAAGGCAAAGCCCCTATCGCCACGGGAACATCGCAAAAAGTGACATTCCCATGGCGATAGGGGCTTGTAAATATGCCCCTAAAATCCTGAGTAATTTGAGTATTTGTTTTGTGTGCACACGTGCTTATTTTTTTCGAGTTATTGTTTTAATGTTTGAAATTTAAATTCTATAAATTGCTTGGGGGTCCCCGGCTTCCAGTGGTGACTCAATGGGGGTCCTCAGGAGTCAAACGTTTGGGAACCACTGGCGTAGGGAATATCTTTTAGAGGACAGGAATATTTATAAGGCAGCCCTCAAATCACACTACAAACTGGCGAGGACGGCCAAAATGAATGATTTAGAAAGTAGGATTGCAAACACTAACAATAGGGGCAAGAAAATCTTTAAAATCGTCAAATCATTCACGGTTCCTAAGGCAGAGAACAAAGTACCACCGCTATCAGCCGATTGTGCGAAGCAGGTGGCCCATTCCTTTCATGAACAAGCATTGGCATAGCCAATAGGTCTCGCCTTTGGGGCCTTATAAGTGTTTAGCCAGAGCTATTGACTTTGCCAATGTCTTCAAGCTGTGCTGTAGAGAAGTGTGGCTGCTGTGCGGCATGCTGAAAAGTTATAATAAAAAAGTGTCAGAAGCATTTTTGTTACTTTATATATGACCAAGAAGGCATTATGTAAAACTGAACGACCATATTAAAAAAAGTATTTACAATAAAAAATTCTCTGTTTTCTTTTGTTCTTGCAATGCTGGCAACTTGTTTCTGCCTATTGCAATGGTTGTTTGTTAAAGCTTTTTTTTTGAGGGGGCATAAACAATCTGAGGGTGAAGGTTGGGAACTAGTACCTGTATAATAACACTAGCAGCGGCCAGACGCTAGGGGAGAATCAACAGATGCCAGATTCCGAGAGCAGGCTGAGGTGGTGGTGGTGGTGACTGTTGCGGAGACGATGCTGAGGTGATGCTGAATGATACTGCTGTGGTGCTGAGTGATGCTGTGGTGGTGCTGAGTGATATTGTCTTGGCGCTGAGTGATGCTGTGGCGGCCCTGAGCGATGCTGTGGCGACTCCGAGCGATGCTGTGGCGGCCCCGAGCGATGCTGTGGCGGCCCCGAGCGATGCTGTGGCGGCCCCGAGCGATGCTGTGGCGGCCCCGAGCGATGCTGTGGCGGCCCCGAGCGATGCTGTGGCGGCCCCGAGCGATGCTGTGGCGGCCCCGAGCGATGCTGTGGCGGCCCCGAGCGATGCTGTGGCGGCCCGAGCGATGCTGTGGCGGCCCCGAGCGATGCTGTGGCGGCCCCGAGCGATGCTGTGGCGGCCCCGAGCGATGCTGTGGCGGCCCCGAGCGATGCTGTGGCTGCCCCGAGCGATGCTGTGGCTGCCCCGAGCGATGCTGTGGTTGCCCCGAGCGATGCTGTGGTTGCCCCGAGCGATGCTGTGGTTGCCCCGAGCGATGCTGTGGTTGCCCCGAGCGATGCTGTGGTTGCCCCGAGCGATGCTGTGGTTGCCCCGAGCGATGCTGTGGTTGCCCCGAGCGATGCTGTGGTTGCCCCGAGCGATGCTGTGGTTGCCCCGAGCGATGCTGTGGTGGCGCTGAGTCATCCTGTGGTGGTGCTGAGTCATCCTGTGGTGGTGCTGAGTCATCCTGTGGTGGTGCTGAGTCATCCTGTGGTGGTGCTGAGTCATCCTGTGGTGGCGCTGAGTCATCCTGTGGTGGCGCGGAGTGATCCTGTGGTGGCGCTGAGTCATCCTGTGGTGGCGCGGAGTCATCCTGTGGTGGTGCGGAGTCATCCTGTGGTGGTGCGGAGTCATCCTGTGGTGGTGCGGAGTCATCCTGTGGTGGTGCTGAGTCATCCTGTGGTGGTGCTGAGTCATCCTGTGGTGGTGCTGAGTCATCCTGTGGTGGTGCTGAGTCATCCTGTGGTGGTGCTGAGTCATCCTGTGGTGGCGCGGAGTCATCCTGTGGTGGCGCGGAGTGATGCTGTGGTGGCGCGGAGTGATGCTGTGGTGGCGCGGAGTGATGCCGTTGTGTCGCTAAGTGATGCCCTTGTGTCGCTAAGTGATGCTGTTGTTGTGCTGAGTCATCCTGTGGTGGTGCCGAGTGATGATGTGGTGTCGCTGAGTAAAGCTATGGTGGTGCTGAGTGATGCTGTGGTGGCGCGGAGTGATGCTGTGGTGGCGCGGAGTGATGCTGTGGTGGCTCTGAGTGATGCTGTGGTGGCGCTGAGTGATGCTGTGGTGGCGCTGAGTGATGCTGTGGTGGCGCTGAGTGATGCTGTGGTGGCGCTGAGTGATGCTGTGGTGGCGCTGAGTGATGCTGTGGTTGCACTGAGTGATGCTGTGGTTGCACTGAGTGATGCTGTGGTTGCACTGAGTGATGCTGTGGTTGCACTGAGTGATGCTGTGGTTGCACTGAGTGATGCTGTGGTTGCACTGAGTGATGCTGTGGTTTCACTGAGTGATGCTGTGGTTTCACTGAGTGATGCTGTGGTTTCACTGAGTGATGCTGTGGTTGCACTGAGTGATGCTGTGGTTGCACTGAGTGATGCTGTGGTTGCACTGAGTGATGCTGTGGTTGCACTGAGTGATGCTGTGGTTGCACTGAGTGATGCTGTGGTTGCACTGAGTGATGCTGTGGTTGCACTGAGTGATGCTGTGGTTGCACTGAGTGATGCTGTGGTTGCACTGAGTGATGCTGTGATGGCGTTGAGAGATGTTGTGTTGGTGCTGAGTGATGCTGTGCTGGCTCTGATTGATGCTGTGCTGGCTCTGATTGATGCTGTTGTTGCGCTGAGTGATGCTGTGGTGTTGCCGAGTGAGAGAGTGAAGATATAATGCCCAATTAGAGAGGGTGGTGAGAGAGAAAGAGAGAGAAAGGGTGTACATAGAATAAAGAGTGGAGCGGGATAGAGAGAGAAAGAAGGGGAGAGAGAGTGAATGAAGGAGTTTGAAAGAGAAACAGATAAAGGGGTGAGAGAGAATGAAAGGCTAAAAAAGATAGAGAGGGGAGAGTTAATTAAGTAGAGAGAGAATTAGAGAGAGGAGAGAGAGAGAGAGAGAAGGAGAGAGACAATAAGAGTGGGGGGTGGAGTTTAGAGTGAAGAAGTGACGCGGAAAAAGTAACCTTAAATATAGCTTTGTGCGAATATTTTTTTTAAAAAACAGTGAGAGACAAAAATACTGGTAATTAGGCTGTGACTCCCAATATAAAACAAATAGCGATATAAGGTGAAATCAACCCACCAAAGCAATATTTCTAACTAGACAAAAAAAAGCTTGCATTTCAATGCTAATCACTGTTGTTTTTCATGTGACTGTAGTCCAGGGCCCTCAGTTGGTAATGTGAGCTGCTGCTGCGATTGAAACATCAGAGTCCAGAGAGTTAATGAGCCATGACGAGGAAATGAGGAAGAGATAGGAAACGCAGATGCCAGCTGCGCGTGCACGCCATCGTGAACTCAAGCTGGTCGCCAGCCGAAAGCCAGTGTTTGCACTTCCAAAACCCGCTTACTAAAACTCTCGGCCAGACCAGCGCAAGCGCTGGTGCAGGCCGAGACTTAAAAAACAATGATGATCCAGCAGTCATTTTCCACGGAGGTGGAGGAGGCTATACCCTCTCTACACATACAGGTGGGAAGCGTCACTCCACCACTCCCCCCGGGGGCACTCTCACAAAGGCCGCCATTGTCGCAGATCCCTGCCATCGAACTTGAGGACTCACTCACATTCCTTTCGGGCCTCAAGTTAGGCTCACCAACAGATGCGTGTCCAGCTAAACTGATGCCGGCTCTTGCATCTACCTTAAACGCACCTGTCAATAAGGTACTCAACTCCTCGCTGGCAACTGGTATTGTGCCGCCAATCTGGAAGCAGGCTAAATTCCTGCCAATCCTGAAAAAACCTTATGCGGACCTAAACACTCTCACTAACTACAGACCAATCTCCTTTCTTCCCACTTTCTCCAAAGTATTTGAGAAACAGGTCAACAAAGTACTCATGGAGTATGCGAAGGAACACAATCTCCTTCACCCCACGCAATCCAGCTTTACGGCCAATTACAGCACTGAGTCTGCCCTGTTGGAAGTGACGGAACATCTTAGAGACAAGCTGGATAGTGGGGGCAGAGCAATGCTTATCTTGCTTGACCTGTCGGCGGCATTCGACACAGTGCCCCACAGGATGCTCCTAGACAGACTAAGGAACATGGGCATAGAAGGGAAAGCATTAGCATGGATTACATCCTTTTTGGAGAACAGGGAACAGGTCATCTGGACCCCTCCGTTCTCAGCCCCAATGCGAAGCATACAGTTTGGAGTCCGCAGGGCTCCTCACTAAGTCCAACTCTGTTCAACCTATACATGTCACCACTAGCAGAGGCACAGGGCGCCAAAACAGTCTCTTATGCTGATGATACACAGCTGATTTTTACATGCAATAAAGGGGATGACTTCAACGGGAATGCAATTGGATCCTGCCTCACCAAGGTTTTTAAATGGCTGAAGCAGAACCAGCTCAAAAGTAATACCGACAAAACTGAGATTGTATTCCTCGGCCAACCAGTTGCGAGCAATTGGAGTCTGTGGTGGACCGCATATCTCTCACCCCCCAGAACTGCTCAATCGACAGTCAAAAACCTGGGTATCTACATCAATATTGAGCTTTCGATGCGGTCCCAGGTTCGAGCCCTAGTGGGAACCTGTTTTGGAGTACTGCGGATGCTGAAGAAATTTCTGCCGCTTCTCCCCCTGGATTCCAGGACGACAGTGGTTCAGGCGTTGATCACGTCCAGACTGGACTATGCTAATGTCCTCTATCTGGGACTACCAGACTACCTTCTCCAGCGCCTCCAGGTAGTGCAAAATTCAGCAGCAAGGGCGATTCTTAAACTGAAACCCAGATCACATATGACCCCCCCCCCCATCTTAAGTCACTACACTGGCTCCCAGTGAGGGAAAGGATAACATTTAAGGCCATGGTTATTTTCTTCAAAGCCTTACATGGCACGGGAGTCGTCTACCTGAGAAAATGAGTTAGCCGATATGTACCTACTAGAACACTCAGATCGTCCTCCGCCAACCTGGCCTGAATTCCCAAAACACAGCTGGTACGCAGAGCCGGTAGGTCCTTCGGCTTCCTAGGAGCCCACGCCTGGAACAAACTGCTGGCAGCTCTGAGAGCATCAACAGTTCCCTCCCACTTCAAAAAACAGCTGAAAACATGGCTATTTAAAAACTAAGCCCCTAGTAGGGCAGGCTCATGTGAACTGTTAGCGCCGGGACACTCCAGAGGGAGTAGTTGTGCGCTCTATAAATACTGGTCGTTCATTCATTCATAAATAAATACTGGTCATTCAATAACAGAGTGGAATTTTGCTGCTTTATTTATATGTTTAAAAGGTTGTAAAAGAGAAGTTCTTATTCCATAGCTCGACTGTACTTGTAGTAGTTAAGTCTCTACAAAGATATTGACTGTATGTGGATTTCTTGTCATTTTCAACTTCTGACCATAGAGCTTTATTGAGTGGCAGATGTATTGGCTTTAGTTTTATTTTGTACCAGCTTTTTATGGTGTACATTCTCCCTATTTCGTTTATTAGCCCAAATTACAAGCGCACCTGTGCTGGTGATGCATTTTGAGATAGTCGAAAACTTTGTTTGTAAGTTGTGACCTGCAACTCATTCAAAAGTGTAGAGTCTTTTCCGTGTAAGGCGATGCTAGCGTAGGATATCGTTGGAAGCATTTTGCAGCTGTTACAGATAACACTAGTTTAATAGATGGCCTTCCAATTTTTGGGCCAATGTACTGAAAGCGAACGCTAGCACGTTTGCGCTTTTGACATGTAGTTCTTCTGTTCATGGTGACAATGTTATCTACGTAGACTCACAAATACTTGTAGCGGATTACTTCTTCTAGCAACTTTCCGTCCAACCAGATTTTGTGTGAAGGGCCGGGGTGGTTTAGCACCAACATGGGTCTGGTTTTTAGCATACTGATTTCCAACTTATTGGCGATGACATTTTCATGCATTTCAGCCATTGACCTCTGGGGGGCCAACTTTAGTTAGACTTAATACTACGTTGTGTACACCGGAGCTAGTTGATTATAGAGAATCCCTGACTGATGTTTTAAATATACCAGGTGCTCGATCGCTCCCATGGTTTAAACACGTGTTTTCGTGGGTGAGTAGATTAGGTCTCGGTAGATTTTGGGATGACCCTACTAAACTTAAGAAAGTCGATCAGCATCTTCTTAAAACTACTTATTGGAATTTTATCAATGAATGTGTACTAAGGAAAAATTATGTAGGATCTCTGACCAATAGTTTTTTTGATTTTAAATCTACTCCATTATTGGAAGATTATATGGATTTTATACCTTTTGCTTTCCCTAAAAGCCTTTTTATACGGTTTCGCTTGGGGACTTTGCCTATAAGATCATTCACACATAAATGGAATTCTGCACAGTCAGAATTGACTTGCCCAATGTGTAAACAATGTGATGAAAATGAATCGCATTTGCTATTTTTTTGTCCAGAGTATATGTCCCCTCGTAGGAGGTGGATTATTCCGCTTTGCCGGGAATTGGGACTTGTACATTACCAAATTGCATTACGGATTCTAAAAACTAATCTCTCCCCTAGAATAGTTGTAGCTGTTAGCAAATTTTTAGAGGCTATCTGGTATAAGCGCAATGCAATTTTAAAGATTAGATCAGTGTAAGGATTAAGGATGTATTTTATTGCTTTTATTGATTGATGAATTGTTTTATTCTGTATTGTTCTGTTAGGTGTAATTTTTAGGTATTGTCTGTTGTTGGATCATATGTATAGTGCTAATGAAATTATTGTCTTTTAACAATTATATTATTGCTGCTATTCTACCCAACTATGAAGCACTATGCACTTTATTTATGGACTTATTGTTGCTATTATATTTTCTACAATTGATATGTAATTTGAGGCACTATGCATTTTAAATATGGACATACTGATGTTATTATTGCTGTTATTGTACATATATTTGTTGCGTCATTGGTCATTTGATGTATAGGATGCTGGTTGATATTATTGCTGCTGTTATTGTACTAATCTATGAAGCACTATGCACTTTAACTATGGACCTATTGCTGCTATTATATTTTTTACAATTGAAGCGTAATTTGAGGCACTATGCACTTTAAATATGGACATACTGCTGCTATTATTGTTGTTATTGTACATATATTTGTTGTGTCATTGGTCATTTGATGTATAGGATGTTG
This sequence comes from Calotriton arnoldi, assembly GCA_963921515.1. NCBI lineage: Eukaryota > Metazoa > Chordata > Amphibia > Caudata > Salamandridae > Calotriton > Calotriton arnoldi. The sequence continues at coordinate 1,820,841 of CAWUFW010001292.1, read as the reverse complement.
GTTGATACTTTGATGGTTGCAATAACCGAATAAAGTTATATACTACTACTACTACGTTGTCTGCGTATGAGAGGTGTTATAGAGTTAATTTACCCAGGCGGTGTGGGTTGGTCTGGTGTTAGATCCGACATGAACAAGTTAAACAAGTACGAGACCAGCACACACCCCTGCTTCAAGCCCTTGTTTGAGGTGATATTTCTTGAGATCCTGGTGTCTTCGCCCAACTTGACTCTTATCCAGTATTGGGTGTAAAGTTGCATTATTCCTTGCAATATTCTGTAAGGAATATTCCAATCTTTTAGTTTCCTCCACAGGATGAGACGGTCTACGCAATCAAATGCAGCTTTTAAATCTATGAAGCAGAGATGTAATTTTTGCTTTTTCCATTTCCATTTGTCAGCTATTAACGAGACTGCTAGGATGTTTGCGGTTGTTCCAGTCCCTTTTCCTAAGCCTGTCTGATTGGCCGGGATCAGGTTGTGCTTATCAGACCATTCGATGAGGTCCGCTAAGATCAGTGATGCATATTACTTTGCTTCTACGTCAAGTAATGCTATAAGACTGTAATTTGCCGGCTTCAATCAATTTCCACCTATGTAAATTGGATTGATAAATGAGCCTTGCCAGCTGGATGGCATGCAACCTAATAGTTCCACTTCTTTGAAAAGGATGGTTAGATGATTACCTGAAAATGGCCTGGGGAATACCATTTGGTCCCGGCGCACCATCTCTACTGCCTTTGCATATTGCGTATGTGACTTCTTCTTCTGAATAGGTCAACAGGGTAACTTTGTTAGTGAAATAGGTGCTCTTTGTTACATCAGTTGTGCCGGTTTTTACTGTCGTTTCATTCCCCTCACAGTTTTCTCGATTGTTGGTTTGTTCTAGTTGTGGAGCTATCGGTGATTCTAGCATTGTGCCCCCCTCAAACCTCCTGGCCAGGAATTCGACCCATTCTTGCAGTCAATGAGCCAGGGGACAGAATTTTACCAGCAGTAAACGGGGTATGCACCACTCAAGAAACACAACGTTTTCAGAGCTTAGCTTTTTCTGGTAGGGAGGTCAAGAAGAACAGGGGAAGAGAGAGTCTGCTTCAGCAAGGAGTCTAACTCGAGGACGCAAAATGTCAAACAGATTGACTAAAAACAATAAACCACAATCTGTACCTCTGCCAACTCTCCAGCAGAAGGATACCAAGCTTGGAACGTTCTCTGTAGTAATGCAAAGCTTACCAAAAATAATAAGCCTTAGTTTAGATCTTCAGCCATTTTACAAAGGGCCAAAAGCCACATTTTTGAATAGTGAACTCTACCGTGACTTAAAAATGCCACCTGGGTCAATGGATTGCTTTTCAGTGGTTTTTGGTCTGCTTCCTTTGAGATACCTTTTTGAATTTCCTGGTTTGCATTCCAAAAAATAGATCCTGCTACTCCTGTTGGATGGACTTGTTGGACGACTTTGCTGTTTATTTCCTTTGAGCTTAAACCAAAAGACTGTGACAGCAACATCCTTATATATGGCTCTAACGGACACAGAATATACAAGTGATTGCGCACAGAAAGCGAAATTAACTAAAGGGTAATGTCTTCTGCACTACGCTACTCAGGGAAAAACTATTTTTTCTAACTAAATTAGGGTGTTTTGAGATATTATAAAACTGAAGTAGACAAGCCTATAGAAAAAACTATTTAGTATGTTACACGTTTAAGTCACGAAACAATATTCTTTACCAGTCTGGAAGGGCAAACTGAAAAGGATTATAGGAATGCAAATGTCCTGCAAGCACGCCTTAAATTCACACCTATTTTTTGTTCTTACCATATGATATTGCATTTCTTCTGCATTGATCTCAACAAACGTAAATTTTTAATAGGCAACGGCAAAGCAAAGTGGCCTGGCTATAATATGCTTGTGGAAGCAAATAGAATTTGTTCATGTCTGTGTTTGCATGCATTAGCACAAAGTTTGGGCTAGCTAGTTTTGACAATGCATAAAGGTTGTAAGGAAACTACTAGTGATGATTACCAACTTCTCTTAGCTTATGCACTTCTATGTCGATATGCTGGTTCATAGGTTTTTCATACCCAGCAGAGTCTTACTGCTATATTTAAACAAGCATTGGCAAAGATAATGTTTTTGATTTTATTTAAAATTAAAGTTGTCATTGTATTGCATTGTACCATTTATACAGTGCTTCATACCCTTGATGCAGTTGAGAAACGCTACAATATTCATCAGGTTCCTGGGTGCAATTGTAGCATGTTGTTAACCCTTTCGCTGCTAGGCCTTGCCCCCCATGCTAAGCCTTTTTTTGGGCTATTTGGGGTAGTTCGCGCTTAGGCCCCTGTAACTTTTTGACCACATAAGGTATCCACGCCAAATTTGCGTCCTTTTCTTCCAACATCATGGGGATTTTAAAGGTACCCAGGGTTTGTTGATTCCCCTGGAGCGGACCCAGAAATTTTTTGGGGGAAAAATGGGAAGAAAGTGCTGCAGATGAAAGCGTCTTGTTTATTCCCTGCAAATGGTATCAACAAAGGGTTTGTGGTGCTGAAATCACCATCTTCCCAGTTGTCAGGGACTGACAGACTTTTGTAAGAAAACCAAGCTTTTGTACACAGTTTTGGCATTTTACTGGGACACAGCCTATTTTTGCTATTTTTTGCACTTTCAACCTCTTTCCAGTTAATGGTAAAAATGGGTATGAAAGCAATAATGGATCCTGGGAAACTATATTTCTGAAAAGTATACCAATTCTGAATTCAGCAAGGGGTCATTTGTGTAGATCCTTCAAGGTTTTCTTATAGAAACTAACAGTTGAAAATGGGAAAAATTGAAAATGGGAAAAATTGAAAATAAGTTGAAAAAAACAGCCATTTGTGCCAACGTTTTCACCTGTAACTTCTTCCAAGTATGACAGATTTTTGAAAGCAATATACCGTTACCCTTCTGGTTGTGGGGATATATAAGACTTGTAGGTTCACCAAGAACCCGAGGAACCAAGAACTAAGCAGCGTCTTGCAATGGTTTTTTATTGTGTACCGGGTATATAGCAATTCATTTGGGAAAATATAAATAGTGAAAGATCGGTGTGAAAGACACCTATGTATTTCTGAAATGGGAACAAAATATAGAGTTTAGAAACAGTAGCTATTTGCACATCTCCGAAATTGTGGGTACCCATACTAGCATGCGAATGAGACATTTTTCAAAGTGACTTCTTTTTTACACATTGTCTTACATTTGGAAGGCAGAGATGCATCGAAAGTCAATAGGTAATAACAGTTGCTCTACAATTCTGTGTTCCCCTAAGTCTCCCGATAAAAATGGTACCTCACTTGTGTGCGGGTTGGGTGGAATTTTGAGGATCCACGCAGATTCCAGAACTTTCCATCACAAAAATGTGAGGAATGTTTTTTTTTTTTTTTTCTTTTTTACAAAGATTGAGGTTTGCAAGGGATTCTGGGTAACAGAACCTGGTGAGAGCCAGACAAGTCACCCCATCCTCGATTCCCCTGGGTGTCTAGTTTTCAAAAATGTATAGGTTTGCTAGGTTTCCCTTGGTGCTGGCAGAGCTAGGGTTCAAAATCTACAGCTAGGCACTTTGCAAAAAAAAGGGTCAGTTTTCACTGTAAAAATGTGGTGTGTCCATGTTGCGTTTTGGGCCGTTTACCGTCGCGGGTAGTATGCCTGCCCAAACAAGTGAGGTACCATTTTTATCGGGAGACTTTGTGGAATGCTGGGTGGGTGGAAGTTTGTGAATCTGCGCAGATTAGAGGACTTTCCATCACTGAAATGTGAGGAAAATGTTTTTTTTTTTTTTTACAAGGTTTGCAAGGGATTCTGGGTAACAGAACCTAGTGAGAGCCACACAAGTCTACCCATACTGGATTCCCCTTGGTGTCTAGTTTTCAAAATATACAGGTTTGCTATGTTTCCCTAGGTGCCGGCTGCGCTAGGACCCAAAATCCACAGGTAGGCACATTCCCAAAAAAAGTCAGTGCCCTGTGGCTATTCTTTTGTGGGGTTGGGGGCATTGGGATGCTCATTCTGGGCAGCCCCCACCCCTACGTATAAAAAAAAGCCAGCATAATCGCTGGTGCCTAGTGGGCTCTCTGCCCCCCCGGGGGGCAGATCAGGGGCTACTGCCCCCATCTGCCTCCTGGGGGGGCACAAAGACTGTGGCATCTTTTTTGGGGGGGGGCCATTGGCAAGCCAATTCTGGGCAGCCCCCACCACGAACTTTAGAGGAAAAAAAATACCTGGTGGCTAGTGGGCTTTCTGCCCCCCCCGGGGGGGGCAGATAAGGGGCTATTGCCCCATCTGCCTCCCGGGGGGGCAGCAAGACTGTAGCATTTTGTTTGGGGGTGGGGGCATTAACATGCTCATTCTGGGGAGAACGTCTCTTGTTTTCTTTGGGGGGGGTAGGGTGGGGGCATTTGCATGCCCATTCTGAGCAGCCCCCACCCCGGGCCTATAAAAAAAAAAATCCCTGGCGTCTAGGGTGCTTTCTGCCCCCCCCCCCCCCCCGGGAGAGCAGATTGGGGGCTACTGCAAAAAGACTGTCTGTACCCAAATTGTATGGGGTGAGCAAAGGCCCTAGCCCAAGGGGCCGCTCCCCCCTCCCTGGTGCCTAGTGGGTGGATCCTTGCTTGGGGATCGCCCCCCTCTATCAAGGCGTATACTTATCCTTGATAGAGTGATATGCAATATCTTAGAGGCCACTATTCATTGAATCATAACCATTCCAAATAATACATTATTTAGACTTGCACGGGAGTGACAGATGCTCCACCTTAAGGAACTGTTAGGTAGTCAGGGAGAAGACTGCAGGATCCTCCGGGGAGCGACATAAGCCAAATGCTGTAGGGATGACAATAGTCAAACCCTGCTGGCACAGTTAGGAACCCAGAGTGATCTATGGAATAGGCCCAAAAGTGACAGTGGCCCACATCCTTTTGTTACACAGAATCAGGTCTTGTTGCGACTGAGGCCCAAGCTTTGGTTCCAAGATCAGCAACCACAGTGTCTACTACGCTGTTTACAAGCCCAATCCCTGGTGGCACTGCTAGGCATGCAGACAGTGATACGTGGAATCCACCAAGAAGTGACGGTGGACGAAGCCCTGTGTTACATGGAATCAACCAAGCGGCAACAGAAGCCTAACTCCTCGAGGTACGGTAAAGCAACCAGTGCCTTTAAACTGGGTATGCCCCCAGAACAGCATGGCGGCAATTATTGTACAAACAACCATAGTATTAGCATGGAGGAATTCTTTTAAGTCTGGAAGGGAGCAATAAAGATAAATGGGATATTCAACCTACACCTGGGAAGAACAGGCCGGATGCTTTGTTTTGGGTGGTAATAAAGTAACCAAAGAGAGGGTGTTCCATCAGTGATTTAGTGGAAAAAGGAATTTAAGGTACTGAATTGGGAGATAGTCTTAAGAGTGTTGGGTCAGGAATGTCCCCTGCATAATGTACAGTTGTGTTCCACTGCCCTGAGTGCCCAAAGTATCTGGTACCCTGGTTTTTGGCCCCAGTGTCACGCCAATGTAGCGCATGGATGATGGACTAGACCGGTTACGTGGCATGAGTAAGCTCCTGGCCCTATCCTGGATCTGGAGAGGTGCACCAAGCGGGTGCTCAATTGTTGGACAGTGGACTACCGTTTCTATCGGACAAGTTACTTACCTTCGGTAACGCCTTATCTGGTAGAGACATGATCTAGCAGCAGATTTCTTACCTTTGAATTTCCCAGGCGTCAGATTGGATCTGGAAGATGTGTCTTGAGCAGTACCCCTGTGGTCCGTAAGGTGGCGTTGGTCGACTCCGCGTGACGTTGTCTCCGCTATCGTGACGTCCGCGTCTATATAGGTGCCACCTCGGCGTGCTGACGTCAATACTTTGCATGACTATCCATGCTAGAAGCACGGAGCCATGAAGTTGACTGACAGTGGTGTTTTTAGACAACTAGGACCCTGACAGGGAACAGCTCTGACATTAAGAACTGATCCACAGTGCAGGGGGGATGGGTGGGTCAGTAAGGAATCAGCAGCTAGATCATGTTTCTACCACATAAGGCGTTAACGAAGGCAAGTAACTTGTCCATCTGATAGAGACATCTAGCCACAGATTCCTTACCTTTGAACAGATACCCAAGCAATACCATCCCCCAAGGGACTGCCGAAAAGTTTAAACCACAAAGTCCTGTAGGACCGAATGGTCAAAGAGCCCTTCACTATGGACCGGTTTGTCCCGGCAATGGTTGGCAAACGTGTGCAGGGATGCCCATGTAGCCGCCTGGCAGATGTCGAGGACCAGGACACCTTGCTGGAGAGCCGTGTAGGCTGCCTTAGCTCTGGTAGAATGAGCTTCGAGGCCTTCGGGAGGTGTTTCTTTGCCAGAGCGTACCAAATTTTAATGCAGAGGATAACCCATCGAGAGATGGTCCTCTTCTGCACAGCACGTCCCTTCTTAGCTCCAACGTACCCCACAAAGAGTTGGTCATCCACCCGGAACTCTTTAGTGCGGTTAAGGTAGAACGATAACGCTCTTTTTGGGTCCAGATGGTGGAGGCGTTGAGCATAGAAGGTGGGCAAGGTGCAGGATTGCCCTAGGTGGAAAGGTGTCACCACTTTAGGCAAAAAGAAGCCCTAGTGCGAAGCACTACCTTATCTGGGAAGACGGTCAGGTAAGCAAGCTGATACGAAAGTGCCTGCAAATCGCTCACTCTTCTGGCAGAAATTATTGCCACTAAAAAGGCTGTCTTGATGGTAGCCAGCCGGAGGGGGCAATTGTGCAGTGGCTCGAATGGTGCACACATTAGATAAGTGAGGACAAAGTTAAGGTCCCACTGAGGCACGATAAAAGGTGAGGGGGGGAACAAATGTGTAAGCCCCTTCAGAAATCTATTTACAGTAGTGGAATTGAATAGTGACTGTTGGTCTGGCAACCGTAGAAAGCGCCGAAAGGCAACCCTTTAGAGTGCCCAGAACAGAGCCCTGCTGGGCAAGAGATAGGATGAAAAGAAGGATGTCAGAAAGGGAGGCAGACAGAGGGTCAACAGACCATTCTGTTAAATGTTTACAAAAATTCTGCTATCAGCAGGCTTATATTGACTTAATAGAGGGACGCCTGGCTGCCAGAATAACTTCTCATACTTCAGGAGGAAGGTTGAATGCTGTCAACTGTCGCCGCTCAATTTCCACTCAAGGAGGCGGAGGGTTAAGTGGTTCGGGTGGAGGACCCTCCCCTGCGACATAAGATCCTCCCTTAGAGGCAGCCTGATCGAAGGATCGACGCTCATCTGCAGAAGCTCGGGATACCAAACCCTCCGTGCTCAGTCTGAACCCACAAAAATAACTTGGGCCGGTCGCTCCTGATCTTCTTGAGTGCTCTGGACACTAGTAGTATGGGCGGGAAAGCATACAAGAGGCCTGAGCACCGCTCGAGACGAAAACCGTTGCCGAGCGAGAGCCGCCTTGGAAACTCCAACATACAAAACTGTTGACATTGCACGTTCAACTGAGGCAAACAGATCTAACCAAGGCTCTTCCCACTGCTGAAAGAGTTCTTGTGCCACGTCCGGATGGAGATGCCATTCGTAATCCGCTAGGCACCGACAGCTAAGTTCGTCCACCCTGGTGTTCAGGGAACCGTCCTGGTGTTGAACCACCAGGGATATGTTCTGTTGTTCCAGCCAAGTCCAGAGACGCAGGGCCTCCTGACAAAGGGTCCACGACCTCACCCCGCCTTGTTTGTTGCAGTACCACTTGGCGGTGGTGTTGTCTGTGAACACCTGAACCAGCCTTCCCTTGAGAGATGGAAGAAAGGCTTTCAGTGCCAATCAGATCGCACGAAGCTCCAACATGTTGATGTGGAAGCCGTCCTCTGCCAGAGATCCACCTCCCCCAGATGGCCGCCCCATCCCTGGAGTGGCGTTTCTGTCACCATTGTGAGATCTGGGTGGGGATGGGAGAGTGGCCTGCCACCACTGCAGATCTTGCGCATTTCCCTCCGAGATCAGGACCAGGTGGATGAGATTACCCTGATGCTGCGGCCATTGGTACTTCAGGTCCCACTGCAGAGCCCGCATGTGCCATCTGGTATGATTTACTAGCAGGATGCAGACGGTCATGAGGCCCAGCAGTCTCAGAGTCAGTCTCACCGAAATCCAGGATAGAGGCTGAAACATCAGTATCAGCCTGAATATCCTGGACTCACGGTTCGGGAGGATAGGCCCGAAACAGCACTGTGTCCAGAACAGCTCTGATGAAAGGGAGCATCTGGGAAGGAGTCAGATGTGACTTCGGCACATTGACAGTGAACCCCAGCAGGAGGTTCGCCGTAGTCTGGAGGTGGGAGACAACTGCCTGGGGCAAGCCCGCCTTCAACAGCCAGTCGTCGAGCTAGGGGAAGACTACAACCCCTGATCTCCGCAGATGAGCTGCGACCTCCACCATCACATTGGTGAACACCCGAGGAGCACTGGTGAGGCCGAAGGGGAGCAAGGTAAACTGAAAGCGATCGTGGACCACCGTAAAATGCAGGTAGCGGCGATGGGCAGGCAGGACGGGAATATGGAAATAGGCATCCTGAAAGCCCAACGCTACCATCCAGTCTCCCAGGTCCAAGGCAGACAGAACCTGAGCAAGAGTGAGCATACTGAACTTCTCTTTTCGGAGCAAGTAGGTGAGGGCTCTGAGGTCGAGGACAGGACGAAAGCCTCCGTCCTTTTTGGGGACCAAAAAGTAGCAGGAATAGCAACCACAGCCTATTTCTGCCACCGGAACCTCTATATGGCTCCCTAGGCCAAGAGTCATGACCTCCTCTCGAAGTAAAGCAAAATGATCCACCATCAGCCAATCGCATGTAGGAGGCATGGAGGGAGGGGTAGTCTCGAAGAGGAGGAAATAGCCCCTTTTGATTATCTGTAGAACCCATCTGTCCGAGGTGATGTCCCCCAAGTGGTGGAGGTGATGGCGTATCCTGCCACCAACTGGACGCCCATGATCCAGGAAGTTCGAACTAGGATTTGGAGGAGGGAGGGGGGGTGTTTGTGGCCTGACCTGATCTTTGGCCGCCCAACCCATGGGGTCTGGGCGAGCCACGACCACGCTGAGGTTTGGGAATTTGCGTGGTCCTCTGGCTAGGATAGGGCTGGTGAGGCTGGTAGCCCCTTCTGCAGCCACCAAAGGCAGGCGTAGGACGAGATGATACAGAGAGGCCCAAGGACTTGGCCGTAGTCTGTGATTCCTTGAAGCGCTCTGCGCAGCGTCTGCCCTGTCTCCAGAGCGATGAGAGCCATCAAAGGGCATGTCCAGAAGACATCCCCCGAGAAGTCAGGCGCCGAGGAAATCGCTCTGCCTAGCGAGTCTGTTGTGTCAAGACCACTGCGAATGGTAAACTTTGCTGCATCTCTCGTCTGCAACAGCTTGAGCAAGGACAGCCTAGGTCTCTTCCGCACATGCGCAACCGTATCCCTTAACCAATGGGAGTAGCGACCTAGAGGTACGCGGTGTTTACCGACCACAATGCTAGGCTGGTAGAAGAAAATATTTTCTTGCCGAAGCTATCCAGCCTTTTGGATTCCCTATCCGGCGATGTGAAAGGGAACGCGCCACGAGAAGTAGAGCCTTGGATCGCAAAGCTCTGTGGGGTCGGGTGGGATGCGAGGAAAGTTGGGTCGCCCGGTGATGGCAGAAGACGATTGTTCTATTCACAGGTGCCTGGAAATCACCAACAGAGCTCATATAAAGTCAAGATATGACTACTGCATGCATGCCATTTCAAGCCCTGATAATAATTTTTTTTTTTTTTAAACTTACATTTACTTTCAAGAGCTACATAGCCCATATTGCACTCCCATGTATTCCAAAAGACCCAGCATCCACAGTGCAATTCGTTCAAAGGGACTAGTCCTGTTGCTCCTCTGCACTGGATTCTCTCTTCCAGAGTTCGCGGTTGATGGTACTTGCACACACTTGTGACTATTCTTGAGTAGCCAAGCCTTAAATTTTGCCTACTCCCTTTTCTGCCTTTTGTCTACAGTTAAGTGCAGCCCCCAGGCTGCTCCCTTTCAAATGTGTTTTTAGTTTGTTCCTTCTGTTGTAGCTATAATTTCCCTTTCCTTATTCCTTTTGTATCTGTCATTTTCTCTTGAATCTACTTCTGTGTCTTTGTATTTTTGCACCTTGTTTAAATGCCCTTTGTCTGTGTCTAGTTTTCTAGCAGTTCAGCCCCTTGCTTGCTATGACTCCTAATTTGTCTTGTTTTGTTTGTTCTCCGGTTTTAACTGGATTCCTTGCTCTAGTATCTAGCCGTTTTGTTAGTTGTGTGCTTACATTCCAGTTTATTCTGTGTATCTGTGCTTCTTTAGGTACAACAGTTTCCTTTCTGCTTCTTGCCTTGTTTTCCTTTTAGGGCCTTGCAGAGAACTCTATGGATTTGTATGAGACACCTCTATGGTGATTCATTCAAAATCATGTAAAAGTTTGATGTGCGCTGTCATTGGTGACGAACGCTTACACCAAACTTTTAAAAGTTTTTACTTTTCCAAAAACAAACTTCCAAAGCGAGAGTTTGTTTTGGGACAATTAATAATGAATGTTATGGGAGTTTTAGGAGGAGAACCATTTTATTATTTTTACTGTCCCTCACCACCAGAATATTCCAGGCAATGATGGACAATAAAAAATAAACAAGCATTGAACATGTAATAGGTCTCACATTTGTTGGAGTTGGAGCTAATGGCATTGTAAATGGCAATGTTTTGTACTTATGAAATAGGTCCTGTATTTGTTGGAGCTATTGGCATCGTATATGGCAATGTTTTTTATTTATGTGTTATGGAGTGTATGTGGTGTGTTGTGGAATTATGTGGATTGGCTTAGTTGTGTAATTGTGTGGAGCGGAATTGTGTGGTATGGAGTGGATTTGTGTATTGGAATTATGTGGCATTGTGTGTTGTGGAATTGTGGATAGTAATTATGTGGTATTGAGTGTATTTGAATTATGCGGAGTGGGATTGTGTGTTCGGCAGTCAGAGCTGCAGACTCGGGAGCTGGGGGACCAGTGTTCGAGGCTTGGCGCTGGCTCAACATCTGTAATTATTAGCAAATCCGGATTTAGCATTTTAAATTAAAAATAAATAAACGGCATCTCGGAAGAACAGGGGGGGGGAGAAAGAAAAAAAGTTAGGAAAGCTGTACTAGTTAAAAAAAATAAGTGACGGGCTGCTTGGATTAAGGATTACTTGCATTGGGATGGAGAAAAAGGAAAGATTATTGTATTCGTTAATATAATGGATTTATGTACCATTGCTGAACCCAAGCAATGAGTGGAATTGAATCATAAAAACAGAAAACACGATTAAAACATTGTCTATTTACTGAAAACTTGTGTTTCATTCATGTTCTACATTTTAAATATTATTCAACCCCGGTTAATGGGGATTCGACAGTGCTTAGGGGGACGGAGGGGGACGGACCCTACAAGGGTACGCTACTGCTGGTAGGTAACAAATGAAGACAAGGCCTTACTAAGGAGGGACTAACCAGCAGATTACTGAATCAGAAGCCAGCATTCACGAAGGACAAAGACACAAGCCTTTGAAAAATATGGGTGGGGCTTCTATTCCATTCTCCAGTACAGCAAGTCGCAGCGCATGCGTGCTGCTCTAGGCTCGACCTTAAAAAAAAAAAAAAAAAAAGCCATCTGACCGCCCACTCTAAAATCGGGTGGATGGTCAGATGGCTTACCTCTGACGGCCAGTACTCCCTTGGGCTGTCGGAGGAAGGTTCAAGCTGACAGTAAATTTTACGCTGCCAGAGCAAACCTGGTGGTCCGCCCCCAACTCAAAATTGGGCAGACTGACCAAGAGTTTGGCAGACTCCATTCCGATGGGGTCCCCTGACCGCCAAACTCTAAATTAGGTTATAGTGTCTAGTATGTGGACTATTTTCTGCTCACCTGTGTATAAGTGTACTCCTTTTGTACAGGGGTTGGCTCCTCGATTCCAGGAGGCAATACCTGCCCCACCTTTTGTTGTGTATTACATGTAGTCTTAAGTGCTTTAACTGACTGACATTCCTTTTTCCTAAGGAATCTCCTCTGTCTGCAGGTGGACCAATAAAGGCTTCTCTTGCAAGTAAAATCCTGATTGGTGCCCTGGGGCAGCGGGTCTTTACCTGTGGTCCACAGACACCCAGCGGTCCGCAACGCCTACTCAAGGGGTTTGCTACTGCTTAGAAAATTTAATATTAACAGATTATTAAAGTATATATAAATAAGCAAAATGGAAATTTTTAAAACATTCTGCAAGTGTGAAGGAATTTCGAAATTGGATGCTAAAAATTAAGTTGTTATTCTCAGACTGATTAGTGGGAGCAGTGCAAGTACATCACATAGACTGGACGATGAGTGGCTTGAATTAAATTTAGAAAAGCTCCAACCTGCCTATTAAAAAAATTTTTTTTTAATTAAATTTGTTTGTGAATTGTATAAAGTATTTCATAATTTGTGTATTTGTTTGATTAGTGCTTGTTTCTGTATTTTTGTGTTTTGTTCCAAGTCTGACTTTCAAATCATCAACATTGGTTAGGTCACATCCCTTGTTTCTAGTAATGATTCAGTGTGGGTCCCCAGATTCCAGTAATGATTCAGTGAGGGTCCACAGAAGTTAAATGATTAAGAACAGTTTCCCTAGGGTCCAGATACAGAATCACTTCTGCTGCCACCTTTCAATGGGGTTTGTAGGGTGACTAGCTATAAGAGTAATAAGCACAGAGGCACTGACTCGCCCTAGTGCTGTGAGAAGTTCCGAGTCTTACCTGTGTACAACCCTAGTGTTAACCCGGCGTGTTTGTCCATTATTGGTTCCTTTCCCCGTTTGTGCACCTTAGGGCTGTATTGCCTTTTCTATACTGTTCTTTATCTAGCGGTGCTTATTTTTTCTCATGCATGTAACTGCATGTCCCTCTGCTTCGGTGCACCACCTCCATAGTCAGATATTGCTTGACCTTAAAGGGTGCACCCCTCGAAATCCACAAAAGAATGCACAAACCCAATTTTTAAAGCTAGTCTGGCAGGCAAGGCATGCAAAGAACAAAATTTAAAAATAAATAAAATGTTTTCCTAGCATGTCAACACTTCTCTCCAAACCCAGGCTTCACTAAAAATCACTAAAGGAACCCTTACTTTAATGGATAGACTTGCTAAAGAAAAATCAAAAAGATTGCAAGCTCAGCTTGAAACTGAATGGCTCTCCGACAAGCCAATGTTAAACTACTTAGATATTTGGGATTTTGATCCTCAATCTATGCCTGTAATACTGAGGAGGTAATGAGTTTTTGCGGATTTCATTAATTCAAAGGGAGGATTCCCATGACTCTGGTAGTGCTTTTGCAAACTATGTAAATGATACTCAGATGCTGTATAAATAAGTGAATTCCTTACCACAGTCTAGTGTACCCCAAGTTCAATTTCAAGATACAGCTATAACTAAAACACTTCATATAAGCACAAGAAAACACCTCACACGATACATAGTAGGGATCCATTTGTTTACTGTTGTGCACCCTAGACTCCCTCGGTCAGGTGTTCAGTACCCCAACACAGCTACAGAACCTTCTAAGACATTAGGCACCCCGAGGTCAGCATGACAGATTCAGGTTTCTGAGAGACCAGTAGAGCCTGTGGGACCCATTATCTCAACATAAACGGGTGGTGCCCTTAACAACCTGAAAAACAGTACTCCAAGCTCGGCATCAATAACCCACCTCTGCAGTCAGATATTCCTAGGCCTTGGGGGTGCTCCCTTCCCAGCACCATAACAGTTTGCATGCGTGTGGCCTGTAGGGTGCATACTTAGTGGGTATGAGTGAACCATAGTCATTGAGGTCTGTGGGTTCCATTTTGAAAGTCCGTGGACCTGTTCATGTGCACAAGATGGAGGTAAGATTGTCTTCCTAGAGAGTGGAAGTGTATTGCTAACATTCCTGAAGCTGGATGGAAGAGACCTAGACCATTGGTTATTACCCTTTTGACTTGTGTACCCCCACGTTACCATTACTGGAATCCGTGACTGATAGTGTGTAGGAGGGAGCTGATTAAGTGGGCAGAATGAGGGGGGAGAATTCTCTGAAGGGGGGCATGGGCAAAATAGAGGGCGCTCAAGCTTGGGGGGCACTGGTGGACTGCTTGACTAATCCAGAGCTGGATACACCGACGAGCTCTCCTGCGGGATCCCCATGATGACCTGGGCGATTAAAGCTGAAGTCCCACCCAGAATCAGATACTTCATGAAACCAGACCAGGGCCGGTTCTGAAAATGGAAATGAGCGCCCCCCCCCTTAACCCGAGGCCTAATGTGTTAGCTCACTCACTGTTTGCACAGCTGAATGCTGCATAGGAGGTGATGTATCGACTCATTGGGGAGGGAATGTTATTTTAATGATGAGCTATACTGCCCATTTTGTTGATGCTTAATGTGGCTCACTACATGCATGAGCTGTAATTGCATATCTAGTTTATCTCTGAAAATCTCAATAAAGTCGGTTTAAAAAAAAGAGAGAATCCCAGATACAGCACAGCTGAAGGCAACTACCAGAGTGCGTCAACCAAGGGTACTAATCCCGGGGATATACCCACCTCCTTAACCGGCCCACGTGATACTGGCACAGAACTTCTAACAGCAGAAAGGGAGCTAAAACATAGATTAAAAAAATAAAAAAAAATAAAAAAATTTAAAAAAAGCAGGGCCGCAACAAAAATCTAATTCAGAGTCAAAAGTTGGTGGTCTACCCAATTTTCCACACTAGAAAAAGACCATCCCTTGCTGCCTAGGTCCAAGAACAAAATCCTTCCAGCTCCCTGGAAGAGGCTCCCATGGACCCGGACTTGACCCCGGAGTTTACTTCTATGTCTCAAATTACCAACATCATGGAAACCTCCCAAGCAACTGCCACACAAGACGTCACGGATCCAGACAAGATAGGCAAATGGGATCCCCATACCACCCTCCCACCGACAGATAACTGGGGCTGGTCGACTTAAGGCTCAAATATCCAAGCTGTGGGTCCTACTGCCCCTCTTAATAACGTGCACAGCAATAGGTATAGGGCGACTATGCATCAATTGACAAATATCACGGAAATCCCCTAAGCAAGTGCCTCACATAATGCCATATGACTAGCCACGACACGCATAATGGAGCCTCATACAACCCTCCCTCTGCCAGCTAACCTGGGCAGGTCGACCTCAGGCTCAAACACCCATGTTGGGGGTCCTTTTGTCTCTCTTAACATGCACAACAATAAGAATGTTCCTTGGACTCGAGGGGGAATCCCATAAGCGGCATGTTCTACCACTCCCCTCCACAAGAGATCCTGCAGTACTAGCGCCCCCGACGGGGTGACCAATCAGCTACTGAGACACGCGTTGACCTCAAAGACAATTCGCAAGTTTCATCTGCAACTGCCTGTACGTTATTCTACCCGGAATACATGTCCAGGGGCTCGTTTAACATTTTCAACCAGGGTAATATCCTCAAGCTTGTTCGATCAATGGGCACGCTTGGTGAAGTCACATCGCAAGACATCACCTCTATTGAATTCATCGATCCAGGTCCTGGCCAGACTAATGAAACAACCAAAGTAACCTGGAGAACCACAGAGTTGGCCCAGAAGGTCTTGGGAAACACAGACATTCAAAGCAGTGGGGGATTATTATTAATCCATCAAGGAACCTGGATACCCACTGTTGGACCCGGCCCTTTTTGCAGGGTTATCCCCACATTTTTTGCCTTTCTCCTCTTACTTTTCTGAGCCTCTTTTTGTTGGCTCTAGGACTCTGGACACTTTACCACTGCTAATAAGTGCTAAAGTGCATGTGCTCTCCTCTTTAAACATGGTATGATTGGTTTACACCTGTTTGACATATTTCTCTTACCTGGAAGTCTTTTTTTTCCCCTTGTACAGTGGTATGCCATATACCCAGGGCCTGTAAATTCAATGCTACTAGTGGGCCTGCAGCACTGATTGCGCCACTCGCAGAAGTAGCCTTTCAAACTTGTTTCACGCCTCTGCGGGGCCTGCGTACACAGTTTACTGCCACATGGACTTGCTATTTAAAATGACTTGCCAAGCCTGAAACTCCCCTTTTGCTAACATTAAGGTCACCCCCTAAGGTGAGTCCTAGGTAGCCCTATGGGCAGGGCGCTGTGTAGGTAAAAGGTAGGACATGTGCCTTTATTGTGTGGCATGTTCTGGTAGTGACAAATAGCCATTTTGTTTCTCACTACAGTGAGGCCTGCTCCTCTTCTAGGTAAACATTGGGAATCCCACTTACATGTGTTTAATAGGCAATTCCTGATCTGAAAGGAGTAGCGTTGCCATGTTTGGTATGTTTAGAATGGTAGTGAAAAATCATGATTACTGGTGTAGGTGGATTTTTTATTACAATTTTAGAAATGCCACTTTTAGAAAGTGGGCATTTCTCTGTGCTTATAACTATGTGCTTTGCAGCCGGACTCCAGTCCACGTCTAGGGTAAGGTGACAGCTGGGCTTGTGCATACTTTCCAGACAGCCATCAATCACAGTGAGAGGGCTGTGTAACAGGGTTGCATCTGGATTCATCTGCATGTTGAATGGTCTTCCTGGGCTGGGAGAGTGAGAGGCTGTGAGAAAATACCTCTTTTGCATGGTTAGCCCCCACTTTTTTGCCTGGTTTCGATGTGGTTTCAAATGTAGTGCACAGGGTCCCTGCCAACCAGGTCCCCTGTGCCAGTGCTCCTTCCCTAAAAAACTCCCAATTGGTACTTCTGCCCTCTGTAAGTCCTTAGTAAATGGTACCCTGGGTACCTAGGGCCTGGGAGTTGAAGAGGGTCCCTTTGGACCCCCTACTGGGACCATGCCACTGCCCTTGCAGCCAATTGAGAAAAAGGACCCCTAGGCAACTATAGGTCTATGACAATAAACAGACCATGTAAACTACAAACATGATGTAAGGGACTCAGTGTACACAAAATGCATTTAAAAATAAATTTCTTTAATACAATTTAAAAAAAAAAAATCATTCTAGGGCATATATCATCAATCTTCTAGTTACATACATATAACAGCATCTCAACATGACTCAGAGGTACAAAGTGCAATAAACAAACATAAAAATTGACAACAAACACAATCGAAAGGGCATTCATAGAATATTTATCAATAAACAATTTAAATCCAAAGAATATTATAAACAAGCGAATCAGGTGGCTACGTGATGGATCTTCTACATGCGTTTCGGCGTACACTACGCCTTCATCAGGAAAGCCACAGAAATTCCTACATGTGAAATAAAATGAAGTACACTGAGTCCAAAGATATATAATTTAAAAAGACAGTAACATCAGTCGCCTCTTAAAAAAACCTTTGTTTTTCAAAAGTGGAAAAGATGAGAGAGCGTAGTGAGTAGAAGAAATATCTAGCACCTAAGAGAAAGGGTTATAGTGCATAATATGAACATAGTATGTGTCATAAGGAAAGATGAATACCTAGTGTAAGATGAAAAGTTACTTAGTGGAATTATAGCTCATGCAAGACCCTTCTTCCCAAAACCCGAAGGTAGAATGCACATATTATAATTAGATGCCAATTGCTTACCGAAAGGTAACCAACGTTGGAGACAACGGAAAAAGATATCATATAAACCCAAATGTAGTAGAGGGTATATACATTCTGAAAATAGGCAACAAAACGGGATTGTTAGTCATTAACCAGGACTAGGTCAAGTGTTATAGATATAATAAAGCTAGAGAGATAAATTTACCATGGGTGAAAGGAGCAGATACTTGAGCCCAGGTGGTAGTCGCTGCAGTAGTATGATCAAACGATGGAAATGCTAAGCAGTGAACTAAATCTGGATAAAAACAATGAGGTCAGAAAGGGGTCCGGCTCTACTAATATGATATAAAGAACAATGGAAATGGGAGTAAATACCTGAATGATAGAGCGTGGTAGAAAATAATTATTCTTCCAGGTACTTAAAAGACCGCAATCTCATTAGCGAGATTATGGGTATAGGGCCCAGAAATGGCCGACTCCTAGAGCTTAAATCCAAGGGGTAAATGATAATTCTTCCCAATGACTATGTAAAAGGGGACAATGATGGTCCTGGAGGGAAGAAACAAAGAAAAGGTCCTGGAATACTGGTTGTACCATGTAAAATCCTAGTGGGGCAAAAACAGTACATAAATGCAGTGTCAGTACGCTTTGAGGGGATATGGCTCACCTATAAAGCGACAGGCTAAGCAGTGGCAGACAATTGCCAGGGTGATCTTCCTGTCGATAATGTTGTGTCTCGAGAGTATGAGACTCGAGAGCTTTGAAAGCGCTCAAGCAGTATCGTACAGTGATGTCTCCTTTTGAATGACTAGGAGATTACCAACGATATGCAGCAACGTGGCAGCATGTATGGGGCAGACTGTCTTACTAAATCCTTATAGTCAGAATACGCTAACAAATAGTATGCTACACAAAGGGATCGTAGCCAACTCATCAAAAATAAGAAATGACTGTCAAAGTGGTGGGAAATTCAAATGATCAAACGGGGTACTGAAACTATCGTCGCAAGAAAGGAGTAGGTTTTTAAAAAAAACAAAAATAGTTTGTGTGAAGGGTTCTCTATTTTAGGTGTTCTGGGGGTCAGGATGTTGTCAAAGTACGTCCCCCTAGGTGGCAAGACTAACTACTCCAACCGGATAGAGGATAACGTAAAGGGGTGATACAAGTGGGGAACTAACCTTTCCATCCGGATATAGTGTCGTGTCTAAGAGCGTCTGCAGTCTTCCATGTTACCGAAGAGTAGATTCAAAAACTTCCCGGGCGCTTAAATGGAAAGCGGCATGACGTGCCGAACTCGTATGGTGCGTATGACGTAATACGCTGAGGTGTGCCAACTAGACCTGTAACTACTGCCGTATAATGGAACAGCTAGGAAGAAAGACTCTAATAAGAGAATGGCTTGCGTCTTTACCGTCCGGTTAAGGAAACAATTGCAGCTTGCATGCCCCTGTGGGGGAGAAAACGACAAAGTCGACATGGCACCCTGCCTGGGTGCCATGCCAGCTAGCACTGCCTGGTAGCATAGGTAAGTAACCCCTCTGGCAGGCCTCACAGCCCTAAGGTAGGGTGCACTATACTACAGGTGAGGGCATATCTGCAGGAGCAGATATACCCCTACCATATTGGGCACCATTTCCTAATATTGTAAGTGCCAGTGAAGCCACAGAGTGTACATGGGCTGGGAACTTGACAACTCTGGTTCCACAGCAGCATGATGGCTCCACTGAATACAGGAGTATCTGGTACTAAACTACTCCTTTCAATGAACCCACACTGATGCCAGTGTGGGATTCATTGTACCATGTACCCAGAGGGCTCCTCGGAGGTGCCCCCTGAATCCCTACCAACCCCGGTGTTGTCTCTGGCCAGCTGTAGGCAGCCAGCCACCACCAGACATGTTTCTGGACCCCTGGGTAGAGAGCCCCTGCTCTCTGGCACCAGAAACAATGCACATCCTGGGCAGAGGTGTCATGCCTCCTCCCCCAGGATGGGACAGTGCTTGAAGAAGGGAGCGTCAAAGGTCTGTCACCTTTGCAGTGCGACCTCCAGCCTCTGCTCTAAGCAGCAGATGACAGCCCCTTGTATATAATCCTACTTTGGGCAGGAAAACCGGTTGGAAAATTTAAAAAGATAAGGTGTGCCTACCTCTTCCAACCCCGCCCCTAAGGTGGGGGGGAAGCGAGGTGAAGCACAACTTTCAGCCCCTGCCATCTTGAGGATGGGGGACCCTCCAATCAGGGCTAGGTTTATGCCCCCTCCCATCGGAGGGTGGCATACTAGAGCGTCTAGTCACCCCAGGTAAGGTGTCCATTGGCCCTACCTTCTACTCCCCTAAAACACCTCCTAAATGTAGTATTTAGGTGGCTCCCGCAGACCTGGCCCTCAGATTTGACAGACTAAAGAAGACAGAAGACGACAGCTGTCGGACAAGGAACTGAACCGCTGCAGACAAACCCCGGCAAGAATCCGGACACCTGCAACCGGTTCAACCACTGGACCTGCTGTTCGTCCAGAAACTCTTCAAGGCTTCCAAGAAACCCCAGAGACCTTTCAACCTTCACCAAAGTGCCAAGAACTTCCCTTCAGACTAGAGCCTCTAGTCCCCAGCATCTGCCGGTACCAGAGCCGCAGTGGTAAGGACCGACCCTTGGGTCGACACGACTCACTCCTACCAAAGAACTCCACAACCGCAGCAGTAGAGGACCGGCACTTGTGTTGACGCGACTCTGCCCAGTCAGAAGAACTCCCCACAGCAGGACAGCCTCCCCAACCTAGAGGGATCCTCTCGGCCCCACGAACTGTACTGTGTCCAGCCTGGTGCCCAAGAGGCCGTACCCCCCCTGCAAGTGGCCCTGCCAGCTCCTGTACAGCCTGCCCGACCTCGACCTCCCTGTGACGATCAGATGACGGCGAAACCTTGCCAGCCGATTGACAGCAGCCAGCCGCGGGCGACCGAGACTGTAACCGTGTTGGCATTCTGCTGAAAACCAACCCGCTTCATTGCTCTCCTTGGACCAAGAGAGTAAATCTCATTGCCGGTATCGACCGCCTCGGCGTAAATACTGAATCCCGCACCGCTTGGGTGCCCCCAGTCCCCCACGACCGACATTGCCCACAGTGTTGGCCTGAAACACCCGAACACTGGAACTGTAAGTGGTATACGTATCTATTGCACCGCATATTTGTTTTCCTCCACAGGTGAATATTGAACTGCTATGGAATTTGCACTGTCAAACTTCTGAAACCTGAAAATAATTTTTAATCAGAACCCTACTTACCGTAATGCGAAGATCTCAGTCTTAAAATAAAATATAAACAAAGTATAATTTTCCTAAATTGGTCTGGATCTCCTTCTTGAGTCGTGTGTCCATTATTGATCACTGTTGTGCAATAAATGTCGTACTCTCCTCTGTGTTAGGCCGAAGGCTGCTCGACCCCACCATCACAAAAAGAGCACTTTGGGCTTTACATTGAGCCCTGTACACTTTTGGGGAACCCCTGCACTCTGTTCACGGTATTACCACCTAGTGGCAATATATACAGAGCCAGTTTACTATAGGGCTATTGACACTTTACATTTGTATAGGTTGTGTCCTGCCCTCACACAAAGGGCTTGTTTACCCCCTACTGATGTCTGGAGCCAGATCAGGTGAGGAGGGAAACCCCTGGAAGTTCACAGGCCTTGCTGGAAACTTTTCCTAACTTCTAGAAGCAAGGCACCAGGGTACAAGTACAGGGGCTTTGACCCCACCTTTTTTTAGTATACTACTGAACCAAGAACAAACTTTGCTGGAGTAAAGGCTGCTGCGCCAGAAGGATTGCCACTTTGCGCAGTCTGACTGTTCCCAGGAGCTGCTGCCCTGCTGAACTGCCCTGCTGCCAGCTGATCTTTGCCCTGCTGAGAAGAACTATTACCGCCCCAGTCTCCAGATTGACTCCAAGGGCTTGTTGTCCTGCTATCTGTTCTTCCCAGAGGTCTCAGGAACACAGAAGACCTCAACCCAGCAAGGTCTACACCAGGCGTGCAACGTCTATTGGGCGCCAAGGGCTTCAGCCCCCACCCCCCGTCGTGTGTGGCAGCACGGGCTGAGACAGCTTCCCGGGCCCACACACAGCTGCACCCGAGTACTTCACAGGTCATTAAAAGACCATTTACTTGCTAACGAAACTGTTGATTTTCACCCCTTCTTAGAGCCCCTGCATCTCCACTCTGACTATCGCTGGAAGAATTAGCCCCCCCCACCCCTGAAATTTTTAGTAGCCCCCCCCCCCCCCCGAAATGTGGCTCTAGTTGCGCCTCTGGTCTACACTCTGTCCCAAGTTACAGCGCTGCCTGAGTATGTTGGGCTTAGTGCTCTGCGAGGATTCATCAACTACTTCGTGATCGCAGCCTTTCTTGTTACTGAAGCCAAGCGCCCGTGTGGAAACAGTTTCTGAAGGGAATCCTGGCCCTGTAATCGAAACAACCAAGCGCTCTCCCCCTTACTGTCAAGCTCAGGGAGTAGCGCCTCTCAAGGACTGTGTGTGTGGAGGTTGGAACTCCAAACTCCCACCGACCACTGGGATCAACCGTGAGTGCCCCAACATCATTGTGTGAGCGCCTCCCAGCTTGAACTCCCCAGTGAGACACAGAGCCCGCAGTCTATTCCTGACTGGGTTACAGACCGCGGGAAGTAACCAGCGGCGTGCCTCACTACTGCCGACAGTGCTTCAGGGTTTACCCCGGCCCCGCCTCTGCCCTTGGAGCTGTACCGGAGCAAGACTCCTGCTGCAACCAAGCGGGTCCCGGGAGTGAGGCCGCCAGCACCAGCCTACCACCAGGTACTGTAATTCCGAAGTCCGCGCGGTCTGGGCTGCCCATCCCTGCCTCCTCACATATCATTCGAGGCTCACGTTTGCCACAGAGAATTGGCCCCATCTCTTCTTACCTTTACTGCAGGGACCCAGTGAGGTCTCCCAGCTGATGTGGGAGGTTTGTGCGCCCCCGCTCCAGTGTCTGCACCTACTTGGGGGCCCAGTGTTTGGCTCCAAGGATGGGGTGAGATCTTGACGGAGGCCTCAGAGTGTATTGCCGTATCGAAGAAACTGCCTTTAAGTTACCACACTCCCGTAAAAAGCAGGCAGCTGCTGTTATGCTCTACGTTAGAAACCCAATTACTGCATAGTACTTAATAAGAGTGTGTGGCCGTTGCCTCCTATGTGTTTCTGTTGGTACCTCATGATTTCTGCTTTACTGGTGCTCATGACGTCATTTAGTGGCCCATGTACCTATGGTAGTTCATGTGCCTGATTGGTGTTCTTGCCCTCATGTAGTGATGCAGATTGTTTCTGATGTTTGCAGGTATGCACAGCATTTCTGATGTGTCATTATTGCCATCACCTACCTGTTGCATTTCATGCCTGGAGGCTCTAATATATGTTGTTATACCTTACATGGCCCGGATGACATCATATGCACATTTATGACCCATGTGTTTTCCCACTGCGGTTCATACCCTGATGACCTCATGTATGTCATTCTGGTTCTTGCCTTACCAAGATAATGCTTACTGGTTCAGGATTTGCATAGGATGCACAGTATTTATAATTTAGGTCATTTTGATCTAGGTTTTATGTACAATATATGCCCTATTTTTATATAATGCTGTGTGGACTCTTTTGTGGTGTATTAATTGTGTTACAGGTGTGAGTGTGTTGCACAAACGCTTTACACATTGCCTCTGGGATAAGCCCGACTGCTCTGCCAAGCTACCAAGGGGGTGAGCAGGGGTTATCTTGGGTGTGCAAGTCCCTTACCCGGAATAGAGTGGTGGGTACTGCCTGGCTTAGGTGCATATCCTAGCCACCAGAAACCCCATTTTTAACACCCACACATTCTCGAAAGCCTTAGGTAAGTGGTCACCACATCGATATGACATAGGCCAGTCGACTCATTCTATAGAAATGCCCCAAGTAAAACCCCAGTCCCCACAACTGAGCAAAGCAGTGGGTGCCATGATAAGCCGGCTTCTGGCCTGAAATGGCAGATAATTGGGGCAGGTTGTGGGGAGCTTTAAATAAGACCAGACTCCTACGTTGACAAAACACCAGCCCAACCGATCACTCCAATCGGGTGCTCAAGGTATGCTCCTGGAACATCAGTGGATTTGCAAACAAACTGGGAGACCTTGAAACTCTTCAATACCGCCACTCTTTTCAAATTGTCCTACTACAAGAGACTTGGTCACAGAAGGCTCTCCATCTGGGGAGCTACACAAATCACTTCGACCCTGCAATCAAACAACAAAAGCACGGGCGCAGCATGGGCGGTCTTACCATTTATGTATTCATCACCAGTGCAATTAAGTCCTGGGAACAAGACAGCGAAGATGAGGGGCTACAAGTAGTAGGACTTTCACTCAAAACTTCCAACAACCAAATCAAGAGAATCATCTATGCAAACATTTACATCCACCCAAACGCTAGATCAAGGACTGAGGTCGATTGGCATCACTATAGGCTTATGGTCGGAGAAGCCCAGCAATGACCTCATGGTATCAGGCGACTTCAATATGTGGCTAATGAGTGCAATGCCTGCAAATGAGATCACAGAGGCGCAAGACAGCTACTGGATGACACCACCTCAAGATACCCCGAGTGGCACAGACGACAAGAGAGGCCGCTCCTTTAAAGGCAGTTTTGAACATCTTGGCCTTTAAACGGCTTCATACTCCCTGACAATATTTAACAGCATCTGGGGCATCCTTAATTGACTACACTTTTGCCAGTCTCCCCCTGCTGAACACCATCTCTTCCTTTGGAGAAAAAATTGATAGCGACCACAGACTACAAGAGATAACCCTTAATACTGGTCTGGATGATTATGACTGCACAGCAGACCATGGAATAAAAGGGCACAAAATCAATCTCAAACGCATCAGATGCACCACAGGCATCCTTTCATCCTGGCCTCAGAAGCTAAACAACTCTAGCATCCACCCATAAACTCGAGGGAGACCCTTTGTCTTGTTGGGTATGGTTTACTGAAAAATTTGCACATCAGCATGATAAGCCTGTCCTACCCAAAAAGAAATCTAAAACACAAAATTCAACCCTCAAGGATGGAGAATAAATCACTTGATAAGGAGGGCCAAAAGAACTACAAACTTGCTGTGGAGAGCCCTTAGAAGGTCGCTAGTGGATCCAATAATATAATGCAAGCCAAGGGAGGAAAGAAAGTTAAAGGAGGAGAAAAAGAATAATCAAAAGGAGAGATGGAACTCTTTCTGGTTCAAATTACTGCATGACATTAGGTCAAACAACTCCGCAAACTTCTGGCAGACTGTAAATGGAGTGGGCAGAAATTTCCCAAATGTGGCTTCCTTCAACATCTCGGAGCGAACCTGGTACCACTTTCTAATTGACTACTTCAACCATCCTGATCTCGCAGACACCGAAGGGATTACAAAATATGATGAATGACTTCACAGAATATTGCTCGATAAAAGGCCTTGAAATAAATGCTAGTAAAACTAAGTATATGGCCATAAATGCGCACAAGGGTTTTAAAAATAATTTCACGTTAGGTAATCAGAAAATAGAACGTGCCGCTAGTTTTACTTATCTGGGCATTTTATTAGATTGTAAACAAGCCTGGAAAGACCAGATAAACCATTCTGTATTACGGTTAGCGCAAGGGACAGGGGCAATTCTTAAGAAGTATAGTCTGTCCCTAAGTAAACCCGTGACTCCAGCACTTGAAATATATAGAAGTAAGGTCCAGACAGCAGCTTTGTATGGAGCAGAGTTATGGGGCATCAGTAACACTAAACAATTGATCATTGGGGAAAATAAATTTGTGAGGAGTTTGCTGGGGTTACCCCCGTCGACACCTCTCATCCCAATGTTTCATGATTTAAATATCAAACGCATAGGGCACCTTGCAACTTTACGACCATTACTGTATTGGATACGGTTGTGGACAACATCGGAACTAGCGGTGTAGAGAGAGGGTGTAGGTGAATTATTAAACATCGACACCGATCTTACCTTCCCCTGGTTAAGATTTGTGTGGAAATGGCTCATAATGCTAGGTCTTGAGTCATACTGGACAGATTCACAAAGTTTAACTCCTAGCTGCAAAGGCATATTGAAGGGAATTTATTGGCAACATATATTGAATGAACTTCACTGCAACCCCAGACTAGGAAGACTAACATCTCAATTCCTTTCTATTAAACCAAGCCCGAGCCGCGAGGAGTTTCTCGATAATGTACAGCCGCACCTAGCAAGAATCTTATACCTAAAGTTAAGGTATAATATCTTACGGATCAAGAGCCATACAGCAAATTGGGGGAGTGAAGAAGATCGCTCTTGCAACCTATGTAATATACATGCTATAGGGCCCACAGAAGACATAGCACATATCCTGTTCTTCTGCTCAGCATATGATAGAGCTAGGAAGAAGTGGATACGACCACTATGCCGCTCAATGGGATTTAGAAAACATCAAGAGGCACTAAGGGTACTGATAACTAGTACTGCACCACACATTATATTTGCCCTATGTAGATACCTGTTCATTGTGGGATTGATAAGGAAAAAAGCGGGGTTAAAATTGTGATTGTTGAATATTTAGCTCCTGACCGCAAATGATTATTTTGGACCTGTATAAAACAACTAGCGGACTCCCTTTTTTATTATATTGTAAATAGGTTTTATATTGATTTTATGTGTGAATTAATTAGAGAAGTATTTAATGGAAAGACTTTGTGATACACATATTGTTTTATTTTTATTTTAACGGGAAGTCTTGACTTTTAATAAGATCATATGATACGGTTGGATGTATTTTAGAATGTACCATGAATTATTGTTTTTATGCAACTTTTATGACCTTTGGTCGAAATAAAGTATCAAATGAATGACTACTTCAACCTGTCAGAGCACAGCCAGACCAGTCTCATGCCCACGGAGATGGCTAGAAGGCTATTAAATTCGTGTCACCTCAGCCCTGGAGCAGTGATCACAAAACATCCTGGAGCTCTATCACTGCTAGTCAAGTCCAGAAGCAAATTGCAAAGGACCACAGAGAGGGAGCGCCAGGCTCGGGCAGAATCCCACCAGCCATATACAAGGAAGATCCATCATTCTAGGCTGAACAACTAACACCGCTTTTGTGCACAATATTGCAGCTGAATCATATTCCTCCTTCATGGCACGGCTCTATTCTCGCACCAATGTTCAAGGATGGAGACAAGGGGGTCCCTGGGAACTATTGCTCGGTAGCTCTAATTGACAATGACGCCAAATATTTTGCAGGGGTGCTACTAGAAGAGCTACAGCTTTGGACCGAGGCTAATATCTTTCCGCCAAACCGAGTTCACTAAACACACAGGGACCTCAGTCAACCTCATGATACTCTCCCTATTTATCTGACCAGGCAAAATCCAACAGCCAACCAGTTTATCTGGGCTTTATTGACTACAAGTCTGCATTCAATAGCGTTCACAATTGGAAGCTTTGGAAGAAATGGGCCTTTTTAACATCCCAGGTGGCCTGCTAAGCGCTCTGGGATTACTGCACCAAGAAACATGGATTCGAATAAAAATCGGAGACGGGTCTCACTTGTCCAGGTCAATTAAAACCACTCAAGGTCTCAAGCAGGGCTGCGTCCTTGCACCAACATTATTCAACCTGTTCGTATCAGATCTGACTCCCACATTAAATTCAGTCAATTCCCATCTGCCAATAATATGGGGATTTCAGCTCTCGAATCTGCCCCGATTAGTAAAACCAAGGTCGGCCTGCAGCGCCTTCTTGACGCAACCATAGCTTTTTCAACCAGGAATGACTTGACAATCAATAAGAAGAAAACTAAGATCCTGGTAGTTCAAGGGACTAGATCACAAAAACCAACGTAGTTTCTGGACCAAGAAAAGTTAAGGTCAGCTAAAAGTTTTAAGTATCTCAGAGTCTACTTCAATGAGAATGGGAGATAAAGCGATCAATTAGACGAAATCAGGAAAAAAGGCATTGCCTCGACCTTTGGCCTTAGGTCTCTTTACACAAAACTAAAAGGCCCTAAGCTTACGCCGATCCTCCAGGTTCTTCCGACCTTAGCTTATGGAAACGAAGTTCTTAAGAGCCGGGATAGTGCAATACTGGCCAAAATGCTACTCAAGATCTACAGATCAATTTTTCAGCTTCCCTCCCATTCATCTCCATCCCAGATAAGGCTGGAGTTTGGCATTGTTTTTTGTTTTTTTTAAACATCTTTTTATTACATATCGCTCAGTACATCATCACATGACTTGCATAAAATATTATACATGTATGGATTGCCACACCTACCATTACATTTGACATCTAAATGAATACAACGCTCTTTGTCCAGTTCTCATATTGGTCTATAATCTTCACTACCTCACCCCCCCATCCCCTTAGAGTTTGGCATTGTTAAGCAGACACTGGCACAGAAGGCAGCCTTCACGATGCGTTGTCATAAACTCAAGGTGGCAAAAGTAGATTCACTAGGCCAGCACCTTTGGTCCGAACTGGAAATAAAGCAAAACTCCTCGGCGAGGTCCTACCTTTCTCAGGCCTTTAGCACGCTTGGACTAACGAGCGCTTGAGACCTACCCACTAGCCATTAGGAGTTCGAAAGGCTGGCAAACGCAAGCACATAATTGCTCTCACTACTAGAGGACAAGGCTTGCCTGTCTCAATGAACACACGCCTGGATGATGCTCCATACCCATACGCGTCCAAAACCACAGAGCTACCTAAGCAAACTTTATAATGATTGGGCCAAGGTACAGTTTATGAAACACAGGATGGGGATAATACCAACCCCAATTTATTATACCACATGGAAAAGACATGAGGAGAAGGTGAACTGTCTGCTATGCGACCAGGGTCAGGAAGACATTATCCATTTTCCATGTTTGTGCCCCATCCTTATGGAGGACCGGCTATAACTGCTAAGAAAAAGGTGGCATACCGTCCTGTAGGGAGGCAGTGATGGCCTTCTTTGAACCATCGGACCTTAGATTAAACTAGGTACTGGTGAAATTCCTTCGACGATTCTCGAAAAAGGTGGAGGCCATGGCTTCAGTAGTTGAAGGGAAGGGGTTTGACTACATAATTAACAGCTCTGGTTTCAGCCCAACCCCCGTTCTTGACTGTTTTTTCTCAGGCTGTAAGCTGGGTAAAGAATTTAAATGGCAAGCCTGTTGCACTGGCAACTGTTATGCTAACCCCTCCAGCAGCTTACCCACCTGCCACTGCGTCAGGGTTTTCCATCTTTTATCTTCCCTTACTGTTCATCACTTGGAACACCTACAAAGACCTCCCCCTGAATGACTCATTAAGTGTACTTAGGTCCACCAGTCGGCTAAAGTCTTTAAACGCCTAGACTTTTGCACATGCACCTTCTAATGATATCAGCTTAAGCACTTTAATCACCCTGTGCTTTAATGAAGCTTTTATTTTAATTTTAATCTATGCACATTGCACTTTATCCGCTGCACCCGCACTTTCACAGGTTTATTGATCACAGTAATTGCTCTAAGTGAATCCGTATTGCATTGGGGAGGGGGAGCAAGCTTAGAAATCCGACTACACTCTACTGGTGCGCCTTAATTACATACACTGCCCCAGGTCGAGACAACTGGTATTAATAGGCTCAGGACCGTTTCACCTTAATATACAAGGTAGGAAGTGAGTCCCTTTTAAATTTTTTCATAAAACATTTTTCGAGATGGGTTTTGATTTTTAAAGGTTAACGGTGATGGCACTGTGTGTTTTATGTACCTCTTAATATATATTTACTGTGTATTGTATTGCAATGGTTTTAATAATCAAGCAATAAAGATCACTTATTCATTTTGGTCAAGTTGACATCTTTAAAGTTTTCTTTCCTGCACTTCTTCCAAATAACAGGTAGGAGAAGGCAGAAAAACATTTGGTTTATGCCATTCAATGTTAACTGACCTATGCGCAATCTCTTCTGTTCTGGCATACCATTCATCTGTGTTCTCCCTTATATCAGTGCAGTTTTTGGAAAAGGCAATGTGTTCTGATTTAGTTAGGGAGACATGTTCACAATAACAAGGGCAATTGACAGCAAAATCAAGTAGCTCACAAATTGGGGCCATCATAGAGGCACATAAGTATTGGTACTTATCACCACATTCAAGATATAGTGCAAACAATTTTCACAGGTGTTCAGACTCCTATCCTCATCTGCTTGTTTAGTGCCATGTTTCATGCAGTTCTGAACTAATATTTTAATTTGATCTCACATTTCTGGTGTTATGGTGCTTCTTAATTTAGTACTGGGAGCAGGTTCACCTGGAGGCAGCGAAATCGGGTGGGGGAGGGGGTTTGTGACGGTGGATCATCCTCCATTGAGTCTCCCTGTTCTTCTAATGCTAGCATATCGGAATCAACGGTTTCTGATAGACCTGCGTTTGCTTTAACTGATCAGTGGCTGCTTGATGGGTTGGCAGCTGTGGTCTTTTAGTAAAAATGTGTATAATTATAGGGTCCTACGAAATGGAAGGAGCGGAGGCCATCTGTTCCGGTTTATATACCACAAATGTCTTACTCTCCTTCACATGATGTTCCCTCATCTCTTCAGCAAATTCATCAGCACTTTCTTTCTGTCATATTTCCTTGCTTTCTCCATTTCCATCTTCATTACTTCCTTCGTATGTTTTTGTCTGGTGTATTTTTCCCCCTGTTCAGCACATCCAACTGTAACAGTCCCACTTTCCTCTTTCCTTTCTCAAACATACATTCCCTTAGATAATTCAGTTTATCATAATCAAAAGTGCCATTCAATGGAAACTGCAATGAGGGATCCTTTTCTGTATACTTATGCCACAAATGCAAAAACAGTCCTTTCCCCATTGTAGCAAGCTGGCTCTGCATATACTACACCAAAGTAAGGTATAGTGTGGACAGAGTCCACTGGAACCTCAAACGTAGGCAGAGGTAAAAGTAGATAATACCTTACTCTCTATTTGTGGTAGAGTGGGCGAGAAGTAAGGCTTTATCAGAGGGTAGAGTTAAGCATTTATTGTACTTACTCAGGCAAGAAATGATATCACACACTCAAAGACTGAACTCAGACCAATTTGTTTGTATAAAAATTATTATTTAGTTGTATTTTATTTTCTAGAACCAAGCCAGGCCATGTACAGGTAAGTGTAATAATACTTTGCAAGAATAATGCAGTTAAGTACAGTTTGAATGCAGTTGAATGCAATTGGATTGGTTAAAGGTAAGTCACTTGTTCATAAACAGTTGGGATTACTTTTCAGTTACTACTGAGATTACTTTGTATGTTACTTTTCAGATTACTTTTTAAGTTACTTTTTCTACTCAGTGTGATATGCCTAGATATCACACTGGGACATTTCCTAGAGAAAAGGTAAGTAAATTAGTTTTTGTACATATGCAGTTTCTTACGGTTTTATACAAACCAACTCCACACATTTTCACAAAAAAGCAGTCAATGCAGTCCTATGGGAGAAAACAATGTTATCGGTTTAACAGCAAGTACTTAGGTTTGGGAGTTGGTTTTCTGGGGTTAGCGCCATGGTTCCCCCAGGGTCAAGGGTGCACTCTCAAATCACCCTGAGCAGCACTAAGGCGGCCGGGTGCAGAGTGCTGAGGCCCAATGTTATCCAAAGGGGAATAGGGTGCCTCCGGTTGGTGGCTGCTCACGCACAGGCCACAAGATTGTGGGAGCAAAGCTCCAGGACTTAGGCTCTGGGCAAAGGTGGATCCGATTTAGCACACAAGGTGCACCCACAGTAGCACAGGGGCGGCTGGGTGCAGGGTGCTGTTTTGGCATCGGGTGCCTTGTTGTTTTCAATGGGGATTCTCCGGTTGCAACAAACACTGCAGGCTCGGGGACGAAGATCTTCTGGTGGCGACCAACGGTTGGAGAGGTAAGTCGGGATGTATTGGGATGCTGGGCATCACCAGTTGGGCCACCTAAGGCCATGGGACGTCAGGTGCAGGGGTGTCCCTTGGCGTTGGATTCTTACCGGCTCCGGTCGCGGTTGAGGGGATCCTCCAGAAAGGGGCTGCAGGCGTTGGTTGGAGACTTGAGGTAGGTCAGGGATTACCCGATCCCAGGTCAGGATCGCCGGGGAGACCTCCTCGTGGTGTTGGGCCACTTGAACTCGGGCCGTGGGCGTCTGGTGCACACTCTCGGATTTGGCCGGAGCCAGAGTCTGTGGGTGAGCAAATCCGGTGCTCATGGGAGACAAAGTCTGGTTTGGGAAGGCAGGGCAGGTCCTCCCGGTTCTTGGGGGCCGCTGGCTGCAGGACACACCGGGATTTAGCTGGAGCAGGTCGAGGTTGGGACAGGCCGGTAGGGCTGGAGCCAAGTCAGTTGGTGTCCTCCGCTTCTTCTTTCAGCACAGCTTTTTCGGTCCTTCTTCTGCTCTCTTCTTGTCTGAGGAGGCTATGTTCAGGGTTGCCTCTAAATACTTAATCTAGGGGTGTTACAGGTAGGTACAGGTCAGGACCAATGGGTCCCTTCCTTGGGGTGGGTACACCCCCTATTATGCCACCCTCCAGTGGGAGGGGACATAAGCTTCTTTCTGGTTGGCTGGGTCCCCCCCCCCATCTTCAAGATGGCCACAACTGAGAGTTGTGCTTCACTTAGCCTCCCCCACCTGAGCGGTGGGGTTGGCAAAGGTGGGCACACCTCTCCTCCTAACCTGGTTTTCCCGCTGATTCTCCCACCCAAAGTGGGGGTCAGAACCGGTGGGGGCTGATGGCTAGTAAACACAGCCTCGATTCATTATGCATCCTTTACAATAACAAGTAATTGCTGAAAGGCTTAAGCCGATGCCTACACTCAGCAGGCTATGGGACAGATTCTGTCCACAGGCGCATACCCAGACTTCAGAGGGTATGACTGAATGTCATGCTTGGGAGCCACATGGGTTCTCGTGTAGGGTCCTGCATCAAAGAACACTGGGAATAGTTCTAGTTCCGCACAAAAGAGGGCAGTTATGGTCTGAATGGTAGCAAACTTTTGATCTGAGTTCTTACTTGTGTGGAACACAGATTCTTTAGGAATCTGCAGGAACAGCATAGTATGGCACATTAATGCCATTGAGAGATTATGGTGTCTTGCATAGGGCAACATTTGGTTTGTCTGTCTGAATATACAATTTCTGGGATCTGCAATGGGACAAAAACCTCTGCGAGACGGCTGGCCTGGTAATTTCATCGCTTATAGTCCGTGATGAGATGAGTAAGCTGGCGGAGCACCATTCTCAATGGCTACCCAAGTATAGTAAAAAAAAAAAAAAAAAAAAAAAAAATCAGGCACCTTAAACCCAAGGGGATCCAAGTGCTAAGAGGCCCCCTTTGACCTAGAAATGCCAGTAAATTTAGGACAAGGTGGTCTTCAAACTCCTTCTAAACAGAATTGAATGGGGGCGTGGCCAAGATGGCGGGCTGAACAGTCGCTTGTCCCGGAGGCTCCCCGCTCCTGGCCCGTTCACCCGGCCTCATCTCAGCATTGAGCCCTTCTCAGAACGGTAGACACTGCGAGACGGGAAGGGGAAGCGAAGCAGCAGCCCACAGTGCACAAACTGCGAGGGTTTGTGCCCGATTGACGACGTGAGCGGTTGCAGAGTGTAAGCTGCGGCGGAGAGAAAATGGCGCCCAAACCGGATGACTGGTAGAGCTACGGACCCAGCGTCATCAAGAGGGGCTCAGACCAGCAACAGCACAGAGGCTGCCTACCGTGCTCGAGTGCGTGCCCGGAGCGCCCAGAGGAGTCCTGTGCGGAGCAAAGGGCGGCTGGAGGTCCTGCGGCGGTACATGCCGGCTGGAACGTAGATCGCGGCCACCCGGGCCGCGCCCGTCCTTGGAGCTGAAGTGGACTGGGGCGAGCCTCCGGCCAGGGGCACGACCACACTGACACTGCTGCTGACAAGGTGAGACGCGATCGAGGGGTGGCCCGGGAGAGGACACCCTGGATCTCCGGAGGGGCCCGGGGCTTTCGTGTGGCCTGGCGTGAGCGGGAGGCGCAAAGTGCAAATGGCGTCTCGGCCCTGAAATCGCTGAAGCGGCCGTTGCTGCCAGACATAGTGGACTGTTAGAGAGAGGACAAGGGCGCCCACAATTGCCATCGCAGGGAGGGAGGGAATACTTCGCCACGAGGGACACCAGACGAGCTTGACACTGTGAAGGGCCGCACGGCTGAGAGTCAGACAAAGGGAGGCCAGGGGCGCCCGGACGCTGAACGGAGAGTCGCCATTTGTGGAGCTGAGAGGCAAAGCGGCAGCGAGAACCAAGAAAGGGGAAAGGGGCCCGGTGAGTGAAGGCACAGACGGGGCAGCGCAGAGGGCCCACAGACACCGTCCCGGAACAGTTAGAGGCCTACACCAGAGGACACCCACGAAGGTGTGCGAGACAGGCCTAGTGCAAGTCCTCCGAAATTGAGGCCTGGTATGCAGGAAGCGGCGTCGGCAATATGGGGAGCAGCGGCCGGACGGGAGTCCAACGCAGCGGCAAAAGAGGGACAACGGGCTCTCACCAGGTCGGGGCTCCTGCAGAACACAGCGCAGAAGTGGAGAGGACCTCCGCGGGGGTGCAGCGCAAGCAGGGCGGG
The DNA here is from genome assembly GCA_963921515.1 of Calotriton arnoldi. Classification (NCBI taxonomy): domain Eukaryota; kingdom Metazoa; phylum Chordata; class Amphibia; order Caudata; family Salamandridae; genus Calotriton; species Calotriton arnoldi. The sequence continues at coordinate 1,786,599 of CAWUFW010001292.1, read as the reverse complement.
ACTGTAAGCCCCATAACTTTTCCCTAGCAAACAGCAGACCGCTGGCACAACCGGCCCCCACCGGGAGTGAGGTGAGGCCCTGACTACACGCCTGCTACTGGGACAAAGAGTGGGGGACCGCAGCGGAGTTGCGAGACTGCGGAGCCACACCTTACAGTGGCGTCCAGGGAATCACCCAGGTTGTAGGGAGAGCAGAGGGGCACACATCCGGCCAGAGCACTCGGCTGGCGGAGAGGAGTCTGCCACAGACGTCCGCTAAGGGGACCACGCAAAATCAGGGGGTGAACCCTAGTGGAGGCTGTACGCCGCCGGACGACAAGGGGACCCACTTAATCCCTACCAGAAGGCAATAGTGCTCCATAGACGGCCCAGACCTCCTACCCGACGAACGGCCCAGCCATGTCCTCGGTGAGGAAGAGGGGGGGGGGGGGAGAGGTCTCTGAAGGAGATGATCAGAGGACCCTTGCCTGGGGAAAAAGGCAATAGAAAGTCTCCAACCCCGAAAGCTTAGACAGACTCGGAAGATGGAGAGGTCCCAATTACCCGCTCCTTCCTGGAATCGCTTTTTAATGTTCTCCGAGAGGACTTTGACACTTAAGAGTGGGGTGGCAAGTGAGGTACGAGAGATTCGCCGCGATGTGGACGCAGTCGGGGAGAGAGTAGCAGCGATTGAAGAACGCAAACTAACCAAAGGAGAAGAGGTCGAGCAACTCCAACAAGAAGTGATTCGTCTGCGAGATCAACAATTGGACCTCCAGGCACACGCGGAGGACCTCGAAAACCGCTCACAAAGAAATAACATTTGCGTCAGGGGGGTCCCCTCGAAAACGGAAGGGCCGGATGTGACCCAATACCTCCAGGGCCTGTTTCGGGACATATTAGGAGAGCCACAGGACTTTGCAATCCGCATAGACCGAGCACACCGAGTAGGGCTGGCGAGACGGGCTCCTGCTCCTCCCCCGGACATTCTAGCCTTCCTGCCGGACTTTCCTCTCAAGGAACGAATATTGCACGAGGCTCGGTCGAAACAACCTCTACAATATCAAGGACATTCCATCGCTCTCTACCAGGACCTGGCCGCCATCACATTGCAAAAGAGGAAGGCTTTACGGGAGGTCACTACTCACCTGAGAGCACAAGGAGTGGCGTACTCCTGGGGCCACCCCTTCCGCCTGATTTTTAAATTGAATGGCAAGCTCCACCAACTCCGATCCCTCCGAGAAGCCTGTAAGATTCTCTGCCTGGAACAGCGAACCACAGAAGAGTCACCCAGCCGCACACAGAGCTCGCCAGGAAACGGATGGCAGAAAGTGGGCCACAGACGTTCACCCAACCCAGAACTACGTTCAAGCTCCGACACCATGGCGCATGAGAGAATGGCTGCACTTGAAACAGTCCAGAAAGAAACCGCTGCGACGGCCCACCCGTGACTCTACTAGAGGGATTGTTTAACAATGATATTGTAATGGCTGTGGGGGGGGGGGGAGGGGGCCGGGACACTTGAACCACACACTAACCCCGATTTTCTATTCACCACATGCCCATATCTCTGTACGATGGGCAATGGACAATGAGGGGACTCTGGGGTTTTCTAGTTGGGGTTAGGGAGGGCGGGGGGGGGTTTCTGGGTGGGGGAGGGAGGGGGCTTTTCGTTGCCAGGTTGGGGGGGTGTGGGGGTTGGGGAGGGGGGAACCGGTGTGCTGTACAGGGAGGGGGTCCATTTGGGGCACAAGCTCACGAGTGCAGGGTATCGAGAACCCATGAGGTAGCTAGGAGGACAGGGGGGTTGATCCCCACCACACTTCGCGGTCTGATTTCGTAAGCGCCCTATGTCAAGGTCCACATTGCAGATACTTACTCTTAACGTGAAGGGACTGAACAACCCCATTAAAAGGAGAGCCATTGTATCCTATTTAGAGAACTCGGGGGCGTCAGTGTGCCTATTGCAGGAGACTCATCTCCTCTGCAAAGACTGGCATCGTATGAGATCCCGAGCCTTTGCCCACCAATTCTACTCCTCCACGTCAGATAAGAAAGCAGGGGTGGCCATTCTGATAGCTAAATCGTTCCAGGGTACGGTGGGGGGCAAGGTGGCGGAAGTGAAGGGCCGCTTACTGGCCCACACGCTCTGGGTGGGGGGCGCCCCCTTGGTGGTGGGCTCTGTCTATGCCCCGAACTCGGGACAAGAACAATTTTTGAAGGTAGCATTGTCGGAGGTCTTGTGTTCCCAGGAACGGAGGGTGGTTGTGGGGGGAGACCTTAACTTGGTCATGGATGCAGAGAAAGATAGATCAGGTCAGCGTTATGGCCAATCGGGGGCGATCTCCAAGACAGGGAGGGACTGGTTAAGGGACAGAGGTTTGCTAGATTTGTGGAGGGTGGCTCACCCCCAACTCACACAATTTTCCTTCTACTCCCATGCGCACCACACCTACGCCAGGCTGGATCACTTTATAGGGACCACAGAAGTACACACACTGGTAGACACAGTAAACATCATCCCAGCAGCACTTTCAGACCACGACGCAGTGACACTGACTCCCTCTATGCCCTCGATCAATAGATCTCCAGGGAGGTGGAGACTCCGAGAAAATTTGCTTTCTAGAGCAGGGGTGTCCCAGCAATTACAAAAATGCATCTCTGACTACCTAGCGACAAATGATTCCCCGGACACACCTCTCTCAGCGCTCTGGGGGGCACTAAAGGCCGTGGTGCAAGGCGAATTAATCGCCATCTCCGCCACTGAAGCCAAGGAGCATAAGGAAAAGAGGGAACTCCTCACAGAGCGAGTGACGGAGCTTGAACGAATACATCAACGCCTCGGCGCGCCTCGGATATGGCGTCAACTAAAGGCAGCGAGGGCGCAGCTGGGGACACTAGACCTAGATAGAGCCGAATATGCAGCCCTTAGGCTGAAGCACTCATACTACGTGGGTGGTGATAAAACGGGGCGACTATTAGCCAGTAAACTTAGGGCCCGCGCCCAGCGTGCCAAAATACAAGCGCTCCGGAACGACAATGGGGAAACGGTTGAGGGGGACGAGGAGATTGCTGCGGTCTTTCGGGACTTCTACTCCACATTATACGGTAAAGCCTCGCAGATAAGAGACGACGGGGACACATATCTTCAGGGGGCTGCCACGTCGGCGTTGGGCGCCATGGAGGCCGAAGCACTGGACGTACCCATTACAATCGAAGAGGTGATTGGAGCCATTTCCCCGTCTCAAACCCCTGAAGTCGCCAGGTCCCGATGGATTTTCGGCGGGATTTTATAAGGCCCTTTGCCCACTCCTGGCCCCGATCTTAACGCGGCTCTTCAATTCCTTCCGGGGGCCTGGGACCATCCAGTCCGACATGTTGGCCGCTGACATCATAGTCATCCCTAAGCCAGGGAAAGACGCGACTCAATGTAGTTCATATCGCCCGATTTCCCTCCTCAACCTCGATCTAAAGTTGTTTACTGGGGTCCTAGCGGCTAAGATTGGGCCCGCAACTGCCCGGGATTATTGAACCAGACCAATCCGGCTTCATATCTAATCGTCAAAGCAGCGACAACACTAAACGCATATTACATTTGATAGATAAAGCCCATCGCACTAAAATGAACGCCCTACTGCTGTCGGTCGATGCCGAAAAGGCTTTTGACAGAGTTAGCTGGGATTTTCTAGATAAAACCTTGGCTCATTTTGGCGTGGGGGATCGCTTCAGAGCCTGGGTAGCGAGCTGCTATGACAGGCCCACGGCGGTAATCAAGGCAAACGGGGTAGCATCCCGGCCCTTTGAGATACAGAGGGGTACGAGACAGGGGTGCCCTTTGTCACCCCTTCTCTTTGCGCTTTACGTGGAGCCCCTAGCACAAAAAATTCGGGACAACCCCGATATCTTAGGTATCCCTTCGGGGGGGAACGTCACGCAGTGAGCTTATACGCCGATGATATTCTGGCGTCTCTGGAGTCCCCTGAGCGATCAGTTCCAGCTTTTTTGCAAGAGCTGACCGCCTTTGGTCGGGTTTCCGGCTTTAAGGTAAACGTCCAGAAATCCATGGTCTTACATCTATGTAGTGGGGCAGACCGGCGAGAGGACGAGCGGCCACAATGCAGGGATCTGCAGTCCCGTGACACAATTACTTATCTAGGGATAGACCTCGCTTCTTCTGTGGCGCGCACGGTCACGCAGAACTATGCGAAACTCCTCTCCCAAATCCAGAAAGACCTTAGGCAGTGGCAAAAGCACTCCTTATCTCTCCTAGGCCGCATTGCAGCCATCAAAATGAATATTCTGCCCAAAGCCCTCTACATTTTTCAGACCATACAGGCCTGGCCCCCACCAGGGACCCTCCAAAACTACAAAGTGCGGTGCACCAATTCATCTGGGCTGGGGACGTCCTCACATGCGCAGAGATCTTTCTCACAGACCCCCAGACGAGGGAGGGTTGGGTATCCCGAGCTTTCTGGAATATTTTAGAGCGGCGCAACTTAGACACTTGGTGGAGTGGAGCAGACCCGAGTCTGAAAAAAGATGGCTGTTCCAGGACCGGGCGCTGGCGAAGCTCTCCTTGTGGAAGGTGCCTTTTCTCAAGTGGCCAGATAGACCACCAAACCTCAAGGGCTCCCCAATCACAAACACGCTGCTAAGAGTCTGGGACTCGGTGGCAGTCAAACGCAGACTCACATCCTTTACCTCGCCAATGACACCCATATTCAACAACCCAGAGTTTTCACCCGGGCTAGACGAACGCGCGTTCCCGCAATGGCGAGCTACGGAGTGCAGGTCGGCGGGACACCTCTTCGATCTGGAGGGGTTCCTCCCGCTTGCAGAAGTGCAACAATCCTACACAATTACCGCTCCGCAACGCTACCAATACTTCCAAATCCGCCACTGGCTCCTTCACCCAGAGGTGAGGCCGTTGGTTCACAGAAAGCTCACCACATATGAGAAGTGGCTCATAACTAGGGCTCCCGGTTTTATGGTATTTACTTTAACATTTCCGTCTGTATTTATCCATATTTAATTTTTGGTCATTTTATCTGTATTTATCCATATTTATTTTGTGTTTTGCATATAAATGTAGTTGTAAAACTACATTTCCATATTTATTTAAATGATAGACGCGCACTCATACTTTGATGTCTGTCGTGTTTTAGCTATTTAAGTTGCCAAATATTACATAACAGTACATCCACTGGAAAATATTAGCATTATACCACACATGTATGTTGTCAAGTGCAGTTATTTAAAGAAATTGCACCCTGTTTTTTAATTTCCCATGCTGTCCATCTGCTCAGCTGTTGGGCTAAATCCATGAAAGACAACATGAAGAGTCACTGAAAAGAAGCACATTTTCTGTATTTATCCATTTAAAAAAAATAAATGCAGACAGAAAACACATTGTTTTCTGTCTGTATTTATCTGTAAAAATCCGTAAAAACGGAAAACAGGGAGCCCTACTCATAACCAAAGTCTCAGATAAAAAGATGATCTCTGACCTGTACAGCATGCTGCGTCCACCAACTCCCTCCTCACCCTCTGCGGGGCAGCGGCGTTGGGCGCGGGAACTTGGGAGAGACCTAACGGAAAAAGAATGGCGAGAGAGATATTTTCGGGCTAACCATACGTCCCGCAATACAGCTAGTAGGGAAGCGGCGGTTAAAGTGGTCACATACTGGTACCCGACACCGGCCAGGCTGCATAAAGGGAACCCTGATCGAAGCCAGACATGCTGGCGGGGTTGCGACGAAGAGGGTTCACTGACTCACCTACTCTGGGAATGTAAGGAACTGTCTGACTACTGGGGTGCTATTCTGGACGACATTGACAAGCAATTTGAGACCGAAATTCCCCGATTCCCCGCCTACACACTACTAGGGCTACCCAATCCACTTACCTACCCCCTGAAGTCGAATAGGGGAAAGCAGATGGGCCTGGCGATGGGCACAGCCGTTCAACATATCCTCACTATGGGGCACACGGACCCGACCGACCCACACAGGTTGGCTACACAAATTGTGGTACATCGTACGCATGGAACGTATCCAAGCCACCCTAACGAACTCCACGGATTCCTTCAGGAATATATGGCGCCCATTGCTGTCTCTGCTGGCGCTTGAAATGAATGAAGTGACATGCCCTAAATACCTTCGCCTCCTGCGGCTTACCGAAATAGCACACACGGAAGAGATTCCTCAACCTGCTCATTAGTCAAAGACCCTCACACAAGGTTCTCAAGAGCCACTCGCCTAGCACACCGGTTCAGGGAGGGTGGGAGGGGGGTTAAGGGGGGGGGGGGTTCAAGGGAGTTTCGTTTCTGACTTACTCTTCGATCTATTATACGGTTGACTCGGGCCAATCCCATGCTGTACCTTTCTTGCGTTTGCCTCCCCACTCGTCCCCGAAAGACTTACTGGGACTCATCTGTGTATGTATGGGTCTGGCTGGTATGGGGGGGGGGGCGGTAACTGCGAGATCATCATATGGGATTGTCTGCTGTACACAATGCTGCTTTTTACATGTTTGCAAATTAATAAAAACAGAGTTAACCATAAACAGAATAATTGACATTGCTTCGCAATTTCATCCCAATATTCTTTTAAACTTACAGTGTGCCACTCTTTCCTTCTCATGAGAAGGTTAAAAGTTGCTCCAGGGTATTAGTTTGCTGTCTGACTTTACCGTAATCCAGTCCCAGTGGAAAGATGATTTTATATAATATAGTCAAAACCTGAAATGTCACCCTAACAGTCGGGATCCTGTGTAGCCTGTGGATAGTTGAGAGTACATGCTTTCGGTAGCCAAGGCAGTTACACATGCAGTAGAGTTTTTTATTTTTTACATACGCACTACAATTGTCTTGGCAGCCCCCACAATGACTGAGCAACCATAATCATTTCTAGAGTCAATGACAGTTTGTGCTAGAGTAGCTCTATTATTTTGAGACAAAATTATTTGTTTAGCAAACAAATAAAGATAGTAGCAAAATGTATTAGAGCATTAACATGCTCTTCCTTCGAAAGCTAACTAGTGGAAACAACTCACAGGGTTTTCACATTTTGTGAAAGCTCAATTCCAACAGAAACCACAATCAAGGCCTTATGCAAGACGCTCAACTTTTTCACAAGTGTCCTGAAGCCGATCACAAGTAGCTCCGTTCTACTAGCATTAAGGACAAGCCAACCTGTCTGCATATATGGCTAAATAGCAGAGGCGAAGACTGTTCATGGTACCCAGTCTAGGGAATCAACAGTTGAGCATTGTCTGCATAAACATGAACTCCTATCTCCTGTACTTCCAACATGTCATGAAGAGTGGCGTAACAATACCCCAACAGCCCCGAGCTCCAGGGGGCCCCCTCAATACACTTTGCAGAGGGCCCCCTCAAGTTTCTTTATGCCACTGGTCATGAAATGGTTTTGTATCAATGTTAAAAAGCGCAGGAAGCATGGAAGCACTCGAGCACCCTATAATGTGTAGGTATAGTTCTATTAGTCAAGAATGCTGAAAGCCAATTAAGGAAGATGCAAATCCACCAGCTGCAACCAACTCAGAAGAATCCGATGGTCTAGCATTAAAAACAAACAAGATTTTGAGGAGTAATAATAGTCTGGCCAATCCCTCATCCAGCCAGCTCAGGAGTTCCTGGAGGCCAGCAGGCCTGTCTCAATGGACCGATTAGGCCTAAAACCAGATTGCAGATCCCACTACAAGCCCACGTTGCTCAAGATGGAACAACAGTTGATTTGTTAACTTCTGCTCCATGATCTTAAGAAATGGTGTCCCTACAACAGCTGAACGTCAACCACCGTAACAGGCTGAACATGTTTTTTCAAAAAGGAGATACCAAACAATCCTTCAGACAAGTTGGCATTATACCTTGCTATAGAACAATTTACAATCTGCCAGCACAGAGGAATACTCATTTAAGGAAAGTTGGACATGGATCCCCAGGGCAACGGGTAAGATTAATCCCTTTAATGCTAACCTCTTTCTTCCAAGGTCAATTTAGGAAGGGAGCAAGAAGGGTTCAAAGAAGGGGGGGGGGTTGGGGATTCGAGAGGAAACAAATATAGTCACTATATCCTCTTGATCTACTTCTAAATGGTGCACTGTGCTCCTGAAGGACTGTAATTTTATCCACAAAGAAAATCTTCAATCACCTAGAAGGTGGAGGATCCTTCTCACAGGTTTCAAAATTCCATGAAGGCTCCACTTGAATATTTTTTGTCAGAATTTCACACATTTCTCTAGGATAATTTCCCACTTCCTCTATTCTTGTATTTTAACACTGCTCCTTGGCTGCTTCAATAAAATCTCTATAAGCTTTTGCAGATCGTATAACCATTTTTCTAAACATCTCCAGACCAGATTTACATCATTAATTGTAGCGAGTCTTTAGTTTTATTACATTCAACTCATTAGAATTCAATTTTTGGCAGGTGCAATTCTTCACCTTGTATCAAAACCTATTAAGCAAGTCCTATCTGGTCACTTCATTTCAGACTGGCTTCGCTGAGTAGGGTCCACCACTCTATCATATTGGCAGGAACTGCCAAAAACCAATCCAAGAGCTGGGCCTGTATAATACACAATCTCCGTCTGCAAACTGAGAATAAGTAAGGGGCAGCATGCATCTATTTCGTCATCCGTCCTTCTCCACCTTACAGAGCAAAGTCTGTGTAACGGACGCAGAACCTGATGGCGCCAAAGTTTGAAATACTCATGAGAAACTCAGTACATCTAGTGCAAATGACTGAACCAGTAACACCAATGACGGATCACAGCTTTGCTCAAGTAGACAATCAGAAATTGAATATGAAATACGCCAGCTGAAGATGACTTCTCACTGCTGCAGAGGAGGACTACATTCCCCAGCATCCATCACTGAGCCCAGGAGGAGGAGCTCCAATGCATCAGTGCGCTCTTAAACCCAAGGAGACCCGTGGACATGGGACAGAAAAACCGGGCCAAGAGCGGACCCACCTTAGCCCGTCTGAGCCAGGAAGAGGCAGGGTAGAGACCTCTTACCTTTGCTATTTGGGGACTCTTGTGACACGGGACTGCGGACAGCTGAAACCTCTTCTTCTGAAAGGATGAGTCAGCTGGTGTGCCATTGTCACTCTTTTTTCTTCTGAGTTTCATATAGCGCGAACTTGACCTGAAGGTATCAGGTATCAGAGCGCTTTACATGAGCACCGATTGCGTTACACAAGGACACATTTGTTATGTTAATTTAATTTGTAGCGTGCACAGATACTCGAAAGTGTCCCGGCGCGGAGCAGCGAGGGGTAGCCATCAGAAATTTATGAGAAGAGATATGTTTTCAAGTTCTTCTTGAAGATCAACGGGTCCTGAGTATTCCGGAGGGCAAAAGGGAGGGCGTTCCAAGCCGCAGCAGATTTCAGAGCTAAAAAGCTGCCTCCAAGCCTCAGACATTTAAAGCGAGGGACCTGGGCGAGGCGTTGAAACAGGGAACGCAGCGGTCGCGCTGGAGTGTAAAAGGCAAACCGTTTTTGCAGATAGGTGGGGCCAAGCCTATGAAGAGCGCGATGGGCCATGACCAAAGATTTAAATTTGACCCGCTCGGCTACAGGAAGCCAGTGCAGAGAGCGCAGGTGGGGTCTAATGCTAGTCCTAGTGGGGATTTCCAGAAGAAGTCTGACTGCCGCATTTTGCACCACCTGAAGTTTTTTTTAACAGATAACCCGGGATGCCCACATAAAGGGCATTGGCGTAGTCCAGCCGATACAAAATAAGGGCACAGATGACAGTCCCTTTCGCCGCCATGGGCAGGAGAGGGAGAAACTTCCTCAGAGATTTCAAAAGGCCAAAGCAGGTCCCAGCAAGTTTCTTAATCTGTGTGGAAAAGGAAAGATTCTCCTCAAACCACACCCCCAAGTTCTTAGCGGGCTTCCTTGTAGAGGTGGGGATAGGGAACTCAGGGGGCCATAGAGTTTCTCTGAAATTGGAGGGAAACTTTCCATAGAGGAGAATCTCCGATTTTTCTTCATTGCACTTGAGTTGTGCAGCCGCTAGCCAATGAAATATGGAGGACAGGCAGTGGAAACAGAGTCCTCATTCTTATCCCAGGTGAAAAGAAGCTGGGTATCGTCCGCGTAGGCCATGACCTTAGCCCAAAGTTCTTCTGCCAGGTACACCAAAGGTGTAACATAAATGTTAAAGAGAAGGAGGCTAAGGGAGGACCCCTGTGGTCACTTCCTGGGGAGAAGAGGAGGACGGTGGAAGCCATATCTGCTGAGCCCAACCTTCCAAAAAGGATCTGAGCCAGCCCCAAACAGCACCTGACACCCCGATCTCGGTTAGCCGCATGAGGAGGAGGAGGGAGTGGGGGACAGTGTCAAACGCCGCCGACAGGTCGAGCAGAATTAATGCTCCCTTCCCGCCGGCGTCCAGACACTCCCTAATTGCCTCTGAAACCTCCACCAGGGACGACTCGGTGCTGTGGGAGGCTCTAAACCCTGACTGGGCTGGGTGCAACAGGCCCTCTCTCTCAACAAACTCCGTAAGTTGTCTGTTCACCACCTTCTCACACACCTTGGCCAGGCCAGGTAGAAGGAAGATGGGACGGTAGTTCACTGTGCTAAGTGGGTCGAGTGTCGTTTTTTTTTTTTTAGAGAGGCAAAATTTTGGCCTGCTTCCAGGTTTCTGGGCCGCAGGCCGCCTGAAGAGAGAAATTGATGATACCATTCACCTCATTTATAATGGTCTCGGCAACTGCTGCCAGCATTCTGGCCGGACAGGGGTCCGATGGGGAGCCAGACTTCAGGCCCGTGAGAATTTTAAGGGACTCTGAGAGATCCACAGGCTTAAAAGCATGCAAAGAGTGATCGGGATCAGCGGGTGATGGCACCACAACTGCCCCAATGCCCTGGTCGCAGGAGGAGAAAGCCGCCTGAATGGAAAGAATTTTATCCTTAAAGAAATTGGAGAGGCTCTCGCACCAAGTGTCAGTGGATGGAGACTCCCTGGATAGAGCGGCAGGGGACGTGAAACTCTGTACAATAGAGAAGATTTCTTTGGCGTTGTTTTTTGCCAATTCAATGTGAGTTGCATAGAATTGCCTTTTGTCCTGGGTAATCGCCCCATAGTAGATCTTTTGTTTGAGACGGAGCTTCTGCTTGGCCACAGGACAATATTCACTGCGACGCCAGGCCCGCTCAAGAATCTTGCATTCATGTTTGATTGCTTTGAGGTCGGGGGTAAACCAGGGTTTGGATGGAGAATCCCTAGTCAGCCTTGGACAGGATGGCGAGGCAAGCAAATCCACTGCACTGGAAACCCAGTTAGTAAACTCAACTAGCCGGCCCTCAAGATCCCCAGAGAGGGTGGGCCTGGAAGCTTCCAAGGCCTGGCTGAGCACAAGAGGGTTAATTTTGCCGAAGGCTGGTTTGCCATACGAACGCACTGAAGGCTCGCCATTGATCATTTCCCAAGAGAAATATGTTAGTATGTCATTTTTGTTAGGCAGGGGGAGATTAAGTGATTTGCCCAGAATCACAGGATGTTGACTCATTGCCGAGACTCAAACCTGGTTCCCCAGACTTGAGATCAAATGTCTTAGCCGTTAGACCACATCCTCCCCCCTTTTGTTCCTTCGCTCTCCTTTTATACCTGCCACTGCTTCCCTCTTTCCTTTCTAATCCCAGCAAGCTACTGTAAGCTATTGGGCAATTAAAAAAGGGCTCCATAGCCAAAGCTTGTTCAAATGTGGCTCGCATAGACGTGCGCAAGTAAAAGCACAAGCAACATAAAATTGGAAGACAGTCACCATTTTTTCGCAGGAGCTAACTGAGGTCCATAAGTGGCTAATCTCAAGTGGCTAACTATAACTAGTTGTTGAAAAACAACCTTTTTGGAAAGGGCAGTCTTGCTGAGTATTTATAACCCTACACTGTAAGCAGCTACAAAGAAAATGGAGAGCCAGCCATGACACCACCGACAGAACTACCTACAAGGCTGCACTCAGATGCTATCAACAGCAAATAAGAGACACCAAGAAAAAAGCACTAGTGGACCGCATTGAAGGAAGTTCCAACAGCTGCAAGGATTTCTTGATCATTTCACCTCGTCTTCAGCCACTGTCACCAACACCCCTGCCTCCCAACAACTCTGCGACAACCTATCCAATTTTTTCAACGGCAAAATCGCAAACTTCTACAGAAACTTAGCACACCAACCCAACCACAGAGAACTTGTTGCTGACCTACCCAACCACCAATCAAGGAGGCCACCTGACTGAATTGACAGCCCACACTAGAAACAACAGAAGCAAATCATGCGAACCATCCACTAAGGGGCCCCAACGGACCCATACCCTCATCACATGAACAATAACCTGGGAACATCACCAATAAGCACCACCATGGCCCACATCATCAACACCATCACGTCCACCACTTTCCTGGAAAAATGGAAACTTGCAGAAATCAATGCCCTCCTCAAGAAGCCCATAGCTGACCCAAATCAACCGAGCAACTTCCGACCCATCTCCCTGCTTCCCTATCCAGCCAAAAGTGATTGAGAAGGCCATCAGCAAGCAACTCACAACCCACCTCGAACCGAACCATCTTCTAGACAACACTCAATCAGGATACAGAAATAACCACAGCACTGACAGCACTCATCGCGGCCACTGATGACATTTGAATCATCCTGGACCAAGGAAAAACATCGGCCCTCATCCTGCTAGGCTTCTCTGTGGCGTTCAAAACCGTCTACCATAACAACCTCATCAGAAGACTCCATGAGACTGGCATACAAGGATCCACTCTCAAATGGATCTGTTCCTTCCTCATGGGAAGAACCTAAAGGGTCAGGCTGCCACCCTTCACATCAGAGACCAGGAAATTGATAGGCCGAGTCCCACCCTTTTCAACATATACATGACGCAGTTTGCCAACATCATCCGATCACAAGACATTGCCGTCACCTTCTACGCTAATGACACCCAACCCATCCTGTCCCCGACGGACAAAACAATCACCACCAGAACCAACTTCAACTGCATGACAAGGGTAGCAGACTGGATGCAAACCAACTGCTTCCAGCTCAAATCCGACAAGACAGAAGTACGGGTCTTTGGCAACAAAACCTCCCCATGGGACTCCACCTGGTGGCCATCGGAAATAGGAGATCGTAGATGACAAGCTCAACATGAACGTTCAAGTCAATGCAGTGTGCACCTGCTGCTTCCACATCCTATGCATGCTGTGAAAAATCTTCAAATGGTTACCCCAAGAACACTAGACGGACCGTCACAAGCACTCATCACCAGCAGGCTGGACTACGGCAACACTACGCCAGAATCTCCAAACTACTCCTACAAAGACTCCAGATAATCCAGACCACTGCTGCAAGACTCAAACTCGACCTCCCACATCACACCACGCCTCAGGGAGCCTCACTGGCTCCCCATTCACAAGCGCAGCAAATTCAAACTTCTCACACACACATACAAAGCTCTACACAACACAGGACCAGAATACCTGAACAGCCACATACACTTTTACCAACCCACCAGACACCTATGCTCTGCCTCACTCGCACACATTCCCCTCATCCGCAAAAGCAAAACTGGAGGTCGCTCATTATCCTACATTGCACCAAGACATAGAATGACTTCCCTCAACACATCAGAGCCTCCTTCTCACTTTGAGTTCCGCAGGAAGCTTAAGACTTGCTCTTCGTATAAGAACCTTAGGGACCACAAACCTACACACCTGCCCAAGCACCTTGATACCCTCTTGGGTGATTAGTGCGCTATACAAATCAATATTATATAACACTGTGAGGCAATGAGGAAAAGGAAAGCAAGGGGAAGTCTGCAGGGGGTGGTGAATAGTAATAAAGAACACGTACGACATGCAGCGGAGAATTGCACAATAGATTAAATTGAAACTATCCTCAAAGAGGGAAAAACATCTAAATGTTTAGACTCCGGTTTAAAGGTTGCTGACATTTTTCTTTAAGAAGAAATAATTATTTCCCATCGAGACAAGATCGAAACACCCTAACCAATGTTAGAAGTGGCACCAGGGCAAGGTGTTATATGTGAGAACCAACCAACTGAGGAACTTATTAACCCTGAAATAATTTGCACAAACAGGTATAGCGCTCTTGCAAAGGATGAGTCCATGAGGAGCTCCTCAGTCAAGGAGGAAACAGGACAACAGTTATGTTGGAGAAATTAGATATGATACATGATGATAAAAAGGCTCTTAGGGAGAGAATTGTCCTGATTGAGAGAAGAAATTGGCCAACTACGTGCTTTAGTTTTAAGCATCACAGACAAGATAGAGAGATAGCAATCGAATGAACTGAGTGAGCCCAAGGGGAAAAATGAGCGAAAAAAGGAGGGTGCATGGTTCTAATAGAGAGTATCAGATGGGATGCGTCGGAGATGTAACCATTAACAGACAAAAAGCACTACCTTTTGAGGCGGAATGTCGAGGTTGTGTGGACGAAATGATTGTCGACAGGCGAAACAGCCCGTGAAAGGGATATATTCCTAACACAACTGTGCCCACGGCCTATAGTCAGTATGGTGTGAAATATCAAAGGAGGGAGCAACAAATTGGCCAAAGGCCATGGGCATAATTTGGAGGCCAAGGATATAAATGGGGGGGGGAAGGGTGAACAACAAGGCCTGGCCATCAAATAATAAGGGGAAAGTGTTCATGGTTAATGTTCCCAGGTTATCCCGGGGTAAAGGAATATAATGACTCACTAAAAAATACAGAGATCTATTTGATAACGCACCACCAAAACTGTTATTCATTGCTAAGATCAGATCTCCACACTGCCAAGCGTTGTTCCCTACCCAATGAGCAATTTGATTATATAACATTGAAATTGGCCAATGAGGATCTTGTGATTGGGTTAGTGAGTGACCAACGTACTTCTCCTCCAAATGGCTCATTGATTCAGTTTAAAGTTTAATCCCTCTCTACTGAAGTATATAGCTAGTGGATTTGAGGGGTGATCTAGGGATACTCAGATCATTGACAAGGGGGACGAACACTCATACTCTCCCGAAGGTAAACCCCGATTCAAACTTTGACAGGGTCGACTGACTTGCAGACGGGTGGGAAGCAACAAAATGGAGATGGGATGTTACTGGAATTAGGTTTTAAATACCCCACTACTGTTGGAGGATGTCCTAGAGAAGGGAACAAATGGGGTGCCACACAAGGGCAAGACCAAGAAACTGATATCCTTATGTAAAACCATGATGTGACAACTCAAATGAAGGTGCTTTCCTGGAATGTGGCGGGATTAAGATCTAAATTAAGTGATGCAGAATGGGGAGGTTTTACTGATAATTATGAAACATGAATGCTGCAAGAAACATGGGTGTTAGAACCTGTCGATAGATCAGGTTACATTAACTATAGAAGTTACACCTTCAGCAGCAGACGACGGTCAGGTAGATTAGCAATCTGGCTAAAGGCGTCGCTTGCTAGCAAGATCAAAAGATTGAATCTCAAAACTGCTGATATACTGGGGCGTGATATTATTTAATCTGTAGGGACGTTTGCAAAAGGATTTTTAATGTATATAATCATTTTATTACAAAGAATGTGAGTCGCCTACTCTACTTGCTCTAGACGAATATGTGGAACAACCAAACAAAGAATCAGCTGATCCTAGCGGGAGATTTTAATGCAACCTTTGAGCCACTAGATTTTATTAAAGCTATTATAGATGAGGGAAGGGGAATATCAAGATTAATTACATCTCCCTTAAAGAAGTGGTCTAAGGTAGCACTACAAATTACATCACTTATATTCTCTTATGGTCTTCGTGCTTGTAATGGCCTTTTGAATATCTGACAAAGAAGCTGCTTACCCTTTTAAAAGAGCACTCTGAAGAAGTCGAATAGACTGTTTTATTGGACCAAAGCCTCGGGCCTAATATGAAAGGCATGGTGATAGTCAAAAATGATAGTGACCATAAACCTTTGTTTCTATCATTAAAGAAAATCCATTTAGTTATTGGTTTGCATTCGACCTTGTCAGTCGAAGCACCAATTTCCACTCGAACAATAAAAGAAGGATCAAATGGCCCACTATAATGACCAACAGAGATACACTTACACACATGTATTCGTTGGTTTCTAATGCCCTATGTATATTTGAGGATTCTATCGAAGAAGAGGCCTCCATAGTGAACACCTACTTGACTCCATCAGAGTGTATTTTTACAAAACAGTGACTGCTCCTCAGTTTAGACTGAAAGAAACACTCTGGTTTGAAAAACAATGTAGGTTGGCCAAACAAAAATGAACGGTTGCTCTAAAAAGCGGAGTTAGGGAGTTAATAGCTGTGGGAAGGAAATAGTATGGATGTATGCAGCTAGTTTCTAGGAAGAGATAGGAGGAAGGAAAATGGCGGGATATGGTTGCAGCTCCCAATAAGAAAATTTGTAAAGCTTTTTGGCATATTCTTGCACATGAAACTACTAATATTACTAGAGATGAAGATTTTTACATCCAACCTCACATCTGGGCAAATTACTTTATTAATCTTTATACTGTTCAGAACAAGAGAGAGTGTCTAGACACAAATGGAGAGCAGGTGAACATATTGTGTGACTTAGAGGACACTCCTACAGCCTATTTTCCATGGAAGACTCTAGCAGCCATAAATAGTAAGAAAACTGAGAAAGCCCCAGGACTGGACAAGATTCCTGGGGATCTCTATCAGTCAGAACTGGTTGTATGGGGTTTCGTATTGAATGCTATAGCAGCAGAGACACCGGAAATCTTGAGAGGAGCCGAGATCATCCCAAAACATAAAATGAGGGATAAGGCAAAGCCAGCTAATTATAGACCAAGTAACCTGATAGACAATGCCCAAAACATATTTAGTCAACAATTATTGGTTAAAATACAACCACGGATACAGGAAAACCAAGTGTTGTCACACCTTCAATTGGGCTTTTGGCCCTCTACGAGCACTATTGATCAGGTGTTTTGCTTTATTTTGAATCTTTAGAAGACCATTAATCAGACACGTCAAATCAGCAAAACGGCAGGGGTAGCGGAAGTGACATCACATGTCCTTTGACCCTGATGACATCACAGGATAGCATCACAAATCCCTTGACCCTGATGATTACATGCCATTTGTACAAATACAAAAAAGTGCTGGATCAATTAAATATTAGATAGAAAATGAAACTAAAACAGACAAAGGAGTAGTTAAGTTGCCACTAGAACAATACACAGAGAGCTGCAGAGAGATGCTATGCCCAGGCACAACGATCACACATGACTTGCGTCATGCATTATTTTCCCATTATTTGAGACTTACATCGAGCTATTATACACAGCTATTTTAACCTTTCCTACCACTGAAACATTTCTTCTAATGCATCTCAATCCTGACATGTACAGCACACTAGTTCAATAGTCCCAAGACATATGCAAAAATATCGCAATGCATCCACCTGAGTTTGCACAGTCCTTTGGTTTCAAAGTACTGACACCTGATGAGTTCTAACATCTGTATTGTGGCCCAGAGTACCTATTTCTAGTAAACTAATTATATATTCTTGGATCTTTCACAGTGCAGCAGTGCAGCCCGGAATCATAATATCCATTCATAAAACTTTATTTCGGCTCACATGGCCATAAAAGCACAGTTAAAATACAAAGGATTATATACAATTCATAAAAAGGTCAAGGTTGCTATTCTAAGGCAGCTTTTCCAGTCGTCAACCATGGTGCTAAAAAGACAAAGTGCTTGTGCAGTATACGAACATCATAAGTCCTCAACATTTGTCAGGCACTGGAGTTCCATGTAATACATAAGTTTGGTTAGAAAAATGCCTTTTTCATAGGGTCATCTTTGCTCAATTGTGTATTACATTTAAGATTACAGAAGCACATAGAGTGATATCGATTGAACGCATGAGCAATACCTGAGCAGGACATTGGTCATAGTAATTTCGTTCTTCTGGACTACTAATCCATTTTTGAAAGCGTTTTAGAAGAAGATATCAAGCCCTTCTAAAGTATAAATACAAAAGCTCTACAAGACAAAAGTTAATGCATTTTAAAAGAGCAACATTTACTCAGCCATCATGTTAGCCCCACTTAGAAGCACGAAAATTATCTAGGGCTGGAACAGTGAAAAGCCAACAATATGTGCAACATTTAGTGTAGACGAGAGTTGATCATTAAATACTGCTCATTCATTTTGACAAGAACAAAAGTAAAAAACAATGTATGCAAGATTTGACACTAAAAGAATTTAAGCAGGTGATCATCAGTTATTGCTCATTCCTATTAACAGTCTTCTTTAAAATAGCTCTACGAGTACACCACATGGTAAATAAAAAGCGTGAAACGGAGAACACAAAAGGCATGAGAGTATCAAATTTTAGTAGCCTGTACACATCGCTGCAATGTCTATACCCCAGGTTCCTGCAAAGTTGAAGTAGCCAACGAGACCTTGCCCTCCTATATCCCTGGCAGAAAAATAGCACATTGAGTTCCGTCTCATCTGCGTTGTTACACGCTTGGCAGCCCCCATTGGAAGAGCCCACCCACTTGTTTGTAAATGAACGCAGCGGAAGGACTCCATGTCTGAATTGCAAATAGAGGTTCTTGGCGAGGAGCGGCTGAATGTCGTCCAACACCAGTTCTAGGCTATATCTGTTTTTTTACTTCCAGAAACTCAGCAGTCAGTCGGCCCAATGTAGGCCTCCTCTCGAGCTGAGCGAGTTGATGGTCTCTATAGCTCTCCAACAAGGCCTTTCTAGGTGTCGTTTGGCAGGTTTCTTCTGCTTTATTCCACAAATTACCCCTACCCAGGCCCTCACGTGTTCTTAATATACGACAACTATGGTAGCTTCCCCGCACCTTGCATCCCCATGACTTCAATCAGCTCTTCCCTGTACGGAGCTAGTTCAGGGGTGCTCCACAGACGACGCCAGTATAATAGGGGTCTAAGAGTAACTTCATCCGCAATGGACCTAATCCCAAGATCCATTCGGAGAGGTGTTAATGGTGTACTAGAAGGGAGGCCCACAAGTTGTCTAGCAAATTCTCAGTGCGTACTAGCAGGCCAGATGCACAATGGCCCCATAATTCAGCGCCATACAGAGCAGCACTCCTGGCCTGCACTTTATAAATTTCCACCGCTGGGCCAACCAGTTTTTCGGTACAGCTCCTATATAATTTTAAGATACCCCCGTTGTCTGAGTTAGTTTCAGACTTGCTTTGTTAATTTGGGCACCCCAATCCATCTTCTCTGTCAGCGTAATCTCCAAATACTCAAACATTGACACCCTCTCCAGGGGTCTTCCATCCAGGCAGGGATTTGGGCGGGTGGTGTTGCCCACATTAAAGGCCATATACTTTGTTTTTTGGAGATTAATCTCCAGACCCCGCCGTTTACAGAAGACACTAAAGTTGTCAAGAGTCCTCTGGATTCCCATAGGGGATTTCGCAAGCAGGAGCGTGTCTGCAAACATCAGGGCTGGTATTTTACGATTCGCCAACCTAGGGGCATCGATGTTCTTCCCGGCAATCAAGGACTCCATTAAGCAGTTGATGAAAAGGCAAAAGAGGGTCGGGCCAGGACACAGCCTTGACGAACACCTTTCTCTACAGGCAGAGGGGCTGAGAGTTCGCCGCTTTTGCCATATCTAATTTGGGCAAAATTACCCTCATGTAAGCGTTTCAACTGATGACAAAGGTACTCTGGGACTCACATGTCCAATAAAATTGCCCAAAGTTTGTCCCTCGGTACCAGATCGAAAGCAGATTTAAGGTCTACAAATATAAGATGGAGGCTGCCACCCTCTATACACACGGTTTTCCAGTGTATCAGTTGTAGCCTAAAAATTTGATCAGTTGTTGATGTCCTAGCTCTGAACCTGGCTTGAAGTGGGGTAAGGACGTTATATTTCTCCATTCAGATCTGGAGTCGCCCCAGAAGAACATGGGCAAATATTTTCTGGCTTACATCAATGAGGCTAATAGGGCGATAATTGACAGGCAAAAGCGGGGAGCCCTTTCTGTAAATTGGTATAATTTCGGCCCCCGCCCAGGTGGTAGGGGTCGCCATGCCTTGTAAAATAGCATTAAACAGGGAACACAGATAGGGAAGCCCAAACGGTGGGCTCAGAACGAAAAAGGTCACCAGGGATCTTGTCCAGCCCTGCGGCCTTGGCTGGTGTTATCTTGCCCAGGGCATCGGTAACCTCTCTAAGGGAGATTGGGAGGATATCAGCAAGTGCTGGGACAGGGGGCAAGGGTCGGCTGATCACTGGCCCTTCCCCAGCCTCAGCCCTTGAGTATAGAGATTCGAAGTGTGCCTTCCATACCTCTTCACCGATATTGGGTTCTATGGCCAATTTGCCATCCTGGGAACCCGAATTAATGACATTCCAGAAGGTCCTCATGTCATGGTTGTTTAAAGCACTTCTAAGATTGTCCCATTTTTGGGATTCCCAACTTTTTTTTAGCCTCGACTATAACACTCTTGTATACTACCCTCGCTTCTTTGATCAATGGCCTATCGTTGCCCTTAATGGCGACAATAAGGCGGGACTTAGCTGCATGACAGCTTGCGTTAAACCATGGGTGATTAGGTTTACTGGTCACCCTGGGCCTTTTGTTTTGGTAGAAATAAGCGGCCATAAAGGCAAACAGGTCTTGATGATTGTTGAGGATTCTCAAATGGAGGTCAGGAGTGCCATTAATCTCTACAAGTTGGTTTGCGACCATGAGATGTGGAATAATTTGATGGTAAAGCAAAGCCAATTTTTCTTGTGACTGAGAGAATTCCCCCCAGCGGACTCTCCTCCCTCCATTAGACTGAATCAATTTCGGGTCTGGTGCTGATAGATTGTCAGATACATTCCTGGCACATGGTGAAATTATTTCTATAGTGAGAGCATTGTGATCGCGATCATAGCGAGGACTAATTTTAAAATCTATCACCCTATGCCATGATTTAGTATCTACCATTATGTAGTCTATAATGGAAGTATGCCCCGGTCTATTAAAGGTATAATTCCCTGGGGTATCAGATGTAGTTTGCCCGTTACATGCTCTCAAAGAAACATTTAATGTGAGGGTGTATATCTGCAGCACTAACTGGGTCCATGCCCGCGTTGGGGAGATATTAGGCTCTGGAATGGACCAGTATCGGTCCTTCTCCGTAAGAGTACCCATGACCAGGCCATTCAGGGGTTCAAATTGGCAGTTGAAATCTCTGCCAAAGATTACCCCAAGGTTGTCAGGGATGGTTGAAAGAAAGGTAGTTAGTTTTTCAAGAGTGGTAGACTCTTGGCCTCGAGAGACCGGTCGAGAATATACATTAATTAAAGCTATATTAATTTTCGTGGGGAAGGACAATAGGACACAAAGAATATCACGCGATGAGCTCTCTAATTGTTTTGCCTCACAGCCCAGATGCACGCCGACCCAGGTACACAACCCCCCAGATGGTCTACCCTTCCCCGCATGGGTAGCTGGAATACTAAACGACGCATAGCCCATTCTATGCGTTTCTTCCCTGGCCCATGTTTCCTGGAACATACAGTTCTCATGTTGCTCTATAAAGAGCCCCCATTCCGGATTATCCAACTTAGAAGATAGTCCAGCTAGGTTCCAGGAAAGAAGCTGTAGGCTTGTAGAGCCCACATGATTAACTAATCTAGGGGAATAGATGTCGTGGTTCTCTTGGGTGCCCCTGGGGGGATTGACAAGACTCCATCGGCTGCATCGACCTTGGTCTGGTGTTTAATTCATGTAGGCCCTTTGCAACAGATGGGGGGGGTTACTACATCCCGCAGTTCTAAATTGGATGTCTGTGTACCCTGTCGGGATGGATCAAGGATCGGTGGGCTGGTAGAGACTATCTTCCGTTTACCCCTAGCTAATCTAGGTTTCCGCCCCCGTTTTCCAGCACCTGTGCCTCATTCTGCTTCAGGGTTCCTGTCCTCTGTGCAGACTCCCTCTGCTGGGGAGAGGCCTCTCTTTGATGATCGGATCTCTCGTGGGGGTGCGATACTCACAAGTCAATCTACTGACTCTAGGGGGTTAAATCTGTTCGATACGGGTATATTGTAAAATAAAGGGGATGATTGATCCTGTCCCAGTGTGGAGTAGTGTTTTTTCTGTAACCACTCCCCCCTCTGTTGGCCATCTCTTCTTCTTGTGGGTGGTATAAGGCCAGGGGGGAAGAAATAACCCAATGGGAGAGATCTTATGCCCCCCTTCTCCCTATGGTGGCAACGGTCTAAAAGGGATTCCACAATCATTGTATTTCTAAAATTAATCACGACGCAATCACCAGGGACATCTTTCGGTCTCCAGCCCACCCAACCCACCCTGTGGGTCATGAGGATTTTGCTTGCATCTCTATATGAGAATTGTTTATGTTTGACTAGCCAGTGTATACATTTATTTTTTAGGTCAAAATGTGATTCCTTACTCCTTGTTCAGCTCCGGAACTCCTGCTAATATAATTACATAGGGTGTTGAGGACGGGGGAAGATTTATACACGGGAAGGCTGGCCCCGTTTCATGTCTTTCCTCACGTGGGGCACTCCTCTGTCTAGTGCCCTCGTGAGGAGAATCGCATGCTTGTGGCCTTGCTGTGGATGGATCATGGTTTCTTCCTATCTGGGCCCCTTGTTTATACCCCTGGCAATGAGTGCTGTATTCTTTTCCTGACCCCGCTAAATTACTCAAGCGTTTACCCTCGCCCTCCTGGTTTGGGTGGATTGCCATATTGGAAGTGAGCATTTTATCTGCTATTAGGGGTTCCGGACTGGTTCTTAGAGGGGCTGGTTTTAAATTCACAGGGTTTACCAATTCCTTCCCTCTCAGAGCTGCCTCTGTCCTATCAACCCACAGTTCGACCAATTTGGCGAGCTTATCAACCCGTTCCCACAAATTTTGTAACTCGTCCTTCACAATGGTTTTTACTTGGACCTGAATGTCCACCACCACGTAAGTCACCCAGGCTGGCTGCTCCAAGCCTGCTTGGGGTGATGTTCCTCGCCCGGCCTCCCCCAAATCACCAGTCATTACATGGTCCGTGGTTTGTTTCTTGCGTTTTGACCCCATTGGTGCAACGGATTTAGTCTTTCCTTTTTTTGTGCGGGCGCCTTCCGGGTATGGCTCATCCACACAGCCCACTGCACGGGTCCTTGGGTGGGAAATTGGGGGTTCCTGGGCCACGGACAATGAAGATCCTGTTTCATCATGATTACTGAGGGGTTGAGCTAGATCAGGAGTTAGCGACAAACGTCTTTCAGTTAATTCAATTTCTGTGGCAACTACACCTATTGCCCTCTGTAGCATCCTATCTATTGAAGTTGGTTGGAGGGAGGATGCCAATTGCATTGGTGCCGTGTGGGATTTTCCCACGCTGATTCGCCTTCCCATAGTTGCGAGGGGCTCGAAGGAGTACCCAAATCCTTTTAAATTACTGGATACCACGGACAGGCTTATCAATGGGTCCTATTAAGAGGGCTTGTCCATGCGAATGGAACGCTAAAAATAGTAGTGTTGTGTGGCTAGAAAAGAAATCACTGACCTTGAAATCCTTGCTAGATCAGAGCTTTAGAAGTCCATCAATCTCCCATTACAGGCCTAAGGGGGGGTGGCCCAGCCCGGCCTTTGACAGGCCCGCCCGCGTCCTGCACTGCGGGAGCCCGCGGCCGCTTTTGAAGCGCCTCCTGGCGCTGGTTGATGACGTTGGCGGCCGGGCGCCGCGAGGAGCAAGCAGGCCAACACGGTACCCCAGGACCAGGGAGCAACTGGCAGCAGGTATGAGCGGGACCCGCACTGCAGGAGCCCGCGGCCGCTTTTGAAGCGCCTCCTGGCGCTGGTTGACTACATTGGCGGCCGGGCGCCGCGAGGAGCAAGCAGGCCAGTCAACACGGTCCCCCGGGACCAGGGAGCAACTGGCAGCAGGTATGAGCGGGACCCGCACTGCGGGAGCCCCCGGCTGCTTTTGAAGCGCCTCCTGGCGCTGGTTGATGACGTTGGCGGCCAGGCGCTGCGAGGAGCAAGCAGGCCGGTCAATACGGTCCCCCAGGACCAGGGAGCAACTGGCAGGGAACTGGCAGCAGGTATGAGCGGGACATCTGTATTGTGGCCCAAAGTACCTATTTCTAGTAAACTAATTATATATTCTTGGATCTTTCACAGTGCAGCAGTGCAGCCCGGAATCATAATATCAAAACAAGCAGATGATTCTCGAAAAGCACCTCAATCCTGATTTACACCCTACATCAATATATCAGTATAGAAAGATCAGCAGAGCTCTTAGAGTACATATCGGTCTTGATTTGCAGTACACTCCAGTAGCACAAAACTTTTATAAAGCACTTCAAACTCAACTTGAAGGTTGCGCGATATGCCAGTACTGATACACTCATAGAGCTCTCCCACAGCACATATCTACTGTGTGTGACCTGCACCCGGAGGCTATAATACCAGTAAGACAGCTGCCAGGGTTAATGTGATTGCGCATAATACTATTTGTGTATGCGTTTGCATGCTATGAACATGCACATTTCAGCAGTAGGCACATTAACTACACAATCTGTTTTTCTCTTACAGCAGCCTCTTGCAGGCAGATTTCACACAGATCTTTGTCCAGATAACTCAACCCCCTGAACTACTGTATTGGAATTTAACTTAAGCAGTGCTTAATTTGAGCCGCTGGTTGCAGGTGGGCCCATTGGCACGCATTTTGGGGACCAGCACTTATTTTTGTTTAAAACTTTGATCCAGAGGAAGAGAGAGAAAAAACACAGAAAGGGGAAAGAAAGAGAAAGAGAGAGATGGAAAAAGTGTGCCGAAGGACAAAGCAGGGATGAAAAGAACCTTCAAGATTAAGATAAGGGGGCAGAGACTGACTGGTGGGGCATTAAAGAGGCATGCAGCCTCTGTATTCAGCACCCTGACATTCAACAGTACCAGCCACATGCTTCTCAGCAAAACTGTGGGCCTGGCATTTATTATTTTACAAATTAAGCAGAGCTTTCTAAACCTTTCACTCCTGGGATGTTAGTGCATGGTTTAAGTCAAGCCTTCCCAGGGCTTGAGCACTGAAAAACAGGTGCAATACCACCGTCTCTCATAATTATTTCACTTCCACATTTTCACTTTCTTCTCATCCTCTCAGTTTAAATGTGATAAATAATCTGAACCACCGGTCACCATCACTCTGAAAGTGGCATCAAGTGTAATTTAAGTATGAACTTTAAAATGCATGGTTATTTAATCAAATTAACAATTTAGTTACCCTGGGTATATGGCCTGGGAAACAAGGCAACATCAAGCCATCATGTTGCATGGGAGGATTGAGCCAGGGAGGTTTGGCAAGGTTCACCACCCAAAGAAGTTTTTGAAACAATGTGGCAACATACTGCATTTTTACAACACATTTTGGCAAAGACACTGACACTTATAACAAAGGACATGATGTCAAAGTGCACCATGACCTCCAGTGATGCTGATACCAACAAGGAGTGCCTTGACAATATAATGAATGATAATCAGAAATATTTTATTTACAAAGGCAAATAGTTAAAAAACATCGCAAACTGAAGAAGCCCTCCAGAGAGGTAATGGGATTGCTCACTGGAGAGCAGGGTAAAAGAGGGGAGTTAGAAGTGTCTCAACGCCTGTTCAGAGAATGGAGGAGCACAATGTCATGGTCTGTGGTCTGAATCCACATTTTAGCCCAAACAAAGAGAAACACTTTTGGTGGCAGAAAGAACAGCAATGACCACACAGAAAGATACAACAGTAACTGATGGGGAAGGAAAGAGGAGGGTTTACTGAGCCAGTTGTGTGCACAGCATTTTAGTCCCCTCCATAAAGCAATGGTTTCTGCATTGCTTTTAGGGTGGATAAGGAACTATGAATCCAAGAGAGGAACAGTGTACTGTGAAGTTTTCAATCTTGGTTGCAATATGCCACTAGTCAACAAATGAGCAGCAAGAGGTCTGTAAGTGGCACACACTAACTACTCAGTATCCCACAGCCATTGCTTTATATAGCCATCAATACCTGGGTAGCTCAAGCCTCCACATAGGCTGTAGCCAGGATATTTCTCCTATGCAGCCTCCACAAGCAGGATGGCTGTTTTCCAACAGGCTCTGCAAAATGGGTACGAAAGTGTATTCCTTTATGCTAACTTATTATTAAGTCAAACTTGCGCATGAAAAGTAAAAATGTGTGATTAAGACACCAGGTATTATAAGGACCTTAGTCAATTACATGCATTCTACAGACTGTCCTCAGATTTCAAATGAGAACATTATGTTATCAACATTTTAAGGATAGAAGAGTCAAGAATACGCTATAGAGAATCAAGCTGGAAGAGCCCACACTAAATTGTTAGGGGGTGAATGAGGGATGTATAGGATCACTTCGAAAGCAGGAGAAGAAAAACTAAGTATATGGCATGTCTGCTATATGATGGAGTTACTACCAAAATGAAACAAGTGGATTAGGGCACATTGAATGTTTGTGTTTGGATCTTGGGGTTAAGCGTTCTTTCGCATTGCAGTGAAATATTAACACTTATGTTTTACATCACAGAGACCGTTTAGAGCAGTTCTCAGTCATTTAAACAGCTCTAAGTTCTCGTTAAATCACATCTTCGAAACACTATCCACCCCCTTCATTGCAACTCTCCCATTTAAAGCACCAGCCCCCTTTAAAACAGAACTTTTGCTTAAAGAATCCGCCTTTGTTTTTTAAACCCTTTTTCCTTTGTAGCATTGCCTACTTCATTGTATGTTACCTATTTATAGCACATCTCATCTGTAAAGCACCCCTTTCTGGTGAAACATCTAGCTCTCTCTCTGGCAGAGCACCTCGGTCATCTAAAGCACCTTTCTGCTGTAAAGCACCCCACTCTTGTAAAACACCACTGTCATGTAAACCACCTCTGAAGTTCCTCTCTTGTCTAAAGCACCTCACTTCCCCTGAAGTATCACT
This sequence comes from Calotriton arnoldi, assembly GCA_963921515.1. Taxonomy (NCBI): domain Eukaryota; kingdom Metazoa; phylum Chordata; class Amphibia; order Caudata; family Salamandridae; genus Calotriton; species Calotriton arnoldi. The sequence goes on along the minus strand of CAWUFW010001292.1, from coordinate 1,759,601 downwards.
CTACAGGGTCGGACTGGGACAGAAAATAGGCTTGGGCACCAAAATAAAAGTGTCCCCTACTAGCAAGCAAGATTACTGAAAAATTGGCCCATGTTTGAAAATTGGGGCAATTTTAAACTTGTAAAGACACTGAATAGATATTTTGTGAGGTATGGAAGACTGCATGCATTTGAACTTGCTGCAGGTAATGTGAGTGGTAATTTCAGGGAAATCAACAGTAGGAAGCGGCCCAGAAGACCATAACACATGCCCACAAAGAGCTGGAAAGCACCTCTTTCTAAAGCATCTTTATCCTCTTCTGGATCACCTCTAGTATAGCTTTATTGTTTCTAGTGCTACCGCTGGTATATTTTTACCAACCATCAACCTATATGGACACAACAAGGTTGATGGGGGTTATGAATATGGGACGTCCACATGGGGTCTCTTATAATATACCAGTTAATAAATATTTTGAGTGTTTTCCAACGCTAGATGAGGTAGATTGACTTACTCCAGAACCCTCTATGGCCCCCGAATATAATGAAGACAGATCAGCTAACTATTCTGTCCTTTTCAGGGAAGAGATAGGAACTTGAGACAACTGAAAACACTTTTCCTGCCGAAATCCCCCCTTCAACACATAATCCTGCCTTACTCCCAAATGTTAGTCCAGCTCTAAACAATAGAATAGGCACCCCAACTAAGGTTTTATAATGGAACGTTGCAGGATTGCGACCTAAGGCTGCTATATTAGAGTGGGTGGATTTTGTCAGTAATTTTTGTATTTTTTGTGTACAGGAAACGTGGGCGGTGGAACCAATACTTAACGAATACAAGACATATACCTCAGCGATACCGTCCATATCTGGAAGATCTAAAGGGGGCTCATGTGCTTCCATCTCGAACCACATGAATGTTACCAAGATAAACATGGTAGTATCCAATGTTTATTATCAAGTTATTACCATTGAAATAGCCCCAGACTGTTAGCAGTGGTAAATTATTATAACAATGTATTAACCAAGGAGATGTCACTTGCCCGTAGACAATTGGGCAAACATCTTGAGCATATTCAGAGTGGTACTGCTAAGGATACGATCATACTCTGGGGTGGGGATTTTAATACAGTTTGTGACTAAATCGCACAGGAAAACATGCGGCCTAACATCAAATGAAAAGATTAATTATACCCACTTTCCGCATACCCCTTATGGGGATAGCATAAATGATATACTATTTATGTTTGACTTAGCATTTACTAATGAATTATGCACCTAGCCAGTTCCATTTGGCTGTACCTTCAATGGGAGAGGCGCAAACACTGTTATAGACTATGTGTTAATATCAACTAGACACTTATCCAGGGTTAAGGGTTTCATTACACATAGTAATCCTTTACGTGACCACTTTCACCGGAGCGTATGTCTCGCATTGCCTGATGAAGTAATCAAAACGAGGGCTAATAACCGATATCGGATTGATGAATTCATACTCGATAGAAATAATGGCTATGCCCTGCATTGGCCCAAAGTAAATCCCGATAAATTAACCAAACAGTTAGTGTTCACTTACAATAAAGCTTTTATAGATCATCTGGATGACACTTTGGATCATGCTAAAGCTCTAGAAGCTTTCCAACTGATTACGACAGGGATTAAGGAGGGCCTATCTGTACTAAATAGAAAAATAAAAAATCATAAGCATCGGTGGTTTGATACGAGATGCACTAAGGCACATAAGAAATTGAAAGATGCTCTACATAAATCACCGAAGTGTAGGCATGAAATAAAAGTATGCAAATGGGAGTATTAAGAAGCCCTAACAGAATGGAGAAACGGGTTGAGGGAGGAGGCATGGGAGGCCTTGTATGAAGTAAGCATGGTTAAAGACAATCTTGCGTTTTGGTGCACAATAAATGCCCCTTTTCTGAAACCTATGGATGGTCCACATATAGAGATCAATATTGGCGAATTGGAATGGGTAACCCACTTTCCTAACATCTATAAAATATCAAAGGAGAAACAGGGTGCCTGTGGTGCCTCACCAGCATTGCCTTCCATCTATTCCCCTTCCAAAACGTCCATCAACCTCTCATTCACATTGGAAGAGGTTACTCAAGCTTTAAAAACGAGCAGAGGGGGAAAAGCACCCGGTCCTGATGGCATACCAGTTGACCTCTTTAAAGTTAACCTTGCACTTTGGGTCCCTTTATGGACACTGGTTCTGGAAGCTTGCTGTAGCATAGGTTTTTTAACAACTTGGTCTGAAGAACTCATAGTACAAATCTATAAAAAAAGGTGACTGACTCGATCCTGCTTGCTACTGGCCAATCTCACTATTAGATTCACTGGTCAAGGTAGTAGGACATATTGTACTAAATAGGCTTCAGGACTGGGCTGAATCTAATAACATTTTATCTGATTTGCTGTTCGGTTTTCGAACAGGACTAGGGATAGTCGAACAGGGACTCAATTTGAAGCTTCTAATTCGGAAATATACCTTGGTCAAGCAGGGTAGCTTGTTCTTGGCATTTGTAGATCTATCCTCAGCCTTTGATTGTGTGGAGCACGATAAATTGTGAACATATTAGCCGACTTAGGTGTTGACCCATCTCTACTAGACTTCCTTAGGTAACTATATTCTGGGACCAGAGCAAGGGTGCAGTACAGGGCTAAAGGAGGGTGTTCTACATCATTCAGCATAGAGAGAGGGTAAGGCAGGGATGCATATTGGCACCCTTCATTTTCACATTCATTGTATATCAATAGTTTGAGTTACACACCGACTGATCAGTGTTGTGATTTACCACAAATCGGACATCGCCCGATACCTGCCCTCCTCTATGCTGGCGATGCTGTGCTTATGGCACGCACCCAGTCTTCAACGCTTATTAACAAGCTCTACCAATTATATGCAGAACTTGGGCCTGTTAGTTAACAAAGACAAGACCTTTATATTGAAGTGTGGGAGATGGAACTTAAAATGTTGGGATATCTTTATTGAAGATGAGAAGATTGGTTTCCCAAAGACATTCTCCTATTTGGGTATATTGTTTGATCAGGACGGTACGTGGAGACGGGCTATCAACGCTAGGAAGTTACTGTTTATGAAAACCACCACAGCATTGTCCAATTCTTCAAGGAAGTTGGGCAGAAAAACGCCCAAAGAATTATTAATCATTTATAAGTCAAAGTGTATATCCACAGCTGTATCTGGGGCAGGTGTATGGGGGGGTATACTGACTGTCAAGCTTTGCAGGTAGTGGAAAATTCCTTTTTGAGATTTCTCCTAGCAGTACCAGGTAGCTGTTCCTCCTATGTATGCCATGCTGAGTTGGGACTACCCTTCTTAACTGATGTAATTAAGATCCAGCCAATCATTTGGAGCATAGGATCTGGTCCACTGAGAAAACCCCCCCCTCTATCGTGTTTACTAGGGAATGTCTTAACTCACGTTCTGCTCTCCGCATACCATGGATGAAATATATTATACATTTTATGAGTGATTTGGGTCACCCCGAATTTTACGATCAGCCAGAATCCTTAAAACACATTGGTAGAAATGTTTTTAAAAGTGAGTGTTTATCATTACTGGAGGGACTAAGACTGTCCTCTGAATTGTTGAAACAGTGTCCACAATAACCAGACGATTTTGGTCACATAGGACATGCAACCATATTAAAAATGTATTAAGAGGACACAAGATAGATTTGTTCTAATGCGTTTCAGATTGGGTATATTTCACAGTTTGACCAGCTTCCCACAGATAAATGATTGGTCGCAATGTATTTGTAAATGCCCTTGTGATGACACGTCACAGCAGTCAACAATTCACACTGTATTATTCTGTAACTTTTAAACCGAACAGAGAAAGACCTGGGTGTTACCGATATTGAGGTCTCATGGTTTTAGGCAATGTCGACCTGCATTCTTATTCTTACAGTACATACCTAATGAGCACATACGTTTTTCTATGGTAAGGTTTCTAAAGAGTGTGATTAATTGTAGAAAGACCATTTTAATATGATTATTTTATGGTGCTAAAAAATTGTTTGTACCAATGGTAACGTCTTCGAAGACTGACTGCCGTAGAAAGACCTTTTTAATAGGAATATTTTATGGATAATAATGCTTGGTTTTGCTTATGGAATATATAATGTTTAATTGTTTTTAGAAACTGCTTTTTGTACATGCTTTTATGGTTTCTTATGAAGAAATTGAATAAAGCTTAATTCAATTTGATTTTTTGGATTTAGTGCACCAGTCTCCGAATGCATTCCACTCCTGTAAAGTACACCTACTGTAACGCACACGCCATGGGAAGCACCTTTTCTGTCAATCTTTTGATTAAAGCATCCCTCTCCGGTAAAACACCTTTGGGTGGTAAAGCACCTCGGTTTTAAAAATAAATCTTTACCTAAAAAGTACTCCTCACCTGTAATGAGGCCATAAAGGATAAAATCACAGAGGCTCCAAGCCACACATGGTTACCCGGTACCAGTATTTTGTAGATCTGAGTTTGTCACTTTCTGACATGCCCCTTTATTTACCTGCATTCTAGTCCGCGGCAGTGGTCAGTCATTCTCTCTCTAGCAGCATCTGTGGCCACACTTGAAAGGTACTAGACAGGGTGGAGGACGGATTCTACTATGCTATCAGTAACTCACTTGGGTGCCTGCCTCAGTCTGGGCTGCACAGAGGCAGTGTAGAAACTTTGTTCAGGATGAGCCTTCCATCATTAAACTGGGTTACATGACCCCTGAAACAGAGCAGCGCACTCCTACTGGCAGACTCTGCCTACGTTGTTACAATTTTATAAAAATGCACATACGACACGAAGAGGCAGCAGATTTGGAAATGGACCTGGCAACAATGTCCTCATGCTTTCTGTGGCATGGATTTGCAAGTTAAGTGGGCCAAAAGTTGTTGCTTTTGTATTTTGATTTCAGCTACAATCTTAAAAATGCGTAAAATGTAAAGGTTTATTTATCGTGTTTTCCTACCTAGTTTCCCTACCTAGTGTTTTCCTGCGAGAGCTTATGTTGCTTTTTGTTGTCTCAGAAGAGTTGAGAGAGAAATCTTCCAACGAGCACAAGACAACCTGTTTACATAAAATGTATTTCAGAGCAGGGTTTCCCGCCCGTTCTGTGGAGAAAGAAACAATGTGTACACTGCCATATGGCTTGAGCAGCAAAGTTGTGTTAGCAGCAGTCCTTTCATTACCAGAGTACTAAATGTAAACAGGGCTGCAAGCCCCGTTTTTATTCCATATCTGATGTGCTGGCCATGATTCCTCTGTGACCAGGGGTCACAAGGGCAGTACCAGGGGTGGCAAAGGGTCACAACCGGGACCCCTGCCAACCCCTAAATGACATCCATGCCACTAATTTACACACAGGCCACCGGTATTTAGTTTTTGTGTACCTACAGGCAGTTTTTGATTTGGTACATTGGGCAAAGCTATGGATTGCAATCAGAGATATGAGGATGTCAGCTGATCTGCTTGACCTAGTGATCTACTTCTATAGTCACAACCTTGCACAAATGAGATGGGTTAGGGAGGGTGAACTGACGGGACTGTATTAGTGTTGAAAGAGGGGTTCATAAGGGTTGCGTGCTAGGCCCAACTCTGTTTTCCCTTTACATTAATGGGATAATTAACACACAATTGACTGGAAGGATGACCCCCTCAATTTGGCTGACCAGAGTATTCCTGCCCTAATGTTTGCAGAGGATAAGTTATTGATTTTAAAATCTCCTAGGGGGCTGCAGAACTTAATAGATTCTCTGTCACCTGTGAATAGTAGGGCTTGGAAGTCAATGTTCCAAAACTAAATTTATGCCTTTTCGTCGGCATAGGTCTTTTAAGAGGGAAGGTGAAAATGGGATCTTCTTACTTAGCGCAAGTTAGGTGTTCGATTATCTGAGAATCCAGATTGCGAGCACATCATCATGGATTCCTCAAATAACGAAAAGTCAAATGTCAACGCAACATGTCAGCAATTGTGAAGAAATAGAATGCATCTAATTTCCAACCGATATCTCCTGCTCTAGAGATTCACTGTGCAATAGGTCCCGGTACAGCACTGTATGGTGTGGAGATATGGGGTACGGATGAAATCAAGGGTTTGGTGAAAACTGGGAATAGGTTTATTTGATCAATCCTTAAGATGCCCCAGAGTATCCAACTAACACCTATGCGCCTAGACCTGGTTCTAAGGAATATAGAGGCTGTAGCCAAACTAAAGCCTTTGACCTTTTGGATTAGACTCTGGAGTAGTAAATCTTTGGCACCTTATAAACAACCATTTCGTAATCAAAAATGCTAGATAGACATGGATCCATAACTTGGTTTACTTACATAAAGTCTTGGATGTATATGTTGGACATGAACATAGTCTGGGACAACCCAGAATTCATAACCAAGGAATTGCTGGGCCAACTAAAAACATGATCTTGGTTACAGGTACGTGAGGGATGGATAGTGGAGACGGGCATGGTGACATTTCTTAATTTTAAACAGGATCTGGAATTTGAAATGTTTTTGGATCGTATAGAACCACCAAAGGCAAGATCCTTATTTCTCAAATTGAAGTATGGGATTTTACCAGTTAATGCATTATCTAGTAGATTGTGGGGGTCAGCTATTTCACTTACTTGTCCCTCATGTAACCTATGTCCTGAATCTGAAGAGCATTTGTTGTTTTTTTGTCCCGCTCATTACCATTAGAAGGACATTTGGTTAATTCCTACATGTCACCTTTTGGGTGTAAGACATTAGAGGCCATTCGCATTATAAGAACTGACAACCTGGAGCAGATTATTTTTTGCGGTTTCCAGATACTTACTGTATGCCTGGCAGAAGAGAAGCAGACTAAATTAGGCACTTTAAGAATTTAGAATTACAGATGAAATACGTATTTATAAAATGTACTCTTTTAATGTTGTATGGAATGATGGATTGTATTTTATGGAATGTTGTATTGTATTTTATATTTTGCATATGTTTTATGGGTTTTTTTTCCTCCGAAATAAACTTTCAACTTAACTTAAGTAAGGGGCAGTGAATGTGTAAGGATTTCTCATAGGCCAGTGCCAGGGTACCACACCAGTATATACTGAGAACAGCTTCAGAGTAGGGGTTGCTGACTGCCCTCTCCCTTGCCAGGTTGAGGAACATGAAAGCTCTGCATCCTGGTAGGAAGAGTTGCCTGAAACCAACTTTAGGAAAGGAGTCCACTGACTGCCAACAGGGGGTGCTGGAGATACCCTTGCAGGAAGAAAAGGCTACCTAAAAAAGGATGGCTACTAGAAGTCCACTGTATCCCAGGGAAAGCTATGTACTTCCACGCCATGCTGTGAAGCCTTGCGACCCTGGTCCCCCAGAAGCAGCCCTGGACTGAGGCAACTTTTTCTGTGCTTGAGCGTGGACACAGTGATGCTCTCCTCCCACAGACGGAAATACCAAAAGTGACTACAGATGACAGACTGAACTGAAGAGCATATGATATCTTAGTGCTAAGATAATCTGTAAAATCAATTCATCACCAAAAGAAGTGCATGTGAGGGTTTGGCTCTAGAAGAGATTGTAACTGAGTTTTAGGTGCAAGGAAGATCCAGCAACAAATATTTCCCTCTCCGAGACAAGCCCAAGTAAAAAAGGGGAGTGGGAGCACACTGTCTCTCATCCCAGCACAGTTCACCCCATTGCATTCTGGCAAATGCAATACGCTTACTTCTAAGTTGCTGTAGTTTTTCATCACAGTAGGTGCAGATAGTGCTGTTATCTCTAGACATGTGTTTCTGGGTTCAGCCCTTCATCTCTTAGAGACCAGAAGTAGTAGAGAGCAAAGAAAAGTCATCTGGGGTAGTTGGAAATGCTGCCCTGGTCTTCACGAGGTCACAGTACCACTGACATACACAGGTGCATTGCCAGGGAGCTTGTCAGCTCGCTGGCTCAAGGAAGCCTTTTAAAAAGAAAGGGGGGCAGAAGCACAATGCCTCTCATCCCAGCAGAGTTTAGCCCATTGCATTCTGGTAAATGCAGTACACTTACTTCAAAGTGAAAAAGCACCCCCAAAACAATGTGTTGCTCACTACTGAAGGACAACTATCCTGAAACACGTGTCTAGAGTTACTCATCACTGGTTGCATCAACAAAGGTGAAAAACCAAAGACCGTTACTGAAGTAAGTGTTATCATGCACTGCATTTACCAGGATGCACTGAGGCAAACTAAGTGCTGAGATCTGAGGCAGTGTGGTCCCACACTCTTTTTGTTTGAAAAGGTTCCCTTGAGCTGATGAGCTCTGGCTCATGCACCTGTGCCCAGTGAGTGGTACAGAGACCAGAGTTGACTTTGGGCAGCATTTCCAGCACCCCCAAAACAATGCGTTGCTCTCTACTGAAGAAAGACAACTATCCTGAAAAACGTGTCTAGAAATACACACTACTGGCTGCACCAACCAGGGTGAAAAACCAAAGACTGTTACTGAAGTAAGTGCATTTACCAGGATGCACTGGGGCGAATTGAGTGCTGAAATGTGAGGCATTGTGCTCCCACCCTTTTTTTGACTTAACAACCGCAAGTAAGTGTGGCTTTTGCTAATCTTTACCACTGGAGCCCCTTATCTTTAGAACGAGGTGAATGCCTGCACCATACATTTTAGAAGAGAAAAGAGGGAGATTTTAGAAAAATTATCGGGAGAATGCATTTCTCCCATTGACTTATATCGAGGCCTGAATCTAGTCTGTTGTCATGTATGGGACTTGAAAGTGTGCTGCATCAGAAATGCAGATACATGTTTTTTTTTTCCCCCTTATCTGTCTGGAGGACGGAGAAAGCGCTATGGCATGCAGAGAGTGCATGACAAAAATGCTGTTCACTGGCCTGCAGGAGCAGGTTACTGGCAGTGAATACTACGAGTCTCACTAGCCAAGTCCCAGTGGGCTGAAGCCCGCAGAGGAATCAGGTTTTTGAATGCAGGAATCAAGAGGCGGGAGACTAGCTTTGAAATCGGTAGTCTCCCATTTGAATCGGAAGCGTTGGCATGTATGCTGCACCCATCCCCACCTTCAGAGACTGTCACAGGAGATAGAGGGGCCAGGTCAATACTGCTGCTACGCAGGGCCTGTTTCTAGTGCGCACATCAGTGAGAGTGCAGCTTCCGGCAGCTACATACAGCAGAAGAACACAGAGTTTCAGCATTCAAAGGAACACCGCACAACAAAGGGAGCAGGAGCCACAATAAATTTAATAGACAAACGGGCAACTGTGCGGTTAGCTTAGTAACTGCAATACTTTAGCAGTCATAGTTCTAGTACTCGATAGCCTTGGCAACATACAAGTAGAATCTAATCTTCAGTTTAGCCTGCTGTGTGGTTACATTGTGTACATTTAAATGAGACTAATAAACTTTATTGGGGCAAGGATCAACTCCGAGTGTGTGGAAGAGAGGTTGGTTGGTCTAGGCCGGACAGAAGGGACCAACTCCTTGCATTCCCTGTACCACAAATTACTTGGGACAGGACAATCCTTATGCAATCAGACTATCTTCATTTACAATAGAACAGGTGGGAGCCTTGAAAGAACTTTTCTTTCAGTGGCGAGACCTTCATATAGTGTGATTGGTTGGCCACCTATGCATACTCCACCATACCAAACAGCTGAGATGCCACATTTTGAATCCACTGGACACTCACTGTCAAGGTCCTGATTCAACTAATGGGTAGGACATTCCAGAGTCCAAGCTGGCCAGAAGGAAAGACATGGATTCTCAATCAAAAAGATATGGTGCTTGTGCAAACTGATGCTCAAGTGTCATCAACCGACATACAAGGCTGAATGATGGAGCCATCAGGGAAGTTACAATCAAGAAGGGACATTCAATAAGTGCACTGGCCACCTGGGAATGGAATATCGAAGACATTAGTGACTGATCAATCTATTCGGAAGTGACAGAGAATGGTCTACCCTGGCCTAAATGGGCCATATGGAGGGGCCAAGCAATCCACAAGGCTAGAATCTAACAGCCCTGCACTATACACAATGTAAGTGAGCTGTAACAGCTTCATATCTTTTACCCCACCCCCATCCACTATCAGACTAAAACTTTTGCCTAGGCTTAAAGGGTCCATGATTTCACAACAGATCCAGTCTGCTGTGGTGCACCCCAAAGTTAATTTTAGGCACCTGTTGATGTAAATTTACAATTTTGGCAACCATTGGTTACAAAAGCCAAAGAATAACTTCTTGAATTTAGCAGTTGGGGAGGATGTGGTGGTGGACTAATACCTTGTCTTAATATATCCCTACTGATGCCAGTAGTGGATTTATTAAAACCTGCACCCAGAGGGCACCTTAGAGGTGGCTCCTTAAAACATACCAGCTTCTTAGTGTGCTGGCTGACTGGTATCATCCAGCATGCCACCACACACGTTTTCTGACCCCTTGCAGGTGAGAGCCATGCTCTCGGAGGTCAGGAACAATGCCTGCTCCGGAGGAAAGTGTTCACACCTCCGCCAGCAGGATGGCTCGCCAATCTGCATGCCAAAGCCAGGGACTTCAAAACCCCTGCCGCCTTTGATATGCCACCCCGGCTTCCCCCAGACATGGGAGATGCCACCCCCTGCCCTGGGGCCTATTTGGTACCAGGACAGGTGGGAAATTAGTTATGCAAGAAGGCGTGGTGCACTACCAGGCCCCGTCACACCCCTAAGGTGGGCTGCCTGATGTGCCCCACGAAAGAAGGATTCCACCATCTTGATTGTGGTAGAATAAGGAACACTGGGATAGGATTATGCCCACTCTCCGCAGGAAGTGGTCATATAGAGGGCATAGTGACCCCAACGGTAAGTAGCCCATTGGCTACTACCCTTCACTCTCTTTAACACCTCTAAATTCAGTATTTAGGTGGCCCCCTGACACCAGGAACTTAATTTGTCTGACTAAAGAAAGAAGAGGACAAAGAAGAGCTGAAGAAGCGAGAACTGCAGACTTCTGGTGGACTTTGGTGCCAAATTCTGCCTGTCTGCTTCTGTCCCGGCAATCGTGACAACCCGACTTGTCCTGCAGCTGTGCATCCTTCAAAAGCCTCGGAGGGCCTCCAGCACTGCACCATGCCGTCAGCATCTCCCTTGAACTGGAGGAGCCACTTGCCTGCAGTTAGCGACCGTACTGACCGGTTCACCGGGACCACCGATGCAGCAGCCGTCCAGGAAAAGGTCACCATGCTCCAAGATGTCAGATTAGTCTCCCCACCAAGTGTGAAGACGCCAGGACCAATCGGAGCTGCCCTGCACCAGTACCCGGATTACCGGACCCCTTGCAGCAACCAAAGCTTGTTTGAAGTCCAATCCAGACTCCAACAACGAAACGACCGAACAGCCAACGAGGGACGTCAACATCACAGAGGCCAGCACCAAGAGTGGCCCAGCTGTCCTGTTTTGCCCCCCTCTGCGGGTCTAACCGAGAACCATGAGTGCCTTTGACGCATGGGCCCAGCCGACCAAAACCCTCTGCACCGGAGCACCCCGGCCCAGGTCCCCTACAACCGATTGTGCCCCCCTGCTCCCAGGACCCTCATGAACAGAAAAGTACTTACTTATACAATTACAAAGTTTGTGGTGTTAAAATATATATATATATATATAAAAATACTTATTTTTCTAAATTGGCCTTGAGTTTCTTCTCGAGTGTGTCTCATTTATTGACTGTGTTCAATAAATGCTCAACACTACCCTCTGATAAGCCTAAACTGCTGGCCCATACTACCACAAAAGAGCGCATTTGGGATTATTAATTTAAGCCTTGTAAACCAATATGGGTCATCTGGACTTTCTGTACAGTGTATCTCTTTTTGGTACACTACATAAAAAGCCAACTTCCTACACCGTAGGTTTGCCACGTTCTGTTAATTTAGGTACAATTTGTCGATGTGAGTCTAGCCCCCATTTGGGACTGTAGAGACGCCCAGTCTCATCCTTTTCTCATTCGTCATTGACCTACTGTTTAACCTATGCCAGACCTGTTTTCCAAGTTTTGGACAGAATTGTAGTCGAGTGTTGTAAAAGGGGCTCTCGCCCTAAAGGACTTCAGTTTCTTTGTTTGAGCCTTTGAAAATATGTTGCCTTAAATCATGCAGTTTAAGACAGAATAGAATTAAATGGTGTTTTTGGCTTTTATTATGCTGGTCACACGAACCCGACCCAACTGGTGGGTATTTACGCTTTGTGACCAGAATCTGTTAGCTTGCAGATATAAAGGTGAGCCAAGGTTTTCCTAACAAAGCGTTTGTGTGTGGAGAAGGGCATGGAAAATGTGAATGGCCAGGCCTACAGAAGGATCTTTAACATTGCCTAAGACAGGCTGTCTAGGGCCAAGATTCTGGTGATTATGGAGTTTCCAGACGGGCAAGTGGACTGGTTTGTTGCGGAAACTGAAGGAGGCAGGTGCATGTCATAGAGACGCATCTTGGAGGCTGACTCTGCCAGACTACATACTGCTTAGCATTATTGATTTGCCTTAAAGAATCCCGCCTCTCAGTCCACCTCTGGCAGAAGGATGTACAGCATTTCCTACAACAATTTTACTTATTAACAGCAAATAATCCATTCTGTTTATAGTGAAACAAGTGAGGGTCCGGATGCGACCAAGGAATTGCAGAGCAGTTATTTTTCACACTAATTTGCTCCTCTAATTATTTATGTCACAAAATGTTTCCTATTAAATATATACACCTCAGTGCATACCAATTGAAATATGGGGTATATGCGTAATTTCAAATTGAAGTCCAATAGTCTTGCTGAAGCAAGTTTCATTTCAGGATTTGAAATCCCAGTGAGTACCGTTATCTGCACTCGCAATTGAGTTGTTTTGATTACTCCCCATCACTGATAGAACCTCTCCATGCCTGGAAAGTTTTAAAATTTTCAATTTTACATTTTGCTTATTTATTTGCATACATTTTATTAATCTGTTACTATTATTATTATTTTTTTAGCTCACATAATTAGTGGACGGCATCAGCACAAGTTCATGGTTTTAGGATTAGCAATGGGTTTCCAGTCAATACACACACAAAATGAAGTAGACATCAGGGGTACCATCAGTGTGTCCTTGGGCCATGGTCAGTTTCAGAAAGTGTGGGCATGGGATGAGCTCAAGGCAGTGGACAGCAGGCTACCAATAGAATTTGGGACTCTATGAAAGACGCTCGACAAGCTAGGTAGCACGTGCACTGTCTGATACGAAGAAACACTATTCAGGGCACCATTCACACTGGCATTCTTTGGCGCATTCAGGGGCAGCAAGCTAGAAGCACACTCCAAAGAAGACACAGCTATGAAAGTCTTGGCAGCCCAGGACGTTGAAGTAAGGATTAACCAGCTGTGCATCACGGTGAGGAGCTCCAGACAGACCAAGCAAGGAGGGGGTTTAACCATCATTCTACATGCCCTAAAACGGAGCAAGTACTGCCCACTCATAATAGTGCAGCAATACATCCAAGTATGCCCGCGCATAGGAGGTTTCTTTCTCATACACTCAGATGGCACACCACTGACCACGTTTCAGTTCCGCAGAGTCATGGCCAAAGCCCTGCAAAAGCCGGGTTACATGAAAGGGGCATACTCGGCAAGTGTACATGCCATACATCAAGAAGAACTAAGAGCAGTACCAAGTGGCGCAAAGGGTTACATGCAAAAGAGGGGCAAAGACTAAATTGCCAATGTTTTGCATTATACATAGTTGTGGAAACCAGGGTTTGCCATTGCATCCCTCAGTGGAAGCTGCAGCAGTGACTAATGGAAGGGGTCAAGCAGCGAATTGACAATTTGACGAAGGTATTGATGCAATTTGTAAATGCGCATGAGAATGCATAACAGAAGCTTGTCAACAAGATTGTAGATGTTTTAGTGTGCGCAGTGATGAATAAACGTTTGAGCATGTAGCGTGGTAAATGATGGATGGGAGTGTGCCCCCACCATGGGAAGAAGCCTATTGGGAGACAACAATGGCAACGCCGCGGTGAACAGGAGTGCATCACACGGGCAGGTGTGGCACGGGTCCTCAGTACTTTGGGCTCCAGTATTTAAGTGTTCCTTTTCCTTGCATGCAGGTACAAGAGTCTGGGTTATTGGCAACTCTTTTGTAGCCATGGCAGCAGGATGGGCGAACTTGAATGAGTGGGGCGGCCACCCGAGCAGGCAAGTGACATGGTTCGGCACCCCCGGCATGAAGTAGGCGATGCTGGAACCCAAACTAAGGCACATCCTGAGGGCATGCAAGAAGGTGCCCGACATACTGTGGTGATACACTTCGGGGGCAGAGGCCAACTGCTCCACGACATGAGGGCAACGATGATTAGACTGGCAGCAGACCTGGTTCCCTGCCACATAATTTGGTCTGAGATAATCCCCAGGGGTGAGTGGCGGAGAGCTCAGTCACATTCAGCAGTGGAAGCCTCTAGGAAAAGGGTGAACGCTACAACATAGAAGTTCACTAGGAACTCTGGATTCGGCTTTGTGAGGCATGGTCCGCTTTGCACCAGGGCTCATGGCTACATTGCGCAAGATGGGGTGCATCTATCAGACTTGAGCAATGAGGTATTTGCAAGGAACATTTGGTGGGCCCTGAAAGCATTTGATTGCGGTGAATGAACCCTAGAGCTGGAGGACTCAGGGTCGCGTTAGGCACCTTTACAGGTGATCCTAATGCAAAAGCGAATAGTAACCCATTAGGCGGAGATGGGGCTGCTAAATAGGATATCTATCCTCAGGGTATAGGGGGGCCATGAGAAGAACGCGACTGCGACCCAGTCATCCCGCAAGAGAGAGTTGGTATCCTGACAGCTTGTGTTTGGCCTTACCTCGCTCTATGGCGGCACGGGTGCAGCAAGCATTAAAAATATTGGGCTGCAGTCCCAACGCGAAATACACAGCACCAGATGGATAATAAGACGGCACTGTGATACCCGGTGGCTGGAGATTGTATCAGGATGGGCGTCAGCGGTTAGTACTAAACGGCGCTAAACTCGTTTGATCACCTGTAAGTTAACTCTACTTGTGTACAGCATAACAGAATATGAATAAACTTGCGATAGTTTTTCCCACAAATAGTGTGTGGTCAGTTTTAACTTGGTGATGCAACTGAACGTTTGTCACAGAAAGTATGTGTGTTAGACATGTCAGATGACAAGGGCTAGGGGCAGATACGCAAGACTTGTTTCTTCTTCAGCGGTCTCCTGCCTTTTCTCACTTCACAGTAGAGGAGACTCTTCTTCTCCCCTTTCAACCCTGCAGGAACTCATCCGTTTCAGGATCGCTGTTTTTTTAAATTAAAAAGTATGAGAACCGTTTTGATCAAATAAATAAAGCTTGGGAAAGTTGTTCCCCCATTTTCCCCACCCACTTCAACCAGTCGGTTGAAGGATAGGAGACCCAATTGGAGAGGTGGTAAATAGAATATGCACCACAGGAGGAACAAAGGCATGCTGGACGGGCTAAAAGAAATAAAGCCAGCAAAGAGAAAGCAACCAAATGTGAGTGAGGAAAGACAATGCCAATGGTAAACAACAGGTGCAATACATTCCTAGGTCGCATTCAGCATGTCCCCAATATGTCTTTGCAGCCAGACTGCTACGTTGTCTGGTAAGCTTCAACCTAAAAAGAAACACCCTGCAAGTCCACCGCTGGGACTTTTCGTCGACCGCTGGGAGGCCGGAGTGAGTTAGCTTTCTGAACAGCGTTTGCCAGTTGTTGAGGGTGCCTGTAGCAGAATCGGAATCTCGCCAGAGCTGTCATAGCTGCGCCAGAAGAGGAAGGAGGAGGAGCTGCCCGGCCACTTGCGGAGCAGAGCGGTGTGGGGGAAACCGCCAACTTAAAAAAAAAAAAAGTCTCTGTGGCGGGCTAGGGCTCATCAACTAGGCCCTGGGGGGCAGCACAGCGACAGGGGTTGTGAGGATCAGCAGAGGCCCGAATCCAGGGGCACAGAAGCCCACGCAGGAGATCCACTGCAAAGGGCCGGAGCGGGTGGGCCTGGCCCTCCCCAATTGCCTCCGCTCTCAATGGCCTCTTTGAAAAACCCCTTTGGCTAGGCAGGTCTCTCCCACAGGGCCCCACCTGATTCAGGCAAGGCCCCAATCAGGGCGAGCGGGGAGTGGAGCGGTGGCCTTAGCAAGTCACTGCAGAGAGAGGGCTCCAGGTACTCTGCAGAGGCAGCCAAGATAGGCCTGGGTGCGGCTTGTAGGGTCCTGGAGTGCGCCCGTTCAGCACCGCTCTGTGACTCGGTGGGCTAACTGGAGGCTGCCAGAAGTAGAATCAACAGATCCTATTTCCACCCCACTGATAGGTGCTTCCACCGTTGGAAAGTTACCCCAGATAAGGGGGTGTCAAACACCTAAAAAGTGACCGGTTCGACAGAGCAGGAACGCGAAGACAGGATCCACCTTCAAGGGCTTCCATCAAGTAACAGGCCCAGGGTCCCTGCAGGAGGGGCCACAAAGACAGCAAAAGCACAAAAGACAGCCGGCAGCAGGAGGAAGGCACAGGAAGATACAAGTGACCCGCATCCGAGGAGCCAAGGAGAGCCCTTTCTTTTATCAACAGCATTCAAATAGCATCTGACCCGCACTTGAATCTCCTCACTGACGTCCCAAAGTCCTTCTCCCCTCTTCGTACAATGGCGCCTAAAAAGAGGGGTACCTGCCACTCAGCAACAGACTGATCTAAAAGAAATTTCTCCACCAGAACCCAAAAGGGTCACAAGAAGCACAGCTCAGTCACACCCACTAGAGAGACCCCTAGAGAATTTGCCTCAACAAGGGCTCATCACAGTTTTCCAAAAACCTGGCAATTTTAAAGTAATTCCGGATTCTCCCATGGATGAGGTAGATGAAGGACTTGAAAAAGTATCTATAAGAAGTATCTATAAGAGCTGGCTCAAGTCTTTGCACGACCCACACTCTCCTTTTAAGCAAAACTATTCAAAAGCACAGATTGCAATCATGCCCCGGGGAGTGCAGACACTGGGCTCACCTTCGGACAGCCAAGGGCTAAACGATCCTAATACCACCATCATCTCGCAAGAAAGGGTCTATGTAATGCTGACTAAAAAAAACATATATATCACAGGGGATGCCAGGGAGGCCCCACGTAAAGAGGAGTCCCAGTTCACTAAGGTGCAAATTCACTGCTATTGCGGTCTTGGCCCTGAAGATACAAATCAGAAACTACTGCCATCCATCTCAAGGTCAGCCTCACCAGAAATTGGTCAAAAGAGTGACACCATGGAGGTAGGGGATCTTACAGCCTCCTTCTCCTAAATTTGGAGTCAAAAATTGAAAGAACTCTCGAAACTCACCCCAAAACTGTTTGGGAAGTCGGAGGAGGCAATGGAACCTCATTCAGAGACTCACTCAACCAACGACAAGGAAGATCCTCACCTGACGGTCATAAGGGAGGCACAGAACACACTAGCAGGAGCCATGCTATGGCAGTCTACGAAAATGGAGTTTCAAATAGACCTTCTACAATCAATATTGCAGCGCCTCGTGGACCTAAGCAACAGGACAGAGGCTATAGAAGACAATATCCTCAGAAATGTGGCTACAATACCCAGCTCTTGCTCATGCGCAGCAATTATCGATAAGTGGGCCATGCTCCCAGAGATCTTAGGGGACATAGTAGCGATAACCAGGGGTCAGGAGATGATCACCGGCATACACCAGAAAAACCACCAGGCTAATAGCAGTGGCAAAGATGGCCTCCCCCCCAAGCACAGAAACCAAGGATGGTTCAAGCACAAGCTCCCACAGGAACCTAAAAACTCAGTGCCACCGATGGACGTACAAACCGCCCAACTGGGGCCCAGCATAGTTGAAGGGGTAGAGCTTACAAAGATCAGCCAAGATCCAGCAGTACCAACTAGTCCTGCCCCGGCAGAGGCCCCTCTATCCATGATGGACAAGAAAAAGCTGAGGAAACAGCAAAAAAGGGCAAAAGCTAAAAGAATTACAACAATGTCACTCTCATCGAATAGAGCAACTATAGGAACCATTAATAAAGAAAGGCCACTCTACCCAATATTCACTGTTAAACAGGGGGCTAACTCAGGGGATGTAAAAGAAGGAAAGTATCAAGGGTCAGAAGTCTCATCCACACACAGTAAGTCACTGGACCGCCAGGTTCCTGCCAGGCTAAAGTCAGACCCTGGGCCTCAGGAAGCACCGGCGACAAGTCCTGCGAAGTCGGACGCCAGTACGCAGGCCTTGGCAATGACCAACTTAAGGGATGAGGTGCAAAGCAGCTCAGAAGCATCTCTTACATCCTTCCAGGTGGAACTGCTGGTAAAGGAGAGCCTTGCAAGTACAACAAGAAGGGCAACTGGCCCACAACAGTATGAAAACTACTACCAAGCCCAGGCTCTCAAATTAGCAACCATGCTCAGGGCGGCGGCACTGCTGAAGCATTAGCCCCAAAGAAATCTCCTTGCATCTATGTTGCATCACTGGCACAAATCGACTCAGACGATCTAGAGTGGGTAGGATTCCTAAAACTGAAAGGGGACACCCACGGCGACTCAACCGTAGCGGGATTCAGTCTACAGCATTTTCAACATGCAGTACTAGGAGAAGCGCAACTGCTAGCCAACTGGGGCATAGACGCTCAGCCCCCCTGGCCGAAGAAATACCTGCATGTCCTTATCCCCACCTATGGGGAAAAGGGGGACTCCTCAGTTTTGCGGTCACTAACCAAAACAGCAAAGTCAGCTGGAGAAGCCAATCAAGACCAAGTGCCACCATCAATATTAGGGCCACTTACAACAACAACCAATGTGCAGCATACATAAGCCAATCAGCACCTGCTCCAAAAGAAGACCAAAGGACACAGAGGCAGAATTCCTAACAGTCAAAGCCTGGTCACCAGGCAGGGGGAAAGGGGTGGGACCCTAGATCAACAACATTTGACAATAATTTCCAGGAATATAGCAGAGATTTGGAAAATCACCGGGGATAAGCCAGTTCAGGATTATTTAGCCAACTGAGACAGTGTGCCTTCAGGAAACTTGGGCTATGACCACCACTCCACTAGCAGGCTACTATGAATTTCAAACAGCAGCCACCAAACAGAATATCTTTGTCAAAATGCCTGAAGTACAAGCCCTGCCAATTTAGGGTCCGAGGCTTAATCTTCAACCCCTTAGTTTGTTGCTAATAAATTGCTACATTAATCCTGCACAGATCCAGAAGAAACACTTTTTGGAATCCCTAATAGGAATGCTTAAAGACCTTCTTATAAAGTACAAATCCCAACAGGTAATTATAGCTGGAGACTTCAATATGAGGGGCCTGGACTAACAACTGAATCGAACAGGTATAGGGGAAAGGCCGCACCCTTCCTTACCTTCCTTCTAAACCATGTTTTGTTCGACCCACTCATTAAAAGGATCACGCTTTCCCTCGTGGCCCTCAAAACCAACTTTTAAAAAATGCGTCTATAATCGACTACATTCTAGTCCGCTAAACCATAGCAGCCAGGCTGGAGGACTTTGAAGTCGACGACAAAGGCGAAAGCGACCACAGACCACTGCGCGTCACTCTGCAACTAGTAGTCTGAACAGCAGCCCAATTACAAGAGATAGGGGGACCCACAGGAGAAGAGCGCCATAAGGTTCTCCAATGAATTAAATGGTCAGCAAGACTCAGAGACACCTGGTCTGAGTGGGTGGGAAAGAGATTGAACGTCCGAAAGTCAGCGACTCCAACCTCAGCAATAAGCGACTGGGAAGCCCTTATTGCTGACGTACAACAAAACTTGGAGAAGGTCTGACGTAAGACCCCGAGAATTAGCTTAGTAAAGTTGTCTCAGGCGACCCGCCATCCGAAGGATCTAATTAAATCCAAACATGCCCTTCGTAGGGCTCTAAAAGCCAAGAAAAGAGGAGCCAAATCTCCTGACGGGTGCCCCATTGCTTCTCTGAGGGCAGTTTATAAAAAGAAAGTATGGGAAAGCAAAAGGAAGTACATCGAAAGGCAATGGCTTAAAGTGTTTTCTTTGTTGAAGGAAAAAAAACATTCCAGCCTGTGGAGGTACATCAACCAGCTTGACAACCAAGGAAAGACCAAGGAGAACGGGGTAGCCAAAAATGAGTGGATAAAGTATGTCAAACATCTGTACTCGAAAGATTCAATAGACGAGGGGCCCACTGTAACGAGTACCCCGGAAGTAGCCAATGCCATCACCCAAGGCACTTTAATCACAGACGGCGAAGTAATTAAGAACATCAATAAAATGAGAAACGATGGAGCACCAGGGCCAAACGTAATCTCTGCCTTAGTATTTAAATATGCACAGGAATTATGGGCTCCAAACTTGACCCCCTCGAACTAGCGAGCTCGTACGCAGCTTCTCGTCTTCCTCGCATTTTTTTTTTTTTTTTTTGCATATTTATATAGCGCGAACTCGACCCGAAGGTATTGGAGCGCTTTACATGAGCACCGTATTTACATTACACATTCAGGAACGGGGAGATTAAGTGATTTGCCCAGAATCACAGGATGTGGAAGCGACCCCCAGGCTCGAACCCTGGTTTCCAGCACCAAAGTCGGCAGTCTAGCCGACGGACCATTTACACTGTCAAGCAGAAACATTATTAAAATAAACACTGTCCTTCAAAATAATTCTGCCAAATATGCAGCTTCTCAACTTCCTCGAATTTACACGGCATCACATTAATACTGATAAAACGAAAATAATCTAGCACGAAAAATTCAACCACCATACTAGTGTTAATGACCTCCCAACTCGTCTGTCACGCAAAGCTTGAAGTTTAACCTACAGCCCCTTAACTAACACGACAACCCGTCAACTGTAACTTACAGGGTTCGTCCGTGAATCAGTCTAGTGTCCGTTGTTGCTGGTCGTTTAACAAGTAACATTAACCCCCATCCCCATTCCCCGGACCCAATCTTAGAGCTTCCGGATCACAAAACAACCAATGCGCAGTCTGTGTGTGGGAGGTACTACTGAGGCGTAAAGTGACCTAGGATTGGAGCATATATGTATGTCACCTCAGTTAAGCCAATCATATTGCTCTTCATGGAATGACGAAAGTGTTGATTGGTTGTGGATCCGGACGTTGAACTGGCACAAGTTCTTCCATTTCCTCCAACAGTTCCTTGGGTGCTGTCTAGTTTTGTTACGGTCTGTGCCTTTTTCGTCGGGGCTCCTACGATACGAGTTACTAGCGTACTAGACGGTATTCGGTATTCTGGCTCTTAGAGTAGGGGGGTAGTGGTTGTTGGTAGCCGTTTGAACTAGTCTGACCCGCGGTGGTCCGAGAGAGCGAGGGTTGTGCTCGGTCACTCTTTCTCAGCGCGGTCTCTAACCAGGTCTGTTCTGTACTCGCTAGCGTTCCGCAACATTTGGAACGGGAGGTTTAGAGTGCACGGCGGTTTGTGCGCACGCACTTTAAACATGTTTTGTATTTTTATAGCGCTTACTACACCTGACGAGGCGTCAAAGCGTTTTATATTAGAAGAGGTTGCCAATTGTGTCCTTGTCAAAGTTGGTGGGCTGCTCCAAATAACAGCAATCTATTAGGTAACAGATACTAATTAATACGTGGAAAATCTACAGAATTGACCCCATAGTTTCATTTTTCTCCAATTTTCCTTATATGCCCATGTTTTGTCATGAAATGATCGATGTGTTGATTTAAATCTATAATCCAGTTTAGGATTTTCTCTTAACACCTCATCATTGGGTGCTGTATAAACAATACTGCCAAATCGTGGAACACAGCCTTTCACCAGTGTAGTTTTAAACAAGCATTGGCAAAACCAATAAGTTTCGCTTATGGGCTGTGGGAGTGGAGAACAGGACAGTAAAAAACAAGCATTTACAATGCAATAGGTCTCGTAATAGCGAGATTTTGACCTATTGGCATTGCAAATGGCAATGCTTTTTATAATATTAAAAGGCATTGTCATTTACAATACCAATAGGTCAAACTGTAGCAAAAGCAAGACGTATTGTAGAGCACGGTGTCCGTGAAACGGGCACCGCGCTCACCAATAAAGTGTAAAAAAAAAAGAAACAGAGCGCATTGTCCTTGAAGCGGGCGCCGCGCTCAACATTAAAGTAAAAAAAGAAAGAAACAGAGCGCGGTGTCCCTGAAGCGGGCGCCGCGCTTAACAATATAGCTAAAAAGAAAAAACAATTAAACTGAGCGCGGTGTCCCTAAAGCGGGCGCCACGCTCAGCATGCAAATTGTTTTAAAAAATAACAAAAGGTGAAAGAACACGCAGTGTCCATGAAGCGGACGCCGCTGATCCAGCGATCAGGGATCGATAATTTTTCATAAACATAGGCCCATTTGCACTACCCAACTAATCCCTTCACGCTGGGGTTCAGTGTGATGCAAGTTTATATCCATCTTACCAATTACACAATAGAACCTCCATTTCTCCTTACAATATATATATTTATGGCGATGGATTTTATAAAGTTGAGAAGTTGATAGTAATAATTATGACCTCATTCTATTCTACTGAAATAATAACCGACTCAGTGAATAATTATAACCAAAACATCCAACCCACATATGTTTCAATATGAGCACTAACTCAGTCTCTTATTGGCTAAGAATGGGGGTGTTCTGCCACACCACTGTCATTATGACCAGTTCATTAAATGTCCCATTGTCTTGAACATTCAGCATTACGACAGATTCTTCCCAGGAAACAACTTTAAACACAATCATAGTAAATATTTCCTGCAGTTTATCATATGTTGCAAATATCTGCGCTTCCATTGTTTGCTTCTGCCATCTCGTGAAGGAAGTTGTTCGCTTCCACTGATATCCGAAGTTTGTCAGTCAGTCAGCACACCATGAAGGTCATTTTTCATGCCTTTGCGTTCTCTCTTCTCATTCAAAGCCCAATTTTATTCATTTATTTTCTTTAGCAAATATTAACCCCAAACTGGCATGCAGAAGTGTAGGCCCATGCTTGCTTTTCTACAGAGAACAAAACACAAATTTATTATTTTCATGAATTGTAAATTTTCAATGCGCACCACCCCAGCATTGCACTAACCCATGCACAACCCGTATTATTCCTAGCAATTATTATTATCATGCACATAAGCAGCATTAGTCTTTTAATCAAAGCTCTTGTGGCCTAGTTTTCATGCATTAGTATACGCATTGGTTCACTCATGCACAAAAGCATTTCCCCTTATTTTAGCGTTTTTATAATATTTTCACAGCACACTGTTAATGAATTGTTACTGAGGGTTGAATCCGAGCAGGTTTTATTTTCTCAAAACCCTGCTCCATCAATCCCCCCTTTGATGGCGTTTTTGAGCCATCATAAAAATACCCAAACAAATACAATTTGCCACTTATCTAAAATGCTGTACTTCTTTCTCGTTTTATCATTCTTCCATCTAAGTCCTTCATGATCTCATAATAGTTTCCTCTCATATCCTCTAATTCTATCTCTTCTCTCTTTCTTTTTCTATCTCTACGTTTAAGATCTGACACCTTTTTCTTTCTACATTTGCATTTGCAACATTTATAAATCAAAATGATCATTAATATCACTACAACTACTGAAGTAATAGGTATTAATATTTTTCCTAGTAAAATATTCCCTAAAGTAGAAAACCAATTTCCCACTGAGGAAAAACTCTTACCAAGTTTCTCCCATGCACCATCAACCTTTAATTCAGTCAAATCTTCATTAAGTTCTGTAATATTTTTAATATACCCCTTAAGACTTTAACTCTTATCAGGGATATAAGTACAGCATTGTTGTATTTTCAACATGCTACAGACTCCACCCTCTTTTGCCAATAATATATCAAGGGCAAGTCGATTTTGCAAAACCATAGATCTAATTGCAACCATTTCAGTATCAATCATCCAGAACCCACCAGCAGTATCTGTTGATAAACGATCAACCACTGTAGACAGTTTTCTAATTTTATGTGAATTCAGAATGACCCCGACTGAAGGTATCAGTGCTCCAAAAATATCCCCTATTATTTCAGAATAACTCGCTCCTCTCTTATTTCGTGTTAATCCCTGTTTTATTTCATTAACTCTATTATTCTTATCTACATGGTATACCTTTGGAAACACTATGCCTAAATAACAATATCCATACCAACCTGCAGGTAACTTATAATAGGTGTTCTTACCACACACATAACAAATTCTCGGGAAAACAGGATCTGTTCCTCCTTTCAATCCCCAACTTCCTTTTATCAAGAAAGTATGCTCACATTCACTAGAACCAATGAAGTAACTAATAAGTTCAGTCTTTTCTCTAAACACACAAAGCTTTCCTCTATGTTGAAAATCTAGAGTCATGGCAGCGTAAGTCTCACCCTTTTTATAATCACCCTCTCTGAAAGCCCATGGAGGTACATGAGACTTTTGCTCAGCAGCTTTCTTTTTGAATTCTCGTCTTCTATCTTCTACCATATTCATAAATTCTATTTCTTCATGTCGTAATTTACAAGTTAAGTTATTTCTATGTGCATCTATTGTATCTATTCGTTTGTTACTAATGAAGAAATCACCGATATATGCCGCATAAACAGGTCCATAAACAATTTTCAAATCTCTCCTAACAGGAATTTCAGAAAATATTAAATCAGAATTAGAGTAATAATACTCTAATCCTTCCCTCTCATAGAATAGACTTGTTAAAACACTACAAGACACACCATATGTTAAAGGTAGGTGATGATATGTCACCCCCTCTGAGACAGACGATGGTAGTTGCATACACACATAATCTCTCGCTTTCATTATGTTAACATATTCATATAACAATTTAGTAAAGACATTTAACGAGAACTCATTAATTGATTTATCATGATGATAAATACTATCATCTTCTATCTTTTCTATATTAGTGTTTGAAATTTCTTTAGTACTAGAATCCATTCTCTCACTTTCCACATCATTAGTATTATTTTTGTGATTAGTCACCATTAAAACAGGCCCGACAATCAGTGTTAACCACACCGACATTAGTAATAAGACACTACATAAGCAAGCATTAATACATCTACGTTTAAAACTATAATTTTGATATCCAGTCTCTGTTACCTTTGCCATTATAGACACTATATAAAAAATTAAAAATGTAAGAAAAATCTAAAATCTTGAAAAATTGAAAAAACTTATCCAAAAACCATCTAGAGTAGTGTATCCTTACACTTTAGGCCTCTCTTCTTTACCCTCTTTTTTTTTATTTTTATTTCTTGTTTATCTTCAAATCTTCTGGAACTCACAAAATAGTCTTCATTTAATTTTTCGCACCTTAATTTTTTACAGTTCCTTTTAAGGTGGTCTTAATTTGCTTTCAACACTTTGATCAGTACCAGCTTCTTCTTTTTCTTTCTCAACAGCAGTCTCTAGAGACCCAGTAGCTGGTGCCCACTTTATTCGACTTGTACTTGGTTCATGTTCAGCCTTTTCAGAATCTGTCTCACTAGATTCTATAGCTTCATGTCCTTCAGCTTCTAGTTCATTTCTTTTCTTTACCAGTTGCTGCTCTTCTTCTTGTCTTTCAAGTGGACTTGGGACTCTTCTTGTATGACTTACATGAATCCAATTAGGCAAGTCACCACATTTTACTGCTGTTGTTGTCACCAAAATAATCTGATATGGTCCGTGCCATCTGGGTTCTAAACACGACTTCCTCACGTGCTTTTTCACCAGAACCCACTCGCTTGGACTTAAATCATGTGCTTGATCCGGCTGTGTTGTGGTTGCAATTTCTCCAACCTGATGAGACACAGAACGCACCAAATCAGCCAATCCTTTGCAATTATCAAGCACTAGATCATCAGTAATATTCATCAGTTTGTTTGCTGGCACAATTGCTTGTCTCATTGCTCTCCCCATCAGAATTTCGTGAGGACTTAATCCAGTCTTTTTATCAGAAATACTTCTAAGACTCATTAATACCAGGGGTAAAGCGTCTGGCCATTTCAGTGTTGTAGACGCACACACTTTTGACAGTCTGGACTTAATAGTGCCATTAATTTGCTCGACCACTCCAGATGCTTCTGGTCGGTAGGTACAATGCAGCTTTTGTTCAATTTGTAATGCTGCACAAATCATCCGTATTAATTTAATTATTGAAATGTGTTCCTCTATCTGTTTCTAAAGAGACTGGAAATCCAAACCTAGGAATTATGTCTCTCAAAAGCAATTTAGCAACAGTCAGGCTGTCATTCCTTCCTGTTAGATAAGCCTCTACCCAACGAGAAAACAAACAAACAACCAACACATATTTTAGTCCATTACAAGGGGGAAGTTCGATAAAATCTAGCTGTAGCCTGGTAAATGGTCCTGCTGCTATTCCAATTCGACCCCAACTAACAACTGTCTTTCTACCTGGATTTTGCTGCTGGCAGACTATACACCTCTGGCATAGACTCTCTGCAATGACCCCGAATTTTAGAAGAATTGAAGAGTCTGATCATAGCATCTCTTCCAACATGTGCAATTCCATGGTACATCCTTGCCATCTGAGAAAGTAAACAATCTGGCATCACTGGTCTTCCATCAACATACACCTACACTTCATCTTCTGCTCTCTTTTTACAACCTGATTTTATCCAAATTTCTTTCTCTTCCTCATTTGCTTCCTCCTGTAACTGCCTAATTTCTTCCCATGTTTCCAAAGAAGAAAACATCAAGTGGCAACTTGTATCTTTTTTCTCCATCCCTCTGTTGACTGAAATTGAATTTTGTGCACAGAAACGAGCCACTTAGGCTGCGTATCTGTTTCCATTTGTCACATAGTCATTTCCTGACTTGTGTGCTGAACATTTAACCACAGCAATCTTTTGGGGCATTTGTAATGCATCCAATAAATCCTTCACATTTTTACTGTTCCGGATTGGGGATCCTGAAGAAGTCAAGAATCCTCGTAGCATCCACAACTGTCTAAAGTCATGTACCACCCCAAAACCATATCGACTATCAGTGAATATGGTTACTCTCAGATTTTTGCCAATTTTACATGCTCTTGTTAAAGAAATCAGTTCAGAAATTTGAGCAGAATTTACCCCCTTCAGACAAGATGCTTCAAGAATCATAGACACTGTAAATACTGCATAAGCAGCACTCAATACACCTTTTTCATCTCTCAGACAGGATCCATCCACAAACATCACACTATCTGATTCTTCTAGTGGTGTATCCTTTACGTCAGGCCTTGGTTTCGTGCACAATTCTGTCACATCCAAACAATCATGATCTGCTTCATCCCTCACTTCTTCACAACTTGAACTCGGCAACAAAGTTGCTGGATTCAATGTTGTACACCTCGTTACTGTCACAATTTTAGCACCCAAAATCACTCATATCTAGTCAGCCGACTATACGTCATATGTTGAGTCCGAGTTCTTGTTAAAAGAATCTCAACAGAGTGTGGCACATATACTTTCACTGGATGTCCCATAACAATTGCATCACTCTGCTCAAGACTCACACTAGTAGCAGCCACTGCTTTCAAACAGCCTGGTAATGCTGCAGCCACTGAATCCAAAGTAGCAGAAAAATATGCTACTGGACGGCGTGCCATACCATGTTTCTGTGTTAAGACTGAAAGTGCACATCCATCTCTCTCACAACAGAATAATGCAAAATCTTTTGTATAATCCGGCATTCCCAATGCAGGTGCTCGACAAAGACTATCTCGCAATTCAATAAAAGCTTTCATACACTCTTCATCCAACTCAATCGGATCAACCACATTCTTATGTGTCAACCTCTGTAAAGGTTTTGCAATCAGTGAAAACCCACTGATCCATTGTCTGCAGTATCCAACCAATCCCAAAAACATTCGGACTTCCTTTTGAGTCGTAGGAGGACTCATTTGCAAAATCACATTGACCCGGTCTTGCGTTACTCTTCTAACTCCTTTCTCAATTTTGTGTCCCAAATATTGTACCTCTTTTTGACAAAACTGTAATTTTGCTGGTGACACTTTATGCCCACCTTCTGCCAAATGATTCAGTAAGGCAGTTGTATCTGTCACACAGGCCTCTCGTGTTTTTGATGCCACACGCAGGTCATCAATGTACTGTACTACCACTGAATTTTCCGGCATGATCAATGACTCAAAACACTTTTTCAAAATCTGATTAAAAATCGAAGGGCTCTCTGTATACCCTTGAGGAACTCTGCACCATGCCAAAACATGGTCTTCGAACCGGAAAGCAAATAAATATTGGCTATCCTGATGTAAAGGTATCGAGAAAAATGCTTGACACAGATCAATTACTGTGTACCATTCTGCATCACAAGGAATTTGATAAAGAATCACTGCTGGGTTTGGCACTATTGGACAACAGGGTACTACGATCTTATTAATTTTCCTCAAATCTTGTACTCTTCTGTATTTTCCACTTGGTTTCTTAATCCCCATAATAGGTGAATTACAAGGACTACTTAGTATTTCTTTTAGAATACCTTGCTCAATCATTTGATCAATTACAGGAATCACTCCTGCTGTGATCTCAGGACTCATCCTGTATTGAGGTGTGTTTGGATATATTGCACCTGGTTTAACTGTAACTGTAACAGGATCCACACCCTTCATCAAACCTATGTCTTTTCCTGTAAAGTCCCATACATCAGATCTTACTGTATTTCTCAACTCTGCAGGTAAATCTTTTTCTGTAAGCAGTGAATACAAATCATTCACTTCTGTCCCTTGCTTCGCTAACATCATTTTAAAAGCAACATCCTCATCTGGGGTTTGAAAAGCAATACCATCTGGCGTACAATAGATGGTGCAATTCAATTTGCACAACAAGTCCCTTCCTAAAAGATTCACCGGACTTGTTTCACATACCACAAACCGATGCATGTCTCTGAATTTTCCAATATGAACTTCTATTGGTCTTGTTATTGGAGTCTTAATATATTTATTTGAGACTCCTACAACTTGGATAGTTTCTCCTGAGAGGGGTAGGTTTGGAATTTCTGCTGCTCTCACATTAGAACGGGTAGCACCAGTGTCCACAAGGAATATAACATCATTACCTTCCACTTTTCCATCAACAAATGGACCTGACTGATCTACCTCTAGAGATGCGCCAAGCATGCACTCTTCCTCCCCCCTCAGGCACCGTCATTGAGATCAGTCTGATTCACTCTCAGAACATTGCAACAAATATTGTGAAACCACTTGTACATTCTGAGTCTTACCAACTTGTTCACCTGCGTGAAATCCAGTATTCGCACTGTATCTCTGTACCTGAGCATTCACATTATTTGGCATAGGAGCTTGAGGAACCTGTACTTGTTGTGTCTGTGGTGTAACTACCTGTTGCTGTTGTTGATTCACAACCACCTCATTCTGCATCTGCGGATTGAATTTTTGATTTACTCCATTATTTTGCAGTAAAGATCTACACTCATTCCGCCAATGTCCAAACTTTCCGCACGCATGACAAGGATATTTCTTTTTCATTTCTTCTCTATTCATTTTACCTCTACCTCCGTTTGATACCTGACCATTTTGATTTTGTCCTTTCATCTGAAAATCTGTTTGAGGACCATTGTTTCCATCTTTCTGTTCTGCCACTTTCACCTGTGCCCACATCAATTTCTCTTTCAACTTTTTATGCCTTGATTCAGTATCATCACTACAATATTTGGCATATCTCAGAATCTCATCAACTGTTTTACTCTGCCAACAAATCAAATGTTGCTGAATCATATTACTAATTTCAGGTTTTAATCCAAAAACAAATCTATATACAAAATGTCCCATATCTTTGTCACCTATACTCTCAAAACCACTATACTGTTTAAACACCTGTAACAACCTTTCATAATAAGCATGTACCGATTCTTTGGGTTCCTGTGTTGTCCTGTCAATTTTAACCCAATCTGTTTCTTTTGGAGAAATCTTACTTTTCTGAAAAGTGATTACTTGATTGTATTTTTTCATCACTTCTTCTGAAGGTGCACCTGTTTTCACATCTCTAGGATATTCTTCCTTAGGCCAATCAACAGTAATTTTACACTCAGTCCATAAGTCAGCTGGAACAACAATCTCAAACAAACCATCTAAATCTTTCAACAACACTTTTGATACTTTTACAAACCTCTCCACCAGTTTGTACCATTCAACAGGTTTCTCCCTTAACCTAGGAAAGTCATTTGTGAAGGATAATATATCCTGTCTTGACCAAGGAACGTGAACATATCCACCACCTGGAACTTC
The DNA here is from genome assembly GCA_963921515.1 of Calotriton arnoldi. Lineage (NCBI taxonomy): Eukaryota > Metazoa > Chordata > Amphibia > Caudata > Salamandridae > Calotriton > Calotriton arnoldi. Next base: position 1,729,352 of record CAWUFW010001292.1, on the reverse strand, counting down.
TCTCATTGGACATACCATTTCAGCCTGTCCTTTTCTCTTAATGGAAATAAAGACGCATTTTTACTTGCAAGCGTTTCTTCCTTCTTTTTCGCCCATCTACCTTTCCACAGTTCTAAATCACCCCATTTCTTCAAAGTATTCATTAATTCTTTTATTTGCAATCGTTTACCAGACGTATTCAAACTCTCTAAATCTTTATCAGTAAATTCCAGTCTATGTGTTTTTTGCAAAACTTTAGACTTCTCTATGTCCACTCCATATTCTAGTGCAGCTTCTGCCAACTTCTCATGTAGATTCTGTGCTTTCCATGTTATATTCTTACACAAAAACAACTCTTCATCACGGTACTTACTAAATTTCTCCGGACTTATAGTACCAATAATCATTTCTTCCAGATCCACTCTCAGTCTACCTACATCTATGCTCGATTGAGGCTTATTATTTTCCATTCCTCTTATCCAGTCATCTAACTCTTCTGGCGAAGGACCCACTGAACTCCCTGACACTGGAGTAGTTCCCCTAACATTCTGCACAATTTTTCGAGGATCCATCTGTACAATTCTCTTGGGTGTTTCGATCACATTTTCACTAACTGGAAGATCAATCAATGAAGTATTCATCTCAACTGACTTCGATCCACTAACATTCCTGGCATTATTCACGGGAATTGTCAATGCATGTACTCTCGATATATTCTGACTCTCACCATACAATGGAACTATGGGACCAATTGTTACTGGTATCGATAATGCTTCTGCATTCAGACTCATTTGACTAATTCTCTGAGTTAATTCCTCTCTCGCCTTATTCAACATATCAATTTCATTCTCCTGCAACACTTGAGTACCTGATGAAACTTGTGAAACTACTGGAACTTGTGTAACCTGTGGAGCTTGTGGAATCTGAGGTACTTGTATTTCAATTAGTGGTGCATACGGAATTGTTTCCCTGAACTTTCCTGATATGGTGGAGGTCTCTTTAACAATATTTCATCCATTAACTCATCATCAATTTCATTCGGATCTATATCCAGTTCTGAAGTCTCTGGGTTATTCTTTTTCTCTTTACATTTGCCTCCAGTCTGATGTTCAGCAGCTATTACTGGATATAATCCATCTGCACTTACATCTCTCCTCCATCTTTGCATTTGATCATCCCATCTAGCCTCAGAATACCTCGATATTATATTCCTGTATTTTATTCCATTCCTGTCTCTCTCCCTTTTATAAGCCTCATGTTCCCACGCCTCAAGTGCTTCATACTGCATAGGTCTAGGATTTGGTTTTAATGAATTCATTCATCCTCTTAAGTTCTCCAAAATCCTTACATTAATTGTACCATGCTCCGGAAAAGCTAAGACTCCATCATCTTCCGTATAACTCATCCATCATCTTCCGTATAACTCATCCCGTTGTCTAACCATGTACACGTATGATACCCACGTTCTAACATCATAAAAGAAGCAGGTGTTCTCGGAGGAGGTATAGGAAGACCCTCTCTAGTAACTATCGGCTTGTCCTTTTTAAAGAAATCCTTTATTCTGTTTACCATCTTCATTTTTTTTCCCAATTCCTCTACGCTAAATATCTCAGCAAACAAAAACAAAATTCTTCCGTAATTCTGCTTATTCTATTTGCTAGCGCTCGTCCAATGTCAGCGCGACTCACACCAACCAACCAATCACGGCTCTCTACGTATCTACTATTCTGACCAATAGCAGCACAGCTCACAGCCACCAACCAATCACAGCTCACTACGCGCCCGCTGCCTGTCCAATGCCAGCGCGGCCTTTTATGACATCAGTATTACTCCTGCTACTGACACTCCCTTTACAAAATAATACGGCAATGTATTTCTAGGTTTCTCAACTAAATTCTGTTAAAAACAACACAAAACAATGCTACTTTGTCTGCTCCACTAATTAAAGAGATAGTTTCACCTTTCAAAAAGAGATTCTTTCACTTCTAGTAAAATAACGACCAGCGCTACTCTACTCTCAATCAAGTTAAAGGAAGACTTGGTACTCCTCTAGGGATACTTGCCAAAGTTTCGGAAGAGGACTTTCCTTTCAGGAAGAGGTCTTGGTACTCCTTTGGGGATGTAAGGCCAGAGTTTCGTAAGTGGACCCTTCACTATTTCATGTAATCTTCTTTCAAACGATTAAGTCCCTAAAATAACATCAACAGCCTTTCGCTGTTCGACATTACAACAACAGACAAAGTACTTCTGCAATGTGATACTTTTCCACACTATTCCTCTGCCACATAGGCTAAAATTAGGTAACTCCGTACCCGTACTTCCAGACACCATAAAATAAAGACACTAACTTTTCATGTTAATAACCAATAAATCAATAATTATTACCAAACTAACCAATAAGTAACCATCCTCTGCTACCAAAACTGATCCAGCGATCAGGGATCGATAATTTTTCATAAACATAGGCCCATTTACACTACCCAACTAGTCCTTCATGCTGGGGTTCAGTGTGTTGCAAGTTTATATCCAACTTACCAATTACACAATAGAACCTGCATTTCTCCTTCCAATATATATATTTGTGGCAATGGATTTTATAAAGTTGGAAGTTGATAGTAATAATTATGTACTCATTCTATTCTACTGAAATAATAACAGACTCAGTGAATAATTATATTGTTTTATCGTAAATAATATGAAATGAATGCTCATTAATTACAGTCACACAATGCAAAGGCACAGATTATCACGGAGAGAAAATATTAGCAATGAATTAATCAAACGCATGTCAAATAAACAGTGCATCGAAGGAGTGGATAGGCGAAGAGAGAAAAGTTTCAGGTACAATATACATTTACAAATGATTATGCAAATTCAAGAATATCATCTATACTAACCCAAATAAGAATCAGGGAAATCTACCCTCTGGCCAAAAAGGGCAGCAAGGCCCTCAAGAAGAGTCGAGTGGCAAAGATTAAGTCAGGAATCAGAAAACAGGTAGGCCTCTATCTGGAAACAGCAAACCGACAACAGCGACGATCTCCGATCTCCCGCTAGCTAAACACCAGCTGACCCAAACCTAAACAACACCCCCGGGGACTTTCAATTATACCCTAAAACCAAAACGTCCAACCCACATATGTTTCAATATGAGCACTAACTCCGTCTCTTATTGGCTAAGAATGGGGGTGTTCTGTCACACCACTCTCATCATGACCAGTTCATTAATTGTCACATTGTCTTGAACATTCAGCATTACGACAGATTCTTCCCAGGAAACAACTTTGAACACAATCATAGTAAATATTTCCTGCAGTTTATCATATGTTGCAAATATCGGCGCTTCCATTGTTTGCTTCTGCCATTTCGTGAAGGGAGTTGTTCGCTTCCACTGATATCCGAAGTTTGGCAGTCAGTCAGCACACCATGAAGGTCATTTTTCATGCCTTTGTGTTCTCTCTTCTCATTCAAAGCCCAATTTTATTCATTTATTTTCCTTAACAAATATTAACCCCAAACTGGCATGCAGAAGTGTAGGCCTATGCTTGCTTTTCTACAGAGAACAAAACACAAACATATATTATTTTCATGAAATGTAAATTTTCAATGCGCACCATCCCAGCATTGCACTAACCCATGCACAACCCGTATTACTCCTAGCAATTATTATTATCGTGCACATAAGCAGCATTATTCTTTTAATCAAAGCTCTTGTGGCCTAGTTTTCATGCATTAGTATACGCATTGGTTCACGCATGCGCAAAAGCATTTCCCCTTATTTTAGCATTTTTATAATATTTTCACAGCACACTGTTAATGAAATGTTACTGAGGGTTCCATCCGAGCAGGTTTTATTTTCTCAAAACCCTGCTCCATCACCGCGTTCTTCTAAAATGTAGTAATAATTAAAAAAAGCTTGGCAATTGTGCAGTGAGTTCTGTGGGGGAAGGGGGCAGCCGCTTTAAAAGTTAGATTTGCATAGCGCTGTATACGAAAAGAGGTGGGCGGCTACAAATACAAACAAAAAAGCAGCCGCCATTGTTTGTCCCTATAGTCAATAAACAAAATAGTGGTCACCCACTGTTAGAAATGGGGGTCTCTAGTTGGCAGAGGTAGGTACCTTTGACCAAGTAGGGGCCCTTGCTTCTAGTCAGGTTAAGGGGGCTACACTCCTAAAATAACCCCTGCTCACCCCCTCGGTAGCTTGGCACGAGCAGGCAGGCTTATCTCAGAGGCAGTGTGTAAAGCATTTGTGAACACATACAGTAATACAGTGAAAACACTACAAATGGACACCACACCAGTTTAAAAAAATAAGTAATCTTTATCTAGATTTAACACAAGACCAAACGACAAAAATCCACAATACAGTATTCAAAAATATGACTTTCAAATGGTAGAAATAGCTTAGTTCAATGTAGATGGTAAATGCGACACTTTACTCTCAAAGTACCTTGGATGCTTAACGCAATATAAACAAAAGGATCGCAGGGAAGGTGATGCGTCGGTTCCTTGCTTCGGGGGAGGTGATGCGTCGGTTCCTTACCGGAGAGGAGGGGATGCGTCGGTTTCTTACTGCGTCCCGGTTACGATGCGACAAGATGGCGCCGCGATGCGACGATCCGGTGCGATGCGACAACATGGCGTCTTTGATGCAATGCGACAACTTGGATATGATGCGTGCACGCCCGATGGCCTTGCGGCGAAATCGGTGGTTTCTTGAGCCGCGACAGGCCCTGCGACGCGCTTCTCCGGTGATGCAACGGCAACCTCTGCGGCGGCGGTACGCTTTTCCGGCGATGCGACGCGCTTCTTCGGCTATGCAACATGCTTCTTCGGCGATGCAACGGCAAACAACTGCGGCGGCGGCACGCTTCTTCAGCGATGCAACAGCTGCGGCGGCGACACGCTTCTTCCTCGTTGCGTCGCGCTTCCAGCTCCCAGCGACACGCAGTCTCTAGAGGTCCTAAAACAACAGCAGGCACCTCTCTGCAGGTAGAATTCCCAGCAAGGAAATTCAGGGGAAGCTGGTGGTGAAGTCTTTGTGTCCCTGAGACTTCAGAACAGGAGGCAAGCTCAGCTTCAAGCCCTTGGAGATCTTCCTCAAGATGATAAAGTACACACAAAGTTCCTTTCCTCCTTTCCTTGCAATAAGTAACCACTGCAGGCCAACCCCAAACAGTCACCAGCGCAGGGGCAGTCTCCTCCTTCAGCTTCCTTGGTTTCTCTCCGTGGCAAAGGTTCGTCTTGATTCCCAGAAGTGATCTAAAGTTCTGGGGTCTGGGCCCCTCTTTTTATACACACAATTTCTTTGTTCTCTGAAGGCAGAGAGTGTCTGTACCCAGCCCAAACCAGTTCTGTCCTCCCTGGTGCAGCTTCCTGGCAGGAGGTGGAGACAGCATTGTTGAAAGCAGACCTGGCCCAGGTAGCTGAAAAGAAATCTCCTCCCCCTACTCTCTATTCAATGTAGGCTCAGGCAAGTGAAAGGAAATCTCCCCCTGCTCTCTATTCAACCCAGGTCCTATTCAGCCCATCCCTGACTCATCAGACTGCTGGAGCCAAAGCCCTCTCCAGCCACCTGTCACTCACAAACCAGACATGTAATACACAAACCTAGCAGAGGCATACTGGATGGTTAGGCAAGAAAATACCTACTTTCTAAAAGTGGTATTTTCAAACACAGAATGTAAAAATCACCCACACTAAAAGATGTATTTTAACATTCTGAGTTCAGGCATACTAAACTTTATTTTTCCATCTTGTTCCTAGGGTCAGTTATGTTTATAAGATGTTATAAACGAACTCCCCATTCTGGCCTATGGGAACAGATAGCCTTGCAATTGTGAAAAACAAAATTGGCTGTAATTCACTATCAGGACATGCCACACACACACCAGGGCATGTCCTACCTTTCACATACAATGCACCCTACCCATAGGTGTACCTTGGGCTACCTTAGGGGTGACTAACATGTAGAAAAGGGAATGTTTAGGGACTGGCAAGTGACTGCACTTGCCAAGTCGACATGGCAGTCCCAGACTGCACATAGGCTCTGCAATGGCAGGCCTGAGCCATATTTTACCAGCTGACCAGAGACGCTGCCACAGCCTGATACAGCCTGCGACCAGGGGACTACAGCTCCCAGCCACCAACGCGGCCAACGCCACTAAAGGACGCGCCAGGAGGCGCACAAAGCCGCCGCTGGTCTCCCGCAGCGCGGGAACCAGAGACGCTGACACAGCCTGCGACCAGGGGACTACAGCCCCCAGCCACCAACGCCGCTAACGGACGCGCCAGGAGGCACACAAAGCCGCAGCCGGTCTCCCACAGCGCAGGAACCAGAGACGCTGCCACAGCGTGATACAGCCTGCGACCAGGGGACTACAGCCCCCAGCCACCAACGCAGCTAACGGACGCGCCAGGAGGCGCACAAAGCTGCCGCCGGTCTCCCGCAGCGCCTGTCCGCACCCTCGTGGTTTGCCACTTGAGTCAGAGGTGCCTCTCGGAAAGTAACTTCTCAGCCCTCATACAAAGGATTTAGGGCCCCCAAGAGTCATGTAAGAGGAAGTCCTGGACGTTTGTAAGCAGCTCGGAGAGCATTTGTTGACTATAATTCTTTCTCTCTGAACTTGTGGTTTCCCCAGAGCTTAACGGGTAGGTGGGGGGACCAGATAAGCGCAATTTTACGAATATGGGCAAGAGGAAAGCAACGACCGCGGACCCTTTTTCCACTAATAAATGGGCAACCATTGACTCTTACCTAGCCAAAGCGGTAGGGGCAAACACACAGGAGATCGATAAAGCGGAGAGGAGATTGTCCATGGGCCCTACGGGCTTAGTAGTGCCCGTATTAGGGGGATTTGGCAGGAGCATCTGACACTGGCCCTCAGGTCAACGGGACAGTCAGTACACTGCCCGCAGAGTCAGGGGCACAAAAGAGAGGGGAAACCAGCATAAGCCTTCCATCTCCAGTTATGGTGGGCGAGGGTCAAGGGACTACCCAAATTGAGGATACCAAGGGATCGGGGGAAGAGGCGTCACCAGCCCCCAAGAGATCACACAAAGCCAAGAAGAAATATGAGCCAGCAAGCAAAACGGAGGCGCCAAAACCCCTGTTTAGCCTGACTGATCTGGAGGAATTCTTGAGCTCGATGAGGGGCACAATTACTAATTTGATGACTGATCTATTCTCGAAGCTCTGGGACAAGATAGAAAAAGAGCTTTCAGTCTCCAGAGAGACACTGGGAAAAGTGCAGAACACACTGGAAACTATGTCTAATGCTCCACAGACAGTGTGTCCTAGTTCGCGAGGGCAGTGTGAGCCAGGAATCTACCCACCAAACCCGAACTCAAGTAGGCCTCAAGGGGCTGGCCCGCAAAATGGCCAGGGGGATCAGGTGATTGAGACGAGTAATAGGCCTAATCCCAGCATACAGGAGGAGGAGAGGGGTGGCAGGGGTCTGAGAGACGGACATTCTCCATCGTACTCGCATGTAAAGGGAGGGGCAAGCACTAATAATATGTATGGCGCAGGATTGCCCGTGATCGATCTCTCCCCCGGCCTGTTGTCCCTATACCATAGTGCTGGTGGGGGTGCACAGTTTGGGAGTGGGGTCGGAAGAGTCCACAGTCAACCTTATTAATAAAGTGGCCCACTGGCTTGGGAAATATAGTAGGTTTAATATAGGGGACCATCCTCACATCCTGATGGCAAGAAGGGTCGCTTGGATTGGAAAATCAAGAAAGACCTTTAAAGGTGATGTGGTGATCGTTACCTTCAGATTCCCAGAACTAGCCCGTAATATTTTGAGACACTCGGCTGAGTTCCCCTTTTATGCTTCTGAAATCAAACCCTTACCATTAGGTTTCTTCTATAGACCAGCCCCCAACACTAGAGGAGTCAGTAATGGAAGTAATAGGAGTCAGGAAGAGGGAGGAGTGTTCACCGAAGAGAGGAGGAGCGGGTGCTTAAACTTTTATGCGCTGCTGTCGGATCTTAACGATCTAGACAGACAGAGGGTGGGCACTGTACACAGCCTATCTCAGCCAGTGGTGACTGACTCCCAAGCTCAGGTAGCTATGCCCTCAGGGGAACAGCAAAGAGAGAGTGAAGACCTCCCCTCAAGTCATTACTATCAGAATGACCAAAGAGGACTCAAAGGCAATAAGATAATATCGGTTGGGCTATCCAGTTCCCAGGGAGGGAGCGAGATTAATTTGATCTCCTGGAATGTGGCAGGGCTGGGTGCAGAATTTGAGGACGAAAAATGGATCCAAACTATATCTGAGTATAAGATCATTTGTTTACAAGAGACTTGGGAGGTGGAAAATATATATTTTATGGAGGGATATAAGTCGTTCTTCCTCCCAGCGGAAGGCTCAAGACAGGGGCAAGCGAAGGGTGGACTAATTATATTTATTGCCCTTAGCTGTGCGGGTCAGTGTCTCAATTAAACTGGAAGTCGACAGTAGCACTAGGAATACATCTGGTAGTAGGCAGAATGAAAAGACTTACAATAATTAATTTTTATAATGCTAAAAATAAGAACTCGAGTGCTTCAAGCGTGAAGGAGCTAGCGGGGCTCCTAGATCAACTGCAGGGAGACGACCTCTCACTAGGATATTTGATTGTGCTGGGGGATTTTAATTGTCATTTATGTCCAAAGATTGGGCAAAATACTGGGGTTATTTCGTCATGTAGGAAAGCAGATGAATGGCATATGGAACACTTAGGAGAGGGTCAGGAATTAAACGCTCTTTTAAATAATTACGATCTAATGTTTACACTCCCAACGGCCGTAATACCTCCTTCTAATCTTTATCCACCTACCTATAAAGGGAGGGGCTGTGCATCCATCATTGATTTCATCTTTGTGTCTTCAGGACTGACACATAGTATTACGTCTTGTAGGACTACAGAAAGCCCTTTTAGTGATCATAACCCTCTGGTTATGGGTTTGTGGACTCAGTGGCCGAAAGTAGAAAATAGCCGGAGTGTGGGAGGAACACTAAAGACAACTGACCAAGGGAGGCGCCTGCGATGGTCACAGGTTGACAGTAATGTTTTTTATTTATCCCTGTTTATAGAGAGACAACAGGAGATCCTAAAGTGCCTAGACATTGCACCATCAGAGGAGGATGTACTTAGATCTTTTGACATCATAGCAAAGTCAGTGAGGATTCTTTTAACTGTCCCTGCAGTCATCTCCCACTCAGATAACCCAAGGTGGTTTGACAGGGCATGCTCACATGCTCTGAGGTCCCTTAAAGCGGTGCTGAAAGAGACACCTCGTAGTAGTTCTAAGATTGCGAATTGTCGCAGGACTTATAAAAAAGTTTTGAAGGAACGTAAGTCAGTCCTACAAAAACAGGCCTGGGATGAACTGGTTGAGGCCAGTGAGTTGAAAGATAGCTCTTTATTTTGGAGTGTTATTAACAGGCCTTGCTTCTCTGAACCGGACAAACCATCCATGTGTGATCATATCACGCAAGATCAGTGGAAGAACCACTTTCAATCCGTTTATAATTTTGGGGAGGAATCTCATTGTAATAATGCATGGGAGCCCCTCCCATGTGATTCGTGTTTCAGTTAAATGAGGTAATAGTAGGCATAGAGGGACTGTCTAATAACAAGGTGCCGGGTCCAGATGGGATCCCCCCTGACCTGTTCAGAAGTAATATCGAGGTGTGGGCCCCTATTTTAACTAGGGTCTTGAATGCTGCGGTGTCATCGACCATGCCCCAATCTTGGTCAACATCCATTATCATCCCTATTTACAAGAAGGGGGACAGAGACAATCCGAATTGTTGTAGACCTATTTCGTTGATTGACTCGACTGTTAAGATTATGGGGTGGGTCATACTTAACAGTTTAGTGGAATGGACAGACAAAAACAAAGTAATTTCGGAGGCCCAATATGGTTTCCGAGCAGGCAGATCCACAGTGGACCAGTGCCTGAACCTTTACTTGGTGACAGCCAAATACACAATTGCTAAAGCGGGATCCATTTACTTAGGTTTTATGGATCTCACTGCAGCTTTTGACAGGGTGAACTGGAGCAAACTATTGGCCCTGTTAGACGATTTGGGAGTTGAGCGTCAAATTATAAAAGCCCTGATGTCCTTATATGCCCACACCACAGCTGCGGTACGTTTCACCCAAGAGGGCAACCTTACGAATAGTTTTAAATGCTCAAGAGGGGTGCGGCAAGGCTGTATTCTTGCCCCTTTTTAGGTTTCGCCTAGGCAGCGCATGCGCTGTCTCGGCGAGAGATGCTGTATACAGTATAGTGGGGGGAAGCTCCTCCCACTTTCCAGCTATCTTTTTAATTGGCCGAAATCGTAAATGCCGCATTCTCATTGGTGTTCGGCAAGTTAGTCCCGCCTCCTGACGGCCATGACGTCATTTTTGTCCCTCCATGGCTATCAGCCCCTTTACTTTCGAAACAGTTTTGATCCCCTGCCTCCCCCGTTCCCTCCCGCAGTCCGTAACTTCTCGTATCACCACCCCTCTCCCCACCCCTCCCCTTCGTGCCTTCTTCGAGGGCCGCACTTCCATTTAGAATGCAATAGGTCTCGTGTAAATACGAGTCCTATTGCATTTATAAGTGCTTGTTTTGTCCTGGGATTGGCTGGCTCAATACGGACTCTATTTTGCCTGACCTGTCCAGACTGCTATGTTACGCATGCGTCGACTCTCTTTTACAAGTGTGGCACTTCCTGTTTAACTCCGTGGGTGAGGAAATGGTGCCTTCTATTATGGACATTTCTGTGAATCCGGCGCCAGGCTCTCCGTTCCAGTCACGGTGAGCATGGCTGGCTGTGCGCTCTCTGTTCATTTGTGGCGGGTGTACCGTACCCTTTACGCTCACCCAGCAGCCCCGGAGGCTTCACCTGTTCCCAGCCGCCCTCACCTGCCTGTGCATTTCATGCTCGGGTGGCTGTTGTTGGCGGCGGGCTGCATTGGCAGCCGGCACCGAGGTCCGGCAGGTTGAGCTGCCTGCACAGGCACAATAGAGGACTCCCAGCCCCAGACAATTCGGCTTTTCCCGACACTTGCTCCGTGGGCTTCACTTCAAATGGGCTTCCCCCGACGTATGGGTGTTCTTTTCCAGGTTTTCGAGGTCGCTCTTCCCAGGAAGTTTATGTTGTCTCTCTTATTGCATTGACTCAGGGTGATATTGTAAAACCTAAGGTAAGAATGTTACTAGTTTGGTGTTTAAATTACTGTGCCTCAAATCCCCCTCCGTCTTTGTTATGTTTTTATGCACGCTCCGCTGCATTTCCCCGTTCTATGAAAGGTGTGTATCTCTTATTTTGAAAACACACCTTGCGCCTTAATCTCCGGTCCTGCCTCGCTGGGTCAGGTGGGTTTCACCTAAGATACGACCCCTACCCCTACATCTTAAACGGATTTTGTCACTGTAGTTATATTTAATTTATGCATATGCTTGTTTTTATTCCCTTTCTCTTTACTTCGTCTTCCCTTTCCTTACGGGGACGTGCATTTCATAACAAGCATCCCGCTCCTGGCTTTTATCTCATCGATCTCTTCTGAGGACACAAATAGAAGGGAGTTTCATAGAAAAGTGAGAAAAGACAGCAAAATATTTGACAAAACAGAACGGTATTCTAAAGTATCTGCAGTGAAAATGTTGGTAAAGACTGCAAGTAATATTAACACATGGCAGCCCTTGTTAATCAGCACTCCGTTTTTGTAGTAATTTTTGCACCTTTTTAGGTCACATGTACATACTGGTTATTCACTCATTTCTACTGGCAGGGGCATCATGAGGGAGAAGGCCACCCCTGCGAATAATGTGTCGATCCTCTGTCACTGAAACAGACTTTCAGGGTCAATAAAGACAGGCTGGTTAATGGTGTGTGGTGAACTGGAATGTGTGCAGCCCTTCCCTGGTTTCATCGTATGTTTCCACTTGTTGCACAGCTGTAGTGAAACAAACTATAGAAGATCAAGGTTATCTTTAAACCTTTTTACCAGAAAAAAAAACCTGTGATATTGATAGCTAGAAGTGCCTTTTAGTTCAGACTAGAGAGAACAAGTTCATCCTGTCTCAGCCTGCTGATCTAGGACACAGGTCAAAAGTGCAGTTATATTAGTAGCACTAGTTAAATATGTACGTGTTTATGAACCGACTCCGAGGTCGACATACATGTTGTTTTCTAGAACACTCTTACGTACAAGAAGTGAGTTAGAGAATGTTCGCGTAGTTTTCTACTTAGCAACTAGCCTTGTTAAAAATGTAAATACTTCAATATCGTCTCAAGGTTTTATTTTCAGCAGTTTGAGCTCGGTGACAAAGATTACACACAAAATTCGGGCTTAGACGTGCAGCCAATAAAGTACTTTTACAACAGATTATAAATCTTTATGGTTGGGTATGCATTATAATGGAGCACACCACCTTTCTTACTTCCATCCTGTTCTTACCTCTTCTGTCATTCGTACTCCTAGTCTGTCATGTCACTTATCCCCTCTCCAATCACTGCTCTTACTCAGAACCACTGCTCTGACCCAGTGCTTATTTCTTCCCTCGTTTCTACCCTTAAAACTGTTAATATCCATCCTCCTACCCTTTCTGACTTACTCATATTCCTAATCATATGCCTACTTCTACTCTTACTCCTGCTTATTCATATTCGTACAGATTATGCCTACTCTTACTCCTGCTCTTGCACTTACTCTTATTCTCATTCATGTTCTAACACGGATCAACTTTGTTTCGGTGGTGAGGTCCATAACTTTTACATCCATCACCTTCAGCCTATGACCTCTTTGAGGATCAGGTCCATTGTGGTCTCCGAAGGTCCTTGCAGAGGGGATGAAGGTTTAGTTTGGGAGACCACCTCTATGATGAGCAGCTGCCTCGTCGGTTTCCCGGACGCCATTCTGGGCCGGCATGCAGTTGACCCTTGGCAGCGGACAATATCCAAGTGTGGCCAGTCTGTATGTCCACCGCCTCGTCGGGGTATGTCAGAGGATGTTGATTTAGTGCAGGTCTCTTTGGTGGTGTACAACCGTGCCAGAAAGGGCAGACCAATGGTAAACCAGGACACCAGGACTTTTCTGCAATACCTTGGGCTCTCAGGGAAGGAGCGGTCGCCTAGGAGCAGCGAGTCCACGTCACCTTCTGGGGAGGAATGCAGCATTTTGAAAAAGCGCCCCCTCGGGTATCAACTGGTGCTGCTAGGTCTTTCAGAGGAGATGTACTAGCTGCTGGCGCAGGCGGTCAGGGAGCCCACATAGCCTATGCCTCCGTACACACAATATGAAGTATTTTATTTAATTCACAAACTCAAAAATCACCATTTTAATTTCCATTTTTTTCCCCTAAAAGACGAAGCGATGTGCTAGGGTCTAACATATCACTTTGGCTTTTTTTGCTCCTTATACTTGCTTTCTTTTTGGAAGTGCATACAAGTGCTTAATTTAAGGCCACAAATAGTCCACACTAGATTCTGTTTGCTGTACTTCTACGGAATGAAACTAAGGATACCAGCTTAGTTTTTTGCCTCCAGTTTCAAATTCCTTCACCAATGCAGAGTACATTGGCAAGGCATTGGCAAGCTAATAGGCCTGTGTTGACATTTAAGGCCAGAACTGTTGGCTTTGCCATGGATTGTTATTCTTGATGTGTTTTGTGTATTGGTTTTGGGCTGCTATTTCCTCCTTCATCACAGCTGCCTATGTGGGAGGCTTGGCAAGGTCTTGTGACATGCATTGTTACTCTGGAGTCCTCCCACCTCGGTACTGTATACTTAATCTTTCCTCCCAAGGCATCTATTTTGGGTGCCTAGGTATACGGCAGCAATGTTTTGGGTTTCTTCCTGTGGCCTTCTCGCTGTTTAAACCCAAATCATCTATCAAACAAATAAGTATCACCCCACCCACTTTTTCCCTTCATACCACTTAATTACGACCAAAGTCTGGTAACTTAGCTGCTAGCATCCAGTACTAAATGGCCTAGGGTCAGTATCTTTGTCCCTTCGCCCAAACCACTGTCCTCATTTTTCACGCCTCCTTTTCTGTTTAACTAACACCTTTTTGCTACAGGATTTTTTCCCAGCCCAAACCCATTAGTCTGTGCTCAAAACATACCTGGGGCTAATCAATGCTTCCTGGGATTTAGGCTTATATTGCTTCTAGGTGTCTGATGATTTTGGATTATTTTGCTTTTTGGTGGATTTCCACCAAACATCTCATCCAGTGTCCCTGTCCAGACAATCAAGTATTCGAACAAGCTCCCAGAGTGAAAAAGCAGCATATAATATATGGGAGCCTATGAAACCTGTCTCTGTTTTCCATATTTCAGTCAAGTTGTGACGTGTCTAGTGACCTGTAATAATGACGTGACTTAGCTACTGTAATAAGTTATCACAGTTGAGTTGTGATATAATTCCTGCTGCCAGAGCCAGCAGCCAAGATGCAACAAGTTTATTTTTGCATGCTTTGTCATTACAAGAGAAAATGTCTGCATATTTCTTTACTTTTTTTACCACAACATTTTTTTAATCTGATCTTTTTTGTAACAAATGGCTAAATGCTTTTTGGTGGGCTACATTAAGCACGACAGATTATTTTATTCTTCATGTCTGCAACCCTACTATATCTTTCATATGAAAGAGGAAGACACCAAGAGTTTATAAGCATTGTGGAAAGAGCGATACAGTGATCATGTATTATAAGGAATAAAAGACTCTCCTGCAAGTTAAATGCATATTGCAACTCACTGAGGAGTTCTATGACCATGTAGAGAGGATCGAGGCTGAAGACCGAGCTCCTTTATTAGGACATGGAACTCTATAATTTGTGGCATGGGTATTTTGTTACATATATAAGTACACCTTGAAATGAATATATAAATTTGGGTGTTTCGACTTCAAGTACTGCTCTTTGCGTACGCTTCCTGCTAATCTTTCATTCACACTACCTTGCATCACCTTTCATGCAGAAGATGCTACTGTATGCCGCTGCACCAAGTCTAGAGCTCCACTCTGGGCCTCACGCATGACACCGAAATTCAACACTGATAAATGGCACTGCAACCAACACCTTGCCTTTATCCATCTACTGAAAGATTGAGGGACTGCCCGATGGACTAGGTGGAGAGCGCTTTGAGGCTCCAACAAGAGGCAGGAAAGCACCATAGAAATGCCTGGTTAAAGAAAAAAAAATATTGGTTGCTTCTAGATGCAAACCCTCCACCCTCCTCACCACTCCACCCCAAGTAAATCCTAGTGTTGGAATTAGTGAAACTGTGAGAGAGATTCAAAGAGAAAAAAAAATGGAGGAAGAAAAGAGAGAATTCTAAGGAAAGAAATGGAAATGTGAGGGGAAAATAAATTGGGTGATAAATTGTGCATAAAGATTTACGGATTAATTTAGGTGTGGGAGCAAGGGTGTGCTAAAAAAAAATGGGCACCCGTTTTACCACTTTCACTCCTTTGTGGCCGATTCTAAATTGTACTCAGTCCTGTGTATGGACCTGCATTTACCGCGAGTTATCCGTGCAGTCCATTAATACATGTTATTTCAAGGATCCTATTGAAGTCTATGGCAGATTAAAGGTTTAGAGAAAAACATAAGATCCCTACTCTTATTTTCATTCAAATCTATAGATCATGTGTTAAAGGACAGTAGATGAGGGATTACACTATATTCATTAGGAAAAGGTACAGTACAATAAGAGTAGGGATCTTATGTTTTTCTCTTTGGTGTTACCCCGTCCCTTCTCTTAGTAGTAGGGTGCCTCCCTTTTTTTATTCAGATTAAAGGTTTATGCATTCAATCACTGGTGCCAGTTCTCTCAGAAAATTTCAAAGGATATTCTAGGGATATTTGCAGTGCTCGTAGCCGCCTTGTGGGGAAGTAGCTGGGGGAGTTCTTTTATCAAAGACACCTTCCTCCCTCAGAAAACACATTATTGGGATTAGTGAGATTGTGAGTTGAGTGCTAATGCATGGGGCAGAGCACAGTAAGTAAGTTTGGAAAAGTGAGAGCTCGTGTATAAGAGCAAATGTGGGCTTTCAGTCCTGGACTCAAGTTGTGCAAGTGGACGCAAAATGCCATGTGTTCATTTTACCGCATATGCCCATTCATAGCTGAGCACATCATATGCTTGTACCACTGGTAGAAGTTGCTTAAAATCAAGTGTTTGCTGGTGTTAATACTTAACTTAATAGTCCATTTACTGGCATGTACTGAATGCGCAAAAAACCCGACATTTGGCACCAGTGTATTTTTACCCTGGATGTTTTTACACCCGTTATTTACACATGATTATACTAGTGTTATGCACTATGTAAAAGTTAGACTTGCTGCATAACCAAAATTGTAAACTAATGCAATAAATCAAAAAGTGAACTCTAAAACTGAATTGTACAATACTGTATTATGATACTCTTTTTTGTAGAGCGCCTTTTCGCTAGTGAAGGCTTCTTAGCACTTGGAGGTATGTTACCTGATGTGTTCACTCTGTCGCGTTATACCTCAGATTGTCAGATTTTTGTGTCCTGAGGAATAACAGCTCTCTGGCCTTCTAACTAGCTGTGCTATCTGAGATCTGTAGGTAGGTAGTATGAAAACTTAAAGATGCCTCTGCTCTATGAGGCCTTACCCTGAACGTGCTGGATAACCTGGCTGGCACTTGTTTTTTAGAAAACATTTGCAAAATCTGTGCAGCCGGAGAGACCGGTCTATTGTCCAATGCCAAAGCATATACATTCTGTTTTACTGGTTATCTCTACGGTGTGAGGTCTGGCACTCCAAATGTAGCAGCATGAGATACAGCTCTGTTGTGAAAAAGCTAACTTCTGTTCAACACAAATATAGCTCTGCTTTCTAGCCTTAATAAAATTCCTATGCACACGCTATGAGTGTTCTCTTGACAGTTCATCATATAGTTAAAGCAAGAAATTGTTCGAATCTGATAAAGTCTTTTCTTTGTCTTTTAATCCAATAAACACAAAAGGATCCAGCAGTCGCTCTGGGGAAATGTCCCCCGACTTCTTCAGGGCTGGAAATGATACAATAAGCCCAGAATAAACACTAATGCCTCACATAGTGGAAAACAGTTTGGTGAGAATATCATCCATGATTGTCAAGGTGAGCACAATTCACATTAAATGTGGAAACCTCTATCAGAATTTTTTAAAACCAAACAATGTGACTTTATTAATAAACAAAAATTATTTCATCATTGAGTAAAGATAAGCATATTAAACACTTCTGAGTGCAAGAGTGATTTGTGAGATTTAATGTGTGTCTATATACATATACCATATAGCCCACATCACACTAAGATCCTATGATAGATCGAGGTAAAAGAAATATTTAAAAAGTACAGAATCACCTATAGAGAGTTTTGAACATGAAAGGTCTGAAATGCCTGAAGAAAGTGGTTCTACCTGTTTAGGTCTTTGCATTTGTATCAAGTAGTCTAAAGATAAGACAAAACAAACAAAGGGCCAACACAGTCATGCCCTGGTCAATAAATAGTTCTTGAAATACAAGGAGGAAAAATGGACAAAAAAAAAAAAAACTGTATAAAGTGTGAATTCCCTCACCACTCCGCCGGTTGTAATTCTGACCCGGCTGGTCAAGTAAATGGGTGTTCTTGGAGTTTGAGTCAAAATTAAAATCTGCTCCAAAGGTCGTGATTAAACCTGAAGGAGCAATTTGGATTTAATTAAATGAGTGCCATGAGCCACATAGGCTTGTACAAGAACTTTTTACGGTTAGAACTGCATGTCCCTATGTCCTTACCTAAAATGAGAATAATCAGCCATAATACGAGAATGGCTTGTTAGTGCAGACCAATATTGCTCGATCTGCAATAAAGATAAAAGAGCCCCATTAGACTCTATTTAACCACTATTAGTCGACCATTAAACCGGTTTAAAGTCTCCTGTGTACGGCTATTCTTACCTGAAGCGAGTGCGCTCCGACCGGCCACGGGTGTGCGTTCTGTTCCGGATACGGACATAGACGCTACCCGGAAGTGAAAATATATACAGTGCCGGCTCTGAAAAGCTAGAGCGTATACCTCGGCAACTATGTAGTCAAAACGGGAATGCTTTATTAGCAGACAGTTGTCCAATTGTATTAGACGGACTGAGATCCAAAAAGTGCCACTATTCTTGTGTGCTAATTTGTAGGCTACATAACGGGTCCTAGCAGGACAAGTTCTTGTCTATGATGAATTCATGACGGGAAAAACCACTGTGTTCATAGTTATAAGGAAAAAGAGGCGAAAAGTAAAGTGCGTGTGGGTATCGTGTATCCCCATGCTGATATACTAATACCTGGAATTGCAGTATAAAATATATTTATAAATGCTTGGTGCCTATATGTACGAAAATTTAATATTTAAGATGTTCATCTTAGAGAAAGGCCAGTATAACAAGGAGTGTTCACCCAGATATCTGAAAACCTAGATTGTGACAGTTATGGTCAAATTCATATCTGAACAGTTGTACTTGTCAAAAAATATTTGGTAAATTCAACAACAAAAGTGTTAAAAAAAAAAACAACACCCAAGTTTATTAAGCACCTCTAACCTTAATGCCTGGACATTCTGTGAACCTGAGGGGCATCAGATGTCCACAACCAAAGTATGTACATCTGTCTCTCTTAGCGGCAGGTCTACTGTTTGATGCTCAGGCTTGTGAGTTCTGTGTCTATTGAGGGGTTGCCCTGATGCCTAAAGCCACAGCCTGTTGGCCCATGTAACTTGAGGCATATCACTTTTGTCATAGACCTAAATCCTGTCAGGTCTGCTGATTGAGGTCTGAGCCTTCGAGGTAGTTCTGCTGTCTGCGTCTTGAGCATATACTCTATGTATCAGCTATGGAATAGCTCTCCTATCTGGCAGTGGCACAGGTGAATTCTCTAACAAAAGTAAAAATCCCTGCTGGATATTGTCTACATTCTGTGTCTCCTTAGAGACCGCAAAGCTGTCTAAATTTAAGTCCTACATTCTTGTCCTTTGAAGGATAGTTTACTGTGTGAGAGATCTTGTGTAATGTGTGAGATAGGACAACTATTGTTTCATATCTTCAAACGAGATGTGAGGGAAGGAAAACATTTTCAAATAAATCTATCTAATGAAGAGAAAAAAAGGATCAAAAATATTTTTTTCTGATAGGTCTGGCATTGACTGCAGAGATATTGGCTTTGCCAGTGTTTGTTTCTTTGCTGTAGTTTATTATAATGTTATAGTTCCAAGATTGCTGATACATTTGAAAGCAACTTGATTCGCAACTTAGAAGGCTAAAACATGATAAAGTATATGTCTAAGTATTCCAAGACAGCTGTCTGTGCGTACAGAAAGGGCTGCACATTGGAATAGTTTTACACTTTAATTTAAGTATAAACATTTGAATATGACTGAGCACTCAAGGGTGGCCATCTTGAAATGGTTTTTGTGGCACTTAGTCCCAGCAGGTCCGCTCAGACTTCATTGTTCATAGGTCAATACAACGAGTACCTTTCAGTTGGATAACAATAAATATCTGATGTTCAGCGGCAAGATACCCCAAGCAGTGAACATGCGCTTTGCAAATATATATATATATATTTATTTATTCGATCAATAGTATGATCATTTGCATCATAGAAATCCATAACCATAAAAACAATAAAATGTTCCATTTCATTACATCATAAAAGAATGATTTTAAAAAAACGGCTATCACATGCCTCTAACAATATTAACATTTTCCAATAGTTCCATCGTTTACAAAAGTAGTTTAAGAAAGAAAATTTCCATATTCCTAAAAAACTATGTTGATAAAATTCCATAATTCTGTTCCCTGATATCCAATTAAGGCCCCAAAACAAGGTGGCATACATTTTCAAATAAGGTTCACAAAGACATTGTTAATCATTTTTAACCTCTTCCACCAAGCAAAGAGCAAATATCTCGAGATTGTGAACACTAGCCACCTTGTGGTATCTGACTTAAAGATGCGTGAGGCTTCAACGGGACGTGTGAAAGATAATAAACGGCAAGCAGGGATTAACCAGGTTTTCCGGAGATTAACATAAGAGGGGCAAAAAAAAAGAAAGTGATCAAGGGTCTCGGGGAAGGAATGACAGGTCGGGCACACAGATGTTACAGATACATTTTCCCAGGTACTTCTTCTGGAATTTAGAGGAAGAACTCCGTATCTGAATTGAATGTACACAGCTCTTGCCTGAGGGTGTTCGATGTCATCCATGAACAATTCAAAGCCAAACCATCCTTTTATATTTATAAAACTGGTGGTTAAAGTGCCATGTGCATTACCATCAATACTTTGTGTGTCCATATACTCCCAAAACCCTTTTTTTAAGGAGAGGGACCATTTTTTTCATTATAGACCCCGGATCCTCCCACATACACCCCAGCCCTAGTTTTAAGAGCCAATCCTTGATCTTGTTGAACCATGTAATGCGGCCTGTTTGTTTTTGTAAGATCAGTAGCTCTTCCAGGGCCTCCTTCACCGGCACCTGTGTGTCACTCGTCCAAATCCTTACCCAAAACAGGAGAGCCCTAAGAATGGCAACGTTATTAATAGGTTTAAGACCAAGATCAAGTCTAAGCGGCAGAAGGGGAGTGTTCACGGGTAGATTTGAGGATCACCCTAATAAATTTGTTCTCAGCGAGGACTAAGTCCTTGAGGTTCTCCAGCCCCCATAGCTCAGCCCCATATAGGGCTGCTCCTAGACCTTTAGCTCTATGGAGTTCCAGAATAGGGGAGAGCGGTCGATATGGAGACGCCCTCAGCCCTCCCGACTATTGCACGATCAGCATACTGGAGGGTCAGAGTACTCTTTTCAATTTGTAGGTGTCCAAACCAGCCTGTCACTAATTCGCACTCCCAAGAAATCAAATGCCTTAACCTGCTCCAGGGTTTGCAGGCCCAGCATCAGTTTACCCTTGTGGGATTTGTAGGGGTTAAACGTCATATATTTTGTCTTGGAACAGTTGATTTCTAATCCCCTATCCTTGCAGGCCTCTGCAAATTTATTCAAAATATTCTGTATCCCCTTTGGCGTCCTAGCAATAAGTAGTGTGTCATCTGCGAAAAGCAGAGAAGGCACAGGACTGCTTGCTAAGTTTGGGGGATCACCTCCACAGTCGTACAACTCTCCTATTAGCCCATTTATGTAAAGGGTAAATAATGTTGGGGCAAGAACACAACCCTGACATACACCTTTATTAACAGAGATATCATTGGAGAGACTGCCATCAGAATTCCACCTGACCTTTGCATAAGTGTCTTGGTGCAGGAGAATCAAAATTTTAAGTAAGTACGATGGGCGTCCTAATTCTCTTAAAGCTAACCAAAGTTGAGTACGTTCTATTGAGTCAAAGGCAGTTTTTAAATCCACAAACACGACATACAGGTGACCTCCGCTAATGGTCACTTCCTTCCAAATTAACAGAAGGAATCTAAAGACTTGGTCTGTGGTGCTTGTGGAGGCCCTAAATCCTGCCTGCAAATTTGATAGAATGTTATTTTCCTCAATCCAGTTTTGGATCCGGGTTAAAATAATTTTACAAAAGATCTTTTGGGAGACGTCTATAAGGCTGATGGGCCTATAGTTTGCGGGAGACCCTTTGTCTCCCTTTTTGTAAATTGGGATGATTTCAGCACCTCTCCAGGTCGCCGGGATTTCACCACCACCACCCCAGATAGCATTGAAAATCACTTGTAGCAGAGGTCCCCAAATTGTAGGCTCTGCTTTATACATGTCTCCCGGAAGCTTATCTAGGCCCAGGGCTTTCCCATTCTGTAGAGAATTAATAGCTGTAATAGTTTCCTCTATGGTAATAGCAATTTCCTCAGTTAATGTGGAGTCTAGGAAACTCAACTGGGGACCTGGATCAGGGTCAGCCCGTTGGCCTGCATAAATATGCTTAAAATACTCCTCCCACACATGGGGCTGTATATGGAAATCTGTTTCCATTTTCAGTTTGGGTGACCCTTTCGACAGGAGATGCCAAAACAATTGGCTATTCCTCTGCTTCGATGCTTCTATAAGTGAGTGCCAGTTTCCTGACTCCCAGTCCCTTTTTGCCTTGTCTTGTGCTGATTTATACAGCCTCCTGCAATTTGTAATATCTATACGAGATTTTCCCTTTACTGCCACAATTAAATCGTCCTTAGCTTTTTTACAAGCCTT
This sequence comes from Calotriton arnoldi, assembly GCA_963921515.1. Classification (NCBI taxonomy): domain Eukaryota; kingdom Metazoa; phylum Chordata; class Amphibia; order Caudata; family Salamandridae; genus Calotriton; species Calotriton arnoldi. The sequence goes on along the minus strand of CAWUFW010001292.1, from coordinate 1,707,181 downwards.
ATTGTACCACGGGGCGGTTCTCTGCGTGAATAGATCTTGATTACACTGTTTGTTAAAGAATGGTCTTATTGTATGGGTCGGTTGCTGGAATGTGGCCATGATGTCATCTACGCTAGCAGCAGTGTTGCTCATGTCAGGGAGAATCTGCTCTACCTCAAAATATATTTTGGGGAGAATAATTGGATCAGCCAGTATTTGTGGCCATTTTACTCTTTTATTATTGTTGGTGGTAATTACAGGGGCGATCTTAAGCCGAGGCTGTCCATATAAAAGTACTAGGCCAGACAACGTGAGTGCCAGGGCGTTATGGTCGCTATCGTCCCGGATTAATACGACCATATCTTGGCCAGAGTTCAAGATCAACCAAAATATAGTCAATCCTGGTCTTTGTTCCCCCCCTCTTGAACATATGGCATGCTTCTTTATCAGAGCGTGTCCGACCATTGCAGGCTCGGACCCCGTGGGTAATAGTGAATGTTAAAACCTGTTGCCCCACCCTGGTACACTTCTTGATGGGTGGAATATGGAGCTTCTCAACCCCTCTGGCTTTATCTCTGTCATACATTAGCTCCTGTATATAGTCAACAGGTTCAAATGTTATATTAAAGTCGCCTGCGACTATGAGTTGGTAGTTCCCCTTAGTTAAATCAAGATAATTTGTTAATGTGGTTATTGTATCAGATAACTTGTGGGGGCTACTAAAACGATTGTAGATGTTAAAAAGCCTAAGATGGATATTTCCTTTCAGAGAAGTCAGTTCCAACCCAAGTAATTCCTCTGAACCTAGTTCTAGCACCTTGATTTTGCATGCTAATGTATTCTTGACCCAGATTAATAAACCGCCGGCTGGGCGACCAACTGTAGACTGCCTAGCTTCTATACTGTAAGTAGTAAACCCCACCATGTGAACCTTCTCTACCGCCCAGGTTTCCTGGAATAAGCATAGGTGAAAGTCATCCACTAGCTTGCACCATTCAGGGTCAATCAGCTTAGACTTTATACCTGCAATATTCCAGGATAAGATTTTCAAATCCTGGATTTCTAGGGAGGATTCCTGGGTACATCCTAGAGTGGTTTTTTCTCCCTCACATTCTAGTTGTTGAGAATGATGGCAATACTTAGATATTGGGCCGCAGTGTACTGTTCCGTTATTAATATAGAACTTAGTAAGTTCTTCGGACTGCATAGCAGGTGGTTCCTCAGATATCATTTGTGAGTTGATGGTTACAATGAATAGTAAGTCTTGAGATCCAGGTCAGTCAGAGGTTGAAATCTATTTCTCAGTTCCAGGAGGGGGAACTCCTGTCTCATAGGGGACTTCTTAATAGGTGGCTTAGTGACCAAAGTATTCCGACCTGCGCTTTCAAGATGCCTATAAAAAAACCCAAGCGGTACGATGTCAATCCCTAGTCTTGGCCTCTGAATTAATGGACTTGTCCCCCAGCTGAGCAACTGTCTGGCTAACATTGGAGATCTACAATTTATGATAATGCAATCTCCAGCAATGGACTTAGGTAACGGGCCAACCCAGCTTACCCGTCTTGAAAACAGAATATCACTATAATTGATATTTAGGTAATTTGTGTTCTGTGTTAACCAGTGGCAAACTTTGTTTTCAACTGGTTCAGTGATTCTTTTGATTTTCCTGTAACGGGGACATTAGTTAGGATTGCCACGTTGGGGGCAGCACTCAGGGAAGATGAAGTGTCACCTTATCATCGTGGTCAATCGGACCATTTTGAAGCAGCATTTCAGGGGGTACTTGTCGTTTACAGCCTATCAAGTTCCCAGTAGGGGTTACACTGGGAGGACTAGGCCTGATTTTACTAGGGGGCTGGCTTGCACTCCCCAGGTGACTAGAGTGCAAAGGCCCTATCTGTTTTTGCGGTACTAAACTAATAACATTCCCGTGGGGACCAGTGTTTGAGGTATAAGTCGATGGATCGACATTTATCACAGAAGTCCCCTCACCAAGGTTTGAGCCCCCGTGAGAATCAGCCCCCCCTTTATGCGTTTTCGTTTTAACCCCAGCCCCGGAGGATATATTAACAACCAATTTATGAATTAGATCTACATTTGACTCCAGTTTATCAAGTCTAGCCAGGATAGATAGAACATTTTTGGCAATAGTTTTTTCTATACACGATGTGAGTGTCACAATGATTTGCGGGGATAGTTCCTGGAAGTGGAAAGGCATTTTTGTGTTAGAGCCAGTTATAGGAGATGACCTTTGCAATGTGTCAGCAGTGGCTTCTGGGGCTAGGTCCTGGGTCTTTTTCCTGGATCTAGTCCGTATGACCCGTGAGGGCTCCAAATGTTTTACCTTTTTTTTCCTTTTGACTGCAATTTCACGCACAGGATTTGCCATAGAAGAGGGGCAAAGGTGCTGGGCAGGAAGTGGAACAGAAGGACTTCTATTGAGTACATGGTTATTCTGACCAAAGTCACTTATTGGAACAGTTTGTGCAGTATCCTCGACAATAGGATCAATTATGAGACCAGCCGAACCCTCTCCCACCGACAAACGACGCTCTGTGACCTGAATCTCCTTGTCAATGGACTTTGGGGCCCGTAGGAGGAAGCAGTCGAGTGTAGAATTTGACAAAGGTTTTGGAGTGACCGCTTTTCCCCCCATGTATTTCAGTTTTGCCGCCATTCCAGGAGAAGTGTATTACAGGTGTAGATCAGACTTACTTGAGCAGGAAGTCTCTATTCTGGTTGCCCCTTGTTGTTCGACCAGTATTGCTGTCAATGAAATGACCGGATCCAGGAACCAAGGAACCAGGCCCAGCCTCGTCCGTGCGCAGACGGGCCCGGGCGCGCCCTGCGCTGCGGGAGTCCCGTAGACATTTTATGCACCTCCTGGCACGCGTGAGTAGCGGTGATGGCGGCACGCCGGCCACGATGCCCTCTGGAGCTTGTGGTCGGGCAGGCAGGGCAAACAAGGCAGTAACGGGCTCCCGCGCTGCGGGAGTCCCGTAGACGTTTTATGCGCCTCCTGGTGCGCGCGAGTAGCGGTGATGGCGGCACGCCGGCCACAATGCCCTCTGGAGCTTGTGGTCGGGCAGGCAGGGCAAACAAGGCAGTAACGGGCTCCCGCACTGCGGGAGTCCCGTAGACGTTTTATGCGCCTCCTGGCGCGCATGAGTAGCGGTGATGGCGGCACGCCGCCCGCGATGCCCTCTGGAGCTTGTGGTCGGGCAAGCAGGGCAGACAAGGCAGTAACGGGCAAATATACATTTTGTTAAAATGCTGACACAATGTGCAATGTAGCTTAAAGGAAGTGGCCCGATTAGGGTCACCCGGGTCACTCACGACCACCTCTCAGCCTTCCATACCAAATGAAGAGTAGGTCAGACAGTAGAGAATACAAACCAATATCTGTTTATTCAGGTACACTCAGAGTGGAGCCCAGTCGCTTAGGAGTGCTGCAGAGGGACTAACTTCAGCAAGCATAAAGATACATTATGTACATTTCAGAACCAATGAAGGCACGCCCACTGTGGAATTTTCCAAGCAGATGCAGCAAAACAGTGAAGTACAGAAAATAAGTTTTGATTCTGAGGCCGGGCACACACTATCTATTACTCAAGGTCGCTCTGCCCGTGCCTGCCACTAGACAAGTGGGAGAAGGCCTCTATCTAGAGGGAAAGGTATGCGTTAATAAGAACAGTGTATTTATTAGTGAAGTAAAACTTAGCCTTGAAGAAACTCAACTCAACAGAGGCCTTTTCTCGGAAATAGCGAAGAATAAGTTTTGATTGTAACTCAAAATGGCACTGACATAGAAAATGGCTCAGCGAATGCTAACATACATAGAACAATGCGCAAACATGAATTTTTCTATTCTAACAGACCCTCCTTTTAGCAAGAGCTAAAATTTTCTAGTAATAGCAAAGAGCATATAAATCAATAAAACAGAAAGTCATAGGTAAACTTCTTAGGAGCACTCCATGTTGTCAACATCAGGAAGAGAGACTGTAAAGAGGAAAGAAGTATTGAAAATGCCCTCATCTATCTGCATGAGGTAGTCGATCTCCTTTTGAACCATAATTGCAGCATTGGTGTCATGAATCGATATTTTCCTCTTAGGAGTGAGAAGAGTGGTGCAATAAGAACAACAGAAGGGAAGGCATTGAACAAGGACACAGCAAGAGACCAAGATCACAATTAAATAAATCACCTTTTCAAGGATCCAACCCCAGCTGCCAAAAACAGACCAACTCCAGTTACCACTTTCCATTCCGTTAACATTTTCTAGGATGTCTAAAATGTGTTGGGTAATATTCTTTTCCATGTTTGTGATCCCGACTACACATTGCTCTCCTACTACTGCGCACACACCACCACTCTTAGCTAGGATGAAATCGACTGCATATCTTGTCTGCTCGGAATATATTCACATACTTTCTAATTGGGTGGTGATGTCACGCAAAGCTGCTACTGTGGAGTTAGACAATATTTGCAGCTTACATCCAAAATATTCTCTAGCTTTCTCACCCCTGGCCATAGCAGTACCACCAAATGTAATTGTGGAGGAAAGAATGTATCCAAAAGTAATACCATTACTATAATTATTGACTTCAAGATCTGTCACTCCTTCACAGAATTCTTTGGTCAATGTCCTTTTAACCCATCTTACTTTAGGCTTCACATATTTGCAAGGTACACCCAAAGGCAGTACCATCCCAAGTGCCACATCATCCGTACCATTATGGACATTCGAATAAGTCCCATTAGACAAAAAGAAAAACCCTGGGTGTGCATACACCGGTCTATCATAATCTACTGCAGAATACCTGGAATTCCTCCCAAAGGTACTGGGGTCCTTTGTATTTACCAAAGAGTACGTGCCCTTACGCAATACTATCCCTGAACAATTGACATACAATATAGTGTCAGTAAAATTGATAATTGGACAACAAGCAGGGTAATAACCAGCTTCTCGGGAAACATTCTGCTTTTCCATATACAAGTTGTCGAAATAAGTGTTGTTGTTACACCCCGGATAACCCATGCCTCGTGGCTTTTTATGATATAGACAAGGACCTGGATAGCCAAACCCAAATACTCCTTGCACTTCTACGAAGTCAAGGGGCCGAGTATAGGTATAATTGACAATGGAAATGCTGTCCATAGACTAGTGACAGATTCAGTAGGGTAACAAGCAGTCCCTTCTCCAAAGAACCTCTTGTGTGTATCTAGAAACGCATTGCTTGGGGCCGTCCTTTTCTTTCGGACTTGAGGAACAACTTTATCCTTACTATGTAAAGGTACACTTTGATCACTTTCCAAAACCCCTGATACCCCACATAACATGATTAACAACAAAATCACAAGGGCAATACATGTTAGATTTTGTTTACGGGTCCACACTGCATTGTGCTGGGCAACAAGAATCACTGGCTGCTCTTCCTCAGCAACCACTCTACCAAAGGGATGCTTAACGAATGATAAAATGGGGGCAAAATATAAGGAAATATGCAAGTTCCCAGTGTCCATCAGAGCCTCACTGGTACAGGCTCCTATTGTCCATCAATACGTTGGCGCTCTTGAGCACCAGCGGTGGAGCTTGCTCTGTCCTAAGCTCGTATCCCACGTCGACCAGGATAATATACCCCTAAAGGATACTTCGATCTATCCTGTCCAATGTTCAAAACAGTGCACAAAACTCTCCTCACCCTAAACTAACTCCGTTGGTACTATAGCAAAGTTTGTCCTGACTTACACAGTCCATCCCTAACTAATCTTGCTTCTCTTTCGGTGCACCGTCCCCCAGCCGAGGGCGCAAATTGTACCTAATGGCCCCAGGCACAGAATGGTCAACGAACAGGGGCTTCTAGATAGCTTGTACTTTCGGAGGAGCTGCTGCATTCAACACGTCATCATTTTCCTTGTCTGTTCGTGTCCAGGTCAGTTTGGCATCACTGAAGGGGACAAACTGAGGCACTGTCCCGCACTCAGAGTCCCCAATCCTGTCCCTCACCCACTGATCATAGGGCAGGGGCTAAGGAATCCTGCGACAATGAGTCGTGTGAATTCAGTTCTTACGGCCAGCGACCTTTACTGCGGTGCGCGTTGCCAACAGGACTTTTTCTGGCCCCTTCCAACGCGGCTCCAAACTTTTCTTCCACTGGAAGTTCTTGATGAGAACAAAATCACCAGGCTGAATGTAGTGGCCGGGCCCCTCTGGTGTGGGTGGTAGGGTATCCCGAACCTGTTGGTGCATAGAACTCAAATTTTGTGTTAACTGGCCGAGATAATCAAGCAAGAGTGGGTACTCAATATCAGAAAACCGCCAAGGTCACGGGACGCCCCAGACATTTGCCAGGCGCCCGAACACGACCTCATACGGTGACAATCCTGTCCTAGAATGTGCTGTTGTTCTTGTTGACAAAAGAGCCAACGGTAAAGCATCTGGCCACTTTAACCCTGTGGTCTCCTGAATTTTTGCCAGTTTGAACTTGAGAGTACCATTGTACTTCTCAACCAAACCTGCTGACTGTGGATGATTGGCAGCATGGAACTTTTGCTTTATGTGTAAACCATCACAAATCAATTGGATCACTTTTGCATTAAAATGACTTCTGTTATCACTGCAAATCAATTGGGGCAAGCCGAAACGAGGAAAGAACTCCCTCAGGAGTACCTTTGCAGTCGTAATGGCTGTATTGCCTTTGGTGGGGTAAGCCTCAACCCATTTACTAAATGCACAGACAACCACCAAAACATACTTCAAATTATTGCATCTCTCTAGTTCAATATAGTCCATTTGAAGGACTTCAAAAGGAAAAGTGGGCGGTGCAAAATTACCAGGCGGTGTAGGGGTACCCTTTCCAGGATTGTGCATCATGCACACCATACAGTACTTCACTAAATGTGGAGCTGTCTTGGGGATATTGTCATTCTGCCATACAGGGTGCAACAACTTGCAAATACCCTTAGCACTAATATGGGCTGGACCATGGGCCATCGTAACCACAGGGAGAACATATGCATCGGGCAAAATCCATCTCTGCTTCCCTGACTTATCAATCCAACATCCCTCATCATTCAATTGTGCTGTACTTTCCTGCCACACTGCTAACTCTTCTACTGTGGCTTCGCTTTGTATCTCTTTTACATTCTCAAGGGTGTCCTCTAACATGACAACCTCAGGCACCCACCTAGCCTGTCGTGTAGTTCCTATAGTACCCCTGCAGGACCTGCGCGTTTGGATAACATATACTGCGGGCTTGGTGGCAGACTGACTCCGAGCACCCCCACCGTATATGTTAGCCTGGTTTGCATTAGCTAGCTTGCAGTGCCACTAGTGTCTCCTCTTATCGTGGAGAGATTAGTTTCTGGCAACCTTACAACATGACAACCCTGATTCCCTCAGAATCGTGGAAACAATGTACTACCTTTCGCTCAGTCATTCGTGCTTACTCATTCGGTTTGTCTCAGAGAGATACACAGAATAAACAGTTGGGCGTTTCAATAAGTATTCATTGAACAGTTGTTATTCTAGTGTAAAATATATGTGCTGCAGAAATCAGCAGACAATAGCAGAGATATTATCAGCAGTACGATAAAAGCAAAGGGATAGAATTGTTCTACCATATTGCGATAGTCATGAATACATACATGAATATAAAAGCATTATGCAAGTGCGCGTACTCCTACGATGCCTACCTAGATGTACCTGTGTGTACCTAGCATATGTGTGTGTAGGTCTTAGAAGCTAAGAGCCAAGAATCCTCCTAGGATTTAGTCGAACCCCCCATACCTGAATAGAGCGAGTGTGGGACCACGTCCTGGTCTCGAGCTGGACACCCCGTCCGGGTTGTGTCAGACCACTGTCCGCTTGAGCGACTGCATGCAGGAGCCTCAGCGTCTCTGGTCAGTGTGTCAGCATGGAAGTCTTGGTTCCCTCTCCCTCACCGGGGCAAGATGTGTATTTATACCCTAAAGACACTGATCTTCGTGCAAGGTTTGTATTGGTCCTCCATTAGGCTTTAGGAAGACGTCAGGGGTGAACTCTGTACATACATATTATGCAGGTGGAATATTCTTAGAGAGTCATGCATAATTTATGAGTGCAGTGTGGGCCTGTGTTTGGGAAAACCCTGGTGCCTGCAAAACCACAAGGCAGATAACGTTCAGCCCTCCAAGAACGTTGTGTACTGGATGGGACCAATGTAGGTGAAAGAGCATGCCTATATAAGGAATCATGACTATAATAGGGCATGTATGGTTATTACCGTAATAGGGCATATGCAGCTGTGACCATAATAGGTCAAGTACGAATATGACCATATTAGGGTAAATATGAATACATCCATTTTAGGGCATGTATGAACGGGCCTACATTAGGGTCTCTATACGGGATATAACACCCACTACTCTTCCGAAAAGGATAATAATGACCATACTATAAAATCTGGACAATTTAAAACATATTTTTAAAATCGATAAAAACATGAGTTCAAAACTCGTTTAAAAGATGTTTAAAAAAAATATATAAAAGTGTTAAAATTCAGCTATTTCTAGTTGCCACGTTTAAAAGTCAATCACTGTCTCTTCATAAAGTTGTATCACTATAAGCTGGAGAAGGCCATGCTTTCTGCAAGTGACAGTGTCAATTTGTAAGCAAAGTTCCAAATTTAGATCGTTTATTTTGAAACGAGCGAAAGCCGAATTCTTTACCAGGACGCGATGAGAAAAATTCGAGATTAAGCGTCCGGGCTGAAAAGCACATCCATATCGGAGTCAGCCGCAGCAGTAGACAAATCCAATGCCTCGCATAGAACGTCAATCGCACACACCTCGCCGGCCACACGCTTGACCCCGTCTTCTCCTCCAGCAAGGACATCTCCTTCAGCCACACCACCGGACTCCACTGGACAGACCACAGCTGCGTCCACTTCAGCTTCAGCAGGATCACCACGCACCACCACCCGCAACAGTTTCCGCGCAGAAGCTGGAACAAGATCACCACCGACCAACTCACCACATCCCTGAGCCAGAACCCTCCCGCCAGCTCAGCGAACCCCAACCAAGCCGCCAGCAACCTCACAAGATGGATCACCAACTGCGCAGACGACCTCGCCCCATTGAAGACCCCCCAGTCAGACCCGGCAACAAGAAAGCATCCTGGTTCACCGGCGAACTCAAGATATCCAAGAAGAACTGCCGGGCCCTCGAGAAAGCATGGCGCAGAGACCCGACTGCAGACAACATGACCACCCTCAAGCACGCCACCCGAAAACACCACCAGCTGATCCACACCACCAAGAAAACCGCATTCAAGGAGATGACTGGACAACAACGCCCACAACAGCAAGGAACTCTTCATCATCGTCAAAGAACTCTCGAACCCCAGCGCCGGAAACAACGACATCACTCCCTCGCAAGACCTCTGCAACTCGCTCGCCTCGTTCTTCCACAGCAAGATCGCAGACATACACTACAGTTTCAGCACACAGCCGACGTACCCTACGACCGTTCCAACGCCCCACCTCCACCCTCCGAGCCTGGACCCCTATCAACACCGAAGACACTATCCGCACGATGAACTCCATCCACTCCGGATCACCAACCGACCCCTGCCCTCACCACGTCTTCAACGAGGCCGACGCCGTCATCGCACCCCACCTCCGGGACATCATCAACACCTCCTTCGTCACCGCCACCTTCCCAGAGAGCTGGAAGCACGCCCGAACTCAGCGCCCTACTGAAGAAACCGTCAGCAGACCCCACCGACCTCAAAAACTACCGCCCCATCTCGCCTCCTTCCTTTTCCTGCCAAAGTCATCGAGAAGACCGTCAACAGACAACTGGCCGCCTTCCTCGAGACGAATGGATCCCTCGACCACTCGCAGTCCGGCTTCCGGGCCAACCACAGCACCGAGACCGCCCTCATCGCAGCTACCGACGACATCCGAGCCCTGCTCGACAACGGGAAACAGCGGCCCTCATCCTCCTGGACCTCTCCGCAGCGTTCGACACAGTCTGCCACCGCACCCTTGTGCAACGCCTGAACAACGGCGGAATCCAAGAGAAGGCACTGGAGTGGATCATCTCCTTCCTCGCCGGAAGAACCCAGAGAGTCCGCCTCCCCCGTTCAGTTCCGAGGCCACCGAAGTCATCTGCGGCGTACCACAAGGATCATCACTCAGCCCCACCCTCTTCAACGTCTACATGAGCCCCTCGCAGCCATCGCACGCCAACACAACCTCAACATCATCTCCTACGCCGACGACACCCAGCTGATCCTCTCCCTCACCAACGACCCCACAACCGCCAGAACCAACCTACATGAAGGGATGAAGGACGTAGCCGAGTGGATGAGGAACAGCCGCCTGAAACTGAACTCAGATAAAACGGAAGTCCTCATCCTAGGATCATCACCCTCCGCCTGGGACGACTCCTGGTGGCCCCTGCCCTGGGCAACGCACCCAAACCAACGGACCACGCACGCAACCTGGGCTTCATCCTGGACTCCTCCCTCTCAATGACCCGACAAATCAACGCCGTCTCCTCGTCTTGCTTCAACATCCTACGCATGCTGCGCAAGATCTTCCGGTGGATCCCCACCGAAACCAGGAAGACGGTCACCCAGGCCCTCGTCACCAGCCGACTGGACTACGGCAACTCCTCTACGCCGGAACCACAGCCAAACTTCAAAAAGACTCCAACGCATCCAGAACGCCTCAGCTCGACTCATCCTGGACATCCCCCGACACAGCCACATCGCCGGACACCTGAGAGACCTGCACTGGCTCCCCGTCAGCAAGAGAATCACGTTCCGACTCCTCACCCACGCACACAAAGCTCTCCACAACCAAGGCCCCAGATACCTCAACGACCGTCTGACCTTCTACACTCCCACCCGCCAGCTACGATCGACCAACCACGCCCTCGCCGCCGTCCCCCGCATCCGAAGAGCCACAACGGGAGGAAGATCCTTCTCCTACCTGGCTGCCAAGACGTGGAACTCCCTACCCATCCACCTCCGCCTTACCCAAGACCACCTCTCCTTCAGGAAGCAACTCAAGACCTGGCTGTTCGAACAGTAGCGGACCCCCCTCCCCCAAGCGCCTTGAGACCCTCCGGGTGAGTAGCGCGCTATACAAATGCTTGATTGATTGATTGATTGATCGCACATAGATGGAATGTAGCACTGCCATCAGTCGGAGCTGCGGCATCTGGTGCAGCAGTTGAAATCTGTGTGCCTGTGGAGGAGTCGCCTAACATATCAGACATGTTAAAGATACGACTAACCAGTTCTGTGAAATGAATGAGGCAGTTTGTACGTATGAGTGCCTGTATCTCAGTCGAGGTCCTTGCAACTTGAAATTCATAGGTTTCTCGAGCGGAGGTTAAGGGCACGGGTTGCTGTAAAAGCATGGCTTTCAATCTGCTCAGAGTATCAAATTGTATGAAAGAAACATTCAGCGAAGGCCATAGCGGCGCCTCCCTGACGGTGTTCAGTGGCGGAAACAATACTTGCATACAGCAAGTAACCCTGGAGTTAACAGTTACTAGATATGCGACGCCCGGAAGCATCCCACAACAACCTTGATCATTTAGCATTAAGTAACTCCCATTCGAGAGCAGCTGGAAAACCGACGTGATCATGGCCGCTGGAGTCCCTGACATGTGACAAGATAGGTTCGCCGCTGAACCATTGCAGGCTCCGTGTAGAGAAATATCCTGACACATGAGAGAACCGCTTAAAGCGTTCTTGCAGTTTGTACCATTCAGATACACTTCTCGATCCCCATTCCGGCATCAGTATCTATAGGGTAACTCCCAAGTTTCCTTGATGTATCCCTTACCCATTTTTTCATATCTGCCTGCCTGCCTTTGCTCAAGGCAATATTGAAACTGAAAAGTTGTGACCGGTAGAGTGATTTGGCCATGGATTAACCATTCAGTTGATGGTGATTCGGCTACAGTGAATGGTAACCTTTCCAGTTTCTCAATACGCAGCATTGTGTATTTGGCTCCCCTTTGTGCCATTTCTGTCTGTTTATCAGTTAGATTGTATTCTGAAAACAGAGACGTGCTGTTTATAAAACGCCAGGGCACATAGCCTGCACGCAAAGATTGTAGCGTCCAGCTCAACATCATAATAGTACGTAGTTGAGACTGCCCGTGCTGTAACAAGGCTAAATCTTGTTCTAGTATGTCGATCGCCAAAGACACAATGTTGCCTAAGGAGTAAATCCTGGAGGTCAAAGTTGTTAACCCATTATCCACTACAGCTAATGCCTTCTCTAAGTTAATACGGTCTATTTCCCGTATCCTCTCTGCGGCCTCTTGTTGGGATATTTTCCAGTTCTCATTATAGTAGGCATAAAGGCCTGCATATATCAAACGTTTCTGACGATGTTTCCTGGGTCCTAGTAGAAAATCTCTAAGATCCATGTCAGGTGTTAGTAAGGTCAAGTGATGTTTTACTTCTGTGAGTGTTGAGGTCTCTAGCCAATCAAGGCACAACTTCCCAACACTATAGGATGTCACTACCCCCGGGTGTTGTCTCTGTACATAGCGTGGATCTGGCCTATGGATACTCAACCCTTCGGTTGTATTCATAAATCTCTGTTGACAGATGTTTGTGTCAATGGGCCAAACCAGCCATTCTGTCCAATCAGGATCTGATCTGTTGTACTGAAAAATGTCATTTAATCTCACCCCATGTTTAGTTGAATTCTGCCCCCCACCCATCTGTGATGGTGTTGGAAACCCTGGTGTGTTCATTTCCTTGCCTTTGGCTAATCCAAGACAGGATGTTTGTTGCACAGTTTCGTTCAGAAATAGCATCTGCTGCGGAATGATGCATGCTCTAAAAAGTGCTTCTATTTCCTGGACTTGCCAGTCCCTCGAACCCCAGATTGATTTTGAATCTATCGTATCTTTCCATAGGTCGAAACCCTGTTTAGACAGTTTGTTCAGGAAGGATCCAGAGTAAATATGTTTGGTGTTAGTTAACATAAGTTTCTGAACTGGTGTTTTCGTCACTTTGTAATAGAATGACGTTGGGTCAGATGTGTTGTACCCTGAGAAATATGCGAATTTCTGTGCAAACGCTTGTGAACTACCTTTTGGTGGTGTTGGGCAATGTTCCCACTGGTGGTACTCAAATACATTTCTAGGTGTTATAGATTTGTGTAAGAAATGATCACCAAATTGTTGGTAACAGTACAATGTATCATAGTCTGAAGTACCTTCTAACATTTCATTGTTTGGAAATGCAGCAGTTTTTTCTAAGTCAGACATCATAGCATTAACAGTTTCAGTGTTCCAATCATCAGACTATGCACTGGAGGTAATGATATCACTTAAAGACATTTTAAATACATGTTTTAGTTTTAAAAGTTCAGTCGGACCCAATATATCATAATCAATTTTGTCCCATACTATACCGTCCGGTATAGGAACTGCTGTAATGTTCACTGAAGACAAGTCTCTTGGTTCACGATGTGAAGACTGGTGTGGTTTTAAAATCAAATTGACTCTTTGGGCTGTAGAGCTTGGTTGGAGGTATCGTCCATTAATAAGCATACTAAAAGTTATAATTAAACCTAGCCAGAAAATTAAAATTCAAATCCCAGTGATATACCACAGTTCAATCCAAGGTGACACTAGGTAAGTCTTTCTGAAAAAGATCAAAAAATCAGTGAGCTTTTGTTTGAGTGATGTTTTGGCTGGCGTCGTTTCTGGCTCGCTTGGGTCCAGTGAAAACGTATCAAAGTTCATGAAATAGCCAGAAGCAGTTCGATCAATTGTTGGAATTGCATCGGGATTTGTTGAAATCAGATTTTGCTCTTGACGAGAGCACGTTGATGTAGAGCGTCTGTATTAGGTCTGATTGCAACTTGGTTGTTAAGTTTATTTTCATTTTGGAGATGAATTTCTTGTTGAAGTGGAACGAGTTCCATAGCATCGTTGCTTAGTCCTTCATTCCGTACAGGTGGCTCTTCAAACGTGATGAGTCTTTCTGTTTGAACTTCTTGGATTGTAGCGAGAGGAGGGCGTCTGCTACTGTGGAGTCCACGAGGCCTACTGTTTAATATCGGCCACATAGTGTGGTTTGATTAAGTCAATTGAGACAAATCTTTTCTCCTTTTTCCCGGCAAGAGGCGGCAACAGTACTGTTCTTGTGCTGTGGATTGCAAGGACCGGTACAGGCTTCCTGTAGGATGGACCAAATTCTTTCTTGTCAGTAATCTTCTCTCTGACCAGATCCCCGATCTTTGGGATCCAGATAGGTCTTGCCGTTACTGCCTTGACTTCCTCAGTGGCGGTCTGTTTCTGGAGCACGTTACTTTGTTGTGTCCTGGATACATTTAGATCCTGTAAAACAGCCAAACGATCATGGATATCAAATGGTTCTTCATCCGCCACTGCGCCTTCACAATCAAGATCAGGTACCCACATTCTCGTCCCAAATAGGACCTCGTAAGGAGTGACACCTCCTAGAGAGCTTCTTGGCTGGTTGTTAAGCGCGCGCTGTGCCCCATAAAGGTGATCGACCCATCTACCGCCCTTGCCTAATATCCTAGCTGTTAAAGATTGCTTTAAGTCTCGGTTTTTCCTCTCCACAACAGAATTTCCCTCGGGATGGTACGGAGAGGAGTACTGCAATGCTACGCCCATTCCTTCCATGGCCTCTTTGTAAGCCCGAGAGCTAAACGCCGGACCACGGTCAGAATGTAACGTGCCAACTGCGTATGTGCCGATAAAGACTCGTAAATCTTTTATAACAGTTCGAGCGTCAGCCGAGCGCTGAGGCCAAACCCATAGGAATCTAGAGCAGGAATCCACTGCAACCATGATATATTTCTTTGACCCATCAGATCGCAGGGGTCCGCAGTTGTCCAAGTAAACACATGCGAGAGGTTTGTCTGATTTCAGCAATGGTGTCTGTGCTGGGCGTGTTACGGTGGAACCTTTCATCTGCTGGCAGATGTCGCATTTCAAGACATAGTCTTTAGTCTGCTTTGTTAACCCTGGCCACCAGTAGCGCTGTTTCAGTAAAGAAATAGTTGCTGTGACGCCTGTGTGCGCAGAACCCAAACCTCGTGTGCTGCTAGAATTAAGCTCTGCCTACGATCCATATTTGGTATTACTCTATTCCCCCACTCCAGGAATCTGAGCATATGGAATGTTTTGTGCATCTAACTTGTAGGAGTACTTGAGTGGAAATTTCTTTGGTACTGCTGTGCTGCCTTTGCGCGAAGCATTGACAGCTACCATTATCTCGCCGTCTATCCTCGTTTTTGAACGAGTAACTGCAGCCTACGGCGGCTGTGCGAACAGCCCCTTTGCGGCTTCATCAGCCAATGAATTCCCTTCAACGTGAACGCCATCACACTGATGACTCAGTGTATGTATCACATGAGCCCTTGGTAGTTCGTTTCTCAACTCCACTACCTGTTCCCATAGCATTTTATGCTTAATTGTGCCACCTTTTGCATCTTTGAACCCGTTTTGTTCCCAATGATGTAAATATTCATTGTATGACTGTACACAGTAAAAGGAATCACACACAATTAGTGTGGGGAATTCGTGATCCGTATTTATAAGTGCCAGTATTACCGCTTTGAGTTCTGCCAACTGAGCCGTGCAGTCTCCTAGAAATTGCATTTTAGTACAGCTTGGATGGAACTTGCCATCACGCATGCGTCCTTTAACGATTGCACATGCCGCGCTGTAGGCTTGCTTGCTTCCTGTGGCTGGTTGAGCAGAACCGTCAGTGTAAATAATATATTCATACTGATCGAGAGGCAAAATTTCATTTGGTAGAGGATATTCTTGTTCGTATTGCAGGAATGCTTGAGTTTTTAAACTTGGATCAAATCTGTATTCAACATCCGTTGCAGTAAGAGAATTAGCCCATTGTATCCATCTTGGATGTAAGGCTTTAGCATTTGGAATGCTAGCTTTTGTAACAGCTTCTAAAGCTGGTACTGGGGTCACGACAATTATGCGTTTTCCCTGAGCCAGAGCTCTTTCTCTTGCTACAACGGTCTGAACTGCCGTCAGGATTTTTTCAGTTGAAGTGAAACGCATCTCTGCGTTTGTGTACAGGTGTGATTTGTATGCGATTGGTACTGTTTCACCTTCGTTAAAGGTTAAATAAGTGTACCCACATTGACCCGCTATGACTCGGATCACCAAATTATGTGCGATTACGCGTGTCTGTAAATGTTTAGAAGCTATCATGTCTTCCTGTAGGGAACGCAGGATATTTGTATGTTCCTGTGTCCATTGTCTGATTGAAAAATCAGGTTTTATTAAATCGTAGAAAGGTTTTACTCTTTCTGCGTAATCCAAAATGTATGTTCGACCAAAATTTAGGAATCCCAGACTTTATTGTAAATTCTTTAATGATTTTGGAGGTTGGAGCAGCGCACACTTTTCTAAAAAGTTAGCTGCTAGGCTTTTCCCCTCACTTGACAGCTCGTATCCTAAAAATAGGACACTGAGGTGGGCGAGCTTTGATATTTTTAAAGTTAAATTTGTAGCCCTCAGAGGCGAATCCCATAATAATGATGCTCACCCTGGTCAAGTGCCTCTTTAAGTCATCGTCCGTCAGATAAATATCATCCACATAGGACAATGCTTCTTCATCCAAATTTTGGAGTAACTCTTGTTACCCTTGCTGAGAACAACCCTGGTGAGTTCTTATACCCTTGGGGGAGACGGCGGAATTGCCCATGACACCCTAACACACTGAATGCGGTTAGATACCTGCTTTCAGGCACTATATTTTGGCAGAAAAATCCATTTGAGATATCAAGTGTCGTTTTGTATTTTTTCCGCACAATGTTATTCATTAATGCGGCACTGTGTGCCTTTTGAACTGCAAATGTCTTCGTGCAGGTGTTTAAATGTCTGTAATCTAAAACTAGACGATATGTATTGTCAGGTTTGGCTATGGGGAACAAAGGATTGTTCAGAGGTGAAGTGCAATTTTCTATCACCCCCCCTGATATTCTAGTTGATCTAGAATCTCCCTGACCTGTCTTTTAGCTTCCTGCTTTATAGGGTATTGCCTTTGAGCATTTGGGGAAACTTTTAACGGGATCACATGGTGGGTTGAATCCTCATCCCAACCAGCATGATTTTTATACAATGCCGGAGCTAGGGCAACCGCCCACTCCTGCGCATATGCATGTTTAAGATGTATGGGAACAAGGTCGGAAAAGGCTGGAAAAATTACAGTTTCTCCCTAGGGCACTCCATGACGAATGCAGGCGGCCAGTCTTGTTCTGCTAATAGGACGTCATACCCAGATGACAAATTTTCCCAAAATAGACCTCTGACTTTTCTGGGCTTGTCCCCTCCATCCGGAGTGTTATCTCATGTAACTCATGTGGGACACTTACCGAGTATCAGGTGTTTCCACCGTGATATACTCACTCAACTCCGCTGTCACCAGAAATTCCTTCAGGTTCTGGCGAGCTATCGTTACTTCTGCCGCGCTGTCTAGCATCGTTAGAGCCCATTCCCCGTTCAGAAGCTGTGTCCTCAGAATTCTGGGCATGTCTGATCTTGAGACCTGCTACCTTCTTCTTTTTGAACTGAGGTTTTGATATTTGTTTATCCTCTTTTTTAGGTGCGTAGTCCGCAGCGTGTTGTGTGTCTCTGGACTCTGTACGCTCCTTTGATCGTCCTTCCCTCTCAGAGTTTCGTGATGAACCCTGAAAGGAACGAGAGGAACGAGTATCAGTATCCTGATACCTATCAGGTTTTTGAATATTATCCCTATTCCTGAGGTTGTACCTCTTTTCAGAGGGCTCCTGTTGAGGAGACCTACCTCTGGACTGAGATGTGGTGTCTTTAGACTTTTGTTGTTTTTTATTATCCCACTTCTTTTTAGAAGAAGTAGGTGTCTGCTTTGTAGTGTCCTTTTCAGGACTGCCCACCAGTTGTGGTTTTAATGCTTTCCTACCTAGACTGTCTCTGCCTAGTTCTGCATATGAAGTTTCAATTATTTTGGGTAGTTCGTGTTGTTGATCTACTGGACCGAACTCCCTTAGGCGTTGGCGGATCGCCACTGATGCTGCTTCTCCCTTAATGTTAGCTAGTATTATTGCGGAGACCTGTTCAAAGTTGTTTAGCAACTTCATCCCCAAGTTAAGGGCAGGTTCTGTTCCATACTCATTTTGTATCTGTCTCAATACGTCAGGTACTACTGCTATTGACGGGATACCATGTGTTTTGGTATATATGGCAGCAAAAACTGAACCCCAAGAGGTGCAATCCTCTAGTTGTGGTGTGATCCCCATGGGCAAGCAGATTGTTAGAATTCTGTGTTTATCACTGGTTGTAGTATTTGGGAATACTGCTTCAAGCTGAGTTATTTTCTGAGCTATCCAGAATGGGATTTGTTCGCGTTTTGCCCATTACCGCGTGTAATGTTTGTGGAGTTATTTTATTAACTGTACCCTGTACTGGAGTATCTTGTGCTCCAGCAGGTGCAGGTTGAACTGTTAAAGTCCTCATCACAAATTGTGTGAGGTTTCTGTAGATTTTAATTAAATCTCTGTGTTGTACGAGTAAATCTGGCTGTGGCATTGTGTTAATGTCAGGATGCGGTGTGTATGCCGCTAATGTGGGCCATGTGGCTCCTGCTGCTCTGAGCGGGCCTAATCTTGCTCTTCCTCGTACATGGGGTAGGCGCCTTTAAACCAGTAATTATGCTCCTGGTAAGTGAGCGGGACCTCTACTTCCTCAAAAGGAGTATAGTCTGCTGGTGTTTCACCTTCTAGGTAGTAGTGAAACACATTTGTAATTGCATTTACTGCCTGGAATGTAACCCACGAATAGAACACCTCTGTTTTATTAGATGCGTGTGCCTCAATCACGAACATTACTGTACCACCCCTGGCTCTTAAGCCATGTTATAGAAGTTTTATGGTGACTGCCCTTCTGAAATTTGGTGCAATTTGTATTGCATCTTCAGGGTCTTCTGTTCCGAAGAGGGCTGTGTCGACTCTCCTTGCTTCGTCTGTTTCTTCCACCATTTTTAATTGGAAGAAGGGATGTTAAAGAATTCTTAAAATAAGGTGTAAGTGCACAATTGTAGGAACCAAATGTCCTTCAAGCTTGAATAACCAACAGCCAATAAATAGTATTCTAGTACTACTCAGCTGCGGCGGATTTTGTGCCCACCCACTCCAGACGTCTCTGGGGTTTTGTGAGTAGGTTCTCTGAGAATAGCACGACTGAACTACTCAGATTCTACTGTTAAATTCGTACCAAACCAACGTTGGTGGCGCCATGTCGTGTAGTTCCTATAGTACCCCTGCAGGACCTGGGTGTTTGGATAACATATACTGCGGGCTTGGTGGCAGACTGACTCCGAGCGCCCCCACTGTATATGTTAGCCTGGTTTCCATTAGCTCAAGCTGACAGTGGTCTGACACAACCCGGACGGGGTGTCCAGCTTGAGACCTGGACGTGGTCCCACACTCTCTCTATTCAGGTATGGGGGGGGTTCGACTAAATCCTAGGAGGATTCTTGGCTCTTAGCTTCTAAGACCTACACACATATGCTAGGTACACACAGGTACATCTAGGTAGGCATCGTAGAGTACGTGCACTTGCATAATGCTTTTATATTCATGTATGTATTCATGACTATCGCAATATGGTAGAACAATTCTATCCCTTTGCTTTTATCGTACTGCTGATAATATCTCTGCTATTGTCTGCTGATTTCAGCAGCACATATATTTTACACTAGAATAACAACTGTTCAATGAATACTTATTGAAACGCCCGACTGTTTATTCTGTGTATCTCTCTGAGACAAACCGAATGAGTAAGCACGAATGACTGAGCGAATGGTAGTACATTGTTTTCACGATTCTGAGGGAATCTGGGTTGTCATGTTCTAAGGTTGCCAGAAACTAATCTCTCCACGATAAGAGGAGACACTAGTGGCACTGCGAGCGACTGCATGCAGGAGCCTCAGCGTCTCTGGTCAGTGTGTCAGCATGGAAGTCTCGGTTCCCTCTCCCTCACCGGGGCAAGATGTGGTGTATTTATACCCTAAAGACACTGATCTTCGTGCAAGGTTTGTATTGGTCCTCCATTAGGCTTTAGGAATACGTCCGGGGTGAACTCTGTACATACATATTATGCAGGTGGAATATTCTTAGAGAGTCATGCATAATTTATGAGTACAGTGTGGGCCTGTGTTTGGAAAAACCCTGGTGCCTGCAAAACCACAAGGCAGATAACGTTCAGCCCTCAGAGCACGTTGTGTACTGGATGGGACCAATGTAGGTGAAAGAGCATGCCTATATAAGGAATCATGACTATAATAGGGCATGTATGGTTATTACCGTAATAGGGCATATGCAGCTGTGACCATAATAGGGCAAGTACGAATATGACCATATTAGGGTAAATATGAATACATCCATTTTAGGGCGTGTATGAACGGGCCTACGTTAGGGTCTCTATACGGGATATAACAAGCCAGACCTGCTACAAGCATTCTTTTCATCTTTGTCTGAGCCGTTTCCTTAGCTGTCTAATCTGCAAAAGCATTCCCCTACCTACATCATCGGTGACCTTCTGGTGGGCGCTACACTTCACTATGGCCAATTTCTTGGGGAGCGTTAAAGCGGACAAAAGCCTCAATATAAGGTGCCCATGCTGGATTCTGGTGCCATGGGAAGTAAGGAACTCTCTCTCAGCCCAGAGTCGCCCAAAATTATGCACGACCCCAAAGGCATACTGGCTGTCAGTATAGATATTGACAACCAGCCCCTCACTCAATTTGCAAGCTCGAATAAGGGCAGTGAGCTCAGCAGCTTGAGCTGACTGATATGGGACTCGTGATCTCTCTACTACTTTACGCAGTGTGGTAATAGCATAAGCCGCAGTTGTAGTGCCATCTGGTAATTTGAAACAAGAGCCATCAACATAAAGTTCCCCTTGTTGGTCAGATAAGGGAACGTCAGTCAAGTCTACCCGGCCCTTTGTCTCTTCTTCCTTCCGGAAGATACAGTCATGTTTGTCGACTTCATCACTCTCGGAAGGGAGGGGGTAGTAACGTGGCTGGATTCAGAGTAGCACATCTTTTGATTGTGATATGTTTAGCAAACAATGTCAATTCATAGCCAGTAAGACGTGCACTGGTGAGGTGCTGTGTCTTTGTCTTATTCAGAAGTGTATCCACAGCATGGGGTACCATGACTGTGAGGTCAGTATCCAGTACAAGTCCAGCCGATTGTCTGATCGAAGTGGCCACAGCCGCGACTGCTCTTAGACAACTTGGAAGGGCTCTCGCGCGCGTCTTGTTCAAGGACAGCAGAGAAATAAGCACACGGCTGTTGCTTATCTTCAAATTTTTGTGTTAGGACAGAAAGCGCACAACCAGCCATCTCATGCACGTACAACACAAACGGTTTGCCGTAATTAGGGGTGCCAACTACTGGAGCCGAACAAAGCGCAGTTTCAATTGCTCAAAAGACTGCTGACATTCAGGCGTCCAGGGAAAGGCTCATGCACTTCTTTTGTTGTTAAGGCAAGCAGGGGTTTGATTAGTAGGGAGTAGTTAAGTATCCACTGCCGACAGTAGGAAGAGATACCTATAAAAGCGTGCACATCTTTCTGAGTCTGTGGAATAGGCATTTTAACAATGGTACTCATTCGCGCAGGGGTCAACCTCCTACCCTCCCTCGACAGTAGGTGACCTAAGTAGGTGACCTCCTGTCGACAATACTGAAATTTAGAAAGAGAAACCTTATAGTCATGTTGAGCCAAATGCAACAATAATTTAACTGCACTATCTTTACAACCCTGCTCTGTATCAGAAGCAATAAGGAGGTCATCAAAATACTGCACCAATACATTACCTGCAGGAAGCGAAAGGGAATCCAACTGACTCTTTAAAGCCTGACTCTAAATACTTGGACTCTCAGTATAGCCCTGAGGAGCTCAACAGAATCTAAAGCTTCTGCCAGCTAGTGTAAACCCAAACAAGTACCGGCTATCTGAATGAATAGGAATACTAAAAAATTCGTTTTTCAAATCAATCACAGAAAAGAATTTGGCAGTGGAAGGAATCATTGTCAAAAGTGTGGTAGTATCTGGAACCACTGGAAAATGGGGAATCACTATTTTATTAACTTCGCGCAAGTCAATCACAAAACGGTAAACATCTTCTTGATCATCAGGAGAACCCAAGGGTGCCCGTTTGAGAATCGGAAGAATGGGACTATTACAAATATTGGCACACGTCTCTTCAACCACTCCTTTTTGTATTAAATCCTGAATAATCTGTAGAAGGGCCCGTTCTCCCGCATGGGGTATTTTATACTGAGGAATATGAGGCAAAATAGCATGATCTTTGACCTGTATCGAAACCGGTGGTATATGCAACAGCCCTACGTCTGTATCACCCGTCGCCCATAGAGTGAATGGGATGTCAGCAAATTCAACAGGAAGAAGATGAGACAGACACTGTTTAGTATTCACATTTGGGCCCATTGTCATATAAACACCTTCAGGGGAATAATAAATAGTAGCATGTAATTTTTTCAACAAATCCAAGCCCATCAAATTCTCACCACAATTAGATGTCAGCAAAAATGGAGAATACACAGTGAAAAGACCAATAGTCAATGCAAGGGGTCTTGAAATGGGGCTCACAACCGGTACACCTGAAAAACCTACTGAAACATTATTATGGCCAGACAGAGCCGCCCCCAGGGACCAAAGATCGAGAAACAGAACTTTTTGTTGCACCTGTATCCACCAAAAATTCCTTAGTCGAGCCATGCAAATCTGCAGTGACATAAGGACCACGCTGATCTACATGTATCGGAACTAGTCCCTCACTCTGTCCCTGGCTGTCCTAGCTGTAAGACATTCCTGTCGCTTCATCCATGTCATAATCATCATGATAATACTGTCCATCATGAGGGTCATCAAAGTAATTATTATCGGAACGATCCTGTGAGACCGCAGCACTCTGAGCCCTATCGGTCCCTCGACCTCGTCCCTGAGGACCTCGCTCCCCAGGGACTGCCACCTTTTGTAAAAGAACTGGACACTCGCTACATCAATGAACCTGTTCCTTACAATATGCACACTGATTCGGCCCCAAAGGAGTCGTGGTGGGCTGCCTACTAGTGCGTGGAAACTGTCTAGCAGGACCATCACGTCCTCTACCATTCCCTCTATACGCTTGCTGCAACAGCACCTTCGTCTTTAAATCCTTATTCCTTTTATCTGTCTTTTCTTTCTCTTCCTGATCTCGATGCTCATAATATTGAGCCATATTCAAAATGACAGAAGGGGAAGAGGTGGTCCAGGTACTCTCAGACGCCTTCAAACTAGTTGCAATTTCAGGAAGTAGGTTAGAAACAAACTTGTCGACAAACAAGCGAACATCCCCTTCAATAGACATATCCTGTCCACTATAATCCAAAGACGTATCTTCAAACCGAGTGAAAAAATCAGAGATACTTTTGTCCTTCTTCTGTCGACAAGCAGTCAACTTATCCTAACTTGCTTTCTTTGGCGGAATAAGGGAGTGCATATAGGTAATAATGCAACCTGGCAAAGCAAGTATCTCAGCTCGGGGCTTATCACCTGGCTTTCTTTCCTGATCCCATCCTTTAATCACATCCCATGTACCACCCAGCTCTGCAAAATGGTCTTGAGTATGAACCTGTCTCCAAATATCAACCGGAACAAGGACACCAAAGAACAGCTCGATATTAGCAAGAGTCATTACAGTAGAAGAGGCAGCTTCAGGCAATTCTTTATAATAAGCAGTAGGATTTTTCCTAGGGTCGGGCAAATGAGTTTTAAGGGATAGAACCTCACTCCTCTTCCACAGAGTATATACCCATTGTTCCTGAAAACGGGCCTCTACACCCGGTCTCAATCAATCAATCAGGAGTTTGTTAAAGCGCGACTACTCACCCGTAAGGGTCTCAAGGCGCTAGGGGTGGGGGGGGTGCAGGTTCCATTCCATCAAGGAGGGGGTCTGTCGAAGAGCCAGGTTTTCAGGTTTCTTGCGAAGATGGGGAGCGATGTTGTCTGTCTGAGGTGGAGCGGAAGGGCGTTCCATGCTTTGGCCGCGAGGAAGAGAAGGAGCGGCCTCCCGATCTGGTCTTTCTGGTGCGGGGGACCACGGCGTAGGAGAGCTGGGCTGATCGTAGGGTCCTTTGGGGTGCGTGGAATTTGAGTCGGCTGTTCAGGTATGCTGGTCCGGTGCCGTGGAGGGCCTTGTGTGCGTGGGTGAGCATCTTAAAGGTGATTCTCGCCTCGACGGGGAGCCAGTGGAGTGTGCGCAGGTGCTGGGAGATGTGGCAGTGTTTTGGCAGGTTGAGAACCAGTCTTGCGGCAGCGTTCTGGATGTTCTGTAGCTTGCGGATGAGGTTTTTGTTTATTCCGGCGTAGAGTGCGTTGCCGTAGTCGAGTCTGCTGGTGACCAGGGCGAGTGACTGCCTTTCGGTGTTCGAGGGGGATCCATTTGAAGGTCTTACGAAGGAGGCGGAGGGTGTGGAAGCAGGAAGACGAGACAGAGTTGATCTGGCGGTCCATTTTGAGCTCGGAGTCCAGGATGATTCCCAGGTTGCGTGTGTGGTCTGTGGGGGTTGGCGGGTTTCCGAGGGCGGGGGGTCACCAGGTGTCGTTCCAGGCGTCGGGGTTTGGGCCCATGATGAGTACTTCTGTTTTGTTGGTGTTTAGTTGTAGGCAGCTGTTTTTCATCCATTTGGCGACGGCTTCCATGCCTTCTCGAAAGTTGCGTCTGGCGGTGTTGGGCTCGTTGGATAGGGAGAGGATGAGCTGGGTGTCGTCTGCGTATGACACGATGTTGAGTCCGTAGGTTCTGACGATGGGGGCAAGTGGAGCCATGTAGACGTTGAAGAGCGTCGGGCTGAGGGAGGAGCCCTGGGGGACTCCGCAGGTGGTAGGTGTGGGGTCCGAGAGGAAAGGGGAGTCTGACCCGCTGCGTCCTGCCGGAGAGGAAGGAGCAGATCCAGTCGATGGCCTTGTCCTGGATTCCTGCGTCATAGAGTCTGCGTATTAGGGTGCGGTGGGAGACTGTGTCGAACGCCGCTGATAGGTCGAGGAGGATGAGGGCTACTGTTTCTCCTTTGTCCAGTAGGGTGCGGATGTCGTCTGTTGCGGCGAGGAGGGCGGTTTCCGTACTGTGGTTTTTCTGAAGCCGGATTGGGAGGAGTCGAGGATGTTGTGTTCTTCAATGAATGTGGCGAGTTGGCTGTTGATGGCTTTCTCGATGACTTTCGCTGGGAACGGGAGCAGGGAGATGGGTCTGTAGTTTTTGAGGTCGGTGGGGTCCACTGAGGGTTTCTTTAGGAGGGGTTGACCTCGGCGTGTTTCCAGTCGTTGGGGAACGAGGCGGTCGCCAGGGAGCGGTTGATGGTGTGGCGGAGCATGGGTGCGATGGTGTCGGCGGCTCTGTTGAAGATGTGGTGGGGGCAGGGGTCCGTGGGGGCCCCTGAGTGGATTGACTTCATTGTCTTCAGTGTGTCTTCGGTGGTGAGGGCTGTCCAGTCATCAATCGCTGGTTTCCGGGTGTCGGGGGTGGTTGGTGAGGGTTCAGTGTGTTGGTTGTCTTCGTCGAAGTTGTCGTAGATGCTCTTGATTTTGTGGTGGAAAAAGGTGCTGAGTTTGTCGCAGAGGTCTTGTGAGGGAGGGATGTCGGTAGACTCGCTGGTGGGTTGGGCGAACTCTTTGATGATGCTGAAGAGTTCCTTGCTGTTGTGCGCGTGGGTGGAGATTCTGTCTTCAATCGCTTTTTCCTCGTTTCTCTGATGAGTTGATGGTGGGCGTTGGTGGCGGCTCTGAAGTTGTTGTGGGCTTCTGTGGATTTGGTGTTCCTCCAGGCCTTTTCGAGGTGGCGGCATGTGCGTCTGGACTCTCGAAGTTCGGTGGTAAACCATCTGGCTTTCTTGGCGCGGGTATTGTTGTTTTTCTTGAGGGGGGCTATGGTGTTGGTGCTGTCCGAGATCCATCTATGCAGGGTTCGGGCTGCGGTGTTGGGGTCGTCGTTTTCCGTGATGGTTGGGATGGAGTTGTTGAGAGAGGAGGTGATTTTGGTCCAGTTTTGGAAGCAGGTTCTGGTGTCTGTGGATGGTGGGTGTTCTGAAGGTGAAGTGGACGCAACGATGGTCGGTCCATGGGAGTTCGGTGGTGTGGCTGAAGGTGATGGAGTTTCCTGTAGTGAAGAGGGGTCGAGGGTGTGTCCTGCTGAGTGCGTGGGCTCGGTCACGATCTGGCAGAGTCCAATGTTGTGGAGGTTGTCCAGGAGGGATGTGGTGTTGGGGTCCAGTTGGTTGTCGAGGTGGAAGTTGAGGTCTCCCAGCAGGGTGTAGTTGGTGGATGCGATGGCCTGTGGGGAGATAATGTCCGTGATGGAGTTGGCGAAGGGTCCGCGGGGTCCAGGGGGTCGGTAGATGAGGGTTCCTCGGAGGGTGGCGGTGGGGCTGGCCAGTATCTTGAAGTGAAGGTGTTCCATCAGTTCTGTGGGCTCGTCAGGGAGTGTGCTCAGGCGGAGGCTGGATTTGTGGACGATGGCGATTCCTACTCCTGGGCGGGTGGGGCGGTCCTCGCTGGAGATCTTGTATCCTTGGGGGATGGCGATGGCGATGTCCGGTCCCGAGGTGGTGTTGGTCCAGGTTTCGGTGAAGAACGCTGCGTCCGGGGTGGTGCTGTCGAGGAGGTCCCAGATTTCTGTGGCGTGTTTGTGGAGGGATCGGACGTTGAGGAGGATGCATTGCAGGGTCTTCGGTTCAGTTGTGTTCTTGTGGGCGGGTTGTGCTGGATCTGTGTTCTTGGCGGTGCTGCAGGTGTGCCGGCAGCGGTGACAGCTGAAGGGTCCGTGGGTGTCGGCTGGTGATGCTAGCTTGCAGTTGTTGTTGCAGCCTGGGTTGAGTGCGTGGAGTGCTGCTGGGTTGTAGCGTTGGCGGGGCGGAGGTCCAGGGTTCCTGGCACTGGTCGCGGACGGGTCGCAGACGGGCGCAGGCGGGCTTGCCTTTGACGCGCCTTCGGTGCACCAGCGGCGCGCCCGCGGCCGCTGTGCGGCCGCGCACTGGCCGCCATTAAGTAGGGGTCGGGGAGGGCTGGATAGCTGGGAGGCGGGAGCGGGGAGAGGAGCTGGATTGGGCCGGTCGCGCTGGGGGGGAGGGGCCGCGGGGGCAGCAGCGGCGGGGAAAGGTAAAGGGAGGAAATAAGGGATAAAGAAAAAGGGAAAATAAGCAGAAATAAGGCACAAAAGAGCAGAGATGCAGAAAAGTGCAGAAAGGTGAAAGATAAAAGAGGGTAGAAAAACGAGTGAAAACGAGTGAAGGAGCAGAGTGAGAGGAAGGAGACAGAGGTCCACTGGACCACCAGGGATGAGGTGCAGGGAAACCTGCGGGTGGAGGAGGGCCTCGATCTCCAACACTCAAGAGTGCAGGGGCAGGGGCACCTCACTTAATGGTGGAGCTGCGAGGTGGGAGAGCAATTTCACTGACAATGAGTCAGTGGTCTTGCTCGCCTGTCCCCGCAGTGGCCGCCATTAAGTAGGGGTCGGGGAGGGCTGGACAGCTGGGAGGCGGGAGGAGCTGGATTGGGCCGGTCGTGCTGGGGGAGGGGCTGCGGGGGCAGCAGCGGCGGGAAAGGTAAAGGGAGGAAATAAGGGATAAAGAAAAAGGGAAAATAAGCAGAAATAAGGCACAAAAGAGCAGAGATGCAGAAAAGTGCAGAAAGATAAAAGAGGGTAGAAAAACGAGTGAAAGAGCAGAGCGAGAGAAAGGGAAAATGAGCAGAAATAAGGCACAAAAGAGCAGAGATGCAGAAAAGTGCACAAAGGTGAAAGATAGGAAGGGTAGAAAAACGAGTGAAAACGAGTGAAGGAGCAGAGTGAGAGGAAGGAGACAGAGGTCCACTGGACCACCAGGGATGAGGCGCAGGGAAACCTGCGGGTGGAGGAGGGCCTCGATCACCAACACTCAAGAGGGCAGGGGCACCTCACTTAATGATGGAGCTGCGAGGGTGGGAGAGCAATTTCACTGACAATGAGTCAGTGGTCTTGCTCGCCTGTCCCCGCAGTGGCCGCCATTAAGTAGGGGTCAGGGAGGGCTGGACAGCTGGGAGGCAAGGGAGGGGAGCTGGATTGGGCCGGTCGCGCTGGGGGGGGAGGGGCCGCGGGGGCAGCAGCGGCGGGGAAAGGTAAAGGGAGGAAATAAGGGATAAAGAAAAAAGGGAAAATAAGCAGAAATAAGGCACAAAAGAGCAGAGATGCAGAAAAGTGCAGAAAGGTGAAAGATAAAAGAGGGTAGAAAAACGAGTGAAAAAGAGTGAAGGAGCAGAGTGAGAGGAAGGAGACAGAAGTCCACTGGACCACCAGGGATGAGGCGCAGGGAAACCTGCGGGTGGAGGAGGGCCTCGATCACCAACACTCAAGAGTGCAGGGGCAGGGGCACCTCACTTAATCGGTGGAGCTGCGAGGGTGGGAGAGCAATTTCACTAACAATGAGTCAGTGGTCTTGCTCGCCTGTCCCCGCAGTGGCCACCATTAAGTAGGAGTCGGGAGGGCTAGACAGCTGGGAGGCGGGAGCGGGAGGGGAGCTGCATTGGGCCGGTTGCGCTGGGGGGAGGGGCCGCGGGGGCAGCAGCGGCGGGGAAAGGTAAAGGGAGGAAATAAGGGATAAAGAAAAAAGGGAAAATAAGCAGAAATAAGGCACAAAAGAGCAGAGATGCAGAAAAGTGCAGAAAGGTGAAAGATAAAAGAGGGTAGAAAAACGAGTGAAAACGAGTGAAAGAGCAGAGCGAGAGAAAGGGAAAATGAGCAGAAATAAGGCACAAAGAGCAGAGATGCAGAAAAGTCTGGTAACATTACCTCGCTGATCCATTAACTCTGGTATCTCTGGGTGATATAAGGGATGAACTTCTCTCATCGGAAACTGAGATAGCGTGGTGGGACTCTTCTCATGCAACCTGCCCCTATAGGCAACCAACGTGGTAATGTTCCCAAAAACTTGGCCTGGGTCCAAACCACTGGCATACACGCAATCTCTAATATCGAATCAAATTTGTGGCACGTCGTCCCCAAAATGTTGCTGCCAAAGGCCAATCAACGTAGAGGACATATGTTTAAGAGCATGCTGCTGTATAAAAGGCTCATAATCTTTCATCACACCCCAAACATCCTCCACACTGTAAATGGGATTACGACCCCACTGCACAGTCTGATTGTCTACTACCTTCTTTTCCTCATCCCCCACCTCAGATCGAACAAACGGGCCCATACGCTCCTTAAATTTTGTCAAGTCTCTATCCTCAAATCCACGAACTGGAGTTTCACTACTTAAAGATATCGGGGATGAAAAACCATAGAGGGAGAAACAACAGAAGTACCGGGTAGGATCGTCGCAGGCGGGTGCGCCGCAGGAGAAAGAGCTGAAGACAGGGATGCCGAGACAATAGGTGTGATAGGGGTGCTAACAGTCACAGTTGCCACAGACAGCGAAGGCAAAGAAGGAGCTGAAGCCACAGCCATCCAGACAACAGCAGTAGATACAGGGACAGTGGGAACAGCTGTAACAGGCGGCTGTGATGGCAAAGGGACAGTGGGATATTTCCTTTGCGGGGCATATGGGGGCGGGGGCGGGTGTCTAACAATTCTTCCACAAAAGTATCCGTTTCCTCCTGGGCCATATACGATTTATCAACATGCAATCAAAATCTACTATCTTCACATTTAACTCCCTTCTCCTGTTTTTCTCTATCATATGCTACAGCTTTCTGAGTCAGCGTCTGCATCTTCCCTTTCCGTGCCTCTTTCTCCGTCTTCAATCGTCTCTACCTAGCTACTTTCTGCCACGTTCTGAGGGAATCAAACATAGACTGGCTACTTCGTCTCTTGAACAACTGTTCCCGTAAATACCCAATCTTTTGTTCATCGAAAGTGCCCGTCAACGGCCACTGCAACTCTGCATTGTCCCTCGTATATTTGTGCCATAATGTACTAAACATAATAGAGCCAGGACCATGCTTCACGTACATAGCAAAATTAGGAGTGCCTTCTGGAGGCGCCGGCTGAGCTTCTTCCAATCGAGCATCTGCAGAACAACAGCGACAGCACAAAGAAAACAGTTTACTGATACCAGGCATTCTCAAAAGAAAACAAGTTTACTATTTATGCCTGGCAAAGCAATTGCAAATGCTTTTATCCCAAAGACGGTCCTCAGCCCATACCAAATTCAAACCAAAGTGGTACCATAGCCACAAACAACCAAAACAAACACACCTGATATATGCAGGTCAAGTGAACTAATTCTCCACTGCCGATTCTTCAGACCAAACGGTCAGATCCAGGGTTTTCGCCGTTTAGGACTCCAGTCGGGATGACCACTGGATGAGGCACTGTCCGGCAGGACGGAAGGGGCAGCTGCGAGCAATCAATGCTCCTCATACAGGGATCCCTGAACTGTCAGTCCGACCCGACGATGGCCTCGACCTCCCCCCCCCCCCCCATCCGTGGAATGGGATGGGTCACTTACCCGAAGGAGTCCCTGTTCGGGCGCCAACTGAAGGAAGTGGCCCGATTAGGGTCACCCGGGTCACACACGACCACCTCTCAGCCTTCCATGCCAAATGAAGAGTCGGTCAGACAGTAGAGAATACAAACCAATATCTGTTTATTCAGGTACACTCAGAGTGGAGCCCAGTCTGCCCAGTCGCTTAGGAGTGCTGCAGAGGGACTAACTTCAGCAAGCATAAAGATACATTATGTACATTTCAGAACCAACGAAGGCACGCCCACAGTGGAATTTTCCAAGCAGATGCAGCAAAACAGTGAAGTACAGAAAATAAGTTTAGATTCTGAGGCCAGGCACACACTATTTATTACTCAAGGTCGCTCTGCCCATGCCCGCCACTAGACAAGTGGGAGAAGGCCTCTATCTAGAGGGAAAGGTATGCGTTAATAAGAACAGTGTATTCATTAGTGAAGCAAAACTTAGCCTTGAAGAAACACAACTCAACAGAGACCTTTTCTCGGAAATAGCGAAGAATACGTTTTGATTATAACTCAAAATGGCGCCGACATAGAAAATGGTGCCGCGAATGCTAACATACATAGAACAATGCGCAAACATAAATTTTTGTATTCTAACAAGCTCCACTGTTGTCTTTTTAGTGTGTGTGAAATACTGCCGACAAAGCCAGTAGTCCTGGCTTCGATGTGCTAACGCATGCATGGCTATGTTTGCTTGCTTTTGATATTACAGCATGCCTAAAGGATATGCCAGCAGTATTTGATAAACGATAAAGGCAATGGCAAATCTGCATTACACATTCTGTCAGCGTTTTATCATAATGTGCATTTGTAAAGCGTATGTTTACCGCATGGGGCCTCCTGGTGCAGAATAACAGATATTTATTATTATAAAAGTCAGTGGCACTCCTATCAACTTCAGAAGGATGAAGAGCTAAGTGGAACTTCTGACATTTCAATCTGTGATTATGGGGTCAAATGGAATCCTCGAGCCTGTACATTAGTCACTGTGCCGCCTTAGTTGCATAGAGTAGTGAAACTTAAACGGAAGAAGAAACACCAATAAAGCTAAGCAAAATAAAAAGACAAATGAAAAAAGCCATATTTCAGCCTACTGAAATGCTTCGCCATGTGATTCCATCAAATGCTGAACTAGGAAGGGCAACAGTAAAGGGATTTTAAAAAATACACGCGCACACATACTTACTGTATTGTAAATGTAAACAATGACAATCAGTCAAGAGGAAGGGAATTTAGACTGAATCCTCTTATGTTACACCTCAATGTTATTGTAATATTAACAAGGATTTAGATTCTAAAGAAGTGCGTAGTCTTGGAGCACTTCAGTGGGTTTTTGTGAATTCACACCTACTTTCTTGTTCTCTTTCCCTTTAACATCAATATGTTACATTGCCTGGAATGTAAATAACTGATAAGGCACTGTATAGAAGGATGGGTAACATAAACCTTTACTGTTTGTTTGTGTGAAAGCAAGCTTTTAGGTTACAAACAAGCACGAAGTCTTACACAGCAGTGACATGTTTTGGGAAGATGGGCGCCCTCAGTAAATTGAAGATTGCATCTTGTTAATGCAGAGGTCATCAAACTGAGGTGGGCCCCCTCAGAGGACCTGAATTGATCTCAGTGGGGCGCCAGGCACTGGCCAAGAGGAGCGTCATGCTGAAAACAGTGATGTGTTTTGATAAACAATAAAAAAATAACCTTGGCAGTGAGTGTAAAGTTGGAATGGTAGGGAAACCAAGTATCATTTATTCCACGTTGAAACATCAATATACAACAAATATCAAATGGAGAAAACGCTGAGTAATGACTTGCCAAAACTGGAAAGAATGAGTAAAACACAGCTGGTCTGCGAATCACCGATCCGAGTGTCGCACTAGATTTAATGGTGTGCGAATCACCGATGGTCGACACAGCACATGAGCCTCCAAAGCCCTTTGTAGCAGATGAGGCGAAATCAGCGTGTAACTCCAGCCACCTTGAAGAAGTGAAGCAATCCTGGAGAAGAAATCCTCAACAAAGATTGCCGCCGTACGCTTGAGGAAAGCCCGCTTACCCAAGATCCTGCACAGGTCAGGCAGAAGCAAACTGATACTGATGTACGCATCAGTTCACCAGCACGAGCACCGGCAAGCCTGTCGCCCGCGAGAGCGAGGGCTAGAAGCACGAGGCAGGCAGCTCCCAACGGCAGGCAAAAGGGTGTAACGGCTCGGCCCAAAACAATGTTCCAAATAATTGGAAATAAAATTACCCACCTCAATCAAAAGTACTTTTAGCCGGAAATCGTAAAACAGCCAGTGGGTTCACGACTTCGGCTGGGAGACAGTCGCAGTCAAAACAGCTTACCCCACTCTTGGTACCAAAATGTAGTATCGGGGTGAAGCTGAAATGACTGAGGCTGAAGCGGTCACGTAGAAAAACAAGTATTTATTGAATTAAGTCCAATAAGCAGGAAACCACGGTTAGGGAACAGCTGAGCATGAAAGCAATGGCCCAACTGAAATCCCTAGGCAACCGAAGACCAGATTCTAAAGAATCAGAACCACAATGACATACACAAGTTCTGATTCAAGCTTAAAGAAACAAAATAAAACGTACCCACATACTAACATACCACAAGCATACAAGGAAACGCCCTGTCTGGGTCCTTTCACTCCAGCAACAACCCTCAGTGTTCCAAGAGCCAAAGGGATCTAGAACAACAAGAGAAGCATGCTGATGGAAGGAAAGGAACCTACAAAAGTAAACATATAGTAAGATACAAAGGTTATACAGTGAGACTAATATAATATACAATAGTAAAGGCAGTTATAATCTAGATGACAAAAGTAAACATGACACATCTTCCCCTCTTAATGAATTTCCAAATGAATTACTAAAACTAACAGAACAGTAAAAAAAAAAAAAAAACCTACAGATGCCTTCAATGTCCAGCCGTGTCACACACAAAATTTGTAATACACTTTGGTCTAAAACATACCTTTTGTATTACGACCTTCCTTCTCCTTCCAATTATCATCCAAATTACCATCTGAACAAATGTCACCTTCAGAATTACTATCACTGACTGGTACATTTTCTGTTTTAGCCATCTCTGCTTCAGCCACCACTTAACGTCTCCCTCCCTTCGGCTGCGGGTCAACGGGTCTCTCTCCCCTCCTATCCCCATCACGCGTGGCACACGTCAGGGCTGTCCACTGTCCCCGATCCTGTTTATTATCGCAATGGACCCTTTGGTCCGTCATCTTCAAGAACAGCACCTGTTCCGTGGCTTGCAATTTCCTTCCGGTCCGCTCATGATGTCTCTCTATGCGGACGACGTCCTGCTGTTTGTGCGTCATCCCCAATCCAATCTTCAGCCGCTCATTAATGAGATCGAACGTTTCGGCTTGGTTTCAGGCCTTAAGTTTAATTGAGGGAAATCTGTTCTGTTTCCCATTACGGATGCTGCGGCGACAGACGACACGGAATACCCCTTGCGCGTGGATCGGGAGACCACTAAATACCTTGGGGTGCACCTCCATAGAGAAAAGGCCCAGGTCGTGCAATTGAACTACGGGCCTGCCATTGAGCAGCTCTCGTTGCAAATCGAGCGATGGATACAGCTACCTCTCTCCATGGCCGGCCGTATCGCCCTCATAAAGATGAAGGTGCTCCCTCGTTTCCTGTACTTCTTTCGCACCATTCCCATTCCACTCACCAACGCATTCTTTACTCGTCTGCGCAGCCTTCTTATTCGACTGATCTGGGCTGGTCGAGGGCCCCGAGTGGCCTGGGACACCCTCACCCTTCCGTATGCACGGGGGGGTTCGCAGTACCGGATTTCCAATTGTACTTTTTGGTGGCCCAAGCGCAATACGCGCACCACTGGTTTCATCCTGATGCCAGGATACCTTATACGAAAACGGACCGGGAGCTGGCTGATCCGACCCCCCTGGCATCCCTGCTCCCGAAAGGGGTCCCTCTGGATCCACACGACATTCAGCCCCTGGCCACCACGTATTGGGCTTGGCGTAAGTTGAACAGATTGTATGGGTCTGGCCCTCTTTACTCACCTGCACTCCCAATCCCAAATAATCCCTTTCTACCGCTTGCCACGGATAGAGGGGTGCTGGTCACCTTCGGCAAGTTAGGGCTTGACACTTTTGAGTCCCTTTTTCCGGATGGTCGGGCGCGGGGGCTAACCGAGTTGGCACAGCTTCCCGGGCTCACGGGGGTAGACTCTCTTAACTTGCACCAACTCCAGGGCACGCTGCGCACCACCTTCTCCACCTTTCCTGCTCCTTACGAAGACTTTCCCCCACTCACTCTTCTTATATCGGACGACACGGGCTCACATTTGGTCACAAAACTCTATAAGGCAGTTATGACACTTAGAGGGGGGCGGGATGATGGGGTCCGGCAACGCTGGCAAGCTGACCTTGGACACCCGCTGCATGACAAGGATTGGGCCTACTGTTTAGAACAAACCCACAGGGTGTCTCCCAATCACAGGCATAAATTGCTTCATTTTAAATTTATTCACCAGGTTTATTTTACCCCACTCCAATTGTCCAAATTTGATTCATCTAGGTCGGCGAACTGCCCGAAGTGTAATGCTCTGAATGCCGACTTTGCTCACATGTCCTGGTCCTGCCCCCACATTCTTCCATATTGGCAGGATGTCTTTGCTGAGCTATCACGCATCATAGATACACCGTTGGTACCCACCCCGGAGTTGGGATTGCTAGGCCTGGTCAAGCGAATTAAACTGTGTTATAGGCGGTTTGTTGCGCTTGCCCATCTTCTCGCCAAGCGGGAGATTGCCACTCTCTGGGGGGCGCAGGCTCGCCTGACTAAATTGGCCTGGCAGCGAAGCATGCTATATTGCAATACCCAATCTGACATATATGCTTCAATCCAGCCTCCTACCTCTAGACCTTGCGACATTTGGTGCATATACCGTACCTATCTCCAACGCGCACTTCCCGCATCCCAGACTGTTCCCTCCCCCCCCACCCCTCTTCCGTACTACCTGGTGCATGATTTGATCTCCTTGTGCCTCCCGTGGGCTGTTGCCCACCTTCGGGGCAGTCTAGTTGGGTGGCCGGTTCGGTCTTCTACCCGGGCCACAACCGCCGCTCCTGGTCTTTCCTGGGTACCTACCTGGGATTATGCGTGAACTTCAGGTCTCCTACATTGAGCGAGAGTATGTATCATTCATTGGGTATGTCTGTTCTTGTAAATTTTGTTTCATTTTGTTAGGTTTTTGGATATTATTGTTGTTTTGTACTCCCCCTGTATTCCGATACCGACTGGCTTTGCTGTACATTTCATCATTTGCAAGGCTACAATCTGTGTTTCCGTCTGACGGGGGTTGTGATTATGTTTTGTAGGTCTTCTTAAATTCTGTTTATTGTTTCTTTTTGTGTGTCATGATATTGTTTTGTATCACTTTCAATAAAAATCTTTAAAAAAACAAACAAAAAAAAACGTCTCCCTCCCTTTGCATGACCATCACATTTGACCTCTCACCATTTCCAATGCTCACCTCCCTATTCGCTGTACTCTTTCTCATTGTTCACTTCCAGATTCTGATTCTCCATGACAGGATCGAGTTGTAACTCCACCCAAACTCCTGAAACTCTTTTTGTACAAATTACTGTCCCCTCAGCAATTCTTCAGAGGTTCCATACCTTTCCATCGCTCAAAAATACAGCATTCTGTAAGACTTTAGACACTTGCAATTGTTCAGAGAATTGACGTTCACCTTTTTTAACCTGCCATGGTTTTTAAACTTTCACCCACATACCCTCACAGATCTCTACATTCTTTGAGCCCCTCTTGCGGTTAAATGTTTCTTTATACTTCCAGTGCTTATCAATAATCCTTTTTTTCACCACTTCAATAGGATCATTCAAATCAGATGCCTGTAGTAACCATTCAGGATTGCACTTTGTTCTTGCCCCCCTTCCTCTCATTACTTCAAAAAGAGACAATTCCAAGGCTTCGTGAATGGTGGTTCTATATGTCCACACAGTTTTAGGAACTTGAATCTCTCAATCCTCACCATTCTTTACAGTCATTTGTATGGCACCCTTCAAGACTCTGTTAAACTTCTCGATCATGCCTTTCCACTGGGATTATATAGACAAGTAGTTGTATGCTTCACTCCAAGTTTCTCAAAATAATTCTTGGCTAAATTTGACATAAATTGTACACCGTTATTACTGATGATTTGGAAAGGTAACCCTCCGTCCACAAAAGTCTTGTCAGTAAACATTAGCACTTCCACTGAGGTTATTTTCTCTACCACTTTGATCACAGGCCATCTGGAGAACACATCAATCATGGCAATGATATATTTTGATGGTGTGCTGATATAGCTACAGTGTGCCACGGTCTCTCAGGAATAATTGGCTCACACGTATTAGGACTCAATATCCTTAATGATTTGTCAGAATTAGCACACCACATACAGTTTCTCACCAGTCATTTTGCACACATGTCCATACCAGGCCACCAGTACCTTTTCTTTACTCTCTGTTTGGTCTTAACGATGCCACAATGACCTTCGTGGCACAATTTCACTGTATTATCTCCAAGCATGGATAGTGGAATGGCTCTACCACCCCTGATTACAGTTCCATGAATCACTGACAATTCGCTCTTGATTTCCCAAAAGTGTCTCAATTCATTTGAAACAAGGGATTTCTTTGGCCAACCTTGTTCCACCCACTTAATGAGCTTTTGCAAATCACCATCTTTAGAATATTCTCTTCTCCATTCCTCTTCTTTTACTCTGGGGATGCTTGATCATGAATTAAAGCAATTTGTAACTCATCCCATTCATTCTTCTAACACTCCTGTATGTCCTTTAGCATGTGAGATAAAAAATCAGTTAAGACATTGCTTGTCCCTGGTACTTATACCTCCTTGTATATAAAGTCTTGTAACTATTCTAGCAGATGCAATGAATAAACTTTCAGTGGTTAACAGTTTTACAAGGGGTTTGTGGTCTCTCCGTACTTTGCACAGTTTGCCCCAAACAAAAGGTCAGAAGTGTTCCAGGGCCCACACACAGGCGAGGGTTTCTTTCTCAATAACTGAGAATTTCTCTTCCACTGGAGATAATACACGAGAGGTGTAAGCAGTTATGTCCTCATTGCCCTCCCCATCAATCTGTGACAAAACACCTCCCAACCCCTTGTTGCTGGCATCCATGGTGACCACATTATCAAATTAAGGGTCAAAGCATTTTAACACTGGGGCTTCTGCTATATGTCTACGAATTCCACCTTCCATTCTTCTGACCACACAAATTTCACCTCGTTCTTCAACAATTGCCTTATATTATACACCCTGTTGGTAAATCCCTTTACAAATTTTGAGTAAAACTTAACCAGGCCCAGAAATGACCTGACTTCATCCTTGTTAGAGGGATGTGGGTCAAGTCAAAGTCAAGTCAAAAGATACTTTATTCGACAAATCAATGCCATAAAAGTAAACATACGAAAAAGGCATTTCATCAGAATAAAATACATTACATATAGACCTCATATTTAAAATTTTTGTAAATTAAAAGAATGGAGTTAAGGATATCGGGTAGAGCAGGGGATTCATATAAAGTGCATAATACCAAATTCACATTACAGTAAGCCAGTCGGAACAACATGTTCGAATTCCTACCTTGCGCAAAGCTAACATTTAAAATACTAACGAATAAAATGAAAAATACTACATTTACAATTTCATAAACAATTATACAAATGTTAAAATATTAAAAGATGAATCTTGATGCTCCCCAGTTGCAACAAGCGATACAGGATTAGAGATACTAGATGGAACGAAGGGGGGTATCCTGAACGTACAAGACCCCAAAATATAAAATGCAACATGCTAGATTTACAATTTGATTAACAATAGACATACAAGTGAACGTAATTGTATAAAAAAGTGATGATTAGATAAAAGTTATTAAAATGACAATTTTTTCTCTTTCTGATGGCACCTATTAAAAAACTTGCCACACCAAAACAAACCATAGGCGAAGATAACATTTGAAGATATAACAAAGCTGGCCTAACTTGGGAGAAGTGGCAGTCTTTAAGAAGTGGAAGTATAAATCTTTTACGCA
Organism: Calotriton arnoldi; assembly: GCA_963921515.1. Taxonomy (NCBI): domain Eukaryota; kingdom Metazoa; phylum Chordata; class Amphibia; order Caudata; family Salamandridae; genus Calotriton; species Calotriton arnoldi. The sequence goes on along the minus strand of CAWUFW010001292.1, from coordinate 1,668,509 downwards.
GCTGGACATAAAAATCGCAGAAAAAGATGAAATGTAAGGTGTCTTGTTCTGAGAAATTGTCGCTAAAGACAAGGTTGGCGAGAACCTTGTTTTGCAAAACCTTGAGGGACGGCTAAGAACCAAGAAATCAAATCTAATCGGAACCTTGTTAATACATAGCGGTGAAATACATTAGTTACAATAAATAAATATGGTTGAATTTGGTTACACAAAGGTAACATAATGTATCTTCTAACTGTTGGTTTTCTTAGCTCCTTTTCCTCTCTAAGGCCCTGTTGCTTCTCCAGAAACTGTGATTTTATGGCTCTGATTTTAGGCTTGCCCATCGGTTATGGTCTGATGTATAAGTCTGGGCAGCCTAGCCATTTTGTCAGGTCTCTTACATACTTCAGCCATGGGATATGCATGGCTTTATCCAAAGCTAAGCAATCCGTGATTATTATTTGGTTTAAGTTTGTATTAGGACTATCCCATACCCTAAGCCATCGTAACAAGGGGGCTATCGCTATCTCGTCCTCAATGTATCTCACCCCCATCTCTTCATGCAGGATAAACGCCGGGGTGGTGGGGGGTACTGCCAATAGTTTACGTAAGAACTTGTCTTCCGCTCTTTGGATCTCCTTACCTTCCCTATAGCCCCAGATGTCACTACCATATAAAGCCATAGAGGTACACTTTTCTTTATAGACTTTTAACAGAGCGGGTAGGGGTTTAGTTCCTAATCTCTTGGCAAACTTGAGGGTGGCCCCTGTGGCCCTGGTGAGGGTATTCTTTTTTGTGTGATTTGTGCTCCCCATAGATCCCCTTTCATCAAAAAGTACCCCCAGGTATGGGAAAGTTGGGACTTTAGTTAATTCAACCTCCTTGCAATAAAATTTGGACTTCGTAGATTTCCGGGAGCCAATGGTCATTATGTGCGACTTTTAAAAATTTGTTGATAAATCTAAGGAATCCATAAAAGCTATAAAACCATCTAGTAATCTCCGAAGGCCCACCACAGTTCTTGCAAGTAACACCGTATCATCAGCGTATAACAGTGCGGGGACTTTCTTGTCGCCTACCCTGGGGATGTCTATGCAGCTAGTTTGTAGGAAAACCCCCAACTTATTTATATAAAGGGTGAAAAGAAGGGGGGCCAATATACATCCCTGACGTACCCCCCTCTTTACATCCCAAGTGCTTGTCAGGTCGCCATTTTTATTATATCTAACTGCAGCAGTGTTATTTTCATGCATTTTTGAATAAAAAGCCACCAGCTCGGGATCAAGACCCATATCCCTTAAAATTATCCATAATTTGGACCTATTTACGCAGTCAAACGCTTGTGTCAGATCCATAAAAGCCAAGTATAATGCTCCCTTTTTGGCGATGGTGTACTTTCCTATAATTAGATGTAAATTGAGACACTGATCCAGGGTCCCTTTACCTGCCCTGAAGCCATACTGCAAATCAGAAACAACATTTAGGGGATCTAACCAGGTCGTCAATCTCTCCAGTACAGCTTTTGCCCATAATTTTAGCAGCCGAGTCTAGAAGGGAGATTGGCCTATAACACATAGGGTCATCTCGAGCCCCTTTTTTAAAAATAGGGACAATGACTGCTTTTCCCCAAGATAGCGGAAAATTATGTGCACATGCTGCATTAAAGACGTGTGATAAAATTCTCGACCAGACCATGGGGTCAGCTTTAAACAGATCTGCTGGCACCCCATCGGGGCCCGGAGCCTTCCCCCGCTGTAGATAAAATTGCATTATGGACTTCCTCTGCAGTAAAAATGAGCCCTGCCCTGGTATGCTCGATCTCCACAGGGACTTTGGATCCCTCGATGCCAGCATTATCATAGATGTTGGTGAAGTGCTGGACCCATTGGTCAGCTGGAATTAAACACTCAATATTTGAATTTTGGGAATCCGAAGAAAGCGACTATTAACTACTGACCAAAAATTTGCACTATCTTTTAGTACGCTAGCGTCACTCAGGGATTCCCACGCCTGCTCTTTTAACTGATTTTTCCTAGTCTGGGTTGCCAATTTATAGGCCGTCCTTTTGACTCTAATTTCTGCTGCATCTCTGGGGATTCGTTTAATGGCCAGTAAGAGCTCCTTGTGGGTAGTAGAACATAAACTGTCAAACCATCTTTCGGCCTTCGGACAGCTGGCCTTACTCACAACGGTGAGGTCAGCAGAAATATTTTTTGATAGTGTTTCGAAAGCTTCTAGAATGGTATGATTATCCCTCGATGGTTCTAGACACATTTTAATTTCCGCGGCTACAAGAAGTATAAAGATTCTCAAGGAAGCTACCTGAAGTAATCCTTTCCCATTTTGGCCTGCGATTTTGATCTTTAGTTGATATATCGTTATTTGTAATATGAGTGATTGTCACCTCAGAATCAGTCGCAGAAAGTGAAATGGTAAGGATGAGGGGATTATGGTCGCTATAGCATGACCAAGAGATTGTTGATTCCACAATATTTGAGACTATTGGCACAGTCAAAAAAATGTAGTCAATAGTACTAAGACGTCCGTTCCCTGTGTAAGTTGGTACTGACTCCAAATTGCTTGTTTGCCCGGAGCAGAGTAAATTATGGGTCGAGAGGGTATTTTCCAGAAAAGTGCCAGATGGTGTATGTTCGAAATGAATTAGCTTAGAGGAAAACTCCCTTGATCTAATTCCATAATACAATTTAAGGCACATATATGAATGTTAAAATCCCTAGGATTATTAAATCATAATATATAGATTTACCCTCCTCATAATTTTCAAGGAGTTCTTTCTAAGGCTAGCAGATGTTCCAACTCATTAACTCTGGAATGAGAATTATAAAAATTCACTACTAGCAGAGTAGCGCGATTTTTAAAAGTAAGTTCTACCGCTAACAGGTGATGAGATTTACATTCCACCATTCGGAATTTACAAGAGAGCTTAAGTGAGAACATTAAAAGTAGACCCCTCGTGCTCTACCCATATTTGAGGGGATGGCATTTTCACAAAAAGATTTAAATCCGTCTAAATAAAAGCAATCAGTTGCTTCCCAAGTCTCCTGAAGGGCAATGATGTGATGATTTGCCAAAAAATTTTCCCAATCTGAGATACCCCTTTTTGATTTTAGGCCCGCAATATTCCACGACAACATTTTCTCGTGGCCATCCAGAGATGAATGTTTTACAGAGGGAGGATTCACCCGACTCACTGGCCTGTGGTATAGAGGTTAACAGATGTGAAGCCACCTCTTGTCCTGAAGTTAGTCAATCTAATTCCTCTAGCGAGGTTAAAGGTTCAAAACGATTGCGGAGTGGGACATTTCCTCGAGTTAAGGGTAATGCATGGAAGTCCCCTGTAGATTTTCTAATGTCAATCCTACGGGGAGGTGGAAGAGGTGGATAGAAAGCTCCTAGTGGTAAAACGTTAATTTCCTCGTTATTATAGAAAACATTCCCTACCTTAGTCAAAATAGCTCGGACTAGCATAGGATCGCTAAAGGTCAGGACTATACAGTCTCCTTGGAATTCTTTCCGTTGTTTTCCCAGCCAAGCAACTCGTCTTAACATTTTAAAATTTTTGAATAACGCGTCATGAAAACCAGTGTGCCTTCCCAGCCAATGTAGAGACTTATTACGGAGTTCACTCCAAGATTCGTGCTCTGATTTTAATAGAGTAGGGACATTGGCCAGAATTACTGACGTACGGCGTAGCTGCCGGGGAGCAAGTCAAGATGATTACACAATAATGGCCCCAGGTTAGACCTTGGACCTGCAGCAGTGGATCCCACACTAATATTAGGTCTAAGATTGTCTGCAAACCTATTACTTGGCGCGTTATTATTATGTGATACTGACATGGATGGGATGGATCCGTGGGGTGGGGGTCCAATAGGTGTGTTGTTCGCTGTTAATTTTGGAGTGGCTTTTTGATCTTTACTGGTGGGCCCCGTTAAGTCTAATCCTGTCTGCGTAGACTGGGATTTACCCACTTTTTTTTTAGTATTATTTTTTCCCATTAAATTCCCCTCCAAGTTTGCTACTCTCTCAGTCAGGTTTTCCAAGGCTCCCACCATATAACTGTATAGTTTGTCCATACTTTGTGATATTTTTTCCAATGCCCGTGTCTGGCCCTCCATTTGGGTAATCGTGATGATTTTATCCACATTGGTAGGTTTTTTGCGTGTAAATGGCTTTACTAAAGACTGTTTGCCCGGGATTTTCCTTTTTACTTTTCGTGTTTTTTAACTGCTTCACCAAGGTATCCCCTCCCTGTTCTGGACTGGGGACTCCTCTAAAGTTTCTAAGTTTTTACTACGTTTAGGCGGGCGTCGTGACTCCTCAGCTGAGTCGCACACATCACTCCTGTCTATATCTATATTATCCGAAATATCTAGTATGCAACCATTTTGGGCACCCTGTGCTGTATGGATCTCACTTGGGTGTATTGGATCATTTGGAATATGACCTCCCCCCTTCTTTGCCAGGCCCCGCCTTCCCTTGGATAGAGACTCCTCTACTGTATTAATCTGTTCTTCAATAGCTCCCATAGCCCCGGAGAGATAGGATAGCAATGATGTTTGGCCTGGTGCCTTTACTATGTTGGCTGCATGGCTCAGCTTCCTTTTTGGCATTTTTTAAATCTTTTAGCAGCACACAATGCACTCGACAAACTTACTTTTGGACGAATAGTTCTTAGTCCCAGGGCAAGTCCGCTAAAGGCTTAGAGGATTGGCCCGGCCCGGTCTCTGTCGGTCCCGGACGGGCACAGACGGGCCCGCCCTTGGCCCGGGCTTCGCCTGGGCGCGGCCCGCGCACGTCCCGCACCGCGGGATGCGAGCCGCGCTGATGAAGGCTGCGCTGGCCCCTCCCTCTCAGCTGACCTGCAGGCGTCGGGAGCGGGAAGTACGCGTTGCACTCTGGGACTAGAAGTCCCACCAGAGTGTGGTAGTTGCCGCGGTGTACTCGCGGTGGCCCAGGAAAGATGCTGGTCAAGGTCACAAGGGCTCAGGGGGTTTTGATGAAGACTGCCTCCGCCAGGATTTAACACGTTACCCCCTTGCAGTGATGGTGGGTCATTCAGGGTAGCTTCCACTAACTTTGATTTTGTTGCCACTCCTTCACCACACAGAACATGACCAAGGTAAGTTACAGACTGCACTGCAAACTTGCACTTAGAATGCTCAACAGTTAACCCTTTTCCTCTTGGATTTCCAAAACCTTCTCCAATACTTTGTCATGCTCTAGCCTATCATAGATAGCATCCCTGTTGAACATGGGGTGCGGCAAGCCTGTGTTCACGTCCCCACCCTATTATCTCTTTATTTAAATATCATAAGCCACCTCAGTACCTACATCCATGACTCTCCCAAAATGGGAAGGACCTCTGTACCTGCTCTACTATTTGCGGATGATACCCTTTTAGTTTCCCACACTCCAGCAGGTTTGCAGAATCTCCTTAATTTCTGAATTTTGCAACCTTCGTGTTCTGGAAGTGAATATTTCCAAGACAAAGGTTATGATGTTTAATACCCATAGATAATTTAATGGCGGTTTCTTGATGAAGAGGTTATCTCTGCAATTTGTTGATAGTTTTGACTGCATGGGGGTTAGAATAGCTACATCACTTTCCTGGAAGGCACAAATATTGAAAAGTGAAATTACTCTATTGCATAGAGCTTCAGCAGTCATCAAGAGGTATCAAACGACTACCCCCAGATCTGTTTCTCAGACCATTGAGATCTACTGTGGTAAGGTGCAAAATGCTACTGTTTATGGGGCAGAAATATGGGGTGTGGGAACACTACTCGACCACCAAGGAGAACAGTTTTTGAGCTAATTATTTAACCTACCCCGAAGTACTCCTTTGATTTCCCTATTTTTTTATACAGGACTCCAAAGGGTTGATGATCTAGCTGCCTTGAAACCTCTCCATTTTGGGGCTATGTTGTAGTCAACCCCCTAGCTTTTACACTATAGGTTAGCACTAACTTAAATTTTGGCCTTGTGAAAGGCAAATATAATGTCCTGGTTATAATATATAAAATCTTACTTTCAGCATTTAGAAATGGGAATTTGTTGGAACACTCCCTCATCTACAAATAATAACACCAAGGCCACTGTGAAAGAGACATTTTGGAATTATAGGATCGATTCATGCCATAGAAATTCTAAACGTGGCTTGCTCGCAAACAAATTCTTGTCCCATAAACCTATAGTGTAGTATCCTCAGGTCATGTCATTCTGCTCCCTGTACCTAGCTGCTCAGCCAGTGTGAGTGTTCCGGTCAGAATGTCAGTGTGAGTGGAATGCTTGGGTGCCTGGTGTGTGCGAGACAGTTGGGAAGATGGGCTGAGCAGCTAGGAGGCTGCTCCTGGTGGGGCCTGTTACAGCTTGATGTAACTACTTCCTAAGAACTTAATAAACTTCTTCTACATTTACCTGGCCACGTCTACAGCGTCTACTTTATCACCTGAACATGTGGGACAAGACTACTACATATTTATGGCGACGATCTGGAGCTAAGAACCTATCGCATTTAAAAATGAAGAGCAACAAGTTTAAAGAAACTCAAGGAAAAGAAACAAGTCAAGTAAGAAACGTGTCAAGCACGCCTCGCAGCCCCACCAGTGTCCAACACAGCGGACAGCCCAGTCAAGGTGTGCTGTACACCGTTAGAAGAAGTCTCCACTTCAAGACTTTTCATTGATCCTGCACAGAGAGACTTTTCATGTACAGTAAGTCACTTCTGTTGTTTCATGGATGCTGCGCAGAGTATGACAAAATTTGCATGTAGATGCCTGATTTTTGCCAGCATTGGAAATGTGCCAAGTGACATGTTTGAAGCTACGCTGTCAGAACCACTCCGACTTTTTCAGTTCATCAGTGGCAGTGGCTGGAAGAACGATGTCAGGTGACAAGACGTGTTTGGGGCCAAACAGCTCTGGTGTCCACAAACCACAACCTACAATTCGCATCAACAGGCTCTCAAGTACTATGTTGTACGGATTTGTTTCATCAACTGATTGACAATATTTGAAGAGCGTTTGCAAGTGAAAGGAAAATCTGTCACTGAATGTCTTTACACTGGCAATGTGTGGAAAAGTGATGGCATTTGAGTGGACTCGTTTTGTGCCACACTGTGAATATCGCTTTTGTATCTTTGGGGGCAAAGACTATTGAGAGGTTATGTGTTTGAAGACTCTTCCTACACAATGTTTTCGCAACCTCCAAAGTGTGTTTTTGTGAATTGTGACAAGTGAAGACAGGTGAGACAATGTTTTCATTTTTGATTGTTGGGCAAAGCTGAGGGTTTTTGTCTGCAGCGCTCAACCGTCGTTTTGTACTTTAAAAAAAAATGAAGTTTGCACACGCTTACCTGCCTCAGTCCTGGAGTCGGAGTTTTGGTTGTGACGCACTCCTCTCCTCTGCTGGGGATGCCTCGTGAGTTTAGAGCACGCTCGTGCCGTGAGCCTCCCGGCATGGCGTGATCCAACGTGCTGCCATTTTGATGTTGGCAATGTTTGCTGTTTTGCCAACCACGTATTTTGCCAACCACGTTTTCACATGTTCATCGTCTTCAAAAGAGTTATTTGGAGCATGAAGACTGACGAGATTGTCGTGTTAAGAGGAATGAGCATGATGCTGTTTTTTTTCTACACCGGTGTTGAGTGAAAGTTTTTTTTTTTTTCTCAAAGTGTCTATCACCCGGTGACAGGATTGATTTTATTCTTCACGTTCAACACCAAGAGAAATCAACATGAAGAAAGGTCTTCATCGTAATGGACAAAAATACTTGGAAGGCTTATCGGAGCACTTCATTTCACGAGTGCAGCGTAGGATTGTTCCAATTTGTGAAATCAGTTTAGCTATACTCCTGTTGCTTTTTCGTGTGTGCTCGAGACCTGAGACTTTTCACCTTTTTGCCCGTAAGCAAAAGGATACACACGTTGGAAAAAAGTTTGAAATTTACTGTTCAGACGATTTATGCTCTGTGGGGGACCAAATGTTAGCATTAGAAAAATAGTATCCGACGAGGTTTGAAGTCGACATGCCAAAATGATTTCCTAGGAGGTTTGAAGTTAACTTGCCATGTGTTTTGGGTGCATCTGGTATCTTTGGGCAGCATTTTCATTACATGCTTGTTTGGAAAATGTTTATGAAACACATTTGGGAAAATGTTTATGATTCATTGTCTGAGCTAGTCTTATTTTCGCATTAGTATGTTAATTTTGTCCATATTACAAGTCATACTTGAGGGTTGTTTATGGAGGGAGTGGGTCTTAGTCCCATGTTCCCATGTTTCAGACAATGTTATCCCTGCCTAAGAGATAGGAGTGGGTGTTAGTCCCATTTCCTCTTGTTTCTTATATTTTATCCCTGTCTAAGGATGGGAGTGGGTTTTAGTCCCACGACCCCACGGTCACAGTTACTTACATTTGGGATGGGTTTCAGCCCCACTTCCTGGTCATTAGTCTCCACACCTTTGTGGTTAACCCGCTTGTGGTGGGGTTATGGGGTGTTTTCCCATCTACGCAGTTATAGGGGGTTATTGTCCCACCTATGTCAGTAGTAATTGGTGTTAGTCCTATTTACTTAGTTTAAAGGGGGTGTTAGTCCCACCTTTGTTATTTTGGTGTTGGGTGTCAGTCCCTTCACTTCCTTGTACGTTGTCATGTGTGTGGGTAGTCCTCTTGTGATGCCACACTGTACTGCATTTGGTTATTTAATGATGCTGTACATGTCCTTGGGTATTAGTCCCATGTGACACTAGTTGTTACGCTCCATGTTCTTGGACTTATGTCATTCCTTACTGTGGGTTTGATGTACATCCTTTCGTCTGGATGCGTGTGTGTTTGGTGTCAGTCCCAGTTACACGTGTGAACGTCATGTTGTGTTTTGGTGTATAAGTCGCCCTGCGCTTCACTCTGTGCTTTTGCGTCGTTCTGTTGTGTCGACGTATTGTGTGCGTTTGTCACACTGTGCTTCTTTCTGCTGCACAAAGTTCTTGGGTGCCAGTCCCATGCAACGTTATATGTACATTTGGGGGTCAGTCCCAATCGTTGTTTTTTTTTCACTGGGGTTTTAGTCCCACAGTGTCCCTCACATGAGGGGTGGCGTATGGTGTTTTCGCCACAGTCTCCTCACGTGAGGTGTACTTCCTTGGGTGTTGTTCCACCCATTGTATTCTAGTCTGGGTTAAGTTTACCCTTTTCTTCCATCATATGTGTTTTGCTCACTTGTGTATGTGAGCTCTTATTACTCTATCTGCTTTTTATTCAATTACTGTGAAAGGAAGAGGATGGGTATAGTGCATGTGCATTTCTATTTCTCCATTCTTCTTTCTTTCTTCGTGTTTCGTTTTCCCTCTCGTGATGTCATTCCTTGCATCCCTGGGTTAATGGATGGTTTACTTCATGTGTACATTATTGTGTATAGTTGTTTTCGTTTTTGTTTAGATCTTTTTATTGTTCAGTATAAAAGGATATAGCCACTTTGAAACCATAAATGGATGCCATTACACCTTGTTGTGCTCAAACATGGTTCACATTAGGCACGCTGATGGTGGGCTAATTCACCATTAATTGGAAACATAATTCTGATGAATCTTCTTTCTCTTTGCAATTTTTGTAATTGGTTAAGTATAGTTGACCACTTATTATTTTTCTATGTCTTTCTATAAAAGGGCAAGGAGGGTATGGATTAGATCGATTTGTATAAACCTGGGTGTGAGACTTTACAAAGTCGCCTCTAGAATTATCCTAACTGACACTAGCCCTGTTATAGTTTTTGCCTTAGTCATTTTTACATGCTGTCTGGATTCAAGGAAAGCGACTGGGTCTAGCATTAGGAATCGTGATTTGTTGGACCTAATGTATTGTATTTGAGTTAGTGCATTAGGCCTGTGGGGTTTTCTCCAAGATCCTATTAACCGTCAAGGTCTGAAATACCATATTGTGTAACTATTTCAGATGGCTTTTAACCATGAATATGTATTTATCATCCTTTTAATTCATTGCTATGTATTTATTGTTGTTTTTCTTTTATATTTGTAGATTATTGTATAGTTCTGTAAGACAGTCTGCATTGTTTGATGTTTTAAGGTGCCTGATCCCGACATAAACTTATTTTGATGATGCTGTAAAATATTGATCCTGTGTTAATATATAAAGTATGGTTAATGATATTTTACGAATATTGTAAATAGGAGTAAACGTACACCTGAGCACACTGCAGAACTGCCAGCAGCCACACCTATAACAAAAGCACATACAGTTTCCTAAAAATAAGTAGCGTTGAAACAGCAGACCTTTCCCTAATTCAGTGCCATTTAACTGTACTACCTTTTCTTTTTAAAATATACGTGTTTTCAAGGTAGGTGAAGGCAATGCCTCGTACGATTATTTAGGTATGTGCTTCCATCACAAATTTAGTTGGCACAAGCTATCAACTACCCTTAAAAGTGCAGCAAATGCCATCCTGTGTCTCAAAAAGAAAACTGGCAGTCAATCTCGGAGTGTCATACTGCAAATATACAGGCAGAAAACAGTTACATCTGCAATCTATGCAGCAAACTCTGTGGCTTCTATAATTCCTGACTGCTCCAAATAATAGAGAATAACTTTTTAAGGGTGCTGTTGAAACTGGGCCCCTGAACACCGTATGGCCCCTGTTCTGGGAGCTTGGATTCAGATCCACATGGGACATCATTGCTTTCTCCTCCGTGATGCACTGGTGTCGACAGAACAAAAACCAATATGGAAGAGTCTATCTAAGATCCATAGGTGAAGTGTCTGAGCACACTTACTTGATTAATTGCTACCCGTTATGCTGACTGGCATGTAGGGCAGTAACGAAGGACCTCCACTTCTGTCTGTATCGGGCAAGTTTCTGTACGATGCACCAGCTGTGGTTCAGAGCCTTCATTTCTGTTTCCACAGTTCACCTTCAGGTGTTTTTTGGCCTGCCTCTCTTCCATTTGCCTTCTGGGCTCCAGTGAAGGGTTGTTCTTGTGATTGAGTCTTCTTCTCTTCTGATGGCGTGTCCTATACATCTCCATATTTTTCTCATATTGATGGTGTCCATGTTCACTTGTTTGCATCTGGTGAGCAGCTTCTGGTTGGAGATGGTTCGCAGCTAGAAAATGCACCCGATTGTTCTCAGGTGACTGGTGTGGAAGACTACCAGTTTGGTGATGTCACTTTTTTCATTTGTCAGCATTCGGATCCATACAAGAGTGTGGACAGAAAGCAGCTCTGGTAAAGCCTCAACTTGGTGTTTGTGCTCTATTGAGATAACCTCCACACATTGTTCAGCATCCTGAAGGCATTCTTGGCCTTGTTCAGTCTGCACTTGATGCCACTGCATGCCCCTCTCACATGTCTGATAGTGCTGCCTAGGTAGGTGAATTCTTCTTCATTGCTAGGTCCTCTCCAACCACCTTGATTTGTGAAGAAGAGAACAAAGGGACCTACTCAGGAAATAGATATTGAACCTCTTCCGCAAGTAAAGTGGGCCAGAATTATATATGGCACAATGGACAATGTGTAGGGATTTAAAAGTAATCCTTTTGACCACCGGAAGCCAATGTAACATACACAATACATAGGAGGATGAGGCATGCTAAACCAAACCAAAAGCTAACTTGGCTGCCATGTTTTGAATGCACTGGAGCTTATTCAGCATGCCCTGTGAGGCAACCAAAAAAAGAGCTACAGTAGTCAAGGCTAAGAATAGTTGCCTAAAACGCTATCCAGTGATCTGATAGCGGTAGGAGCAGAACAATTTTCCTTAGAAACCTCAGGAGGAAACAGGAAGATGTTAGATAATGTGCCTGCTTCACCAACTTCAGATTCTCGTCCAGAAGTAAACCAAGGATTTTAACAGGCTGGACTGTAAGAGAGAAATTAGACCAAATTGCAGGCCAGAACATAGAAGGAAAAAGCCTGGACAAAAAGAAATGAGAAACCCATAAAACCTCCATCTTACTAGTATGAAATTTCAACTTCAAGTCATTAGATTGAAGCCAGAAGGATACAGCGGACATGCACTGATGGAACACCTCAAGCGAGGCTGCCCCTTTCTGTCCAAGGCAGTGATCAGCTGAGTGGTGTTCGCATAATTCATACAAGTGACCCCAAATGACCTAATTAAAGTAGCCAATGGACATGCATATATATTAAACAGGGTGGGCTGAGGGCAGACCCCTGAGGTGCTCCTTGGCCCAGCGCTCTAAAATATGACATAAAAGGAAAAAGATAGACTGCTTGGTGTCTATCCTCTAAATAAGATTTGCACCATCCATAGGCTGCTCCTTCAATTCTGGCCTCCCTAAGCCTGGAGAGAAGAATGGAATGCAACAGTGTTGAATGCAGCAGACATATTGAGAAGAACTAAAGCCACAGGAGCTGCCTGATCAGCTATCAGTGTCAGGTAATCTAAAACCTCCAATAAGGTGGTTTCAATACTGTGGGTCGGACGAAAACCTGACTGTACATGCTCGAGAATCTGCTGTTGTTTCAGAAAGCCACAGATCAAAAAGTGGACACACTTTTCCAAGATTTTAACAGCAAATGGAAGAAGAGAAATCAGATGAAAGTTAGAAAGAACAGTCTGATCTGCATAGATTTTTTCAACATGGGGACAATTAAGGGCACTCTGTCGGTATCTTGGCGTTAGTAAGAAGTTATTATAAACATCCAACAAAGGCAGTGCCAATGCCATCGTAGCCATGTTCCAAAACGTAGGAGGTTTTAGATCTAGGGAAGAGCCTGACCTGATAGTTGCTGTAATGGATGTAATATGGCCAAGGTCCCCTAGCTCACATGTGATCACAGAGGAAGGCGACAAACACGTAGAGACAACTTCCACGCCAAAAACAGATTCAACTCCTGAGGAAACTAGCGAGACACAGAACCTATTTTATCCTAAAAATATTTAGAGAGCTGGTCTGCAAGCTCTTGCCAGCGCCTAATAACAGATGACATGGAACTTGGTGGGGGTAGTGATCTCTCCAATTTGTAGATTTCCTTAGAGGGATTTTCATCGGCCACCAGTTTCCTATAATTAGACAAAGCCTGTTTTAATTCCAATTTAGCCATTATAGAGTAATGTTTGCCATGCCCTTTCAGGTTTCCTACAAGTTTTGCATTCTGTTTTTCTGAGCTTCAGCTTTACATGAGCGGTCACGAGATGGTAATCACTGCCAATAACAGCTCCCCTCCTCACGCTATCATCTTGTAGTGAGCGCCTCCAGGTGCCACCCGTTGATGAGTGGCACCTGGAGACTCTGAGTACTCTAAGCTTTCTACTAATGCATGGGCACTTTATGTTAAAAGGACATTAACAAATATGGGGGTATAAACATCTGCAGTCAGACCCTGCAACAATTATCCTTGAGAATTATTATTGGTGCTCTATAAACTCCAGATAATTTGTACGGTTGCAGAAACCTCACAGTTGACTGCAAGTTACCTCTATGTAAAACACTTAATGGGGAGAGAGAGCGAGCTGATTGCATTGTACCTGAAGCACACCACACTCTATACATTAAATTCAGATTGGGTGTTTTTCCTATCAGGGTGTATATGTCCATTTTTAGTTGCAATCAAGCACACAGTGAAGCGCTGTGACTTTGGGGCCATGATATAATATTGCACTTCCTATTTAGCACAAACTCCAAAGCCTTGTGTTTTAAGCGGGTAATGCCCTTATGTAAGTTGTACCGACTCACTTGCACTTTGCTATAGAACTGATATCCTGTTAATTTGGATAGCTTTATAAAACTATCTTTGGGCTGCATGGATTATGACGAGAAGACCAAGTTTGGACTCTATCCGGGGCTATGAATGTGTCAGGGAATGATATTAAAATAACTTAATCTTGGGGGGGGGGGGGAGCCTGATGCCTGGCAAGATAGCGGCTCTGAAGTAGAGCTCCCGCCAGTGTGTGGCGACCAAGTTCTCTCCTGTCTCTCTGGGGTGCCGCCATCTGGCAATGAGAAATTCACCTCCTTAGGGCTGCATTTGCAGTGCACACTACAAACTCTGCCTCAAGCCTTATACGAACACAATGCACTGTATACTTTCAAGGTGAAAACTTCACTGTCCCACGTTAAACAAAGACATTATGAGCACTGAGAAAAGGCGGGCTGTCTTTTGGCACTGCAACTGCGACAGCAGGAATCCTCCTACATCATACCAGCCATCAGGCAGGTTGATGGACAACCTCTCACCCACCCGCTTGACATGTTGGAGTCCTTCAAGACACCACAGTGCACTTTACACCTCGGATACCACATGCACCCCTGATGAAATTACGGCCTTCCTGGCTCGAAGTACGATACTATGCCTCACGGCAGACCAGAGACAGGCTGTAGAGGCTGACATTACCCTGGAGGAAATCCTGGAGGCAATTCATGGTCCATACAGCCAAGTCCCAGGACTGGACGGCTACCCATCTGAATACTATAAAATGCACAAGGCTGTTTTAGCCTCCTGCTTAGTAAGGTGCACACTGAAGACGCACCATGACACAGTACCCTTACCGAAGCCAAGAAAGCCTCAATTACACTCATTCTTAAACTGGGTAAAGACCTGCTGAACTGTTCTAGCTACCATCCTATTTCTTTGTTGAATGTCGACACGAAACTTCTGGCAAACAGACTTAAACGAGTCATCCCATCCTCTATACACAAGGACCAAGTCGAGTTTGTCCCCACCTCACGTCGGCATTCCACCTCTGCACTGTGATGCACATCCTTTGGAGTCTTCGACATGTTAATGATGAAAAGCTAGCAGTATGTATTGATGCCGAAAAAGCTTTTTACAGGGTTGAATTGAACAATCGTTTTCAAGTCCTTCGACAGAGTGGGATAGGCCCGGTACTCCTGAGCGGGATCCGAAGGCTGTACTTTCACCCAAAGGCCATAGTCACCTGCAACGGACATGCTTCTGCACCCTTTGAAAGCCACGGAGGCACCAGACAGGGTAGTACCTTATCCCCTCTTGTTATTCTGGCCCTGGAACTTATGCAATAGTGATTCGCAATTCCCCAAACATACATGGCAACCCCATCCCAGGTGGAGAACACAAGTTCTCGCTATATGCGGACGATATCCTAGTCACTCTCACAGGACCAGCCCCACCTCATTGAGAGCCCTCATGAATCTGATCTTGCATTTTTCTTTCCTGTCCGTGTATAAGATAAATTGGGATAAAAGCGAGGCCCTACCCCTCACAGATCGCACATCACCATCTGTGATTGCAGGCCTGCCTTTTAAATGGTCTTCCTTCTCCATGAGATACCTTGGGATTGAAGTCACCCTGGGTCTCAGACACATGGGGGAAAGCAACATTGACCCGCTACATACAAACATTAATGCGAACATGACCCGTTGGTCACAACTCATCCTCTCCCTCTGGTGGAATACTCAGATACTTTAAAAGAATATGATGCCAAGATTGAACTACGTATTCACCATGCTCTCTCTTCGCATTCCCGACCACCTAATGGACGTTCTTGAGAAAACTCTGAAAACATTGTTGTTGGGAAGGCGGAAACCACGGCTGAAACTGGGGAAGCTATATGCCACCAAGGAACAGGGGGGTGTGTGGCTGCCTAATATCAATTGTTACTGGTAGGCGTCCCAAATATCTTCCCTTAAATATGCCATACACACCACATTAGACACGCTCAGTTGGGTTCAGTTGAAATCAGCCCTCTTGGTTCGTAATAAGGGCATTAAAATGATGCACACAGGAGATGAGACTGAACTGATTAAGTTACATCCTGCCTTAGGCACCACTGTCCATGCATGGCGGACAGGTCATAAACTACTGAAGATGAACCCCAATGTATTCGCACAAGCCCCCTTCTGGTGAAATATCTTGTTGGTTGGGGGGAACTCAGCTGGCCGTCATTTGCATCTAAAGGTATTCACTAACTGTCTGACTTAGTCAAGGATGGGGAAACCAAATCTTGCACACGCTCAAAAACAATATGGCCTGCACATGTGCCATTTTTGGGACTACCAATAGTCTTCGTGCTATTCTTGGATCACCCCCTACTAGATCCCCCCCCCTTTTCCCATTGATGGTCTGCCTATGGAAATGGGGCACTTATAATGGGACATTGTCTGGGCTGTGCCATATATTGGTAGATTGGCTGTACTCTACCCCTCTATCACACTCTGCGGGAATGGTGGTCAGACAGGCTGCAGGTCAGATACTGGAGGACAGCTGGGAGGATCTCTTAGCTACCCATGATAAGTACCTTAGAGAGACATGCCTCAAATCAAATTCAGCTACTTCAAGGTGCTGCACAGATGGCACTGGTCGCCTCTTTGACTCTGATGATCCTCCTTACTTCTGACCGTAACATGCTGGAGATGCAGATTGTTGGAAAGAGACATTGTTTATCTGCTTTGAGACTGCTCCGCACTATCGGCCTATTGGTTCTCCATTGCAAATATAATCAGACGAATAATACATCTCATAGGGAAGTTAAAAGCACAGACAGCTCTCCTCCATGGCTCTGCTCAGTGCCCAGCCATCACGAATCAACAATCCAGATAGCTAACCACCACACTGGCCTCCGTGAAGATCTGCATTCTGGGTGGGTGAGAAAGAAGACAAAAAAGGTCAAAACTGAACCTAGTCAATAAAAATGATCGTGGGAGCTTGATAGCCCTAAAAGGTAAGTTTCCGTTGCTTGCATGGTTTTCAAAATGATATACCTACGTACACTAGGCTTCCTTAGCTCAGGTCTCCCCGATCTAGGGTCCACTGTTTAAAAAAGGAATCATTTACCTTGCCCAGATCCTTCCTACAGATCGATTCCGGGTTAAAAAATAAGTCTGCTCTTCCCAGGCTCATAAAACACTTCTTAATATAGTTGAGCCAAGGAATTTGATGAGCATGGTCAAAGGCCATACGGTCCTTTAAGATCTGTTTGTTTAAGGCGGTCCCCTTGCTAAGCCAAATTTTTATCCACAGTGAAAGGAGGCGAAATGCCAACAAATCAGAAAGATAGGCCATATCCAACTCTTCATGTGGTACGAAAGTGGAGGTACCCTGGGGTACACTTAAGAGCATCCTGTTGTCTCCTCTTGAAGAACCCGATATTGGTTATATGTAAACCCAGCAGACCTGTCATGCAGGATTTGACACTCCACCGGAACGTGACACTGTGAAAACTATGATTGGAACCTGTCTAGCTGGAAGGACAAAGGAAGAGCCCCGCCCAGGTGTCAGTTAATATTAGCCTATAACAGGGGAGGCCTCTTTGAAGTTCGCCCCAAATGTTAGAAGTAACACCACGGCAGACCCGTCAAGCAGGATTTGACATTCAAACAATTTCTAATACTGTAATGTCGAAAAGGATGCTCACAGCCCCATCCTGCATATTCTGTCTGGTTCAAAGGGGTCATTTCTGCCCATTAAGGCCAGCCGATTGTATGCTTCGGGGAGGCATTTCACACCTATTCAAATGCTAATTACTGGCTGGCAGAAGTGGGAGAATAAATGCAAATGGGCCTCCAAAGCCTTTAGGCAGGCAAAAGGTAACTTTCAAAATATACCTTTCCCCTTAACCCACCCCTATCGAGTGACAGGTCACAGGTGGGGTTTCACTTAGCCCAAAGACAAATGGGCACTCAGGGAAAACCCAGATCGAGTCCACAGATAGACAGTTGCACCACAAACAGTTCCGAGGAAATTGGCCCCAATAAAATAACACGTTTGGCCAGTGGCGTGCGTTCCCCCTAACACCACAAAGCTAGATGCCACATGTAGTTAGTAACACTCTGCCAACCAGGACACGACATACACACCACATGTAGTGATAACGCGCTCCCTACACCAGACATCTGGAAACATACACACTGGACAACACTACCTCTCCCCGAGGTTGAGAGCCACCAGTTTCCCCTTATCAGATGACTATACTTGTTATTTATGACTAAGATGCTTTTCCAAGAAAGCATTGGTTTATTGTACCTCATGAGATGTATATATTGTCAGCCGAAACGCTGTACAGTGAGAGACTTTCTTCAGACGCAACTCTGTCAATACTCTCCAGGCCGCTGCGTTTAATTAAATCAACATGTTCCTGCTATGCCAAATGCCTCTTTTAATTTCTTTAAGGTAAATTCATATCCGAGCAACATTTTGGTGAGCCAGCCAGGAGAGATTGGTTTATCAAGCCTGACTGCTGCCGAAGGACAAGGACCCCTGCCCGAACAGATTCACATCTGCGCTACAAGATCGGTGAGCAGACCCCATAATTGATTAGAAGTTCTTCTGAATCCGCGGGGCGAAGGTCTGCGGAGGCTGCTGTCACAGGGTAAGAGACTACAACTGATCCTTAGTCCCAGCATGTGGCATGTGGCAAACTAGGACAAGCGCGTGGATCACTTTTCCCTAGTCAGCACACTAGAGAAGGTGAGGGTCACTTATTTATTGTGCGCAAACCGTTGAGTGTTATACAACCGGTACACCCCGGCCCTTGGTGTGTTATATAGGGTCACCACCTTGATCTTATTTTTTAGTCAAAGTGTATTTTTAGGGACTGCCAGTTTCTGAACACTGGCAGTGTCTAAAAGAAGTGAGGAGGTGGATTTTTTGCTTGGACTGCTGAGCGTCAGTCAACCCCTGGGTGTGATATAGGGTATAATTCAGACGTTAGGGAAATATTTGGACCTAGGCAAATAAGGTGTAGATTGTGTCTGTCCACAGAGGGCTGATAATTGTCAGGTTAATCCTTTCCCTCAGCACAAATCATTGCTATTTTTATCCGCAGAGCCAATACTGACAGACTATCGGGCTCACTTAGCTCTGCATATTACACGGAGCATCTCCTCTCCTTGGGCTGTAGGCGCTAGGAGGAGGCTAAGGTTTTTGGACAAAATAAGCATTTTTTATATCACCTTTTCTCTTTTCCATTTATGCATTTATTGATGTTGTGGTGCTGGTAAAATTTTGCAATTTTGCTTCATGTTTAAATGTTATGTCATACTAGTGAGTTTATGCTTTATGAAATAATAACCATTTTTCCCCAAATCAGAATTTCACTTTTGCTAGCTTACTGTTACAAATCAACTCGTACTGTTATGAACTAACAATTGCACTTTGTTATAGGTTGTTACTATTTCATTGCATTTGTCTTTGTCTATTGTTAGATTTTCTCTTTCTTGACGCATCAATTTTTATAGAGCTCGTAACCAGTAGATTGTTTTTGGTACCACCTGTAGGAAGGTAGGATCTGACTGCATAGTTACCCCCTCTTTTTTCCTGGTGTTGTGCTGGTTTTTGACTAGTTTGACTGGGATCCTGCTAATCAGGACCCCAGTCTATCTGCTTTCTCCCTAAATTGGTTATGTATGTACTTTAGGTACACTCCAGATTGGATACTGGGGTACCCTTATAAGTCCCTAGTATATGGTACACCATGTACCCAGGGCATAGGTACCCCTGAGGCCTCCCATGGGCTGAAGCATGTATTATGCCACCCCTGAGAGGCCATTCAAAATGACACCACAGGTCTGCTAGAGCAGCCTGTGTAAGCTGGTGCTTGCACCACTTACTTAGATATAGGTTCACTATATCTATCTAAATCACTACACCTAAAAACCTATCAGTCACCCCTATGGCAGGCCTTATCAATCCTGAAGGCAGGGTGCTGGGTTTTACGTGAGAGGGTGCCCCTGCATGAGCAGAGCCCCTCTGCAGCCTTCGGAGACCATTCCCCGGGGTTGTCAGTGATGCAGCCAGACATATAGGTTAAGTGGCATTATAACCTCGCGGTAAATGCTAACTTTAAAACAGTTGCTTAGAAACATGTTGTGTTTGGTGTCAAACACCTTGGAATCATACCTCATGATTCCCCCCTTCTAGAACCACTACTGTGGGTCACCGGTCTACCCGGTACCAGCTTTCACAACCTGGGCAGCACAAAATGGATGCTGCCAGCCACAGACACGAGTCTGCTCTCCTGCTGCTGAGCCAAGCTCGAGCAGTGGAAGGCATGACAATAGGCATCCTGTCACAGGGAGGTGTGACCACCTCCCAGACAGTATTTAGTGTATTGGGGCTGGGTGGGTGCACTCTGAGAGTGCCAGAAAGTCTGCACTGGGGGCACATTTGGTGTCCCTGTGCATAGTCCAGCCAGAACCAGTTCTGGGAGCCGTTGGCTCCTGCTCTGGCATGAAACTGGACAAAGGACATGGGTGTAGCCACCCCTCTGTCCTGCCCCTCCCCTAGGAGGGTCCCCAGAGTCCGTCCAACCCCTTCCCATGGGTATAAAGTGGGATACCTGATTGCAGGACTTTAGATTATACCTGGATAAGACTCTGCAAAGAAACCAAGTACTTTGACGCTCTACACTTCGCTGGACGATAGAAGAATCTCCCTTGGAGTAAAGGAGTTACTCCCCTGCAGCAGCAGGCACCTAAGCGCATCTGACCGGCTTGCATCTCCAGAGCTCCTGCAGACTCCGAAGATTTCTGCAACACAGGAGGTGGGTTCCCGAAGGTCCCCGAGGTAGATCTGACCTCTCAGCGATTCTGAGACCAGTATCCCTCGTGGGGGCCATGCAACCCGTACCCCTGTGCACCGCGTCTATTTGCAAGTGCATATGCTTGTTGGCAATCCCTGAGCTTGTGCATTGGACTATGTGTAGTCCCGACTCCGAGCAACATTTGCACCAAAGATATCTGGCCTCCACTCCACGAGTGCTCTGTGGGCTGGTGCTTTGTAAATTCGCTTGAGGTCTCCTCGCGATCCCTGGTCAGTTGGCCTGTGGGTCCTGGCGAGGGTCATCTCATTTGTTCTTGGGCTTCCCTGGTTGCTCCAGACGTGCCCTGACTCCCCATTGCTTGGAGAGTCTCCTGGACCTTGCTGGTCCACACCGTAACCTGTTTCCTCTGCCCGCGTGGGTTGCATTTGCCAAGACTTGTTGGTGCTCCAGCCGGACACTGACCCCTCAGCACTCGACATCCTTCGTGGGACAGATCACCTCCAGACTTTGGTCATCACAGACGTCTCCTGGTCCCTGTGGCTGCAGAGTCAAGCATCCTCACTTCTCACCTGAAGCACCCGACATCGGTGGACATTCGACTACCGAGCCCCTGGTCACCTGAAGTGACCCAGACTCTGTCCCCTCTGCTTTCAGGTTCCTCTTACCTCGAATCCAGGCTTGGATTCCACCGGACACTCTTCGCCTTCCTGGCAGCAGTACTTCTTCGCAGCCCTCTATTGAAAACGATGGAGGTTTCCGACACCACTTGACCCCTATGCACCCGGCTCCTCTGGGATAGGTAACAAGGGTACCTCGGTACTCATTGGTGTGTTGGCTCTAGAACCTCGTATGTTCCAAAGGGTTTGTTTGAAGTCCACGTAGAAGTGTCCTTAACTTGTAACTTTCCAACTGCGACTTTCCCATAGAGTTGCACGGAGCACGCGGTCGTGTTTCCTCACTGCACCTGTCCTCCGTGGGCACCCTGTGTCACTGCCTTGGGTGGTTCCTTGGGGTCCCAGCGATTCTACGTGCTCTAGGCACTGTCTCTAGTCAAGTCGTGATTGTTCTACCATTTTTTTAGTATATGGTTCGGTCTCCCCTGGAGACCGCTGTGTATTGTGCTACTTACAACTGTTCTATTGATTCTATATTGTGTGCTTTATGTTCTAATCTTGTGTAGAGATTAGTAGAGTGTTATATTAATAAATACATATTTTTATATCACTACTGTGTGGTTCTCCTTTCATTTAGTCATTCAGGGGGTGATACTCTGGTAAAACAAGCTGCTTTACATTCCTTCAAGATTAAGCCTGAAGGCTGCTCTCCACAGCTACCACTAGGATAGCTTTCTAACGGTTATCTTTGACCTCATACATCATAAGGGTTGTGTGGACTGGTACAAGGTGCCCACTTTAATTAGTGGACAGCATATACCAAGCCACCTTCTCACACCACCCCATGGACACAGTTACCCACAATCAGAGCAGTATATGTAATTATATAAAACATCTAGAGACAATCAAAAAACTTGTAAAATCCTTAAACAAGTTCCCCAATCCATTATGGACTCCACAAAACTACATGCAAGTGAGGTTCCCCAGCCAGGCTAGGAGACAAGAGAAACACTGCCGCGAGTGGCACGCTCATACCAAAGCACAACCATTTCCCTGGCCTGAGTGGGGAACATTCGATACAAACATCATAGAACACACAAAGACTCACATTCAGACCAGGTATGCAGGACAGAAAAAAGCTAAACAAGAGGCACTACTAGAACTATGGGCCATGTTAGAGGTGGCTTGTCCTACAGGACTATCCCCGAGTCCATAAGCAAGGCATCTGCACCTCACCCACCATACACCGGCAGGGATGTGCTCTCGTTGATGCCGGCCATCCCTGCCGCCCCTGCGCTGGGTTACACCAATACATCATTCGAGGGGGCTGGTGGACCTCCCATGGGGCAGCAAGCCACCAGACAGGGGGGAGATCACAGGGCCAACCAGCCCAGATGCAGTCAGCCTCGGCTCAGTCCAGTGCCAGGCTCCCTCGGGGTATGCCCCCCCCCATCGGTTGTGGCCCATCAGGTCCGAGCCAAACAGGGAGCAGATGCTCCTGACCGCCACACAGTGCACCCTAAGATCAGAGGGAAGTTTATGGCACTCCTGGAAGGTGATTCCACCATTGGAGGGGAAGAAAGGGACCCAGTCCTCCAAAATCTGACTCCAAAGGGGGAGCCAAGAGCTATACTCCTCCAAGGTATGCCTATGGTGCGGAGGAAGCATCAGGGAGTGAGTTTGAGGCCACGACACTGAGCAAGGAGACAGCCCAGGTGGGAAGCAGAGGAGAGATTTGAGTTAACCCTGGGAAGTTCAGCGGGGAGGGGGAACAACTCCCCCCTTTCCCGGAGGGAACCAGGGCTAGGCCTCAGGCCCCACATAGGGATGGGCTCAGGGAAGAGTCAGAAGGAAGACCCCTAACAGAAGCACACACATCATCTGGCCATCGGTGCAGGAGAGGGGCCGACCAGGAAATAAGTGGTTAGGATAGCCTGACTGGAACACAATTGAGACACAGAAGAAGCATAATGGCACCTTTGCGCGGGCGCGGGCACAAGTAGAGTGACGATAAGGACTTCTGGCGCTCCCCCGAATGCGCCAGTCAAGCAGTCCAACCCTTAGAGAGATAGTATCCAAAGAAGAGGGTGCGGCCTTCGCGCAGCCTTTTTGCCATCTACTGGCCTACTGGACCAAAAGGAAGGGCCAGTATGATCATCCCTGGCTGGAGGAGGAATCCTTTGAACCCGAGGACATGGCCGTTGCAAAGGACTGCATTTGGCATGGAGGAGGGGATCAGCGATGGAACTACCCCTACATGGAGGACTGCCTGAGATAATGGGAGCACTATGTTGGGAGAAACCGACAGAGCCACCCATGCCAGAATTTGTCCACTACTGCATATAGGTGCAGCAGGGACCATCTATGTGCCTTGGGAACAGATGGACACAGACGGGCTCAGGAACAAACTATCCCCATTGATCGACAGGGCAGGAAAATAGATCTTGTGCTTTGAGAAGAACACCACAGGCGAGGGCTCAGGAAGCAACCAATATCTTTGGACTGGGCTCAACAGCTGGAACGTTTCAAAACACAAAATGTAGATATCACTGGTGGCTAATGTGATAATGAGCTTGCGGCCTGCTTTCCCTCGCTCCTCCCCCCTCCTCCATCTCTCTATTTCCTCCCCTCGCCCCCCCCCCCCCTTTATCGCCCCTGCTTTGTACCACGCCCAGATGGAGATTGGAACAGACAATTAGTTCTTAGTAGCACAGTTCTTTATTGTTGTATTTTAACATTGTCACAGAATTGTTATTCAATAATATGATGATAGTATATTCCAGAGCATCGTCACTATAGTGTTTATACATGTATAACCCTTTTTTGATCTATTAGTAATAGCCAATGTTACTCATTACTGCGAACTATGTATGTCAGCAGACGCTTTTATGATGGAGTCATTGCAGGCTTCTTGATCGACAAAGACACCGAGTCACTGCCTGCTGTTGTTTATATGACCTACTAGATCAATGTCAATGCTATTGTAATGTAATATAATTTACATCAAAACTGAAAATTTAATACAAATTTGTGCTAAAAAAAAAAGAGAAGAACACCACAGGTATAAACTTAGCTATCGGTGACATCAGAAATCTGCTCAGCAGCCTCATCCAAGAGCAGACCAACATGGTGTTCTCCCGAGCCCGCATCCCCACAGACACGATTA
This sequence comes from Calotriton arnoldi, assembly GCA_963921515.1. Classification (NCBI taxonomy): domain Eukaryota; kingdom Metazoa; phylum Chordata; class Amphibia; order Caudata; family Salamandridae; genus Calotriton; species Calotriton arnoldi. The sequence continues at coordinate 1,644,233 of CAWUFW010001292.1, read as the reverse complement.
TCAACACCGAGCATGACAGGGCCGAATTTAACTCATTCAGACACCCGATCTGGATGGCCCTGAGGGAGATATTCCCCGACCGCCCAGACATAGGAGGACTGATGGCAGGGAGCATGAAACCTGGGGAGGCCGTGACTGAATTCCTAGATAGAATAAGAGAACGATGGGGCAAGAGGCAGAACAGCCCTGGACCGACACAGGTCCCCAGGTTGCATTCTTCTACAAAATCCTCAAAAGGGGACTACCCACTGAGATCCAGACTGGACTAGATGGCATAGTAAGGCTAGATACCAAACTTTGGCGGGAATTACAGGCCTACATATTACACTATTCCCAGAAAAGATAGAATAAGGACAGGGAAAAGCAGGAGCAGGACCAGAGAGACACCACCAAACTGGTCCAACAGAAGTTGAAAAAGACCACCCTTGAGGGGGCTGCGTTGGCCGCGAACGTCCAAATGGCACTAGTCTCAAGGGGAGCTCTGCCTGCGAACCCTAGAGGGTATCCACCCAGTCCTAGCGGCCGAGGTCAGGGAGACTGGATCCAAAGCGGCCTCATAAAGTGCCACTATTGTCACAGAGTGGCCCACATGGCTGACGATCAGAATGGAATAGTACCGAGATAGCCCTCACAGAGCATCCACCCCCAAAACAAAGCCCAGAACAACGCTAAAGCATCGCACAATCAGGTTCAAGGAAATCAGGCTGCAGCCACCCCACCACAAGAGGGGCCGGGTGGTTGGTCAAGCAAAGGGCAAATGCCGCAACAGACAGGGAGCTCACTCCAGCAGGGACTGGGCCCACAGCCACAGCAAGGAGAGGTGACTGTCTGGTGTGGCAATGCTCTAGCACAGTCGCAGGGTACAAACACGCAGTAAGTCCAAAAACCTTCCCCTGAAATGACCTATCCCCTTCAAATCGCTTCCAGTAGCATTTCCTTACTTTTATTCACAGCCAGCCTTTTGGGCCACCCTACTAAGTCGACCTGGAATTCTCACTAGAGTTTGCCATCCAGGTGCCCGCAGGGGCCTAGGCCCCCTCCGCTGTTGATCCCCCAGGGTGGGGCTGACAGATCACACAGAAAGACAGTCTGAAGAGTGGGCAGGGCGGCCCCCAACTGGTCATAAAACCAGCACCCAGGTCCAGCAGTCCAAAGTCCAGCCTTTGGCAAGCTATGTAAGTCTCACCAACCCCGGGGTTTCCACCAAATAGAGGCCCTCCTATGGGTCCAAAATGAAGCAAATGCTCCAGTGAAGGGAGCCATGTTTCTCACATGTTTAGGGCAGGGACATTCTCAAAACTTCGGAAATAAGTGACCACATGACCCCAGTCCATAGGGAAAAATCCATCGAGCTCATTAACATTACCTAAATCAGGCAGAGCATACAAAGTCCCAATGGGACCCCGACTCGTCGAAAAACACAGAAAACAAACACAATTCCAGGCATTCCCCTGCAGGTCCGTACAGGGGCTGCAAACGTCAGACCTTTAAACGGAGCAGCCCACAGAGGAAGAGTACTGTCCCTACCATAGCAAGTAGAAGGGGGAACCAAAATAGAAACAGCATTAAATTAGCATAAACTCACCATGCCCTAAAACTTCTAGCACCTCCTTCCAGTACCACACTAGGAAAAATCGCTCACAGCAAAACCATAGAGTGTATCAGTAAAAAGTAAATGCAGGAATTTTCCAAACAACCGCCTAACAATGTGTTTATTCCAAGCTAACCTACAACCCACAGCTCTTATCCTACAGATATGTGAACAAGCTGCAAGTGCACCATCATTGCCGCAGTCCACCACCCGTTTGATCAAAGCTTGAAAAAGACTTTCACAAGGCCAACTGCTCAAGTAACAGACTACAAATTGACTGTACAACCATTTTTATAAAAGACTGTTTTTGTACTGCACCAAGACAAAATACCTCTGGGCAACCAGACGACAGACATTTTACCCTGAAGATGATCCTAAAGCCCACAAATGTTTTCTAAGTTATGTATTTTTGTACACGCTCTATTTAGCCGGGGTGCTCTCATGCCCCCTCCGTAGCCAGAAGTATGCCTAGTCTCATAAACTCTGCTTCGACATTCTTGCAACGCATTCACAGAGACCTCTTTCTCCTCACATACACCTGTACTGAACCAAACACTAGCATTCCTTATTCACTAAAACACAACACCTGGTACCAACATATGACCGCCGTAGGCACTCAAACCACGAACAGGTCATGCTACATATGTTCACTGATACCCCACGTCGTAGGAGCAGACAGGCTTTACTTATCCAAGGAGATAGCCCCTGAAAATGCAAAGAGACTTGTACATCTGTACCTATGTAGGATCAGGGCCAAGATGAAGGAAGTTACCCGGTTAGGGTCACCCGGGTCACTAATGACCACCTCTCAGCCTTCTGTACCAAATGAAGAGTCGGTCAGACAGTAGAGAATACAAACCAATAGCTGTTTATTCATATACACTCAGAGCGGAGCCCCATCTGCCCAGTCCCAAGGAGTGCTGCAGAGGGAACTAAAAGCAACAAACATAAATATACATTATGTACGTTTCATACCCGGGCGAAAACACGCCCACAGTGGAATTTTCCAAGCAGATGCAGCTAAACAGCGAAATACAGAAAAAAATGGTTTGTGCGCCCATATCTTTACACAAAGTAACAGAACCCAAGGTCGTTCCATCCGGAGTCCGCCACCAGACAAGGGAGAGAGGGCCTCTATCTAGTGAGAAAGGTATGCGCTAATATGAACAGTGCACTCATTACGGGAACAAGCCTAACGTGGCAGAAACAAAACTTACAGAGGAGCATTTCTCGAAATTGAACTAGTTCAGTATCGAACAGCTTAAAATGGCGCCCACATAGAAAATGGCGCAGCAAATGCTAACTTTTTAGAAACAGCATAGGCATAAACAATTTCTATTCTAACAAAGATTCAACCCAATAGAGTAGAAAGCCCGTAGGGCAATAGTAAATATCACCCGGTATGAAACCAACCCCACAGCATTGTACCTTTTCACCGATTCTAGTGATATCCAAACTGGGCTAGACAGGATGCGCAGAAGGGGCACTATAGGGAAGGACACTGTTTGGCTCCTGTACTTCGTAGAAACGAGGTTCTTGGAGGTAGCAAGCCACAGCACCAGTGCACAAATAGTTCTGCTCCCTCCTCAAGGTGGCTCATAATGTCTTTGGGGCAACCTTGATTAATGACAAGTGGACCCCGGACATGGAATTCCAGTGCAGGACCGCTCACCTCTATCACGCTAGGGGAAATGAGTCTCATGGGATGGGGTCCAACGCTAGTATAGATGCCCCGTGCCAGAAAATCTGGGATGCCGAGATTGATAGTTACACATGGTTGGAGGGAAAGGGGCAACCCCTAATTGTATGGAATCTTACACTGTATTATTTGTGTTTCAGAGGCAAAGGAACCATACCGCCTGGCAGCAACGAAAACTGTTGTGATACTACATATACCGGACCTGCAATGGGGCACCTCCACATTGATGGATATCCACTGGCAGTGAGGTGGACTTGCCTACACCCAGCTCATCACCGGATGGCGGGGCCTCTGCACCCTCGTGACCATACACACTCCAATGCTGGTCATCCCTGGAGACGATCTGTATGAGTTGTCTCAAACTCCATTACAAAAGAAAACAACTCTGCTGCATCAGACTTGAAGAAGAAAACTGCAGATTATTTTGGCTGGTATGTACAGGGACATTCCAGAAAAATGTAGACTATTTACGGAGACTCAAGTAAACGCAGGAGGGTCGATACCCTTCTTCACCATGCAAACAAAGGTGAACACCCGCTGGTTGCAGATAACCAGGTGGGAGCTGTTGAGGATGATAAGCGACACTGAGCTCGGCCTAAACGCTGTCAAGGAAGAACTGAGAGCCATCCACCTTATGGTGATGCAACATCGGTACATGTTGGAAGTAATGACCGCCATGGATGGTGGGGTGTGTGCCAAGATTGGTGCTGCCTGTTTTACTTTTATTCCGTGAAATGATCTCGACAACGGAACTCTCGTGCTTGCCATCCAAGAACTGCATCGTCTGCAAGCAGACATGAAGGAGGGAGGTGCCCCTGAGCAGGACTGGTTGCATAGTATCTTTTCTTGGATCCCCCTATGGGTGTCCAAACTATTCATGTTTTTGTTGTTGTACTTCAGTTGTGTGGTTTTCTACAAATGGGGGTTTCCTGCTATAAAAACGCAGTCCTCAAATTAGGTAGTATGCACATAGCTAGGGAAAGAGTAACAGACACTTTAGCAATGCACACAGTTTCAAATAATGTAACTGTCATGACATATGAAGAGGATTAAGTAGGTAAAAATTCAACTAGAGGGGGGAATATTAGTATGGGTGAATACAATGTCAATGTATAACAGGATATATGCAGGCCCAAAAATGGCAATACCAATAAATGAAATGTCAACATATGCCATAAACTATGCCCGCATAACAATGTCAATACCAAGAAATGCAATGTCAATGTATACCATAATCTATGCCTGCATAACAGTGTCGATACCAGTAGAAACAATGCCAATGAATGCCCTAAACTAGGCACGCTTAACAATGCCAATATCAGTAAAAACAGTATTGATGTACGCTATAACAACTGTGCGCACAATACTGAAGATCTCAGTAACAATTATATCAATGCCCGACACATTATTTGTAGAAGTTCTAACAAAATCTTATCAGTGCTGTCGGTTTCACCTAAGGCGACCTCCCCATCAACCCCGAGTCAAAAATGTGTTGCTAGACAGGCCCTGCGACCCCAACCCATGCCTATCGAGTGACAGATCAAAGGTGGGGTCTCACTTAGCTCAAAGACAAACGCGCACTAAGGGAAAACCCTGATCAACCCCACAGATAGACAGTTGCACCACAAACAGTCCTGGGATGGCCTGTATTAGTGTCGGATGTCTTCTGGTGCCTCCAGCAGCAATCAGTAAGTGTTCCCTAGTGCATACTTGGCACAACGAACCAGGGCAACGGATCTGTCTTCAAAGTGGCCCCCTCCTGGTGCACAGGTCACCTACTGCAGCACTCGCACAGGCGACCTCCAGCACCTCACAGTGGTCTCCTTTTGGCACATGGGGCACCGACTAGAGCCCTCCCACAGACAACAACTCGCACTTCACTGTGGCCCCTTCTAGGAACATGGAGTCACTGATTACAGCGCTCACACACCTAGACAACGGCTCTAGCTTCCACACAATTGGATGGATAGCTGGCACTCCTGAAACAGTCCTGAAAGGACCGGGATTCTCACAGGTCACTCACCCGGAACCCCTATAACAGGCTACTTAATGGGTCCCATTTCCTCCTGGTACTCTCCTCCTCCTCAGAGGGCTCTCTTCTCTTGGCAGGCAGAAAGACTCTAAGTGCTCTCTTCCTCACAAGGATACTCTGGTCTTGGCAGGCAGACTCTAGAGGTTCTCCACCTCACTGGAGGCTATGGTCTTGGCGGGCAGATAGAAGGCTGGTGCTCCAGGCAAGTGGTCTTGATTTCCTGGGTGATGACCTCTTACTCATCAGGGAGACTCACAGACCTTGGGCTCCCATCCTGGTTCTTAAGGCAAGAAGTCTTGGAGATCATCCTTCTCCTGATTAGGTGCTGCTGTTCAACCAAGGATGGGCTCCTGCTCCCACCTTTATAGTTCAAATCTAGGCATAAATGTGACTTAGTGTCTGGCCTTTGAAATTTGTGTTGGGGTGTCAGCTCCTTTGAAGCATACTCACTGAAAGTAGGGATGTTGGAATTGCAAAGGTGAATGAGCAATAAAGATGCCTTTAAATTTTGTTTTTATCTTGTCACATTTGCTGTGCATTCAAAGATAGATGTCAAAAGTCAGGCAATGCCTTCTGACAAGTTGCTACTTTTTACTTTAACATGGAGATTGGAGTTTACTTTTTAATCTCTGACTGCAAAATAAGAGGATTTTGTAAACTGAACTATGTGACTATCTTGTTAGTGTGTAACAAAAGGCTGTAGGATTTCATTTCTTTCAAACACAGCAAAGTGTAAATACCTGTGAATTAACTCTACAAATATTTCAAATTAGATAAGCAGTTAGAAAAGTACACATTTAGCACTTTTTGGTAATTTTGAAGTGAAATGGAAACACAAATTGTAATAGGATAAAAGACAAGTCAAGACACTTTACTTGGTGATGTGCAAATTGCAAACATTCACTGAAACATGAATTCCACATTATCGTTTGTGTGCTATATAGTTTTATTAGTGAAACTGTATGCCTGTGACATATTAGTGGCCAGTACAATGGAGAATGTGCTGTCTGTAAAGGACAGTCTGTTACCACACCATGCTTTAGTAATATTTTTGTGACCGTATGCTACATAATGCACCACCAGCCACATACTACACTTGACCACTCTTACTGAATCGGTGTGGCTTATTTTCTACACGTGTTCGTGTAACACTTGGAGATTTCACAACAGCCCGATAAGTTCAATGATGTAACACTGATGCTAGCATCTTACTTCCAGAAGTGGGTCACTTACACAGAACTCTTTACTCTCCCTCTTCCGCATTGCCCCTCCCTCCATATTTTCAAGAAGTACCATGTCAGATCATGCCCCATTATATTCGGATGAATATATTTAAAAATTCCTAGAAGGACCCTCCTTATTTTCTGAGTCTGCAGAAACATCACAATCCACTAACAGCTCTCTTACTGAGCAGTTAGAAAAGTGTAAAAAGAAGTATGTGAGGCTGCAACTCATGATTCGAATGCTTACAGAGTATCTTAAGGCTAATATCATTCCAGTAGGACTACAGGTTAGAAACATTCCTGGGGTTTTTACGGAGAACAACAAATACCTAGCAAATTTTGGCTATATCGGCACTACATGTTCCCGGCACTGGATGGTGCTTGGAATAGACACAGCAGCTGAAACACTCCTGAAACTGACTAAGGAAATTAATGATATAGAAAGAGAAATCAAGGAGAACAGCCCTGTAGCTGTATGCAAGAAGCTTTTGGAACAAGTCCAGAAAACAGTTGATGAATTCAACAGGCTAGAACAGAACAAAAAGACGGTCAAGGTCAAAAAGGACATTAAATCATACTCACTAGAGAGAACATACCCTTACCTTAATTAAGACTTTTACTTGAACAGGAACTACTCTAACCCGCATAATACACGCCCTTGGGGTAGGTTTAACAAACGCAACACATTGGTTGGTTTCTCTGATACATCAGCAGAATCATCGGACGGTTCAGACCTGGGAGAAGGTACCAGTACCTCCTCCAGAACACCAAACCAACCTTTTTTAGGGCAAGGCCAGAACGAACCCCCGAAACGAGGTCGAGTAAAACAGCAGCATTGGTTCAATGCACCAGGCGAACGACAAACTCGCCAGAAATGTTACCAATGGTAATGGACCGGGACCAATCCACTCACATGAACAATCCATTGACAGTACCCATTTTCAATCTTTCTAAACACCTTCTCTCAGACTGTGAACAATCCTTATTGAGTAAGGGCTTATCCTTTGTACCTACCATTCTTCCCAACTACCTAGACCTACAGACCAAACTTTTGTGATTCTTTCGTAAGATCCAGTTACACTCTTACTTTCTTATGAACCCCACGCAGACCAACACGTCTAACACCTCCTTTCGGCCCCATTCTACCTTCTCACCACCCTCCAACATGATCTCGGGTGAAATTCTGAACTTTGAGAAAATGGTGCTTAATGAAGTGTCTCAACTAGAGGCCACATGACACTTCATCCCTTACAATATATCATCAGATGAGAAAAGGGCCCTCACTGATCTAAAGACCAACCACTCTTTAGTAATTAAACCAGCGGTCAAAGGTGGTGGAATTGTGATCCAAGAGATCGAACTCTATAAAACTGAGATATCCCGACAGTTAGCCAATACTGACCACTACTGTAGATTACCGACTGACCCCACACGAGAACTCCAACAACTAATTCAAAAGATTACATTTGAAGCCAGAACTCTGGGTTACTTGACCCAGAATGAATACCTTTACTTAAATTCCAAATCTCCACGGACACCAGTGATTTATACGCTACCCAAAATTCACAAAAATACCCAGAACCCTCCTGGCCGCCCGATTGTGTCGGGTTGTGGTTCCATTTTAGAACCCTTAGGTCAATATGTTAACTTTTTTATCAAGGACTTTGTTCCTAAGACCTTCTGCTACATAAGGGATAGCATGGAAATGGTAAACCAGATAGAACACCACCCGTTTGACACCAATTCAGACATCCTCTGCACCCTTGATGTAGAATCACTTTATACAAACATTCCCCAGTTGGAGGGATTACAGGTTATTGAGCACATATTGGACACAAGACCCTGCCCACATGCTGTTCCGACCATCTTCATTTTACAACTACTTGAACTATGTCTCACCAGAAATTTCTTCCTATTTGACGACCAATTTTATCAGCAGCTCAAAGGGACATCGATGGGAGCGCTTTTCGCTCCCAATTTTGCCATTCTTTACATGGATCATCTTGAGATGACTGAAATCCTGACACTCTCCAACCGATTCCATACCGATATTTCGTTATGGAAACGGTATATTGACGATATTGTTTTGATTTGGCATGACACTGAAGAAACCTTAACACAGATCTTACATTGGCTGAACAACAACTGTCATGGCTTAAAATTCACTCTCTCACACAACAAGACTGAGATTTCTTTCCTTGATCTCAATATACAACATAAGGATGGCAAACTCTTTACTAGCTTGTATAGGAAACCCACAGAACGCAACACACTGCTAAGATATGAAAGTCACCACCCACGGACTCTACGCGACTCGCTGCCGTTTTCTAAATTTCGCCGTATTAGGAGAATCTGCTCATTCAAGGAAGACTACTTCCGTGAAGCGAGTGTCTTATGTAACAAACTTACGGCAAGGGGCTACCCACGCAGATTAATACGAACATCACTGAAAAGAGCTTGGTACTGCCCACGGGACTCCCTTCTCTCTCCCAAAACCAAAACAATGCAGGATCGTATGGTTTGTGTCACCACGTTCTCACCAGTCCCCAACATAGTGAGAAAATGTATTCTCAAACACTGGAAGGTTCTCAATGCAGGTAATCTGAACCTCGAACGACCCCTCTTTGCATTTCTCAAAAGTAAGAATATAAAAGACCATCTTGTCAGAGCAGCATTGCCACCTAAAAAACCTGCACTTACACTCAGTGACTACTGGGGTTTGGAGCCTTTATCCGGTCATGTCAAATGTGGAAACTGTGTCTCTTGTCAGTTTGCAATTGAATGTAAGGCATACACTTTTGGCAATGTAAAGATACAACTGAAACAATTTTCAAACTGTAACACTTCTAATCTTGTGTATGCTATCCTATGCCCTTGTAATATGATCTACATTGGGCAGACCACTCAGAAAATAAGGATCAGGCTCTGCCAACATCGCAGCTGCCTGAGTTGCAAGACAACAAATGCCCCACTGGTGGACCATTTCACCATCAAAGGGCACACCGAGGATGACATCAGATGGGTAGTCATCAGTGTAATCAAATCTCCACCAAGAGGCGCTGATATTGGACAACTACTCAATAAGGAGGAACTGAAATGGATCCTACGCACAGGCAGCATACACACAGGACTCAATCGACTGGAGGATTGGACCACTTTGCTGTAGTTCTGTCAAACTTTCATGTAACTGGTCGAGACTGGTTGCAACTGATTTGAATGTACCTAATTCACAGCCAGTCTAATTCAATGACAATCATTGTCTCAATTCCTCTCCCCCCTCCCCCTTTCCAGCATATCCAGACTGGTGCTAACTGTATAATATGCTGCTGATTATAATGATTACCATGTCTGTCCTACAATAGTCTTCTACTCAACTTAGCAGCATGATACAGTGTCACACTTAATCCTTTATTAATTGTTTATTTTTTTCCTCTTGGTTTATTTAATTTAGGAATATTTGGGTTCTCACAGCAATTTGGTTACTTATGCCCACTTGTCAATTCTAATAATCCCTCTCTAGGACTGCAATTTTGTTGTACAATTCTGTTGATATATCCTAACAACATATTATCTGTAATTAATTCACATGTCCAGTTGTTTCCCTTTCTTACAATTGTTTGCCTTCTAATTAATGTCTAATTCTTACATATGCCTCAACTTGATTCCATCGACCCTTTGTATTGGCCCGTGATTTCCCAACTCCAAGACGGTTGTCACTTTCCACTGTTAATATTTACGTTGTTTATCCTTGATGTACAACCTTGTTCAATTTGTATGCGCTTACTCCCCAGGTCATCTTTGATTTATTTGGTTCCCAATACTACAATGTATCCATGCGTGAATGGTGACAAGGCTATTTTTCATCTTTCCGGACCCTTAACTGTCCTATTATTCTATCACCTTCTTTATCGTTCCAAGATGGCCGCCATTTACTCTCTTAATCTCTTTTGTCTGCATGCACTTTCTATCACACCATGTGACCGCGATCACATGACACTGCACATAGTCCTTCTTCTAGCACCGTTCACTCCCGCACTCATCCCCAACTAGGCTGCCGTATCAGACACGTCGCGATTGCAGTGGCCAACGCCGAGGCGTGATTACCTCCGTCCGCAATTCTTAATTGGTAAGTCTCCTTCCTTTTTGGCTTTTCTCTACTTGAGATCAGCTCCTCCTCATTTCCCTGATGTCTGCCTATTTTCTCCAATAGACCGCTCATCCGAGCAAATCACCTCACGCCGTCTGCAAACACTCTTGCGGTAAGATCTTAGATGAGGTTAATTCCCCTTCTGGCCTCATGTCCCTCTCGTCCTTGACCCGGATTTCCCTTTTTTTCATCTTAGGCGTGCGGGCAGCCAGCGCTTGCCTCCCATTCATTACCGTTCCACTGCAGGTCTCTCTGACCTCGCAGTTGGTAAGTTCATCTATTCATTCTCACTACACCGAGTAATTCACTTTCCTTTCCTTCATCCACTGTGTGCCCCATAGCTTCACCATTCCAATTAATCACCTGTGTCAGACATTTTGAGCCTTAGATTTACTCACTTCAACAGATTTAGGATATAATCCCATTATCTCACAATCGGTACGCAATTTTAACCAGAGGACCCCAACCACTCAATTTGCATGTCTTCGTGGTTCTCTAAAACCACATGGTTACTTCTTGTATATTTTAAACTTCTTACCTTCATACTTATTATTATGTTTTTTTCTCCGTCCTTTTCTTTCCCTCTATTTTTTTTTTACTCACAGGCATCTAACTCAGGCATGTAACCTTATGTCCTGATGATGATCCTGCTATTTTATGTATGGGATCGAAACGTCGTCGACTCTTTGACACCTTAACACAATCATATGTATCATTTTAAATGTGCTATGGTATTTTTATTCATTTATGCTTGCCAATTGTTGAATTCTTTTCCAAGCATTAAGATATGCCAGAGCCTTTCTGTTTGTTCGTACTCTGATTAACACAGAGTTTGTGTTCCCACTTTATTGTTGTGTCACAAATTCTCCTAATATTAAATGATTCTTGTCCGGCTGGACAACGCAATATAAATTACATTGTATTTTTATATTTATTGGTTCTCCCCTATTCCTTATGTGAGGGACCACTGTATTTATTACATACTTATACCCAAGGTCCCTGACCAATCCTATTGGGTTCCTTTGTTTGTTAATAATATTTATGGTGTGCTACAGCACGTTTTTTAATGTTTTATACGGATGAAATTATTTTCTGTACTTTTATGGTTTGTAACCCAAATAAAGTATTGTGAAATTAAATGAAATGTGGTAAAGGCAGATTGCAGCAATACAATAATAGGGTTTAAAGCAAACACATATGTGATTTAGGTTAAGCGTTTTTCAGACAGAGAGAAGGCATAGAGAAGATGGAAAGTAAGTAGAGGGTCATTAGAAAGAAAAGGACAGGCAACAATTTGAAGTTTTAAGGCAAGATCAAATTTCTTCTGAATACAGGAGTCTTTTTTTACCTTGCATGCAGTATGAGTTATTTGCATGTGAGACAGTACTGTATGGGGCACTTTTGAAATGCACTAGAATCAAGCACACATTCTCTGCCTTGAAAACTTGCACAAAAACAGCTGATCATCTCAAAGGCTGGAAGTGTAAAGCAATAGCTGACCACACACCTAGGCAAATAAATAAGTTTATGCTGTGCTCAAAGGCAGAGTGATCTCACGATCATAGCAACTGAAGAGATTTTACGGGGTAAATAATGTAGTCATCGAAAAGGAGATTCAGGAAATGCTGGAGTGGATGCCTTCTGATGTTCACCCTTAAGTATGGCTCATGTTATCAATTAGAAAATCAAGTTGGATCCATTTTGGATGCCCCCGGTTGTGGCATTGCAAAAGGTGGGTGTGACCATACTATAGGAGTATGTTGTCTGTGGCTGGAGGGTGGAGACCCAGACAATGAAGTGAGGAGGATGTAGGACTACAATTTGCAGTTCAATTCACTTTGTTAGCAAACAGGTGCTAAATAGTTCCTTTCTGAGCACTGCTGTTTGCTAGATGGTAGGGTTGAGGGGCGGGACTTCAGTTTCTGTTGTTCAAAGTGAGTTAGTTTCTAAGCCACGTCGGCCTTTTGTCTGTCCCTAATTGCCGCTTATGATGTGTTAATGACAGTCAGATACAGAGATCTCACACTTCATTGTGCACACATTGTTAAGGCTGTTCCATCATGTTGCTGGGGACCCCACATTTCTTGCTTGTATTACGACTCAAGGCGTAACTACGCCATTCATACGATTTGGCTACCATGACTTCTATTTTGCTCTTTCTATAGCACCACACCCAACCACTGACCATTTTCAACTGTGGATGTGATGCGTTGACAGCTTTTTTGCATGGAAAAACTGGAATGACTTTCAAAACGTTAGGTGAGAGAAAGTGGAATATTAGTTGGGGTTGATGGTAATTCACCACAAGTAATACTCATGTCTCTATTCTTGTGGGGTCCAATAAAGGTTTCAGTAGTTTAAACCTGAGCTCAACTGCTGGTAGCTATGGCACAGAGCAGACAGACTTAACTGAAGATAATGTGTAAAGCATTTAGAAGTACCAAAACATTTAAAAAGTCAAAAGACACACACAATAAAAATCCCACTCCAAATTATAAAAATAGAGAATAATTTATTGATCAAATCTGGTAATTTATGACCAGAGCAGAACATTTGTATACATGGCTGTCCGCCTACAACCCAGGAGCTGGCAGTGTCAGTAATGCACAGCTAGAATCAAACCTTTACACAGCTGTTCACCTACAACCCTGGGGTCGGCAGCGTTTTTAAGGCATTATTCAGATCCAAATGATACAAACATCCTATGAACGACCCCCACCCCCGTGACTCCTTCGACCACCACCCCCATGACTCCTTCGAAAGAGGTAGCTACAGTGACGTATGAGAGCAGTCTAGTGGCTCATGTTTCGGGACTAGGTGAATATGTGTTGGTATTTAGTGCTTAGAGCAGGGTTGGGCCTTCAGGTGCCTCTGTTGTGGAGAGCAAGAGCAGCGGTTTAAGATAAGATGGACAGGTCAGCTCGTTGAATTCGGAGGACAGAATAGCTATATATTACGCCCATAATACCAACACAGGGTATGAGTCACTTTTTGGGTCAACCGCTAGAGACCTTTTTTCCAGGCCCCAAAATGAACCATAGTTTATGGAGCCATGCTGTGTAGTTGGGCCCTCTATCGGAACCCCATGTGGAGAGAATGACTTGGTGGGCAGCTCCTAGAGCCAGGGCCATTTGTCTCCCCCTTGATAGACCACAGGATAGGTCAGAGGGTTGGGAGGCCCCAGAATGGTATATGCCGGAAATCTCAGAATCGTGTTGTTGAAGGCCTTGTCTATGTCATCTAGAATATGCTCCTAATAACGGACCAGCTTCGGGCAGTGCCAGAGAAGGTGGACCAAGGTGCCCGTACCCCTGCATCCCCTCCAGCAATCTTTTGTGCGCCCTGGGCTCCACACGTGGAGCCAGGCTGCAGTAAAGTACCAGTAGGAGTCTATTTTTATATGCCATCTCTGTACTAACCATTTTATGGGTAGTGTGGCAGGCCCTGCAGTAGATGTCCTCCCACTCTTGGATGGATAGGGCTCCCCCCCAGTTCAACCTCCCACCTTTTCTGTCCCGCCGTCTTGGCCAGTGGTGCCAACCCACCCAATGCATAGATCTCCATAATAAGAAGTCTGTCGGTCTTCTTTAGGAAACCCCATTTTTCAAAAGCCCTAAGGGGTCGCTCTGTGTAGGGTCTGATAGGCTGCAGCACCCAGTGTAAAATTTTTAAATATTGGATGCGACCTGCCTCTTCCAGGTCATATTCAGCCTTCAGTTGATCAAACAAGATTATCCCTTGCATGTCGAACAGGCCGCCTATGCGCTTGCAGCCTTTCTCCCACCAGTGGCAGAACCCTTCTTGGTGCATCCCTGGGGCAAAGTCTGGGTTAGCTAAGATTGGCCTCATAGCAGAAGGGAAAGAGGTCAATCCAGCCCAGGTCACCAGGCCCTGAATGCAGAGCCAGTCACTCGATAGGAATAGAGACCCCACACTAGATGGTTTTGGGGGAGCCATGGCTCTTTCCATGTGTGGGAGCCCGCCAAGTCCTGGTCCATAAAGCACCAGTGCTTCTTGGAGGCCAGTCAGCTCCATTCCACTAGAAAGCATAGTTGAAAGGCTTGGTAATAACGAACAATCATGGGAACTGCTAGTCCCCCCCTCATGTGCTGTGCAATAGAGTAACTGCCTGTGGAGATACGGTTTCTTCCTGTCCCAGACAAACTTGTTGATCCCTAGCAGCAGGGACCGAAGCGTGTGTGCTGGTGGAGTCAGCAGAAGGGCCTGAAAGATGGAGAGGATCCGAGGGAGAATTGTCATTTTGACAGCCGCTATCCTACCAAGCCAGGACAGTTGTAGGCAACGCCATTGAGGCAGTTCTGACAAGACCTGAGAGGCGAAGGCAATGAAGTTAAGTGTTACGGTCTAAGCCACAGAGCGAGCCAGCTTAATACCGAGATAAGGTATATACTCTCCTGCCCAGTCGAAAGGGAACAACGAGCGTAAGTGGCTTCCTGGGGTTGGGCAAGCAAAAGGTTCAAGCTTTGAGATTTCTGCATATTAACCTTAAACCCGGACACTTCCCCAAATGAAAGAAGTTCCACCACAAGGGCACGAAGGGATGACACCGGGTTGGTGAGGGCAAAAATCACAAAATCTGCTTATAGGCTGATGAGATGATGATCGCCGGCAAAAAGAATTCCTGTGATAGCTGAATTGGCTCTAATTCTTTGCTCCAGAGGCTCCATGTATAGGGCAAACAAGAGAAGGGAGAGTGGGCACCCCTGCCATGTGTCTTTCTGGATGGGGAAGGGTTGGGATAAAATGCCGTTGACTCTCACGGACGCTGCGGACCCATCTTCGGAATCTATCTCTCAGACCGAATTGTTTCAGAGTCTCAAAGAGATAGGGCCAGTGTACCCTATTTGACGCTTTTTTGGAGGTAATGGAAAGAAGAAGAGCCTCCCTCTGGGATTGGTGGATCTTGCCCATTAGGTGGAGAATGCATTTGGTATTGTTTCCACTCTGGCGGTTGGGTATGAAGCCTGCTGATCAGGGTTGATCAGGCCAGACTTGAAGAGATTGAGGAGGTTGGTCAGGATGCTGATAAATAGATTTGCATCTATATTTAGGAGAGATATAGGTCTGTAAGAGTCACACATGGAAGAGTTTGAGCGTCTCCGTGGACTATGATGCCCGAGTTGGTACGTATCGTTTTGACAGTGTCTTTATGGGTTTTAGCAAACACAAGGAGATGATGGACTGAGTGCTGAAACTTTTCAGGAACAGTCCAGCCTGAACTGCCAAGCCAGGTCTTCCCTGGACCGGAAACAAGCATCCTGGGACTGGTTTCAGGGTAACACCCTTCATCAGCCAGGTTAGCTAGAATCCACTGGCAAAGTGACCAAGGGACCCATGTCTGGGCATACCCTGCCAATTTAGGGTGAACAAAGCAAACACAAGGAGATGATGGACAGAGCGCTGAACCTTTTCAGACACTCACCCCCAGTCACGGATCTGGGTTGAATCCATCATCGTTCTTTAGCTCACTTTGCCACCTCAGTTCAGACCCAGCCATATGCAAATTATTCTTGACCATGTTCCTCATGGGAGTAGTCCAGCCCGAACTGCCAAGCCAGGACTTCCCTGGACCAGAAACAAGCATCCTGGGACTGGTATTGGGGTAACAACCCTCCTCAGCTAGGTTAGCTTGAATCCAGTGGCAAAGTGAGCAAGGGACCCACGTCTGGACATACCCTGCCAACTTAGGGCGAAAAAAGCAAACACAAGGAGATGATGCACGGAGCGCTGAAACTTTTCACAGACACTCACCCCCAGTCACAGATCTGGGTTAAATCCATCATCGTTCTTTAGCTCACTTTACCACCCCAGTTCAGATCCAGCCATCTGCAAATCAGTCTTCACCATGTTCCTCATTGGAACAGTCCAGCCTGAACTCCCAAGCCAGGTCTTACCTGGAACGGAAACAAGCATCCTGGGACCGGTTTCGGGGTAACACCCCTCATCAGCCAGGTTAGCTTGAATCCAATGGCAAAGTGAACAAGGGACCCACGTCTGAGCATACCCTGCTAACTTAGGGCTAACAAAGCATACACAAGGAGGTGATGGACGGAGCGCTGAAACTTTTCAGACACTCACCCCGAATCACAGATCTGGGTTGACAGCCTAGATCAGCCATTATAACAACACTCATCAGTAGCTTGAATTCAGCGGCAAAGTGAACAAGGGACCCACGTCTAGACCTACCCTTCCAACTTAGGGCGAACAAAGCAGACACAAGGAGATGATGGACAGAGCGCTGAAACTTTTCACCGACAGTCACCCCCAGTCACAGATCTGTGTCGAATCCATCATCCTTCTTTAGCTCACTTTGCCACCCCAGTTCAGACCCAGCCATATGCAAATCAGTCTTGACCATGATCCTCATGGGAACAGTCCAGCCTGAACTGCCAAGCCAGGTCTTCTCTGGACCGGAAACCAGCATCCTGGGACCAGTTTCGGGGTAACACCCCATATCAGCCAGGTTAGCTTGAATCCAGTGGCAAACTGAGCAAGGGACCCACGTCTGGGCATACCCTGTCAACTTAAGACGAACAAAGCAAACACTAGGAGATTACTGATTTGCATAACAATGCGTGCACGTATCCTCGAACATTGGAGCTTTCGGAGCCCACTAGGATTCCCCGTAGGCGGATGTTGTTACTGCGGATCTGTTCTCAAGGTCTTCCACCTGTGTCCAGAGCTCGTTGTATTGCTCATGTAGACGGAGGACCTCTTATTGCAGCATCTCCATTTCCTCACCCTTTGCCACTTTGTTGTCCTCTAGGGAAGAGACCTGCTCACCCACTGATGTCAGGTCCTGTCTCACTTTGTGCAGGTCTTGGGAGAGGTCCCTCTTGAATGTCCACTTTGAGAGAGTTGAACAAGGAAGCCAGGAAGGCCCGGGTCCCGGGGCCTGCTCTTGGTCGGGGTCTCCATCCATGTCCATCTGGGGAGGCTGCTGTGACCCGATACAGATTCTCTGGAGGCGGCCAGTATAGAGCTGGTGAACATGTCTCCCACTGGCTGGTCATGTTCGCCTTTCGTTGCTGCCATGGCTAGTTGAATTGGGTGTGAGTTACAGGGCTCTATTCTCCGCACTGCAGTATCGTGCGCAGTTTGCCACCCTGTAGGCCTCCTCAATGTCAAGACCCCCTGCCTGTGGTCTCTTTAGAGGGATAGAATCACAGGGTGGATTATATCCACTCTCGCCAGGCCTTCCATCTGTGTGGCTGGAGCCCAACACTGGTTGTGCTTGACCGGGGCCTAGGCGCATTTAGGGACGAATACGATAGAGCATGGTTCAGATACAGAAATCATGTTTGTCCTGGTCGGAAGTTTTACCTTCTGACCTGGTCTCTGGAATGGAAGGCAAAACTTCTCAGCGGGACAAGGCAGCAGTCTGTGGCCAAGATGGGCTCCTCAAGGCCGAAAAACCATTGAAGAAAGTCCGGTTGAAGCCAATGACTTTTGGCGGGAAAGCTCAGAGCAGGAGAAATTCTTAATTCAAACCCAAGAAATGTCCCTTGCCGGCTGGATACTTTTGGTGTCTTTGCATGGTGAAGATTTCTACCTTCGGACGTAGTCACTTCTTTGGAGCTCGGATTCCTCCAGCGGGGCAAGGCTGAAAGCTGTAGCATAACAGGGCTACTCAAGGCCAGATAGCCCCTCCTTGACATCCTGCTAATACGGATTTGTCCTGAGCTGCAGCAACCTGAATCTTTGCACCAGTGGCAACCCACCTTTGTCAAATTGACTTGGCAGGTTTACCCTAGTCCTCCGGAGGTCTTTAGAGCCAAAATGGTTCTAAGCCTCAGGTTTTTCAGGATGTTAGGAGGAGTAAATTTTGATACAGCCCAAGACTCTCTCTAGCACAAGCTACCAGCAAGGTCCAGGGCAGGTCCAGTTGGAACTGGTCAGCTGGGCTCTCCATGAAAGGGACTTCTAGCAGCATGTTGTGTCCCTGTAGCTTAACAGGAGATCAGCCAACTGGCAAGTGGGAGCAGGTCCAGTTTTTCAGGTCTCCTCAAGGTCTCAACAGCAGGGGCTGTCCTTTTTCTGTCTACCACAGGCCCAGTAGTGTTCAAAATAGGGTGCCCAGGGTGACACATTTATGCCTAGCAATAGCCTGTGCGTGGGGGTGACTCCTGGCCCCTCCCTAACCAATAGGGAAAAATTCTCAGGGTAACCCTACCCACTTTTGCAGAAGTTCCTGTGCGCCCCACTGCAAACAGTTCCACAGTGCCCCTCTCTACCTAAATCCAACCAATCCAACAGGGGAGAGCCTTTCTTCCACTGTCCACAGCTCTTGTGCCCACCCTAGCGGTGTGGTCAGGGAAATGAGTAAACCCTCCGCTCAGGTCACTCAAAACCGGTTTTGGGGCAGCTCCTCTCCCACTGGGATTGGTGCCTGGCTGACTATAGGATAAAGGAGGGACAGGCCCAGGCATTAGCCTCATCTGCCTGTGACAGGGTTTGGCATCTTTGAATTTAATTAAGGTCCTGGCCACTGCACAGATAGTCATCCTTTCAGAGGAACAGAACACCTCCCTACATCCAAGGCCTTTGTCACGGCTCTGGGAGCAAATTTACACTTCATCAAAGGTGCTATTCAGCTCCTAGGCGACATTTGGAAACTTAGGCAAATGAGCTTCTAGAGGCTTTAGGTAGGCAAAATGTGACTTTTTAAAAGTACTTTTAAAAAAATAAATATTTAGAACAAATCCAAGATTACCAATGAATTGGGTTTGTAAAAAATATTTTAAAATGTCCAAGAATGAACTTTCTAGCTGTTTTCTAAGCGTGGATAACTATTTAATTTTCATATTATATGCCAATGCTTTTCTATGGAACAGCTAACCCTGCATCCTGCAGCACACATAGAAAGAGGAATATGCATCTAAGGGTTGTTTTTGTGCAGGAAGAACAAAACCAATCTTGCCTGTAGCACAGAAACCCTTACACCATGGTGCAATGGTGCCTGCGCTGGTGCATGGCTGCCCCAGTTTGTCAGTGCAAAGAGCGCACAAATGGACCATATCTTAATAGGTATGGCACATTTCTGCTGTCTCCATTTCACACAATGCAGCAAAACAACCTTGCTTGCTGCACTGCGTTGCGTGAAATGTAAGTAAATATGCCCCTAAATGTCTATGTATCTGCAGAATATATGTGTACATGATGTCAGTTACTCAGCAGGGTGCAGACACTGAAGAAAGGGGACCCTTCAGTGAGTTTAGATGACATTGTCACTGACCGGTGGATTCGAATAGAAACTGGAGAAGCCCCCTGATGCTGAAATATAACCTGCAGATGGGAAAATGACCAAATAGGTTCTTATGTAAGGAATGTTTTGGGTCAAAACTGACATGTCCATGTATGTGGAAAATGTAAATGTACATGGCATCAGTTACATAGCAGGGTGCAGATTCTGCAGAAAGGAACTCTTCCGTGAGCTTCAAAAGCCATGTGACTGACCGGTGAAACCCCCTGATGGTGACAATCTAAAACCTGCAAATGGGAAAAATGGCCAGGTGATTGATGAAGATGCTAGTTATTGGATTTTACTGAAAAGGGGAGCTTTTTGAGGTGCTCCTATCGTCTTTCCATAGTGTAGTCACAGGATCCACAAAAGGTCTACACCACGTTTGTTGCTGCGCAAGATTCAAGATGCATAGGAACCACTGATCTGCTGACCATCACTGGCGATACAGTCTATGAAGTTTGTTTCTTTTTTTTTTTTTGTTAAATATTTTTTATCATTGAAAGTTAAAGGTAGTAAACAGTACAATAGTTAAGCAAAATATAACGAATTAAACTAAGTACAAAGTTAATAAACTCATTTGGATTAAGAATCCCTTAAAAAACAGAGAGATATGAAATACAAATCTAGGAACGAGAAATAGCAAAATGAACCATTATCTTTATCTATGTTTTATGAGTTTTTTACAAAAAGGAAGAAAGAGAAAAGGAAAAGCTAGAAAGAAAAGAAAGGGAAAGAAAGAGAAGACGTAAAAAGAAATCCATAAGTTTTAGGAAAGTGATGAGTGTGAAGATAGAAAAGTGGTAAAAGGTAACCAAAGTAAATCAGATTTAATTTTTTGAGATAGCGAAGAAGATGAGACAGTAGATATTCTATGTTCATCACAAATAAGATCCCACCAAACCAATATACATAATTTAGAGTTATCTTTCCAACCAGTTAGTATAACTTTAAAAGCAAGTGCAATAAAAGATCAAATAATACAGGTTTTGAAGAACGATTATTAAAATCAGTAGATATAGTCCCAAGAAAACATTTTGAATAGATAATGGAACATTGCATGAAAAAATCAATAAACATTTTGACCATATGGACCTCCAAAATTCATTCACTTTAGAACAATAATAAAGTAGATGAGTCAAAGTACCATCAGAGGAAAGACATGACCAGCATAAGGGAGAGATAGAAGAATCAATTTTATGAAGGAGGGAAGGAGTAATAACAGCTCTATTGTATACAAAAAATAAACAGTGTGCATTATTGGCAGCTTTGGAGGTACTAAAAATTTTACGCCACAATTGATCCCATTGGTGGACAGATAATGATTGAGATAGATCTGTCTCCCATAAAAGATCGATAGAGGATTTATTCCTCTTACGAATAGGGGAAGACAGAGATTTATATATGAAAGAGGCTTTGGAGATGGAATCATTAGTAATATTGTATAACGGTGTCATAGGAGTGAATGGGGTACAGTCAGATGTAAAGTTGTTGTTTAGTAAAAAGGACTGAAGCACAGTAAATAGTTGGTTATATTGTTGCAGGCAGGAATCAGGTAGGTTATATTGTTCTTGCAACTGAGGAAAAGATAGAATGGAATTTTGAGAGACCAAATGATAAACATCAAAAATACCCTTTTCCTTCCAATGTTTGAAATAAAAGGATTTATGACAAAATGTAATAAATCTATTGTACCAAATAGAAGATGCAAGGAAAGATTGACAAAAATCATATCCTTGGGTAAATAATGTATGTAATAGATGTTGAGAGTATTTTAAAATTGTTTTTTTATATGAATGTACAATTAGACATGAAAACAACACCATGAAAAGAGAATTCATGCAATAAAGAGCGTTCAAAAATAGTTCAGGTTGGTATGGGAAAATCATGGTATTCTTTGGTCAAAGCATAAAATTGTCGAATTAAAAAGGCAGTATGATACAACTTACAATCGGGAAAGTGTACACCACCTTCAGTCTTTGGCCGAATTAGCTTAGATAAAGCAATACGGACACGTTTGTTATTCCAAAGGAATTTAGTACATATAGAAATGACTTGAGAAAAATAATTAGGAATTTTAAAGGGTAACATTGAGAGCATAAAAAGAGCTTCAGGGACAATCATCATTTTAATGGTATCCACTCTACTCCACCAAGATAAAAAAAAAGAGGAGACCAGGAAGATAATATATTTTGAAGTTTAAGTTTTAAAGCAGTAAAATTATGAGCGAGTGTATTGGGTATTGTGGGGAAAACCAGACCCCCAAGTATTTAATCTTAGAGGGACACCATGTAAAATTTGTATTATCAAACATATATAACGATAACAGGAGGAGTTTAATGGTAAAATCTCAGTTTTAGAGAAATTTAGTTTGTAACCAGAAACATTAGAATACAAACCTATCTCTTGAAAGAAAGGTTCCAGGGAAGTGGATGGATTAGACATATAGACCAGAATATCATCTGCATAGGCAGAGAGTTTGATTTCTATGGAATTGAATTTAAAACCAGTTATACAGGGATTACATCTGATACGTTCAAGATAGGGTTCTAAACAAAGAAGAAAAAGCAAAGGTGAAAGAGGACAACATTGTCTAGTGCCTCTATGCAAATTAAAGTAAGGGGAAAAATGACCATTAACAAATACACAAGCACGTGATTCCACTTATAGTAATTTGATAAAAGAGATACATTTTGGGCCAAAACCAAACCAGTGAAGAGTAGAGAGCATAAATTGCCAATTTATACGATCAAAAGCTTTTTCAGCAGCAAGTGACAGGGCTGCGAGGGGAGAGGAATATTTTTCCCCAAGGGCAAGAATGTTGGAAAACATTCTAGCATTATCAGATGCAAGTCTACCCTTAATAAAACCAGCCTGGTCAGGTTTAATAAGAAGGGGAATAATATTCTTCAAACAAGATGCCAAAACTTTAGCAAAACTTTTACAATCGTAGTTGATTAACGAAATTGGACGATAGTTTTTACGGAGGGTGGGATCCTTATCTGGTTTAAGGATAATGACAATAAGGGCATCCAAAAAGAAGCCACTGGCTTTAGAGCTGGACAAAAAAGAATTAAGAAGTTCTAGTAATTTAGGAGCAAAAATAGAGGAAAAGAAAGACTTAATAGCATCTATAATTTCTTGAGGAGTAATATCTTTTCAAGAGATAAAGAGTATCAGGAGTGGAAGGAGGGTTAGGGAATCCATGAAAAAAGTTGTGATATCAAACTCAGAAGGAGTTGCATCTTCTGTATATAGTAGTTCATAATAGGATTTAAAGGTATTAATAATGTCAGAGGCCATCATATTATTATTGTGCTCACTATGAATAGGGCCAATAGTTTTCCGTTCCGATTTGATTTTTAAATAATTGGCCAACATTTTACCAGCTTTATTTTAGCCTCCATGGTATTTGGATTTAATTTTAAGAAGGACATTGCAAGCATCGACTGTAGAAATCTTATTCAGGGTAGACTTGGCTTTAATCAGTTCCTGTCATCTCGAGGAGGATTTGGAGGTGAAGTAGATATGTTCAAGAACTTTAATATGTTGGAGAGCTGAGAGGAATTTAGAATCCAATCCCTTTTTCTTTTTGGCTGAGTAGGCAATAGTGAAGGTCCTGAAAGAAGCCTTAAAAGCGTCCCAATTTTTATGAACAGAGGTTTTTTTAGATAGATTGAATTGAAAAAATTCATTAATAAAAGAGGTCGCTTCCAAAATAAAGGTTTGGTCAGATAGTAATGAATTATTAAAACATCAACATCCCTGTTTAGAAATATTGAAAGACATATCAAAAGAAGACAAAACAGGGGCATGATCAGAAATAAAAATAGAACCAATTCTTGATGATTGAACAGAGGGACAATGGCACACATGCACAACGATGTGTAGCACACTGCACACCCACAATTACCCAGGGTCATGTCCCCCATCCCCGTGGCACACTGCAGCACACACACATGGCAATCACAGCACATCCCATCACAATGTGGCACAAAGTGCAACACTGACACTGCAGAACAGGTGACACAACTGGGTCTGCCCATGCGCAGAAACAGGCCAATCACATTTGACAGAGCAGGGAACTGTGAGATGCATATGTACGGGTACAACCTCACATCAGTCATGTAGTCCAAATGTCCACTGTCCCCCCTCAAATTGCCAGCACCGCCCAAACAGTCACAATGTACATTGTCACACAGTCTGCATGTCTACAAGAACAATGCGCCAACATAAATGTCAACACAATGTCAACATGCATCTCCCCTTCACATTGCAGAGGGACAAACAACACCTCCAGCAGGTCAGACCAGACAACCCATCAGTGATGCAGGAGACGACCAACACACCTTCGACACCGACGCACTACAACAGCCCATGGACATCCCACGCAACCCACCACCAGGGCAGACAAGCTACTCAGAGGAGAACCCAGCCCCTGCAACAGACCACACAGTATGAAGCACCCGCAAGCACGGCTGGCTCACAACACTTCACCTACCCACACATGGCACCCCAATGCCAGGTGTCAGAATGCCAAAAGGAGGTGGCCGAACAGGTGTGTGTGTGGTCCGAACCCATGGAAGGCGAACTAGATCACATACGTGGGTGTCAATTACCCTTCAGGGACCACCTGCACCCCACAAAGGAGACCCACACTGCCATAGAGACACATGCAGATGCACATTCCCAGTACAGGACCACGCCCAGGGGCACGCACATATCAGTCACACACCCACGTTGGCTCTGCGTACGACGGCACAGTCCACTCCCCTTACGAATTGAGTAGGTGACGACAAAGCCACATGTCCAAGCTCTAACCCGCTGCCTGCGGTGACATGTCTGCGTCCGCTGTACACAGCACAATGTAATGTCGTAGGGCCCAGGGCCCTCATGCATACAACAAGACCACAGGGACACTTGCAGATATTATGTTGAACTGGCTACGGGCACGTGCGCCCGGCCCCTTTATTGGCAGGGCCACATGTACAGTGACGCCTGTGCTGGATGTGTGTGGGGTGAGCATAAGCCAGCCCGCACGGAGTGCTTGGTGCTGGCAACAACTTGAACAGTGGACACCAGTGCAATGGAAACAGAAAACACCGCATAACAGAGTCAACTGCTGAGCAACATGGAGGGAGCCGGAGCAAGTACAGAGGTCACCCAACATACAAACAGAAGTGTCAGTGAGTTGCAGTGCACTGAGGTTGGGGCACTAGAGCTGAGCGCGCTCATGTGATGAAAATGACTAGGATTGTGTCCATTCGGGACATTCCTGATGCAGATGCAGTGGGGTGTGTTAGACCTGCATCAACTTCCCCATCAATGTCCCAGGTCCCCCACACTGCCTGAGGTGACATTGCTGCGCAACCTCTCCACAGCACAAAACTCAATCAGTAACGGTCCATGGGTTGCGGTGCACTGAGTCAGTGGCACCTGGAGTGCTGAGCAGGGGATCAGGCAGATGATGGCATCCACGACAGGTCTGAGCAGCTCCGTTAGTCTGCCAGTACCACTGTTTCGACTCTGGCAGATGGTGGTTGGAGTTGGCCCTGGCGTGGTGGCGTGTGCCTCCTGCGGTGATGCGACGTCTGGGCCGGTCAGGACTGGATTTGATGTGTGAGCCCTGGTGGTCTGCAGTTGAGGCCGGAGGCAGGGGACAGCGCAGGGCCACATGCACATGGCGTCGATGACCCATGTGGAGAGGTGTGGTGCAGCGGCCAGGGCAGCTGACTTCGGAGCACAGGGTTCACGGTTCGATCCCCGGCTCCGGCGGCAGCTCAGCACCCTGTGACTCTGGGCAATAGCTCACTTAATTTCCACTACGGCCCCCAGCGCCTTGAGACCCGTAAGGGTGAGTAGCTGCGCTATATAAAAACGGACTTACCGTCACAGAGGTCATCCAATATTCATTCAGACAGGGTCCCTGACTTGAGCTGCACAGAGTTGGTGGCCCCGGATGTACAGCAGCAGGCAAAGGCACACCACCACGGGACGGTGACTTGCGGTCCACTGAGGTAGGGCCACGCAGACTGAGCGGGTCCTCGTCAATGTCGAAGGTGAATGTGGCGGAGGGTTGCGGGGGACAGTGGAAGGTGTTCTCCAGGGCATGATGCAGAGGGCAGAAGCGATCCGGAAGCAGCAAATGGAGGAGTGGAAAGCGACTGCCTCGTTGCCACCACCAATTCGGTATCAGCTGCATGAGGATGAAAACTACCCCCTAGTCCATAGACTCAGACGCCACCAATGTATGTATACCAAAAAGGGGGACAGGGGGGCAAGTTTAACGAGGTCCAGTATACATGCCCCACAGAGACAGTAGGCAAAGGAGGTATAAAGTTCCTCAGAGTCTGAGTAAAGGAATGTGGGAGTGTAGGTGAGAATGACGCTCAGAATTGGTCGTCTCACCTGAAAAGGAAAACAAGGGGGGAATTCCCTTGTCGGAACTAGGGCTCTCACACACCTAGCAAGCTAGGTGTCATGCTTCATCATATGAGCCTGCCCCTCGTCAGGTCGGCGGTGCAATACCTGACGGGCACCCAGTACGGGGCTCTTTGGCGGGGATCTTTTGTTCCTGCCGTAGGGTGCAGTGGGGGTGAGGGTTCTAGTGTGTGTGTAGATGTGCAGTGCGTGAAATAAAACAGGTCAGTTAGTCCTAGTAGTGATTTATTCTGGGAGGTAAACTGCCTGAGTAAAAACAGGGAGAATGACAGTAAGCTAGCAGGAAGGTATCTAGCTATGTAAGTTCTATTCTCTACTGGTCAACATGTTTCATGCTCTTTGCGTCAGAGGGATCAAGGCATTTCATCAGGACCAAAATTAATAACTATCTACACGACATGATAAATGAAAACCTACATACCATGTGTTAAGGTAGATGCCCTAAATGTGAGGACAAAAAATACATATTTAAAATGATTTACTCAACATCACATAAAACGTACTCAGACGAAGTGTGGGTATATTTAAGTTCATATACACCCCTACTCTACACCGTGCTTGTGGTGTGTTAAAAGGGATAACAATAAGAAGAACATTAGTGACAATCATGTATTGAAATCCCAGCTGTACATATTAAACATATGATAATGACATTAAAAGGACAACCAAAGTTTGAAATTAATATGATAAAGACAGATATACTAGAACACGGCTCACCCAAGCTGCTGACTATAATTGCCTGCAACGGAGTCCGGCGGTCAAAATGGACACCAATGTGTGTCCTAAATAATAAACAGGGGAAACAGGAGACTGGATGTAAACAATGTGAGAGCGAATATACTCAATATGAGACACATGGTGGAGCTCTGGCAGCGGAAACATACCATGGGCATTTAACAATGATGGGATACCCAGAGTCCGCTACCAACTCACACCACCCGTTGAGGCAATCCTAAGCCCGTGTAACCCGAGTAATGGCGAGACCCGGACTATAGCTACTCATGCTGATGTATATGATGTCAAACCCAAGCCGAAGTACAATTAAGCATGGTATCCGCCCTGGGGGGTTCCATCTACCACAGCGCGGGTTCGATACCCCCAAGAATGGGTGGGAGGGTGGAAGATGCGAACTCAGGGCGTCCCTAATCACGTCATCTACCCACATGTTAGTTTGGGCGTCGGGGCGATCCGGCTATAAAAAGGGGAAGAGGAGGGGGAACCATTCACTTACCCCCACTCGTTGAGTGCTCGTACCCTGACCTACCCTGCCGCCGGAACCGGGATGGTGGAATGAGACTGGTCCGGTGGACATAAATACTCCTAATTGAGTCGGAGCCCGCGAATCTTAACGCGGTTCAAGGGAAATCTCGCGTGGTTAGGGCCAAGGTGAACCGTGTAAAAATTATTAAAAAATGAAGCCGCCATCTTGGAAAGGTAACTAGAAGATGTATACTAGCGTTATATAGGACAGAGGAGTGCCTGTGATGGCCATCTACATGTCAATGAATCAATGTCAGTAATACTGGTTGATCCAAACACAGTCCCCGGGTCATCACGCGGTCCAAAAGAGAACTCACGGGATTGCAAGCCAAAATAGACATGTTAATGGGATGCTGGTGAAAATGGTGGCCATCTTGAAGAAGGATCTGAACTGGATCCCTGAAGGGAGTCTAACAAAATCGTACGTGGGTCAAAAAGGATCTAGTCTCGAAATATTGTGAGAATATTAATGATTATCACCGGTACGATTGAGAATCAGAAATAAAGACCGTATAAGCCCAGGTATATGAAAGTGTTATGACGGTAGCGTGGAGAGGGCTTACCATAAGAGAATAAGTGGCAGTTGGAGTGGGTAGCATCAGGCTTGTATCAAAAATGGTCAAGTGGTGTAAGATAGATGTAGGTGTCGTAACGATTCACGACTCATATGTCTGGAAGGACAACAGATCCATTAGTATAAGGAGATCAATAATGTTCAGTGGTCCTAGTTGTTAAGAGGCATATCACTGTTAGGCATAAGATAGTGCCCCAGAACAGATGTTATCAGATATTGTGCTCAATAGTAACGGACCCGGGGTAAGAGTATGGTTAAATCAGTAGACCCCAAGGAATGTCGTCATTGAGCCCTATACGGTGTGTAGAGAGTCTATGGACCCATCTCTGTTCAATCCTGAAAAGCCTCGATTGTGAAATCTGGTTGTGGGCTTCCAGGATCACCCACTGGAGAGAATCAGGATGATGTTTGGTATCTTTAAAGTGCGTGTATAGTCTAGTTGTGACCCTCTGACATCTAATATTACTTTTGTGTTCAGTTATCCGGGTCTTGACTGTACGCATTGTCATGCCTATGTATCTCAAGCTGCAGGGACAGGTTATCATATAAATGCATTGTGTTGTATTACAATTGGTATGGCGAGTAAGGGTCCACTTGAAACTCGCGGAGAAACAGATCTCCTTAGTCATTTTAGTCTGCTTACACACTGCGCAGGAACCACACGGGTAATGTCCTGTTACTGGAGGGAGTCCCCATAGGGTCTGTTGTGTGCTGTGTTTGATTTGTTTAGGTCTAGTGTGTATCAGGATATCCTTCAAATTCCGTGTCCGTTTATATGCAAACCGGGGTCTAGGGATGCATAGATCACCTGTACCTAAGATGGTCCAATGTTTTAAGATGATTTTCTTAATGCGAGCTGAGTCAGGGGTGAAGGATGTGACACACGTAAGGGTGTCTGTCGTAGGTTTGGAATGTATCTCAAGAAGAGCCTCCCTGGGATTGTTACTAGCTCGTTTCATGGAATCCTTAATCTTGCGTCCTGGGTAACCTCTTGCTTTGAGATTGACTACCAAAGTACTGGCTTCTGTGTTGAAGTCAGAGGTCTTAGTACAGTTACGCCTAATGCGTAGAAACTGCCCGAAGGGGAGGTTGTCTCTCAGTGCTCTGGGATGGTGACTATTATATAATAATAGGCTGTTGCGGTCAGAAGGTTTCCTATAAAGTGTGGTGCTGAGTGACCCACCCGTCAGTAGGATTTTCAGATCTAGGAAGGGGATGTCCGTCTCCGAGATGGTGTGGGTAAATGTTAAGAATTCATTTTGATCATTGACCCAAGTGACAAATTCCTCACATGTGGAGCGATCACCCCTCCAAAAAATGAGGATATCATCTATAAAACGTCTCCACAATTTCAAGTTATGGAAATATGGGTTGTTGATATTGTGGATGATGTCTCTTTCAAAAGCTGTCATATACAAACAAGCTAAACTGGGGGCAAAGGTACTGCCCATTGAAGTCCCCTGGCTTTGATGGTATAACTGTTTCTTGTATTCAAAGAAATTTTCAGTCAAAGCCAGGGTTGCGCATTCCATGACAAACTATATGGGTGTGGGTGAGGTCCACTCCAGTTCGTTGAGCGCAGTTTCTATAACAGATAGTGTGGCTCTCTGGGGTATGTTAGTGTAAAGGGCCTCCACGTCAAGAGTGACAAGTAAATCTATTTCGTTAACATTGTCTGTCTCCTCAATAATTCTAAGTATGTCAGTAGTGTCACGGACATACGAAGGGGTCTGTCTCACAATTGGTTGGAGAAAGTAGTCGCAAAATCTAGAGAGAGGTTCCAATATTGAGTCAATACCGGAAACTATAGGGCGGCCTGGAACCGGGGTAACACCCTTATGGATTTTGGGTAAGGTGTAAAAGTATGGGACCCTTGGTTCCTTCATTATCAAAAAGGCTGCCTCCTTCTGGCTGATCCAACCGTTGGTTTCAGCCTCGAAGACTAATGTAGAAATCGTAGTGATTAGGCGGGTGGTGGGGTCCACTGTTATCGGTGTATAGTATCTGTCGTTAAGGAGTTGGCGACTACATTCTGCATCGTAGTTGACAGTACTTTGGATCACAGTGGCCCCACCCTTATCTGCTTGCTTGATGGTGATGGTTGTGTCCTCAGCAAGACTATTTGCTGCATTCAATTCTGAGTTAGATAGGTTGTGGAAAGGAATGTTGTCATGAGGCAGGGCTAGTTCCTTGAGAACTGCTTTCTCAAATGCTACAACTTCCACAGGGACCATGCTATTATTAGGTGAAAAAGTCGAGGGGTTTCTCAATCCTGAATCCTCACATTCATTAAATGGACGGTCTTGAAAGAAGGCTTTGAGCCTTACCTTTCTGAACAGGTTCTGGACCTCACACAGGTCTCTGAATGAATCAACCCGAGGGGTGGGAACAAAACCCAAACCTTTCTCCAACACTGTCTTTTCTTGGTCAGTTAGTAGACGGTGGGAGAGATTTATCACTAGTGTTTCTTGCCCTGTGTTCTGCTCCTTGTCTCTATGTTGTAAGTTGATTGATCTTCCCAATGGACCTGTTTTTGCGATCCTCTTTTGTTGCGCCCTCTTCCTAGGGTCACAACTAGACTATACACGCACTTTAAAGATACCAAACATCATCCTGATTCTCTCCAGTGGGTGATCCTGGAAGCCCACAACCAGATTTCACAATCGAGGCTTTTCAGGATTGAACAGAGATGGGTCCATAGACTCTCTACACACCGTATAGGGCTCAATGACGACATTCCTTGGGGTCTACTGATTTAACCATACTCTTACCCCGGGTCCGTTACTATTGAGCACAATATCTGATAACATCTGTTCTGGGGCACTATCTTATGCCTAACAGTGATATGCCTCTTAACAACTAGGACCACTGAACATTATTGATCTCCTTATACTAATGGATCTGTTGTCCTTCCAGACATATGAGTCGTGAATCGTTACGACACCTACATCTATCTTACACCACTTGACCATTTTTGATACAAGCCTGATGCTACCCACTCCAACTGCCACTTATTCTCTTATGGTAAGCCCTCTCCACGCTACCGTCATAACACTTTCATATACCTGGGCTTATACGGTCTTTATTTCTGATTCTCAATCGTACCGGTGATAATCATTAATATTCTCACAATATTTCGAGACTAGATCCTTTTGACCCACGTACGATTTTGTTAGACTCCCTTCAGGGATCCAGTTCAGATCCTTCTTCAAGATGGCCACCATTTTCACCAGCATCCCATTAACATGTCTATTTTGGCTTGCAATCCCGTGAGTTCTCTTTTGGACCGCGTGATGACCCGGGGACTGTGTTTGGATCAACCAGTATTACTGACATTGATTCATTGACATGTAGATGGCCATCACAGGCACTCCTCTGTCCTATATAACGCTGAGTATACATCTTCTAGTTACCTTTCCAAGATGGCGGCTTCATTTTTAATAATTTTTACACGGTTCACCTTGGCCCTAACCACGCGAGATTTCCCTTGAACCGCGTTAAGATTCGCGGGCTCCGACTCAATTAGGAGTATTTATGTCCACCGGACCAGTCTCATTCCACCATCCCGGTTCCGGCGGCAGGGTAGGTCAGAGTACGAGCACTCAACGAGTGGGGGTAAGTGAATGGTTCCCCTCCTCTTCCCCTTTTTATAGCCGGATCGCCCGACGCCCAAACTAACATGTGGGTAGATGACGTGATTAGGGACGCCCTGAGTTCGCATCTTCCACCCTCCCACCCATTCTTGGGGGTATCGAACCCGCGCTGTGGTAGATGGAACCCCCAGGGCGGATACCATGCTTAATTGTACTTCGGCTTGGGTTTGACATCATATACATCAGCATGAGTAGCTATAGTCCGGGTCTCGCCATTACTCGGGTTACACGGGCTTAGGATTGCCTCAACGGGTGGTGTGAGTTGGTAGCGGACTCTGGGTATCCCATCATTGTTAAATGCCCATGGTATGTTTCCGCTGCCAGAGCTCCACCATGTGTCTCATATTGAGTATATTCGCTCTCACATTGTTTACATCCAGTCTCCTGTTTCCCCTGTTTATTATTTAGGACACACATTGGTGTCCATTTTGACCGCCGGACTCCGTTGCAGGCAATTATAGTCAGCAGCTTGGGTGAGCCGTGTTCTAGTATATCTGTCTTTATCATATTAATTTCAAACTTTGGTTGTCCTTTTAATGTCATTATCATATGTTTAATATGTACAGCTGGGATTTCCAATACATGATTGTCACTAATGTTCTTCTTATTGTTATCCCTTTTTAACACACCACAAGCACGGTGTAGAGTAGGGGTGTATATGAACTTAAATATACCCACACTTCAGTCTGAGTACGTTTTTATGTGATGTTGAGTAAATCATTTTAAATATGTATTTTGTCCTCACATTTAGGGCATCTACCTTAACACATGGTATGTAGGTTTTCATTTATCATGTCGTGTAGATAGTTATTAATTTTGGTCCTGATGAAATGCCTTGATCCCTCTGACGCAAAGAGCATGAAACATGTTGACCAGTAGAGAATAGAACTTACATAGCTAGATACCTTCCTGCTAGCTTACTGTCATTCTCCCTGTTTTTACTCAGGCAGTTTACCTCCCAGAATAAATCACTACTAGGACTAACTGACCTGTTTTATTTCACGCACTGCACATCTACACACACACTAGAACCCTCACCCCCACGCCACCAATGTATGACCAGAGAGTGTCCATGAATGTCCGGGAACAGACTTAGTGGCACCGGGGCTGAGAGGGGATGCAGTCTGTGATGATGCCGGTACACTGATATGTACTCTAGCATTGCCGAATCAAGACTCTGTGACCTACTGGACCGCAGTGTAGGCCGGAGGTAGCGGTCAGCAGTGGGCCACAGCCACGTGTCGTAGGCTCGCGATGCACAGAGTTAGTGACATCAGGGCAGTTGTCGGTAGTGTTCGATCACCTCCGTAACGATGATCCTTTTTTCCTCCCAAATGCAACGCATCATCCTCTTATGCCTCTCCTTGCGTGAAATGATTCGTACTCTGCCTTTGAATAATCGATGTTCAGTTCCAATACTGTGACCTACTCGAGCGCAGCATAGGCCGAGAGCAGTAGTCCGCATGGGCCCACAGAATCTTGCGGCTGTGATGTAACACTAAGACCTGTTGGCACCACATCGAAGGGTGTATAGTGACGTACACTCAGCCATGATTTATGTGCTCTGCCATGGTGTAATCAAGACTCAGTTCCAAATGTGTGACCTACTTGTCCCCTGTGCATGCCGGTGGAGTATGTCAACGTGAATGGAGTACTGCGGGCCTGTGTTGCGGAGGCCGTGATGGTCTGAGGAGGCTGCCAAGGTCGCAGGCCTCGGGCTTGGAGATTGCACCAGCACGTGGTGGACCCTCTTCGACACCCGCCGGTGTCGGGAGGTGGGCATTGTGGCCTGGGTGCGCAGGGGCGGGCAGGACTGGTTCGGGGACCAGCGTCCCGGGGTGCAGCAGGCGGACAGGATCGCTGGCAACACCGCTCACGGCCTTGGCCTCATGGCGGGGTGAGAGGCACCGCCCTGGCAGAGATGTTGGGCATTCGGGAAGAGGACCACGCCCAGAGTTACATGCCTTTTATTCACACCCCTACGCTGGCCTGGCGTACGCCGGTCCAGCCCACTCCGCTCACGCTTACGGGGGGGACGTCACAAGCTACATTTCCGCAATTTTCCCCACTGGCTGGGGTGACATGGTTGCGTCCACTGTCCACTACACTCCAAACACCAGCGGTGTGTGTCGACATGGATATGTGTGTGGTCTGCATACTGCAGTCTGGCCAGCACATCCACGCCACACTTGGCATTGTGTACATTCTCATTCATCGGTCCCTTGCCTCCTTCACACATGCCTGGTCCCCACCTCTTCCGACATTCTGCTATTGTGTGTCCGAGGTGCCATGCTGTTGATGGCTCATGTACATGGCTGGCCCAGGGTCCCACAGTGAGTTGTGCTGTTGTGTCTGGTGGGTGTGCATGTTGTAGGTGAGCTTGTGACGTGTGCATTTCCTGTGTTGTGTGTTGCATGATTGTGGAGTTGAGGTGTGTGGTGTGTGCATTTGGTATTGGCCAACGAGCAGTGCATTTCCGTGGGTGCCATCCTGGTGGCGCAGGTTGATGATGGACTGTCGGGAGGTGCAGGTATCATGCACACTGCCTGGGTGGTTGGCGGCGGCGTTGGCGGGGATTCCACGGTGGTCCACTATTGCCTGCACATTGGTGGGATATGTGCGCTTTCTATTGCGCTTATTGTGTGCAGTGTCACCAGGGGCCACTAGTAGGACATGTGTGCAGTCAATTGTCCCCTGACACGTGCGGGAAGCCAGCTGAGGCGTACACGCCTTGCTTGGTCTCCGGCTGTTCCTGCGCAGTGTGTGTGAAGTATAGATAGTGGGGTACCAAGCTGATGGTGTCATCCATGACCGTTGTGGGGGACTTGGATTGGCCTGGCTGTGTGACTCTTCCGTCTCAGGCGGATGTTGGTTGGAGGGTACCAGAGGCCAACACGTGCAGCACGGCCAGCAGCTTTGTCTGCGGTGGGATGTTGGTTGTCCGCTGTGTTGGTACCGTCAGCCTGTGGGCAATGGTGGTCAGGATGCGGAGGAGGGTTGTCCCTTTGGGCATATAGTGGGCAATGACATTCTCTGGTGTTGGGTCTGTGAGGTTGGTGCATTTTCGGAGGGTCGCTGTCTTTGTCTGCGCTGCCTCAGTGATGGTCCGGGGGGCGGTGGGTGTCCGGGGGTGGGGGTGGTCCTGGGGGTGGTGGCGGTGGGTGTTGGGGCCCTCTTGGGTGTCCGGCCCGCATGTTCAGTGGCTCCATGGCATCTGTTGTTCTTCAGGTGTGGCTGTGGGCTGGGCTCCCTTTTGTGGTGCTGGCTGCCATCCGACTTTACACCAGGTCAGAGCAGGTGTTAATTTCCTGCTGCTAACGCGCATTATCTCATGTTTCGTGGTCTTTTCGCCGATCTGGCTGGTCGTTGAGAATGTTGCGGAGTGGTGTTTTCGAGGCTTTTTGCACGGGTACGCCTACTCTGCATATCATTAGCGTTAGTTGCCGGTATCATTTGTGGCGATGTTTTTTGCGGCTGCTAACGCGGAAAAAACTGGTGATATCGGCTGTTAGCACCTGCTTGTGAATGGTGCGATAAATTTATCGCCACTTTGGCTGCGATGAAGTGCCGCTAACTCGGCGAAAAGTCCTTGAGAATATGCCCCATAGTGTGATGTACATTGAAAAAGAATGTGAATTCATATATATAAGGGTTACACGTTTTCCATACATCAAAGAATGGACGAGAGGTATTGGCGGATTGGAATGCTTTATGAGATTTATCAGGTTTATATTTACAATTAGATTTTCTGTCAGTAAACGGGTCTAACCAGTCATTAAAATCACCAGCAACAATGATATTAGGATTAGAAATAGAAGAAAGTTTTAATTTAACATTTTGCCAAAAATCGGGGTCAGATTTAACAGGACCATAAATATTAAGGAGAGTAACTTGCTTTTGAAATATAACAGTGTCAACCAAAACCTATCGTCCATTCGTATCACATTCAGTTGATAGAATCTGAATATTCAATGACTTGTGGAATAGAATGGCTACACCACCTTAACGTGTAACAGCAGGAGAAAAGACAACCTGACTAACCCATTGACGCTTAAGTTTAAGTGATTCAACATCATTACAATGCGTTTCTTGCAAAAAGCAACATGTGCATTAGGTTTTGACAGATGAGATAGTACCTTTTGACCCTTGACGGGATGATCCAGACCACGGACATTCCACAAGACAACATTAAACATGCTGTGGGGTGAGGAAAAGCATACAGGAACAGGCACAATGGGCTGCAAGACATATAAAAAAGACAGAAAGACACTGTTTGTCAAACATGAAATAATTAAAGTAGACGATTATTGGAAAAATAAAAATAAGGGTTAAGAAAACACTCATGTAAAAACAAGAGAAATAAGAAGAGGAGACAAGAAAGAAGAAAGCAGAATAAGAGAAAGGGAGAAATGAGGGGAAAGAAATAAGAGAAAGAGAAATGTAAGACAGATCAAGGATAAAAATCCAGATCTGAAGTGAAGAGGTTAAAGGGTAAGCGAAGGGCATGTTGCGCCAAGAGTAAGAACGGCAGCAGAGAAGGAGACTGGAAAATTTATAAAGTGTAGCCACAGACTTAAAGAGAACATAGAAACAAAAGAGTAGACTAAGACATAACCATGCGTAAAATTGAGAATATTTAGTGACATCATGCATCAGCCTCCATATTCTGACTTGTAATATTCAGCAAAAAAGTTTTTAGTTTAGCCAGATCCTCAAAAGATCGTAATACACAAACATTGGTGATTTTACAGAGGCATGGATGTAGAATGCCAATGTTCAACTGTCTCATCCGGGGTCGAAGTGCTAGGAATTCTTTTTGACGAGCATTGGTTGCGTTGGAAATGTCTTGAGAGATTAATATATTATGGCCGGACCAGACCAGTCGACGTTTTTCCTTAGCAGCCCTCAAGACGTGCATCAAGTCAGTGAATTCCAGAAAAAGCATTATGATGCCACGTGGTTTAGTGGAGTGGGGTTGAGGGTGACACAAACAATGTGCTTGTTGGACGTTAAGAGGAGGTGCATTTTGAAGTTCAAGAAGATCAGGTAGAAACCTCTTCAGAAAGGTCAAAAGATCAGGCCCTTCAAGATTCTCTGGTAGGCCATAAAGGCGGAGATTGTTCCTTCTGTTTCGATTTTCAAGGTCTTTGGTATGCAATTTGAGATTTTGAATTTCTTGTTCCAACAAAGGTATTTTGGTAGACATGTCTTGTAGATCACTGACATGCTGTTCCAACTCAGACATCTTACTTACCATCACAATCCAACAATCTTCAATTTGTTGTGATTTTTTGTTAGTTGCACGCATGAAAGGCTGAAAGCTGCGCACCTCATCCAGAATAGAATCCAAAACAGGATTATGAGATGATAGAATCAGAGAAGGAGGGTCATTTTTTGCTCTTTTTGGCTTTGTACCGGAAGATGACGGCTTGGAAGATGTATGTAAGTCACTGCCCATCTTGATAAAATGAAGTGAACGCTGCATGAGCTGACACAAGGCTGAGTCCTGCCCATACACTGAAGAAAGTGATTTGAGGAATTATAGAGGCACCAAAAATGAGACGCAAAATTGATATATATAAGAATATATCAAGCAAAGTTATACCATATATATCACGGACTCATTATAATTCTTGTGAGCGTAAGTAGCAGGCTGGCATTATATATTGGGGTTACGTTCCAAGAAAAGCATACTGAGATCGGGTGTTACTTACAACCTGAGGAGGTTAGAAGACCAGTGGCTTGAATACAAAAAGAAAAAATCATCGCCGCAGTACCAGGAGTTAAAATACATTTGGCCAGAGCTTGTGTGGTATGTACTGTGGCTCTCAGGTGAAGTATGTGGAGGCAGAGAGATAAAGACACAAGCGACACGTTATAAAATGGTCGCTCGCGTATGTGAGGAGAAATCCCCACCGGGGCACCAGAGGTTCAAAAACATACCTCCGACAATCCATTTTTGGTGCAGGAGGTTGCTGGAAGTTTTGGCAGCTGGAGTCCGCGTCAGGAGAAGCATGGCATGTCGCGGTAAGGCTACAAACAAAGATGAAGCTCCGTAGTCGTAGCGGAGCTTAGCAGTCTGCCACTATCTTACATCGGCGCGGAAGCCACGCCTCCTCATGAAGTTTGTTTCTATGTTTAAAGATTGTGCGGTACATAAAGAACTGTAGGTGTACATGCACTATGTTTTGCTAACAGTGTCTCTCCTTCCAGTCCCAGTAAAGGCACTGTGCTAGCACTGCAGTATCCCAGTCCAGGCCCAGTAAAGCCTCAGGATTGCGGTGCCCTTGTCTTCATCCCCATGGGTCGCTCATGTGTCTTGCAGTGTCCCTCTCTCCTGTCCCAAGGTAAGTCATTGTGACTTGACTATAAGAGAGAGAGTCAATACTGCTTGCTCCATCTCCTCACCTGTACATCTTTCTGTAGTTGATGCTGTTCACTGCCAACGTATCTGTCTCTTTAGGTAGGCCTTCTGCTGATAGAGGTGCATGAACACTGCCTCTAGTTATAGGTGGTGGTACTGTAACATGTGGGGCTAACCCAATCTTCCTGTGACTGTGTTCAGGTAGGCTGGGTGCTTCCGCTCATTCCTCTGGTGGGCCCAGAGGTATGGGGAGTTGGCACAGGAAGCCTAGTACATGCCCATCATGATTTCCAGAAAAGGCACATGCATGTCTCCTGCGAGGCCTGTTTGATGTTTGTATCAATTCAGTGAGTGAGTGAGGCTTATGAGTCAGCTGGTACTTGGTGAGACAGTGAGTAAATGCATAAGTGCATTGATGTCAATAAGTGTATGAGTGAGGGCTTCGGATTAGCTGCTGTAAGTCGGTGTTTGATGAGAGTTCAAGGGAGCATTGCTGTGAGTGAGTGCATAAGCAAAGTTGGATTTTGTGTCAGTGTGTGAATGTTGAG
Organism: Calotriton arnoldi; assembly: GCA_963921515.1. Lineage (NCBI taxonomy): Eukaryota > Metazoa > Chordata > Amphibia > Caudata > Salamandridae > Calotriton > Calotriton arnoldi. The sequence goes on along the minus strand of CAWUFW010001292.1, from coordinate 1,605,439 downwards.
ACAGTGAGTGAATGAAAGAGAGCACTGTTGTCAGTAAGTGCATGAAAGAGAGTCATGGATGAACTGGTGAGTGGTTGTTCAGTGAGCAAATGTCTGTTTTTACATGAGTGAGAGTCTTAGGTGAGCTGCTGTGAGTGGGTGATGGTGAGACAGCTGAGTGAATGCATGGGTGCATTAGTGTGAGTGAGTAAGAGAGATGGTGATGTTTGAGTTGGTGGGAATGCATGAAGCTGCATCTTGGCAGCCAAGTAGCTGCCCGTGGTCAGCTACTTCACACCTTCTGCTGTCCCCCGGTTCTGCTTCTTGGCACCTACTGCTGTTTCTTCTACTCAGTCCTTTACATTCACCTCCTGTTGCTATCTCTTCCTCCTGCCTATTGCTGCTGTCCTCTCTTGGTCCTTTGCATCAAATGGAGCTCCCCCACTCCGTCCTTAATACCTCTGGATGCCTCCACCACTCTGTTTGGCTACAATCCCACCTCCTGCTACTCCACCCGCCTCCTCCTTCCCACAGCTTGTTGCCCCGTCCACCCTCCTTGCTCGCTCCTTCATGCAGAGGCATAGCTTTGCGAGGTGTGTGATACCCCTCAAATAAATGCTTATTTGGCTTGGCTTGGTAGTTGGGTCTGGGGGCTCTGAGTCAGGTCTGCTATGTCTGTATTGTTTTTTCTCATTCTCCTGATTTCACTAAGAGGTTTTAACTTGTTCATTTTTTGGATCAGGAACTTAAATCTATCTAGAGACTGGTTTACAAAAAAAGTAGTAAATCTGCACCCATGGAAGTACTTCTTGAATGGATGCAAATGTACTACTTTTTGGAATTAACAAACATTGGCTGTAGTAGGCTTGGAATGCCACACTAGCCTCAGATTTCCAGGCATTCTACTAGCAATCAAACATGCAAAAGATGATAAGGTGAACGCTTGCAAATAGTCTCATCACTGATAATCACTCAGCATAGCATTCCAAACCAGTTTTTCACCTACTGTTTCGCTCTAAACAAAGGGTCTGATCTAGGGTTTGGTGGACGGAATAAAGACAAACAAGGTGGCGGAGGACGCAAGGTCAACCATCCTGCCTTTACTCCTCTCACCAAATATAGAGATGTCCGTCACTATTGTAGACATCTCTATACATTGGCAGGGACTTCCATATGATGGTTACTTTCAGTGTATGGAAGCTTTATCGGACGGCTCCATCAAACATGACGGCCGGCTGGCAAACTTTTCCAAAGTTTTTTATTTTCCAAACAGAAACTCCTAAAGCCTGAAAAATAAAACAAAAATGAATGACCTCCAAACCATGGGAGTTTTCTCCAATGGTGTGGTGATCTTTTTTGTTTTTTTTTGTTTTACATTCTCTCACTGCCAGGATATACCTGGCAGTGATGGACAGTTACAAAAAACCCATATAAGGGTCCATTCTAAATAGGGCAGATGGTTGGATGACTTACCTCTGACGTCCCCTACTCCATCAGGCCATCGGAGGTAGTTTTACACTGATAGAGAAAATACTCCATTGGCGTAAAACTTGCGATGCACCTGACTCAAAATTGGGTAGGTGGACCTTGAGTTTGACAGACAGGGTACTACGTCACTAAGCGGTTTTACCTTGTTGATTTTTGGGATCAGAAACCTAAATATAAATTGTGACGGTTTAACAAAAAAGTAGTAAATCTGCACCCATAGAAATACTGCTTGAATGGATGCACATTTTCTACTTTTTGGAATTCACAAACATTGGCAGTAGTAGGCTTGGAGCGTTGCGCTAGTCTCAGGTCTCCAACCATACTACTGGTAATGAAACATGCAAAAGATGATGGAGCAAATGTATGCAAATTGTCTCATCACTGGCAGTCACTTGGTGTAGCATTCCCACCCATCATTTTTCGCCACTCTGCTACTCTAGACAGAGGGCCTGGTTTAGGGTTTGCTGGATGAAGCAAAGGCAGACAGGGTGGAAGAGAACTTTAAGTCAGCCATTCTGCCATTACTCCGCCTGTCAAATTTAGAGATGTCTGCCGTCCCGGCAGACATCTCTATCCAATGGTTGGAACCGCCGTCATGGTGGTTCCTGTCAGTGTATGAAAAGCTTGGTGGCTGGCTCCGCCAAACTTTTCCAAAGTGTTTTTATTTTTCAAAAACGAACTCTGAAAGCAAGAGTTTGTTTTTAAAATATTAAAAACTAATAACCCGCACACCATGGGAGTTTTCTTCCATGGTATGGTGATAATTTTTCTATCCCTTACCGCCAGGATACAACTGGTAGGGACAGACAGTTAAAAAAAACAAAAAACTATCCGACTGTCCACTTGAAATAGGGTGGATAGTTGGATGGCATACCTCTGATGGCCCCTACTTCATTGGGCCATCAGAGGTAGTTTTACACCGATAAACCGCATAAAACTTGTGTTCTGCCCAACTCAAAAGCAGGCGCACCGACCTTGAGTTGGCGGACATGGTACTGCATCGCCTTTCCGATGGCGTACCTATTCTTACAACCTCTAAATCAGCCTCAGAGATCCGCCAAATGCAAAAAAGTACTGACCCTGCTCCAGTCCATCCCGAACCCTGGTTATCTCATTCATTCACCCTGCGGCCCACTGCTTTTATTAGTTGGGAAATTTGAGATTCGTACCCCCCTGAAACTCACTGATTAAGCTACACCACTGCCTTCAAACCTGCAGCTCCCCTTCACACATCACGTCTGGTCAGCAGGCCTCTTTTATGTTTGTTTTTTATCTGCCAGAGTGCATTAGTGTGAATGATTGCATGAGTGAGGGTTTATGGATGGGTGTTTGGTGAGACAGTGAGTGGCTGCATTCAGGTGTTGACTAAAATGCCTGCATGAAGCCGATGTCTTGTTTAAGCTGGTGTGAATGGGCGTATGGTGAGATAATGAGTGAGTGCATGCACGAGAGTCATGCTTGCATTACTGTGTGTGTGCATATTAACACATAGAGTGAAGCTAAGAGTGCTTTGGTCCCAGCGAGTACATAAGGGAGTGAGTGCCAAGGGCAAGCTGGTGTGAGTAGGTGCTCTGTGAAACAGTGAATAAATGTATGAGTGCACTGATATGAGTGCATGAGTGGTTGTCATGAATGAATAGGTGTGAATGGGTGCTTGGTGAGGCAGTAAGTGAATGCATGAATGCATGAGTGAATTCGTTTGAATGGGTGCATAAATGAGAGTTCTGGGTGAGCTGATGTGAGTGGAAGCATTGCTATGAGTGATTACAAGATCGAAAGTCATGTATGGGCTAGTGTGTGCATGTTGATACAACGAGAGGATACAAGAGTGCAGTGGTGTCAGCAAGTGCATTGAGTGTGTATCACATGTGAAGTGTGCGTGGATGCTTGTTGAAAAAATGAGTGAATACATGAGTGTTTGATGTGAGTGCATCAGTCAAGGTCATGTGCGTGCTGTATGAGTGGGTATACAGTGAGTAAATGCATGTGCTGGTGTAAGTGGGTAATTGGTGAGAACTTAAGTGGGTGTGTTAGGGTGTACTTGTTGCTAGGAGTGTAAGGAGTGTGTGCATGTGGCCTGCGGAGCAGAGACTGTAAAAGCACTGTGCTGCTTATACATGCTGGTGACAACATGATTACCTAAATTGCTAGTTATACACAGGGCTATTGGAATTATGCGATTGTGCGGCTGTGGCAATTTTTGCATAATTAGCGATTTGCCACATTTGCCACATAATTCATCATCTGCTGCATAATCTGCAGATTTTAACAAAAAAAATTATTTCTAGCTCCAACGGTTCAAACGTTAGTAAGAACGCAGCAAAACATGTGGGTGCGCAGTCAGGGTCGGATTGGTAAGGCTGGCACTCTGGCAATGCCCGAGGGGCCGGTGTCCAGTTCCAGCTGTGGGCTGCTTTTTTCGGCAGCCCGGGGGGCCGATTTGGGCGGTGTCTGCGTTGTTCAGATGCCGCCAGCGGCCCAGTGGGTGCCTGAGTGGCCTTTCTGGAGGCAGATGGGCGTCCATTACCTCCCTTTTATCAAGGGGCAGAGGTGTCACTCCCTTTCTCTCCCTGGGCCGGCCCATTAACATATGCATATTGAGCGGGGGCAGGGGGCCTGAGCACAAGTGGCCTCACTTGTTTTCAGGTGTGTTTCACCAGTGTAAACTAATCCGTGCATTCCCCCCCTCCCCCCTTTTTTAAATAAAATTTCGCCGTAGCAGTGTTTTGCGGAAAGACAATATGCAAATGTGCGGCCACTTTTTTCCAGCGTGCCCGGACCGATTTTTAATCCTAATCTAACCCTGTGCGCAGTGGAAGGTCCGTTGGAAAGGGTGACTGGTCACCTTTCAGTAGTTTATTGCTATATTTGGGTGTTAAACTGATACTAATGAGGTACAACTAATGCCCAGGAATTGCTAACAGGTGGTAAAATGGCGACATAATGAAGTAATACAATCACAAAATGTGCCGCATAATTTGCCTTGTTTTGCCACATAATTTATTTAACCCTGCCGCATAATCTGGCCCTCCCCTGACGCATGATTCCAGTGGCCCTGGTTATACACTGCCAATTCGATTGGGTTACGTGCATCCTTTGCAATCTGACAAACGGGATGCATTTCTAACCAGCAATGACAAAACATTGTGTGTGACGTTTAACTAAAAATACAATCCAAACCTATGGGCTTTGCCAGTGCGTATTTGCTGTTGCATTCTAGTAATTGCAGTTTAAGGGAATATGAAAGAAAAGGTCAAAGTACAAATAAAGCAATGAATGGCGTCTGTCGCAAGCAGCAAACATCCAACCCCCGTTCAAAGAGGTGCCAAAATAATAACGCGACTTGATCTACTACTCGTAGCTTATATGAAACAACTAGACATCTCTACATTTTGAGCCGATTGAGAGTGTTGCGAGCACGCCTTTGCTGATCGGGAGGTTACAGCGTACACCGTGTCCTCCGCCTCCCTCCCACTGGCTCCATGCCCATGCAGGCCTGTGACTATGGAAACCGGTTTGTTTGCTTGTCTTGCTGACTTTGGAAACAAAGTCCAGTCTAAGCAACTTGTTGAAATGATGCTTGTGCCTACGTCCGTCTCATGTCTCACTGGCCTTCTCACCCCACCTCCCCCAGTCTGGGCGTCCGGTTTCCTCAGCAACGCCGCCATCTTACTAGAGCAGAAAACCTATTCGTGTGGGAAGGTCAAACCTGTCACCTGCAGTGAGGTGGAAGAAAGCAGGGGTCCTTCGGAAGGGAGCTCTTTAGCAGCAATATTCCTGCAAGAGACGTCGTGCGAGATTCTTTGTATAAAGGAGGCTCCAGTAGGGACAGTGGGAAGCAGGTGAGTGCTTAAATAAATGCTAGTACTTACTGTCTCTTACAATACGGCGCCTCAGACAAAACACAATGTTTATGAGTAAGCGATGTTTTTGCAGATGATACTCGCGGTCTATGTGTACAAACAACCCTGGAGAGTGAGGACCACGGCAGAGTTCCTCCGGCTGCTCCTGGACCACACCTGGACGTCGAATTAGGAGCGGGGCGTGTGTATTTTAAATTATTATTTAGGAGGTATTTATGTTTTCCGGCGCAATTATAATTTTTTTAGCTTTCTCTCTCGGAAAACTTTTTAAATTATTATTTAGGGAGGTATTTATGTCTTCCGGCGCAAATATCAGTTTTTTAGCTTTCTCTCTCGGAAAACGTTGACCGTGTATACGCAAGGCAATTGTGTTTCACTTTATTGAACGGGGAGTGTGCATTTTGATAATCTTTTTCATCTCCGACTCCGCGTAAAATGTTTATAATTTCTCCCAGGCACGGTTCTAGGATTTTGGGGGCCCTGGGCAGGAAGGGAATGTGCTAGCCCCCTGCAATTTCCTTACAAGCGGACACATTCAGGTCTGTTTACCTCTCTATAGTGGACTATGCTCCTGAAGCTGCTATGTGCAGACCCCTCCTGAGCTGCAGCCCCCAGCCACCTACAAGCCCCTCTTAGCAGATCATAAAGGTCTTTATGTGAGAGCAGAAAGGGTTAAAACTGCAATGCAATGGGCGTCCCATGGTGCCTGTGAATGGGCAGCAGGACAGGAGGCCTGATTGCAGGACAATCCTGCAGAATGTGTCTCCTTGCAACTGGGCCCAGTGGCGTCGCCCTCTGCTCTCCGAGCAGTGAAAAAAGGAAACAAAAAATGATAATAATGTAATGTTATTATCATTTTCTTTTTCCTTCTGCAGTGGCTCCGTTGTTTCCTGGGGCGGGGCTGGGCCCTGTGACCCAGAGCACTGCAGGGGAAGGAATGATGGCACGCCAAGTGTGCATGACATTTTGGCCGGCACTCTCGGGCCGCCCAAAACAGTCATGCGCACTTGACATGTTCTCCATTCAGGCTGCATTACAGCCTGGGTGGAGAACATGCCCCAGGCTCCCAAGCTTGGTCTGAGCGCCGTAAATTTACGGCGCTCGGATCAATCACAACGCTGCATTGCAGCATTGTGGTTGGTCAGGGAGCTTGGGAGCCACGTGCTTCCTGCTGCTGACCTCCAGGCAGGAAGATGACAAGAAGATGCAGAGAATCGGAGGAGAGTCGGCGGCAACACTGGCCGTAGTCAGGTAAGTGTTTTTTCATTTTTTTTTAATCCTTTTCATTTCCCCGACCTAATTCCCCCCCGCCGCCCTCCCCACCGCACACCCGAGTCCGGTAGCAGCCACAACTGGGCCCATAGGAGGGGCCCGCTGGTCTCGCCTCACTGTACCATAGTTGTGAGGCCCAGAGGAGGGGACCCCTCCCATGAACACAATTGGAAGGAGGCACCTTGCTCTCAAATTAAATGAGCAGAGGTCAGGAGAGGACCAGTGTGCTGTGGCCTGGCTGTAATGCACTAGTGTGGGGCTCTGGGCAGCTGCCCACACTGCCCATTCCTAGCGCCGGCTCTGATTTCTCACAGAATGTCGGTGGAATTGTAGGGTGGTCCATATAAAGAAGCTGCTCTCCACCTAACCTTGGGAACTACCCAGAGTTCCTTACTTCCTTTTTTTCATAATTTATGCAACACTCTAAGCCTGAAAGGGCATTGTCTTGATTTATAATGAGTGCTCCCTTGTGTCTGGATGAACCTATAGCTCTCTGATGAGCTCTAATTAGAAGAAAACACGGTAGGGGTTGCTTGTATTAATTGCAGGTTGGCTTGGATGCTATTTTACCATTCCAAAGCTATAATACTGTGCTTAGAGAGGTAAAAGGCTTTTGTCATTTTTCAGCTTGGTGTAGATGGCACTTGCTAATCCTATACATAAAGACTTTGCTGTAAAAATGGCAAAAGGCTTTGTCCCTCTCTAGCTCAGCGTGAATGGCACTGTGTTAATCCTATGCATAAAAACTCTGCTATGCTAGAGAAACAGACATTTGAGGTGAGCAGATTTAGAATGTTGGTGGTGTTGTACGGTGCTCCATATTAAGGAGCTGCTCTTCACCTAAACTTGGGAACTATCCAGAGTTCCTAGCTTCCTTTTTTGCATATGTATATATATATATATATATATATATATATATATCTCGGCTAACGAAGATGAATAAGCAATACAAATCAACTAACAAAGCACTTATTCCACCACTGTTGTACTCAAGATAACAATTATAAAATAAAGCTCTCCGTTAAAAAAAAAAAAAAAAACAAGGGCTATTAACAGGGTATGCATTTATTGGCACAATAAATCCCTCATAAACATTATTTTGAACTTACAGTCTTGTGACTATAACTACATAATAAGGTAAACGCTGTAAATCTGTGCCAAAAATGCAATCCTAAAGCAATAATAAACAGCCATTACAACACATCCTTTACCAGGCATGCCTTTACCACGCAGAATCCTTTGTGCTTTTACCACACATGCCTGTATCACCCAAGATAAGCATATTTAAGATAAGCGTATATATGTATATATTTTGCCTCACTTAATTTTTTACATATATATATATATATATATATATATTTAGGCTCTTGTTTCCATAGGAAATGCCTTTTTTGTGTTTCTAATAACTTTGGCGCCGTTCGATGAATCTCCACTAAACATTCCAAAAAAGTGCAACTTTTTCACTAGTTTGTGCATGGAAAGTTTCGAGATGATACGTCAAGTGGGGGCAAGAAAAAGAGGGGTCACAAAACACGTTTCCCCTATTCATTTTTCCATAGGAACTTCAGACACAGGTACTGGCCATACGCCTGAAAGATTTTCCACCTAATTTGGCAGAAAGCTAGATCTTGGTCCAGAAAGAGTGCTTTTTGTGATTTGGTGAAAATCCGTTCAGTAGTTTTTGAGTAATTTAGGCTCAAATCTTTCTATGTTTCCCGCTATGGAGGCTCCGCGTACCCGACAGATCTCATGCTGAGATTTGATTGGCTGCTACCACGTTAACAAGGATATGGCAGCAGCCATCTTAGGATTTGGAACTTAGTCCTGAGTCCTAAAAAAGATATAAGGGGCAGGGTAGATAGGGACCCTGCCTGGGGCCAAAAGCGGTTTAAAAACAATTTGCTGCAGATTCGAGGAGGATCTGCAAATCTGCGGCAAAATAAAAAAAAAAGTGCAGCACTATTAAAAAAAAACCTTGATGTGGGCCAGAGCCCGGTGTGCTGCGCGAAAGAGTTTTGGGAGGGTGGGGGGAGGGGCATGTGGCCTCCCTCCCCGAGCCTCTGGAAATCCCCGGGGATCCCACCCTGCAGGGCAGTCATGTAAAATAAGTCCTTAATAGGCTCCGGGTACCCCATCTTCCAGGGCCGGTTCCCTTATTGTGTCCCTGGTGCCCACACATGGGATACAGTAGTTTGCCTGCCTGCAATAGTGCGGGAAGGAAAACATATGTCTGCTTTCATCTGGTGGAATAATTTCTAAAGTTCTTACTGGGTGGGAGCAGACATGCCTTACCTGCTTGCAAAAACGCTGGCAGGGAAAGCATGTCTGCTCTCACTTGGCTGGAGCTTTAAAAATGCAAGAGCCGTGTGGGGGGGGGGGCACTCCTATGGGCCTGTAGGCCCATAGGAATGAATGGGAAGCCATTCCTTATTTGCGACTCGCAATTTGCGAGTCGCAAATAAGAATGTGAAGGAATCGCTATTATTATAGCGATTCTTACATGCATAGGATTTTGCGAATCCTTAATTGCGAATCCTTAATATTCGCTATTAAGGACTCGCAAAATCCTAGCTTGATGCATGTGCCAGTACATCTCCAAGTTCATTGCGATTGTAGAAAGGCACACTGAACACCATTTCCTTCTTAAGATCAAATGCCAACTGCAGAACACCCGTTCACCCACATTCCATACTGAATGCGCTAAGCAGTATATAAGATGTGACATCTTCCCTCCTTTTCACCAAGACTAAAAAAAAAATCAGTTTTAACAAATGACTGGATTAGCAATGTTCGTTGTGATTTCTTAGAAATCCTTGATGTTCTCATAAGAGTGTCATTCATTTTGTCATCATGCAATATTTTTCAACATTGGTCCAAATGTTTCAATTGAACTATCTCCGTTATTAGATGAATTTCTTCCTTTGCCATGAGTCTGACTCTTTTAAAGTATGAAGTATTTCTAGTTCTTGTTCTTTCTTCTTTTGGTTGAGCTCAAACCATTGAGCTTTTGAGCTTTATCACTGTTAATGGAGCGCATTGAAAATGCTTTCAGATTTCTTTGTCTGTCGTTTCTTTTCTTAAATGTACCAGATCTGCCAGTTGACTGTTCTGTGCTCAAGCATGTCTTCATGACATTCAGTTGCTTTTGCAGCCACTTGTGACAGATGAGTCTAAGTTCGTTCAAATATGAGTTCTCATGGACAGTCCCCTGTCCATCCATTTGGAGTGTTTCTGTAGTTCTGCAACACTTGACATAGGATTTTATATTTTTGTTACTTTAGCTAACTTTGCCCTATGTAGTGTTCTTTTAAGAGTAACCATTAGTCTCTCTACCATTCAATTTTCATCTGACCAAAGTGGAGTTATTCTTCTATGAATCACTCCAATATAAGTTAGAAACTTTTGAAATTCTCCATTAAAAGGAAGTCCATTTATTCGCCATGCAGAAAAAATATAATTCAGAATAGGTTATATTGTGGATGCAAAATTGAGGACAGCTGTTTTCTAGTAGAAATATTGAATGCTCGTCCACAATCACAAACAAATAATGTCCAGAAATCTGTTGCTGGTGTTGTCCGAACTGCATATGGTAGTTCAGACAATTTAAGTTCCCCTGAAAAACACTTTTTTTGTACACTGACATAAATGATAGGTCTGTGCAATTTCTTTAACTAGGCTGTCCATTCCTGGAAACCACACCTTGTCATATGAAATCTTCTTTGTTGCAGTAATTCTCCTATGGCTCGCACGCACAATGTAAATTACGCCTTTTAAGATTCAAGTCAATCTTTGTTTGCGTTTAGGATGACATCACGAAAACAACCAATAAAACCCTATTTCCCCTTCTCCGCCAATCCCCAAGAGTGTTGCATTCCAAATTCGAAAGAATGTCACTCTATATCCCAGCACCTATCCTGAGCCCCGACAGATCTCATTCACTGGCTCTATTGTAAGAGCCCCTAATGATCTTGGTCAAGTAAGTGAAGGTGCATCCTTAGAGAAAAATACCGTTAATGGCGGCCAGATTATGCCACACCATGTGAATCTAATCTAACAACATTGGTGCTCTGTTTTCTTTCACTTCGAGAGTAGCATTTGTTTGCTTACCAGTAATAGCAACACCACCCAGTTACATGTGCCTTTCATCATCCCACACTTGATCTCCAGCGCCTACCCCAACTTCACAATCGAAACTTGAGCTGGGTATATTATTCCTGTTATCTGTAGGAGATGATCCAAGGCCTGTTCCCAATATCTACATACCCTCGCACAGTCTATAGGATTTGCCTGAGGGTCGCTTTGCTTCCACAGTTCCCCCACAGTTCTCAGTTTGTCTCCCGTCTAGCGTGTAATCTAGTAAGTGTATAGTGCCATCAACAAAGAAGTTTGAAGCTGGCTTCCTTCTCTGATGCACTTCTGCCCCCACATGCATTACGTAAAATGTCCGCCTGTGTCTTATCTGAAAAAGTCGTACCCAATTCCTTTTCCTATAAATTCTGGAAGCTCCACTACTGGGTAGCCTCAGCCTCTATCAGGATGTGGAAAATATCCGAAGTCAAGAGCCCTTCAGTATCTGCTGTCTGTAGGAGCTTCTCAAATTGTATCAATTCTCGCATTGCGCCTGGCCTGACTGTACTATGCATAGCCCAGTGTTTCAACCGGTCATAATGATACCACTCTCTGTCTCTTAAGTGAAAGCCATCTTTTATCTGTTCAAGGGTATTGATTGTTCTTCATTTAAATACGTCTCCCAGTTTCAGTCCCCTGTTAATCTCCCATTTCTGGGAGGCTCCCATATGTAGCCCAGGTGTAAATTAGCAGTAAACAAAGAGGTTGGTAAATAGGAATGAGTAACTCCTCAGCCATAGCTTATCCTTTACTACTTCCCTGATGTGCATGGCTGCTCTCAAAACCATAGTTATGTACTGTTGCTGGCCTATCTTCACGTTTAATCAATGGGATCTCTCAAAGGGAACATGCAGTCAGTGTGTGGGCTAGGTGGCCTCTCTAAACTAGCTCTCAGTCATTTCCACAGACCGCACAATTGCGCCACTCTAGGTATGAGACTAAGGGCCAGATGCATCAACAAACCATTTTGCGATTTCCTAATTGCAAATCCTTACGATTCGCAATTAGAAAATCACAAAACGGAATGCATGAAAGTGTGTTTAACACTTTCTGCGATTCCTAGGGAATCGCAAATGACCTACCTCATGAATGTTAATGAGGTAGGTCGCAATTTGCGACCCCCTAGGAATCGCAGAACTCACGGGGATGGTGGCCTGCTGGGTTCAGCAGACCACCATGTCCGTGATTGCTTTTTAATAAAGCAATCTTTTTATTTTTGTAAAGCAGCCCGTTTTCCTTAACTCCTTTGCTGCTTCGAACGTTCCGCGCCAGTGCGGAACGTTCTATTAAGCGGGCGGGGCCGCGTCGGCCAACGGACGTGCGCAGCACTACCGAGGTAGTGCTCGCGACGGCCATTGGCCGACGCACGCAGCAAAAGGGTTAAAGGAAAACGGGCTTCTTTACAAAAGAGAAAATGAAAACTTTTCCTTTCATTTTCTAAGAGCAGGCAGTGGCAGCGGCGTCACTAGGGGGGGTGCGGGGGGTGCGGACCGCACCGGGTGACACCATCACATGGGGTGACACCGTGAGCCTCTGCTTTAAATCGCTACATTAAACCAGAGGCTCACGGTGTCACCCCATGTGATGGTGTCACCCGCCCGGTGCGGTCCGCACCCCCGCACCCCGGACTCGGGAGTTACTGCACTGGGTGACACCAACCCTAGTGACGCCACTGGGCAATGGTCCGTGGGACCACTGCCTGCTCTTAGAAAATGTATTTACAGACATTCACAAAGGGGAAGGAGTCCCTTGGGGACCCCTTCCCTTTTGCGAATTGTTACCACCTACTTGAAGTAGGTGGTAAAATGCTAATGTTTTGTGACCGCATTTCGGTCGCAAAACATTCATGCATACCGAGGCGATTCGGTATTAGGAAGGGATGCCCTAAACACGCCCCTTCCTAATAGCAAATCGCAAACCCATTTTGCGATTCGGTAACAGGTTACCGAATCGCAAAATAGGGTTTCCTGAATCAGAAGAGCATTTTTTTTGCATTCGGAAACGGCCGATTCTGAGAATCGGCCGTTTGCGAAGGCAAAAACTGCTTGATGCATCTGGCCCTAAATCTGCAATTCCCAACCTCCGTCAAGTGGACAGAGAAGGCACTGTCTGCAGCTCACACTCATTTTCTTTCTTCATTCTACATAGTTGAAATAGGCCCTTTCAAACCTTATCTATGAATACCCTGAGAACCAGGACTAGCAAAGCTTTAATGAGAGAGAATCCTCGGCAGTCATCATCTTGAGGGTTGCTTTGCACCCTAGCCACAACAGGTGTTAAGCATGCCATCTCTGCAAGTTATTGTTTATCAATCCAAACAGAGGTGGGTTATTAGCCTTGAAACGTTCTGGGCTATGTGGAGTGCTGTTAATGCCCAGATATCTGATTGATTTATTGCCCCAAATTAGGGGTCTGTACACGGCAGAGGAAGTCGAGTGTTCCATTTAAATTTAAGATCTCTAACTTGGTCAGGTTAATTTTGTAGCCGGAGACCACACCAGATCTTTCAGGCTCTTCCAACAGTACCAGAAGGGATGTAGTGGGAACTGTCACTGAAATGTGCACATAATCTGCAAATATCATCAGTTTAATCATCCGGTCAGATCCCGGGCGTGTTTCCTGATTCCAGTGGTTGTTATGAATTCTCCAGTCTAGTGGTTTAATGTACAGCACAAAGAGGAGCAGAGATAGTGGGGGTTCTGGCCTTGTGCCCGGGCCTATATTTATAATACTGGAATCATGTGCATTTAAACTTTCACCGTTTGTGGCATGTATCCCCAACACACCATAGTAAAAAATTCCTCAGTTCTCTCTCCTTCATCGCCTCCCTGAGGAAGCCCCATTTTATGCTATAGAAGACCTTCACATTGTCCAGGGACAAAAGCACCACTCCTTTCTTGAGCTTTGGTGCCGAGACGACCAATTAGAGTACCTTCTTCGTGTTATCACTTGTTGTCTTCACTTCACCAAATCCTGATTGGTGTTGTCGTATGTGCTGGGGCAAGACCTCACATTCTAGTGGTCAGAACCTTTGCAAAAATGTTCACATTTAAATCAAGGAGTAAAATGGGCGGGTACGATTCACGGTCCTTCCCAGCTTAAGCATGATTGAAATTCTTGCCTCTGTCATAGTTGGCATAATTTGTTCGATGTTTTGAAAGAGTTGAACAGTCTGGACATTAAGTCAATAATTCTGGACCAGAAAATTTTATGAATCAATTCTGTTTATTGTTGCCTTGGATGGTCTTGAACATACACAGCTGTTTGCCTACAACCCAGGTGGCCGGCAGCATCAAAGAAGTAAGATGTTTCTCGATTAACACAGCTGTCTGTCTACAACCCTGGGGCCAGCAGTGTCATAAGGCTTTTAGAAATTAAACCATAACAACCCAAACAATACCCCCTCCCCCCATCTCTTTCTGAAAGTGAGGCTAAGTGGCGTGTGGTAGCAGCACATAAAGACAAGCAAAGGTGTATGCATGATTATGGTGCCCAGGGAAGTCGGGAGGGAAATGAGTCGGTAGTGGGCGCGGTCTCCGGAAGGAGACGAAGTAGCTTCAAGTAAGTCGGGCATGTCAACTCGTGGAATTCGGAGGAAAGAATATGAATAAATGGAGCCCATAGCTCTGGATAGCAAACAACATGATGATGGACGGAGTGCTGAAGCCTTTCAACCACTCACCCCCAGTCACAGATCTGGATTTAATCCATCGTTCATTTGCTCATTATGCCACCCCAGTTTGGACCCAGACATATGCAAGTCAGTCTTGACCCTGTTCCTCATGGGAACAGTCAAACCTGATCTGCCAGGCCAGGTCCTCCCTGGACCGGAAACAAGCATCCTGGGACTGGTTTCGGGGTTTCACCCCTCATCAGCCAGGCTAGCTTGAATCCAGTGACAGAGCGAGCAAGGGACACACGTCTGGGCATACCCTTGGCCACTTAGGGTGAACATAGCAAACACAAGAAGAAGATGGATGGAGTGCTGAAAATTTTCAACCACTCACCCCAGTGACAAATCTGAGTTTAATGCATTGTTCTTTTGCTCACTATGCCACCCCAGTTTGGACCCAGCCATATGCAAATCAGTCTTGACCCTGCTCCTCATGGGAACCGTCCAGCCCGACCTGCCAGGCCAGGTCCTCCCACAAGCACCCTGGGACCGGTTTCGGAGTTTCACCCCTCATCAACCAGGCTAGCTTGAATCCAGTGGCGCAGCAAGCAAGAGACCCACGTCTGGTCATACCCTTGGCCACTTAGGGTGAACATAGCAAACATGACAAGATGATGGACGGAGTGCTGAAACTTTTCAACCACTCACCCCCAGTACCTCTGGATATGCATTGCACTTCTGATCAGCCACGAGTTATAACTTCTCCATTCCTAATATAAACTATAGCTTATGGAGCCAAGCAACATAATCAGGGATCTTATTGGTGCCCCACAGCCAGAGGATCACTTGGTGGGCTTCCTCCAATGCTAAAGTCATCTGCTCCCCTCTCATAGAGTGAAGCGGGTAAGTAATTGGATTAGGGAGCCCCAATATGGTGTAAGTTGCGAAGCTTGAGACTGAAGTGTTAAAGGCTTGGTCTATGTCAGTCAGTATGTGGTCCCAGAAACGATTGAGTTTAGGGCAATACCACATGAGGTGTAGTAAGGTGCCTTTGCCTCCACATCCTCTCTAGCATTCTTTCGTACACTCTGGATTGCATGTGTGTATTCTAGCTGGCATCAAATACCAATCTTATATGCTGTTTCAGTGCTGGCCGTTTGTCAGCTGTGTGTCGGGCCCTGTAGTGGATGGGCTCCCACTCCCTTGTAGTGAGGGTTCTACGGAGTCCGCCCTCCCAGCTGATCTGCCCTGAAGTTTAGACTGTGACACCACCTGCCCAACAGGGCATAGAGCTCTGTGATGAGGCGTTTATCATCTTTTTTAAGGAGTACGTCTCGAAGGGGGCCAGGGTCCTCCCTCCCTGTAGTTTAATACCGAGATGTGTTATCCAGTGTTGCACCTGGAGATTTTGAATATTATCTGTTTCTTCTAGGGCATAGTCAGCCTTCAATTGTTCAAATGGGATAATCCCATGGGAATAGAACAGGCATCCTATTCGCTTACAGCCTCCCTCCTGCCATCGCCTGAACCCCTCTTGCTTTAACCTCGGTGTGAAATCTGGATTGGACAGGATTAAGTTCATAGTGGAGGCAAGGTGGTCAGGCCAGCTTTGACTGCCATAGCATCCAACACTTTAAAGAAGGAGTTAGTCATCGGTGATGAATAGAGTCCCCATGCCCGGTGTTTGCGGGGAAGCCAGGGTTCCTTCCATATGTGTGATCCCGCTGTAGTTTGGTCCATGAAACATCAGTGTTTTTCGGAGAGCGGTTAGTTCCAGTCTACTAGACAGCAAAGCTGAGAAGCATGGTAATAGCATATTAGCATGGGCACCGCTAATCCGCCATCTCGCGTCGTGCGATATAGCAACATTTTGTGTAAGCGGGGTTTCTTCCCATCCCAGATGAATTTATTTATGGTTCATTGTAAGGAGCGTAGAGCCCTATGGTCTTCACGTAGTGCTCTATGGGAAGGTCTGTTTAAGTTGCGGGTCCCCCCTCTTCACCGGACCTGCTGTGCCCGGTCCTGCATGCTCATTGGGACCGCACTCACCTCCTAGTTAGTATGCAGGGTTCAGCTGTCCAGTAGCAGTTATCAGGTGCACTGACACTGGGGTGGCATCCCCACATGAGGGAAGCCCAGGGGGGCCCGAGCCACCCCCTCAGTCGCTGTGGAGGGTGGTGATCATAACAGGGGCCCCAAATGCTCCCCAAGGCTAGATGAGTGGGGGGCAAGGCCCAAGCCCCATGTGCTGCAACAGGGACCAATGCCTAAAAGCTTTATGCGGTAAGTGTTGTCTCTGTGTTGCAGGCACATGCCAGTAGCTGGCTGCCCCACACCCTGCTGCAGCAGCCCATGGTCTTCGGGGCAGAGCAGTCCCAATGGGCCCGATGGGCTTTCAATGTAGGACTAGTGGTGTCGCTGTTGTGCCCCAGGATCAGCTTTGGGAGGTTCAGCTGTTTGGACAGGGGCCTCCGAGCTTGGGATACTTTCCTCTGGTAAGGTGCCTGAGCCGCTGCCCCTGGTGAGTAGAGCGATCACTAGGGAGCCCGCGTAGCTGATCGGGCCCCTGCTGTTCATGGGTAGGGCTGAGGATGGGCCTTGTAGCACCCCAGATCAGGCGTGATGGGGCCCATTGATGCAGGCGGGGCTGCCGAGCTTAGGTGGCCACCATTTTGAAGGCTGTTCGGGGCCAATCCGGGAGCTTCTAGCAGTCAAACAGAAGAGCCCGCAGGGTCGCTCAGCTCCCGTCTTTCCCCTAACACCTCCGATTCTCAGGCAGTCGATGGCGGTTGTGATCGCAGGCCTGGGACACCGAAGAAAGCAGCAGCAAGCAGCCTGGGTGACGGAGGAGTGTGAATTGTGACCTGCCCTGCCGCCATCTTGGCCATGCCCCCAGAAAATTTAATAAACTGGTACCATGTACCAATCTGGGTCAGACGCCTTTGCACATTTTTATGATTTCCTTCTTTGTTATAGATAGCTCAAGCTCCTCCCGTTGTTAAGCTGTGAGTTAACCTAAGGCTCCTTAGCTCAAATAGTCAGCCACTCCCTCTAGAGGTGAGGGGCTCACGCTAGGCTCCCCCTTCCCTAGCAGGAGGTACCAACCACATCCTGGATGGAAAGCGCACCAAACTATCCTTTAGTCCAACAGCCTCACTGTTTACCAAACTAATAAAAAGTCTGTCCAACTTAGTCCAAGGCATATCTTGCCTTGTTAAGACCCACACTTCTACACCCCTATCGGAAATGCCAGTCTACCCGGTCAAATGCTTTTTCTGCATCTAGTTGCGCTACAGTTACTTTGCCTTTTCAAAAAGATGCACAGCTGTTCTGATATTATCATGTGTCTGGCAATATTTTATGAAACCTGACTGATCTGGGTGTATAAGATAGGGGAGGACATTCTCCAGATTTGTTCTAAATCTTTGTAAAAATCTGAGGGTCAATGTTTAAAATAGCTGTTGGTCTATAGGAGGAGCATCTCCCAGGATCTTTCCCCTCTTTATGTATTGAAGATATAGGGCCACATGTATCAATCAATTTTGTGTTCGCAAACAGGCCGATTCACAAAAAAGGCTTTTCCCATCTATCAAACCCTATTTTGCGATTCAGAAACCTGCTACCGAATCGCAAAATGGGTTTGCGATTCGGTATTTTGAAAGGGCGTGTTTAGGGCGCCCCTTCAAAATACCGAATCGTAACAGTATGTATGAATGTTTTTGTGACCGTGAATGCGATCGCAAAAAAAATCACATTTTACCACCAATTTTAAGTTGATGGTAACCCATTTGCAAATAGGAATGGGTCCCCAAGGGGCCCCTTCCCCATTGGAAATGGTGGCGAAAACGTTTTTTGAGAGCAGGAAGTGGTCCCACAGACCACTGCCAGCCTGCCACCCGAGACAAGTTTCTGACCTCCTAGGGTGAGAGTCCTTTGCTCTCAGGAGGTCAGGAACAAAAGCCTGTCTGGGATGAGGGTGTAACACCTCCTCCTGCAGGATGGCCTCTTTGGGCTGGCAAGCTTCAAAGGAGCCGCCGCTTTTGGAATGCAAATCTGGCTCCCCTCACAGGAGAGGAAGCCACCCCTCCCCTGTCCAGAGCCCACTTGGCACCTGGACAGGCAGGAAAATTAGCTGGTCAGGTAGGCGTGCCACCCCCAGGTTAGTACCACTCCTAAGGTGGACTAACTTCGAGGTCAACACGAATTATGAGAGATAGCCATCTTTGTGATTGCATATATAGGAATTCTGGGACAGGGTTATGCCCACTTCCCACAGGAAGTAGTCTAATAGGTGGCGTAGTAGCCCGTGGGCTACTATACTACACTCCCCTCGCGCCCCTAATTTCAGTATTTAGGGGAGTTCCTGGCACCAGAGAAGCAGATCCTGATGACCTAAGAAGAGAGAGAACACCGAAGAGCCACAAAGCAGAGAAGACTGAAGAAAGCACCTGACTTGGCCCCAGCCCAGCCGTACTCCCAACAGCCCTCATCAAAAACTGTGCCAAAGTTGCCTCGTCCTGCAGCTGTGACTCCAGAAACTTGGGTGGACTGCCTGTCTCCGAAAAAGACTCAAGTCCTCCCTTGAACAGCGGACCTGTCCAGCAGAAACTCCAAAAAGAAGATTTTGAGGCCTCCGGAACCGCCAAAACCCGACACCTGAAGCAGTCACTGCACCCGTCACCTCCGGCCCGAGTTGAAGTGGGCCAGCAGTGCCAACAAGGTTCCCCAGCCCTCCAGAGTTCGAGTCCATCGTGGTTTCACTCCCCCTCTCCCGCGACTGCTCGGGTAAGGAAAAACTGTACGCCTAAAGACACCTCTGCACCCGTTGCCCATGGGGCATGGGGAACAGGACCAAAGGTGTCCCCCCGTTCCGAGCATCGCAAGGCCTGAGTCCACTTGCTGGTTCAGCCCGACTGGCTTCCTAGCAGAGCCCGAATATACTCTGGGGCCTCCTTTAAAAATGTATAAAAGGCACAGGACCAAGGGGAAGACACAACAATATTTTAATAAAAGGGGTCCTACCTACCTATATTGCTTTACCAAGGAATCAATCCAACAGAACTAGGCCACACTGCAATTTTGTAATGGCATGTTACTTTGCCATATAACATTTATTTATATATTTTTTGGTATATATTTTTTTCATTCTTTACAAAAAAATCCATTATTTATTGTTTATTACAAAACAGATGTATATACATTTCTTCATTGCATACGCTTTTCAATTTTAACACAATTCACAAATTCATTCAAAAATGTAAAAGACTACAAAAACACTTCTCCTCCACTACGCCTCCTATGTCACACACTCCACTAACATCCCACTCACACTACAAAGCACTCATTCATCATACACCAATCCAGTAAAACAAAACAAAACATCCTAAAGTACACCATCAAGGTCTCTATAATTCTCTTTTTCTGATGTAATGGCACCCGACTGGACACATAATTAGTCGAAGCACGTTTCAGTGGTATATGATATGTTATAACCACCTTCTTCAGGACTGAATAATGATTGGCTATATTTGTACAGCACAACAGGAGGCAAGGGAAGTAATCTGTATTTTGTCAAAAAGTGATACCCTATCACTTGTATCAACAGCGAAGGACAAATATTTAGTTTTTCCAGGGATCTTAAATTAGCTGTAAGAGGAATCCTTCACTAAGGGGTTTCACTGTGGTATTACCCCAAATGGGAAAAGTAGTTCTTTCTTGATACACAGCTCACATGTCCTGCCAGAATGCGTACTTCACTGTAAAAAACACTCCCCTCCTCACTTAGCTCCGAGTTCTCTGCCTGAGAAGGCACGTGTTTTAAGCGTTCGTGGTTACAAATAGGCACTTCTGGTTTGAGGTTGCATCGACCTTCACTCTTCTAGTGGGTTTCTATCTCCATTTTCATACACCATTCGCTTCCTAGCCAGAGCCTGCAGCCTCTTTTTACAGAGACCGATCCCCATTAAAACGCATTGGGTTCCCGATGCTGATTTGCCCCTGCACCCGGCCGCCCTCGTGCTGTTGGTGGTGTACTGTTAGTGCTGCCTTGGACCTTGCCCACCACTCACCTTAACTCCTGGAGATTGGTCCTGTAAGTCGATGTACTGTACCTGTTTGCAGAACTTGTTCTTCCTTCCATAGGGTAACATTGCAGAACTCAGAAATTGCACTGTGTCCACTTTTTGAAGTGAAAAATAATTTATATTTAAAAAAGTACTTACCTGAACGATTTTTCTCTGATGCCTAAACATATATAAATATACTTGCTATTTTTATAAATTGGTGTAGCTCTCCTTCTTGAGTCGTGTTGTCATTTATTAATAATAGTGTGTATTTGCAAATGTCTTACACTCCTCTTTGTTAAGCCTAAGGCTGCACTACCAGACTACCCCCTAACAGAGCACTTTGGGATTGCATAGCCAGCCCTGTCCTCTAGTGAGGGAGCCTCTGGACTCTTTACACAATATATTAGATTAGTGATATATCACACAAAGAGCCAGCTTCCTAAATTGGTGATGCAGCGGTGGGAAAGAAGGCTCAACATTTGCCGTACCACTTGGTTGATAAGTGATTTCACGAAGGAATCCAAAATTGTCTGTAGATAAAAATATTTTTTTCCTATTTTCGACTTTTTAAATTTGTTTTAAAATAGCTGTTAGGGCCATGGATTCTCCCCATGGTATCTAGACCCCCAAAAGCCTATCTGCTAAAGTTGCTTGCAGAAAACACCATGGGAGAGAATACAAACCCCCTTGCAGAAGAGGAGGCAGATGAAGTTGACTCTGATTCCTACACTGCCCTCTCTTGAAAGCAATACCTCTGGGAGCACTCCTAGTAGTGTCTCAGAAGAAATAGATACTGAAAATGCAGGTCTTCAGAAGCTGGCCAAGTGGATAGCATTAGAGGCTAAACTCCTGGTCATAGAAAAAGAAAGAGCTGAGACGGGCCTAGGACCCATCTCTGGTGGCAGCAAAATTATAACTAGGGCTCCCAGTTTTCAGTTTTTACTGATTTTACAGATAAATACAGACAGAAAACTATTTATTTTCCTGGTTGTATTTATTTTTAAATACAGAAAAATACTGAAAATAGGCCTTCTTTGGATGTTTTTTTTTTCTACTGTCAATCATGAGTGCCAGGTCAGTAGCTGTACAGATTGAGAGGTGGGGGAGATGAAAAAAGACAATAGATTTCTTAATTAAGCTTAAGTAAGCTTAATTAAGTGCAGATCTACAGTTATGTATGCTATTCTACAATGCAAGCGTTTTCAGATAACGCTATTGCATTGTATATCGCTGAAACCATCAGGACATTCAAATGTGAGTATACATTTATCATTTAAATTGTCATAGGGTTTCTGCACATACACAGAGCTATGCACAGGATAATAGGACCCCGGAATACAGTGGTTTGCCTACCATATACCGTAGCACCCAAAACCCCAACCCAACTAGCTTAGCATCCCATTAGTACCAAAGCACCAATGTTTGGACAACCCAGAACACGGTATCTTTATCTCAGGACTCGCAGAAGCAAGAACACTCTTTCGTAACTCACTCGTGACTTGTCCACAAGGTGCGTAGTAAGAGACACTGGATAGGTTAAAATGTTTATTCCAACTTACGTGCTCTAATGTACAGTACACGTGTCAGTACTAATAGCATAATGCATATGAATAATATAAGCAGCATGGTTACAATTCCATAAAATACAAACGGGGAAAGCATTTCATAACTCAGTGGATAAATGTCTAAATAACATTACCACCCTCCCCGTGCAGTAAGATAGTTTATTATAAAAATAGAAGACCTCTGGGCTTTGACTAGCGAACCCCCATACCTCGGTCTCTAGATGCAGAACTACATCAGCAGACAATCACAGCTCTTCTCCCTGGAAAGGATTCCTCCAAGTGTGGTAAGCGCCAGTAAAACTGCAGTATTAAAGCCACACAAAGTTTCATGTCATTTGCGCATAATGTTATGTCTGGGTGCGCGAGACTGGCCATATCAGGAAGAACCGAAATACATTGTTATGCGACCTTGTACATGTTGTGCAGTCTGAGCCCAAATCGAACAAGAGAAAAGGTGAAAGACAGAAAATGCAGACAGCGCAAAAGAACTTGGCAAGAGCAAAGGGCGAGGGAGCCCTGGCTCAATGTAACGTGCGCAAAGAAAAGCAGCATGGCAGCTAGGCCTAGGCCAACATACCAAGGCAGGCAACAAACCACAAGACACCCTCCCCTGGGCAGTCCGGCGGCCAGGACAGAGGGCAAAAAAATCCAGTAGAGCACAGGGAGCGCCCAAACGGCGGAGGACAAGTCAATCCATGAAAGTGTAAGTGCAGAAAAAGGCCATACCTCTCCAAGAGGACATCATTGGAATCGTCAAAGAACATAGATGCCATCCAATCCATGAGATCAAAGAGCAGGAATGCTCCTCAGCAGAGGGAGCATCCAAAAGCAATGCGGGACAACTTGCGTGATAATCGAAATAGCTTTGATGTAGGAGATCCCGGGCAGCCGCCCAGATATCCCATTGCGCCAAAATCCCCAGTGCAGCCGCACGCGCCATACAGCCGGCAACGGAACAGTCCTGCTCATGGGCCTCTAAGGGACCCATCAACTGAACAAAATCCGGAACAGACAAGGACGAATTGGAGAGGCAATAATCCAAGGTCCAGGTGAAAGGACAGCGGATGCAAGTCATTACAGGTTGCACGCAAGTGAAATACGCAAAGCGAAAAGAAAGAGTATATGACACACTCAGTGTCGCCAATGGCAAGACACCAAAACCAGCCAAAAGGCGCTCACGAAGCAGCTGGAGGCGTTCTGGATTGAGCAGGTCCCATCGGGGAGCAGCCATTGCGCATAAAACAAATTAATAACAGGACACCAGCCGCCAAAGCGATGATCAACGGGAAACCGCCAAAGACGCTGGAAAAATAGAATGAATAAAAGCCGGGATGACACCAAAAATAGTTTGGAAGGAGGACACCAAACCAGACCCCACGACTTTAAAAAAGTGTACTAGACCCTCTGTGTTAGATGCGTTAAAAATACGATGAATTAACTCCCCAAAATGTTGGGGGAGATTAGTGTTCAAAAGGGCCTGTATTTCACTGTGGGTACTCGCCACCTGGAGAATGAATGTCTCCCGGGCGGACGTGAGCATAACTTCCTCATTCAATAATAGTGCCTTTATTCTGCTCAGTCTATTGAAATCTGCCTCCATGGTAGGGATGGAAGGCCAAACAGAGATATCAACCTTGCCATGAGGGGGAGGAAAAAGCACATTTTTGCAGCAGACAACCCTGTGCGAAACTGTTACAATGTAAGGAATGCCAGCCTGCAGGCACACAACAGTTTTCGTTATTTAAAAGTAAATAACTACCATTGGAAAGGAGAGTGAAAGTAGGAGAAATAACAGGAGCAGGAATACCTTTCAGCACACAAGCAAGATTAGGAGCGGAAACGCTACATGAGCCATGCAATTTAATGTGTTTACAAATAAGCGAATGACCCAAAGTCGAGTCGCATGACTCCCCCGTGAGAAAGACTTCCTTGCCGTCCCGAAGGCACTTATACATGAAAGGCAAGGACCAGAGTTCATGCAGGAAAGCACTGCCCAAGGGCTGGTAACGGCCCACAGGATAATGTTTCATGCACGAGTCAAATTCAAACAAGGAAAAAGGTAAAGCGATAACCCCATGAACTAGCCACACAGCAGAATCGAGTTCTGCAACAGAGAACGGCAAAGGATCCATCTTTTCGATATGTAATAGAGTGTAAGTTGCATCTTTCATGGACATAAATTGCTGTTTGTCAGTTAAATTAAAAGGTAGAAACAAGGCAGAGGTGTTCAGAAAATGCCAAGGAACTTTACCTAACTTGAGCGTTTGTAAAGTCCATGCAAACTGCATAACTGAACGCAATTGATTCTGGACCATGATATAACACAGAAACATCATCTTGTACAATATCAACAACAGAGGACACAATATTCTCTAAAGTGTAAATGCGAGAAGACAGGGTATTAATACTATTGTCAACAACAGCAAGCACCTTTTCCAAATTTGCTTGATCTATTTCCCGAAGACGGGAAGCAGCTTCCATTTGTGATAGCTTCCAGAGTTCATTATACGTTTCATAAATGAACCTCTTAGGTCGGGGACCACGAGGTCCCAAAACAAAGTCGGACAGATCAATATTGCCTGAAAGGAGGGATAAATGTTGTTTAACAGAATCAAGGGACGAATGTTGCAGCCATTGTTTGCATAATTTACCAACAGAATATGTAGTGACAGTACGAGAAGCAGTAAATCTCGGATCAGGCCTATCCTGTGTGTATCCAGTACCTGAGTCATGAAAACGCATTTGGCATGCATTAGATGATATAGGCCATACCAACCAGGGTGACTGATACAGTTCGGAAACATTAAATGAATTATTCTGTAATAGAGCCTGTAGGGTCGTCAGGGACAGATTAAGACGTGAGCTATCATTGGGAAAACTCGACAGGGATGGAATTGAGGGCGTGTTTAATTGTTTAGTGGTAGCTAAGCCCCAACACGTAGTCTGATAAATAGAATTATTTAGGAACATAATTTGGGTAGGGATAAGGCAAGCACGGTGCAATGCCTCGGTTCCTTGTACCTGCCATGGCTTGGAGCCCCAAATAGATTTTAAATCTACTGTATCCTCCCAGTACTCATAACCACCCACTGCTAGGGCACTTAAAAAGGAACCCGAATAAAGCAATTTGGTGTGTGTTAACATAATTTTCTGAGTTGACGTGGTATTGAGTCTAAAATAATAGGATGCGGGGTTTGACCGATTAAAATCAGTAAAATAAGTAAACTTATTTCGAAGAGTTTGTGAGCTACCTGGCAAGGGGTTTGGACAATGTTCCCATTGGGTGTAGTTAACAGAACTACGCAGGGCACTTGGCTTATGGAGAAAATGATTACCCCAATGTTGGTAACAATACAAATCGGCATAATTCGCAGAATTCATATATAAATCTTCAGCATTAAAAGATGCATAATATTTTAAATCGGCAAACAATGCTTCAACGGCATGCACATCCCAATCATCAGAATGAATGTTATTTTTTACTACATCACCCATTGAAACACGAAGGACATTAGGTACATTAATAATTTCTGTCGGACCATGGATTTGATAGTTCACTGCATCCCATACGATGCCATCAGCAACTGGAAAAGCTGAAATGTTCACAAATGTGTGGTCACGCTTCATGATGTGAGACGAGGAATGAGGAGCCAAAGTTCCAGAAACATAGTCTATAGCAGAGCGTTCAGGTAAATAGTGACCATTGATTAGTAGAAAAAACACTGTGACAAAGCCAATGGACATGAACAAAAATATCAAGAAAAGTACCAACCAGAGGTATGTCCAGGGTGGAATCAAAAAATTGTCTCTAAACCAGGATACAAAAAGACTGAACTTAGATGGGACTTTTGAAGATGTGGAATCCGAATCAAAGGAATAACGAGTCGGGCTCAGTGGCGTTATTGGTTGATGTGCCACCGATTCAGATGCAGGATAAGTATACTCGTCCTCGTCGATATTGGTGGAGAGTTGGGGATCAATTATAGTTTCAGGCAAATCAACCATCTCAATTACAGCATCAGCGACCGTTCGTGTAGATGGGCCACGAACATATGTCCGATAAATAGCAGGACAAGAGACCGCTGGTGTGACACTATTCAGGATCGGCCAGGCGCTGTAGCTTGACATTTTCCACTGAGATGTATCTGTTCTCCTTGCGACCAGGAAGCGGTGGTAAAATGACTGTACGTGTTCCCTTCAAGCCCAGAACTGGAACCGGTGCACGAAAAGAGGGGCCGAATTCTTTTTGTTTTCAACCTTCTCTCGAACCAGTTCTCCAACCTTTGGAAGCCAGCCGGCTACCGGAATCTGCAACGCAGGATCTGTGGCTGAAGGCAAATGTGTAGTTGCAAGTTTGTCTCGGGCTTCTTGTAAGTCCTGTAACATAGCAGAATGGTTATCTACATCAAACTTGGCGGATTGCGCCGCGATGTCTGGACCCTCAAGGTCAGGCACAAACATTCTTATGCCAAAGAGCATTTCGTATGGGGTCCGCCCACCCAGAGGTCTTCTAGGGAGATTATTAAGTGCACGCTGAACGGTATACAAGTGGGCCAGCCAGTTCCTGCCAGTACCTATAACTCTAGCTGTTAAGGATTGCTTTAAGTCACGGTTCATTCGTTCAACGATAGAGTTGCCCTCAGGCCTATACGGAGACGAAAATTTCACCCGCACCCCAAGCGAAGCCATTGCATCCTTGTAAGCCCTAGAGGCAAACGCTGGACCTTGGTCCGAATGGAAGGTGCCGCATGCGAAAATTCCCACAAAGACACGCAAATCCCTGATTACATTTCGAGCGTCAGCACTACGTTGTGGCCAGACCCAGAGGAACCGTAGTGCACGAGTCCACTGCTACTAAGATGTATTTATAGGCAGTGTCTGATGAGAATGGACCGCAGTGATCCAAGTAAACACACCCAAAGGGTCTGTTAGCAATGCAGAGCGGGGTCTGTGGAGGGCGTGTTACCGTGGAAGGCTTAATCTGTTGACAAACGTCGCAGGAAAGCACAAAAGCACGGGTGTCTTTATACAATCCACGCCACCAATAACGCTGCTGCAAGATGGAAACTGTAGCTGACACACCTGCATGAGCAGAAGCCATGCCTTCGTGTGCAGCTGATATCAAGGCACTCCTGCGGTCCGCGTTGGGGATCAGCCGATCTCCAACGTCAGGTATTGTTACATAAGGAACCTGTTCGGGACTTAACTTGTAAGAATACTTGGAAGGAAAACCTGTAGGGTAATTAACACCTTCCTTTGTTGCAGCAATAGCTGCTAGAATAACAGAGTCAATTTTAGACATGGACCTGGTAACCGCTGCTACTGAACACGTGACTACTGCCGAACGGGCAGCTTCATCTGCCAGATCGTTACCAATAGCGTGTGTGCCCACCCGCTGATGGCCTAAGGTGTGAACCACCTGTGTGAAGGGCAGACGTTGCTGCAATTCTGCCACTCGAACCCAAAGCATTTTATGCTTAATTGTGCTCCCTTTTGCGTCCTTGTAGTCATTTTTCGACCAGAAAAACAGATTGTCATTGTAAGACTGTACACAGTAGAAGGAATCACATACAATAAGAGTTGTCTCATCCTGAGAAGCGAACTCAAGTGCAAGTAGCAATGCATGCAGCTCGGCCAATTGTGCGGTACTATCTCCAAGTGTGCGAGTGTGCACTACAGAGGATTTGAACGTTCCATTTACAAAGGAACCCGCAACAATAGCACATGCAGCTGAATAAGCGTGCTTGGACCCAGTGGCCGGTTGCGCCGAACCATCTGTGTAGATCACACATTTGTAATCCTCAAGCGGCAATATAAACAGAGGAGGAGGATGAACGAATTCATACTGTAAGAACTCCTGAGTCTGAAGAGAAGAGTCAAAAATAAAGGTGACGTCTGATGACGTCAAGGATGTAGCCCATTGTATCCAACGGGGATGCATTGCTTTTGAGTTCGGTACACTTGCCTTTGTTACTGCCTCTAGGGCAGGACAGGGTGTTACCACCAGAATTCGCTTTCCCTGTGCCAGTGCGCGTTCTTTTAGAATCGCCATTTGCACTGCAGTTAGAACTTTTTCGACAGATGTAAAGCGCAATTCAGCGGAAGTGTACAGATGCGACTTGTATGCGATGGGTACTGTATCACCTTCATTAAAGGTTAAGTACGTGAATCCCACCGCCCCGGAATTATTCTAATCACCAGGTTTGTGTGGTTATCACGAGTCAAAAGATATTTAGACTCCAATAGGTCTGTCTGCAAAGACTGCAGAATCAAGGTATGCTCAGGCAGCCAGCAAGACCTTGAATAAGTAGGTTGTATCAAAGCATACAAAGGCTTGATACGCTGGGCATATTCGGGAATATAAGTACGCCCGAAATTCAGAAAACCCAGCAAAGACTGAAGTTTCTTCAGAGTATTTGGAGGGCACAAATGTGCACATTTTTCCAAGAAATGGGGGGCTAAGCCCTTACCTTCGTTATTGAGCTCATAGCCCAAGAACAGAACGGTAAATTCAGCAATGTGTGACTTAGCAAAGTTAAATTTGTAACCTTGCTCCGAAATTCAAGAATAATGCGGTCCACTCGGGACAGATGCGGACATAATTCGTCGTCCGTCAGATAAATGTCATCAACGTACGAACATGCATCTTGGTCTATGCTGTCTAGCAAAGAGACACACGGGCGGCGAATACACCCGGACTATTTTTGTAGCCCATGGGTAAACGCCGGAACTGGAATAATTTACCACCGGATGTGAATGCGGTCCATTGACCACTCTCCGGGGCTAGGTTGTGCGTGTAGAAACCGTTTGAAAGGTCAAGTGTCGTTTTGTATTTTTTACGAACAAGACTGTCTACAAGCGCAGAACTGTGTGTATTCTGCACCGCAAAGTTCCGACAATGAGAATTTAAATGCCGGTAATAAAAACTAAGCGGTACGATCCATCGGGTTTAGAAACCACGAATAGGGGATTGTTCATAGGTGATACGCATGGTTCGATTACTCCCTGATATTCCAACTGTGTCAGAATGTCGGAGACGGGGCCTTTTGCCTGCCGTTTGATGGGATATTGGGGTTGGGGCTGCGGTAGTGACCGCAAAGGTATTGCATGGAGAGGTGATTCTACATCCCATCCCACATGGTTGCGGTATAACGCTGGAGCCAGGTACACAGCCCACTCAGCTGCAAGTGCTTCAGCTTTGTCTTTTGGGACATGCCGTGAAAAGCTTGGAAGGATTACCTCCTCTCCTTTATGTGCAGCGAGAACGAATGGGGGTGGCCAATCCACCTCTGCTAACAAAATGTCATATGAAGAGGTTAGATTTTCCCAAAAAATCCCTGTTATTTCACGCGGTATATCACCTTCAATTTGGATGACTATGTTGTAAAGTCTGTCAGGGGTGCCACTCTGGTGTCAGCTGTCTCTACAGTAACGAATGTTTCAGTTGCTGTCGCCTCCATATGAGGACGTAGCGCCTCCCGCACTATGGTAACTCTCCGCGGCGCTGTCTAGGAGGGTCACTGCCCACGTCCAATTCAGGAGTCTCGTTCTCACGGTCTGTGGCATATTTCGCTGTTACAGCGGCAACTTTTTTCTTCTGAAATTGCGGTCGAGAAAGGTGAAAGTCTTCTGCTTTCCTCTGACTTGTTGTCGAGGTTGGTCTCGCTCCTGGGGAGCCTCTCGGCCCCTTCCTCTATCTTGCCGTCCTCCTCCACCAGCCTGTGACGACGTCTGGGCCTGTGAAGAACGAGGAGAACGCGTATCAGAGCTCTGAAACCTTTCTGGTGATTTAATTCTCGACCTATCACGTAAATCATAAGTACGTTCAGAAGAAACCGAAACTGGGGAAGCGCCTCTCGACCTCCGGCTTCTTTTGTTGCTTACCCTGTTTTTTCTGTCTCCAACTCTTTTTAGTGAAGACTGGTCTATCATCTTTCTCAGATGTACTTTTTGTTTGTGTATTTTGTGGTTGCGATTGAGTTTGCATTTTTACAAAAGGCTTGTTGCCTAGGCTATTTCTTCCAATTGTTTTATAAGCCCGGGCTATAATTTTCGGTAATTCGCGAGGCCTGTCCAACTCTGGGACCAAAGCCAAAGCATTCGCTACTTGAAAGTTCATAGCATCGCCCTTGACATTTCCAAGGATCAGTTCAGCTACTACATCAAACACTCCCACTAGTCTCATCCCTAATTCCATAGCCGCTTCAGGGCCATGCTCGTCCTGTACTTTTTAATTACAGAGGGTAAAACCGTCATGGAAGGAGTACCAAAACATTTTGAATAAACTGCTGCGAATACCTTACCCCAGTTTTCACATGATGTCAAATCGGGATTAAGTCTTTTGGCAAACTTATCGTAAGGATGCGGTGTTTATCCACCGGGGATGTATGTGGAAACACCGCTTCTATCTGATCGAATTTTTCTGCAAGCCAGTAAGGATAATCGTCCTTACTTTGTGGACGTTTGCCCATCACAGAATTTACCATGACAGGACTTATGGTCACTCCAGCTGCAACAGCTGGTTGGCCAGCGACTACAGGGGCAGCTCCATGTAGGCTACCTGTAACGTATGTCACTAAGGCTCGATGCACTCGCACCAGTTCGGTATGCATAGTGCGCAGTTCCGCAATCGGTAACGCCAGATAATTTGGATGCGGGGTATACCCGGCCAATACAGGCCAAGTGGCCCCTGAATTGATAAGGGGCCTAAACGAACTGCGGTAGTTGGTTGTGGGAGGGCGCCATTAAACCAAACACGGTGCTGCCAAGCCGTGAGAGGCACTTCAAGATTAGTATAGGGTCGATAGGCAGCAGGAATAGCGGTGGGTTTATATTCATGAAACAGCTTATCACCTGCATCCACCGCCTCAAAAGTGATCCAAGTGTAAAACACTTCAAAGTGATAAGCCGGATCGGCTTGAACCACAAAGACCAACTCGACCCCAGCATCGGGCACTCCGTATACACCTAGGTGTTCTCGGATTGGTCCTCGGCTATGTGCAGCTATCGCCACACCAGCCATAACTAAACAATTGTATTCGACAACCTAACAGGGAGCACAAAATGGGTTATTTATGTAACCTTTTTAATAACTTCAAGCTTGAAAGAACCTATAAAACGTTCAATATAGGAGGTATCACCGTCACTTACGCCTCCGGAAGCGTACGTGAGGGTTTTGTGGACAAGCACAAGAACTACTCAAGCATCTCGCAGATAAGCTGCCCCACGTTGGCCGCGCCATGTCATAGGGTTTCTGCACATACACAGAGCTATGCACAGGATAATAGGACCCCGGAATACAGTGGTTTGCCTACCATATACCGTAGCACCCAAAACCCCAACCCAACTAGCTTAGCATCCCATTAGTACCAAAGCACCAATGTTTGGACAACCCAGAACACGGTATCTTTATCTCAGGACTCGCAGAAGCAAGAACACTCTTTCGTAACTCACTCGTACTTGTCCACAAGGTGCGTAGGAAGAGACACTGGATAGGTTAAAATGTTTATTCCAACTTACGTGCTCTAATGTACAGTACACGTGTCAGTACTAATAGCATAATGCATATGAATAATATAAGCAGCATGGTTACAATTCCATAAAATACAAACGGGGAAAGCATTTCATAACTCAGTGGATAAATGTCTAAATAACATTACCACCCTCCCCGTGCAGTAAGATAGTTTATTCTAAAAATAGAAGACCTCTGGGCTTTGACTAGCGAACCCCCATACCTCGGTCTCTAGATGCAGAACTACATCAGCAGACAATCACAGCTCTTCTCCCTGGAAAGGATTCCTCCAAGTGTGTTAAGCGCCAGTAAAACTGCAGTATTAAAGCCACACAAAGTTTCATGTCATTTGCGCATAATGTTATGTCTGGGTGCGCGAGACTGGCCATATCAGGAAGAACCGAAATACATTGTTATGCGACCTTGTACATGTTGTGCAGTCTGAGCCCAAATCGAACAAGAGAAAAGGTGAAAGACAGAAAATGCAGACAGCGCAAAAGAACTTGGCAAGAGCAAAGGGCGAGGGAGCCCTGGCTCAATGTAACGTGCGCAAAGAAAAGCAGCATGGCAGCTAGGCCTAGGCCAACATACCAAGGCAGGCAACAAACCACAAGACAAAATAAATGTGGAAAAATACCCTTGGCCGCTTCATTTATGCAGTAAACACAAAATAAAAATGGATAAATACAGAAAAAATTTGCAAAAATAAATATGGCCAAATACAGACGGAAATGTTGAAAACAAATTACCAACAAATCGGGAGCCCTAATTATAACTAGGGAGAAAAACTCAGACCCTAAAATCCCCAAAGGTATTGCCCCTAAATATACAGAAGGTGATGACATCACAAAATGGTTCACAGCGTTTGAGAGAGCCTGTAGCGCAAGGAAGGTCAGCCAAAAGTATTGGGGCTCTCTCCTTTGTGAACTGTTCTCTGGCAAATGCAGGGATAGACTCCAGACATAAATGAGGCAGATACGGAGTCCTATGATCTCATGAAGGCTTTGGACTCACCGCTGAAGAGTATGGGTTCAAGTTCAGGAAGACTTGAAAAAACCCAGAGTCAGTACTGGGCAGATTTGTAGACTTTTCAGTAAAAACACTAGGTGGCTGGTTGAAAGGTAATAATGTGCATGATTATGATGGGCTTTACAATTTATTGATGAAAGAACATCTGTTGAGCAATTGTTATCAAGAGAAATTACATCAGTACCTGGTAGACCTAGGTCCACTTTCTCCTCAATTGTTGGGGAAGAAGGCAGACCACTGTGTCAAAACAAGGGTGACCAAAATTTCCACTGGTGGGGGTGACCATCAAAAAGAGGCCAAAAAGCCTCCCACCCCTCAATGGAAAGAAGGTGATCAAGCAAAAGACAAAAACAAAGAGTTTTTTCAAGGCCCCCAAAAGCCGGCTCAGGAGGGTGGGCCCTGAAACTCTACTCCGTCTAAGGGTGGGTACCAGAGTAAGAACTGTTATACCAAAAAGGATTGGTGTCATGCCTGTAAGGCCCTTGGACACCAAACTGAAGACCCTAGCTGTAAAAACAAAAAGAATGCCTCTAGTACTCCTGCAGTAAATACAGTGGCTAATCTACTGATGGGATCCCAGGTGAGCCCTGACCATCTCAAGGGGCTCACTGAGGCAACTCAAGTCTCAGAGGATGGGGTAGATGTAGCTGCCTTGGCTGTCTGCCAACTAACATGAACAAATACAGACAACAGCCTTTAATCAATGGGGTTAGAGTAGAGGGACTGAGAGACACTGGTACCAGTGTCACCATGGTGACTGAGCAGCTAGTGTCCTCAGAGCAATACTTGATTGGAAAAACGTATCCAGTCACCAACTCGGACAATGTCACAAAGGTCAATCCCATGGCAATAGTGTCTTTTAACTGGGGAGGGGTGGTAGGCCAAAAAGAAGTGATCGTGTCTTCATCCAGTCCTGTTGACTGTCTGCTTGGAAACGATTTGAAAACCGCAGCCTGGGCTGAGGTAGAACTGAGGATGCATGCAGGAATGCTAAGGATCCTAGACTGGGTGCGTGTGAAAACCAGAGCACAATGCAAAACCCAGGGTGAAAAAGAGGTGCTGGAGTCTAGAATAATAGCCCCACCCTCCAAGAGAAAAGGCAAGACATCTGGGAAGCCAGCTTCTGAACAGAAACCAGATCAAGACCCCTCTCCTCAGGGAGAAGACCTGTCAGCCCTAGTGGGCACTGAGCCCCAGGAGCTTGGGCCTTATAGCCCAGATCTCTTGGGGCCAGGGGGACCCTCTAGAGAAGATCTGTGCCAGGGGCAGAGGACCTGTCCTACTCTTGAAAGCCTGAGACAGCAGGCTGCTGCTCAGGAAAAGGGAGATGTCAGTGGCTCCCACAGGACCTATTGGGAGGAGGGACTTCTTTACACTGAGGACAGAGACCCCAAACCTGGTACCACTAGGATAGTGGTAGTGCCTCAGTAATTTAGAGAGTTTCTCCTCACATTGGCCCATGACATACCCCTAGCTGGGCATCTTGGCCAGACCAAAACATAAAGTAGGTTGGTGAACCACTTCTACTGGCCACGTATGTCCCAGAAGGTGAAGGAGCTTTGCAGCTCCTGTCCCCCTGTCAATCCAGTGGCAAGACAGGTGGCCACCCAAAGGCCCCCTTAATTATATTCCCAGTGGTTGGGAGTCCCTTTGAAATGGTAGGGATTGACACTGGCGGTCCCCTTGACCCTCAAACAGCCTCAGGAAACTAATTTATACTGGTAGTAGTGGATCGTGCTATCAGGTATCCTGAAGCAATTCCCTTAAGGATTACTACTGCTCTTGCAGTAGCTAGGGACCTCATTGGTATCTTTACCAGAGTAGGTTTTCCAAAGGAGGTGGTATCAGACACAGGTATAAACTTCATGTCTGGTTACCTGAAACACATGTGGGCTGAACTTGGAATGACCTATAAGTTCACTACGCCCTACCACCCCCAAACCAATGGGCTTGTTGAAAGGTTTAAGACATTGAAAGGTATGATTGGTGGACTCCCTGAAAAACTCAGAAGGAGATGGGATGTCTTACTGTCATGCCTGCTTTTCGCCTACAGGGAAGTACCACAGAAGGGAGAGGAGTTTTCACCCTTTGAACTGCTGTTTGGTCATCCTGTAAGGGAACCATTGTCTTGTGTAAAGGAAGGATGGGAGAGGCCCCTCAAAGAGCCTAAACAGGACATTGTGGATGATGTGCTTGGCCTTCATTCCAGAATGGCTGAGTACATGAAAAAATAAAATAAAAAACTTGAGGCCAGCCAAAAGCTCCAGAAGCTCTGGTCTCACCAAAAGGCTGCCATGGTGGATTTTCAACCAGAGCAGAAGGCATGGGTTTTGGAGCCTGTGGCTCATAGGGCTCTCCAGGACAAATAGAGTGGCCCTACCCTATCCTAGAAAGAAAACGGGAGGTTACCTGTTTGGTGGACCTTGGCAGTTGCTGGAACCCCAAGAGGATCATCCATGTTAACTGCTTTAAACCCTATCATGACAGGTCTGAAGTGACCATGCTGATGGCCACAGATGAGGCTCAGGAAGCAGAGAGTGAACCTCTCACTGACCCCCTCTCAAACCCTAAAATGGATCAGTGGAAGAGTGGTCTTGTCAGACAGCCTCCCTGACCAACAGCAGACTAATTGTAGACAAGTCTAACATCAGTATGCTGAGCTCTTCTCTTTTACCCCTGGTCAGACCAAATGGTGTATACATGATGTGGACATTGGGGACAGCCTACCTCTGAAAAACCAAATGTACAGTCAGTCTGATCATGTCAAAGAGAGCATCTAAGCTGAAGTAAGCAAGATGCTGGAATTGGGAGTCATTGAACCATCTGAGAGCCCGTGGACCAGCCCAGTTATCTTAGTCCACAAACCTCACACCCAGGGGGCCTCAATGCTATAACCAAGACTGATGCACACCCAATTCCTAGGGCTGATAAATTAAGTGACAGGTTAGGGGCAGACAACTATCTCAGTACTTTTGATCTGACATGAGGGTACTGGCAGATAGGTCTGACCCCTGGAACAAAAGAGAAATCATAATAATAATTTAATTGTTATGCCCTTTGGACTAAAGAATGCCCCTGTCACCTTCCAAAGGTTGGAGAATAAAGTCCTTTCTGGATTGGAATTCTTTAGTGCAGCTTATCTTTACAATATTGCTGTCTTTAGCTCCACCTGGCAGAATCACCTAATCCACATTGGCAAGGTTCTTGTGGCTCTGAGAAGTGCAGGCCTCACTATCAAGGCAAGCAAGTGTCAGATAGGGCAGGGCATTGTTGTATATGTGGGCCACCTTGTAGGTGGAGGCCAAGTTCAACCCTTACAGCCCAAGATCGAGACAATTATGGAATGGGTAGCTCCAACCACCCAGACTCAAGATACTGCCTTCCTTGGCTTGACTGAGTACTACAGGAAGTTTGTGAGGGGACATAGGTCCATTGTGACCCCCCTCACAGAACTGAACTCCAAGAAGATGCCCAAAAAGGTAAACTGGATAGAGGGCTGTCAAAAGGCTTTTGACTCCCTGAAGGAAGCGATGTGCTTAGCACCCATTCTAAAAGCTCCAGATTATGCCAAGCAGTTCATAGTGCAGACAGATTCCTCTAAACATGGGATAGGAGTGGTCCTATCCCAAATCAATGATGATGGTGATGACCAACCTGTTGCTTTCATTAGCAGGAAGTTCCTCCACAGAGAGCAGCGTTGGAGTGCCAGTGAGAGGGAAGCCTGTGCTGTGGTTTGGTCCCTGAAGAAGTTGAGGCCCAGTGGCGTAGCAAGGGGGAGCACGAGTTTTGTGGGCGGTCTCCCCCCGCACTTACCTGCGGCCGTCGCCGGGCGGCAAACGCAGGATTCGCCAGCACCCCTAGCTCTTACATGCAGCTGCATGGGACCACCACGGGTGGCAAAAGGTCTAGCTACTCCACCGTTGAGGCCATACTTGTTTGGCTCTCACTTCCTTGTTCAAACCGACCACAGGCCTCTCAGATGGCAAATGCAAATGACAGCTGAAATCTCCAAACTGTTAAGGTGGTCCATATCTCTACAGGGAATGGATTTTACAGTGGAACACAGACCTGGGACTGACCATGCCAATGCAGATGGCCTTTCCAGGTTCTTCCACTTAGAAGATGAAGACTCTGTAGGGAAAGGTTAGTTTCATCTTGTTTTGTTTGGGGGGGGCATGTAGAGAAAGTGCCCCTTTTTGTCATCTTTGCCTCAACTTTTTGCCTGATACATGATGTGATTTAGACTGAAAGTGCACTGGATTCCAGCTAACCAGGTCCCCATGCCAGAGCTCTTTCCCAAAACTGTGCAATTGTTTACCCAATTGGCAAAACCTTTAGCACCCTCTGTAAGTCCCTAGTAAATGGTACCCTCGTACCTAGGGCCTGAGGTACTAAAGAGGGCCCTTAAGGGCTGCAGCACAAATTGTGCCACCCTAAGGGACCTCTCACCAAGCACATGCACGACTGCCATTGCAGGCTGTGTGTCTTGGTGCAGACAAAAGTGAAAACACAACATGTCACACATCCCTGTGTACTATGTCCCCTACCACTGCATATATATATGTAACTCACCCCTACAGCAGGCCTGACAGCCCTAAGGCAGGTTGCTTAATATAATATGTGAGGACATATCTGCATGAGCAGATATGCCCCTGTGCTGGTCAGCCCTATTGCTGCCAGTGCAAGTGACCTGGGAAGCCATCTTAAACCGTGTACTGGACACTGGTGAAAACGAGTTCCCCATCTACATGATGTCTTCACTGAAAATTGATATGTTTGGTACCAAACATCTTGTCTTAGAGGTGCTCCCTGAAAACCTACCAGCGTCTGGTGTGCTTGCTGACTGGATTCTGCCAGCCTGCCACCTGAGACAAGTTTTTGACCTCCTAGAGTGAGAGCCTGTTGCTCTCAGGAGGCAAGGAACAAAAGCCTGTCTGGGAATAGGGTGTAACACCCACTCCCACAGGATTACCTGCTGATTATTCTCCTTGGGATGGTGAGCTTCAAAGGAGCCAGGCCTTTGGAATGCGAATCTGGCTTCCTTCACAGGAGAAGAAGCCACCCCCCGTCCAGAGCCCCCTTGGCATCTAGCAGGTGGGAAAAATAGCTAGTCAAGTAGGTGTGCCACCCCCTCGCTAGTACCACCCCTAAGGTGGGCTAACTCCGAGGTGGACACGAATTTTGAGAGGTAGCCATCTTTGTGATGCCATACCTCGGAATTCTGGGACAGGGATATGCTCACTTCCCACAGGAAGTGGTCATATAGGGGGCTTACTGACCCAAAGGGTCAGTAGCCCACTGGCTACTACCCTACACTCCCCTAACACCCCTAAATTCATATGTAGGGGAGTCCTTGGCACCAGAGAAGCAGATCCTGATGACCTAAGAAGAGAGAGGACACCGAAGATCCGCAAAAGCAGAGAAGTCTGAAAAAAAGCACCTGACTTGGCCAAAGCCCCGCCGGCCTGTCTACAGTCTTCCTCGAAAACCGTGCCAAAGTCGACTTGTCCTGCAGCTGTGACTCCAAAAACAGGGAGGACTGCCTGCCTTCGAAGAAGACTCAAGACCTCCAGTGAACAGCAAACCTGTTCAACAGAAACTCCAAAAAGAAGACTCTGAGGCCTCTGGAACTGCCAAAACCTGACACCTGAAACAGCCGCTGCACCGCCACCTCCAGCCCGAGTTGAAGTGGGCCAACAGTGCCAACAAAGTTCCCCAGCCTCCAGACCTTGAGTCCATTGTGGTTTCACCACTCCTGGACATCGCCTGCAGCCTCTGCACGCTACCGCAACTGCTCCATTAAGGAAAACCCGATGCCTAAAGACACCTCTTCACCCGTCACCCCTGGGCCTTGGAGAAGAGGACCAAAGGTGTCCCGCACCCATCCCCGAGCTGCCCAGGCTTAAGCTCACTTGCTGGTTCAGCCAGACTGGCTTCCTAGCCAGAGCCTGCAGCCTCTTTTTCCAGAGACCGATTCCCATTGAAACGCTTTGGTCTCCCGATGTTGATTTGCACCCAGCCTCCACCCGCCCTTGTGCCGCTGGTGGTGTACTGTTGGTGCTGCCTTGGACCTTGCCCACCACTCACCTTAACTCCTAGAGATTGGTCCTGTAAGTCAATGTCCTGTACCTGTTTGCAGAAGTTGTTCTTCCTTTAATAGGATACCATTGCAGAACTCAGAAAGTGCACTGTGTCCATTTTTTTAAATTAAAAGAATTTATATTTAAAAATTTACCTACCTGAACAATTTTTCTCTGATGCCTAAACATATATAAATATACTTGCTATTTTTATAAATTTGTGTGGATCATTTATCATTGTGCGTATTTGCAAATGTCTTACACTCCTCTATGTTAAGCCTAAGGCTGCTCGACCACACTACCCCCTAACAGAGCACTTTGGGATTGCAGAGCAAGCCCTGACCACTAGTAAGTGAACCCGTGGATTTTTTACACAATATATCAGATTATTGATATATCACATAAAGAGCCAGCTTATTACACCCACCAATTGGAGTGTTATCAGAACAATCATGTCTCCTGGTGAGTGTCCCCCTTTGACCGTCAATCAAGCACCACCTGTCGTTCTTGTGCAATTGATCTTAGATCTGGTTGAAGTCCCCTCGGGGATCTGATCACTCACCGCCATGTAGTACTTCTCCAGGTAGGTGTTCAATCTGACCGTTGGTTCATGCTCTGTGTCTGTTCTGAAAGGTCAGGGTTTGTCGTGTCCCAGTTGTTGAATTCACCTGGTGGAGCTTGTCTTGCCACCGAAAAATAAGTCGGCATGAATGGCCCGATCCGTTTTTAATATCATTGCTTCTCTGATAATCAGTGATGGGTTTAAAGTCTCTGTGCTTTTGGAGGGTGCTCATTGAAAGGTCTTGAAACAAGACTAGCTTGAAGTGCTTTATTAGGAATCTCCTCCTTGATGGTAAAGTTATGAATGTAAGCCAAAATATCTGGCAGTTGGCATTGTTTTTTTGGCAGTGCCCCGCATCTATTTAAATGTCTGCTGAACTATTACTGATGTGTGTCTGTTGGAACATCTCTTGCGCAAAGCATTTGATATCTGGCTCTTCTGCGATGAGAGAAACTCCTCGTATTTGTATATTATTCCAGCATGAGCGTTGTTTTCGATTTTCAGTGTGGGTCCAGAGGCCCAATTGCTGCCCTTTCAGGAATAATACTTTTGCTAAAGTAGTTCAGGAGCCCTCCCAGTATCCTCAAGAGCAGACATTCTGTCAACAATAGCCGGCGATCTTGCTTAATGTTGGAGAGCTCTCTAGTTAAGTGTTGCTTCAATGCGTGTAAGTTTTTCTTGAAAACTGAAAAATGGACTCCATAAATGATCTCATGCGTGGTGCACTCTCCTCCGAGCATTAAGCGGGCATAGATCCAGGGTCGATTGTTCAGGTGCGCTTTCTTTGGCAGGCTGATTGGTAGAGTGCATCAGCATACCTCTTAAGCCCTTAAATGCAGCAGTCAGCTACGTGCCGTGGGCCGCTCTCCATTCCCAGTGCAATGGCCGACACTGGGGGGCGGGGGGGATAGAAAGGGCCCACTGGTGCATTGCACCAGAGGGCTTCTTTTTTTCCCCCTGCAGCTTGGGCTGCTCGGGAAGAGCTTCCTGAGCAGCCTGGATGTTTTTTTTTAAAATTTGTATTGACGATCAGGGTGCAGGGGTTCACTGATAGAATATCGATGAAAAAATATCGATGTCAAAAATATCTGCATCCTATATTTAAAATTGTAAGTACAAAAATAGCGAAACAAAAATATCGATGTAAAAAATATAGATGTACAAAATATCGATTTTTTTATTTAAATAAAAATGAATGTTAAATATATTAAATAATAAAATTAACTTTAAACAAATTATTTAGATTTAATATACATTTTAACAAATATAATAAAATTAATTTAATTTAAAAATATTTAAACATACATATATAAAATGTAAAATATATATATATATATATTTCCTTTAAAACAATTAATAAACTATTAATTTTAATTTATTTTATAATTTTATAAATATATACAAATTTACATATAACTATATATATATTTACATACACTTATAACATAAAATCTAATTAAAAAACATTATATTATAAATTAAAACATTAAAATATTTAATAGTCTTTAAAATTAAATTTTGCACTCCATTGAGTGCAACAGTAGGGAAAGTGTTGGATAAGCGGAGGGGTAAAAATTACTATTCCCACTCCAGTGAGTGCAACAGTAGGGAAAGTGTTGGATAGAGGAGGGGTAAAAATTACTATTCCCACATAAGTGGGTGCAACATTAGGGAAAGTGTTGGATAGCGGAGAGGTAAAAATTACTATTCCCACTCCAGTGGGTGCAACAGTAGGGAAAGTGTTGGATAGCAGATGGGTAAAAATTACTATTCCAACTCCAGTGGGTCCAACAGTAGGGAAAGTGTTGGATAGCGGATGGGTAAAAATTACTATTCCCACTCCAGTGGATGCAACAGTAGGGAAAGTATTGTATAGCGGACCGGTAACATTTTCTATTCCCACTCCAGTGAGTGCAACAGTAGGGAAAGTGTTGGATAGCGGAGGGGTAAAAAATACAATTCCCACTCCAGTGAGTGCAACAGTAGGGAAAGTGTTGGATAGCGGAGGGGTAAAAATTACTATTCCCACTCCAGTTTGTGCAACAGTAGGGAAAGTGTTGGATAGCGGAGGGGTAAAAATTAATATTTCCACTACAGTCATTTCAAAATTAAAAACAAACAAATTGACAACAACAACACAAAAGATTTAAAAAAACAAAAAAAAAACATATATAAAAGTTTTAAATATTACAAAAGATGGGGGGCGCTAGAGGGCGCACGGCAAAATGGCCGCACTGGTGTGAGGCTCTGCCCGGCCGAGCCGATATCCGACCATTATCTGCTGCCATACGGGGTAAAAGTACCCGCAAACCACTGGAGTGCCTCCCGGAACCGAAGCAGCACCATAGGGCAGGATTGCTGGGCCGGCGACGTCAGTGGGGACACGCTGGCGGCGATTGACAGTGCGGAGGCTGCCACTAAGAAAATGGCGACCGCTACTCGGGCGTAGGCCTCCCTGGGCCGGCATGCTGTGTTACTGTCCTGCAACTGCCTACTGTCCGTAAGCGACGCTGTGCGCTGGTCTCTGCGGCAGCGGCGGCCCCCCGGTGAGGCCGAGGGCCCGGTGAGGGAACTGCGCAGTGGAGCGGCGGAACGCTACTTGACTGCTGGGCCTGCAGCTGCGGGGACGCAATCGGCAGCACTGACATCGGCTGCGACTGACCTGTGGACCCGGACGCCCATCGGCGCCGGTTGCGGTGAGTGGGGTGCATGGCTGGGCCTGGGCTACAGCTGCGTAGGTGGGTGCGGGCCCGGGCCTGGGCTGCGGCCTGCGAACTGTGGCTGGTGCGGGGCATAGGGGATTTTGGCTGTTGCGGCTACGGAGGGGCCACGGAGGAGATCGCTGCCTGCCTGCTGCCCCGGGTGTTCGACTATGCTGGATGCTGGCATAAATGAGAGTCTGTGGCGAGTACTCCCCGGCTTGAGGTGTGATCTTGGGGCAACAACGCTACTACCCCCTTGGCGCACTTGGTGGGTCTGCACTGGAGGGTCCCATATTGATGCCCAGTGGGTGACGCTGCAACCTTTCCACCCTCCCGCCGTGGTGTCTGCGCTCTGTGGTGGTGCTGCCTACTCGCTCTGGGTGCCAGGAGGCGCATATACTGGGCACACCATTGGGAGATACAACTGAACTGCGATCGGCGCACTGGGCTGAAGCGGCTACTGGGGCTACATAGGCACTCGATCCCCTCAGTGAGGGGAGTGCAGGTGTAAAATGGGGAAGACGGACAAGTCCCAGCCGCGCTTGACATTCGACCTGTGCAAGCCCGCGAAAACTGCGCCAAAGGCGGCCTCAGACTCGGGAGGCGGATGCGCAGGCGGACGGCCCTACCACACTAGAAAGCACGCTGCTAGCCATGCAGCGCTCTCTACAGGCCATAGAAGGCACGATGGCCTCGGTCAACAACCGCCTTGATCATGTGTCCTCCCAGCTGGAGAAACAGAATGCACGCATGGGGGAGGTGGAGCAGAGGGTGTCTGACACCGAGGATGGTTTGAGCACTATCGCAGAAAAAACGTTGAATATGGAAAAAATACTGGCCGTGATTCAAGCCAAGAATGAGGAGTTAGAGGCGAGATCGAGGCGCAGCAACATCCGCATCACAGGCCTACCGGAGTCCACAAATGTGGGGAAAATGGAGACGTATATCGAAGGCCTGGTATCGGAGATCTTCGGGCCTGAACATCTCTCCAGAATGTTCATTGTGGAGCGAGCCCACCGCTCGCTAGCTGCCCGTCCGGCCCCGGGGGCTCCTCCCGCCTCTATAATTGCCAGGATCCTAAATTACAGAGACCGAGACACAATCTTACGGCTCGCCAGGGAGAAGGGTCCGATAGTACATCAGGGCAACGCGCTCTCCTTTTTCCCGATTTTACGGTGGCAGTGCAGGCTGCCCGCTGTGAATTTGGCTCCGTAAAAGCTCCTACAGGCCAATGGGGTCCCATACGCCATGCTGTATCCAGCTCGTCTTCGCATTGGCGGGGACGGTGACTCCAAGATCTTTGCTTCTCCTAAGGCCGCGATGGAACACGCTAAACATCTGAAGCGACAGCGACGAGAGTCTGGTACAGCTCCCGAGGACGAATAGAAATAAAAAGATGGGAACACCTACCTGAACTGGCACGCACATTAAGTTTTTATATTGTCTGGTAGACGAGGGGCGCTTAACTC
This sequence comes from Calotriton arnoldi, assembly GCA_963921515.1. NCBI lineage: Eukaryota > Metazoa > Chordata > Amphibia > Caudata > Salamandridae > Calotriton > Calotriton arnoldi. The sequence goes on along the minus strand of CAWUFW010001292.1, from coordinate 1,562,113 downwards.
TATTGGAACATGTGGACGCTATACAACATGTGTTACTGGACCTCGGAGCTGGCTGGGTTATTGTCCTTAACTGGCTTCCCTCCCCTGAGCTGCTGCCTTATAATTCTTCCTATATTTTTGGGGATTGGCGCTGCTTGGCCGTAGCCGGTGGGGACCTGCTGGTTGTTTGTCCGTGTGGGGTGAGCGCTGGTGTCAGGGTCATGGCACTAATACACATCTGTGACTGTAAATATGGGCGATTCCCCTGTATTGGCAATTAGTAGACCTACTCGGCCACCTCCTGTTTTGTGGGAGGTTAGTAGCACTCATTGCCCCCGTAAATGGGTATACCCCAAAGTTGCGTTTTGTTTATTGGGATAGGGGAGGGGGAAGGGTTGAGCTATGGGATGGCTTTGGCGTGTTGGGGAAGCTAAAGTGGGTGGGGGAGGAAGGGTCCTGGGCTGGGCAGGCAGAACGTGGGGGTTTATTGATCAAACTATCACTGTGTGGGTAGGCACGGATTCGTGGTTATCCTTGAAGAAGATTGTCCATTCTTATGTTTCTAATGTCCCACTATGGCCGGCCGGCTGCAATGACTTCTCCATTTAAATTCCTGACTTGAAATGTTCGAGGCTTGAACACACCTAAAAAGATTAGATCTGTAATTGCCTATTTAGATCGGGTGGGTGTCCATGTTGCCTTAATACAGGAGACACATTTAACCCGGGAGTCAGCTGGTAAGATAGGCGCACGCTGGTCGTGCGTAAAGGTTGCCTCGTCCTTCTCCAGTTATTCTAGGGGCGTGCTCATCCTGTTAAAGAGAGGTGTGCCTTTCACTGTGGTTAAATCGGAGACGGATGACAGCGGACGAGTGGCGATGGTGCATGGATGCTTGGGGGTGAAAGTGTGCTGATAGTTAATGTCTATGGTCCGAATGTAGATGACCCCTCTTTTTATTCTGATGTGTGGCAGAGAATATCGAAGTTCCCTCCAGCGGCGATAGTGTGGGGGAGATTTTAATTTGTGTTTGGATGCAGCCATGGATAGGGTAAGTAGTGGTATGTTGCGGCCTAAACTTGCGACAGATATGCTGCTAGGCCTGATGGATACTGGTCAACTAATTGATATCTGGCGCTCACGGAATCCAGAGGCCCGGGAGAGCACTTTCGCTTCGGCGGCCCATGGTTCCTGGTCCCGCATTGATTTTTGGCTAGGTCTCGGCGCAGGTCTGTAATTGGACTACAGTAGTGTCGCATGAGGCACGTACTCTGTCGGACCATTCCACTGTACTTCTGGAGCTGCAGATCCCGACCTACCAGAGACCGCCCTTTGCGTGGAGGCTTCAACCTTCAGAGCTCAAAGACCCGGTTTTCCACCAGACAGTGGCGGAGGCAATCAGGAATTATTTTCTGGAAAATGAAGGATCGGTAGACAGCGCGGGCACGCTCTGGGAAGCGTTTAAGGTTACCATAAGGGGAACCTGTATTGGAGCGCAGTCTGGTATCCTGCGAGATATTCGCCGTAGAATACGGAAATTGACATCTGATATATCTCAGCGGGAGTGAGAATTCGAGTCTGACCCATCCTCAGCTAAACTTGCGGCCATGAGGGAGCTTATCTTGGAACACAATGATGCGGTGGATCAGGAGCTCTCACATTGCTCCAGACGGCGGATAGCGCGCTACTACGGGGAGGGGTGCAGACCGGGCCGCTCGCTAGCACAAAAACTTTCGGAACCGCGCCGTCAAGTTGACATTGCGGAGCTGTTGGATGAAAATGGGATCGCCCGTCATTCAACTGTGGACCTCTGCGATACGGTTTTGCAATTCTATACAAGTCTCTATGCCACAAGAGAGTCTCCATCGGCGGTGGAGATAGATGCCTATCTTGACGAAATAGCGTTAGGATGGTTATCTCCAGCACATCGAGAACACCTCGTACAACCATTCGGAGTGGAAGATGTCAGGGAAGCTATCACGTCGTTACCAACCTGTAAAGCCGCAGGACCTCACGGGCTACCTGGCGAATTTTACAAAACCTATGCAGCGGACCTGGCCCCTCGGCTCCTGGCTGTATATGCAGAGGCTTATGATAGTGGGACACTGCCGCATTCCCTCCGGGAGGCCCTCCTTGTCACCCTATTGAAACCAGATAAGCCCCCAAATCAATGCGGCTCCTACCGACCTTTGTCCATCATCAATATCGACGCAAAGATTCTCGCCAAAATGATCGCCACCAGGCTGCAGCCGTTGGTTCCTCTACTGGTGTTGCCTGATCAGTCCGGCTTCGTCACGGAGCGCTCTACGACACACAACTTTGCGTACGCTCTTCGCCACGCTACACTACTTTGAACCTGATTTCCAGGCGGTGGCCGTATTACTCGACGCGGCTAAGGCCTTTGACTCTTTGCAGTGGCCATTTATGTTTGCCGTGCTGGGCCGCATGGGCTTCCCGCCTTTTTTTCTGCAGTGGATTAGGGTGCTTTACAGAGACCGGTGGCTCGCGTTCGGGTTAATGGATGGGTGTCCTCATTGTTTTGCATTGAACGGGGTACAAGGCAGGGATGCCCTCTGTCCCCTATGCTTTTCTCTTTGGCGCTGGAGCCCCTCGCCTGTATGCTGCGTCAGAAACATGCTGCGGCGGCTCTGAGGTTCAGGCTGCGACCCTTAATTGTCTCACTTTACGCAGATGACATGCTGCTGTATGTTCGCGAACCTGCTACGTACCTATCTGTGCTGCTGCGAGAATACGTAAAATTTGAAAGATTCTCGGGCCTGGGGATTAACTGGTCCAAATCCGTAGTGTTTCCGATAACTGCACGGACGGCTGAGGTCGAGGTGGACTTCCCATTGGCCTGGACATCGGACCCGGTCAAACATCTTGGAGTTTGGGTGCACAGGGACCCAACTGTCGTTATCTCCGAGAACTATGGTCGCACGGTTTCACGTATATCTGAACAAGCCGTGCGGTGGGCACACTTACCTCTCTCATTAGTCGATAGAATTGCCGTTGTGAAGATGGTCTTTTTACCCAAGCTGTTGTATTTTTTCGTTAACATCCCTATCAAACTGAATATGGCACTGTTCCGCACGTTACAGTCTGCGCTCTTAACATTTGTGTGGGGTGGTAAGAAACCCGGTGTCGATGGGAACTGCTGGTGCTGCCATTTGACCGCGGTGGTTTCGAGGCCCCAGACTTTCGTCTTTATTATCTATGTGCGCAGGCGCAATTCGCACATTACTGGCATTTCCCACAGCGCTTTCAGCCCCACGTGGCGATTGAATCAGATGCTGTTTTTCCTCTTCCAGTACAGGCAGTTGCGCTTTCGGGGGGAACAGGAGGCCCACGAAATGAGATCAACCCCACGCAGTGCACGGCGTGGGCGTGGCGAATGCTTGCACTCCGGGCTCAACTTTCTTACCTATACGCTTCATCCGTACCATTAGTCTCACATCCCGATATCTCTGCGGCACGGAGTCGACGGCCAGGAAGGAGCTCACGGCTGCGGGCATCACCACACTGGGCGACTTGTATGAGGGCGGTAAATTCAAAGACTTACGGGCGGCGCAGGGTGGCGTAAATCGACCTTTTATGTTTAATTTTACCTATGTCCGGGTCCGGCAAGCTGTCCGTGCGGCATATCCAAATTATCCAACCGAACCAACCACTCTGCGGGCGCTGCAGGTGATGCTCTCAGGTGCGTCCCGAAGGGGTCTCATTACTAGGCTGTATAACGCCTCGCTGCGAGAACGGGAGCAAGAAGACTCCCCTCGTGTGTACGGTGGGGAACGATGTTGGGCACCCCTATTACACCTGAGACCTGGAGGGAGTGTTGTCAGCTCACGGGACGCTCTCACAGCTAATTGCAACCTCCGAATTATTCATTTTAAATTCCTACATCAGGTATATTACACTCCCCTACAACTGCATAAATATGGTCTGAGAGAGGCTGCTGACTGTGTGAGATGTGGAGCCCCGGATGCGGATTTTCTTCATGTGGCTTGGATGTGTCCGGGTGTGCTTGCGTTTTGGACTGCGGTGACGACCATGCTTACGGCGGTTGTGTCAGAACCTGTGTGCTGTACCCCTGAGATGTGCTTGCTGGGCCACGTCAAACCTCTCAAACCATGTAACAGGCGCCTAGTGGCACTCTCGACTCTTTTTGCAAAAAGGGCAGTAGCGCAATGCTGGGGAGCCAAGGTAGTACCCACTGTTAAGAAATGGCTTAACGACTTACTATACTGTAGGGATCAGCTTCGGATATATGGCGAAGAACTACCTGAGTCTTCCCGCCCCAAGGACTTTTGGGCTCCCCTTACAATATATTTGATGTCCCACCCTGACCTGGCATGAATGATGGATGCCCCAGGGAGAGGGACCAGTTGGCAAGCATGGCAGGCGCTGTCTCCCTTTGGGACGTTACTAAAGGTGTGTTCGAGTTGGCTGGCCATAGATGTGGACTGTGTAGGAGAGTTTTATCACTGTCACCACCCACCATGCATACGTTGATTTTTTTGCAATAAGCAAAGTGTTTTGGAAATCTGTTAAGGATCTGCCTGGGAGGGAGGGTGAGGGGGGGTATGGGAGGGAAGTACTGCGAAATTATTTTTCTGAGTTCATTGAATTGACTATTGGCTTGTGTATACCGAGTTGTAACTATGCACTAAAATAAATAAAAATAAAAAAATATATATATATATTACAAAAGATAGAAACAGATTAGAATGTTAAAAAGGTCTAACAAATACCTAGAAAGAATATTTTAAAAAATTCACAAATAATTTAAGAACAAAAAACTATTTTTTAATAGAAACTTTTTATAAACAAAAACATTAATTATTACATGAATGGAATATTTTTTATTTCCTACCCTATAACACCACACAATTCACAACCCACATTTAATTTTTTTTAATGTACCTCCATAATTAACATAATTAATTAACAATTAAACAAATATTATTAATTTAAAACTTTTTAAAACAAAAATTTTTTATTTACTCCCCAAACGTTACGCTTATAAAACCAAAACACACACAAAATAACAATAAACACTTACCATAAATATTTATCAATTGATAAATTAATATTAATAATCAACTAATTATTAATTAATTAAACATAAATTACTTTCCACCCTCTACCCCAATAAACACCACAACCCACACCTAAAAATCATTACACAATTTCCATAACTAATTTTACATTAATATCAATTAACAACAACTTGTTAATTTAAAAGAATTTACTTCCCACCCTTTATCACTATAAACCCCACAACTTACATCAAAAGTTAATTACACAATTGCCACATTTTAATTTTATTTAATTAATTAGCATTAATTAACAATTATTAATTAATTATAAATAAATTACTTCCCACCCTATTCTCCTATAAACCCCACCACCCACTCCTAAAAAAAATGCCACAATTAACATAATTAATTACAAATTAATTGAGTAATAATAATTAACAACCAATTAATAAATATTTAATAATAGAATAACAACCACAATTAACACTATAAAATATATATTAAATAAATAATAATAAATACAAAATATTAAAACATTTATTATAATTAAATTACTTCCCACCCTATTCCCCTATAAACCCACAACCCGCTCCTAAAAAAATGACACAATTAACATAATTGCCAATTAATTAATTAATAATAATTATCAGCCAATCAATTAATAATTAATAATAAATGTATTCCCACAATTAACGCTATAAAATCTAAATTAAATAACTACTACTACATAAAAATGTATAATTAATTTATTATAATTAAATTACTTCCCACCCTATTCCCCTATAAACCCACAACCCGCTCCTAAAAAAATGACCCAATTAACATAATTGAGGATTAATTGATTAAAAATAATTTACAACTGATTAATAAATAATTAATAATAAACTAATTCCCACAATTAACACTATAAAATCTAAATTAAATAAATACTAATACATAAAAATAATCATGAATTTATTATAATTAAATTACTTCCCACCCTATTACCGTATAAACCCACAACCTGATACAGAACTTAAAACGCAAAATTTAATTAAGATAAAATTAATAACTACTACAAATTTAACACATATATTAAAAAACAAAACAAATTCTTATACAAAAAATAGATCACATACTTTTAAAATACATACTAAAATACATAACACTAATTAAAACATCGATATTTCAAACAACTATATTTTTGCAAACGATATTAACAACTTCGATATTTACAAAAACAATATTTCTTACCTGCAAGTCGATATTCTTGACCACGATATTCTTCCTGTCGATATTTCTGTATCACCGTATTTAAAACTCGATATTTGTGTTTGTCAACATTTTAAACTGATATTCTGTCTGTGCACCGGGTGCAGGGCATGCTGACGTCATTACTACTGAAAGTGAAAGTAAAACGTGCAAATGGGCTTGTTTTACATTCACTGAATCAGTGCGCAGGGGCATATCTCAGCCCCCTGAGCACTGATTCCATCAGGAAAGGTATTATTGGAAAGGGGCGCTTCTCCCCTTTCCAATGGCACCTTTGCCCTGTGGATCCCTGCTTGGAGATCGTAGCAGAAGAGTGATCCCCAAGCAGGGATCCCACCCACTAGACACCAGGGTGTTAAGGGAGCGGCTCCTGAGGCAAAGGCTTGTGCTCATCCCCCTTAAAATTCTCAGTCCTTCTACCCCCTGGGGTATTTCACCCCAATCTGCCACCCCCCTCCCGGGGGGCATAAACCCCACTAGACACCAGGTATTTCAAAATGGTGCCAATATAATCAAAAGAATGGGGTGACTTACCCTGGCATCAAGCCATACTCTTGCCCCAGTGGGGGTCAATAGTGGCCTTCTGCCCCCCGGGGGCAGATAGGAGGCTTATCCCAATTAGGGAGGTTGCCCCAAACTTGCCCCAGGGCTAAAAACCCTTTTGGGCAAAAGAAAGTGGTGGGAGTGTTGCACTCTGGCATTGGCCACACTCCACTGCAAAAGGGACAAACCAGTCTCCCCCCCCCCTCCCTAGGGGCAGACTGGATGTGTGCCTCTAATTTGCCCCTGGGGGGCAGAAAGCCCACTGAATGACAGGAATATATTTTTTTAAATAAAATAATGGGGTAGGGTTTGCTTATCCTAACATCAGGCCCCATCCTCACCCCAAAACCTCAGCAGTCTTTCTGCTCCCCTGAGGACTAAAGCATCCCATCTCAGTGGCAAGAGAGAGGACATTTCATTCTTTTGGGTATTGTTTTTACATATGGGTTGGCAGAGTGTGGCTAACTCCCAATATCGTCCCACTTACAATGGTGCATAGGTGAACTTTTTGGGCTTGGGTAGGCTGCCATCTGAAAAAAACAGACCCAGATATTTCTGAACACTAGACATCTGTTAGAGTCCGGGGGCGGGGGTGTGCTTTGCATGCATCCCACACCATTTTCTAATCCACAATGACCTGAAAGCCTCAGACTGTGACTAAAAACACACATTTAATTCTAATTTCTGTGAGGAAAACTTCTGGAATTTGTGTAGAGCCACAAATTTCCTACCACACAGCATTCCCCAAAGACAACGTCATGTCAGCCATCTTGCCAGACCCCAGCCCCCACTGGCTTTATCTCTTTACCAAGATATGCTGGTAATAAACGCTGTATTAAATATCTGGTACCAAAGGGGATGATGGACGGAGCGTTAGAGCAAATCAAACACTCACCCCCAGTCAACTGATCTGTGTTTAATCCATCATCATTCTTTAGCTCACTCCACCACCCCAGTTCAGACATGGCCATATGCAAATCAGTCTGACCTCTGTGCCTCATGGGAACAGTCCAGCCGAACTGCCAAGCCATGTCTTCCCTGGACCAGAAACAAGCATCCTGGGACCGGTTTCGGGTTCAAAACCCTCATCAGCCAGGCTATCTTGAATCCAGTGGCAAAGTGAGCAAGGGACCCACGTCTGGGCATACCCTGCCAACTTAGGGCGAACAAAGCGATACCAAAGGGGATGATGGACGGAGCGTTAGAGCAAATCAAACACTCACCCCCAGTCAACTGATCTGGGTTTAATCCATCATCATTCTTTAGCTCACTCCACCACCCCATTTGCATATGGCCATGTCTGAACTGGGGTGGCGGAGTGAGCTAAAGAATGATGATGGATTAAACCCAGATCAGTTGACTGGGGGTGAGTGCTTGCAATGTTCAACACTCCGTCCATCATCCCCTTTGGTTTTGCTATGTTTGCCCTAAGTTGGCAGGGTATGCCCAGACATGGGTCCCTTGCTCACTTTGCCACTGGATTCAAGATAGCCTGCCTGATGATGGCTGTAAGCCAGAAACCGGTCCCAGGATGCTTGTTTCCGGTCCAGGGAAGACATGGCTTGGCAGTTCGGGCTGGACTGTTCCCATGAGGCACAGGGTCAGACTGATTTGCATATGGCCATGTCTGAACTGGGGTGGCGGAGTGAGCTAAAGAATGATGATGGATTAAACCCAGATCAGTTGACTGGGGGTGAGTGCTTGCAATGTTCAACACTCCGTCCATCATCCCCTTTGGTTTTGCTATGTTCGCCCTAAGTTGGCAGGGTATGCCCAGACGTGGGTCCCTTGCTCACTTTGCCACTGGATTCAAGATAGCCTGGCTGATGACGGCTGTAAGCCAGAAACCGGTCCCAGGATGCTTGTTTCCGGTCCAGGGAAGACATGGCTTGGCAGTTCGGGCTGGACTGTTCCCATGAGGCACAGGGTCAGACTGATTTGCATATGGCCATGTCTGAACTGGGGTGGTGGAGTGAGCTAAAGAATGATGATGGATTAAACCCAGATCAGTTGACTGGGGGTGAGTGTTTGATTAGCTCAAACGCTCCGACCATCATCCCCTTTGGTATCGTATTAAATATCTGGGCAGGGCCCCCAGATCAGCAGCATTTCCCCGGTGATTGCAGTCCATGAGCATGTCCATCACAAGCCCTCCACCCTAGTAGAGGTCTAGTGGAAAAGCTGGGAACTGTGGACCACCCACTATAAAACGTGGGGGAAAATAGACAAATCCTGCCACAGCCAGTGGACATCTGGCAATGGTCAAATGCCCTCCTACCCCATACGACCTTGCACGCGCCTTGTTCGAGTTGTCAGGCTGTCATGTGCTACTTCTAGGCACGTGCAGTTCTTTCCTAGGGCCCACCTCCAGCAAAAATGAGTCTCCCTTATACGCTAGGACTATTAAGAAAATGTTACTGCAAATTCTTTTTACAACCTTAAATTGCTAAAATTGTGCTGGATGCCTGCATGGTTCTGCTTCGGACCCAGCTCGGCTTTCATATCTGGTATTGGCGAAATGTGTCCGTTTGCTTAATTAAGGTGGTGGCAGTGGGAACACGGGTACCTAGTGTAGCTTCAACAGATGGAACACCAGCAGCCCCGGCCAAGTCGGGGGCAGGCGAGGGGGGAGACTGGAGCCCTCACCACTTAATGGCTTTGTGCACCTGGTGGCCACTGCACAAGGACGTCTGCATGCAATTCCTACCATCGCTCGCACCCCTCAAACTCAAACCCTTCGTGCTGGCTGAGTTCCAGGCAGCAATGCAGGCCTTTGAATGTAGGCTGGCTCCTGGCATCGGAAGCAGATTCTACTGACGTCTGCACTGCGCAAACCTGCGTGTTAAACATCTTCTTGTAGAAAAAAGACTCTTCTTCGAAATGGTAAAGCAAGCCATATTTCACCAATACCAGATACACATTTCCACTCATCCCTGCTTGCCGAAACTACGGAAAGGTACTTTACATTCCCTTAAATATCCCACGGCTGGAGTCAGAGCAGTTATTTATTCTGCGCTTTGCTACTTTTTTCATCCGGTTTTCAGCATTACACATGACAATACAGAAAAATCCGGGAGGTGTCGAGGTATGTATGGGGCGCGTCCATGATTAGAACATCAGCGCACACAAAGGCCCTGATTACGAGGTTCATGTCAATCCAAATTTGGGCAGACACAGGAGTTTCAGCCAAAAATGAGTTTCCAAGATTCGAGTAAAAATGTGCACAGCAGGCTCTTCCCTAGACAGTGTTCTCTTGTGAAAATGAGGCGGCATTTATATGGGCAAAATGCATGGAACAAAAGAAAAAAAACTGCAGTAATCGGTGTGCAAACACCGATTCTTATGGTTATGTTTTACACTTAGTGAAAAATCCTAGTGGCGCAATAATACCGCAAAAGCGAATGAACTACCTCACCGTAGCTGCTTCTCTGACCCTCTCGACGCCGCCCTTGATTCCTCCTTGATTCTCGCTGTGGGCGCTGAGTTGCTGCTGTCTGCCTGGGACAATTCCGTAGCAGCAGGACTTTACTTTGCTTCTCTCACCCTGTGGAGGACTACAACATCCAGGGTGCAACGTGACCCCGCTCAGGTGTACTGGGTCTTGCTGACGAGGGGGAGGCACCTGACCACCTACGCGCATAAAGCGCAGCCTCTCCCCCCGCAGTGTGGGTCCCGTAGCTGCTTCCTTGACCCTCTCGACGCCGCCCTTGATTCCTCCTTGATTCTCGCTGTGGGCGCTGAGTTGCTGCTGTCTGCCTGGGACAATTCCGTAGCAGCAGGACTTTACTTGCTTCTCTCACCCTGTGAAGGACTACAACATCCAGGGTGCAACGCGACCCCGCTCAGGTGTACTGGGTCTTGCTGACGAGGGGAGGCACCTGACCACCTACGCGCATAAAGCGCAGCCTCTCCCCCGCAGTGTGGGTCCCGTAGCTGCTTCCTTGACCCTCTCAACGCCGCCCTTGATTCCTCCTTGATTCTCGCTGTGGGTGCTGAGTTGCTGCTGTCTGCCTGGGACAATTCCGTAGCAGCAGGACTTTACTTTGCTTCTCTCACCCTGTGGAGGACTACAACATCCAGGGTGCAACGTGACCCCGCTCAGGTGTACTGGGTCTTGCTGACGAGGGGGAGGCACCTGACCACCTACGCGCATAAAGCGCAGCCTCTCCTCCCGCAGTGTGGGTCCCGTAGCTGCTTCCTTGACCCTCTCGACGCCGCCCTTGATTCCTCCTTGATTCTCGCTGTGGGCGCTGAGTTGCTGCTGTCTGCCTGGGACAATTCTGTAGCAGCAGGACTTTACTTTGCTTCTCTCACCCTGTGGAAGACTACAACATCCAGGGTGCAACGCGACCCCGCTCAGGTGTACTGGGTCTTGCTGACGAGGGGAGGCACCTGACCACCTACGCGCATAAAGCGCAGCCTCTCCCCCGCAGTGTGGGTCCCGTAGCTGCTTCCTTGACCCTCTCGACGCCGTCCTTGATTCCTCCTTGATTCTCGCTGTGGGCGCTGAGTTGCTGCTGTCTGCCTGGGACAATTCCGTAGCAGCAGGACTTTACTTTGCTTCTCTCACCCTGTGGAGGACTACAACATCCAGGGTGCAACGCGACCCCGCTCAGGTGTACTGGGTCTTGCTGACGAGGGGGAGGCACCTGACCACCTACGCGCATAAAGCGCAGCCTCTCCCCCCGCAGTGTGGGTCCCGTAGCTGCTTCCTTGACCCTCTCGACGCCGCCCTTGATTCCTCCTTGATTCTCGCTGTGGGCGCTGAGTTGCTGCTGTCTGCCTGGGACAATTCCGTAGCAGCAGGACTTTACTTTGCTTCTCTCACCCTGTGGAGGACTACAACATCCAGGGTGCAACGCGACCCCGCTCAGGTGTACTGGGTCTTGCTGACGAGGGGGAGGCACCTGACCACCTACGCGCATAAAGCGCAGCCGCTACCCCCGCAGCGCGGGAAGTGCGCGGGACGTGCCGGGCGAAGCCCGGGCCAAGGGCGGGTCCGTCTGAGACCGTCCGAGACTGATCGAGGCTGGGCTGGGCTATTCCCCTGAAAATTTGTTCTATGTAAGTCGATTGCTTTTGTGGAAATATATTTGCTAATCAAGCGCACTGTTGTCTCTGGGTGGGCTTCCCGGTGTTTTGGAAGTTATTAATCATAAGTCCAAACTATTTTAGTATATTGTGGACTTTGTCTATTCTACTTATTTGATCAGTATTGTCTATTTGTAATTGGACCTAGGGTACTCCCTTAACACAAATTGCTATGGGAAAGGACAATGTTCTGTTTACGAAGCCAAATACTAGGCAGAAAACTCACGCCCGCCCACCGACACCTAAATCCACAGCAATTGACAAAATGCTACAGCAAGCAATAGGTGTCGTCTCCAGTGAGATTCAATGCACTGAGAGACGCCTCTCTCTAACACCGATATTACCTAGGCTTTCAGCTATCACGGAGTCAGTAGTTTCAAATTCTTTACATCAATCAGACTCTCTGTTCTCCTTAGATACATCGCTTGCACAAGCAAACATGGCTACGGAAACTTCTAGCAAAACATTCATGGGGGAGGGGGGCAAAAAGAAAGGGACCCTATCGAAAACACAAAAACCAAAGGGGAGGGAAACAAGGGAACCAACTACCAGAGGTGGCGCCTAACCTATCACCAAACGGTAATGTACATTGCGATAGAAGTAATATACCCATGGAGCCACCGACTTGGGCTTTAAACATGATAGAAGAGCTCAAAATCCATCTTGAGCTGCTCATTAAACATGAGCTCGAATCCGCAATGATTTGCATTAACAAGCTGTTCTCCCTGGTTACGTCCTGGGGTAGTAAAACTGAGGCTATTTGGCTTGCTATGCAACCAACAAATTCCATGGTCCCTGTTAGAACATCCCAAACCTTACAAAATTCTGAAACACTACCTGTACTAACTGTGCCACTTTCCCTTGAAGGTCAAGTACCATTAGCACCACTTGCACATCTACCAGCTCCTGTGGAGTCCATCCCCCCATCCCAAAATTGTCAGGGCCCTGTTCTATCCCACCATAGGATGACTAATACCACAGCAAAAGCACAAGAAACCAGGGCGGTGACACCTACCCAGGGTTTACTAATGGAGCACCACGTTTCTAAAAACATCAAAGGGAACAATGAAGGGGATTCTTCCCAGTCCAATCGAAGGCAAACTAATTCACTTTTGCCATGCATAGATTTGCCTCCAGCTTCCACTCCATACGTTGTTGTATTAGCAGGCGTACCAGAGCTAGATTCAGGATGTGTGGAGTCTTACCCTGATTTAAAAAATAAAGCCATTTATTGGCTAAATAAAAATAGACCCATTCCTCATCAGCTACATGGCGAAATGTTATTCGCACGTAGGGTTACCTGGGTGGGGCAGAGACAGAAAGATATTAAGGGAGACTGCGTTGTGATTAATTTTAGAGACAGAAGGGTGGTACAACACACTCTAGAATGGCGCCACACCGCCGAAACGAGCCCAACACCGCCAGACGCAACTTTCGAGAAGGCATGGAAGCCGTCGCCAAATGGATGAAAAACAGCTGCCTACAACTAAACACCAACAAAACAGAAGTTCTCATCATGGGCCCAAACCCCGATGCCTGGAGCGACACCTGGTGGCCCCCGCCCTCGGAAACCCGCCAACCCCCACGGACCACGCACGCAACCTGGGAATCATCCTGGACTCCGAGCTCAAAATGGACCACCAGATCAACTCTGTCTCGTCTTCCTGCTTCCACACCCTCCGCCTCCTTCGTAAGACCTTCAAATGGATCCCCCTCGAACACCGAAAGACCGTCACTCACGCCCTGGTCACCAGCAGACTCGACTACGGCAACGCACTCTACGCCGGAATAAACAAAAACCTCACCCGCTCGCTACAGAACATCCAGAACACCGCCGCAAGACTGGTCCTCAACCTGCCAAAACACTGCCACATCTCCCAGCACCTGCGCACACTCCAATGGCTCCCTGTCGAGGCGAGAATCACCTTCAAGATGCTCACCCACGCACACAAGGCCCTCCACGGCACCGGACCAGCATACCTGAACAGCCGACTCAAATTCCATGCACCCCAAAGGACCCTACGATCAGCCCAGCTCTCCTACGCCGTGGTCCCCCGCACCAGAAAGACCAGATCGGGAGGCCGCTCCTTCTCCTTCCTCGCGGCCAAAGCATGGAACGCCCTTCCGCTCCACCTCAGACAGACAACATCGCTCCCCATCTTCGCAAGAAACCTCAAAACCTGGCTCTTCGACAGACCCCCTCCTTGATGGATGGAACCTGCACCCCCACCCCCACCCCTAGCGCCTTGAGACCCTTAAGGGTGAGTAGTCGCGCTTTAACAAACCCCTGATTGATTTTGATTGAGTCTGGGATGAGCTGTGGTATCCAGACACTTCCTCTGGGCTATTTTTATCCCCCTAGTCCCTTGTTAGAGAGAATGGGAAATGTGTACAAAAAATGGGAATCAAGACCAGACGTAGGAAGTGTATCAAACAGGGGTTGGGGTTTTGAATCTATTCCATTATTTAGTATCCCTGTTAGTAATAGGTACAGCCCCTTAGAGTTGGTCGATTAACTAATCCCCCCTCCCAATTATTTGTCTGGTATAGGAACTTACATAGATATGCCACAAAGCCAAGAGAGTCCTGAGCAGTTAAGCTATGATAGACTAGTTCCCACTGACCACCACATCGGAATAAACAAAGAGAATATCCCAGGGATTAGCACTCAATGTGCACCCCTCAGTATATCTGGAGCTTCCTATCTTAGTACACAGGGCAGGGAGGTGACCCAACAGCAAGTATTGCATTTAGAGAGGGATCCCATGCCAACATTGATAGGAAATGCAGAAAATGTGCAGAATTTTAAGATCATGTCCTGGAATATAGTGGGCCTAATTGCAAAAATGGAGCTCCCGGACTGGGGAGCATTTATAGATTCTCATGAAGTATGCCTCTTCCAGGAAACGTGGGCTACAATGGAATTGCACAGGGTGGGATATGTAACCTATTGTATTCCAGCTATCCAGGGGCCTAGGGGGAGACCCTCAGGAGGACTATGCATCTGGGTGGGAATCCATCTAGGATGCACTATTAAGATGATAGATACGTCCTCCTCTGACATTTTGTGCATTCTCCTCTCGATAGAAAATTTCCCCAAGTTGGCTATCATTAATATTTACTTCTCGCCCTGTGAGGTATGGGCTAACCTCACAGACTCTTGATTTTCTTTTATCATTTCTTCCCACCTTACCTGTGTCTACAAAAGTGATAATCGGAGGAGATTTTAACTGCCATTTTGAGCCCCTTAATGGTATTGCTACCAATATTTCTAGCGAGGAAGACTCCGTCTGGTTAATTCCAGAATGTAATACCTATGCGATAAGAGGATGGAGCCCTCTTGTCCTCCAAATGAACACTCTCACACTTAGTCACTCGCTTAGGGCATGCAATGGTCGTTTTCCTCTGATAGCCCAGGTAATTATACATTTGAAAAACTGGGACAGGCCTCTATAATCGATTATATTTTAGTCGATGTTGAAATATGGCACAGAATTTTGAATTTTACAGTCCATTTTAGATGCGAGAGTGACCACAACCCATTGATCTTAACTTTAGACCACTTGCAGAATAAAGAGATCCAAGGCACGCCACAACAATCCCCCTCGAATTTAACAGCAATTGAGGGGGGCAGAAGAGTACGTTGGGCAACATTAGCACAAACACCAGAAAAAATGGCTACTATGTATGATCAAATCATCCCTTTTTTAGTAATTGCATTTACAGCTTCCCAAAATAGTGATGCACCAGAATCCTTACGGGCGATAGGTAAGAATCATCAAGATCTGGTTTTAAATTTGGCTGAGTTTTTTTATAATGGTAGGAGTCTCGCCAGTTCTGATTCAAAACTTAAAAATCCCTGGTATACCAAGGTGTGCAGGGCAGCTAAACGTGTCCTGTTATTAATGATCAGGGAAGGTGATAGTTCTGGCATTAAAGCATCCAGAGCGCACTATAAAAATACTCTTGCTGTAGCGAAAGCAGAATGGGAGACAGATAGATGGGACGCAATAAAGAAAGCATTAGAAGCCAGGGACATGAGAACTTTTTGGAACTTAATCAAAACGGGTAAACCTGAAGTTAATTCGGCCATACAGCCAAACTTGGGGGCTGAAGTCTGGAGATCCTATTTTAAAGCTTTATATGCTAAGCCCTTAGCTAGAGACAAGGATGGTAGGGCCTCAGATTCTGATGAAATTGTTGTCAACCAGAACTGCTTACCACTGTGCACATTGGCAGAGGTATCTCTGGCACTAACCAAACTGTTACCAAACAAGGCCCCAGGGTTGGATAGGATCCCTGGAGATCTTTTTAGGAATGAACGAGCAGTATGGGCCCCCTACTTGCAGATTTTATTTAATGCCATCTTTTGTGGCATGGCACTTCCTTCGACATGGGCTGGGGCCGAAATTATTCCTATTTATAAAAAAGGTTTCCCGCTAAATCCAGCAAACTACCGGCCAATAAACCTTATTGATGTCACCCAAAAGATATTCGGCCGTGTCCTTTTGGGTCGACTGCAATCATGGATGGATGAGATGACTGTTTTAACTCCATTACAAGCTGGTTTTAGGTCTAAAACGTCAACTATAGACCAGCTATTTAGGTTGCAGTTGATCCACTGGAAAACGGTTATCTTGGAGGGTGGCAGCCTCTACTTAACCTTCGTGGACCTTAAGTCCGCGTTTGATATGGTCCGGCGCGATCAGTTATGGGCCCTTCTTCTAGATATGGGTGCCCCAGTATATCTTTGCCATCTTTTGAAGCGCCTCCATGAAGGCACCTATGCAAGGATAAGGTACGGTAGGAACGGGGAACTGACAGCTCCATTTCCGGTCGAGAAGGGGGTGAGACAGGGTTGTGTCTTGGCACCGACCCTGTTCTCCCTCTTCCTAAATGGTCTAATTGAAACCCTACTTTTGGTTAAAGACATAGATTCCCCAAGGTTAGCGAACCGCAAAATGCCAGCCCTAATGTTTGCAGATGACACACTGCTTTTATCCAAGTCACCTATGGGTATGCAGCGTGTACTGGATGAATTTAGTCTATTCTGTAAGCGAAGAGATCTGGAGATAAATCTCCAGAAGACATAGGGGCCGATTCCGATCTCGGTCGGAGGCGCACCCAATACCATTCGGTCGGGAAAAAAGCCATGCGAAAGCCTGTTTCCCGACCGATCCGTACAGTACACCGAACGAGCAAGTACGATGCGAAATCGCCGACCGACTCGTCCGGGCGTCCCAACCGCTCCGACCGACTCGCTCCCGGCTCGAACCGCACCGACCGACTCGCTCGGACTCGACTCGCACCGCGCAATGGAGACGTTCCCCGGCCGGGTAAGTACGATGCGCGCCGCGAGCAGTCCGACCGAGCCGCGCACTCCGGCTCAAAAGAGCAGTCAGAGCCGTACTTTGGGGGTCCGTGTCGGACCCTCCTGTACGGGTAGCCGCGCGAGTCGCACACAGGGGGGACCCATGGGTCCCCCCTACCTGTGCGTGTACGGCGCGAATCGCTTCGCCACGTACCCGCTGTAGGGGGCGCACTTGTCCGCATCGCACCCATTGAGTCAATGGGAGCCCGCGTACGCGTTGCACGACAGGCTCCCATTGACTTCAATGGGAGTCCGACCGACTCGTGTCCGATGGCATACGTGCGCATCGTACTCGTTCGGTCGGACTGCACGGGTCCGATTCGGTCGGAAATCTCTCCGGGTCCGGCTCGGTCGGAGAGATTTCCGGCCAGAATCGGAATCGACCCCTCAGTATATGGTCTTTGGTGCTAACACTAGAAATTGCCCACATCCTCGATTGGATGGTAGATCATTAGAGCGTGTGACCATCTTTGATTACTTGGGTCTCACACTAAATGACACAATGGATTGGGGGACCCAAGTAAAGAAAGCAGATCTTAAATTAATACAGTCAACAGGGGGAATTTTAAAAGTATATAAAAACTGTACTCTTAAAGTTTTAGGTCCCCCAGTTGAAATTTATAAAACTCAAGCGAGGGGAGCATCGCTATATGGTGCCGAACTTTGGGGTTATTGTTTGCCTAACAATCTGATAAAAACGGAGAATACCTTTATTAGGCAGCTGACGGGTCTTCCCAAAAGTACTCCTCTAATTCTACTTAGGATGGATTTGGGCATAGATCCAATAGTCGATTTAATTGCCTTCCGCCCTCTCAAATATTGGCGACGTCTTTGGAGCACGCCGGAGTTAGAAACATACAGGGAGGAATTGAAGGATGTCTTGTCCATTTTGGGAGCAGGTAATTTACCATGGTTGACCTATATTAGGAACACGTGCCATCAAATGGGGTGGGCTAATATGTGGTTAACTCCAGAAGTGACCTGCCCAGCTATCCCAAAAAAATCTCTAACCATTGCTTTTAAAAGTCACAAATTGGCCCAAATTACTCAGAGTTTAGAATCCTCAACTCTAACGTCCAGGTTCCTGGATGTTAAGCAGCAATATTTTTTAGAGCCTGCCTTGGATAGTATTCAACTATTTATGGCAAAGAAATTGTATTTACAATTTAGGCGTGGGACGCTCCCGTTGCGGGCATTCACCAATAAATGGAAGGGAGCAATAAAACAAGAATGCCCGGGATGTACCCACACAGAAGAAACAGAACTTCACGTCTTTTTTTTCTGCCCTGCATACAGTAGGGCTAGGTCTAAGTGGGTACTTCAGCTATGTAGGAACCTGGGGATTAGAGACTACATTGAGGTGTTTAGGCCTTTAAAATATGAGATGCAGCCATTATTTGTAATTGTTATTTCAAGATTTTTATTTGCGATGTGGAATATACGTAGAGGCATCATAAAGTCAAAAGAGTTAGGTAACAATATAAATCTGCTTTTCCCCAGATAAACCATCGTATTTGTTTGTATTTCTAAATGAGAAAAATCTGTTTACAATGCTACTCTGGGCAAGTGGTTTTAATGTTTTTAACTAATTTTAATTTTTCTTCTTAAAGTAAAAATTTAATTGTTCAAATTCTTTTTAAATTTTTTACTAATATATGACACTTGACACCAGATGATGTATTTGTTTGTTGCCTATTTAGTGGTGACCCAGACTTGGGGATAAGATTAATTTTTGTACTTGTGCAGCTTATCAATGAATTTCTGCTAAATGCTACCCCTTATCACTTTTGCTAATTATACCTGTTGTTAATCCCAACTTTTTTTATAACAACTTTTTTTAATGTTTTATTTAATTGTGCTTTTATGGCTGTACAGCCGAAATAAAGTTTCATTTGACTTGACTTGAGTTTCCAAGATTCGAGTCAAAACGGGCACCGCAGGCTCTTCCCTAGACAGTGTTCTCTTGTGAAAATGAGGCGGCATTTATATGGGCAAAATGCATGGAACAAAAGAAAAAAAACTGCAGTAATCGGTGTGCAAACACCGATTCTTATGGTTATGTTTTACACTTAGTGAAAAATCCTAGTGGTGCAATAATACCGCAAAAGCGAATGAACTACCTCACAGTATTGGTAATCCAGGATGATTTATTTCTGCATCGGTTTACAGAAAGACACGTGACGAGGACGACCCACAGTTTAAGTGGCTGAGGAATTCTGACGCTGCGAATGCAGAGAGGATCAGGACCTTGTCACTCACCATGGTTTACATCTTTGTGGCATTAATGGTTTTCGTATTTCAGCACCGCCTCCTAGGTTGCACCTGTTAAACGCAAGGGGATGCTGCAGAGTCCGTGCGGGTGCTGCACTTAAGAGCACAAGTACCCACTGCATGGCAATATTTGTGGAGAAACCGAGAAAGAAAAGAGGGAGAGTGAGAAAAGAGGGTTAAAGGGTGAGTTAAAGAGAATGTCACGTAAAAGGGGCAGCGAGATGGCCTGAAAGAGTAGAGTGGTGAGTGCAATAAACGTGAGCGATATGAAGCGCTATACAAATGTGGCGATGCAATTACGAAAGATTGGCGAAAGTACGGGGACTATTCGATTGAAAACAACTAGACAAGAAAGAAAAAGAACTGGTAGAAAAATGCAAGAAGGATATAGGATAAAACAAGCACTGGCAAAGCCAAAAGGACTCGCCTATGCAAGAACTATTGGCTTTGTCAGTAGCTTTTTTTAAAAGAAAGGATTATTATATTATATTATATGGTATGGTATGGCCTGTCATTGTATAGTATTGTAGCCCTGCCATTGTATAGTATGAATGGTATGACCTGTCATTGCATAGCATGGTATGGTATTTGCAGGGCCACAGGAATTATGTAGAACAGGAGGGCTAAATTATGTGTCAGAGTTGAGAAAATTATGCGGCAAGAAAAGGCAAATTATGCGGCTTAATGCAGCACATAATGTGGTAGTATCACTTAATTATTTTGTCATTTTAAGGTTTCGCCTGCACAGCGCTTGTGCTGTGCTTGTGAAATCTCTTGTATTTAATATATTTTAAAAGGGGGCTTTTATCAATTCCCAATAGCCAAATTACTGTGTTAATTCGCTTTTGTGTGGAACTTTTTTTTGTTAATGTCCCCTGGCTGCACACATTCATGATACTTCTACTAAAGCTGTTCACACTGTTCAAGCCCCATTCACTGTCAAAATAAGATCTCTTCCAACAGAAAAGGCAGACAGCTTCTAACAGTATGCTGTATTGTTTGCTTTTTATTACTTAGTTGTGTAAAGCAGATGCATTAGCCTTAGAACGTTTGTGGCATTTCCTATTCATGCCTCAGTATCTTTCTTTTCACTTTGTAGGCATTATCAGATTAATTTTTTCAATTTAGGGGCCGATTACGATGCTGTAGTAAACGGCTCCGACCAAGGGTCGGAGCCGTTCCTACAGCATCGTAATCAGCTGTTCGGATTCATTTCTGACCGACCCATTTGGATGGAGTCGGTCGGAAAGGAATCCAAACCAGATTTACGAATGGCTTCCGACGGGCTTGGAGAGCCCGTCTGCCATTCGGAAAGCCTCCAGTAATCCCAAGGGCGGCTCTTTCTGCCCGAGGGTTTACAATGTCGGATTCCGACAGCCTTTCTGTGCCAGCCTTTCCGACACAGAAAGGCTGTCGGAAGTCGACTTTGGGGGCTACCAGCAGGTCCCCCATGGGTGCACGGCCTCCGGTGGGAGGCCAATATATGGTGCCCCCCTGTTGATCCCTGCAAACCGTGGCAGGCACCTTGAGGTGCCTGCCGATGAACTGCACCTCTTCTATTTACAATGAGAGCATCCAGTCGGAATGCATGCTCCAATTGTAAAGAATAGGAGTGCGACCGGACAGTGTTCGGTCGCATCCTAATTGAATCGATGTCGGACGGACTCAGGTCCGTCCGACATCGAAATCGGGTCCTTAATCTATTTGGTTATTATGATCAAATTCCAAATGTTGGAATAAACATTGCACATTAAAAATAAAGTTAATATACAAGAGCTATGCTATATTTTACTACTAAACAGGCAGCCACAAGTGCAGTTACTTTGCAGACAAGAGGGTCATGATTTGAATGGTGCAGCAGGTGCAGTAGCACAAGCCCCAAAAGTTGTCAGAACTCCTCTAAACACATAATATTGCTATATTTTACTATTAAACAGGCAGTCACAATTCAGTTACCTTACAGTTAAAAGGGACTTGATTTGAATGGTGCAGCAGGTGTAGTGGCACCGGGGCCAAAAGCTCTAGGGACCCCACAAAACCCAGATTATTGCTTAAATGGAAAACTAAACAGGCAGTCACAAGTACACTTATCTTGCAGACAACAGGGTCATGATTCCAAGGGTGTAGCAGGTGCAGTGACACCAGGACCCAAAGCTCTAGGCACCCCAGCAAACACCTAAAATTGCTATATTTTACTACTAAACAGGCAGTCACAAGAGCAGTTACCTTGCAGACAACAGGGTCATGATTTGAATGGTGCAGCAGGTGCAGTGGCACCGGGTCCAAAAGTTGTCAGAACTCCTCTAAACACCTATTATTGCTATATTTTACTACTATACAGGAAGTCACAATTGCAGTTACCTTGCTGTTAAAAGATGCTTGATTTAAATTGCAGCAGGTGCAGTGGCACTGGGGCCAGAAGTTTTCATAACTCCACTAAACACCTAATATTGCTATATTTTACAACTCAAGTGGCAGTCTCAAGTGCAGTTATCTAGCAAGCACTAGGGGCATGATTTCAATAGTGCAGCACGTGCAGTGGCACCGGGACCGAAAGCTCTAGGGACCCCACTAAACACAGATTATTACTATATTTTACAACTAAACAGGCAGTCAGAAGTGCAGTTATCTTTCAGGCAGTAGGGTCATTATTTGAATGGTGCAGCAGGTGCAGTGGCACCAGGCCAAAAAGTTGTCAGAACTCCTCTAAACACCTAATATTGCTATATTTTACAACTAAACAGGCAGTCTTAAGAGCAGTTATCCAGCAAGCACTACAGCCATGATTTCAATAGTGCATCAGGTGCAGTGGCACTGGGACCAAAAGCTCCAGGCACCCCACTAAACACCTAATATTGCTATATTTTATTCCTAAACAGGCAACCACAAGTGCAGTTACCTTGCAGACAACAGGGTCATGATTTGAATGGTGCAGCAGGTGCAGTAGCACAAGCCCCAAAAGTTGTCAGAACTCCTCTAAACACCTATTATTGCTATATTTTACTACTATACAGGAAGTGACAATTGCTGTTACCTTGCCGTTAAAAGATGCTTGATTTAAATTGCAGCAGGTGCAGTGGCACTGAGGCCAAAAGTTTTCATAACTCCGCTAAACACCTAATAGTGCTATATTTTACAACTCAAGTGGCAGTCTCAAGTGCAGTTATCTAGCAAGCACTAGGGGCATGATTTCAATAGTGCAGCAGGTGCAATGGCACCGGGGCCAAAAGCTCCAGGCACCCCACTAAACACCGAGTATTACTATATTTTACAACTAAACAGGCAGTTGCAAGTGCAGTTATCTTTCAGGCAGTAGGGTCATTGTTTGAATGGTGCAGCAGGTGCAGTGGCACCAGGCCAAAAAGTTGTCAGAACTCCTCTAAACACCTAATATTGCTATATTTTACAACTAAACAGGCAGTCTTAAGTGCAGTTATCCAGCAAGCACTACAGCCATGATTTCAATAGTGTATCAGGTGCAGTGGCACTGGGACCAAAAGCTCCAGGCACCCCACTAAACACCTAATATTGCCATATTTTATTCCTAAACAGGCAACCACAAGTGCAGTTACCTTGCATACAACAGGGTCATGATTTGAATGGTTCAGCAGGTGGGGGCCCAAAAGTTGTCAGAACTCCTCTAAACACATAATATTGCTATATTTGACTACTAAACAGGCAGTCACAATTGCTGTTACCTTGCAGTTAAAAGGGACTTGATTTGAATGGTGCAGCAGGTGCAGTGGCACTGGGGCCAAAAGCTCTAGGGACCCAACTAAACCCATATTGTTACTAAACTGTACTACTAAACAAGACAGTCACAAGTGCATTTATCCAGCAGGCGATGTGGTCATGATTTGAATGGTGCTGCAGGTGCAGTAGCACCAGGACCAAAAGCTCTAGACACCCCACTAAACACCTAATATTGCTAAATTTCACTACTAAACAGGCAGTCACAAGTGCAGTTACCTTTCAGACAACAGGGTCATGATTTGAATGGTGCAGCAGGTGCAGTGGGACTGGGCCCAACATTTCTCATGACCTCCTTGAAACACCTAATATTGCTATATTTTACTAATATGCAGGCAGACACAATTGCAGTTATCTAGCAGTTATAAGGGGCTTGATTTGAATGGTGCAGCAGGTGCTGTGGCACAGTGACCAAAAGCTATAGGGACCCCACTAAACGCAGAATATTGCTAAACTTTACTACTAAACGGGCAGTCACAATTCAGTTATCTAGAAGGTACTAGGACCATGATTTCAATGGTGCTGCAGGTGCAGTGGCACAGGGGCCAACAGTTGTCAGAACTCCACTAAACACCAAATATTGCTATATTTAACTACTAAATAAGCAGTCACAAGTATATTTACCTTGCAGGCCCTAGGGTCATGATTTTAATGGTGCAGCAGGTGCAGTGACACCGGGGCCCAAAGCTCTAGGAACCCCTCTAAACACCAAATATTGCACTATTTTACTATTAAACAGGCATTCACATGTGGAGTTACCTTACAGGCAATAGGGTCATGATTTGAATGGTGCAGCAGGTGCAGTGGAACCAAGGCCAAAAGTTGTCATAGCTCCTCAAAACACCAAATATTGCTATATTTGACTACTGAACAGGCAGTCACAAATGCAGTTATCTTGCAGGCACTAGAGGCATGATTTGAATGGTGCAGCAGGTGCAGTGGCACCATGCCCAAAAATTGTCAGAACTCCTCTAAACACATAATATTGCTATTCCATCAATTGAGTCTATTATTTCCCTCTTTCATTTAATTGTTCAAAATTTTGCTAATACTTACCCACACTATACCACTAGTAATAGCACAATATATTGCTTTTTTGTACATAAACAAGTCATAACACTTTAACAGACTTTCTGTAACTTATATTGTACAACTACTCAGCAAGCTACAAATTACAACAAAAAACACGTATTATTAATCACATAGGCAAAACCTAAAGCATTCACCAGAGCTTGTTGCACTTGCTAACACGGTCTGGACATTGGTTGCACCTCAATAGTAACAATTTAACCCCCAAATATAGCAATAAGCAACAGAAAGATGACCAGTCAACCTTTGCAAAGGTCCTTCCATTGCGCAGCAACATTTCGCTGCATTTTTTGAAACTTTTGAACCGTCCGAGATAGAAACTAAGTTTTTGTGTTAAAATATGTGGATTATGCAGCAGATGATGAATTATGTGGCAAATGCGGCAAATCTATAATTTAAAAAAAATAAAAAAGTGTTTTGTTGTCCTAAAGGATGCAGCAGTTTCTCAAAGGAATACCAAGTTGCATATGGAAATAACATTGCCAGCACAGAAAAGATATTAACAGTGACATGAACATTAAACGCTACCACCCACCCCAACCCTCCCAAGCCCAGACCACTATCAGCAGCTATTCTATCACTGTACAAGGAAAATGCACAGTCTATTACAGCACTCCTGCTCGAGTCCTGGCACACCCACTCACAGTGGCGTTGTTCGGTGTTGTTTCCCGTCATCGTCTAAGAAAGCCAAGGAGTAGTATGCAAGTCAATCGCCCCAAACCTTTCAAAACTTGCTGGGGCATCCCCTACTGGCTTATGTAACCTTTTCCGCCATCATGTATCAAAGTCGAGCCATGTCTCTTTTTGCCACTACCAGGTCTAAGTTACAAAACAAGAGCTTAAACCTGGGAAGGTCAACATCATTGGGAATCCCCAGGATGATAAATTTGGAATCAAGCAGAATAGGTTCGCCCAGGACCTTTCCTAATTCCCCAGTGATCACCTTCCAATAACCCTGAATGTGCGGGCAGTCCCAAATTGTGTGCAAGAAAGTACCCTCGCCCACTCCGCAGCGTAGACAGTGCAGGTGTTGTGCCCTCCCCATCATATACAACCTACTTCTATCATAGTACACCCTGTGAAGGAGTTTAAATTGGATACGGTTTAATCACCACTTCCCACGGGAGCATCAGGGCCACCTCCAGTCAATGTCTTCCATGTCTCCTAGATCTGCCACCCATTCATTGCCTCTGCAGTCTCCGCAATTTGTCAATCATGTTGTTCAGGGTTTGGAACGTCAAGGAAACTGCAGCTCCTCCAAGCTCTTCAGTGAAGAGTTGACCCTCCCGGGAGTCTCTCGGCCTGCCATGCATATTGGAGCAGCGCATATTTCCAAAATTGGCATGCATGCATCTTGTATTCTTGTCACAGTGCTGAGAATGGT
This sequence comes from Calotriton arnoldi, assembly GCA_963921515.1. Classification (NCBI taxonomy): domain Eukaryota; kingdom Metazoa; phylum Chordata; class Amphibia; order Caudata; family Salamandridae; genus Calotriton; species Calotriton arnoldi. Next base: position 1,536,348 of record CAWUFW010001292.1, on the reverse strand, counting down.
TTGATATCACCACTAGTCAACAGGTCCCCTATCTTGGAGATTCCAATTAAGTCCCAGGCCTCAAAGCCCTTCAGTTTCTGTATCTCAAGCAGTCAGTGACCCTCCCATAAATGTGTTTCCCGTGTGATTCTACGGTGCCAACCCAAGCATTTTGTAGCTTTTCCCAGGCTGCCAGGGCAACCTGGGTGGCAGGGATAAGGCTTTGCGCACCTTTGCCTCCATAAAGATAGTGGAGGCATGGTTTTTTCCCCCACTGCGTTCGTTCCAATCTGAATGTAGAATGATCTTGCAGCGCGAATAACCAGTCATTGATATTGATAAGATGGGCAGCCCAATAGTAGGCCTCTAAGTCAGGGAGGGCGAGTCCTCCTTTGTAGAGGTTGCGCTGCAGCATTTTCAGGGCAATTCTGGGGTATTTCCCATCCCACAGTAAGGTGCGCAGGTCGCCTTCTAGTCTAGTGAAGGCCTCAGGGGGGACCATGTAAAACGTGTTTTGAAGCACATACAACAGTTTTAGGAGCGATATCATTTTGAATATGGCTGCGCGACCCATTAATATAATGGGCAGAACTCTCTCTCCCACTCCTCCTGGCAGGCACTCTCCCACCCTCCCCAGATTCCTCTCAAAACAAAGTTCTCTTTTTAACGTCTTAAAGATTCCCAGGTATTTGAAGCCATCTGTCACGCACATTAATCGATGGGGTACTAGGGTTCTGTCTATCTCACCACTTGGAAGTTAGAGTACCGACTTGCCCAAATTGATTCTAAAGCCAGAGTATGCACCATAATCCTCGAAGAGCTGGAAGAGCAGTGGGAGGGTCTGGGATGGCTTTGTGATGTAAAGGAGGATATCATCCTCATAAAGTAAAATGTTCTCCTCAACCTCCTCCATGTCTGTAAGGGCAAAGCTGAGAATCTCTGGATGAGCTCGCATCATGCATGCCAATGGTTCTATGGAGAGGATGAACAGGAGGGACATGCGCCACTTGCAATGGGAAAGTCTGAGGACAGCGTCCCTTTTACCCTCACAACATGTAGATGGAAGAAGGAGTAAAGAAGGCCTAACATCCTGAGGTGGAAGTGGTAGTCATGATACATCTTGAAAAAAAGTACAACTTGTGATAAGACAAAGCACAGACCTAATTTTGGTGAATTAAATGGATCACAACCATAAATGGGCTTTTCGTTCACTTATGGCTTTTAATCTGTTTTATCATTTATTTGCTTAAGAATACAACTAATTTATTCATGAGTTAATTTGTAATTGTAATTGTAAATTGTATTTATATAGCGCTTGCTACTCTTGAGAAGGTGTTGAAGTGCTTTGCAGTGAGTATCATCTTGCTCTGAATCAAGTTAAGAGATAAATAGGTAGCAGGTAAGTATTATGGTACACATGCATCAAACGAAAAACCGGTCGCAAAGGGGCAGATTCGCAGAATCTGCCCCTTTGCGACTGGTATTTTTGCATTTGGGATGCATCATCCTAAATGCAAAAATCGCTAATTAAGGAATCGCAAAATTTGCGATTACTTTAATTGCGATTGCATTTAAGGAATTGCAAATTGCGATTCCTTAAATGCAACGCATTAAAGAAAAAAAATTGCGATTTCGCAAATAAGTATCGCAAATTACCGTCATTTGAAAGGTGATGGTAATTTGCGATTTCATTGAAAAATGCACCAAAGTGCATTTTTCAAGGTCCCATGTTACACACACACATGCCCTTGGGGCCTATAGGCCCATAGGAATTAATGGGAAGCAATTCCTTAATTGCGCCTCGCAATTTGCGAGTCGCAATTAAGGAATTTGTAGGAATCGCTAATTTATTAGCGATTCCTCCATGCATAGCCAATAGCGAATCCTTAATTGCGATGCCTTAAAAAACGCAATTAAGGATTCGCGATTGGCTACTTTGATGCATGTGCACCTATGTGCTTATTTTCCTGGTAGGATTAGTTGTGTTAAGGTTGTGCTCTTGCGATCTCATGCATTTACTCGTATGTTTTGAATAGGGTTAGATTAATTGAAGTGGGTAAAAAAAGGAAGATGTGAAATGTTACTGTGAGTGGTGGACCTGTGTGCCTGTTAGTGGTATCGAGTGGATACTTAAGAGTTTAGATGGCTTATTTGGGAGCCCATAGAAGACAGACAGGTTTGGGGTGAGTCAGTGAGTGGATAGAAAGGAAGAAGTGGATTTATTTATTTATTGATGTGTGTGTGTTTTGTGTGTGTTTGTGTGTACAGACATACACATACACACATTTAAATATATACATATATGTACACATATATACAAATACATATAAACATTATATTTAGCCAGTTCGGAATGAATGGGGTAAATGCTGATAATGTTTTTACGATTATGCTAACTATATTTTTTGACTGTCCTTCAGATACCCTTTTTACTTGATCCTTGAACAAATAAAACACATACTGGCAAAGACATTAGGGCTGGCCTATTTTAGATTTTGTTTTTTGCTGGACTCATAGCAATGCTAGAGCAATAAAGATCAATAAGATAGATACACAGAGATAGACACAGATAGGTAGACAGCAAAAGATAGAGTGATAGATGAAGACAGAATTACAGGTAGAAAGACAGCTAAGTCAATTAGAAGGTACGTACACGGATAGACAGGCAGAGACATAGAGAGATAGACTGGTAAGTTAATAGGCGGATGGACACACAGACAGTGATAGAGGGACAGACAGGTACAGATACGTAGACAATGAAAGAAATATATGTACTTAAATTGTTAGAAGGAAAGCTTGAGGTAGATGTACTGAACTTCAGTTTATATAGCTCATAATATTGTGTCGTTTTAATAATTACTTGAATAACACATATTGGAATTTGACTATCTATAGACATGCTATGAGTGTGGCAGCACGAATGTGAAGTTGTAAGCAATAATGATCTTTCTTAAACATCTGTGTTGCTAAAGTACTCCGTCAGAGTTATAATTCTAGCACAAACACACTCAGCAAAGCAGGTTAAAGAAATCATGAATTGCAGTGAGTTTCAGAACATGATGATTCAATTTCTCAAAAATATATCAGGGATTTGTTAATCATCTGAGTGCTGTATGGCCCCTCGGAGCCTGCAGTGGACTTGTATAGTTTCTCATGGGACATTAAGCTGCAGCCACTAATTTTGAGGTATGAACAGAGGTTGGATTGGGCAGGATATATGTGAAAGGACATGCTCATGCTTTTTTATGGTATGGCTTCACAGCACAGCTGCCACCAGATAATTTTATGAGAGGGGTTTGCCTCCATCCACATGTTGGGAGTCAGGAGTACATGTTTTGGTTAGGCAGAAGTTGTGTGCTTCCGCAAAAAAGTGCTTGCACTCCACAGAATTGTGATCAGTTTGTTTATTTATCCAGTTGCCTGCGCTTCAACTTTCAGGGGCTCACACATTACCATTGTAATGTAATTAAAGTGTCTCAGACAGCTAGATAATTTATGGTGCTTTTCTCCAGCAGCAGCACAGATGGAAGGAGGGCAGTCATTAAGTAAGTAATTTCATTATGTTTGATTAATTAAAATCTTACATAAAATGCACTTTAAAAACAATCACCATTTCATTCAAGTAAAAGGCATAGGGTATAATAAAGATAGAAGTTAAGATCTTTAAAATTCAAATGTGAAAAAACAGCAATAAACATATTTCAATATATGCAAAATGGCAAAGAGTTGGAAACTCATTGAAAAATCTAGCAGCCTGACATAGATCTGTAGGTGCTGACTGTTTGCCTAAGGGCATCATTACAGTGTCTAATATTATTCTTTAAAAACATCTGGTTCAATAGGACTTTCCTTTCCCTGAACATTCCTGGACAGCAGCAGGTAATATGCGCAGGTGATTCCTGATCATAGTCACATCGTCTGCAACTGTAGGCTTGTGACTCCTGATTCTTCCAGGATTGTCTCAGTTCTTTGAAGGGAAATAATAGAAATCGCATAAGGATAATAAATAGTCTCGTTGAATTATGCAAGGGCTCCAATAAATATTGCTATGGAGCCATTGTATTGTAGAGTCAATGACATACCCTATGTGCTTATAGGTGGCTAAGACAGCTGTATTGGCAAGTCGACTATGTAATAGAACGTGTGTTTTCAGGGCTGATTTAAGGGCAGTGTTTGAAAGATCATGATCCCAAATTGATCATGCCTCCAGATCTTTAATGAAGGACCGAAAATATGTGGCCCATATGTTTGAGGAGGGTGCATCCTGCATCAGAAACAACCTGATTATTGCTTTCAATGATCCTGGCTTTCCCTTTTTAACCATGGAGCAGTATGCAAAAAAGTTTACCTTGAAGGCAAGATCTTGCCACACTAGGCCAAATTCTAGTTGGATTTGTGCATGAGCACAGCACCTTGGTAAGTGAAACAATCTGCGAAAGTATTACACTGTATCAAATCTAACACAGAGGAAAATCGGCCTGGGAAGGCATGGTAAACATAGAAGGAATTAATTTGGCTCTAGCAACATGTAGTATTGAGGTGGCCGAAGGGCTCTGAAGTTAATGTTAAGCTTATTTATAGCACGCTAAATACTTTAATTGGCATGGGCCAGACTGTCATGTTTTCTTGGCTTTCTTCTTGTAATAAGAGTTGTGCATAGGCTTTACTTTCGACGTCCAGTAATCTATTTGGAGATAATTAGATAGATCTGATCTGCTTCTCCTGCTCTTATAAAGTGGGTGTAAGATTGACCTCCGCCAAGAATCCACAACTGACTGTGCTAGAAACGAAGACCTGAACAAGGGGTCAACCATGACTCCCAAAAGTCTTTATCTGATTTAAACACAGATGATGGCTTGCCATTTACACCCAGGGCTCCACTCACTCTTTGTTCACTTAAAACTTTAATAGTTCTTTTTGGATTAAAAATGTTATTGCCAGATTCTTTAGAGTCATTTTCTTTACTTTTGAGCCAAGCGTCCATCTCCATAAGAGATTGTTCATCATAGAAAAGTAGCAAAATGTAGTTTTCCCAGATATCCTGGGTTATTTAATTTCCTTCTGATGGTTAATCTTCATTGTCTAGATCACGGACAAATTTCCCAAAACTACTCAGATTTTTGTGGTTTAAATAACTAAACATCATAAGCCATTGCTTTTCAGTATATTTGATCTTTTCTTTCCACAACTTCCTTTGATATATTTGTTTGAGCATTTGCAATTTTTCTACCAGGGAAGGTTCAAATGTCCCTTTCCTTATGATTTTTTATATTCCCTGTAGCTGTGCCTTATGAAGCATAAGCTCTCGAGTATACCATTTATTTTTGTTTTTATTTTTATATTTATGACTATGGGACACTATAAGGTTAATGGTCCCGGACTATTGGTGCGTTGAGGTGGAATCACTGGGCTTTAAGAGTGCCTTGTGGAGAGATTTAATCAGTTCTGTCCAGATCAGTATTATGTTGCTCGGAGATATAGCCCCCAGCAGTTTAGCCCTTAACTGTGTGACAACACTGGATTTTTTCCAACTAAGCAGTTCCTTCTCAGCATCAGAAGATCATTTGAGCCTAACTAGCTTATTGTCTATCTGGCCATGGCCAAGATGAAATAGATTACAGGCTCTTAGAGGAGCAAGGTTCAATGATATTAATGCAGGGTTGTGGCCGATTTCAGGGCGCTGTAATATTGAAAAGTCCTGGCAGCAGGGGAAAAGTGACTGAGATATATTTGTATAGTCAATAATAGTGGTGAGTCATTATACAGGCTGCAAGAAATGTTTTACGTAGTGTCAAGGGGACCAATGACAGACTGTAAAAGTGACTGTCAATTTCTTTTCCCACAGAATCTTGTTGCGTCAAATTATTCTAGGGACGTTATTTGAGCATGTCACAAGGCTGTCTATATCCAGCAGTGTTAAGTTAAAATCATCTGTGATTATCACATTAGAATTAGGAAAAGCACAAATTACTGATTTTAGCTCTTCCAAAAGAATTTCACAACTGCTTTTTGGTCAGTGTTATGTATATTTAGATAGACATTTATCATAAGTAACATGAGTGCTGGGCAAGAGGTACCTAGTTTCTCTATTGTATTGGCCTGAAAGAAAGGGCACGTTGATTTCAACAAACTCTAGGTTACTTTTATAGTGGTTGAAAAGTATGTCGACAGCCCTTCTGATGATCTTCCAAAATTTCTACAGGAGACTGCCGGTGTAGTAAATGCTTGAAAAATACAGAGCAATGGAATTTTTACTCCATGTCTCCTGAAGGAAGATATTGTCCCAATTCATAAGAAATACTGAATTATTCTGATCCCGAAGTGTCTTTTTTATACCAGCCACGTTACTTGTGTGACCTCCTTTTGCCGGTTGGTCGAGCATTGTACAAACCGGATACTAAGAATATCCTTGGAGGTTAGAGCTGACACAACTGGGATGTGATGAAGAAGGTGGAGAATATTACCGCGATTGAGAATGCCTTCAGGCCCTCTAGATAAATATTCTGGAGAGAAAATCAGAATGTTGGAATCTATTTCTACTGTTTCTTTCCCCTGGGACTCAACAATGAAGGATTTGCTGGTCAGTCTCTCTTCAGTATCCTTATTACATTTCCCCGGGGTTTATAAATTTGCAGAAGAATTTACGACAATGTAGCCAGAATTTTCATACAGCTTGCCTAACAACTGAAATGTAGCACAGATCATCATAAAATTCCCCCAAACGCAAATGACTAGGTGTATATGTATTGACAACAGAGTTACTCGTCTTAGATATGTTAGTAAGTAGGGCATAGTACCAGACAGAATTTTCTAATTTGGCCTCTTTTACAGCAACGTTTTGATTTTGTTTAATGAGTGCAGGCTGGAGTGCGCTACTATAGCCTGGACATGCTGGCATTTTTATAAGGCCTATTGTTGCGGGGAATCGGTTTCCATGCTGGGTGATGAAAAGACAGGTAGTTTGGTTGACAGAATATGTTTTCTCTGAAATTGATAACCTCCTTTGATGAGGCATTCTTGTAACCATTTCTCTTCTGTCATGAGAGGTGGCTAAACTGTCTGAATCCAAATTTGTTTGTTTTGAAGGATGTCCCATTGGAGTGTTTCGGAGATGCATAATATTAGTACCTTCCAGGAGTGGTTAATGACGGTTCTTTAGCTGATGTGCTAACTGAAGAACTAAACCTGGAAGAGACAGGGTCACTTGATGCAACAAAGGTTTTGACATCTTCTTAGTTAGGTTTCATTTCGAAAATCGGATAGACCTGATTAAAAGTACTTGATCTAAATGTGATTGTCTTCTGCCTGAGTGATTTAGCCTGTTTCTTTAGTTTTTTTCTTTTCCTTTCTACTGAGTGGGTGTATAAATAGATTACCATCCGGTACGGCGTGTGTACCACTAGACTGACTGAAATGGCTCGAAGCTGTATCACCAACGTAGCTTTTTCTTCTATAATTGCCTGTAATGCTAATGAGGGAATATGTTTTCACAACTTGAGAGATTATATGAGAAGATGTTAGAGAGGGGGATTGAACTCTTTCCCCCATTTCACATTGGTGACCCAATAAAGATGTTCATTATACCGTTCTATGCTTGATGGTGTTTATAAGTTGGGGTAACAATTCAGGCAGAGAACTGATGGTGTTTATAAGTTTCTGCAATAATTCAGGCAAAGAATTTAATGTATCGATTATTGGAGTGGAGCTACAAGTGGACGAAATACATGTAGCGGAAGATACTAAGCGGGATTGAATATGTTCCACCTTATGTTGCAGAGAGCCAACTTTTTTGTCCAAATTAGAGATACAGCTAGCAAGAGATTGTAGGAGGTCAACTTGAAGTTCCAGTTTATGTGACTGCCAATTCAATGCCTGAATTGCTGTCTGTAATGTTGTGTTGATTGAACTGAGAGAAATGGTCCTTTTTGGCTGAGAATCAGCAGAATTAGTGATTGAGGCATGATTCCTCAATGGTATAGCAGTCACTAAATTAGTGGGGGAGGATGAGCAAAGGCGTTCAAATGATCAATTTCTGATTTATCTAAAGCGAAGCTGCCCAAAAGAATTGGGCAGCAAGGTGTTGTTGCCAGTTGGCCCCTCATGGTCCGCTGTTCAGGTAAGGGAGAAATCAACTCAGTAACAGATTGGTCACTAATCTGTGTGCAGCTTTGGTGCACTTGTGCTTGCACTTCCAATGTTTTCCCTTGCAGTCCGCCAGAATGAAAGGCAGTTTTACTTATTGCAGAAATCATGGTTTTTGATTGTTTGTCTCTCAGATTATAATGATTGGAAATAAAGTCTGCAACCGACATAGATGTGAGGTTTTTACCTTTATACTTAAAAGAAGAGGTATGAGGGGAATCAGAGTGCTTCATTGACAGGTCCTTTTTTGAGAGTCTTAGGCACTAGCATTTGAGGTCTTTGTAAATTTCAAAGACTTATGTTGTCGCTTCATTTTCTTGATGCAGTGACGGTTAATTTCTTTCCTAGAGGCCAATCTTCAACGGAGGTGCCAAAAGAATTTCTGCAGTTTGTAGAGTTCAGTAGTCATGTGCCAGTACTACAGGATGCAAAAAGACCAACTGCTTCCAGGTTGTTTTTTAAATTAAACACCAGCCAAAGAAACTCTAGAGACCTCAAAGGAACTTTCTCGTAGTTTAAGATTGGAGAGATTCTGGGAAGGGGTCATCCTGGGAAGTTTACAGGTATACTGTTGTGGTATCCTGTGTAATACAAAATGCCGACATGGGGTTTTGGTTGTGTTCTTTGACAAAATTAAATTGTTTAACAGAAAAGATTGGAGAGATTCAAAATTCAAGATTAGTAATTTTCAGAAGGATTCCAACCCTGGAACATCATTCACAGTTAATGACTGTCCTTTCGCAAAATATTTTGAACAGTAATGCCCTCCTTACTTCGTTGCCTAACCATTCACACCCCTGGGCGCTTAGTCACCTTCCCTGTTTACCCCGTTCACCCCGCGTTCACTTACCTGACCACCACCTGCCCGCCACACCCACAGGCTCACTCAACTCCCTCAGCTTCCCCAGAAGTAGAGCATAGTGACGGCAAGCCGATATTCCTGCAGGACCAGGAGGAGAAGCAGCTGGGAGGCTGGGGATAAGGAACAGTGACAAGGAAAAAGAAAAACCCAAAGCAGACCGGGGGCCTAGATAGAGCCAAAAATTAAGACTACGGTCAACATGTATCACAGGGCAGTAAAGTGCAGCGATGCAACAATAATGCAGCAACAGTGGCTGGTCCGTGTCCTATGGCGCCCTTTCCAGGGGTTTCCTGTAGCATCCTTGTGATGCGATGCAGTTCCTTGGGGCGAGCGGGCAGGCACGAGCAAGGTGGCTCAATAGAATCATCTGAAAGAGACACGTTAGTGACAGATACCTTACCTTAGAATATCCCCAGGCGTCAGGCTGGATCCGGAAAGTTTTGCGTAGCAGTACCCCTGCGCGTCGGTAGGCGGCGTCGTGCGGCTCCTCGTCTGTCGTTGGCGTCGTGATCGCCGGGATGACGTCGCGGCCAGTACTTAGACGCCGCCCATGCGCGCTGGCGTCAGTTCTTTCTTTTCCGCGCCAGTAAGCGCAGATCCGGATTGAGCAGTGCCCCCAGTCATTTTTTGACTGAGTATTTTTGTGACTTTTTTGTCCAAGTTTTCGAGTCGTTTCGACTCCAAGGTGTCAGTAGGGATGCCCGGCTTCAAGCCATGCGAGATCTGTAATCGCATGATGTCGATTACGGATCCGCACCGAGAGTGTCTCTTCTGCCTGGGGCGCGGCCACGACCCCAAGTCGTGCCCCGAGTGTCGGTCCCTCGCCCCGAAGGCTTTGCGAGAGTGGTCTCGAAAGCTTCTCGAGTCCCGGCACTCGGCTCCGCGCCGCTCGAGGTCCCGGTCCCAGGAGAGGTCGAAGGGCCGGTCGCGGAGCTGTCGTCATTCGTCGGGGTCGAAGTCTTCGTCTTCAGGTAAGGCAAAGCACAAGAGGTCTAAGAAGCGTCGCTCTAAGACCTCCCCTCGCCGGTCTCACGACTCGGCCGAGGGTCCAGTTGTTACCACCCCCGCGGCTCCGGGGGTACCCGAACAGCCGACGCCGGCCTACCCGCCTGTTCTGGGTCCGACGTCGACTCTGGCCGAGATACAGGACTTCCTGTCGGCCATGGCTCGCATCTTCGGGCCTAAGGGTTACCCCGGTGCGCCTTCGGGCCCCGCGGGCCCCAGTGGGAGTCCTCCCTCGGCACCTCCGGCGGCTCCGGCCCCGGTGTCTCCGGTGGCTCCGGCCCCGGCGCCGCAGGACTCCCTCGGATCCAGGCCTGGATCCCGGTCGACGCCGGTTGACCTAACCACACCTCCACCGGCGCCGACCTCACCGGTACCGTTCACAGCGCCGTCCGAGGCCCCGGGCGGCGCCGTCCCCAGGTTCTCCCCGGAACCGGACACGGAGCCGGATCGACGTCGCTCGACGCCGATTCCGACGCCGATGGGACCTTTCTTCCCTCATGTGCCTCCTCCATACTTTTCACCTGTTTTGGAGGACTGGGAGGGGTCGGAAGACCCTCTCACAGCTCAATGTGAGCCTTATTAGGACTGGGCTGAGGAACTGGGTGATGCCAGTGGTCTGGACACCTCTCCTGACCTTGGCATGCTGTCTCCTCCTTCCGTGGCTACGGAGGAGGGAGCAAGTTATGGAACGGTGTTGCGTAGGGCGGCCGCGGCCTTGCGCCTCGAGCTCCCTACAGTGGCTGTCAGGACTAACCTCCTGACGGAAGTGCTTCAGCCGGCGGCTACCTCTTCGGAGCCACTGCTGCGATTCAACGACGCACTTTCTGACGTTCTTTTGGGCACCTGGTCCAGGCCCACCACAGGGGCTCCTATGGACAGGAACGTAGCCCAACGCCATCGCCCGGCCCCGGGCGACCCTCTGTTCCTCTCCCAACACCCTACCCCCGAGAGCTTGGTTGTCCAAGCCTCTACTTCTCAAAGCGCCTTCCCTACGGCTCCGCCGGATAGGGAATCCAAAAAACTGGAACAATTTGGGAAGAAGATTTTTTCTTCCTCCAGTGCTGGCTTGCGGTCCGTGAACACCGCTTGCCTTTTGGGCCGTTACTCCCACTCTCTGTGGGATTCGGTGGCGCAGGTGCTGCCCAAGTGTCCTGAGGAGGTCCAGGCACTTCTCTCCCATGCAATTGCAGACGGGAGAGACGCAGCGAAGTTCACTATCCGATGTGGCCTCGATACCGCTGACTCGCTGGGCAGATCGCTTGCTATGACAGTGGCGCTGCGCCGTCACGCCTGGCTGAGGTCCACTGGTTTCTCGGGCGATGTCCAAAACACCCTTATGGACATGCCCTTTGATGGTATCCACCTTTTTGGCAATAAGGCAGGCAGCGCGCTGGAGCGCTTTAAGGACTCGCGGGCTACGGCCAAGTCCTTGGGCCTCTCCGCCTCGCGCCCTCCGCAGCAGTCTGCTTTTCGCCCCTTTTGTGGCCACGGAAGGGGCGCCCAGTCACGATTACTGCCCAGCCACCGGCCCGCGCAGCAAGCGCCTTCGCGCGGCCGAGGACGTGGCTCCCGCCGAGGCGGGTCGGGTAACCAGCGAGCGGGTCAGGCCACCACCTCCGCCCCGTCCGTGGCCTCCAAACCCTCCTAGTCCATCCTTTCCAGTCCACAGCATGCCAGTGGGGGGCAGGGTCCGCCATCACCTTCCCCACTGGCGCACCATCACATCGGACAGGTGGGTTTTGGACATTGTCCGAAGGGGCTACTCCCTCCCCTTCGAGACTACCCCCCCAGCCATGCCACCTCAGCACCACCGCATGTCGGGGGACCATTTGGTACTTCTTCGACAGGAAGTTGCGGCCCTCTTGGCCAAGGGGGCATCGAGCGCGTTCCGACCCCAGAAGTAGGGCGTGGTTGCTATTCCCACTACTTTCTGGTGCCCAAAAAGGACAAGGAGGACATGCGTCCTATCTTGGACCTCCGGAACGTCAATCGCTTCCTCCGGAAGGAGAAGTTCAAGATGCTCACCCTAGTTCAGGTCTTGACTGCCCTCGACCCTGGAGACTGGATGGTAGCATTGGACTTGCAGGACGCATATTTTCACATCCCCGTCCTGCCGGCCCACCGGCGTTACCTGCGGTTCACGGTATGCCTCGAGCACTTTCAGTTCACCGTGCTTCCCTTTGGCCTTACCAGCGCCCCTCGGGTGTTCACGAAAGTGATGGTGGTGGTCGCAGCTCATCTGCGCCGGGCAGGGTTTCCAGTCTTCCCCTACCTCGACAACTGGCTGCTGAAGGCGGGCTCGTTCCAGGCAGTCGTTTCCCACCTCCAGACTACGGCCGGACTCCTGCACTCGCTGGGGTTCTCCATCAACGTGCCGAAGTCGCACCTGATTCCTTCTCCACAGCTCCTTTTCATCGGAGCAGTTCTGGACACAACGCAGTTTCGGGCCTATCCTCCCGAACGGCGAGTCCAGGATATTCAGGCTATGATTCCGATCTTTCAGCCTCTATCCTGGGTTTCGGTACGGATGACCCTGAGGCTGCTGGGCCTCATGGCCTCCTGCATCCTGATGGTCGATCATGCAAGATGGCATATGCGGGCTCTGCAGTGGGACCTGAAGTTCCAGTGGGCGCAGCATCAGGGGAACCTGTCCGATTACGTCCAGATCTCGGAGGGGACTGCACGACAGTTGCAGTGGTGGCTTTCGAACCTGCAATGGGTAACGGGCAGATCCCTCTCCCTTCCCCAGCCAGAGCACACAGTTGTGACGGATGCGTCCCTTCTGGGATGGGGCGGTCACATGGGAGAGGCGGAGATCAGAGGCCTCTGGTCTCCAGCGGAGTCCCGGCTCCATATCAACCTTCTGGAGCTCAGGGCGATCCGACTTGCACTGAAGGCATTCCTTCCCTCTGTCAAGGGGAAGGTGGTGCAGGTGTTCATAGACAACACCACCGCCATGTGGTACTGCAACAAACAAGGCAGGTTGGGGTCGTGGACCCTATGTCAGGAGGCTCTCTGTCTCTGGACATGGCTGGAACATCAGGGCATATCCCAGATGGTTTAACACCTGGCAGGTTCCCTGAACGCCAGGGCGGACGAACTCAGCCGAAGGTGCATGATGGATCACGAATGGCGTCTTCACTCGGAGGTGGCGCAAGGACTCTTTCTACAGTGGGGAGAGCCTTGGTTAGATCTATTTACCACCGAAGAGAACGCGCAATGTCAGCAGTTCTGCGCGTTGGAATTTCCAAGGCGGCACTCGCTCGGCGACGCTTTTCGTCGCGAGTGGAGTTGCGGTCTGTTGTACACCTTTCCGCCTATACCACTTCTGCCCAGAGTGTTGAAGCAGATTTAGCGCGACCGGGCCCAAGTCATTCTTGTGGCTCCGGACTGGGCTCAAAGAGTTTGGTATCCCGAGCTACTCAGTATGAGCATCGATCCCCCGATCCGACTGCCTCTTTGGGAGGATCTTCTGTCGCAGCAGCAGGGGACGGTACTCCACCCGAACCTGTCCAGTCTCCACCTCCTTGCGTGGAGATTGAGCGGCGGCAGTTGATTCCTTTCGACTTGCCTCCCGAAGTTTGTGATGCAATTCTGGCAGCCAGGCATCCCTCCACTAAGGTGGTATACGCCTGCAGGTGGAACAAGTTTGTGGCATGGTGCACAGCCAAGGCTGTGACTCCCCTTTCTGCCCCTCTTTCTGAGGTCCTACTGTTCCTTCTTTCTCTGGCCCAACAGGGTTCTGCCCTGGCTACCTTTGTGCTATCTCGGCCTTTCTCGGCCTTTCTCAGGCTTCCTGATCAGCCCTCCCTTTTCAAGTCCCCTGTTGTTAACAGGTTTCTTAAAGGCATTATACACCTTTTCCCTCCTGTTCCGTTTGTAATGCCTCAGTGGGACTTGAACTTGGTTCTTACCTTTTTAATGTGCGCTCCCTTCGAGCCTCTCCATAACTGTCCTCTTCGTCTTCTCACTCTGAAGACAGCCTTTCTGGTGGCTATCACCTCCGCTCGGCGGGTGAGTGAGCTCCAGGCTCTTTCTTGCAAGCCCCCTTTCTGTCTGTCCATCCAGACAAGGTTGTTCTTAGGACGCGTCCGTCCTTCTTGCCAAAGGTGGTTACTGCCTTCCACATTGGGCAGACCATCACTTTGCCCACCTTCTTTCCGCCTCCGCATCCTTCTAGAGAGGAAGAGAGGCTCCACCGTCTGGACCCAAAACGTGCGATTTCTTTCTATCTGAACCGCACACAACAGTTCCGGGTGGACGACCAGCTCTTTGTTGGCTACGTGGGCGCCAAAAAAGGTAGGGCGGTACACAAGCGGACCATCTCCCGCTGGGTTGTCTTGTGTATCAAAGCCTGCTATTCTTTGGCTAAGAAGGAGCCCCCTGTTGGGCTACGTGCCCATTCCACCAGGGCGACAGCCGCCACCACGGCTTTTGGACGTGGTGTCCCATTGCAGGACATTTGTCAGGCAGCTACGTGGGCCTCGCTGCACACGTTTACCAAGCATTACTGCCTTGACAGCCAAGTCCGGAGAGACGGCTTCTTTGGCCGTTCTGTTCTCCGAGACTTCCTCGTCTGATCTTTGTTCGCAGACCCACCACCGGGGTTGGTATTGCTGGGGTATCTATTCTAAGGTAAGGAATCTGTCACTAATGTGTCTCTTTCAGATGCACAAGTTACTAACTTGTGTAACGATATATCTGTAAGAGACAGTAGTTCGTGACAGATTCACTACCGCCCACCCATCCTCCCCGTTCTGCGAACTGATTTCTAGGGTTAAGGTCATCCCTTTCAGGGCCCTAGTTTTCAGACACCAGTGTCAGTTTCTTGCATGGCTCTGCGTTTCTGGCGCAGAAAGTCGTGTACAGAACTGACGCCAGCGCGCATGGGCGGCGTCTAAGTACTGGCCGCGACGTCATCCCGGCGATCACGACGCCGACGACGGACGCAGAGCCGCACGACGCCTACCGACGCGCAGGGGTACTGCTACGCAAAACTTTCCGGATCCAGCCTGACACCTGGGGATATCTTAAGGTAAGGAATCTGTCACTAACTACTGTCTCTTACAGATATATCGTTACACAAGTTAGTAACTTGTGCATCAAGGCGTGAGAACTGGAGGGAAGAGTCCATTCTAGAACGTACATGGATTTTTAGTTCTGGCTTGACAGTGCATTTATGTTAAATTTGTTTTATTCTTGTTAGTAGTTAGTTCAACTCTGTAGATTTCGACTCAGCTTCAACATTCGGCCTCGTCGGTTGTATTGCAGCATTTTACACAGAGTTTAAGAGAAAACAACAAAACCCTAAACTCCCAACCCTCCCTCACCCTCCCTACTCGGGTGCCTGCGAGTCTGATTCTCTTGATCTCCCCTAATGGTACTAGTTAACTCCTGAGTCTCTAATTGTGTCTGCTTAGTGTCTTGTAAGCTTTAATAGTCTACGGTATCGGGGGCAGGTGAGCTCAGTAAATTCTTGCCATAAGAGTGCTATAAATGGGTGCCAGGTCTCTTGGAAAGTGTCTCCTTCTGACTTACATTTCGAGGAAAGGTGCTCCATCCCCAGAAGTTCCCACATTCGATGTAGCCAATTTAATCTTGTCGGAACTCTCTCAGTACCCCATAAAGCTAATATAGCTTGGTGCGCTGCTCTGAGCTCTAAAGTTATATGCCTGCCTCTCCTTGATGTAAGGAGGTAAGTGAGTGGGTTGGGGAGACTCAGAATTATATAGGAGGGGAATCTAGGGAGTTGAGTCATAAAATGTGCATCTATCTCCATTAAAATCTCTTCCCAGAAGTGAGACAGCTTTGGGTAATCCCACAGAATGTGTATTAATGTTCCTGTGAGTGTGTTACATCTCCAGCATCTGCTGTTACGCCCGGGGTTAATTTTGTGCATCCACGCTGGGGTCAAATACCAATAGGAAGTTATTTTCACTGCTGTTTCGGTGCTGGATGCGTTGGAGGCTGAGTGTCTGGCCCTATGGTAAATGTCCCTCCATTCCTTTTGCGTCAGTTCCCTCCCAACTCCTTTTCCCATCATAGCTGTGCTGCAGATTTCGACTGTATCTCAGGGCCCATTAGCATTTTGTATAGATAATTTAAATTACAGAGCACAACCAAATAGTGTAGCAAAAACTGACTTAGATGTCAGTTTATTTAATCATGAAAAGATAGTCATTCATATCAAAATTCAATACAGATTTCCAATGAAGTATGTAGTAGTTGACACGTCGTAGATGTTTAGTGAAATGTTGACAGCCGACGCGTGTTTCGTCGCAAGACGACTTCTTCAAGGCTCATCAGTATCTAGGTTTTCTTTAATTCGAACACCAAATTTTTTTCCAATGTATTAAAAAGTCGCAAAGTAGACTGAAATGACCGTATTTGATCAGACGTAGTAGTCTTGAATATTTAGTAGGTCAATGCTGAGAGAGACGTAATTGTTCGTGTCACAGTATCACTAGACTAATACTTTCCCATGATCCAGCAGCAGGATCCCTGCTGGAAAACTCCTGATTTCCGGGAGTATGTCTTCACTTCGTCCCAACCGTTAGCAGCCCGCTATGGTGAGTAGACTGTTGATGTAGACTCACGTTGGCGGGAAATAACCGCCGATGTCTATTTCTGCGTCCCACCATAGCGGGCTGCTAACGGTTGGGGCAAGTGAAGACATACTCCCGGAAATCAGGAGTTTTCCAGCAGGGATCCTGCTGCTGGATCATGGAAAGTATTAGTCTAGTGATACTGTGACACGAACAATTACGTCTCTCTCAGCATTGACCTACTAAATATTCAAGACTACTACGTCTGATCAAATACGGTCATTTCAGTCTACTTTGCGACTTTTTAATACATTGGAAAAAAATTTGGTGTTCGAATTAAAGAAAACCTAGATACTGATGAGCTTGAAGAAGTCGGTCTTGCGACGAAACACGTGTCGGCTGTCAACATTTCACTAAACATCTACGACGTGTCAACTACTACATACTTCATTGGAAATCTGTATTGAATTTTGATATGAATGACTATCTTTTCATGATTAAATAAACTGACATCTAAGTCAGTTTTTGCTACACTATTTGGTTGTGCTCTGTAATTTAAATTAACAATATTTGTTTAGGGAGTTTTCTTCCTATTACATAACCAACATCCGGTGGATGGCACGGTGTTATACATTGAGCACACTGTAAAACTTTTGATTCGTCTTTATATTATTTGGAAAAACAGTAGGGAGGTGCTGGCGTATGTGCTCTGTACCACTGCCATTCATTGCTTGTAAGTAGCATTTTGTATAGATCAGTGACTAGCCGTTTGTCGGATTCTCTGCTAAGAAGCCATTTCTCGTAAACGGTTAAGTGTCTCTGCGCCGCCTCTCTTATCTCTAGATTCATCACCCAGTGTCTGATTTGTGTATAATGGAATCTCTCTTCCTCCAGAAGCACCCCGTTTGCTCTTAATGTATTGAACAGGATGGGGCCCTCTTTGCCAAATAGATGTCCTATTGATCTGCACTCTGGTTTTTGACAGGCCTCGAATTCCTTGGGACTCAGCCCTGGTGTGAAGGCTGGGTTCCCAACTACAGGAGTCAAAGGGGACGGGAACCCCCCTGCGTCCCATACCTTAAGTGGGGGAGCTGTGATTGCCAATAGATAGAGGCTAGGTGCTCGGCTGATCTTTTCTAGGAACGGGATCTTCCATAATGGTGAGCCTGCCAGTGCCCTGTCCAAGAACAGTCATACTTTCTCCGACTCCGAGCGGGACCATTTAACTAGGAATCGGAGTTGGGTTGCCTGAAAATATCTTTTTATGGATGGTACTCCTAAGCCTCCCTCTCCTGGGGCATGCATGCTCAGCTCTCTTCGCGGTTGTTTATTAGCCCACACGAAAGAGCAGAAAGCCCCCTGCAATTCCCTGAGAGCCCCCGGTGGCGGCCAGAGGGGTAAGGTCAGAAACAAATATAATACACTTGGGAGAGCCATAATTTTTAGGGCCGCGATCTGACCTAGCCATGACAAAGCATATGACAGCCAGCGGGCTAAGTCTGCTTTTGTTTTATCTATCAAGTCTCTGTAGTTGATCCTTGTTATCTCTTGTATCGTCGGCCCTAAGCGAATCCCCAAGTAGGATATGGAGGTTTGCCAGTTGATAGAGTACACCTGTTTAAGATGTTCCTGCATCTCAGGGTAGACTGTCAGACTCAGCGCCTGACATGTTGATGCGGAAGCCCGAGACTCGTCCAAAGTGTTCAACCTCAGTTAAGAATTGCAGGGAGGGACACTCTGGGATCGTATAAGGAGGCGATGACGTCGTCTGCGTAAAGTGTAATGCAATGGTCTTCGCCTCCGAAGTGAATACCTTTTACCTCTGGGTTGTCCCTCACTCTTTGAGCAAATCGCTTCATGTATAATGCAAAAAGCAAGGGGGAAAGCGGGCAGCCCTGCCTTGTGCCACGTCGAATCGGGAAGCAGTCAGAAGTTCTGCAGTTTACCCGTACCGACGCACATGGGTGTTCGTATCCGCTCAATATACAAGCACAGAATCTGTCTCCGAACCCAAAGCATCCCAGCACTGCTGCCAAATATGGCCAATGCACTCTATCAAAGGCCTTCTTGGCGTCTATCAAAAAAGCATCAATTCACGGTGTGTACGGGGTGCTTTATCTATAAGATGGAGGAGGCGTTTTATGTTGTCAAAGCACTGCCTATTTGGTATGAATCCTGACTGATCCGGTGCAATCAGTCCGGGCATTAGTGGTGCCCATTTAGCTGCTAGTATGCCGGTAAACAACTTTGCATCTATGTTTAGGAGTGAAATGGGTCGATAGGATCCGCAAACAGCTTTGTCTTTTCCTGGTTTTGCTATGACCGAGATAGAGGCCTGGAGCATCGATGGGGGAAGTGTGCCCACACTCGTAATTGCATTAAATACCTTAGTGAGCAGAGGGGCTAGTATGGCGCAGTATGTTCTATAGAACAGAGCTGAGAAGCCATCTGGGGCCGGCAACTTATTTGGTTTCAGTCTCGATATCGCATTTATGACCTCTTCTATTCTAATGTGGAGGTCTAGTGACGACGCCTGTTCTGCTGTTAGCTTGGTTACCGCAGCCACCTCTAAGTAAGATGAAATCGAATCGGGAGGAATGACTTGGGCCGTATATAAATCTTTATAGAAAGTACCAAATCTATCTGCTATTTCCTGGTCTCTAGTTTGCATATCACCTGCCTCGGACCTTAACTCAACTCCCATGTTGGCCTGGTGCTGGCCTCTGTGTTTGGCAGCTAGTAGTTTCCCACACTTATTACCCCCCAGATAATACGCATGTTTAAGATGCAGGATTGAGTATTCAGCGTGGTCTAAGTCCAATCCTGCAAGCTGCTTTCTTGTCGACTCCGATTGTCTCCAGACCCGAGGGGCTGCGGTGATGGATACGCTCGAGCTCTCATACCCGAGTCTGGAGTTCCCTGTGTTTCTCTCGTCTAGCCTTGTTTTCGGCAGCCGAGATTGATATCAGAACCCCTCTAGTTACCGCCTTCAGTGCATCCCATACCATCGCTGGGGAGATCCTGGGATGGTCGTTAATCTCTAAGTAATCTTCAAGTTTCTTCTCTATTTGTTGGATTGTTTCTGGACGACGGAGCATAGGTTCTCTCAGTCACCAGCTTCGAGGGCCTTTGTGTTGGGGCGGAAGAGCGAGGTCCAGCAGAACCGCCGAGTGGTCCGACAAGGCTCTCAGCTCAATCTCTACCGCACGCACCGCCAACTGCACCTCTCTAGAGCCTAAAAGGTAGTCCAGTCGGGCGTATGATCGGTGTGCGTGCGAGTAGAATGTGTAGTCTCTAGACCCGGGGTGGAACTCGCGCCAGAGATCTTTGAATCCCAGTTCCCGTATCCACTGAGCTCCCCCTTCGCTAAGCGCCCCTGTCGTCCCTTGTCTTTGGGTCGAGCGGTCTAGGTCGTTGTGAAAAACTAAATTCAAGTCCCCTCCTTGTAGTACCCAGCTATCTTGTGCCATCGTTAACTCTTTTATCGCATCTTGTAAAAACTGTTTCTGTCTTACATTTGGGGTATATATTGATCCCACCAGGAGAGAGTGCATGTCAAGGTGTATGCGGTATCCCAAAAAGTGGCCTTTAATCTCTGCTACTTTTACTCCTATCTTCCCTTGAAAGGACTGTGAGAATAACATTGCCACCCCTGCAGATTTTTGGTTCAGCGAAGAGAAGAACTGGTGAGGGAAAGCTCTGCATTTGAGTCTCTGCCAATCTCTATGCAATAGGTGCGTCTCTTGCAGAATGCATATGTCTGCTCGAATGTTTTCTATGTATGAAAGAATCGCCATCCTCTTTACTTGGCTATTTAGCCCTTTGACATTGAGGGTCACAACCCGTAGAGTCTGTGAGTCTGTCATCCTATGAGTTTCTTAGGAGAAGATGTGTACTGCGTTATGTATATCTCCGGGCCTATGTCTATGGACCAGGAGAGTGTGGCATGATCTATAAGTGGATACATAGATTGAAGTGCTAGCAGGCACCCGTAAATAAACCCCAAAACTAAAACCAAGGTTAAACAATGTCTCTGGACCGGGAACGGCCTTGGGCATGTCATCCCGGTATCAACAAAGAGTCTATAGCGTGGGGTGATGTGGCACGTCCTACTGTCCCTCCTCCGCTTCAACCTCGCCCTCTCTCTGCCATCGCTATGTCACCTCAAGCCGGATCGTTGCTGCAGCTGTCTGCCGACAATTTGGCCAGGAGCACTTTCCTTTCTGTCGCCATCGTTTCGGGATCTGGGCCGGATCTCCGGCTGCCTCCAGGGATCTTCCTTCATCTCTCTCTAATGTCTCTTCTCTGTGTATTGAAGGGGATCTTTGGTCGGGAGTCCTCTTGGAGTTCAATCTGTAGTAGCTCTGCCGCTTCCGAGAGGGAAAGAAGCTGTTGAAGTTGACCCTGCCATTTAAACACTAAGCGGAATGGGTGGCCCCATGAATAAGTCACTTTCTGGTCCAGCAGGTAGCTTGTGATAGGTCAAAACTCCCGCCGTTTCAAAAGCGTTGAGGCTGCTAGGTCCTGGTATAGGTGAAGGGTGTGGCCCCCGAACTGGATGGCGGGCAGCTCCCGAGCCTTTTTCGAAATTGCCTGTTTGAGTTGGAAATTGTGCCCACATGTCAAAATGTCTGGTGTGCGCGTCCCTCCGGAGCTCCCAAACCCCACTCTGTGCGTCCGATCTAGTCTTATTGGCTCTGCAGTGGTATCGCCCAGAACTTGGGCAAATAGTTTTGTTACATACGCCTCAATGTTGTCTCCTTCTGCGTGCCTAGGTGCTCCCTGATGCGGATATTGTTCCTCCTAGAACGATTCTCCAAATCCTCTGCATGGGCTTGGAGGTCCAATAGTTGCTCCGATAATCGTATGATTTCCTGTTGCAGTTGTACAATTTCCTCTTCGCATGAGGTGCCCTGTTTAACTAAGGTATACACTCACTGTCCGACGTCTGTCACTTCTTTTCGCACCGCTTGTAGTTCACTAGTCAGATCCCGTCTGATTGCTGATAGAGCTTCCCTCAAACTCGAGAACATGGATTCCAGGTATGGACGCGTGACCGGAGCTTCAGAGTCTTCCGATAGTGGGGATGGGGCTCTGCTTTGTCCTCCTTTATTCTCACTCTCCTGGGACCCTCCTGATTTAGCAAACATGTCTTTAATGGAGCTCCCTTTTTCACCCTTCCTGTCGCCATTGCATAGCATTCCAGGCAATGTCTTCCTAGCTTTCGCGGCGGTAGCCAGTGATCCTCCCTTCAAGCGAGTACACATACTGCCGGAGGCCTACGTGGCGTTGCTTCTGGTGAGGCCACTCTGTGCGACCATCGAGTGACCGATCTAAGTGTGTCTGACCCTCGTTTCATTCGTCGGGGGGGCTGGGGTACCTCCGTTAGTCCGGTCTTTCAGCACCAGTCCGGTTTCTCCATGGTCATTTGTTACGTGTCTCTCTCCTTTCTAGGGAGCCCCACGTGATTCTGGCGAGACTGACGTTATTGCGGGCACTGGTCATCTTCCGTGTCCGTCACTTGCGTGGAGGTGGGGATCTGTGGGTAGTCGCCATGATTAAGGCTCTCCACTATCTAGGCCACTTATTATGCCTGCAGGCGCAGCCAGCGCCACAGGGGTTCCAGAGCCACCCCTCCTAGACGTGTGTATCGGCTCCGACCTTATGGGTGGGCCTTACCCCTTGTCTGTGACCATTCAGCTTTATGCCCCGTGTTCACACAAGCCCACACAGGCCTTTCTTGCCTGATGGTTCCCAGCGGGCTCGCACTTCCAGTGGGTCTTCCTTTTCTTGAGGCCTTGGCCTTGTTCAGGGCCGCTCGCGTAGATGCCTGGTCTCTCCGCTCTCAGCACGAGCGCCCGGTGGGCGGATCCCAGCCCGCAGCTCGGCCTCCCAGCCGGACCCTCAGGGGCAGGTGCCACCGGGGGAAGCCTCTGCTCCAGGACCACCCCCCCGGCAACACTGGTGTTCTCTTTCCAAGACCGGCCCCGCTTATGACTCATAGCAGGGTCTCGGCCTGTCTCCGGGAGGCACCGCCATAGGAACCCCATAGCCTGTTCCTGCACAGACAGAAATGCACAATGTTTGTGCATTTCTGTCTGTGCAGGAACAGGGGGTGCAAAAATACAGGAGGGCACAACATATGCCCCCCGCATGCACCCTTGTGCACAGAGGCAACAGGCCCCCTTAATTTTCTCACCACTACCTTTTTCATGGTTGGCTCACTGCCATGAAAAGGATTGCAGTGAGGAAGCTCGTAATATGCTTAGCGGTGCCACTGCGGCACCAACAGCTTATCACAGCCTCACACCGCTGAGTCACTGCTGGGATCAGGGATCACCGGCAGTTGTGGCGGCGGTCCCACTGCCGTAGTTGTAATTCGGTGGGTGCACCGCCAATCTGGCGGTCCAGGGACCGCCACCACAGGTTCGGCGGTCCCATGGACAGCCAAACTCATAATTAGGCCCTAAGTCTTTTTGAGAGGTGATGCAAGTGTGTTAGCAGCTGAGTTCTGGAATGCATCCTTTTATTGAACACTTATAAAAAGCTTGCACTAAGTACAGTCTGATTGCATGTTACTAATATTTATATTTTGAAACCACTTGCTTTATCCTGAACACTAAGGACCTGATTACGAGTGTGGTGCAGTGGCACAGCAGTGGCGGTCCACCATCCGCCGGATTATGACTTTCAAAGTCGTACCAGCAGTGGATCACCGGCTGTGCCAGGGAACAGTCGTTCCCTGGCGGTGGCGGAACTGCGCCACAATGTAAAATGCTTAGCTAGACTGCACCAGTCCCGCTGAGCATATTACAAGTTCCTGCACTGCCAGTAATTTCATTGCAGGAGCCCCGGCCATGAAAAGGCAGGCTGTGCAGGAACAAAGGGGGCCCCATGCCCCCAGCCATGGGGATACATTCAGGGGAGCACAACATGTGCCGCCCGTCTGTATTCCCCTAAAGTTCCAGCACGGCATGGACGTCACCGTCTATGCCGTGCTGGAACTTTTTTTTACCATTCCCATTGCAGTGCCTATTTTTCAGGCACCGCCATGGGAAGGGCAAAGGACCGTCTGCCTTACATGAGTTCAACTTGTAATGAGGTGGGCGGTCCGTGCACGACTTTAGCGATCCGCCGGCACAACAGCGCCAAAGTCATAATCGGGCTTATTCTTTTTACACACTTTGAGGCAGCTTATTAGACTGAGAGTAATACAATTTTAAAGTAATGACTTATATATTTACGGTGCGTTCTATCACGGATCTGGACTCTGTAGCATTATAAATACATGTAATTATTCCCCACTGCGCCAAATAGGACTCAGTTCTGTGTCTCTCTGGTTACCCACACAAACATTTTCAGTGTTCAAATTAACCGGTTGAGGTTCCATAACATCAGGAACTCTGGAGTTATGCACCAGAGGTGGACCAAATTATGCAGCGGGGTAGACTATATTATTCTGCAAGAAAAGGCAAATTATGCGGTGTAATGAGGCACATTTTGAGATAGTATTATTTCATTATTTTGTTATTTTTACTCATGTTATCACTGGATGTTAAACTGGTACTAATGAGAAGAAACCTTTTCCCATACAAACACTTTAATTATCAAATGGAAGGTGACTAGTCAACCTTTGTGAAGGGACCTCCACGTATTGTGTCATTTGTCCCGTGCAGGCCCATTGTCATTTTCCCTATTTTAGCATGAGCACATTGCACACGTTACTATGCAAACGTATTTTGCTTTGCGCTACACTGTACTTTCACACAGAACCTGCCGTTGTTTTTGCATACTGTTCTTTCCTGAGATTTAGTCTGCACACCATAGACAAGATCGAACAACATTGCCCCTTGTTATTTTATTCTGGTTAGGCCTCAGCACCTAGACAAAACCCACAAATGCAGCTGTTGTTTGGGAACATGTACTTCTGCCATATAGGTATGCAGAAATAGGTACCAACACACTTGGAGAAGGATCTTTCCAGGGAAGAGATCGTGGCAGCACCTGAGATTTAGAACTTTCATCTGTGCATGCTAAGGTACAGGGTCTGCAGCAAACACCCAGAGATCTTCTGATACATAATCACTTTGCTTCTGTAGAAAGGGAGGGGGTTAGGCTACCCTGTCTTGTACAATGACAGCTCCTATTATGATTTATGGATTACTTACTATGCTGACCGTATTTGTGTTAGGCATCTTCTTACTTATTGTAGCACGTATACTGCATACTAGAGCACAATAGTTAAAATAAACATTTTAAACTTTTTTTGTGTCTCTGTCAGATCTTATTGTGGACTAGTACGAGCGTGAGAGCGAAATGGTGTGTCCTGCAACTGCGATTCTTGAGAGGGTCGGGAGTGTTGTGTTCTGGGGTGTCTAATCACTTGTTCCTCTGTGAGTGAGTAGGAGGGCAAGTGAGACACCATAGCTAGTCAGTCCCGGGCTCATGGGTACTCAGGTGGTAGGATGACTCAGTCCCTGCCTACTAAAGTTCTATGATCCGAAGCATAGTCTGTGACTCCGCAGAATCCCTGCAACAGTTGCTGCGTTTTTAGGAACTTTTGATCTGTTTGGGCTAGAAACAAATTTGTTTTGTTAAAATCTGCATATTATGCAGCAGATGATGGACCATAGGGCTAATCCATAACTATGCAGAAAACTGAGCATTCCCAGAATCACATTATTCCAGTGGCCCTGCATAACTTAAAAGAGTGTCATTCCCACCAATAAGTTGCATCTGTATTTTATTTAAGATGCATATGTTATTTTATATGCAATTATCTGAAAGTTAAAGAGAAGCAAAATAGTTACAGAGTATTTCCTTCTTTTTACCCATGTCTTTAACCCTGCCTTGACGTCCACTGAAACCTGTCCACATTGTGCTTAGGATCACAACTCCCATACCTTCGATTTTTCCTATTGTCTTTTGGTCCCCGTGGAGCACCTCCATCCCTACTGGTTCTACCTGGTCCGATCCTTTTCCTCCCCTTCTTCCTTTCCCCCTACCTTACATACCCCTTTGGACATGTCTATATTTTCTGCTATGTTATTGTAACTAATGTTTTTGTGCAACACTGTTTTTAACTTTGTAACTCGCTGATCCTTATGTAAAGCGCTCTGATACCTCCGGGTCTAGCCAGCGCTATATAAAACTCAAATAAATAAATATGCACTACAGCCACTGGTTATGAACTGTGAGAAAAGTGCGCCTGTTCTCGTCTGGGGAACTCACGGATGAAGGCCCCGCTGGCTTGTACATTAGAGCGCAGGAGCGCCGCTCCTCTTTGATGCAGGCATATTTTTTAACATTTGTGATTTATCTTTCTTAAACATTCTATGTTTGAAATACATCACTACCTAGCTGCTTGGCCCAAGGTTCATGCTGAGAGAGTTAGGCACTTGCAGGCCAGTCGTGCTTTATTTACCTATGCATCAAATCTCAATTGCGGAGTGCCATCATTATGCAGGGCATACCTCTTTACAGCCCTTGTTTCCCATGAGGAGAATTCGAGCTTTCGTGTTGTTCAGCTCTGATGAACTTGGACCTGGTCGGGCGCTGCACTCTGAAGCCCTGCATGGGCACTCGCCTCACCATTTCCACACTTGTTAGACTAGATGATCACATTGACCCCACCCTTTGCGGCTGTCCGAGGCCCCCGCAGGGGGCCACTAAAGAGGGCAGCCCTCTAGTGCCAGCTGGGCACCCCACACCCCCGTAGGGGCAGGGACTCAGGGAGGAGTCCCCCAAGCCTGGTCGCAGCGCGATAGGCGAGAATCACGTCCGGGGCGCGAGGACAGGGGAGGGGTATATAGGCCTCCCCCACCATCTTGTCGTCCTCTTTCGCGCGCCCGGACACGCCGTCTCGTGCTGTCTGCTGGTCGTCGGATCGAAATGCAGATCACTGGGTCGCGCTGTGCGAGGTGAGTGCGGGCAATGCCCCATGCCCCCTCCCCGGTCCCATATGGCCGCCCCCGCGGGGACCCTTTCCCCGATACACCGGCCAGTCCGGCCTCGACAGTAGGCTCGGTGTCCGAGAGCCGGGGTATGCATGTGGGGCGGCGGGACGGGGGGGCAGGGTTCAGTGGACTTGGTCCCAGCCCCTCATCGCACGGGCGTCCCGATCGGCAGGTAGCAGCCCGAACTAGGAGACGCATAGACCCCGGGGGGACGAGCGCCTGGCGGACTGCCAAGACGGCTGCATTTGTCGCCGCGCCTCGTGTAGTGCCTTGAGCCAGCGTCTTCTAGGCGGCAAGTCCTTGGGAGTGGGCACCCTGTGTGCTCCTGGGGCGCTGCGGCGAGGTGGCACAGCCCATACACCCCGTGTCTTTTGCGCCGTCTTTCGGGGGTCGCGTCGTGCGCCGGGCAGGAATTTGCAGGTCAGCCAGAGAATTGGCGGTGAGTCAGCCCAGGGCCCAAGGCCCCCACCCCCTCCCCTTTGCCAATTGGGGTCCAATGTCTCTCCAGACAGGACAATTACCCCCCACCTGGCCCTCATAACTATGCAGTTACACGCGGCACCGTAGCTCGGGCCTTGGGCGGGTGCGACGGGGCTGGCCATAAAGGTGGTATGATTCACAGTAAAATCCTGTTTCTAGGATTGCGGCCTCAGGGTTAAGATGAGTCCAGCAGATGGCTCCGATACATCCCGGCCCCTGCGGTTACCTGTCCAAGTTCCGAAAGACGGTTCATGGGTCGACAACATGCTGGGTGGCTGGTAAGGGGTAGGGGCTCGACCGGCCGTTCTTGCATGGAATGACAGTCTGGGAACGTGTGCTCAAACCCCACTGATGCAACGGTACAATTTGCAAATCCATGTTTAAAATGCGTGCACATGTCTTGCGCCTGGGCAATGGCGGGCGGGGTGAGCTACGGGTTAATCATCTTTTCGGTCGGGGCGGGGAGCCACGGATGGTTTCCAGACCCTGGTCATGCCTGAGTACGCTGTGCATCTAATGGCAAGTCACCACCGGATGGGTGCATGGCTCTGCACCCGATTATAGGATAGGTGTGAGGGGGTCGAGGAAAGGACCGAGCCCTCTCGTGTGCCTCAGGCTGGCTGTGCTCTGCCCCAGCCTTGCTGTGCTCTGCCCCAGCCTTGCCGGGCTGCTGCAATTCACAAATCCAAGAAGGATTGGTGCTCGGCATACCCGACCACAGGCCTGCAGGAGGTGTAGGTCCTGAGGCGGATCCGCACGGGGCATCCCCCCCCTCGCCAGCGTTTCATGTGCAGCGCGGGTTGGAGCACACCTGGCATCAGTGGGGAGGGGATCATACCCGCCGCAGAGATAACTTGGGGCGCGGAACGGTGCGAGGATGCACTGGTTGGCATCGTTATTGGCAGGGATGCAGCAGAGTATGGGAGACATTTATGAAGAGGGTCTGACGCCCACTTAAAACCAGTTTTGCGGCATTCCATAATCGTGCTGCGAGGTCAATTTGGGGAACTCTTGCAGGGTTGTCTATGCCGTTTATTAGGCCCGGTTAATGGTAGACTTTGTGTTGTATCTGCATGGCTGGTGGCTGTTCATAGAAAGGGCAGGATATGTAACAAAAAAAAAAAAAGTCCAACTGAATGTCATAGCCTTTGAACGATCAGGACAACACCGGGGGGGCTCACGTACTAACACACCTTAGTGGGACCCAGCGGGGTGGGGTCGGCCGCACAACCTGTTCACCATGTCCCCGGGGAGGGGGCGTAGCCTCGCGGCCAGGGCTGCTGACCGCAGGCATGGAAGTCCGGTCAAGCATCGGCGATCGCTACACGCTCGGTACTAGTGACATCACTCCCCTCCCGTGCCCTGCGCTGTCCCGGGGGAGGATATCATTTGTAGGCGCTACCCCGTTCCACCGCGTGGGGAGGTCCGCGCAGCGACCCCCTCCACATGGTGCACGGCAGCGAGCGCATTCGAGCGTGTCGGGGCAACTCAGCGCTGGGACACGCGTTGCGAGGTGGCCGTGCGCTCCCCAATCTAGATTCATTTCAAACGCTGTGCAGTAGTCCTTGACACTCGATATTCGCCAGGGGGGCACGAGGGGTACTGCAGGCGCTCCGTTTGGGACGCCACGGGAAGCTCTTGCACGGAGGATTTTGAGGTGCGGAACTGTAAATTGGTGAAATTTGCGGAGATAGCAGATTCGTGTGCATTGTGGCGGAATGGCAGCTGTGACCAGACGCGTCACGGGTCAGTAAAACGCCCCAGAGCCATGAGAGAGTTAGGATGCACCTTTGCCTTGTTTTGACCCTTTGGGCATGGCCGCCTGCACCAAAGCCGGCCGACCGAGAGCCTCCATTGGCTGAGTCTTGCAAGTGGACGGTGGTAAGAATTTACCCCGCGAGCATTCGGCTCCTCCGGGGGGGGGTATACACAGCACGCACGTTGCAAGGTCACGTGGTCCGGCTGAGCACGGTTCCCCCCTACCCACACAGTGGCAAGGTGCTCAAAGGATCCAGCGCAGCTTCGGAGGGGTGCACGGCCTTGATGTATTTCCCCCTCTCCCCACGTGCACTATGTACAGGACCGAGCGTCATGGGGCCGGTGAGAGGCACTGGGCCCCTTTTTGGGGTATTGCGGCCTAGGTTTGGCCGGTTTTTGCGCTGGGGAAGGTATCCCTAAGCCTTAAAGCGGCTGAGGCGCCTCCCCCATTTCATATTTGTTTAGCTTGCGCATCGCTGGGGGGATGGGTCCCGTGGGGGTTGCCTTCCGGGCAATGCCCTGAGTGGGAGCTTTCATGTCAGTGGAGCTCTTGCTCGGCCCAGGGACTTGGACTGCACCGGTTCCTGACTTGTGTTGAGGAGGGGCGTGTCTGCGTGGTTGGCTCGCCCCTCGGGCTGGTCTCCTAGAGTAAGAGGGTGGTGTGCGGGGATGCCGTGTACCCCCTCTAGTTGTTGCGGTTGGGGGACTGGCGTAATTGCCCAGGCGGGTCCCGCGGGTCGGCGATTGAGGGACCTTCACTTTCCTGGTCGCTCTTGCGGTTCCGTTTCTCGACGCAGGAAAAACGTTTCTGGCCTTTCTCGCTCCGCGTGGCTAATTGCAAATTTTGTCTTCATTTGTGATGAGTGTGACGGCCAGAGCTCCGGACTTTGGCGTTTGAGAAGCAGGTTCGAGCAGGGGAGTACCCACAAATAAATGTCCTTTGCCAGCTTTGTTTGGTAGGCAGAGCGCCTTGCTTATTGACCTGCAGGTCTTTAGTTCGAACACATGCGAGCCTATATAAGGAAATGTGTTAAATTTAATTAAGTTATGCCTAACTTTTCAATGTTTTACCGCGAAGGAAATGTCGATCATTGTCTTGGTGTTGCAGCGGGGGACTGGAGCCGGTTTCAGGTGTAGTAGTTGTCTGTTTGGGCACCACATGCTTCGTGAGAGCGCAGGGTTTTGGGCGTTCACGGGGCCTTCGTTAGCTAAGGTTTTGTTAATCTCAACGAACTGGTCATCTAGCATAGAACCGTATTGCCATTCGTAACTATTACTAATAACTAATACTTGGGATGCATCCGGTTGGAGTAGCACTCCAGAAGCTTAACAATGGCTTCCTTTGCGCTGGCCGGGTTCTGCTGCATCCGTGTTTCATGTGAGGGCCTCTCTTGTGCGCATGGTGCGCTCACTCTGGCAGTTTAGCGCGGGCCAGTGTTGTCTTCTGACCCTCGCACAGGTCATGGTCGATACTCTTACAACTAAGCCATTAGTTGTTGTTTATTTACCTTATGCAACTAACAACCATTGAAAGTCAATAGTCCCGGCTTGCTGTAGGGGTCATGTTACAGTTGATTATATATCTGGACACAATGATGGAAGAGGCAGAACTATGCAGCACACCACGCTAAGCAAAGATGTTCAGCTTGGATGTTTTAATCCATTCATTACATCAACCACCCCCATCTTTTGAGAGTCCCCTAGTTTTCATACCACTAAAACCCCGGGCTACAGAGGTTGACACAGTCAAATTGGAGGAAGGAGTGGTTCGGTTTTGTTCAGGGGGTGTTTTCGTCTGCTGACCACATGAATCCTGGTTCACATTAATGTTGGGTGAATGCGAGGTGAACATAATGGCAAAGTTCGGATCTGTTCGTGGTGTGCCCATCTTGTATGGGACTAGAGGTCCGTTGGTCTAATGGGGGGTATTACTGATACCGATATGTCTCCCTCTTCTTCAGTGTTTGATTTTGCTCGCAAGAAAGTGCCAGTGGCACGCTGGGAAACCTTAGCAAAGTCGGTATGGAATACATATGCTGGGTGAGGGACGCCAGCATGGCGGCACAGCACCCGTCAGTGCCGACGGACGGATGGGTCTGCAGGCTAGCACCCAATTGGTGTCGCGGGTGACCACGCAGTTGGTCATCATTTCTCTGCCCCCATCTTTTCATAGGGAAGAGATATGTGGGGCACCTAATTGCTCACAGCCTGGCCAGTAAGGTGGGCGCAAAGCGGGTTGTTACCCATTACATGTTTTAAATCAAATGCTTTGGGGCACTTGCAGCAGTGAGGGAGCTTCCTGAGGACATGAGGGTTAGTAGCACTCCCCTCCCCCAGTCAGCAGAATGGCTGCAGGCTCGGGCAGGTCAGAGGGGTATTTCTGGGTGGTGCTTGTAGAAGGTCATGTGCCATTTAAAGGCTCGACGAAAGGGCAGGTTACTGCGAAGGTTGTTCCAAAGTTTTGGGGTCAAACTGGGTTGGAGCAGTAAAGTCAAAGCACAAACAGGCTACAATGTATTAAGGAACATTTGGCATTCCCAGTATTCAATAAAAGGGTAGGGATTGATACATATTGTCCCCTCCTGTTCCCACGGTCTTGTCTGCTCCATGGCATACTAGCAGAAGTTCAGGAGGGCTAGACTTCACCTAGGGTGTTGACTGGCCTAATCGAGGGGCAAATCCAAAGGTTTCACATTTACTAACATGTGAAATTTTCAGCTGCAGTGCATAGTTAATTATATGCACAGTATTATTAAGTCAAATAAGAGATGTATTAACTAGTATGACCAGTGGACATTCTCACACCAAGGCATTTGGCAGCAGTGAGGGTTGCTAGGCTGTAAGGATATCAAGGTTGAATATGACTGCCAGGCATCAGTAGCACTGAGCGGCTTGCAGCCAGAGGCGGTAGCCGATGCAAGGGCAGCGGTTAGATTAGAGCCCTACTCAGAGGACCGCCTTAAGTGCTTGGAGGTCTGTTGGCACGGCCTTTCAAGGGAAGCCATTGTCGAGTGGGCTGCTCTGAGCAGGGCATTTGCAGGCGTAAGTAACAGTATCAGCTGCCAGTTCAAACGTGCATCTTTAACTAATTTACTCAGACAACTGGGACAGGAAGTAAGGCGGGCGGGATAACTCCTGCTTCTACCTGCATTGGCACATCCTGTCAGGAGTGACTGTCAAAGGGATGGCACGTTTGCCAGGTAATGTTAGCACCCATCCACACCAAGCCGAGTGTTAAGGTCACCCCTGGGCCGCGTTACACAGCCCAGTATCAGGCCCTTGTGGGTCAGTGCCATGAATTACTGAAGTGAACTGAACAGGAGGCGTGTCCGTGGGTTACGCTAGCAGAAGTTTGGGGAAGAGCTAAACTCCACCCATGGTCATGGTGTAGTCTTCAGTAAGTTTGGAGTTGTCACTCTTATTTGACCAGGGGTTCGATGCTACACGAGGGCATCGCTGCGCTGCGGCCAGAGCACTGTCTTTGTGTTTCCCAGAGGGGCAGCTAGTGAAGGCAAGGCTCTTCCCAAACCTGGCACCAGAACACAAGGTAGTCAGGGCCAACTTGTCTGTTGGGTGACTTGGGTAGGCACCGTGTAGTTGTCACTCCACGAAGGGGTGAATTGTCTCCAATAGTGGGCACAATACATATGCGTGTCTGTTTGTGGTATCTCCTAGCGGACCCACTGACGGGGTACTGCAGCTAAACAGGGAACTGGGAAGCTTGGGTTTCCGTCACTGTGGCAGGTTTAAAGCATCCAGGGTCGGAGAGGCACAGTAGGTACTGTGCATCTGTGATCCGATGGCAGTTAGGCAAGCGGGGTGCGCTGCGTAAGTTGTAATTACATGAAAGGGTGAGGTGTCTCCAGTAGTGGGCGCAAGACATACATTGTTTCAAACCAGCTTCGATACCATTAAGGTGTTCACCAGGGTAGCAAGCAAAGGGGTTTGTGCATAAGCTGGGCAAAGGGGCGAAATAAGTGCACCCCAGAACCAAGGGCAGTTGACTATGATCCTGCAGTTAGGCGCAAACGCCCGCCCGATCATTAATAGATGCCACGCTGGGTGGTGATGCTGTCAGCCAACAGTGGGCTGCCGTCCCAAGTAATGGGGACACAAGGTGTCAAGCACGAGGCTACTATGTAAAAGAACATTTGGCATGTCCAATGATCAACAAAAAGCTAAATTTAACTGAGCAGGTAATTTTCCACCGCTGGGGTTGCCCAGGGGTGGGCAGTGTGAACACCCCTGCCCCCCTATCCGGGGGCTCCCGCAGGGAGGGTTCCAGCCTGTCGACTTTTCCTGCAGTTAAGGTCAAATGCCCTGCCCGGTTAGCTATATTAGCCTCACTGGGCGGGGGTGCTGTCAGCTAACACATTGTGCTGCGTCCCCAAGAAAGGGGGAACAAGGTGCCAAGCACAAAAGGCAAGGCGAGCAGTGTGAACCCCCCCTCCTATTCGGGAATATTCTGGGATGAAGGGCAAAGTAGGACTTAGCCAATCCTTAAAGTTAGGCACCATATGGCAGCCAGTGCGCACTGCATTAATCACACGGATTCTCTAGCTGGTATCCCCAGGGGGTTCACCACGAAGGGAGCTGAGCTGGCGAAATTCCCATAAGAAATAAGGGATGCACGGCAAGGGCAGGAGGGCACCCTGGCTCATCGTCACACACGTCTAGTTATGGACATTCCTGTGCGTCATGAGTTAGAAAGCAAATGGACGGTGCAAAGGTTAAAGTATAATCCTTCTCGCCCGAATAGCCAGAAGTAGGCAGGTGGGTGTGGGAGCGGTCTCCCAACAAGCGGGCAGCTGTCCCTTAAGTGGGGACACAGGTGCGCCAGACACACCGTCCTAGTAGGACGGCAGCTAGGTGAGCTCAGCAAATTCATGGGGCAATGTGAGCCAGGGAATCTGATCTGCCCCGCCCAGAGTTGGCACGGGGCTGAGTTATGTATGTGAAGTAGTGGAACTTTCCCACAGGAGGGTGGATAGTTTTGGCACAAATTCACAGGGCAGAAGGGCCTTTGTGTTGCATTAGACACTAGCTGATCCAGGCTATCGGCAAGGGCTATTGTGATACAGATGGGGTTCATCTATCACCAGTGGGAGGGATCTCTTCCCTAGCTTTGCAGGAGGCCTGGAAATGAGAGGTTGCAGGTAAGAAAGGAGCTTTTGGTGGGGGGCTCTGGCGGCGACGGTGGCCACCTCCCGAGCTGTGGCGGAGTTACAGGGCGATCTGGAAGCAGAGGGGTACAGAAGGGTACCTCTGCGCGGCACCATGGTGGGTGCCAGAGCCAAATCCTAGGAGCCTCATGGGAGGTTCCTAGAAAACCGTGTTGGCGCCCCGTTAGTCCTTCGGGCGGTTGTGGGCCTGAACAACCGGGGGGTTTGCTATGCTACGCTCCGCCCTGAAAGGGGCGTGAGTAATAAGGAACCATGTGTCACGTGATCCGGGAAGAGGATCACCAGAAGTGGCAGCACAGATGGGGTTCGCCCCAGTGCTGCTTGGCTCATCAGGCGGGCAGGCGGCCCAGACGGTTGCCTGCCCTTGGATCGCCCGTAAGATAACCCACCATATTACAT
This sequence comes from Calotriton arnoldi, assembly GCA_963921515.1. Lineage (NCBI taxonomy): Eukaryota > Metazoa > Chordata > Amphibia > Caudata > Salamandridae > Calotriton > Calotriton arnoldi. Next base: position 1,502,039 of record CAWUFW010001292.1, on the reverse strand, counting down.
AACGGTGTATGTAATAAACCTGCAGCAATTTTTACCCAAACAAGAAATGTGTTGTGTGATTATTTATGAGCATGCATGTTACGTTGGAGGGGTGGGGCAGGTTGCCAATGCTGGTACTATGTGGCTGCTGTCTTTACTTGTTTTCTATAGAGCGGACTGCCCGCCACCGCAGTTTTCTTTGCCCCTCTGCACTCAATCGGTAATGACGAGTGACTTTTACAACAGGTAGGCCTACATCAGAGGACAAGAGAGCCTGATCGATGTGACGGTGTACGTAATTGACGGTGGGCACACCAAATGAGGTGTCCTAGGTAAGAGTTTCAGCAGTAGGTATTGCAAAAGGCTGCCGGGGTGCGAAGTCTATCTGATTCTCAAAGAGTCAGTTTTACTGTAAATAAATAGTGATTTTTGGGCTCTTAACGCTTGATGCTATGTTATTTAGTCCCAAAATTGCTTGCATTTAAATAATAGCAACAAAGCTAGATTTTGAATTCATTGAATATAATTGAAGAGGCCTCAATGCCCCAGCTCACTCGAATGCATGTTCGGGACATCGTGTCTGTGCAGGTCACTCTGCTATCTTGCCGTGAGGGGAACGGCCATATCTCTACCTACTCACCTGCCGTGAGGGAAACGGCTTCAGGCACTCCTCGTCCATCTCGCCGTGAGGGGAACGGCAAACTACAATCCCCAGCAGCCCCTGTAGCCCCTGTAGCGGCGACGTTGATTCTCGCGCCTGGAGGCGCGTAAAGGAGCGGCCAGGCCACCCGCAGCGCGGGACATCGTGTCTGTGCAGGTCACTCTGCTATCTTGCCGTGAGGGAACGGCCATATCTCTACCTACTCACCTGCCGTGAGGGAAACGGCTTCAGGCACTCCTCGTCCATCTCGCCGTGAGGGGAACGGCAAACTACAATCCCCAGCAGCCCCTGTAGCCCCTGTAGCGGCGACGTTGATTCTCACGCCTGGAGGCGCGTAAAGGAGCGGCCAGGCCACCCGCAGCGTGGGACGCGCGCGGGCGTGCCCAGGCCGTGCCCGGGCCAAGGGCGGGCCCGTCTGCGCCCGTCCGCGACAGGACGGGGCTGGGCAGGGCCATTCCCCTTTGCGTTGCTATTCGGTGGAGACACAAGGTAACGGTAAGAATATACCCATACTGGAATAGTGACTGTGTATTTGAATAGCCTGTCATTATGGGTAAAAGAAAGTTACCACAAGAAGGGGGGAAGAAGTCCATGAATACTACAAAAAATGCACCAATAACGAAATATTTTACAAATGCAGTGGGTCTTATAAATGATGAAATCATACATGTGGAGGAACAACTGGCAGCCACAAAGACAGCCCTTGACGCGGTCTTAAAGGATACTAGAGGGAGAAACGGAGCCCCTAACATTTGAAAATATTGCGAGCGACAGGGACACGGAGCAAGCTACACATGAAATAAAGGCTCGTACTAGTTTGGATAAACACAAATCCTTTAATCCCTGCATTCAAAACACATCCCTGGAAATTTTAGATCTAACAGATGATATGTCTTTGATATCCCCTCCAGCAAAAAAGATGAAACAACCAGGCCAACTTGTAGATAGCCCTGTGGAAAAACAAAAGTGTACACCCAAAGCTAAGCTAAAAGCCAAGCGTAAAAAGGGAGGATGTATCCCTGGGCCGATTAGCAAGGAACTTGACCAAACAAAACAGAAAACTCCAGATTTGGAAATGTTATGCAAAAAACTACATGGCAAAATGGACTGTATTGAAAGACGTCTAATGCAGGAGATTAAACAAATCCAGAAGGATGTGGTACACCTGACGGACATGTTTTCTGAATTTCAATTAATGAAAAATATAGGCAAAACATCTAATAACTTTAAGTTAGGACAAACCCAAACGGGATCTGTTAAAGGAAACTCAAGTCCGGCCATTAGAATCATCCCTGCAGTACATACAGAAATGGAGCCACTTTTATCAGTTACCTCAAAAATTACAAGTCAAAGTAATAAAGATATGGAAGATAAATATCAGGACACAACAGTATTTAAAAAACCGCTATTACATATGGAGAATAGCTATACATTAGGTGCAAATTACTACAAGGGGACACTAAATCTCCCCCGAGGCAACACCTTACGTCATAGTTTTAAAGAATGTGCCCAAACTATTGGGAAATCAGAAGGAAACATATGACACTATGAAGAATCAAGTGGTCCATTGGTTTTGTATAAATACAAATGTTGGGGCGCATATTTTATATCAGGACATAATCATGTTGAGGAGAACGAATTGGCTGGGTACATCGCGGAAATCATGTCAGGGAGACTGCATTGTGGTGAATTTTCGAAATAAAAATTAGTGGGCGATATATTGAAATATCTTATGCATTGTGGAAAAGGAGATTGTTCGGACATAAATAATATCATAATAGCCGTTCCATTAGGCGTTTTTTACAGACCAAATCCAGATAGTCCTAACACAGTTTCTAGATTTAATCCATCCTTGCACATACCGCTGTATAACAGATATGCACCACTGCAGAGTTGTGGAGACATAGATTGACATACAGCTGTTGATCAACTATATGGAAGAAAGGTAGAAGTAAATGTTGACGGCCTGCTAGATGTTGGTATTATAGATCCGATTAAGGAAATTAGTCCAGAAGACCCTCTTTTAAGCACTGCGGGAGATGTTAATCTCCATACCCCGAGTTCACCTATGGAAAATTGGATAGGTACTCGGTATATGGGAATTTCAGACATTCTTATAGGTGATTATAGTAATAGTATTCCCATTAGTAACCTGAAGAAAGATGAATCTAGATTATATCACAGTGAGTCTCTGAAAATCATGACGTGGAATATAGCAGGCATTAAAAACAAATTACGTGATACAAACTGGTTGCAAATGTTGGATGGTTTTGGAGTAGTAATGTTACAGGAAACCTGGAGTACTGATTCTTTCAATATAAATGGTTATCGGACAATTTGTACCAATGCTTCACCGTCCAGAAAGGGAAGGGCAAAGGGTGGCCTAGCCACATTAATAGCTGTTACCTTACCATTGATTTTAAAGAAAACTTTTATTACATCCAAATATTACCAGTTTGTATATCTTGAATCTAATGGAAAAGAATCAATTGTTGCTATAAATTTTTATAATAACTTGTTTGATAATACAAAGAGTAAGGTAATTAGCTTATTAGAAAAGGACTTGGACTGTTTCCTAAAGGGAGTGACAGGAGAATATGTTTTAGTGTGGGCGGGGATTTCAACTCTGTTAGATGTGAATATGAAGTAGGTGAACCCTGTGGATATTGTGATGATTATGGTGATAAGATTACACACTTTGTGCATGACATATATGGGGAGGCTATTAATATGGTGACACACAAATATGATCTAATTGTTTTAGAACCTAATATACTAGAAGGAGAAACTAAATTACATACCTTTGTAGGAGCTAGGTCCTCGTCAAACATAGATCATTTTATAATATCAGCAAATGAAAGAAAATTGGTTGAGAGAGTCCTGATTAATGTTAGCCTGTTTAGTGATCACCATCCTTTGAGCTTGATATTGAATATAGACTTGCCGACCAAACTACGAGGAAAAAGAGTAGATGCTGATATTGACGTCCAAGGAAACAATGGTATATCCATAAAATGGACGGGCGTTAACCCAGTTATGTTTATGGAAAATATTAGAGAGAGAACACAAAAGGACTTAGAAATCTGTTTAGATAGTTCTTCGAGCAAAATAGCTACCATAAATGCTTTTAGTAATATTGCCAAGGAAATTGCTGGTAATCTAATAGTTAAAAAGAAGAAGAAAATCTGTGATCTTAACCCAAGATGGTTTAGTCATGAATGCACGAAGTTGAATGGGGAATTGAAATTTGCCCTCAAACAAAAACCTAGGGACCCAGATATGATTAGTACCGCAAGAAAAATTATAAAAAAACCTTGGACAATAGAAAAAGGGAGATTCGTGAGGGTGCATGGGAGAAGCTTAAGCAGGCAGCTGAGATGAAAGACTCTATTCTTTTTGGAAGATAATTAATCATCCGTATTTCAAAGGAAGCAATGAAGTAGGGATTGATACTGTGGTTTCGCCTCGAAGACTGGGTGTTACATTTTGAGAAGATTTTTAACCCCGATGGCCTAAAAATAATTGATTGTAAAAGAGATAAGTTTATAATAGTAAACCCAGTAAAGGCAATACCTATAACTACAGAAGAAATCAAATCAGCCCTTGAAAAATGTGCTAATGGAAAAGCTGCTGGACCTGAAGGGGTGCCCATAGATGTTTTTAAATGCAATACAGATTTCTGGATACCTATTTTATTGAATGTTTTTAACGTGGTTTTGGGTGGCGTATTACCCTCAACCTGGGTACAAAGTATTATTGTTCCCATCTTTAAAAAGGGGGACAGAGGGAAGGCAAACTGCTACCGCCCAATATCCCTTCTTGACACCTCATCGAAGTTGATGGGCCGAATTATGCTAGAAAGGCTAGAAGACTGGGCTAGTGATAGTAAAATCTGACAGAAGCCCAGTATGGTTTCAGAAGGGGTATTGGGACGGTAGAGCAGTGCCTAAATTTAGAATTGTTAATAGGGAAGTATACAAAGGCTAGGAAGGGGTACTCCACCTATGTTTTGTTGACCTAACTAGCGCCTTCGATTTAGTGAATCATCAAAAGCTTTGGCAAATATTGAAGGGGCTAGGGGCACCAATTGAAATAATTTCATTTTTATCACAAATTTATGCCTTTTTAACTACTAGGGTACGATATGGGAAGATGGGAGAATGTACATGTGATTTTATGGTAAAGCGGGGGATTAGACAAGGATGTGTTTTAGCTCCGCTTTTATTTTCATTATACATAAATAATGTGGATCCATTTTTACAAAAGTTAGCTGCAGATGCCCCAAAAGTAGGAAAACGCCCACACCTGTTTTATTATATGCAGATGATGCTGTTTTAATGTCCAGGACTGCAAATGGCCTGCAAATTTTGATAGAAAACTTTGCCCTATATATGAAGGACATTGATCTGCAGTTAAATTTAAAGAAAACTTTTGTAATGACATGTGGGGGAAAAAGCTAAAGCATAGACAACATCATGTGGGTGGGGTTTTTATTAATAGAGTATCTACCTTTTCGTATTTAGGGATGTTGTTCTGCAACAATGGTTCTTGGGAAAAGCACATTGAATTATGTAAAATGAAATTTGTAAGAATCACAGAGGGTATATTTAAATTTGCGGCAAAAATAGGAAACAAACCCATATTGGAAATTTTATCGTTGTATAAGAGCAAGTGTGTTTCAGGAGTATGCTATGGTGCAGCGATATGGGGGAGAACAAATACGGCTGCATTACAAATAAAGGAGAATACGTTTTTAAAAAGGCTGTTGGCGGTCCCTAGTGCTATTGCGAACGCTATTGTACATAAAGAGTTATTTGTACCATATTTATGTGATACAATAAATATGGTAGGTCTCACATTTTGGCGAGGGCTTTGGGCAAAGGAAGAAACTAAGTTCACAAGGGATTTAATAATGGACTGCCTAGCTCCTTGACCATAGTTCCAAAATACCCTGGTTGGAGCATATTTTTAAACTTTTAATGAAATGTAAAGTCGAGATTGTTAAAAACAATCCCACTACAATACAGGCCTTTTCCAAAAATGATTTGAAATTAAAATACTTAACTGTAATGGAGCAGGAAAGGGAAAGTGCTGATATAAAAAAAAAAACTGTAGCTAGCTATTGTGAAGGTCCACCTACAAGGGGTATTCAGCCATATTTGACATTAGTAAGGAATACCCAACACAGATTCTATTTGACTAGGTTAAGGCTGGGCACTTTACACCGTTTAATTGCCTTTCCAAGTACTGAAAAATGGTGTCGCATGTTACCACCTTGCCCATGTGATGGTAAAACTTCACAATCAACTATGCATTTTATACTCTTTTGTCCTTTTTATATGGGTATCCGGAAATCAATTTTAAAACCCCTTTTTTTAAGAAATACACTTTATAGTTATAAAAATGCGTTTGACTTTGTTTGTAGCCTGGATAATATAAAAGTAATAAGTTCTGTTATACGTTATATACAACTTTCAATTGGGAAAAGAAAAGAACTTGTACATTTGGACGCATTATTATATGAAGAACAAGATTATTAATTGTATAATATTATATATGTTTACATATATGCATTTATAAGCACTAGCACTTTATCACTTATATTGTGGTAGCATGTATTCTGTACCAAGAACTCTCCATGCATTGACACTTTATTAACTTTAGATGGATTTGAATGTATTAGCACTTTATTGCACATATTGTGGATGCCGTACTAACGTATTATGATCTATTCATGCACTGATATTTTAATAATTTTTATAATTGAATTAATTTTTATGTAAAATCTAATTTGTAGAATCAATTTTAAATTTTGAATATTAAGTATGATGTATAAATGTGTATGTGTATTTGCATGCTTTTATGGTGTTTGTTGTATTTACACCGAATAAAGCTTTTTGACTTTGACTTTGACTGCATGTTTTTCTGTCATAACAGTCTCTTCTGGGCTCTGAAGGCCTTGTCTAAGAACGTCCTTAAAGGCACGTTCTGTGGCCTGCATGGTCGTCCGTTTTTGAGCACACATGGATGAAATATGACACTTGCTGGCAGAGGCCTTATTTATACAGCGTTGTTGAGCTCAATGGTATTGTGGCCAGCGCCTAAAGGCCCGACTATCTTCATCGTCTGTCTCTATTAGAAGACTTTGCCTACTGTTGTGAAGAGACGTTCTTAGAATTACCTTAGACCTTTTCTGACTCCTGTCACTGTTCCAATCTGTATACATGCATAACTCTTCATAATGTGTACGTTTCGTGGGAAAAAAAGTTGAAGGGTGAGAGTACAAGCTGTGGAGCACTTGGCTCTTGGTGCAATATTTTATTTTGAAATTACAATGTAATTTCCTAAAAGATGCATTCCCGACTCCAGATTTGCTTCTCTGAGTGTAAGAACTATGGCGGATTGCAGGTTTTTTTCTGAGATACAGTCTATTTTATGGGTAGCTGCCTGGCAATTTGTGGGTGATATTTAAATGTATAACAGTTCCGGAGCTTGCATGCAAAGTAAAAGAAATAAGGAAGCAGTGAAATTAACCTGTGGGCCAGGTAACCCTTGTGCAGTGCATAGCTTGGAATACCAGCTGACTGAGATCAATCTTTTAATCTTTCTGAGGTGACTGCCTACAACGGAGTCGAGTAATAGCAACCAAGTTATTTAATTTATTAGCCACATGTTTTTCATTATGTTTCTCAAACTCGAGTGGGTGTGAACTTTTGCAAATGCATCGGTGTGGCTGGATGTGCACTTGTACGTAAGTTTTTTATGACTGGTACGTTGGCTCACCTTCGGGCAGTGGCGCTGGCATCTATTCAGGGGGGGGGGATTTAAACAAAAGAAAAAAGAAAAGCACTTACCAGATCCTGACAAGGTCGTCCTCTCTCCGACTTCTTCTGTTGGGACTGCAGTGCACGCCCCAGAAAACTCCCTCGACCAACCCAGGCCTGTTCACGTGCTGTTAACAAGCATGTGAACAGTGTCCTGATTGGTGGGAGCGGCCTCTGTTACCATTCTCGAGGGTACTGGATGCCTGCACTTGCTCTCAACCTAGCTGTCTTAAGACAGCTGGGTTGAGAGGTTTAAAGTGCGCATGTGTGATTGGCCGTCTCAAGACATCCAGCCAAAGACACATGTGCACTTTAAACAAGTGCAAAGGCAACCTTCTGCCCACCACTCCTCCCTGCTCACTCAGCAGGCCCGCCCCGTCCTGACACTCGGTTCAGGACAGGACAATAAAAAATAAAATGCTAATCAATTACCATTTTTTTTTATCTCTGGTGCTTTGGGGGGCACGTGAGTGGGGCAACGATCCTCTGCTCCAATGGAGGAGCCGCCCCTGCCTTTGAGGGGTTATATGTGGCATTTCTGGGTAGAGGCATTTTACTATCCTTATTGATAACGGTTTTATTATGTTATCAGCAGTACTGTTTGAGCTGTGAGCATGTAAGATTGCTGTAATCTGTCTGATCATGGGATTTCTTTGTAACAGAGCGTTAGCACTGCCTTGTGAGCTCGTAAGAATGTCTAACTGTTTCGTCTGTGGCCTGTCATTGTGAGATTTGTATAACACTTGACCTGTTCACCCTCCCCCTTCCGTATAGAATCTAAACCATTACATATTACTGAGAAGCTACTTCAACGGAACTGGATAGGAAAATGAAGTGAAGAATGCTGATTTTGAAAATCGATAGGCCAGGGTGGCTTTGCATACCTTGATTTTCTTTACTACCTGGAATGGACATTGCTGTACCCAAATGTTAATGGAAATTGCATTACAAAGCCTACAGTTCTGCCTCCATTTTGTGATGATTTTCTAGGGGGGCTTCAAGACCCCCTAGTGAAGGTGAAGCTTGCTTGACACAACACAAAGGTGCCTTTTCAGAACCTCTGGGTTTTCTAACAAATGTAACTGTAGATTGTGTTGTAAATGCTCCATTTTGCCCTGTTTGTTTTCAGCTATGATCAGGGCAGAAGCACGCCCCCACCCCCAAATATTCTACAATGACTTCAGACTCGCTCATTCCACAAGCCTACTTGTTCAAGTTTGAGGAAGGAATTTTTTCCCCACCACTTTCAAAGTTAATGTGTCGTGTGTATAATGTCACATTACTGATTTCCAGATTTTAGTAGTGAGCTGTGCATAGCAGTATGTATATGCACCTCAAGAGAGGAGATGACAGAAAGATTTAGAAGTGTAACTGCACGAGAATATTTATTTCAGTTCCTTTATATACACTGAGTCCACCATATGGCTTATGGCAAAGCACCAGTTTTCAAGTTTATTATTTATAAACTATCTTGTTTTAGGTTCAAACCTATAATAACTGATAAAACCCCGCCAAAAGGGAAATAGCCCTCATTAGTATAAACATATAGACACCATTAAACGTGCACAACCACAAACTAAAATACCATTCAAAGAAAGGAAATTGAGAGAGAATGAGTCATCTTTATTTCTTCCTTAGGTGTTTGGAAAGAATATGGAAAAAAATTATTAGTGTATAAAAATATTGTTGCAGTAATATCGTGATGTCAAAAATATTGTGGACATAAATATCGAAGGTAGGTATGCCATTTTTGGTACTGTTTTTAAAATTGTTATAAAATATATTGTTTACTAAATTATTGTTGTAAATGATGTAGTTTGTTTACAATATTTTTGTTAAATAGTTGTGAAATGTATTTTGGGGCCGCTTACGATACGACCCCATCTCCTTGTGTTTGCTTTGTTCCCCCTAAGTTGGCAGAGTATGCCCAGATGTGGGTCCCTTGCTCACTTTGCCACTGGATTCAAGCTAGCCTGGCTGATGAGGGGTGTTACCCCGAAATCGGCCCCAGGATGCTTGTTTCCTGTCCAGGGAAGACCTGGCTTGGTAGTTCGGTCTGGACTGTTCCCATGAGGCACATAGTCAAGACTGATTTACATATAGCTGGATCTGAACTGTGGTGGCAAAGTGA